>CM077089.1:102350804-103654204 GCA_039513925.1 Platanthera zijinensis
TGCCTTGCGAAAGGGCCTTCACGGGCCGTAATGCCGCCGTCCTTTGGTTCCTAGTGCCCCTTTGAGAGCCCTTCAGGGGTATACCGGGGGCAGTCCTGGGCTAATGTAATCTGTAATAATAATCTGGCAAGATAACTTAGTAACTAGGATTGCACTTTTCACAAACACTATTGGCAAGGGAAGATTGATGAGAGCTTCGGCTCGGGTGATTTGGAAACGGACGTTTAGGTCCGGGGAGCCTCGGCTCGGTAGTTAAGAGACGGACGGGATGGTCCGGGGAGCTTCGGCTCGGTTGGTTGGAGACGGACGTTTGGTCCGGGGAGCTTCGGCTCGGTTTTGTGTGTTTACGAATAAACTTGCATGTGCATAAGATAGAAAAAGATAAGGTGGTGGTTTTTTCGATATCGGGGATTCGATTGCACCGACACCGATATCGTTGACTCGGCGAGGTGGTTAGCACTTCGCCAACAGAAGTCTGGTGCGCCAGCCGGCAAGAGTACGCAGGCGTCCGCTTAGTGCACCAAGCGTTGAGGCGTATGATAGGTCAGACCAGTGGTGCTTTTACTGGTTTTGAGGTGGGCGTGGCCCAACCCACCGCTTCCGTCTGCCACTACGGAGGTATCCTGGGAGGTATACGGCTCCGAAAGGGGGAACTAAAGGTCTGTGTGCACAGAGTCGGGTGGGTGTGGTGCACTTGCATGTTTCATCATACCCACTAGCATGTCATAGCATAATCGATTCATTTAACCCTAACACCTAAAGTATAAGTGGTATGGGACGCTTATACATTAGGACCTGCAAAACGACCCCTTGGTCTATAAGCTTGTGTGGCAAGTTTATAAATCAAAGGGTTAATTTCAATTATTTATAAACCATTGCTGTTTGATAAACCGACACCCCAACGTATAAGTGGTATGGGACACTTATACAATGGGAGCCTTGCAAAAGATCCTTTTTGCTTATGTGTTCTCGCATAAGTGAAGGTTTAAATTCATTATTTGCTTTTCTATTGCTAGACCTATTTTAACAATCATATTAACTGCTCACCGAATACATCTTGCTAGATTAAGTCCATAGTCACCTGTTTCTTGATTTTATCTTACCATCATGTCCTTCCCTTTCTTCCTCCCGCTCGGTACCTAAGATCCTTGGGGGAAGGGGTTAGGGGATTGATAGGGTTAGTCTTTATGACTAACGGTTTTCGAACCGCATCATTTAGGGGATCGTGGAGCCCAGCATGGAGGAGCAGCCCAGAGATCGGTGCGCCTAGAGATGGGGCAGTCTAGCTCCGGAGTTCACACAGCCGGGACCGTGAGTCTCGACCTTGAGTAGTTTCTGTTTCGCTTCCGCATGAGAGACTGTAGTGAGGACATATTGTACCGGGCATAAGCCCGTATTTATAGTACTCTGATGATTTCTGTGGACACTCCCTTCGTGAGATTTTATCTTATTTACATGTGATGTATTATTGTGGACTGCATTGTTCTTACTTCAATAATTATGCTACTTTTCTGTGATCGAATTGGCCGGCAGAATCGGCGCCTTGTGGTGATGACCCTTCAGGACATGAAGGAGTCACCGCAAAGCGGCAGTTCTGCGCCTAAGACCCCGGTGGTTGAGAAAGAAAAAAAATGGGGTCTTCTTACAAGTGGTATCAGAGGAAACATCGATCAGACGAAGTAGCAGTCCACAAACCCTAGGTCACCCCCCGCTCGAGTTTAGTTTGGGGACAAACTAAGCAGCGGAAGCAGTGGTGTGCCCATATTGGGGATCACATATAAATTGTCCACCTTTATGTAATATTTGAACGTTTTCTCAGCGTGTGTTTTTGTTAAGCAGCCTCCAGCACGGACTACGCCACAAGGTGGAGTTCAACAGGCTCAGGATGTTGCACCACCCCCACCGGCCCCACAGCCAAATCCGGGGGCCAACTGGCTAAGCATCTTCCGAGGACTGGCTCCCCCGTCCTATTTGGGGACAGAGTCGGCTGTTCGGACGGAAGAGTGGCTAGATATTATGTACGAGATGCTGACCGGGATTCGGTGTCCATGGGAGGAGAGGGTGACTCTGGTTGTCTCCTGCCTGGAGTCCCATGCAAAGAGGTGGTGGAAGACGCTGTTGTACACGACATTTGCTAATAGGGAGGTTGCGGAGGTTACTTGGGAGGAGTTCAGGGCCGCACTGCTGGAGCATTTCGTTCCGCAGTCGGCTAGGGATGATTTGGAGGAGCGGTTCTTACAGCTGAAGTAGGGTACCCGGACCGTGGTGGAGTACCATCGAGAGTTTGACCATCTGGCTCGATACGCAGATTCCTACCAGCTGGACGAGGCAGGGTATATCAGGAGGTTCTATAAGGTCCTACGGGAGGACTTGAGGGAGGCTTGTTGTTTGTATCTGACGGGTCCCATCTCCCGGATCTTGGAGATGGCCAAAAGGATTGAGGCTGACTGGCACACCACCCGGGGCCGGAAGCGGCAGCAGAGATCAGGGACGGAGAGGTAGGAATGACCAGCGGCGGGGTGCTGTACCAGAGGGGAGGAGGACAGAGGACCAGCCTCGTCAGGACGTGAGGCAGGAGCCGAGGGAACAGGTGGTATTAGCCCTCCCCCTCTTCGGATGCAGGAGATGCCGAGGGACCCGGGGGAATGGCGTATCCCCCACCAGAGTGTTTTCTTTGTCATCAAATTGGGCACATTCGGAGGAACTGCCCCATGAGGGGGGCACCACCTCCAGCACATCAGGGCGGCCCACCAGCTCAGCATTACGGAGGCCGAGGACGCGGCCGTGGTCGTGGATACCAGTGGGGAGATCGTAGACAGGAAAGAGAGCAGGTATATGCTTTGGACCTTGCGCAGCCTCGAAATCGGAGCAGGTCATAGCAGGTACGCAGCAATGCTTCTTTATTTTCATAGAATTTCCCTTTTTGTTGTTAAAACTCAGAACCGCACTAGATAGGTTAACAAGGAAAGAAAATTCTTTATAGAACCCTAAGATGTTTAATCACCCCACGTATAGTCTTCATCAGCGGCAAGCCGGCCCGCACGCTGTTCGATACTGGAGCTACTCACTCCTTTGTGTCGGAGACGTTCGTAGAAGGACTGGAGGGTGTGGAGCGGTTCACAGGCTCGAGGATGAGGGTGCGCCTATCAGATGGATCTGAGCTACTTACCACGGATCACTGCAATATGGAGGCAGAAATTGGTGGAAAAGCGTTCGAGGCTCCAGCGACGATTTTGAAGCTGACGGACTACGACCTGATCCTGGGCATGGTATGGCTGCACTGGAACTATGCCCAGATTGACTGCCAGGCAAAGAGGATCACCGTGAGACATGGGGACTCTTTCATTACCATCGAAGGTATAAGACCTGTCTCTCGTATACTCTTATCTTCAGTACAGGCCGTTAAGGCCCATCTGCAGGGAGAGGAGGTCTATCAGATTCTTTTTGAAATGGCGAAAGTTAAGGAGTCGGTGACAGACATCCCGGTGGTGCGAGATTTCGCTGACATCTTTCCAGAGAAACTACCAGGACTACCTCCACACCGAGAGCAGGTTTTTCAAATACAGCTTGTGCTGGGAGCCAAGCCGGCATCTAGGGCCCCTTATCGGATGGCCCCAAAGGAGTTGGCAGAGTTTTGGACTCAGTTGCAGGAATTAGTTGAGGCAGGTTTTGTTAGACCGAGTTCCTCGCCATGGGGAGCACCGGTCCTGTTCGTGAAGAAGAAGGATGGGACACTCCGCCTGTGCATCGATTATCGAGCACTAAACAGGCTGACCGTCCGGAATACCTATCCGCTCCCACGGATAGACGAATTATTCGACCAGCTAGAGGGGGCCCATTATTTCTCGAAGCTGGACTTGAGATCAGGATACTACCAGCTGCGGATCCAGGAGGAGGATATCCCGAAGACGGCCTTTAGTAGCAGATATGGCCTGTATGAGTTCACCGTGATGCCCTTTGGGCTCACGAATGCTCCGTCGGCGTTCATGAGTCTCATGAACCGGGTTTTCGAGGCCTACTTGGATGTGTTCGTCATAGTATTCATAGACGACATCCTGATCTACTCTAGGACGGAGGAGGAGCACACTCGGAATCTGGCACTGACCTCGGAGAGGTTGCGGGAGCATCGCCTTTATGCAAAATTCAGCAAGTGTCAGTTCTGGTTGAAGGAGGTGGCCTTCCTAGGCCACATCATCAGCGGAGCTAGGTTAGCAGTAGATCCAGCAAAGATTCGGGCAGTTCGCGATTGGCCGCAGCTGAGGACAGCCACCGATGTACGCAGTTTCTTGGGACTTGCCGGTTACTACCGGAAGTTCATGGAGGGGTTCTCTCGGATTGCCCTCCCCCTCACATCTTTGACAAAGAAGGAGGCACCTTTTGTTTGGACCCCGCAGTGCCAGGCGGCTTTCCAGGAGCTGAAGGACCGACTCATCTCGGCCCCTATTCTGGCCCTTCCATCCGGAAAGGAAGGATTCCAGGTGTATACCGACGCATCATACCAAGGGATGGGAGCGGTGCTGATGCAGAACGGACATGTCATAGCATATGCCTCCCGCCAGCTGAAGACCCATAAGAGGAACTACCCGGTGCACGACCTCGAGATGGGAGCGGTCGTTTTTGCTCTGAAGGTCTGGCGCCATTATCTTTATGGAGTCCACTGCGATATCTTCTCCGATCACAAGAACCTGAAATACGTGGACACGCAGAAGGGGCTGAATATCAGGCAGAGGCATTGGGTAGAGTTCTTAGCAGATTATCAGTATGAGATGCACTACCATCCAGGGAAGGCAAACGTGGTGGCCGATGCGTTGAGCCGGAGAGCTGCCACTTCCGAAGCTGGGCCCCAGGTTATGTCCATGGAGCTAGTCCAGTCATTCAGAGATACGCAGATATCCCTAGTGTCCGAGGATGACCCAGTTCTGTATAGGGAGTATCTGGCATCGATGGTGGCCATAGACGATATTCGAGATCGCATTCGGGATAGACAGAGGACAGATGCGTGGGCGGAGCCGATGTTCCGAGCTTTGGAGGAAGGTTCGACAGGAGATTATTCCCTGAGAGATGGTTTGCTCCACTTCAGAGGCAGAGTATATATACCGCAGGAGGCCAGATCCGAGAGGATATTATGATGGAGGCGCATTGCAGCCGGTACTCGGTACACCCGGGGATCACAAAGATGACCGCTGATTTGAAGAGGACGATGTTTTGGCGGGCATGAAGAAGGACATTACGTACTTCGTGACCCATTGCGAGGCGTGTCAGTTGGTGAAGGCAGAGTGCAGGAACCCCGCAGGATTGTTACAGCCACTCCCGGTGCAGGAGTGGAAGTTTGACGATATAGCGATGGATTTTATACATGGTCTTCCCCGGTATCGGACAGGGAACGACTCGATTTGGGTGATTGTCGATCGGTTGACGAAGGTGGCCCGCTTTGTACCGAGCAGGAAGGATGACTCGGTGGGAGTGCTGGTACGGAAGTTTGTGGAGCAGTATGTCCGATATCATGGCGTGCCCCGGACGATAGTGTCGGACCGCGATGGACGGTTTACATCCAGGGAGTGGCGGTCAGTGCAGGCATATTTGGGCACCCGGTTGACTTTTAGCACAGCCTTCCACCCTCAGACGGACGGGCAGACCGAGCGCACCAACCGGACCTTGGAAGATTTACTATGGCTGTGTATACTGGAGCGAGGGGAGCCGTGGGAGAAGATGTTACCGTTGGTCGAGTTCTCCTATAATAATATTTACCAGTCCAGCATCAGGATGGCACCTTATGAAGCCTTGTATGGAAGAAAATGTAGGACCCCGCTTTCTTGGGTTCAAGACGAGGATCCGAAGCTGTTGGGATCAGATTTTGTTGAAGACACCGAGGCTCAGGTGAGACTGATCAGAGATAGGATGTTGGAGGCGCAGAGCAGATAGGCTAAATACTATGACGCTCGACATCATCAGGTGGAGTTTCGGGTAGGGGATCGAGTGTTCTTGAAGATCCGGCCCATGCACGGAGTCTCACGGGTGCGCGGTCGGAGGAAGAAACTCAGCCCTAGGTATATGGGCCCTTACCGGATCCTGGAGCGGATCGGACCCCTAGCCTACAGGCTAGAGTTGCCACCAGAGCTGGCAGCTCTACACGACGTCTTCCACATCTCTTCGCTGAGAAGGGCTCTACTACGCCCGGAGCAGCGGATTTTGACCACCGAAGGGCCGGTAGCTTCAGACCGATCTGTTCACTTGGAGCCGGTTCGGATCGACGACAAAGGAGTACGGATCTTGCGCCGCAAGAAGATCCCCTTAGTCAAGGTTCTTTGGAGAAACCACGGTCAGGAGGAGCACACCTGGGAACCGCAGGATCTGATGAGGCAAAGATACCCGGAGTTGTTCAGTCAGGTACATCTCACCACCTCTCGGTATACTATAGACTGCCTTCTTGTTTTGGAATGTTAAGACTAGATATGGAAAATCCAGGACCTAGGCATGCGCACTTAATCAGAAAGGTAGGGGCTAATCTTTTGTTTATTGGGGAGATTGTCTTCGTTATCAAACGAACAGTCGCTTGAACCCAATAGAAAGATCGTATGGGATGTTACAAGTTTAATTTATTTCGATAGAAATCCCCATAGGCTCAACCTCAATTTCGGGGACGAATTTTTTGTTTTGTTTATTGGGATTTGTAACATCCCATTTCCGGCTAGACCCCAAGGAGTCGGTTAGTTGTGACAAAACCCTAGGAAGCCCAAAATTTGAAATAAAGCGATCAATATTTTCGGGTCACGGGTTGGTCATGCCCGTGACCGACCCGTCACGCCCGTGACTTGGGCGTGACTACTTCGACGATCGTCGATCTCCACGAGACGATCGTCGAACGTGCTGCCTGGGCATGTCACGCCCGTGACAAAGGTGTCACGCCCGTGACTAAGGGCGTGACTCCTTCGACGATCGTCGATCTCCGTGAGACGATCGTCGACCTTGTAGCCCGGGCATGTCACGCCCGTGACATGAGTGTCACGCCCGTGACCTAGGGCGTGACCAGCCTTCGACGATCGTCGACCTCAATTCGACGATCGTCGACCTCGAAATCTGCCGTTCGGGCCTGTCACGCCCGTGACCTAGAGGTCACGCCCGTGACCTAGGGTGTGACCAGTCTTCGACGATCGTCGATTTCAATTCGACGATCGTCGACCTCAAAATCTGCCGTTCGGGCCTGTCACGCCCGTGACCCAAGTGTCACGCCCGTGACAATCCTTCGACGATCGTCGATCTCAGTTCGACGATCGTCGAACCCAGAATTGGCTATCCGGGCCTGTCACGCCCGTGACCTATGTGTCATGCCCGTGACATTGGCCGAAACGACGGTTCAGGCCCGAAATTATTCTAACACGCGTGGTAATAAATGCTGGTGTGGGAAGTTACACCAGGAGTAATTTCAGGCCGTTTTCCTTCTGTAATTATATAATAAATGAGGGAGATATGGTCCAATAGGAAGCCGCCAGCTGGACACACCTGTTCAGTTTCCACCGTTTCTTATCCCTTCACTGTAACCGAAACGTTAAGGGGAGAACTTTCATGGCCATTAAGGCTTTACCCATTCATCTTCCCACTTTCTGACTTATAAAAGCCCACTTGGGGCAAGAGGAGAAGGTTACACGCTCAAGTAATCGGATCAGATCCTTATTCTTGCTGTAGGAGAAATTCAGCAACGCCACCACCGCGCCATGGCACCCCATCGTTCTTCTCGCCTTCAAACCGCGAACAAGGTCCTCCTCTGCTCCTTCTCTTTCATGGGTAGATCTTAGGATTCTTAGAAAGGAGGTTTGCGCTCAACGGAGCCGGACCTGTCTCTCATTTTCATGAGAAAACCATGTAAAAGGTATTTTTGAGTTCGCCGGAAACCGCCACCTCCGGCGGCCAAACCACCGCCGACTGATAGCCATCGCCTCAACGGAGGTGGTGGTGGTGGTGGCTGGCCAGGGAAGTGACCGAACGGCCGGCGACGGATCACGGAACGCTTACAGGAAAAAAATGGTTTTCTGTCTGTTTTCGGGTTCATGAAGAAGATGAACAGTAGAATTAATATTATAATACATAGATTATTATATATTACATAATGGAAAAATGGATTATTTGAATATATTTAGAGGCTGCAAAACGAGGCACTTAGAGGCCGAATTAGGAAAAATGACCAGTCACAAAATTGTAGCCCTCTGGGTCTACTTTAATTTAAAATTGATTTTATTCAATTTGGGTGAGTGGTTTGACCACAGCACTCATTTTGGTGGGATCAAGACCTAGGGTAACCAGAAATTGAAATGGTTGCCCACGGTTCATAACATGTCCAAATGACTTAAAATTTGGGCTGGAGGTCTATAATATGTATATCGAGAGGCTGTCCAAAAATGGGAATTTTTGGAGATACTTTGCCTAAAGTTTTTGTTTTAATTTAATAATCTTAGAGGAATTTATTTAGATAGTCAAATGACCTCCAAACCCCTCCCAAATTTTGGTGAGTGGTCCCTGGCTATAAAACCTAGGTCTGTGTAAAATTCCAATTGATTTGGAGGAGTTTTGGGTGAGAAATCTTCTACCCTTAACTAGGCGTTAGTGAGACACCTTTTAATAAAAAGTGCACTGAGAATTTGGAAAGGTCAAATCGCCTCAACAGAGGCTGATTTTCTGATCTCTGACTTAGAATGGTGTTATAACCTGCGTGGAGAAAAATGGAGTGGTTTAGGGTTGGTTTACCCTAGGATCCAAACTCAAATCTTAAATGAAGGGTTTTGAGGTTTGTGAAGGACATAGGAGCAAAAGCTCTTGTATGCCCTTGAAATTTGGAGGAGAGTGGCATGATATGCTGAAAACCCTCTGGTTGAAATGGTGAAGGAATTGGAGGTAATTGGGTACCTCGGAAGTTGAGAGTTTGAATTAGGATAGAAATGTAATTTAGTTATTTTAAGCACTAAATCTAATCCAAAAATTATGAAACTCGGGAGGAGGGGGTTTTAGGATGTTTCAGACTTATGGTAATTTTCCTGGAATTTTATGATTAATAAATATAATACTTCATGTGTTAAAGGATTATTAGCCCGAATTGTTGTTTCAAATATTTGGAGGTTTTAAATTAATTATAATCAGTTAAAATTCTGGATTAAGATCTTGACCAGTAGAACATTGATCCCTGGATTTTTATAGAATTTTTATGTTGAGTAAATCTAGTACTTTATTCACAGATGATAGAAAGGGCTTTTATGTTTAAAAATTAATTATGGATAAAATACTTGCTGGAAAATTATGAGACTTGGCCAGTGATAATTTTAGGCATTTATCTGCATGGCATAAATTATTTATAATTTTTGGAAGAATATTTTCTGTACTTGATTCATAAACAATAGAAGTTAGAGATTATTTCTAAAATAGTTTTCATGCCCTTT
This sequence comes from Platanthera zijinensis, assembly GCA_039513925.1. NCBI lineage: Eukaryota > Viridiplantae > Streptophyta > Magnoliopsida > Asparagales > Orchidaceae > Platanthera > Platanthera zijinensis. The sequence continues at coordinate 102,360,230 of CM077089.1, forward strand.
TTATGATACAAAAATTATGATACTTAGGATTTAACCTATTGAGATAACCTAGTATTTATCATAAATTTGCTGGACATCTTGCATGAGAACTTAGGGTAGTTCATGTTCAAACCGATAGTCCTTGGGATTTTCGAGGAATTTAATTAAATGCCAAATAAATTAGGAAAATTTCCATTTTCTGGACTTAGGTCATTTATATCATGGTAAGTCTCCAGTAAATAATTTAGGGCATTTGGATGAGTAATGGATCATTGCATAACCGGTTCGACATGTAGCCTAGGTCGGTCTGCATATAGCAATTGTGAATTTAAATAAGACATGATCTGAGGAAGACATTGGAGTTAAATAATTCATTTTGTTTGGGTGGGCAATAGTGGAGGAAATCGCAATAGGAAGATATAAAGAGTAGTGAGTAGGGGTGATAGCTAGAGTTAAGAGGTGCTCGGGTTCGACGAAAGATCGTCTTCCCCGAAGAGTGGAAGGTTTAAAAATCACCCTAGGATAGTCTATCGTAATGTGAGAAGGGAATGGGTTAAGGGAAATAAACCAATAATATTAAGTGCCTTGCGAAAGGGAACTTCGGGCCGTAATGCCGCCGTCTTGGTTCCTAGTGCCCCTTGAGAGCCCTTCACGGGGTATACCGGGGCAGTCCTGGGCTAACGTAATCTGTAATAATAATCTGGCAAGAGTAACTTAGTAACTAGGATTGCACTTTTCACAAACACGGTTGGCACAGGAAGATTGATGAGAGCTTCGGCTCGGGTGATTTGGAAACGGACGTTTGGGTCCGGGGAGCCTCGGCTCGGTTGGTTAAGAGACGGACGGGATGGTCCGGGGAGCTTCGGCTCGGTTGGTTGGAGACGGACGTTTGGTCCGGGGAGCTTCGGCTCGGTTTTGTGTGTTTACGAATAAACTTGCATGTGCATAAGATAGGAAAAGTTAAGGTGGTGGGTTTTTCGATATCGGGGAGTTCGATTGCACCGACACCGATATCGTTGACTCGGCGAGGTGGTTAGCACTTCGCCAACAGAAGTCCGGTGCGCCAGCCGGCAAGAGTACGCAGGCATCCGCTTAGTGCACAAAGAGTTGAGGCGTACGATAGGTCAGACCAGTGGTGCTTTTACTGGTTTTGAGGTGGGCGAGGCCCAACCCACCGCTTCCGTCTGCCACTACGGAGGTATCCTGGGAGGTAACGGCTCCGAAAGGGGGAACTAAAGGTCTGTGTGCACAGAGTCGGGTGTGTGAGTTGCACTTGCATGTTTCATCATACCCACTAGCATGTCATAGCATAATCGATTCATTTAACCCTGACACCTAATGTATAAGTGGTATGGGACGCTTATACATTAGGACCTGCAAAACGACCCCTTGGTCTATAAGCTTGTGTGGGCAAGTTTATAAATCAAAGGTTAATTTCAATATATAACAACCATTACTGTTTGATAACCGACACCCCAACGTATAAGTGGTATGGGACACTCTATACGATGGGAGCCTTGCAAAAGATCCCTTTTGCTTATGTGTTCTCGCATAAGTGAAGGTTTAAATTCATATATTTGCTTTTCTTATTGCTAGACCTATTATAACAATCATATTAACTACTCACCGAATACATCTTGCTAGATTAAGTCCATAGTCACCTGTTTCTTGATTTATCTCTACCATCATGTCCTTCCCTTTCTTCCTCCCCGCTCGGTACCTAGGAGCCATGGGGGAAGGGGTAGGGGATGATAGGGCTTAGTCTTTATGACTAACGGTTTTCGAACCGCATCATTTAGGGGATCGTGGAGCCCAGCATGGAGGAGCAGCCCCAGAGATCGGTGCGCCTAGAGATGGGGCAGTCTAGCTCCGGAGTTCACACAGCCGGGACCGTGAGTCTCGACCTTGAGTAGTTTCTGTTTTCGCTTCCGCATGAGAGACTTGTAGTGAGGACATATTGTACCGGGCATAAGCCCGTATTTATAGTACTCTGATGATTTCTGTGGACACTCCCTTCGTGAAGATTTTATCTTATTTACATGTGATGTATTATTGTGGACTGCATTGTTCTTACTTCAATAATTATGCTACTTTTCTGTGATCGAATTGGCCGGCAGAATCGGCGCCTTATGGTGATGACCCTTCAGGACGTGAAGGAGTCACCGCAAAGCGGCAGTTCTGGGCCTAAGACCCCGGTGGTTGAGAGAGAAAAAAAAATGGGGTCTTACAGGTACTAGGAGCTATGATGGGGTGAATCCCAAAACTCCCTTTCCAAGGCACTTATTATACTTGATTGGTTCCCTTAACCCATTCCCTTCTCGCATTACAGTGGGCTATTCCTAGGGTGGCATTGACTCTTTCTCTTCTCGGGGAGGATGGTCTTCCGTCGAACCCGAACACTACCTATCGCTAGTCAATCTCACACCCTATCCATCCTGGCTTCCAATTAATGAACTTGATTTAACTCATCCTGTCCAAACCTGCAAACTATCAAAATTCCATCTCCAAGTTCATTACCCACTCTAGCTCAGCTTCTGCAGTTTTACTAAATGCAAACCGTCCTAATCTTTATGAGGTATGCAAGGGGTGGTACTCCCAACTGTCTCCCAAATCCCATATAATATTTACTGGAGGTCTACCATGACCTAATTAGTCTAAATCCAGAAAATAATAATTTTCCTATTTCATTTGGCATTTAATTTAGTTATTCTAATATCCCAAATGCCCTTGTATGAACATGAAGTGCACTAATGAGTCAATAATAAATCATCATAAAATCAGTAAAATTCATATCCAACATTTAAACAGCAATTCCAAGTTTTGAGAAATTTCAGAGATGTTTATGCCTATATTTCCTAATTTACCATTTTAGGTCACTTTTACTATATCATGAAGGAAGTACTATAAATATTTATCAAAAAATTCCAAGAAAATTATATAAGCTATATAGTGACCTAAAACCATCATAGACCAAGTACCATAGTTTTTCTCCATCATTTGAACTCTGAATTTATTTTAATGTAAGATACTAATTTCATAACTTAGTGGAGGAGGTACTGTTTTTATCCATTTAAAATTCCAGAGAAAATTACCAGGTGACTATCATAATTTGAAACAGTCAGTGATCAAATTTCATAATTTTCCAATCAATAATTGGGCACTATTTGTATTTTTGACTGTATATCACATTTAGCACATTAAAGAATAAAGTACCCAAAATAATAAGATAAAATTTCCAAGAAAATTACATAAGGAGTATCATGCTATAATATGCATTAATCCAAGATTTCATAATATTCCAGCAAACAGAAATTCCATACTCATCAAAATAAATATCCAGGGTACCATTAGAGTTGTAAATGAAGTACTGTATAAATTAATCCAAAAATCTCAACAAAATTATATTATATCTACTTGGACCATAAAATCACTCTACCCAAATTTTCGCTTGATTTGTAGTTCAGTTAACAGCTTAATAATTCAAATTAAGGTTGGTGACCTAAACTAGGGTTAGGGTTTTAGGTGGCTAAAGGTCTCCAAATACCCTAATATTTTTACCAGAGAACTTTAATGTCCCAATGGTCCTCTCCACCAAATTTCAAGTCAGACCAAGGTCATTTGACCCCATGACCTTCACAACCCTACAAATCCAGTTAAGGGACCTACCCTAGGGTTCTAGGGCTAACCTACACCAAACCACTCTAAACTCCCTTGGAGGGTGTGTCAAGCCCTAAAAAGTCAGCGACCAAAATATCAACCTCTATTGAGGTGATATGGCCACTCAAATACTAAGGGGTGTTTGATCTTAAATTATCCTTTAAGGATCAACCTAGGTTTGGACACAAACCTAGCCAAACATCTTCAAATGAGATGAAATTTTTACCAGAACCTTATGATAAACCCAGGGACCACTCACCAAAATTTGGGAGGGTTTGGAAGTTTTTAGCCATCTAATTAAATTAAGCTAGGATTATTGAATTTTTCTAAAAACTATGGAAAAACATTCTCCAAAAATTCACATTTTTGGATAGCACCTAGATATAGGTAAGAATAGGCCACACCCCAAATTTCAAGTCATTTTGATGGCTGGATCGGAGTGGGGAATTTTTCTAAGGTCAAGACAGCCCTATGGACAGACCTCACCAAAAAGGGTGCTGTGGTCTATTCAGGACTCCAAACCGAGTGAAATCAATTTTGAAGTAAATTAGACTTTAAGGGCTACATTTTCTATGTTGAACATTTTTCCTGTAGAAGCCTCTAGTTATTTTTCCCAAATTATTTAATGCAACAGATATTTTTATTCGGAAATTGTTTTAAAAATAGAATTTAATTCTCATGGCACTGTTCATCTTCTTCAACAGCCCGAAACCAGAAGCTTGAAAACTTAGTTCCCTATAGCTTTTCCAAAGTTATTTCCCGGCCATCCAGCCATCTCCCTAGCCGTCCACCACCACCACCACCTCTGTTGACGTGAGGGCTACCGTCGGGCGGCGGCACGGCCGCCGGAGAGGCGGTTTCCGGCGAACCCGCCACCTTGCAAATTTCAGAAAAGCATGGAAACGCTCACCCGATCCGGCTCTTTTGAGCCCGATATCTCTCCTAATGATTTCTAAGATCTATCCATAGAAGAAAGAGTAGAGGAGGACCTTTTTCATGGTTTGACGGCGAGATGAACGACGGTTGATATGGCGCGGCGGTGGCGTTGCTGAACTTCTCCTACAGCAAGGTACAAGGCTTCAATCCGTCGGGTAGGGGTGGAAACTCCATCTCTGGGTCTAGGGAGCCTTTTTATAGATCAGCAAGTGGGGAGGGGAAAGGATGAAACGTTCATGGCCATTAATATTTATTTTTTAAAAACGTTTCGGTTATGATGCAGGGAATTGAATTGTTGGAAACGAAGAGATGTTTGCCAGGTGGCGATTTCCTATTGGACCTCATTTCCTTATTTTATTAAATAGTTAGAGTAGGAAACGGCCCATAAATATTCCTGGTGTAACTTACCATAATCAGAATTGATTAAGACGTCGGTTACCGAAATTTAAAGTCTGGCTGACGTTTCGTCCTTGGTCACAGGCGTGACACGTAGGTCACGGGCGTGACAGGCCCAGATAGCCAATTCCGGGTTCAACGATCGTCGAACTGAGATCGACGATCGTCGAAGGGTGGTCACGGGCGTGATACCTGGGTCACGGGTGTGACAGGCCCGGGTGGTCAATTCTGGGTCGACAACCGTCGAACTGAGGTCAACGATCGTCAAAGGGTGGTCACGCCCTAGGTCACAGGCGTGACGCATGGGTCACGGGCGTGACAGGTCTGGGTGGTCAATTCTGGGTCGATGACCGTCGAACTGAGGTTGACGATCGTCGAAGGGTGGTCACACCCTAGGTCACGGGCGTGACACATGGGTCACGGGCGTGACAGGCCCGGGTGGTCAATTCTGGGTCGACGACCGTCGAACTGAGGTCAACGATCGTCGAAGGGTGGTCACGCCCTAGGTCACGGGCGTGACACATAGGTCACGGGCGTGACAGGGTCATGAGGTAAATTCCGCGCTCGGCGATCGTCGCGCTGAGATCGACGATCGCCGAAGGGGTCACGCCCTTGGTCACTGGCGTGACACCTGGGTCACGGGCGTGACAGGGCCGGGTTGAAAATTCTGCGCCCGACGATCGTCTCCCTGGGATCGACGATCATTGAAGGAGTCACGCCCCAGGTCACGGGCGTGACGGGTCTGTCACGGGCGTGACCAACCCGTGACCCGAAATCTCGGTCGATTGATTTCAATTTTTAGGCTTCCTAGGGTTCTGTCACGACCAACCGACTCCTAGGGGTCTAGCCAGAAATGGGATGTTACAATCCGAAAGCTCCCATTCTCAAGGATACATATTTTATTTGTGACTTCCCACAATTAATATCTCAATGTTGTTATTAGTATTGTGTAAACCTAATGACTTAAGGTACTAATTGGGAGAGCGACGATCTTTCACCGGACCTCTTTAAAGTTGTTCTCCTTATGACTTGCACTCTAACACTCGTTACTTTGTAGTGACATACTAGAGACACCAAGCAGGGTTTCAACTTCCCAATTCATCTCTCAATCCAGCGACCTATCATTTCCCTGTGGGTCTTAGTGTTACACGTCACTTTTTACTAAGCGCAGCCCATGACCTAATTCTAACCCATATGAGATGTCTTCAATTCTTTAGGTCATAGGCCTCCCAATTTATATCATGGGTTTTTCATGTGTATAATATTGGCCATTCATAATTCCATCATTTTTTAATTATTTTGGACTATAATTTAATTTATTTAATTAAGTGATCTGGGTCACTTTGAACATGAACTACTCTAACCAATGGTCCATTAGGTCTAAATAATTTATCTAAAGTTCATCTAGGTTACAAATATCTGTGAACCAAATATCTTATTTTTCTAGCTTGATTTGACCCTTATTTTCCATTTATGATTAAAATACCATTATCTCCTTTTTCAAATGACGTACTAAAAATAATCATGTAAAAATTCAGGGAAAATTCCTACTCACTAATATTAAATAGATAATGGTTAAAATAGATTTTTATACTCATAGTTATTGATTTGACCTAAGATATTCACATGTTAAGAGAATTACAAAATTCCACTATTATAGTATTCACCATAAATAATCATCCAAAACTCTTAATAAAATATACATGAGTTTATAATGAGTAAATAATGACCTAGACATTTTCTGATAATTTCCCATGAACCACTACTCTTGTTTTTGATCAAAGTCCCATAAGGGTAAAAATGTTATTTCACTGTTTACACATGAAATAATTCTCAAAAATGCTCATAATTTTTTCCATATAAGTGAAATAACCTATTAGGGCTTGGATCAACAATTTGTAATTTTCTAAGTTTAGTAGTCCTATTTTTCATTTTAACACATAAATGTACTAATTTTGGAATAATTCCATCTTATGGGATTTTTGATTCCAAAAACCCCAATTTTCTCATGAAAGGCGTATTTTATCTCCATAAGTCTCTTTCCAAAATTTCAAGGACATACCTTGGGCCAATTGGGCTAAATTCACAATTTACCATTTTCACGCTATTTACAAATGTACCTTCACCATACATGTTGGATCCTTTAACATATAGATATCAAAATGGATCCTAATTGTTACCAAGGCCATAAGAGGACCTTAAAGCCATGCCACCCAAATTTGGGTGGAATTTGGAAATGGGAATCTACCTAAAATCCATTTATTTAATAATTCATATTTCTATTAAAACTCTAGAAAATTATTCTCAAAAAGTTCTTATTTTTGGACAATCTTGGCATGGTATACACACATACATGACATAAATTTCACAGCATGTGGACTTATAGTTTAGCCTAGGCATCCATTTGAAGTTCTCCCCTAGTCTAGGAGCTATCCTAGGATATTGACGCTACATGGAGATACAGTGCTCCAAATTACATGTTTAGGGTGTCAAATTAAAGATACGCCTTAGTGTTCATTTTTATGTTAATGACTTTCTCTTAATATGCTTCTACCAGGACTAAAATTAATCTGTAAGATGACTGTAAAAATGTGACAAAAATATAACCATTATTAATCATTCACTATAGTTTAATAGGAATTAATTCAATGACATCAAGTTATCTTCCCCGATAGCCAACGACTGAGATCTATCATGCATGTAACCACTTCAAACCTTATTTTCGGGCACCTGGGCCACTGCCACCGCCGGATATTATCGCCACCACCTCCGTTGAGGTGGTGGATAACATTTCCCGGCAACATGGCTGCCGGAGGCAGCTCCTCCGGCAAACCCGAGCAGAAAGAAAAGCTCAGTACTTTCCCACTATCTCTCATGGCATAAGGCTCATTTGAGCCCGATATCTCTCCTAGTGGATTTAGAATACAAGCACCAAGGGATAGAAGGATAAATGGACCCTTAATCATGCTTGGAGGTAGGTGCGGTGTGGTGAGCCATGACCGATCCTTCTCCGGCGAGTTAGCTCCAAAGCTTAATTCTCTAGCTAAAGTTTATCTTCAGGATTTGTTTTCCACTCCTATGGTCTCAATGAAGATGATGGTTGCCTTGGTAAGGAGTGGGAGTGATGGCTAGTGTTTCCTGTCTCTTTCTTTTTATAAGAAGAATTAGGGCTTCTATTGATTGCTATATGTCAGCATAATGTTGGACCGCCAATTATTTTGTGTTTCTTTGCCATGTGTCACCTTAGTATTGGATTGCCAATAATTTCTTTAAAAAAAGTCTTCTTGAAAATATCAATGTATTAAATAGGTTGTTGAAGACATCAGGTACAAATGTGCTATCAGCACTTATCCCGGAAACCCGGTTTAGGCCGAATATTTAATTCAGCAAATACAGCTTAGATAGAAAAACATACTCTAAGTCCAAAAGCATCAAGATCACTTGATGCTTCTTCGAATGGCGTCGAGTTCACTCAACGCACTCGACGATTCATCAAATAGCGTCGAGTTCACTTAACGCACTCGATGCTTCGTTGAATGGCGTCAAGTTCACTCGACACCTTTTGATCAAGAACAATTTTTCTAAGTTAAAGAGCATGGCATTGAGTCCCCCCAATGCACTCGACGCTTTGTCGAATGGCATCGAGTTCACTCAATGCACTCGATGCTTTGAAAAATGGCGTCAAGTTCACTTAACGCCTTTTGATATAGAATGGTTTTTTTAAGTTAAAGAGCATGGCGTTGAGTCCACTCAACGCTTTGTCAAATGGCGTCGAGTTCACTAAACGCACTCAATGCTTTGTCGAATTGCGTCGAGTTCACTCAGCGCCTTTTGATCCAGAAGGATATTTCTAAGTTAAATAGCACAGACTTGAGTCCACTCAATGCACTTGACGCTTTATCGAATGGCGTTAAGTTCACTAAACGCACTCGACGCTTTGTTGAATGGCGTTGAGTTCACTCAATGCATTTTGATCCAAAATGATTTTTCTAAGTTAGTGAGCATGGCATTGAGTCCACTCATGCACTATGAGCATTGCTGAATGGCATCGAGTTCACTCGACACCTATTTAATCCACCCTATCTCCTTGGGTTAAACCTAGCATAACCCCATTCACTTACCGCATGTTCTACCCTAAACTAAGTTAAGGGGTCTAGAAGAAAATGAGATGTTACGTAAACCTAGAGATGAATAGACCATCCTCTGATTATCTAACTTGGAGGCCCAAGAAGTACTTAAGTTAACCCATACTGCTCATCTCGAACTACCCATGCATAAGTTTAGAAAACTTTTACAGAGGCCATCATCAGTAGACCCAAAAATTATGTCATCTACATAAATTTTGACAAGAATGATCTTACCCTTGACTTCCCTATGGAATAATGTCTTGTCTATCTTTCCCTTTGAGAATTTATTCTCAATGAGAAAGCTAGACAAGGTTTCATACCATGCCCTAGGGGCTTGTTTCAACTCATTCAATACTTTTCATATCTTAAACACATAATCATGAATGTTAGAGTTAACAAAAGATGAGGGTTTCTCAACATAGACCTCCTCTTTTAGGTCACCATTTAAGAAAGCTTACTTAACATCCATTTGGTACACCGTAAATACTTTATGTACAACATATATACAAGGAATAGTCTTTTTGCCTCCAGTCTAGTAACTGGTGCAAAGATTTTATCGAAGTCAATACCTTTCTCTTATTTGTATCCATTAGCAACCAGTCTAACTTTATTTTTGAGATAACACCATTCTCATCAAGTTTTTTTCCTATAAATCCACTTGTTTTCAATATTGCAATGTTCATGTGGTATGGGAACTAGTTTCCAGACCTTACATCTCCTGAACTGGTTCAGTTCTCCTTGTATAGACACAATACAAGAAGGATCTATGTTGGCATCTTCAAAATTCTTTAGTTGAACTTGGGACAGAAAGCTTAAATACATAACAATGTTGAGTTTTTTGGTCCTTATTATAAAACCTTTTCTTGCATCTCATATGATTTGATCTCTGAGAATATATCTCAAGTGCATGATAGTTGCTGGCATTCGGTCTTAATCAACTTTAACTTCAATTGCTAGATGTTGTCGGTCTTCATCTATGTCATGTACATTTGGGCCTTTTCAGGAATTAACTCACCATAATCTTCCTCTTGGATAGAGGGGGAGTGTTATAGATGGTGTAACACCCCTATCCGTCACATAGCATATAGCAGTAGGTCCGGCCGGGGCCCGACGCCATATACCACGGACAGACCGATTGGTTACTTATTGAGGCCAATCAACCAATCATAACGTCCTACACAACACCTAGCGGAAGCAATATTAAGTTGCAAGAAAGGAAAGAACCTAGCCACACGCATGAATGTCCACTACACAAACCAAATAGGAATGTACAATACACGAGTACGGGCCTTAAGGCCTTACAATAGATTGCTTTAAATAAAGTGTTTTCCAAACCTCGACACGCAGGCCGGCCATACATGATAAACGGGAAAAACATAAACATTTAGGCCTTCAAGGGCCAGCACAGCTTCAAGGGCTTTAGCCCGCTATTTCCCGCTCGGCTCCGCAGCACCTGCAAGCCACAATCCACCGCCCAGTGGTAAACAAAATAACGGTCAGCTATGCTGACCAAATTATAAAGATCCCGCCCCCAAAATCGGGGCGGCGATGCTCTTTCCCTGCACGCTATTAGTAGGCAACAACAATAGTGTAAACACACTTCATCACAAGCGTAGGCTCGCACGGCCACACACCCCCATGCACTCAGGGCACATTCACGGCGAACCGGCCAACGTCACGTCAATTCAAGCCATAGACGTTCCCGTTCCACCACCGCCTCTTGGACGGCCAACAATATGAGCATTTTGCCTTCCTGTCCTTGGTCACGGTAATTTAAGCCATAGACCGCCGAAGACCCTCATCCATGCCAACGGTCCTAACGAACGACATAGACCGGGTACGGTTCCGCCTGACCCGTGCTCATACCGCAACGACAATTTAAGCCATATGCGCAGGTCAAGACTCACCGAGTCCCGTTTCCACCACAATAATCACATAACCCGGTTATGTTCACGTTGGCTCCCCGGCCACCGTGTTGGCAAAACTCGCTTTTGCCCAGTTTTCTGGGTGCACCTTAGAGTTAATCTCTAAGACTCCCTGTTGCAATCTACCACGTAGAAAACCCGAAAACACCCAAACATCCGGAGTCTTGCCCGGTTCAAATGCAATGCTACATCACCGATCCGGACCAAAATTTTCGAATAGGCTTCACACACAATGCCTATGCCCGTTTACGCGTACGGACTCTACCCAAGGGGGACTTCACATATCTACCCCAAGGAACGCTCCAACTCTTCGCTCACTCGCGAGAGAGGGATTCCTATGCAAAGGAAAAAGAGGGCTTCACATGCCCAAGGATGAGAAATCGTTACCCTTGCGTTCTTCCGCGGAGCCACGAAAATCTATGCGGATGAAAAGCACCGCAATCTCCTTGCCTCCGCGGATCCGAAGACGGTTCGCGATTTGGAGCTCCGAATCTCCTTCGGCGACCGGATCTAGCCCTTCTTCCTCCTCCTTGCTCTCCCCTCTCTCTAGCTTTTAGAAAGAGAACCACTCAAGAGAAATGAGGGTTTCTAAACCCTATTCCCGGGTATAACCCTGGGGAAACAACCCCCAGCCGCCTGAAAATACCAAATCTGCGCCGAACACGGGTTGCAACACGGCCGTGTGCCTGGCCGTGTAGTTCATTCGCCGTCTCGACCAATTCAGAAACCAGCACACGACCTTTGACACGGCCTCTGACACGCCCGTGTCACTTTTGACACGCCCGTGTCGGGACCAGAGTCACGCCCCCCGTGTTCGATCGGCCAACACTTCGCAGTCAGAGAGGTGCACGGCCTTGTGACACGGCATCAGACACGCCCGTATCAAATTTGACATGCCCGTGTTCGTGCCCGTGTCACGGCCCGTGTACCACACCGTAGATTCCCTGTAGTGATACGGCCTGGGACACGCCCTGATACGGCCTGACACGACTTGTGGTCGACCGCCAAAGCATCGACCGCACGACCCGTGGTCGACCGCCAAAGCGTCGACCGCACGACCCGTGGTCGAACACGCCCTAACACGGCCTCTGACACGCCCGTGTCGAGACCCGTGCCACCTTCTTCAAAACCCCGTCTTGGCTTAAAAATGCCACCCGTCTCTCTTTTGAGTTTCGGGGTGTTACAACTCTCTCCCCCTTAAAAGAATTTTGCCCACGATATTACTAAAGGAAAGTAAAAATAAAACTAAGAGCGGTACCTGAGCGAAATAACTCTGGGTACTCCTCCAGCATGGTCTGCTCCCATTCCCAAGAGAGCTCCTCACGACCGCAATTGTCCCAACGGTCCTTGACCATTCGAATCTCCTTGTTACGAAGTCGCTTAACTTCAGAGTCTTCAATACAAACGGGCTTGACCCTAGTCGTCAACCCTTCGTCCACCGGTACTTGATCAGCTGCGATCACCTGCGAAGGCTTTTGCACCGCCTTCCGCAATACGGAGATGTGGAACACATCGTGTAGTACACTCAACTCTACCGATAACTTCAAATGATAAGCCGCTTCGCCGACCCGCTCCAGAATCTCAAAGGGTCCAAGGTATCTTGGGCTCAGCTTCTTCAAGCATCTCACCCGCGAAACACCCTTGAACGGCTTTACTTTCAAGTACACCCAATCGCCCAGCGCGAACTCCACATTCCGATGCTTGGCATTGTAGTACTTAGCTTGCCTATCCTGAGCGATCAGCAAATGCTCTCGAATGATCCGCACCAAAGAAGTAGCATTTTCCACCTCCTGCTTCTTGTACGACCTTGCCTCACCCGTTTCAAGCCACGATAACGGCGTGCGACACTTCCTACCATACAGGGCCTCGAAGGGTGCCATTTGTATACTCTCTTTGTAGCCATTGTTGTATGCAAACTCTACCAAATAAAGGTGGTCCTCCCAATGCTTCCCGAAGTCTAGGACACACATGCGGAGCATGTCCTCCATCATTCTATTGACTCTCTCGGTCTGTCCATCCGTTTGCGGATGGAAGGCTGTGCTGAACTTCAACTTTGTCCCCAGCATCTACTGCACCAACCTCCAATCATTGGACGTGAAATGCCCAGCTCGATCACTCACAATGCTGCGAGGCACACCATGCAGTCTAACTATATTGTCAACATACAATTTTGCCAATTTCTCCACTGGATCATCCTTCCTATGCGGAATGAAGTGTGACACCTTTGTTAACCGGTCTACGATCACCCAGATGACGTCGTTCCCTTTCCGCGACCTTGGCAAGCCATGCACAAAGTCCATCGATATATCATCGAACTTCCACTCTAGAATAGGCAAGGATTTCAAGATTCATCCAGGCTTTTGGCACTCCACCTTTACCAAGGCACAGGTTTGACACTTAGCTACAAACAGTGCCACATCCTTCTTGAGCCCTGGCCACCAAAACAGCTTCTTTAGGTCCCGGTACATATTCGTGCTCCCAGGGTGGATTGAGTACTTGGTATTATGAGCCTCGTACATCAACTCCGCCCGTAGATTACCCCTGCTTGGGATGCACAAATGATGGTCCTTCCTTAACCGCCCATCTTCCACTAAAAATTGGTAATTTGACCCATCCAACGCTGCCTCCATAAGCTCCTTCATGGAGTCATCTAACTCCAATGACTGCCGAACCCGGTCAGCCAGGTCACACTGAACTTCTGTCCAGTTCAACATAGCTTTGGCTCTCGTCTGCTTGTCAACGCAACAGATCTCAAGCTCCTTCAACTCCCGTACTGCCGCTCATCATGCACCGACAACCAGTTTGCTTGGGCGGGAGCCCTGCGACTCAACGCATCCGCAACTGCATTGCCCTTCCCGGGTATATAATGAATCTTGAAGGTATAGTCCCCCAGGAACTCCATCCACCTCCTCTGCCTCATGTTAAGATCCTTCTGATCCAACAAGTACTTCAGTCTCTTGTGGTCGGTATAAATATCGACTCTTATGCCATATAAGTAGTGCCTCCACAGCTTAAATGCAAATATCACGGCCGCCAACTCCAAGTCGTGGACCGGATAATTCCTTTCATGCACTTTTAACTGACGCAATCCATAAGCTATCATGCTCCCATGCTACAACAATACGCAGCCCAAACCACTACCCGAGGCATCACTATAAACCTCGAAGCCCTCGATCCCACACGACGAACTAAGCACTGGCGCCGTGGTCAACCGCCTCTTCAGCTCCTCAAAAGCTTGCACACACTCTTGCGTCCACAAGAATTTCTTATCCTTCCTTGTCAACTTCGTGAGAGGTAATGCTATCCGCGAGAAGTTCTCTACGAAGCGCCTGTAATATCCGGCAAGCCCGAGAAAACTACGGACTTCTGCGATAGAAGACAACGCAGGCCACTCCCGTATCACAACAATCTTCGCCGGATCCACCGTTATACCTTCCCCACTAACAATATGACCAAGGAACGCTACTGAGGGTAGCCAGAACTCACATTTGGAGAACTTTGCGTATAACTCGTTCCTCCTTAGCGTCTCCAAAACCAGATGCAAGTGCTTGAAGTGATCTTCCTCGCACTGTGAGTGACACCAATATGTCGTCAATAAAGACGATCACAAAGTGGTCCAAGTACTTTCGAAATGTCATGTTCATCAAATCCATGAACACCGATGGTGCATTCGTCAGTCCAAACGGCATGACCGTGAACTCGAAGTGCCCATAACTTGTGCTAAATGCCATCTTCGGGATATCACACTCCCTGATCCTCAACTAATAGTACCCCGACTTCAAGTCCAACTTAGAATACACCGATGATCTGACTAACTGATCGAAGAGATCATCAATCCTCGGAATCGGGTACTTGTTCTTCTCTGTCAGCTTGTTTAACTCTCTGTAGTCGATACACAACCGCATACTCCCGTACTTCTTCTTAACAAAGAGGACCGGTGCGCTCCAGGGCGACGAGCTTGGACGCACATAACCTTGTTCCATTAGCTCCTCTAGCTGAACTCTCAACACTGCCAACTCCTTCGGCGCCAGCCTATAAGGAGCACGTGACACAGGTTTGGCACCAGGCACAAGCTCGAAAGTGAAATCAATCTCTCGCTGCGGTGGGGCCTCGGGAAGACTATCCGGGAACACATCGGGGTATTCACACACCACGGGGATGCTATCCAACGTGGACTTTGGCTCTACAGCCCCCACTATTGCGAAGAACAGCTCTGCACCAGCACAAACTTTCTTTACCACCTGAAGAGCAGACATCAGCATCTTGCTCGACCCCTTGAGTCCCTCGAATATTGTCTCTCGTCCAATACCCAGCTTGACCTCCTTCCGGTCACAATCAATCCAAGACTTTTGCTCCGAAAGCCAATCCATCCCAAAGATAACGTCCAACTCTACTAGCAGCAGCAGTGACGCTAGCAAGTCGAACTCTTGGCTCCCTATGTGAACCTTCACGGCGCACACTCTGTCCGCATGCATCGAGCACCCATTTGGTAGCAGCACATCCAACTTGTCCTTCGCCATCGAAGAAGGGACTCTGATGCGCGATATACAGTTTTCGGACAAGAAGGAGTGTGAAGCTCCCGTATCGAACAGTGCCTGTGCCGGACTATCGCTAATCAAAACAAAACATATGTATACAATTTAGGCTAATAAGCAATAGATAACGGTATTTAAAGTTGACTTGCTATAAATTAACTCGTACCTGTCACCACATCAGCTTGTTTAATGGCCTCCTGCTGGCCCAAGTTGTACACTCTGGGTTAAGTCAGAGCATAGTGGGACGTGGTTGACTCCACCGCCTTGCCCTTCTCTTCGTAGGTAGCTCCTTGCTTTCTGTCGGACTTCCGACGTCCGCTCCAACAATCGCGGGCAAAATGCCCCGTCTTGCCACAAGTAAAACAAGCGTCCGGGGTTCGATTTGTAGTTGCCCCCGAGGCACCTGAAGAAGGAGCTGGACCCGACGTCCTAGCCTTCTTGTAGAACTTGCGATATCCAGACTTTGAAGTAGTCGGCACTTTGAACTCCGGTTTCTTACCACCGGATTCCTTCTTCGCTTGAACATTCTATGTCCTTTTCTAAAGATCGGGCCGTGGTGACCAAGGTCATGAAACCCTACGCCATAGGCCCCGAAAGTAGAAGCCTCAACTCATCTCTTAACCCTTCATAGAAGCGGTTAGTCTTGCGCTCCTCATCGTTAAAGGTAGCGCTTGCGTATCGTCCCAAACGAGTGAACTCTTGGAGATACTCGTCCACAGTGCTATCTCCTTGCACCAACTTTTGAAACTCATTTTCCAACGCGATCCTCTGCGCTGAGGGGAGGTATCGAGCCATAAACAATCTCGAAAATTCCTCCATAGGGACATCAGTCAACTGCCTACCCCTCAGATGGTGTAACTCCAAGCCTTCCCATCATAGTCTTGCATCTCCGTCCAGAAGGTAAGTGGCTATAGTGGTCTTTTGCCACTCTTCAGTCTCTGTAGCTGTCAGCACTCTCTTAATCCTAGAGAGCCAGTCCTCTGCTTGAGTTGGGTTCCCCGACCCTGAGAACACAGGCGGGTGGAAACCCATCACATGCTTAAGTTGTTTCTTAGTTGCTCTCCGAGGCAACTCCGGCTCCACCACCACCTGTTCCACCCTCCTTGGCTCTGCTGTCTAGAGCGGTACCTGCTCCACAGCAGGAGCAGGCTACTGCACCTGCCTCGCAGGCTGCGTATTGATCATTGCAAAGACAGCTTCTGCCACCAATCTAATGGTCTCGGTAGACGGAGGTGTTGCAGGCGCCTCACTAGGTGCACTACTTGCCTCAGAACCTGGCCGTTCTGACGGTCCAGCACCACTTCTGGTCACCTATAATCGTGCAAAAACACCGATAAGCGACCAAACACTATTGCAAACAGCAATTATAGGAACACGCAGATTCCTCAAACATGTGTATTTTCATTCCTAAGTGGACATTCATGGGTTCTTTCCGTGTTATAACGATGACGCACACACATGTGCTCACCACCGCTTAAAGTGAATTCGCCCACGAATTCATTTAAGCTTGACCGAAACCAGTAGTCTGATACCAATTTGTAACACCCTTATCCGTCACATAGCATATAGCAGAAGGTCCGGCCGGGGCCCGACGCCATATACCACGGACAGACCAGTTGGTTACTTATTGAGGCCAATCAACCAATCATAACGTCCTACACAACACCTAGCGGAAGCAATTATTAAGTTGCAAGAAAGGAAAGAACCCAGCCACACGCATGAATGTCCACTACACAAACCAAATAGGAATGTACAATACACGAGTACGGGCCTTAAGGCCTTACAACAGTTTGCTTTAAATAAAGTGTTTTCCAAACCTCGACACGCAGGCCGGCCATACATGATAAACGAGAAAAACATAAACATTTAGGCCTTCGAGGGTCAGTACAGCTTCAAGGGCTTTAGCCCGCTATTTCCCGCTCGGCTCCGCAGCACCTGCAAGCCACAATCCACCGCCCGGTGGTAAACAAAATAACGGTCAGCTATGCAGACAAAATTATAACGATCCCACCCCCAAAATCGGGGCGGCGATGCTCTTTCCCTGTACGTTATTAGTAGGGAACAACAATAGTGTAAACACACTTCATCACAGGCGTAGGCTCGCACGGCCACACACCCCATGCACTTAGGGCACATTCACGGCGAACCGGCCAACGTCACGTCAATTCAAGCCATAGACGTTCCCGTTCCACCACCGCCTCTTGGACGGCCAACCATATGAGCATTTTGCCTTCCTGGCCATGGTCACGGCAATTTAAGCCATAGACCGCCGAAGACCCTCATCCATGCCAACGGTCCTACCGAACGACATAGACCGTGTACGGTTCTGCCTGACCCGTGCTCATACCACAACGACAATTTAAGCCATATGCGCAGGTCAAGACTCACCGAGTCCCGTTTCCACCACAATAATCACATAACCCGGTTATGTTCACGTTGGCTCCCCGGCCACCGTGTTGGCAAAACTCGCTTTTGCCCAGTTTTCCGGGTGCACCTTAGAGTTAATCTCTAAGACTCCCTGTTGCAATCTACTACGTAGAAAACCCGAAAACACCCAAACATCCGGAGTCTTGCCCGGTTCAAATGCAATGAAACATCACCGATCCGGACTAACATTTCCGAATAGGCTTCACACACAATGTCTATGCCCGTTTACGCATACGGACTCTACGCAAGAGGGACTTCACATATCTACCCTAAGGAACGCTCCAACTCTTCACTCACTCGCGAGAGAGGGCTTCCTATGCAAAGGAAAAAGAGGGCTTCACATGCCCAAGGATGAGAAATCGTTACCCTTGCATTCTTCCACGGTGCCATGAAAATCTATGCGGATGAAAAGCACCGCTATCTCCTTGCCTCCGCGGATCCGAAGACGGTTCGCGATTTGGAGATCTGAATCTCTTCCGGCGACCGGATCTAGCCCTTCTTCCTCCTCCTTGCTCTCTCCTCTCTCTAGCTTTTAGAAAGAGAACCACTCAAGATAAATGAGGGTTTCTAAACCCTATTCCCGGGTATAACCCTGGGGAAACAACCCCCAGCCGTCGAATCTCAAATCAAAGAAACGAACGGCCTTGATCGGGCCTGAAAATACCAAATCTGCGCCGAACACGGGCTGCAGCACGGCCGTGTGCCTGGCCTTGTAGTTCATTCGTCGTCTCGATCGATTCGGAAACACGCACACAGCCTTTGACACGGCCTCCGACACGCCTGTGTCACTTTTGACACGCCCGTGTCGGGACCCGTGTCATGCCCCCTGTGTGCGATCGGCCAACACTTCGCAGTCAGAGAGGTACATGGCCTTGTGACACGGCATCAGACACGCCCGTGTCAAATTTTATACACCCGTGTTCGTGCCCGTGTCACGGCCCGTGTACCACACCGTAGATTCCCTAGAGTGACACGGCCTGGGACACGCCCGTTTCCTAGGCCGTGTTCTACAACTCAACGATCGTCGACCGCCAAAGCATTGACCGTATGACCCGTGGTCGAACACGCCCTGACACGGCCTCCGACACGCCCGTGTCACATGCTTCAAAACGCCGTCTTGGCTTAAAAATGCCACCCGTCTCTCTTTTGAGTTTCGGGGTGTTACAGATGGTTAGCTTGTCTATCTTCAATTCTACACTTGTAGATCTAGAGGAACTAGGCAGCTCACTGTTAATCATCGAAGACTCATCAAACACAACATTAGTATACTCTTCTAAAAATTGGTTCTTCAAGTTATAGACTCTATTGGCTTTGTTGTGGATGTTGTACCCAAAAAAAAATCCCTCATAGGATTTAACAGCAAACTTAGTCAAGTAGTACTTCAAATTATTGAGCGCAAAGCACTTACTTCCAAAGATCCTAAGATCAGCAAGAAATTTTTTTGTCTTTCATAATCTCATAGGGAGTCTTCGTGTGATACTTATTCATAGATGTTCTATTTAGTACATGATAGGAAGTGTTTACTGCCTCAACCCAGAAGTATACTAGGAGAGAAGTGTCTCTGAGTAATGTGCTGTCATCCTCTTTTAAAGTCCTATTTTACATCCCAACAATCCCATTTTGCGGGGTGTTCTTGAAGAAGAAAACTCATGAAGAATACCTTGCTCTGCACAAAACTTTTCATGCCTGCAGACTGAAATTCAGTACTATGGTCACTTCTGATTTTGACCACAGAGAAGTTCTTTTCATTCTGAACTTCTCTAACAAAGGTCAAAAAGATGTCAAGGGTTTAAGACTTTTTCTTTAGAAAGAAAACCCAAGAAAATCTAGAATAGTCATCAACTATCATAAGTGTATAGACTTTCCTACCTAGACGGCAATATGGCATAGGACCAAACAAGTTCATATGTAAGAGGTATAAACACCTCTCAAATTCCATGGCCTAATACTGTTAAAGGTGTCCTTTGTCTGTTTGCCCTTTTAGCGTAAAGAGAAAATTCCCTCTTTGGTGCATCTCATATTGAGTCCATTTCTGACTAGACTTTATTAAAGATCTTATTGATTGCCTTGTAATTCAAGTGAGCGAGCCCCTTGTGCCATTATACACAATACGAGATTTTCTCAATTATAACAAAAACACTAGTGAGTCTATACATAAATATAAGAAATTTAAACAATAAATATTTCTAGTCCTAGTGCCTATCAAAATGTCCACTTTGTCACTTGACCTTTTGATCAGACACTTAACCTTATAGAAGATAATGACATAGACAACATCACATAGTTGTCTTATTCTAATCAGATTGTGTTGCAATCCTTCCACATAATCTACCTTTGTAAAGGAGACTATGTCATTATTGATCATACAATAGCCCTTGGTAACTCCTCTGTCTGAACCTCCAATGATGACTTTAGGTCCATTCCTTAGTAGAGTATAATCCTTATATTGGCTCCTTGTTCCATTAATATGTCTGGAACATCTACTGCCCAAGTACCATATTGGCATTGTATGGGTACTTGGACTATCATGCAATCACAGATTAGTTCACCTGAGAAACCAAAAATGGTTTGGGTCCATGGTTAATGTTAGCCCATGAATAACTATGTCTACCTATAGCAGCCCTGATAGGAAGACTCACCTTTTCCCTTGGCACACTTGGGTTGTGCCAACAGTTTATAACAAAGTAGCCAACTTTTCCATAGCGCCAACACTCATGAATATTATATCTCCTCTTTTAAATAGCCTTTGGAGTAAGTAAGCTATAAGTTTTTGTCGGTTCAGAGTGGAGAGCAGCAATCTTCTTCCTATTTCTTTCAGTAAAAATTTGACTGAAGGTTAGTCTGCTAGTAGAAGTACTTGGTTTATTCTAAGTTACACCAAAAGATGTCTACTTGCAGTTAATACATTGTTTGTGGCATCAGAAATAGCCAAGTGAGGCTTACTTACTGACTTACACTTAGACATGGTTTTGGTTAAAGGAACTTAAGAATAGTACACAACCTTATCCTTGAGAGTAGGGATGGAGCACCAAACACACATGGTCCATCATGGGCAATTTTGATTTACTCATGGGAAGCCTTTAGTACAATAAATCCCATGCCCTCTTGTTGGGTATTGTATCCACAATGTACCTTATTTGAAGAAGCCCCTGAACAAGCTAAGGTAAATAGACAGTGTGTTTGATGAAATCTTTTAATTTGTGCTTATAGTTATTCCACGCTAAGTACACACCAATGTCAGGGTGCAGTGGGTCAATATACACGGGTCTGCGCGACGTAATCCCTCGTTGAGCAGATTAGTGTGTTGGCCTACGTGTACTCTCTCTATTAGGGTGTACTTAATTTCAAGTACAGGGCTATGATAAAGCAAGAGCAGACAAGGAGCAAGGATGGGCCAAAGACCAGCTCACGGGTTGGAAGACGAGAATCGTCTAAGTGTAAATCGTCGAGAATCACTAAGTGATTCTCGCCGATTCGTCGAGAATCACTAGTGATTCTCGACGAGTCGTCGAGAATCACTAGATGACTCTCGCCAGGTTGGGCCGGATGTCTCGACGCAGTCAGAAAAATCTCTAAGGCAGAATCGTCGAGAATCACTAAGTGATTCTCGTCGATTCGTCGAGAATGACTTTATATTCTCGACGATTCAGCGAGAATCAAATGTGATTCCCGCTGATTCTCCCCGGCCTCTATAACCTGTGCAGCCAGAATTCGCCAAGTAGAATTTGGCGAGAATCGTAAGTGATTCTCGCCGATTCGTCGAGAATCACCTACGATTCTCGCCGATTTTGCCTTGGGCGATTTTTCCGAATTCCTGGACCGGTCCATGTTACCTGCAGCAATTTGAACTGGACTTTGGTCTTTTCTTTGGTGGGGCCTACAATGGTCATCTCCATGACCTATTGTATAAATACACAGGTATTTGTGTACAGTGACTTACGCATATAGAAAACGAAAGCCGAGCCGCCGACTAACCCTAAAATCGCGAACCTCTCCGCCTCCGTCGCCGCCGCTCGTGCAGTAGTCACCGTAGCCGATCTCGATCTCCTCAAGATCCCCGGTGATAGAAGCCAAGTCTTGCACAGCGTCTCACGCGTCTAACCAGAGATCTTTTGTTTCATGATTTGAGATAGGGAAATCCATCCCCGTCCGAATCGATCGAGACGATCGATCCTAGTGTGACCGTTGGAAGACCTTGTCGACTTCACTAAGAAGATTGAATCTCCAATGCATAGCTGTTGTTTTTAGTTGCCGCCGCCAACACCGAGAGCCTTGCCGCCGCCCTTTGCCGCCGCCAGTCTCGGGGAGATTCTCTCCAAGAAAGATCAAGGGTTATGGACTTTTCATTGCCTACAAGAACAAGTAGTCTAACGAAAAGGGACACCTAGATCTTCAAGTTGTTTGTATTTCTTATACACTCCAATTTCTTTTTCATTGTAAAGGAACATTTGGTTCCTAGTTGTATGGTTGGGTGCAACCCGTGTTGTGGGAGTGTTGACTCCTACGTGTGGAAGGGTTCCTTCCGATAGTGCAAGGATTGGATTTCAATCCTGTTGGTGAAGTGACCGAGTCGTCCCTGGATTGGGAGATAGGTCGAAGGGGGAAAGTGGACGTACCCAAATCGGGGAACCACTATAAATTGCCTGTGTTATTTTTTGTGCTGTGTGGTTTGTTTTGATTCTGCAGGTACAATTTTAATTCCGCAAATACGCTGCAAATCACCTATCCCCCCCATAGGTGAAGCTAGTTGGCACTAAGTGGACTTTCAAGTGGTATCAGAGGGAGGTTACTCATCAAAAAGGTTCACACCTTGAGTAGAATCCTGCCACCAGTGTCAAGAAGAAGACCGATATTTTCCATGGACGGACTCAAGCACTCCGGCAAAATCCCAGTATGCACCAAACTGAACTTTCCTATCTGGAAGGAAAGAATCATATTCTACATGGAAGAAGTCAACCCCCGACTCTTCATGATAGTGGAGGAGGGACCTTACATTCCCACCAAGGCCTCCACCATTGATCCTACCAAGAAAGTGCCCAATAAACTTTCGGAAATGGACAAGGACGAAATGGTGCTGTTCGGACTCGACAAGAAAGCTCAGAACATCCTGGTAAGCGCAGTTGATGACTCTATGATGCAGAACTTCTGCAACTGCAGGACAACCAAGGATCTCTGGAGCTGCCTGATTGTATTAATGGAGGGCACGGATGAAGTGAGGACGATCGGAGATCCCTCCTCAATCACAAATATGAGGCCTTCAGGCAAGGGCCGAAGGAGGAGATCAGAGTTACCTTCGAAAACTTCCTCAAGATCGTCAATGCACTCAAAGGATATGGAAGAGTGTTCACTGACGGTGAACTCAATGATAAGTTCCTTAGGTCCCTCACTAAGGAATGGGACACAAAGATCTGCGCCATCCACGAGTTTGGCAGACTTGCGGAAACCGACCCTCAGATTCTGTTCGGGAAGCTCATGTCCTATGAGCTTCAGTTGAACACAAGGAAGGCTGAAGAGGAAGCAGAGAAAGCCGCGGCCAAGGAAAAGACGGTGGCCCTGAAAGCCATTCATTCCAGAAAGGGCAAGGGTGCTGCCTCTTCCCGTGCGTGAAAGAAGGATGAAGAGGAAGACTCTGAGCCAAGCTCCTCCGGCTCAGAATTGTCTGAGGAAGACTTATCCCTTATCACAAGGGAATTCAAGAAGTTTCTCAAGCTGAGGAATCAGAGAAAGAGAAACGGCTCCTCTTCAATGGATCAGAAGAAGAACTATTCTTCTGACAGGTATGTTTCCAAACCGAACAAACACCGCTCATCTGACATTATTTGCTTTGGTTACAACAAGCCAGGACACGTCGTGGCCGACTGCCATCAAGGCAAGAGGGAAAAGGGAAAGGGAGAGGAGCACAGGTCCTCAAAAGACAAGAAGAAGGAGAGGAGTTACATCGCGAAGAAGCCAAAGACGCTGAGTGAATCTGACACATCAGACACCAGCGATGACGAGGAAGCCTACTTTGGGCTAATGGGTCGCTGTGACTCAGAAGGAGATTGCCCCCCATTTACTGGGAAGGTAAAAGCTCACACCCCTCTCTCCGACTCTGACTCTGATCCTGAGTCTCAGGATGATGACCCTGAGGATAGCCCTTCGGCCCGTGAAGCTGAGCTCCTCGATATGTATGAGCTTCTGCTCAATACTTTTGTGGAATGTCGAAAGAGACTGAAGGCTGAGAAAAAGGAAGTTAAATTCCTTAAAGGTGAGAGTGTATCCCTGAGGGAAGAGATCACCAGTTTGATCTCCCTCCGACAGGAGCACTTGGACCTGACTTCAAAGCATTCAGAGTCTCTTAAGCTCCTTGATCTTAAGCAGGAGGAAGTCGACAAGTTGGAAGAACTACTTGCGACAGAAAGGAAGATCGTCAAGAGCTTCTCTATGCCAAAAACTGTTCTTCCATTAGTTGATACCTTCTCTGCTCAGGCCAAAGGAGCTGGCTTGGGGCATGTAGGGGTATCTGGTTCCTCATCCCGGAGAAACAGGAACCAGAGAAAGAATAAAGCCGCCAAGAAGGCCTCTGCTGTTGAAAAGGGAAAGGCCCCACTCAGTCCTGTTGAGTTCAGAAAGCCTAGCTTTCCCTGTAACCAACATGACTTTGAGTCAACCTTTGGTCATCATTTCCGGCCCTCGGTTGCAAAGCCGAAGAGCCAATATGATGGTTGGAGTTTTCCCCGCAACTTCGGTGAGAGTGTCTTCCAGGCACCTTATGAGGAAATCCACTTGGGAAATTATGGTCAATTCTCTAGCGGCCATAATAGAAAGCAAGCACCAAAAGCCAAGCATATTATACTGAAGGAACAGAAGGTGAAGAAATCATGTGACTGTAATCACCATGATGCCTCCACCCCCAGATCCAAGGTCCCAGCTGTGCCCACCATTCCCAGGGTGAAGCAGGAGCCTAGGAAGAGATACAACTGATTTGACTGTTGGTGTTGTGGCAAAGTTGGTCACTTTGCCGTGGATTGTTGGTTTAATCCAAGGTATAACGAGACTCCTTATGTTAGCAATGCGAGGCCGACCACTCATAGGGCTAACCAATTGAGTGGGAGTATGCTAACAAGGAATCTAGGACCCAAGTTCGTTTGGGTTCCTAAGGCAAATTAATTCTGTTTTGCAGGAATGTCCAAAGGCCAACAAAACTCATATTTGGTATTTGGACAGTGGATGCTCCCGTCACATGACCGGGACAAGAAGCCTGCTGTGGGAGTACTCTCCAGTCGAGAATGGACCCAAAGTCATATTTGGGGGATCTGATCGGGGAGTCACCAGAGGTTACAGTACGATTTCCAACGGTATACTCTTTATCACTAACGTTGCTTATATTGAAGGGTTAAATCATAACCTGATCAGCGTAAGCCAGTTATGTGATAAAGGGTATGACGTTAAGTTCTGCAAGGATAAATGCCTGATAATATCATGTGATTCTTCGGAGACTGTATTAACTGGCATAAGGAGCAGAAATATTTTCTATTTAGATTTTCTTAGTTTAGATTCTTCTACCCCAGTATACCTCATTGCAAAAGGCAGTGCATCTCTTTGTGAACAATGGCACAAGAGATTGGCACACATTAATTACAAGACAATTAATATGCTGTTTTCCAAAGACTTAGTAAGAAATGCTCCCATTATTAAGTGCATTAAAGATAGTCCATGTCCTGCATGTCAGATGGGCAAGCAGACTCGGGCTACCTTTAAGGGCATCCCAGACAAAGACTCCTCCAGATGTCTTTATCTTCTACATATGGAGCTGTTTGGTCCAATGCATGTTCATAGCTTAGGATGGAAGTCATATACGCTAGTGATTGTAGATGATCACTCTAGGTTTACGTGGGTGTTCTTTTAATAGCGCAAGTCTTATACGTTTGACATCTTCACCAGTTTTGTCAAGCAGATACAGAACGAACTAAACTGCTCAGTGGTCAAAATCAGAAGTGACCACGGAACAAAGTTTGAGTCTAGGGCCATGACAGAGTTCTGTGAAGAACTTGGTATCTTTCATGAGTTCTCCTCCCCTCGCACTCCTCAACAAAATGGAGTGGCGGAGAGGAGGAATAAAGCACTCATTGAGGCGTGCACGACAATGTTGAATGACGCTTCTCTCCCAGAATACTTCTGTGCCGAGGCTGTCAATACGGCTTGTCATGTACAAAACCGGGCGTTGATCAACAAGAGCCATCGTAAGACTCCTTATGAGCTACTGAAAGGCAAGAAACCAACCATGTCCTATTTGAGGATCTTTGGCTGCAAATGTTATGTACTGAATAATGGGAAGTACCCTCATACTAAGTTTGGTGAAAATGCTTTGAAGGGATATTCAAGGGGTATAGTAGCCATAGCCGGGCTTATAGAGTTTTCAACAAGAAAACCCTAGTGGTAGAGGAATCAATAAATGTTGTATTTGATGAAGGAAGTTTGCTTAATTGCAAGACTTCTAGTTGTCTTCCTGAAGATGCAGGTGCTAGACTCGAAAAGTTACAACTGGAAGATCCCGAGAAAGATGTAACTCCAAAATACGTCAAGGTCTCCACATCAACACCGATCGGAGAAGTTGAAGATCAAAATGGTGCAAATCCTTTAGAAGAAGGAGATGCCCAAGAAGTAGTCGAAGCTCCTGACGCCAGACTTCTTGAGCTCAGACACGTGAGGGATCATCCTAGAGATAAGATCATCAGAGATCCTCGTGACGGGGTCAGAACTCGAAGAGGTACCATTAACGAGATTTTGCATCTTAGCTTCCTGTCACAGGTTGAGCCAAAGAAGTTCGATGAGGAGAACAAAGATGCTGCATGGATTTTGGCCATGCAAGATGAATTGCATCAATTCGAACGATGCAATGTTTGGGCAGTGGTTCCCAGACCACAAAAACAGAATGTGATTGGCCCCAAGTGGATCTTCAGAAACAAACTAGATGAACATGGTGTCATCATAAAGAACAAGGCCAGGCTAGTGGCTCAAGGTTACCGACAGGAGGAGGGGATTGACTTTGACCAGACCTTTGCACCGGTGGCAAGGCTCGAGGCCATTAGATTGTTCCTAGCGTATGCTTTGCACAAAGGATTCACTGTCAATCAAATGGACGTGAAATCAGCCTTCTTGAACGGAGACCTGAAAGAGGAAGTATACGTAGCTCAACCCCCAGATTTTGTCAATCCTACTTATCCTAATCATGTATATTTTCTTAATAAAGCTCTATATGGTTTAAAGCAAGCTCCTCGAGCTTGGTATGAGACCTTGTCTAGTTTTCTTCTTGAGAACAAGTTCTCTAGAGGAAAAATAGATAAGACATTGTTTCTTAGGGAAGTCAAAGGCAAGATCTTGCTGGTGAAAATCTATGTCGATGACATTATATTCGGCTCAACGGACAACAATTTTTGGAAAAAATTCTCTAAACTTATGCAAGGAAAGTTTGAAATGAGCAGTATGGGAGAGCTAAAGTATTTCTTGGGACTTCAAGTGAAACAGTCTGAGGATGGAATCTTCATCTCTCAAACGAAGTTCACAAATGAACTCCTCATGAAATTCGGAATGGAGAATGCAACCTCTATGAGGACTCCAATGGGATCCACTATGTCTCTGGATATGGATGAGAAAGGTAAACCTTTCGATGAAACCAAATACAGAAGCATCATTGGATCCCTACTCTACCTTACTGCCAGTAGACCGGATATCATGTTCTCCATATGTGTCTGTGCCAGATATCAGGTGAACACTAAGGAATCTCACTATGTCGCTGCAAAGCAAATTCTAATATACCTTAAAGGTACCCCCAATCTTGGCTTGTGGTACCCGAGAAACAATGATGTCGAGCTAATAGGTTTTTCAGATGCTGATTTTGCAGGGAGTAGGGATGACAGGAAAAGCACTTCCGGGATGTGTCAATTCCTGGGAAGAAGGCTTATTTCATGGAACAGCAAGAAGAAGAATTGTGTAGCAACCTCCACTACAGAGTCTGAGTACATCTCGGTTGGTAGCTGTTGCGCACAACTCCTATGGATAAGAAACCAGTTAGCCGACTATGACCTCAAGTTCAAGGAAGTACCAATATACTACGACTCCTCAAGTGCAATTGCTATTACCAACAATCCGGTATCGCACAGCAGAACGAAGCATATTGAAGTGCGCTACCACTTCATTCGGGAGCACGTGGAGAACAAGGACATCTCTCTCTGCTATGTTCCCACGGACAAGCAGATTGCAGAAATTTTCACAAAGCCCTTAGACGAGGCCAAGTTCAGTCTCTTCAAAACTGAATTGGGGATGCTCAACTATGAGGAATGAAGACTCTAGAAGCTCCTGGCTCGTGCATCTAGGGGGAGCATCTTCCAGGAACTCAAGTGTAAGCATAGGTGCAAGAATTGAGGGGGAGCATGGTGTCAAATGCACCAGACCCAGATTTGCAGAAGCCGAAAAGGGGGAGATTACCCACTCGGCTAAGGCTAAGGTGGCCCCAAGTTTGCTCTCAAGTAATTTGTAATGAATATCTCTCTCAACTCAATTTTAAGTTTATGATTTTCATTCCTATATGCTCTATTCACATTAGCTTATAGGGTTTAGGCTTCTTCAAATAGGGGGAGATTGTTGGGTATTGTATCCATAATGTACCTGATTTGAAGAAGCCCCTGAACAAGCTAAAGTAAATAGACAGTGTGTTTGATGAAATCTTTTAAGTTGTGCTTGCAGTTATTCCACGCTAAGTACACACCAATGTCAGGGTGCAGTGGGTCAATATACACAGGTCTGCGCGACGTAATCCCTTGTTGAGCAGATCAGTGTGTTGGCCTACGTGTACTCTCTCTATTGGGGTGTACTTAATTTCAAGTACAGGCCTATGATAAAGCAAGAGCAGACAAGGAGCAAGGATGGGCCAAAGACCAGCTCATGGGTTGGAAGACGAGAATCGTCTAAGTGTAAATCATCGAGAATCACTAAGTGATTCTCGCCGATTCGTCGAGAATCACTAGTGATTCTCGACGAGTCGTCGAGAATCACTAGATGATTCTCGCCAGGTTGGGCCGGCTGTCTCGACGCAGTCAGAAAATTCTCTAAGGCAGAATCATCGAGAATCACTAAGTGATTCTCGCCGATTCGTCGAGAATGACTTTGCATTCTCGACGATTCGGCGAGAATCAAATGTGATTCCCGCCGATTCTCCCCGGTCTCTATAACCTGTGCAGCCAGAATTCGCCAAGTAGAATTCGGCGAGAATCGTAAGTGATTCTCGCCGATTCGTCGAGAATCACCTACAATTCTCGCCGATTTTGCCTTGGGCGATTTTTCCGGATTCCTGGACCGGTCCATGTTACCTGCAGCTATTTGAACCGAACTTTGGTCTTTGCTTTGGTGGGGCCCACAACGGTCATCTCCATGACCTATTGTATAAATACACAGGTATTTGTGTACAGTGACTTACACATATAGAAAACGAAAGCCGAGCCGCCGACTAACCCTAAAATCGCGAACCTCTCCGCCTCCGTCGCCGCCGCTCGTGCAGTAGTCACCGTAGCCAATCTCGATCTCCTCCAGATCCCCGGTGATAGAAGCCAAGTCTTGCACAGCGTCTCACGCGTCTAACCAGAGATCTTTTGTCTCTTGATTTGATATAGGGAAATCCATCCCCGTCTGAATCGATCGAGACGATCGATCCTAGTGTCACCGTTGGAAGACCTTGCCGACTTCGCTAAGAAGATTGAATCTCCAGTGCATAGCTGCTATTTTCAGTTGCCTCCGCCAACACCGAGAGCCTTGCCGCCGCCCTTTGCCGCCGCCGGTCTCGGGGAGATTCTCTCCAAGAAAGATCAAGGGTTGTGGCTTTTCGTTGCCTACAAGAACAAGTAGTCTAACGAAAAGGGACACCTAGATCTTCAAGTTGTTTTTATTTCTTATACACTCCAATTTCTTTTTCATTGTAAAGGAACATTTGGTTCCTAGTTGTAGGGTTGGGTGCAACATGTGTTGTGGGAGTGTTGACTCCTACGTGTGGAAGGGTTCCTTCCGATAGTGCAAGGATTGGATTTCAATCCTGTTGGTTAAGTGACCGAGTCGTCCCTGGATTGGGAGATAGGTCGAAGGGGGAAAGTGGACGTACCCAAATCGGGGAACCACTATAAATTTCCTGTGTTATTTTCTGTGTTGTGTGGTTTGTTTTGATTCTGCATGTACAATTTTAATTTCGCAAATACGCTGCAAATCACCTATCCCCCCCATAGGTGAAGCTAGTTGGCACTAGGTGGACTTTCACCATTCTCCTTCTATTATAAGATACACTTGTATTCTTACAAGAAGAGTTTCCATTCTTCTAGTGACCATACAGACTATCAAGGTCATACCTGTTTGAAGGGAGGATTGCCTTCTAAAAGGTGGTCTGTGGCACAACAGGAGCCTTACATTTCCCTTTAGAATGGACAGCTATAGTATTCCACTCGAAACCCAATCCTCTCTTACCCTTTTGAGAGGTGAAGGAGTCAATCAGTGATAAAATGGTTTTAGGCTTAGAAATTTCAGCCACAAGCTTCCACTCCTAAAGGAGCTTCTCTTCAAAATCCTTGATGATCTTATTCTTCTGGCGAATGGTGCCAATTTAGATAACTGAGTTTGTCTTCAGCTGACTTACTTCCCTCCTCATCTTGGATAGCCAAGGTGCTGACTAAGACTGTAGGAAAGCTGCTTGTTGAAGAGATGTAATCTCCTCAGCTTGTTATTGATAAGACTCTTGCTCTTCATCAGAGCAACTACAATAGCACAATACTTATCAATCAATTGATTGACATCATCATCAAATTCAGATCCATCATCCTCACTAGAGGAAGTGGATGGTTTAGAGTGTGAGCAAGTCTCATAGACAAAGGGAGAGTTAGGGAGAGAGTGTAACATATTAGGAATAAAATTATCCTGATTATCTTTAGTTAGGGCCATTAGGATGAACTCATCATCCTCTTCAAAGT
Organism: Platanthera zijinensis; assembly: GCA_039513925.1. Taxonomy (NCBI): domain Eukaryota; kingdom Viridiplantae; phylum Streptophyta; class Magnoliopsida; order Asparagales; family Orchidaceae; genus Platanthera; species Platanthera zijinensis. The sequence continues at coordinate 102,391,198 of CM077089.1, forward strand.
CACTGTCAATAAAGGACAATGGAGATCTTATGCCAGTTGAGGCAGCTGGATTATCAGCCTTTACTTCAATAGACAAGAGACCAATATAGCCTTTTCTTCCTCTGATTATGAAGACACAAAATCACTCTGACAGGCTGTTTCTTCTTGGCCAAGAAGCTCTTTTCAACCCTCTTGTCCTTGTAATGCTTTTTGTATTCAGACTTCTTTTGCTCCTTCCTCTTAATTGGATAGTTAGTAATTGTATGTCCACTTAAGTTGCAATAGTAATAAACAACATTTGTCTTAATATGTTTGTTTTGCTTAGAGTTATACCTTTCCCTAGAGGAGTCTATTCTTGACTTCTCCATGCTAGAATAAGGCTTTCTTAAGGTAGAGCTTGAAAAGCCCTTATTCTTTCATTGTCTTCTCCTGCTCAACATTTTCTTGAATGGTTTCGTAAACAAGTTGAGTTCTCAATCTAACAACTCATTGTCGGAGGAGTTCGGATCTGAGCACTCTGACTCTATAGTTCTCCTTGGTCGAGAAGGGGTCTTTTCCCTGCTCCTTTTTGTGGCTTCAGCTCTGAAGGCCACAACCTTCTCTTTTTTGAGAGTTCTAGCAGTATCTTGTTCTACCCTTCTGGAGTTTAGCTACATCTTATGAGACAACAGCTTCCCAAATAAGTTTAGAGGCATTGTGTTGGCCAAGTTATAAACCTATCTAATGGCACAAATCTTTATATACCATTCCTTGTTTAGAGATCTCAAGAACTTGTCATTTAGCTCATAGTTTGTTAACTGTCTACCATAGGTGATCTGACTGTTCACTATCATGAAGAACTTTTCATATCAGTCAGCTATGGAATCTTTCTTGGATTACTTGAAGGCCTCATACTACTTATTCAGGAGGGATTTCTTGTAATCCCTCACCTCCTTTGTCCCTTCCATATAGACTATAAGAGAATCTTACATCTCTTTAGCAGTTCTGTAGTGGACAATATTCTTGAATATGGAGTCATCTATGACACTAAAAATAATGTTTTGGACCCTTTTATCTATAATTTCCAGAATGAATTCATCCTTGGTCATCTCAGTATATTTCTTTGGTGTCTGTATATTGGCATCTATAACCGAGACCTTCATGGGAATGAAGGGCTTCTCTTTAACTGTTATGAATATCTAGGGTATGAGGCTTCCATAAATATCCTTACCCTTTCTTCTAATATCCCAAATTTCTGTTTACTATATATAGGAAGCTTCATTGAGCACAACTCCTTATGGTTCTCACCTAAACCCATAGAGATAATATTCTGCTACTCCTGGAGATCTATTCAGACTATTAATTCCATCTTGAATAACCACCCTGTAATAGCACTTGAAAGTCTTTGTTCAAGAATAGCTACACACCCTGATGGGGGGATGAATATGTTTTCAAGTCTTTTTTAAACTCTTTTAACATTAGTTAGTTATGTGTAAAATTTTATTATTAGCTTTTAAGAGACACAATTAAATACTGGAATTTATAGTGGTTCCCCTATCTAGGTTATATCCACTTTCCCCCTTTACCTATCTAATAGTAAGCTAGATTCAGATAACTCCTCCTTTATCTCGACTCTTTGAGCATACATTTCACATCCCGCAAGATCCTACACCTCAGAGTGAAACTCACCCCTACTACTCAGAGTATAACAACTCCTACATTAGGCTAGACAACCCTACACTAAGTGATATCAGATCTCTTACCTCAGATCTACATATAGATCTTACCTCAGGCACAAGCCGTACCTCAGATCCTAAATAGGATCCTACAACTCAGAGACTCAACTCGTACACTCAACATTTATAACACAGGTTTACAACTAAGATCGACAGATGATCTTACATATTGAGTTAAGGTTTGGTAATAATTGACACTAGAGAAATAGTTCTCTGAGTCTGCTTTCTGAACTTAGAAAACCCAGTCGAAACTCTTCACAGTAACAAGACTTTAGATCTTCAAAGTAGTTTGACATGTGCTTAGAAGAACTGATGCAGACCTCTGTATCTTCAAGCTTTTAATGTAACAGTGTTGTAAGAAGAGTCTTTAAAGATGAACAAAAACTTTTGAATGCTCTGCTTCTTCTCTTCTTATAGAAAATACAAAAATATTTTTTGTTCTTGCTGAAGAAGACTTTGATATTTTCAGTTCTTGATCCCTTCAATCAACTACCTTTTTCTGTATTCAGAAGAGCTTCTGTAAATTCGAGAGAGATGGATTTCCCACTTGATGGAGAAGATGACTATTCAAAAAATCTCTTTTAATTTCTCCATAAAAATTCCTTTTATATCCCGTTGTCCAATGACTCTTTGATCTGTATGGGCATGTCGAACTAGTTAACTATAAAGTTACTTTAGCATTAATTATTATACAGAAGGCATTCGATGTCCTTTGTCTTCTATAGCACAAGTCCCGCAATATTTGAATTATTAGTGACATAAGCATGACTCAGTGCTTGTGGAATTAGAAATTTTTCAGTCAATCTATAGAGGCATTGAGTGAAGCTTTGTGACTCAACGCAAAAAGACTAGGCAGAAAATCCGCACCCTGAGGCATTGAGTGTACCTTCATCACTCAACGCGTCTGGCTTAGAGAATTTTACTAATAAAGCTTTGATTGAGCCTTCATCACTTAACACTTTTGGACTTTGTAGAATTCTCCTGACTTAGGGCATTGAGTGAACCTTCATGACTCAACACTTCTATACTTCTACTGAGTTATTATTAAGTCATTAAGTGAGCCTTCCTCACTCAACGCTTCTTTATATAGATAATTTTCCTTTTTAGTTTGCATTGAGTGAACAACTTTCACTTAACGCTTTTAGACTTAGCCATATTTGAGTCCAGCAACACTGAGGATTTGAGTGCATGAACTTCTGCCAACACTTTTATACCTCTTGCATTGAGTGAAGTGTACTGATCCAATCTCGGCAAGTGCACCGATCGTCGTCAAGTAATAAACTGGGGGAGTTATCCTCCGAGTATCCAATCTCTGAAGGAGTGCCGATTGGGAGTGTTATCTTCCTCGATGGAAAGCTATTGCAAATGCAAAAAAGGCTTGGGGGTTGAGTTTTTATTTTAGAACAATAAAAACTATTTACGAGGGTCGCCTTCACCGCTTCGCAATAGTGGAATACTCCGATGAATATTAAGGCATACAGTCGTAACTGTTGAGGGTCAAAAGCACCTCTTCGCAAAGCGAGCGCCTAATACACATTAGTGCATTGTATCACCAAGCAAACCCCTAAAGCAAGCAAAGTAAATCCAAACTAAGAACTACCATAACATTTTGAATAGTAAAGAATCATGAACATTATTAAGAGTTCCTAGAAACTTTAGCAAACATACAAATGAGAGTAAAGTGGAGATTTAAAATGAGACTCTTGAAGGCTAGCCATGATTCTTTGCCATATTAGAAGGTTGTCGGTCTTTGTCCAGTCTCGATCGGTGGTTGACGTCCGAGGAAGCTGGAAGTGTTGTCACATACTTCAAAGGTGTTTTCCCTGTCGACTTCATGAACCGTGGAAACTGGTAGTCGCGGGAAAACTCTCCAATGACAGTGAGAAGGAGCTTCAAATGCTCCTCTTGAGATGATGATAAAGGAAGATCTTCGCTTGCGGTGAGGTTGGGAGGAAGAATGGTGGTCGAATGAGCTCTCCAAGGAGGAGAGAGGAAAAAAGCGGTCGGAGGGTGATTTTCCCGCTCAGAGTGGCGGAAATGGCGGAATTCTCCTGTATTGCCCCGAAACCTAAATATATATTGGTCACTATGTTTAGAATACGTTAAGCTAAGCACTATGAAAATTGGGGATGAGTTGGTTGTGTTTTGAAAGGCTTTTGGCGCCTTTAGAGTTTCATACGGCCTGGGACACGGGCGTGTCCAGGGCCATGTCCTTCTCGGTGTTTTGCCGCCTTTTGTAATCAAGGTACACAGTCTAGGACACGAGCGTGTACAAAGCCTTGTCCTGCTATTTGTGTATCGTGTCGTGTCTACAACGCAACACGGTCTGGGAAACAAGCAATGTCTGAAGTCGTGTCCTGTTCGGTCTTGGCAGTTATAGCATCGATTGAGGCACACGTAATGGCACACGGGCATGTCCATGGTTGACAGGAGCGTGTCTATGATTGAAACGACCGTGTAGGTCGTGTCCTGTTTTGAGATCGACGATTTCTCATACAAATGTGAGACACAGCCTATGATACGGGCGTGTCACAAGCCATGAATGGACCCAGGACGCTGATTTTAAAAGGTGAATCAGGCCGTGTCCTTTTTTATTTGAGATGGATCTGATGACCTGGAATCTTAACTGAGGAGTTATATTCGGGAGTTTAGGGTTCAAGCCTCATTTCTTTTCACCCAATATCTTTCTAAGAGGTAGAGAGAGGGGAGAGCAAAGGGAGAAGAAGAAGAAGGAGGAATCCCATCATTATTGGAGCTTCGGATCTCTGAATCCCGAGCTGAGTCTAGATCCACGGAGGCAAGTCCGTTGTGGTGCTTTTCATCCGGCTAGTTTTCCATGGTTCCAAAGCGAACCTCTAGTGTAACGATTCTCCACTTGGACATATGAATCCCTCTTCATTTTTTCATAGGAAACTCTCTCCCGCGAGTGGGCAGTGAATATGAGGTATTTCTTCAGGTTTATATGGTTTATCACCGTCGTTTTGCATTTAGAGTCCGGAATCGAAGTACGGACGTAGGAATTGTGTGTGAAGCCTATCTGGACAAGTTGGTCTTTATTGGTGATGTTTTAATTATGCTTGTATTATCGGAGAAGACTCTGTTCCATTTGTTTTGTGGGTTTTCTACGTTGTATATTGCAATAGGGAGCCTTGGGTACTAACTCCAAGGTGCACCCGGAAAACTTGGCAGAAGCGCATTGCTGCCATCTTTGTGGCCTGGGAGCCAACCCTGTGCATAACCAGGTTATGTACTATTATATGATTGATACTTTGGGATTCCTGGAAGCTTGAGCCGCGCTTATGGCTTAAATTATCGTGGCAGTGTGAGCAACAGATTGAGTGAAACCGTACCCGCTCTATGTGGTTCGATTAAAGAGACCTAAGGTAAATGAAACTTGCCGATGGCATAGAGGGAGGGTCTAAGGCTTTGGCTGAAAGAGACCATGTACTCACGATGTTGCCGTCCTGGTGGCTGTGGTGGATCGGGTTCCCCGAGAATGTGCCCTAAGAGTACGGGGTGTGCGGTCGTGTGTTCCTATGCCTGTGGTGAAGTGTGCTTAAATTGTACTTTCACTATCTTGTTTGGTTTTACTAATGAAATGCAGGGAAGGATCATCGACGCCCCGATTAAGGGGCTGGGTCGTTATAATTTCGTCAGCTTTAGCTGGCCGTTGCCTTGTTTTGCCACCGTGCGATGGAATACTCTTTTGCAAGAACAGGTGAGCCTAGTTACAAATAGCGGGCTGAAGCCCTTGTTGCTGTGCTGGCCTTTGAAGGCCAAAGCAAAGTGTTTTATTTTAGTACTGTTATGTATGGCTGGCATGCGAGCCAAAGTATGGAAAACACTTTTATTGAGAAAACTATTGTAAGGCCATAAGGCCAAAGATTTTGTGTATGTTATATCATTCCTATTGTGGTTGTATTGGACATTCATTTGTTATGTATGGGTTATTATAACTATTTTAAAAAGCTTCCGCTAGAATGCTCTGAGTTTAACACACATGTTCCTTTAGCAATATTTTGTTATTAATACGTAACTCCACTAACTGTACGTGGTATATGGCGTGGGGCCCTAGCTGGACCTTCTGTTATATTCCATGTGACGGATGAGGGTGTTACAATTTGGTATCAGACTATGGTATCGGTCTTGCTTATTTTAATTTGTGGACGAATTCTTTTAAGGGGTGGTGAGCACATGTATGTGCGTCATCGTTATAACATGAAAAGAACCCATGAATGTCAACTTAGGAATGAAAATATACTTGTTTAAGGAACCTAAGCGTTCCAATGATTGCCTTTTGGCAATTTGTGTGTCGCATAATTGAGCATTTTTACAACTATAAGTGACTAGGAGCGGTGCGCGGTAGTCACAACTACAATATTTTGCGTGGAGTAATGCACCCAATGGCGTGCCTGGGACAACTCCTTCTATTGAAACCGTTAGAAGGGTAGTTGAAGCAGTGTTCGCTGTGACTAATGCACAACATGGAAGGAATGTTCAACCCTTTTTCCCGGAGGTATCTTCAACAAAAGGTGGTGTGGTGTAGAAAATGGAATTTAGAAGACCATCAGGTCAGCAGTTGAACATGATTTTAGTCCAGGGTACGCACTAAGTTGATGAATATTTGAAGGCGTTTCATATGATAAGGTGCTACCCAGGCCTTGAGTTTGAAAACGAGCAGTCTATGGTCGATAGATTTTATAATGGTCTGCATGGCGAGTAACGAGTTCTACTGCTAGGACTAAAATTATTGGGATTCTGAGCCTTGGTGGAGCCGGCTAGATCTTTGGAAGTAGATTTGGGGAAGGCCCACCAGATGCTAGTGTGTAGGGTACCGAACTCTACTGGTCTTTCAAAGGCTGCATACCGCAGAACGCTGAAAAAGAGGGCTAGAACATCTACTAGCAAAGCTACTTACACTTGCCATACTTATGCAAAGGAAGGGCACCTTGCCCGAGATTATCGGGATGGTGCATAGAAGACAAGGAAAGATATGTTAGGAGCAGTTATAGGACAGAGTGCTAGAGAACGTAGTGGTATTCCAGTGGCAAAGAAGACTGTACCTGGAGCAGCAATTGGGCGAGACCAAATTATATGTTATAACTGTGGGAAGCCGGGACACTTTGCCCGAGATTATTGGAGAGGACGTCCGAAGTCCGAGTGGAAGCCTATAGGGTACAACCTTGGCCTACAGGAGGCCATGAAGCCAATTGGCATGGTGATATGTATGGTTTAAGTGATAGCGGTTTAGCTTTAAATGCTTGGTTCCTTACGCATGTTAGCTTATTGCTGGTTGTGCTAGGCTTTGTATCGATCATTGATTTTTCCAGCAAGAGAACTGTTCGATACGGGAGCTTCACATTCCCTTTTATCCGAAGAGTTTGTATCGCGCATATGAGTACTTTATTCGATGGCAAGGGACAAATTGGATGTGCTTCTGCCTAACGGGTGTTCTATGCGCACGTATAAAGTTGGTTGTGTTTACATATGGATTGGGAGTCAAGAGTTTGACTTGCAAGCATCACTACTGCCGATAGTGGAGTTCTACGTGATCTTTGTTATGGACTGGCTCTCGGAGAAGTGTGCGTACATTAATTGCAACCGTAATGTTGTTAGTTTGGGACTAGATACAGATTGTGAGATGATGTTCTCAGGCATGAAGTGGTCGAGCAAGACGTTGATGTCTGCTCTCCAGTTGAATAAGGCAGTTTGGAGTGGTGCAGAGCTGTTGGAACAAGGTTTTGTGCGTCCAAGTTCGTCTCATTGGAGTGCACCGATCCTCTTTGTTAAGAAGAATGATGGAAGCTTACGACTCTGTATTGATTATCTGGAGTTAAACAAGCTAACAGAGAAGAATAAGTATCTGATCCCAAGGATTGATGATCTGTTCGACCAGCTGGTCGGGTCGACTGTGTACCCAGAGTTTGATCTGAAGTCCGGATACTATCAGCCGCGGATAAGGGAAAGTGACATTCCCAAGATGGCCTTCAACACACATTATGGGCATTATGAGTTCACTGTTGTGCTGTTTGGGCTGACGATTGCACCATCCTTTTCTATTGTTTTGATGAACAGAATGTTCAGAGAATACCTGGACTAGTTCGTGATAGTGTTTATCGACAATTTACTGGTGTACTCATAGTGCGAGGATAATCATTTCAAGCATCTGCATATAGTGTTGGAAATATTGAGGAGGAACCAACTGTATGCCATGTTCTCCAAGCGTGAGATTTGGCTATCCTCGGTAGCATTCCTAAGTCATAATTAGTAGGTGAGGGAATCGTTGTGGATCCGTCGGAGATGGTTGCTATACGGGAATGGCCTATATTATATTCAGTAGCGGAATTCCGGAGTTTTTTGGTGCTTGCCGGTTACTACAGGTACTTCGTGGAGAACTTCTCGCAAATAGCGTTACCCCTCATGACATTGAAAAGGAGAGATTAGAAGTTTTTCTGTCACCGTAGAGCATGTAAGATTTTGAAGAGTTGAAGAGTCGCCGTACCACGACGCTTATTCTCTATGCGCCATGTGGGGCAGAAGGCTTTGAGATTACAGTAATGCTTCAAGCAGTGACTTTGGTTGTGTGCTTCTAAAGAGTGGGAGTGTAATAACGTATGGCTTGCAGCAGCTTAAGGTATACAAGAGGAATTATCCAGCTCATGACTTGGAGTTAACGGTCATTATAATCGCTCTGAAGATTTGGAGGTATTACGTGTACGGGGTGAAGGTCGATATCTATACCGATCATACGTGACTAAAGTATATTTTGGATCAAGAGGATTTAAACATGCGACAACAAAGGTGGATGAAGTTCTTTGGGGAATACACATTCAAGGTACACTACATGCCTGGATAAGGTAATGTGTTTGTGGATGCATTAAGTCATAGATCTCACGCGTAGGTCGGTTGGTATTCGATGCATGACGAACGTTTGATTCGTGTGTTGGAGGCCTTAGAGACCTCTTGAGCTGACATGTAGTTTAGTGCCAAAGCACAATTAAATTGGATAGAGGTGCAGTGCGACCTCGTTGATAGGATTCAGCGAGCTCTTGTCTTGTTTAATGGCATGAAGCAGATCAGGGCTAAGGCTTTGGATGGGTTAAATTCCCAACTTACAGTTATTAATGGACCGTTATGGAGGGACAGTCATTTGTGCATCCCAAGTGTGGGTAAACCTTGAGGGGGAATTGAGGTACGAGGCTTATGATACTTAGTACTCGATTCACTCAAGGAGCACGAGAATGTATAAAGCCATGGAAAAGTTGTTCTGGTGGTCAGGACTCAAAAAGGACATAACACTTGATGAGGCAAAGTGTCAAGTGTGCACCTTGGAGAAGGCGAATTCCAGAAGCCAAGTGGATTTCTAAAATCCCTGCCTTTATTGGAGTGGTAGTTTGATGACATCTCTATGGATTTCGTGCATGGTTTACTGAGATCGCACAAGGGGAACGTCGCCATCTGGGTGGTCGTTGATCGTTTAACCAAGGTGTCATATTTTATACCCAATAGGAAGGATGAATCAGTGGAGAAGCTGGCGAAGCTTTATGTGGATTATATAGTAGGTTTGCATGGTGTGCCCCGGAGCATATGAGTGACTGAGATGGTCGGTTCACGTCTAATGATTGGAGGCTTATTCATCGGTTTTTGGGTACCAAGTTGAACTTCAGCACTGCTTTTCACCCATAAATAGTTGGGCAAACTGAAAGGGTGAACATGACAATGGAAGACTTGCTTCGTATGTGTGCTTTAGATTTTGGTAATAGGTGGGAGGACCATCTTTACATGATTGAGTTCGCTTATAATAACAGCTACCAAGCAAGCATTCAGATGGCGCCCTCTGATACTCTATACGAAAGGAAGTGTCGTACGCTATTGTCTTGGGTGGAAACAGGAGAATCGAAGCTTTATAAGAAATGAGAGGTTGACGATGCTATGTTAATGCTACGGTTGATTCGAGAATGGCTATTTAATTCTCAAGATAGACAGGCCAAGAACGACAATGCCAAGCATCAGAACATGGAGTTTGCGGTGGGTGACTGGGTATATGTTGGGTACATTGGAAAATGTGTACCTGATTTGAAGAAGCCCAACTTAGCTCAATGATATACATCAAGGTGTATTTGATGTTGTTTTAAGTTGACATGTGCAGGTGAAGAAGTATTAAAGAATGCAGAAAAATATTCTAAGTCCACATGTCGACACCTGAAGAAATTGTGTCGACACTTCAGAATATTTGTTTCGACACTTCAGAATATCAGTGTCGACACAGAGAAAGATAGTCGACCACATATATGTCGACACTGGGAAGCAGTGTCGACACATAAAGAAAATCGTCGACCTCAGCACTGGGAAGCAGTGTCGACACCGTGAAAGATAGTCGACTAGTGAAAGATAGTCGACCAGAAGAAGATAGTCGACTAGTGAAAGATAGTCGACCAGAGAAAGATAGTCGACTAGTGAAAGATAGTCGACCAGAAAAAGATTGTCGACTCACAGAAGAAGATAGTCGACTAGTGAAAGATAGTCGACCAGAAAAAGATTGTCGACTCACAGAAGAAGATAGTCGACCTCAACTGTGTCGATACTGGGTGGATGTGTCGACACCTTGAGATTGAGTCGACACATATTGGCAGAAGTCGACTATGCTTGTGTCGACACCTGAAGACTGAGTCAACACATTTTGGTAGAATAGAAGATTGCTGTGTCGGCACCTGAAGGCTGAGTCGACACATGCTGAGTTCTGAATCTACAACAACTGTGTCGACACACAGGACTTGTGTCGACACACTGCAGAGTCTAGACCAAGTTATTTTCTGAAGAAGCTGTGTTGACTTAAAGGCAACTTAGTCGACATCATCAAAGACTGTGTCGACACCAAAGTCACTTGTGTCGACACAGATAGACAGATTGGTCTCGACACTTTCTAACAGAGTGTCTCGACATTTTGCTGTCCAAGGCTAAGGTACAGGAACTGTTTGAAGACTTGACAGCTGTGGGTTGCCACCGTTTACTTGAAGCTGTCAGACCTGTCAGAAAATAGTTAGAAATCGGATCAGCCGGTTACCATGAAGAAAGTCTATAAATAGACACATTCAGAAGGAAATTAAACAACTAAGAAAGATAACTGAAGAAGATCTAAGAAGAAGAAACAGAAGGATTACGATCCTGTTGTAGTTTCAATTCAAGAAAGTGCTAAGCTCTAAAGAAGATCTTCATCAGTGGTTCTAAGAAGAAGAAGAAGTCTGAAGTTTCAAAAAAGGTGTTGGATAGAGAGGGATCCAGTCATCTTGAAGAAGAAGAAGGAAGCCATCAGTGGTTTCTCAAGAAGCTGTTTGGAAATCAACTCAGCTAAGTTCAGATTCAAGAAGCTTTGAAGAAAGCTCAGATTCAGTTGATTTCATCAGCTGATCAAGAAGTGTCTTGTCCTCTTCTCTCTCAATAAAGGCAAGACATTAAAATATCTTTTCCAAATTTCTGTAGGATCTGTTTACACAGATCTGAGTTGTAAGCCTGTGTTATAAAGGCTGAGTGTAGGAGAGGTGATCTCTGAGTGGTAGGGCTATTTGCCTGAGTGTAGGAGAAGGTTATTCTTTGAGTGGTAGGCCTTGAGGCAAGGCTGAGGTAGGGCTATTTGCCTGAGTGTAGGAGAAGGTTATTCTCTGAGTGGTAGGCCATGAGGCAAGGCTGAGGTAGGGCTGTTGAGCCTGAGTTGTAGGAACCTATCCAGGTTCTGAGCTGTAGGATCTGAGGATCTGAGAATAGTGGAAGTTTGGCCGAATCTAGCATACTGCTAGATAGGTGAAGGGGGAAAGTGGATGTACCCAGACCTTGGGGAACCACTATAAAACATTGTGCAATCTGTGATGCTTAGTTATCTGTGAATGCTGTGCTAGATGTTTTAATTTGTAATTGAATTCTGCCTAGAAGTATAAACAAGAAATTAGAACCTATTCACCCCCCCCCCCTCTAAGTGTTTAGGTTGTCTTGAAAGTAAAACTATCAAGTGGTATCAGCGGGAGGTTCCTCAAAAAGGACTTAACAGTCTGAGGTAGATCTGAAAGGTAGAATCAAGATTCAAAAAGATGGGTTCTGGTGAGAATCATAAGGAGCTAGGGTCTATGAAATTACCCATATGCAAGAAAGAAATTTTTGGAATTTGGAAAGAAAGAGTCAGACTGTTTATGGAGGCATCTGACCCAAGGATTTACAACACAGTACAGGAAGGCCCCTTCATTCCAATGAAGGTATCAGTTCTTGATGCAAATATCCAAACTCCAAAGAGTTATTCAGAAATGACCAAGGATGAAATCATCTTGGCAACCATGGATAAAAGAGCTCAGAACATTATTGTTAGTGCCATAGATGATTCAACATTTCAGAATCTGATTTACTGCAAGACCTCCAAAGAGATGTGGGACACATTGATTGTCTACATGGAGGGATCTGAAGCAGTAAGGCAGGACAGGAAATCTATGCTCAATCAGGAGTATGAAAGTTTTAGACAAGGAAAATCTGATAGCATAACTGAGTGCTACAAGAAATTCTATAGAATTGTGAATGAGATTATGTCCTATAGAAGAGTCTTCAGTACTTATGAACTGAATGACAAATTCTTGAGATCCTTAACAAAGGATTGGGACACAAAGATCTGTGCCATAAGAGAAGTGGCTAAATTGGCAGAGATATCTCCTCCCACCTTGTATGGGAAGTTGCTATCCTATGAAATGCAACTTATGGTGAGGAAGGAGGAGGAAAAGAATTCAAGAGGAGAGCATAGAGAAAAGACTGTGGCATTCAATGCAGAAGCCACTGGAAAGAATAGGAGGAAATCAACATCTCCTCCTAAGGAAGTTGCAGAAGATAGTTCTGAAAATTCAGATAAGGGTTCAGAAAGCTATGATTCAGATGCAGACTTTGCTGCATTCACAAGGCAATTCCAGAGGTTCTTGAAAAAGAAGCAATGGAAGTCTAGGCCTTCCACATCACAGCAAGTTGATGACTATTATCAGAAGAAAAGGTCATCAAGGAAAGAGAAGAGCAGATCAAAGCCCAGCAAAGCCACTACTTCAAAGATTGTCTGCTATTGTAGCAATAGGTCTGGACATGTAGTGGCTGACTGTCTTGATAAGAGAAAGGAGTCTTCAGACAAGAAGAAGACTCATCAGAAAGGCAAGAAGGAGAAATCCTTTGTTGCAAAGAAAGATAAGAGCCTAACAGACCAGTCAACTTCAGAGTCAGAATCTGAAGCTGAAGCATATATTGGACTATATGCTGCATCTGAAGAAGAGGAGTTTCTGCAGTTGCTAGACTCCATCAATGAACAAAAGAATCATCAGTGTATGGGGCTGATGGCAGGATCAGAAGAGGACATATGCCAGAATCAGTCTGGTCCTAATAAGGTATAATGTCCTTCTATTACATCTGTGTGTTGTACAAGTGAAGAATCAGCTACATCTGCATCAAGTGATATAGATGCATCTGAATCTGAAGGAGATGTCTATCAATTGATAGACAAGTATGGGGACTTGTTGCAGGCCCTTAAGAAAAGCAAGAACATGGTTAAATCTCAGGCTCAGGAAATTGCTGAACTAAGGGTTGCTACAACTGAGTTAGAGAAAGTTATTGATCAAAAATTAAATGAAATTGCCAAGCTGAAGAATATAACTATTATTCAGATGGGCACAATTAACTATACTAATGATCAAGTGAAGAGTCTAGAGGCCAGACTTAGAATTGAAAGAGATTTAGTTGCTAGTTACTCTAAGCCAAAATCTGTCTTACCCTTGATAGATGAATTTGTCACTCAAAAGGGTAAGGCTGGATTAGGATTTAAAGATAACTTCAGGGCTGGCAGATTCAAGAGGAAAGGCAAAGCTCCTGTTCAGCCACTAAATCTTTCAGTCCCCATAAAGTTTAGTAAGGTGAAAGTGCCTTCTAACAAATATGATCATGAAGATATTCAAGGTCATATTCAGACTAATGTTCTGAAGAACAAGGGTGTAAATGCAAGCAGGCCTACCTATGGTCATAAACCCAATGGTTTTAAGAAATTAGTAGGTGAAGTTGCTGCAGCACCAGCGATAAACAGAAATTCTTCTGATAAGGATGTATCTAGATCTAGATACAATAGGTTTGAATGTTGGTGCTATGGCAAGAGAGGCCATTTTGCACTAGACTGCTGGTATAACCCAAGTGTTATAAAGAACAATAGTCTACCTGTTAGAAGAGGTTATGGTAGCTTTATTAATGCTAACCTGAACCAAGGACCCAAGACTTACTTGGGTTCTAAGGGTAAGTAATTCTGTGTTGCAGGTGAATGCAAGTAACCATGCCCCTATATGGTACTTGGATAGTGGTTGTTCCAGGCACATGACTGGAACAAAGGGGCTGCTGAAGGAGTATTCATCTGTCAAAGATGGACCTAAAGTGATCTTTGGTGGATCTGAAAAAGGAGTCATCAAAGGGTTTGGTAACATTTCTTCTAACCTAATTACTATCACTCAAGTGGCTTATGTAAAAGGCTTGAAACATAATCTAATAAGCATAAGCCAGCTAAGTGATTTAGGATATGACATTTCATTTGTTAAAGATGGATGTCATATCAAAAGGTCAAGTGATCAAAAGATCATATTGACTGGGTATAGGAAGAGAAATGTATATTATCTTAATTTTGAATGTGAGAATAAGGCTTCTCCCATCTGTCTTGTAGCTGATGACAATGCTTCTCATTATGTTAAGTGGCACAAGAGATTGGCTCATCTAAACTACAAGACAATTGGCCAACTCTTTAGTAAAGAGTTAGTAAGGAATGGACCTCAAGTTAAGTGTATAAAGGAAGGGATATGCTCAGCTTGTCAAAAGGGCAAGCAAACAAAATCCTCCTTTCAAAGCCTTGAAAACAAGGATTCTGTGAGGTGCTTATACCTCTTGCATATGGATCTTTTTGGTCCTATGCCAGTTCACAGTCTAGGTAGGAAAGTCTACACTTTTGTGGTTGTAGATGACTATTCAAGATTTACATGAGTGTTCTTTCTGAGACAAAAATCTGAAACCCCAAGTGTATTACTTAATTTTGTAAAGCAAATTCAGAATGAACTAAATTGTACAGTGGTCAAAATCAGAAGTGACCATGGTACTGAGTTTCAATCTGAAAGCATAACAAAATTGTGGAAAGACTTTGGGATTTTCCAAGAGTTCTCCTCACCTAGAACACCTCAGCAAAATGGAATTGCTGAAAGAAAGAATAGAACATTAATTGAAGCAGGTAGAACTCTGTTGAGTGACACCTCTCTCCCAGAATATTTTTGGGCTGAGGCAGTTAATACTGCTTGTCATGTAATCAATAGGGCTACTATTACCAAAAGCCACAAAATGACTCCCTATGAGATTGTGAAAGGCAGAAAACCAAATCTATCTTACTTTAGGATCTTTGGTTGCAAGTGTTATATACTTAACAATGGCAAGTCATATTTGACTAAGTTTACTGCCAAATCCCAGGATGGGATATTTGTTGGTTACAGCACAAATAGTAAGGCCTATAGAGTCTTCAACTTGATTAATCAAGTTGTTGAAGAATCTGTGCATGTTGTGTTTGATGAAACAAGATTAATCAACTGTGAGTTGTCTTGTAGATCAAATGACTCAATAGGTATAAGCAAAAGTATGGACAAGCTCTCCATTACTGAAGTATCAAAGGAAAATGAAGGCTTCTGTCCAGGGGGAGAACAAGACACTATAGAAGCTGATGAAAACCAAGAGATTCAGCTAAATGAAGGAGCTGGAGATGTTCAACCAGAAGGGAATCTTCCTCCAGCTACAAGACATTTAAGAGATCATCCAGCTGATCAGATAATAGGTGATCCAAGACAGGGGGTGCAAACTAGAAGCAGAAATCAAAACACAGTTCTACATTCAAGTTTCTTGTCACAAATGGAGCCTAAGAAGTTTGAAGAAGCTATCCAAGACCAGCACTGGATTGATGTTATGTAAGTGGAGCTGAATCAATTCAGAAGGTGCAATGTCTGGGAGCTTGTTCCTAAACCAAGATGCCACAACATAATTGGCACAAAATGGATCTATAGGAACAAGCTAGATGAAAGTGGAATAATAGTAAAGAATAAAGCAAGATTGGTTGCAAAAGGATACAGGTAGGAAGAAGGGATTGACTTTGATCAAACCTTTGCTCCAGTAGCAAGGCTGGAGGCAATCAGAATATTCCTTGCCTATGCAGCCTATCAAGACTTCAAAGTATACCAGATGGATGTGAAGTCAGCATTTCTGAATGGTGATCTTAAAGAAGAAGTATATGTAGAGCAGCCATCAGGTTTTGTAGATCCTCTTAAACCTGATTTTGTTTATAAGCTTAGGAAAGCTCTGTATGGGTTAAAGCAAGCTCCAAGGGCTTGGTATGAAACCCTGTCTAATTTCCTTATTGAGAATAAATTCTCAAGTGGAAAAATTGACAAAACTCTATTCCTTAGGGAATCCAAAGGCAAGATCATCTTAGTTCAGATCTATATTGATGACATAATCTTTGGATCTACTGAAAACAATCTTTGTAAAAAGTTTGCCAAACTTATGCAAAGGAAGTTTGAGATGAGCAGTATGGGGGAACTGAAGTTCTTCTTGGGACTCCAAGTAAGACAGACTGATAATGGCTTGTCCATATCCCAGTCTAAGTTCACCAAAGAATTGATTAAGAAATATGGTATGGAGTCATCCTCCACCATGAGAACTCCTATGGGAACAAGTATGCCTATATGCAAAGATGATGCAGGCAAACCTATTGATGAGACTTTGTATAGAGGAATAGTTGGCTCACTACTATATCTCACTGCTAGTAGACCAGATATTATGCATGCTACATGTGTCTGTGCTAGGTACCAAGCCTGCCCTAAAGAATCTCATTATACTGCAGTAAAAAGGATTCTGAGATATCTTAAGGGCACACCTAATCTAGGTCTTTGGTACCCTAGGAATAGAGATTTTCAACTAACAGGCTATTCAGATGCAGATTTTGCAGGATGTAGAGAGGATAGGAAGAGTACTACAGGTACTTGTCAATTCCTGGGAGGAAGACTAATATCATGGAGTAGTAAGAAGCAGACTAGTGTGGCAATTTCCACAGCTGAGTCTGAGTATGTTGCTGCTGGAAGCTGCTGTGCACAGCTATTATGGATGCAGCATCAGCTTAAGGATTATGGTATTCAAGTAAGTAGAACACCTCTTTTGTGTGATTCTAAGAGTGCAATTTCTATTGCTAATAATCCTGTTTCTCATAGTAGAACTAAGCATATAGAAATAAAATACCATTTTCTTAGAGAACATGTAGAAAAAGATGACATCTCATTGGAATTTGTGAAAACATATTATCAAATAGCAGATGTGTTTACTAAGCCCCTAGATGAGACCAAATTCAATAAATTCAAAATTGAATTAGGTATGTTAACCATTGATTAGTGTAATCACAAAATCATCAACAATGCAGTTGAAGTGGTAACAAGACGTTCATGTGATATAAAGACACATTGAAGTAGTATCAAGTACTTTGTAGTACTTATAAGTTGTGTTGAACAAACAGAAATTGGCTAAGTAAAATGGTGTCGACACATTCAGTAATAATTTGTCGACTCAGGGTAGTAATGTCGACAAGTCAGAGATATTGTGTCGACACAAAAAATATGTGTCGACACTTAAGAATCTTATTGTCGACTTATCCAGGAATGTAGTGTCGACTTCACCAGGATAGTGGTGTCGACACTTACAGATTTTGTGTCGACACTTATACTAAGAGTCGACACAGAATTTCTGATGCTCTATTATATATCTCTGGTGTCGACATAACTGCAAATTGGTGTCGACACATAATAGACGGTCTTGAAGTCGAGACAATAGAAGCTTGTGTCGACACATTCCATCTGTGTCGACACTTATAGTCTGTTTTTGGTGACTTTTGATCTTCTTTAAACAGAAGGTATAAATAGGTCAAAAACTCATTCTGTCGACACGCTTACAAGGATTTCGAAACCCTGTGTCGACATTCTCCCTCTCTCTCTCTTTCTCTCATCTTTCAAGCTTTCTCGACTGATCAATGGCGCCAAAGATTGAAGATAATGTGAATGAAGGATATGAGTTGGTGCGTCAGGCCTTTGCTGCTGCCCCTCCAGATGTTCTCGGGGTTATCTCTCTCCTCTCTGACTCAGGATTAGAATTTCTGGTCTCCGAACCATCAGGGATTTGGAAGAAGGAGGTGCACGAGTTCTTTACTTCTGCATCTATAGACACTGAAAGTCATGAGATAAAATCCACAGTTCATGGGTCACCAGTGGAAATTACACCAAGTAAGTTAAGAACAATTCTACACTTACCTATAATTGAGAATGAAGAGGATGTCCCTGCTTCTAAATCAAGGGAGGCTCTTCAATGGTGTGGATTGGATTCCACCATGAAAATTGGAGCTGCTTTCAATAGGAAAGGAATGAATCAACAGGGCAAGTTTCTGTCTGAAGTGGTTGGAAAAGTTATTCTGTGCAAGCCAGGTGGACATGATAGGATTTTCACCTACATGTTCAGCCTAATGACCAGGATTGTGTTCACAATTCCAACTGATTGGTCAACTGTAATCTTTGAAAAGATTAATGGAAGGAATCAAGAAGCCAAATCTGGCTAGAATAATGAGTCTATACCTAAGTAAGGAGATTCCTGATGTTATGCAACAACAACCTGGAATAAAAATTAATCATATGAGAAGGATGGACATGAGATTGTTCTCCAGATGGTATAGGGTGCTGACCAAAGAGATGCCTGAAGTGGAAAGGCACGATTCACCTGAGAAATCCCCAGGTCATGCTACCAGTACTGAGCACCCACAAGAAGAGCAAGTAAGACAAGAGGTTGAAGATCAGCCTGCTTCTACACAAGTTCAGGATGCCACAATACCTGCAATTCAAGAAGAAGAAGTAAGAATACCAGCTCAGCAAGTTTATTCACCTACACAGACTGTATCTACTCATGACCAGGTACAGGTGCAGGGGGAGCTGGTGTATTTTCCTACAAAAGACATTTCTAATATTTCTATTTCTGCACAGGTCCAGCAAAAGTAAGTGTCCTCACCTGCCCAGGACATCCCCAATACTGAACAAATACAGGGGGAGAAGCTGTCTGAGCAAGTGCAAGAGGAATCTCAAATTGATTTATCTCAAGATTTGAATACTGCAGATGTACCAGCCCAGAAGGAATATACTCTTGATGAGTTATTTCCAAATGATGAAATAGTTACTGATAGAATGGAAGTGGAGCAAGAAATTGAGGGGGAGCCTGTGCATGATGAGACTGTACAACATGGCACTGAAGCAGCTGTTCCGCCTCCTCCCAAAGAAAGAGTTCAAATTGATAGTACTTCTGATTCTGAGAGTGAAGAAGCCAGGGTGGCTAAGAAGAGAAAACTTATGGTCTTCCAGAGAAGGAGCAAGAGCTACAAGCAGGCTCTATAGTCTACAACACATCACACTCCTTCTGACTTTGATTATAACAAGTATTTGGTCGATTTACAAGTGAAATTGGATGAACACAGAGTGGCCATTGAAAAATATATTGATGAGAACAACAAGTCCCTGCAATTTGACTTAGCTCAAGATATAAAATCTATTAGGTTTGAGGTCAATATGCATAAGAAGGATATGACAGATTGCTTCCATAAGGGAGGTAATGCTGTGGTGTATTTGGCAAAACAACAGCAGACAATCATCCCTAAGGTGGATGATATTGCTTTAAAGCAAAGCTATGTCTTGGAAAATCAGATAAGGATGAATGACAATTTAACTGAATCTCATCAATAGATCATTGAGGAATTGAAAAAGATTATTCCAGGCCTGCCTGCAGCTAGAGCAAAAGAAAAGGAAGAATTTGATAAGAACTTTCAAGCTGCTATTGATTCTGTTAAAACTGCTATCACTACCTCTCAAAAGGAAATATCTGACAAGCTTCTAAAGTTAAAACCATTTTTTAAAGAGGGTGTGAATTATCTGGATGGCCAAATTAGATTTCAGAAGGAAGATCTAAGAGATCATGTTACTAGAGAAGCCATAAAGTGGGAGAGGATGTTAGTTCATGCAGGCTCAGAGCACACCAAATGGGTGACCAATAGTATTTGAGCCATATTGGGATATCCACCATTGTGTGATGATGCTATGGTGGCTGAGTCAGGAATACAAACAAGTCTACTTGAAGGCAATCAACTTGAGGTTGCCCAAGTCATTTACCCTCCTCCAGATTATGATATGATTGATCAGCAAGTTCAAGGAATGTATAGTCCTCCAAAGGAGGTTACTAATGTTGTTATTGGGAAGGTTGATAAGCCTGAGGCTACTTTGAAAGACCATCAAGATGCTCTACTTTCTAAGAAAAGATTTAGAGAGCACGCTGAACTTAAGCCAGACTTTGAGCAGTGGAGTCCTACTTCCAGAAATATAATACTCACTGCATGGAAGGCTGTCAAAGACCAACAACATGAGGAGGCAAGTGGTTCAATGAGATGGAATGGCAGAAGTATGAAGCCAGGCAAGAGGCAATAGTACAGTTTAGAAGAAAAGCCAAGCTGGGTAGGCAGCCTCTAGATGCTCAGGAGCCAAGCAAGTACTTCCCAAAGCCCTTTCATTATTTTGAAAGGCAAAGGCTCAAGGAAGAAGCAAAGAAGAAGACTGATCTAAAAGGCAAAAAGCCAGCTGAAGATTCTGAAGCTCCTGTGAAGGCTCAAGTTCTATCTGGCAAAGGGATTGTCATAAAAGAGCCTGATCAGTCTTAATTTTTAGTTCTTTCAAAGTATTTTGTAATGTTTTGATTATATCATTAAATGTAAATCTCTATATTCAATCATTATCAAGTTATAAACAAAATGTTGTTTGGTATCATATAATGTTCATTCTGTGATGGATTGTTTTTATTGTATTTTGTTTATATTAGGTATTCCTGTTATGTCATATATCATCAGTTTATACTTTTTATAAATGGTGTATATCATTGGCTATAGGGTTATGACTTCTCCAAATAGGGGGAGATTGTTGGGTACATTAGAAAATGTGTACCTGATTTGAAGAAGCCCAACTTAGCTCAATGATATACATCAAGGTGTATTTGATGTTGTTTTAAGTTGACATGTGCAGGTGAAGAAGTATTAAAGAATGCAGAAAAATATTATAAGTCCACATGTCGACACCTGAAGAAATTGTGTTGACACTTCAGAATATTTGTGTCGACACTTCAGAATATCAGTGTCGACACAGAGAAAGATAGTCGACCACATATATGTCGACACTGGGAAGCAGTGTCGACACATAAAGAAAATCGTCGACCTCAGCACTGGGAAGCAGTGTCGACACCGTGAAAGATAGTCGACTAGTGAAAGATAGTCGACCAGAAGAAGATAGTCGACTAGTGAAAGATAGTCGACCAGAGAAAGATAGTCGACTAGTGAAAGATAGTCGACCAGAAAAAGATTGTCGACTCACAGAAGAAGATAGTCGACTAGTGAAAGATAGTCGACCAGAAAAAGATTGTCGACTCACAGAAGAAGATAGTCGACCTCAACTGTGTCGACACTGGGTGGATGTGTCGACACCTTGAGATTGAGTCGACACATATTGTCAGAAGTCGACTATGCTTGTGTCGACACTTGAAGACTGAGTCGACATATTTTGGCAGAATAGAAGATTGCTGTGTCGACACCTGAAGGCTGAGTCAACACATGCTGAGTTCTGAATCTACAACAACTGTGTCGACACACAGGACTTGTGTCGATACACTACAGAGTCTAGACCAAGTTATTTTCTGAAGAAGCTGTGTCGACTTAAAGGCAACTTAGTCGACATCATCAAAGACTGTGTCGACACCAAAGTCACTTGTGTCGACACAGATAAACAGATTGGTCTCGACACTTTCTAACAGACTGTCTCGACATTTTGCTGTCCAAGGCTAAGGTACAGGAACTGTTTGAAGACTTGACAGCTGTGGGTTGCCACCGTTTAACTGAAGCTGTCAGACCTGTCAGAAAACAGTTAGAAACCGGATCAGCCGGTTACCATGAAGAAAGTCTATAAATAGACACATTCAGAAGGAAATTAAACAACTAAGAAAGATAACTGAAGAAGATCTAAGAAGAAGAAACAGAAGGATTACGATCCTGTTGTAGTTTCAATTCAAGAAAGTGCTAAGCTCTAAAGAAGATCTTCATCAGTGGATCTAAGAGGAAGAAGAAGTCTGAAGTATCAAAAAAGGTGTTGGATAGAGAGGGATCCAGTCATCTTGAAGAAGAAGAAGGAAGCCATCAGTGGTTTCTCAAGAAGCTGTTTGGAAATCAACTCAGCTAAGTTCAGATTCAAGAAGCTTTGAAGAAAGCTCAGATTCAGTTGATTTTATCAGCTGATCAAGAAGTGTCTTGTCCTCTTCTCTCTCAATAAAGGCAAGACATTAAAATATCTTTTCCAAATTTCTGTAGGATCTATTTACACAGATCTGAGTTGTAAGCCTGTGTTATAAAGGCTGTGTATAGGAGAGGTGATCTCTGAGTGGTAGGGCTATTTGCCTGAGTGTAGGAGAAGGTTATTCTCTGAGTGGTAGGCCTTGAGGCAAGGCTGAGGTAGGGCTATTTTGCCTGAGTGTAGGAGAAGGTTATTCTCTAAGTGGTAGGCCTTGAGGCAAGGCTGAGGTAGGGCTGTTGAGCCTGAGTTGAAGGAACCTATCCAGGTTCTGAGCTGTAGGATCTGAGGATCTGAGAATAGTGGAAGTTTGGCCGAATCTAGTATACTGCTAGATAGGTGAAGGGGGAAAGTGGATGTACCCAGACCTTGAGGAACCACTATAAAACATTGTGCAATCTGTGATGCTTAGTTATCTGTGAATGCTGTGCTAGATGTTTTAATTTGTAATTGAATTCTGCATAGAAGTATAAACAAGAAATTAGAACCTATTCACCCCCCCCCTCTAGGTGTTTAGGTTGTCTTGAAAGTAAAACTATTAGTATACCTCAAGATATAGCTGTTTAAAGGCATATAAAGGATTCAACGCTTAAAGAAGCTTAGTCTGAGGTATGTTGGGTCTTTTTAGATCTTGGAGCGGGTTGGTGATGCCGCCTATCGGTTGGCTCTTTCAGTAGAGCGGAGTGGTTTACATGATGTATTTCACATCTCGGTCCTACGCAAAGCCATGAAAGAACCAGCATAAGTGGTTGTTGCGGATCAAGTATAGGTCAATAGTGGGCTAACATTGAAAGTTAGACCAATTCGGTTCGAGGATACGGGGTCAAACAGTTGTGGAACCAAGCTATCAGGATGGTCAAAGTCTGAAGGGACAATTGCGGTCGTGAGGAGCTTTCATGGCAGCAAGAGCAGGCAATCCTTGAGGACTATCCTCAACTTTTCTTCTCAGGTACCATTTAATTTTGTGTACCTTTTCATTCTTTAATTTCGGGACGAAATTCTTTGAAGGGGGAGAAATGTAATGCTCCAAAACACAAATACGTATTCGTCACTATGTTTAGAATACCTTATGATATGCCCTATGAAAATAGGGATGCGTTGGTGGCATTTTGAAAGGATTTTGGAGCCTTTAGAGTTTCATACGGCCTAGGACACGGGCGTGTCCAGGGCCGTGTCCTTCTCGGTGTTTGGCCGCCTTTTATAAGCAAGGCACAAAGCCTAGGATACAAGCGTGTTCAAAGTCGTGTCCTGCTCTGTGTGTGTCGTGCCGTGTCTACTGAGCAACACGGCCTGGGACACAGACGTGTTTAAAGACGTGTCCTGTTTGTGCTTGGCGGTTATGGCATCAGTTGAGGCACACGACCTGGCACACGGGCATGTCCAGGATTGACACGGGCGTGTCTATGGTTGACATGGACGTGTCGGAGGTCGTGTCCTATTCTAAGGTCGAAGATTTCTCGTATGAATGTGAGACACGGCCTGTGACACGGGCGTGTCACAAGCTGTGTGCGGACCCAGGAAGACGATTTTAAAAGGCGAATCAGGCAATTTGTTTTATTTGAGATGGATTCTACGACCAATAATCTTACCTGAGGAGTTATATTTAGGAGTTTAGGTTTCAAGCCACATTTCTTTCCCCCCAATCTATTTAAAGTGGTAGAGATAGGGGAGAGCAAAAGGAGAAGAAGAAGGAGTAATCCCGCCATTATTGGAGCTTTGGAGCTCCGAATCGCGAGCCGAGTCCAGATCCGTGGAGGCAAGTCTGTTGCAGTGCTTTTCATCTTGTTAGTGTTCCATGGCCCCAAAGTGAACCTCTAAATGATTCTCTACTTGGACATGTGAAGTCCTCTTCCTCTTTGCATAGGAAACTCTCTCCCGTGAGTGGGCGGTGAGTATGAGGTATTCCTTCAGGTAGATATGATTTATCCCCATCATTTTGCATTTAGAGTCCGGAATCGAAGTACAAACGTAGGCATGGGGTGTGAAGCCTATCCAGACAAGTTGGTCTGTATTGATGATGTTTTCATTTTGCTATTTTTGCTGGAGAAGACTCCGTGCCATTTGTTTTGCGGGGATCCTACGTGGTAGATTGCAACAGGGAGCCTTGGGGACTAACTCCAAGGTGAACCGAGAAAACTGTGCAGAAGCGTATTGCTGCCATCTTTGTGGCCTAGGAGCCAACCATGTGCATAACTGGGTTATGTACTATTATATGATCGATACTTTGGGATTCGGTGAAGCTTAACCCGTGCTTTTGGCTTAAATTGGCGTGGAGATGTGAGAAATGGGTTATGTGGAACCGTACCCGCTCTAAATGGTTCGGTTAAAGAGACCTAAGGTATATGGCACTTGCTGATGGCATAGAGGGCAAGTCTTAGGCTTCGATTGAAAGATACCATTAGCTCACGATGTTGCCGTCTTGGGGGCGGTGGTGGACCGGGTTGACCGAGCATGTGCTCTAAGAGCACGGGGTGTGTGGTCGTGTGTGCCTACGCTTGTGGTGAAGTTTGCTGAAATTGTACTTTCACTATGTTGTTTGGTTTTACTAATGAAATGCAGGGAAGGAGCACCGCCACCCTGATTTAGGGGCGGGGTCGTTATAATTTGGTCATCTTTAGCTGACTGTTGATTTTTTTTCCACCGTGCGGTGAAATGCTCTTTTGCAGGAATAGGTGTGCCTAGTGGCAAATAGCGCGTTGAAGCCCTTATTGCTGTGCTGGCCTTTGAAAGCCAAAGCGGAGTGTTTTATTTTAGTACTGTCATGTATGGCCGGCCTACGAGTCGAAGTATGGAAAACACTTTTATTGAGCAAACTATTGAAAGGCCATGAGGCCAAAGATTTGGTGTTTGTTATTTCATTCCTATTGTGGCTGTAGTGGACATTCATGTGTATGTATGGGTTCTTATAACTATTTTATAAAACTTCTGCTAGAATCATCTGAGTTTAGGATGCGTGTTCCTTTGGCAATATTTTTGTATTATTACGTAACTCCACTAACTTTCCATGGTATATGGAAGGGGGCCCCGACCAGACCTTCTGTTATATTCCATGCGATGGATGGGGGTGTTACATCTCCCCTGCTCCAGCCAACTCCTGAGCTTAAATACGAGTAGGTCAAAAAAATGGTCACGCATGGTTTGGCGCACGACCGTGCTTTAACCGTGAGATATTAACTTCCAGGATAAAGCTGCGGAGGAAGATGAGTTGACCCGTGCATTTTACTCATGCACGGACGCTGTCGATCGTACGTGAAGGAAAACGCATGGATAACAACAAAGCGATGAGATTCCCGGCAATCAGGTGGAACCGTCCGTTTTACTCGCTCATGGGCACTTCTGCCTGTGCATCAAAAAAGCGCACAATTAACTACAGAGCACAAAAAAACCAGACAGCTACAAGAAAACCGTGCGTCTCCTTCGAGCATGGTTTGGAATTAACCGTGCGTGAAGAAATCGCATAGGTTGGTCAATCCTCCAGAAAAACCTGCAAAAAACGCACAATTTAGTAGAAAGCGTGTGCTAAGAAATTGCACGACCGTGCATTTTCCATAAGTTAGAATTCCAGAATTGGGGGAAAACTGACCACCTGCATAGCAAAAACCAAAGCTAGAGCACAAGTCCCCAACCCCAATACATAGCATAAAATAACCAAATCGGCACAGACAGTACCCCAGTACTTACCACCGACAACCTAGTGCAATTTGCAAACAAAAATAGACCGAAATAGTGCAATAATGGCTAAATGAAACCCTAATCAAATATATGACTTTTCCTACTGAAATAAAAGTGCACATGCAAGATAATAAGCCTAGATGAGTCCAAAATACCTATATAAATTGGACTCATCGTGTACTCACTCAATGCTTCTGGATTTAGTTTGATTTATTCTCTTTCAGCATCCTGTGATTAGTCCAACTAATATAGTGACTCTAACAACCTGTCTAATCAATGAATAGTAGACAATCTGCATATATTGAACTTTGAACATATATCAGATACAATCATGTGTATACCATTAACCTGTGGACATTCTTCAAATCTGGGACATTGTGATCAATAGACCCAATAATTATAACTTGTTTTTTGGAGCTCACCACTATAGGTACGCTTCATTTGGACTTAGCAGTAATAACTTTGATCTTATTTTGTCTCCTGTGTATAAAAGGGAAGTGATGGAAAGACACTTCAAATTACGGATTTCAAGGGAGTGTTTAATTTCCTTCTTTTATTCTCATTGATTAAATGGTCCCTCGTTAAAATAAGTAAAAAAAAATTATTGATTTTCATGCTTAAAGCAATATCTTTCCTTGGGACTAGCAAATGCATAGGTGTTTGGGTGGTATAACTCCTACTTATTGGATGAAGAATAATTTGATTGATCATAAATTTTTACGATCTTAATTCTGGCTTTAATCAAAGAATAAGCTATTCTAGTTATTCAATGAAAATTAATTGGTACAACTATGTAATTTTAATAGTTCAAATTATGAATTTGAAGTTAGTTAGATTTTTTTGTTAAAGATCTCTTAAGCATTTATTTTATGATTAATTTCATTAAATTTTTTTTTATTTCACAAGTAATTTTTTGATATTGACTTCTAAAAATAATGAGGATGAGTGAACAAGAACTGAGTTAATGATGTAAGCCATTACACGTGCTTAGGTAGTTAATCCATTTCCATCATCCACTAAAATATTTGAGCTTAAACCTTTTCATTTTGATACAAATTATTCCATGCTTAATTTTCATATATTCATATTAGTTATGTCTTAATAAGCTATCCATTTATGAGTGTTTAATTTTTATATAAAAAAGTTTAAATTTCATATTTATATGTGGTCTGGGTATATGTATACATACTTGGAATGATTCCAACTTTGAAAAAATTATTGAATGTCAAAATGATATGTTCCATAGGTATATGCATACATACTTTGAATGATCCTAACTATGAAAAAAAAGATAAGAAATGTCATAGTGATATGTTGCCTAGGTATTTCTACTTATACTTGGACTGATGCCACTATGAATAGTAAATGTTAAAAAGGTGTTGTTTGAGAATTAAACCCAAAAATATAATGAATTATTAAGATTATTAACTAGGGAATAACATTTTGTTAACAAAACTTGACCATAAATTCCTACCAAGACAAAGCTAATCCTTGTTTTAGTTGAACTACTAACTTTAGTGGAGGCTAAATCAAAAACTTGGCTTATTCATTTCCTTTCCAATTAATGTGGAGGTTCAATGAGAAAATTGCATAGGAGTAAATTATTTTTAAAGAAAAGCACACAAAACACTAGAATTCTTAATTAAGCTTTATCTTTTATCAAACTAATGGATTTGTGAATGTTTGAGCTCTTATTAACTTGTTAGCTTATCAGTTAAGTAAAAAAAAATATCTTAAGTATGCTTTGATTAATTTTGTCAAGAAAAAAAAAAGATCATTTGAATTTACATCTTGATACTATTTTTTTATTCAATTTATTGATATGAATTATCTTTGTTAGGGGCTAGCAAAGGCTTAAAAGTGGGGGTGTGATAACTTCTTAATAAGAAGTTATTTTTTTCCATTTTCGTTGACTTTATGATCTTTATAATTGAGAAAATTTATTTTAAATCAAATAAAATAAGATTAAATTTATAATTGGTCTAAATTGAGTAAAAACGTCATTTTCCTATAATTTTATTGTAGAAATGTTGAAAAATTCGAAGTGGAGACAAACCAATTAAAATTCCTGAAAAGTTATTGCAGAGTTATTGCAACAAGTTGGAATCCGAATTTCAGAATTTTAATTCAAATCTTGGCACTATATACAAATCCGAATTAAAGGACATTGGTTCAGTTTTGACAAGAAATAAAGGGACAAAATATCATATTAAAGGGGCTTAAATTCTACAAGAAAAGCAATCAAATTTTATTAAAAAAAATTTCCATTAAAATGATAATTTTTATAATAGGAAAAAGATATTTTTGAGATACCTCTCTTGGATCCAAATTGGAGAGACAGAATAGGAGGGTTCAATTATGATAAAAAGAGGCTAACAATCATTATTTTGAGAATAATCTAAAGGGCCACCATCAAGAGGAAAATCATCCACAACTTGGAGAGGAGAAGAAGGCTAAGGCGCTATGGAGAAGAAGATCACTTTGCGAAGAATTTGCTAGGCATTATACTAAAACACTTCAATTCCATTCTGTTGGAACATCCTATTACTTATTTGGGTAAGGATCACTATATTCTTAGGAATGTGTCTTGACCTCATTGTATAGATTTAAAGGTCAAACTAGAATAGGTCTAAGGCTTAGAGCTTAGGTTTGAAAGCTGCCCCCAAGACCTCCTAGTTCAGACTACAAGTGCAGTGAGACTAAGGCAATTATTGTCGAGCTCAAATCGACGAGGCATCAAACTCAGTTCGACTATCTCTGAGCTTAGTTCAACGAGTCAACGAACTAGGTTCAACGATCTTCGAGCTAAGATTGATGTTTCTGTCTCTAGCCAAAATCCAGATCTCTGAGCTCAAGTCGACGAAAGTCGAGCTCAGATTGACGATTTCTGTTTCATGTCAAGTTCCAGTCTCTGAGCTCAGGTTGACGGTAGTCGAGCTCAGATCGACGACTTTCTTGAGAGATCGACGATTTCAGGATACAAATTCAGTCAGTTATGGAATTCAAATTTTTTCATATCCAGCAGTTAATGCAAAGGATTTTGTAGCCGTTTCAATAAATCTGGAGCAAGTTTCAAGGAAGACTAAATGGAATGTCTCTTAAGACTTTCCTCCAGAGATAGATATCAATTAAGGAAGTCATTTATGACTGGCTAATGGCTATCTAGAATATTGGTTTTCAATATATCATTTTCAGACAATAGAGACAGATAATACACAGAATAACAGACAACAAGAGAAAAACTAAGAACAATATCTGAGATCTGTGAGACACACAAGAACTACAGGATTACAGCATCTAATTTCTGATTCAAGTTTTTAAAGGCTTCATCAATCAAGACTCCAGACACAACACATTTCAGTCTTTGCTTAAATAATTCTTTGCTGGAGATCTCAATTACTCTGAAGGCCTATCACCCTGTGCAAAGCTTCTCTTCCTGAACAACTACAAATCTCAGGGGGAGCTTTGACAACAATAATCCACTAGTCTTCTCTTTGACTGTTGACAGAGAAGAACATTCACTCTTTCTTTTTCTTTTATTCTACTATAAAATGGTTACTCAAAACTCCCTTCAAAAGTTTTGTGGTTGGTTTCTGAGACCTTGTCAAAACTTAGTGTTGGAAAGACACCAAATCAAAAAAATTGGTTTGGTATTAGAGCACCTTATCAAAAGCTCATTGGTGCCCATGACACCTTATCAACTATTCCTGCAGTGGATTCCTACCTAGGGTTATAGAAGAATGGATGTACCTAGGTTGATTGGGGAACCACTATAGATCCTTCTGTCTTCTGGTTGCCTGTGTTTTATTTGCTGTGTGCTATGTTTTTGTTTCTTGCTTACTGAGTTTTATTTACTGCAAGCACAATACACATAAATAAATCAAGTCTTCCACTGCCAATTAATTTTTAATTTGCAAAATTATTTTAAAATACTCTATTCAACCCCCCCCCCCCCCCTCTAGAGTAAAGGTAGATCTTACCCTCACTTTGAATTGGTATCAGAGTGAGGTTGGTTATTCAATAACTAAATCTTCATCAAATTGGTTGTTCTTACAGGCTAACACCTGAACCAAAAAGATATCTGATAAGATCAATCTTTAATAGAGGGTTATTACTTTTATTATATTTATTTTCATATAGAACCATGGCACAGAACAAAGATTATTCAAGCACCAGACCTCCAGTGTGCAATCTTTCTAAGTTTGCACTTTGGAAGGACGGGATAAGATTATACATGAATTCTATTGAAAAGGATATCTTCAATTCTATTTTGACAGTGTGTCCAAGACCTCCAGAAAGAACAAGTGCAATTCCACCCCCTTCAAGAATAGATGCATAAATCAAAAAGTGGAAAGTTGTTGATGCCAAGGCAATGAACATATTGGCTCATGCTATGTCTGATGACATATTTCAAAAAGTGGCTGAATGCAACTCAGTAAAAGAAATATGGGACAAGCTATCTGAGCTTGTGTCAGGATCAGCTGATGAAAGAAAGGATAGAAGATCCCATCTCATAACCCAGTATGAGAATTTCAAGAAGGGAGAAACTGAGTCAGTTGTTGACATGTACAACAGACTCAGTCTAATTGTCAGTGAACTGAAGACTTTGGACAAGGAGATCTCATTGACTCAACTCAATGATAAGATCCTAATGTGCTTCCCCAGCACTTTGGACTCAAGGATCTGGCCAATCAAGAATGCCAGAAGCCTAAATGAGATTATGACTGAAGCTCTATTGGGCAAGCTCAAGTCTTATGAGCTGCTCATTAAAAATAGAGAGGAAAAGCAAAAGACAGCTTCTCCAGCAACAAGGAAGGAGAAGACAATTGCTTTCAAAGCTACGGAAGAACATCCTTAAGACAAGGTCACAGGCAATGAAGAGTTTATGAGTCTACTAGCCAAAAGATTTCATAAGATGGCTAGAAAAGATTTCAGGAAAAGGTCATCCAGAGGCCATGAAAAGCCAAGGTATGATAAGTCTAGTAATAAAGAAATTATTTGTTTTAGATGCAGGAAACCAGGCCACATTTTGCCTGACTGTCCAGAAAACCAAAATAAGGACAAGAAAGATAAGAAAGATAGGAGAAAATAAAAAGACTTTAGGAGAAACAATAATGATAAATCCTCCTCCAACAAGAACAAACACACCAGGAAAGGATTTGTAGCTGAAACCTGGACTGAGACTGAAAAGGAATCAGAGGCTTCATCAAGCTAAAGTGATGATGAAGATGATGCTCAAGAGAAGGAATTCTGCATGATGGCTATAAATGCCTCTCAACATAATTCTGATACAGAACAAGAGTCAGAATCTGAATCTGAACGTGAAGCTAAAGAAGATCATGTAATAGATTCTTTTGATTTCAATTTAGAGGACTTTAAATTTGAATTTAAGGCACTATGTTTTGACCTACTCAAATCTGAGAAGGAGATTATCTATCTCAGAAATCAACTATCTGAACATAGCACTTTAAAATCAGATAACCTCAAACTCTCTGAGGAGTTAGAATGTTGTACGGAGGAGATAGCTTCACTGAAAAGTGAACTATCTCAGGAAAAGAAGTTTGAAGAATCCCTTAATGGGAGAAGCATCAGACTGATGGACATCACAAGCACAGTGAACTCAAGACTTAACAATACACTGGGCTTGGGTGCTTCATCCAGCCAACCTATAGTATTAACAACCCCAATTAAATTTATATCAGATAAAGGAAATGGAGTTGTAGAGGTAGCTAGGAAGAATTCTGATTTTCCTAAGAAGAACAAGGTTCAAAGGAAAACGTCGAACCGAGCTCGACGATCGTCGAACGGAGCTCAGCGATCTCAAGCTGAATCGTCGAACGCAGGTGGACGATCGCTGAACTCTGAATTCTGGCAAATTCGATCTTCGAACGGAGCTCGACGATCTGACCCAAGATCGTCGAACTCAGCTCAGAGATCGTCGAACAAGGATCAGAGCTTTGAACAAGTTCCTAAGGGTAAATATAAATTCAATCCTAGAGGTCCTACATCCCAAGGCTTCAACACTTATGCTGAATGGATAATACCTCCTAGGAGATATCATCCTAAAGATTATAAGAGTGTACCAGGGATGTCATTTATTTAATATTTTAAAGGTTATCAACCTAGGAATAAGGTAAACTGGGTCAAAAACAAATAAATTGTTATGTATGCAGGTGAAGACCTATCCAATAATAAACCAGCAATGGTATATGGATAGTGGGTGCTCAAAGCACATTACAAGAAGCAAGGATAATCTAACAACCTTCAAAGACAAGCTTGGACCCAAAGTCATATTTGGAGATTCAAACTTTGGACAGACCAAGGGATATGGTGCAGTCCAAATAGGGTTAGTCACATTTAAGAAGGTGGTCTATGTGGAAGGACTGAAGCACAATTTAATCAGCATCAGTCAATTTTGTGATGAAGTCTACCAGGTGACTTTCAACAAATCCTCATGCAAAATCAAATCAGAGGATAACACAATAGTGCTGATAGGTAAAAGGAAATGTAACATCTATCTTGTAGATTTTCATTCAACTAAGGTAGATATCTGCTTGTTCAACTATGTTAGTAAACCAAATGAACTATGGCATAAGAGATTAGGACATATAAACCTTAGAACCATTGCTAGGCTATTCAAGGACAACCTTATTAGAGGACTACCTTTTGTCCCCTACAAGAAGGAAGGACTTTGCAAGGCATGTCAGTTATGCAAGCAAACAAAAAATAGTTTTAAGTCACTTAATAAGCGTGATTCACCTAGGATTTTGTACCTGTTACACATGGATCTTTTTGGACCCATTACAGTACAAAGCCTAGGAGGGAAATTTTACACTTTAGTAGTTGTAGATGACTCCTCTATATTCACATGGGTGTTCTTTTTTAGGAAGAAGTGTGATAACTTTAAGTGTTTGAAAGAGTTTCTCAAATGCATACAGATTGAGTTCAATACTCACATTGCCCTGATCAGAAGTGATCATGGGACAGAGTTTGATTCTCTTCTTATGCAAAAGTTCTGTCAGAGTGAAGGGATCAGACACACTTTCTTAGCTTTTAGAACTCCTCAACAAAATGGGGTAGCTGAAAGGAAAAAATGAACCCTTATTGAATCTACTACTACATTGTTGACTGATGCTCACCTTCCTATATCCTTTTGGGCAGAGGCAGTGAACACCTCAAACTATGTGTTGAATAAAAGTTTGATACATAAGCTGAAGGGCAAGACTCCCTATGAATTACTCAAAGGGAAGAAACCTAAAGTAGATTATTTCATAAATTTTGGCTGTATTTGTTACATACACCATAATGACAAGAAATACATAGAAAAATTTCAAGCCAAAGCTGATGAAGGAGTGTTTCTGGGATACTCCATGATCAGTAAAGCTTATAGGGTTCATAACAAATCTTCTCTTAAAATTGAAGAATTTGTACATGTATCTTTTGATGAATCTAACATGTCTTATAAGGAGAAGAATACTTCAACCATAAAACATTTGCAGGTACATTCTCTTTCAGAAAATTTGAACAGGTTACACATTATAGAAGAGGATACAACACATTCACCTATCCAACAAAAAGGTGAAAACAGTGAAGATGAAGAGGACACTCAACATCTTTGTGAGAACCACATTGAAGAGTCAGTTGTTGTCCCACAAGAGGAAACAATAGCACTGGTTGGTGAACAATCAACACCCCCTATTGATTTAGTAACATCAAGAGATCATCCAATCTCCCAAGTGATTGGAGACATCTCAGCTGGTGTGCAAACCAGAAATAAGGTCAACTAATATCTGATGCACACCTGCATTCTTTCTCAAATTGAGCCTCAATCCATACAAGATGCAAAACAAGATCCACACTGGATCATTGCAATGTAAGAGGAGTTACATATATTTGAAAGAAACAAAGTTTGGGAGCTAGTGTCAAGGCAAAAGGATCACTCCATTGTTGGAACAAAATGGGTGTTCAGGAACAAACTGGATGGTCAAGGAATTATTATAAGGAACAAGGCAAGACTAGTTGCACAAGGATACTCACAAGAAGAAGGAATAGATTATGACCAGACCTTTGCACCAGTTGCAAGGTTAGAGACCATAAGAATATTTCTAGCTTTTGCAGCACACAAGGGATTCAAGGTCTATCAAATGGATGTGAAGAGTGCATTTCTCAATGGAGATATCAAGGAAGAAGTCTATGTTAGACAACCCCCAAGTTTTATCTCTCCAACTCATCCTGATTATGTTTTTAAATTGCATAAAGCATTATATGGTCTCAAGCAAGCTCCTAGAGCATGGTATGAGACCTTAGCATGCTTTCTTTTGAAAAATAATTTTATAAGGGGTAGAGTAGACCAAACTCTTTTTATTAGAACCCATAAGTCCAATACCCTACTAGTAAAAATTTATGTAGATGACATTATCTTTGGATCTACTGATTCAAATTTGTGCAAGAGGTTTGCAACCCTTATGCATTCTAAATTTGAAATGAGTAGAATGGGTGAGCATTCCTTTTTTCTAGGATTGTAAGTCAAACAGCATGCTGATGGCATATTCATTTCTCAAACCAAGTATGCAAAAGAATTGGTTAAGAAATTTGGTATGTCTGAAGCATCATGTATGAAAACACTTATGCCTACTAATGCTGTATTAGATGTTGATGAACATGGGAAATATGTTGATCAGAAAACATATAGAGCAATGATTTGCTCTTTATTGTACCTTACAGCTAGTAGACCTGACATAATGTTTGCTACATGCATCTGTGCT
Organism: Platanthera zijinensis; assembly: GCA_039513925.1. NCBI lineage: Eukaryota > Viridiplantae > Streptophyta > Magnoliopsida > Asparagales > Orchidaceae > Platanthera > Platanthera zijinensis. The sequence continues at coordinate 102,425,800 of CM077089.1, forward strand.
AGATTCCAAGTAAGCCCTAGAGAGTCACACCTAACAATAGTAAAAAGGATTCTTAGGTATGTGAAAAGTTGTAAAAATCTAGGTCTCTGGTATCCAAAAGATTCAGGATTTGAATTAACTGGATTTTCAGATTCTGATTATGCTGGATGTAGAGTAGACAGGAAAAGCACCAGTGGAACTTGTAAGTTTCTGGGTGATAGAATTATCTCCTAGTTTTGTAAGAAACAAACATCTGTGTCCACATCAACTGCTTAAGCTGAATACAGGGCAGCAGATAGTTGTTGCTCACAGAGATTGTGTATTGAAAATCAGCTCCTAGACTATAGTTACAACTTAGATAAGTCAAAAAAATTTTGTGATAACACCAGTGCTATTTCTATAACACAAAATCCAGTCCTCCATAGTAGGACAAAACATATAGAGATTAGGCATCACTTCTTAAGAGATAATGTTGAGAAAAATAAAATTGAACTTCAATATATCCCAACTGATTTGCAAAGGGGAGATATTTTCACCAAACCCTTGGATGAAAAGAAACACACATTCTTCCTGAATCAGTTAGGAATGTTAGATGGAGGAAGTTTAAATTAAGATCCAAGATTTTAAAACCTTAAAATTGACCAAGACTAGGTTGAAAACTTGATTTTTCTAGTGTTTATAGGTTATTTTTGCTCTCTGAACTGCGCTCGACGTTTTTCCAAAAGATCGTCAAACGGAGATTGACGTTCTCAGAAATCGTCAAACGGAGTTAAGTGTTTTCCAGATAATGCTAGGCAAGCTCTTTCCGGTCAGAGATCGTCGAACGTAGCTCGACGCTCTCCAATATCGTCAAACGGAGATCGACGATGTTGAAGACCTTTCAGATTCCTTTAGAAGCCCAGATCGTCGAACTGAGTTCAACGATCTTTCCTTTTCAGAGTCGAACCCTGATATAAAATTCATTTTTCGGCCGTCGTTCTCTTTTGCGCATTCATACTTTCTGCAGAGCTTTCTTTCCCTTCAAACCTCTCTGCACTCGGTCTTGTTTGTTCATTTTTGCAGGAAAAACATGGCCACTTCTGTTGCAGTCTTAGCCGCGATGAAGTTTTAAACCGACTTCGACATTGACATGGATTCATTTGAAGGCAGTGGTCAAATTTTCAAGGATATTCTAGAGCTGTTAAAGGAATAATAGTTGGTTCCTCTCATGACTACAAGGATGAAATTGGTTGCAGATGAGATTAAGGAATGGGTGTATACAGCACACACCTTGGATCAAAATATAGTGATTGGAACAATATCAGGAACCCAGGTATCCCTAACTCCTGCACTTCTAATAGAAGTTTTCCAATTAAGTACTGGACATGATAAAATGGAATTATCTGGAGAGGAATTTTCTTCTATGTTGGATAGAATGGGTCACTCAGCAGCAAACCCTAATAAGTTGCTTAAGAAAAATCTGTTAGTGGAGTACAGATTTTTAGCTGATGTTGTGGGAAAGGTACTGTTAGCAAAGCATTCTGCTCATGATACAATATGAAGGTATCAATTCTATTTGATGGGTGCTTTAGTTGATAAGAAACATTTGAATTGGGGAGAAATATTTTTTGATTTAATTAAGAAAAAGATTAACAAGAATTTTGTTAATTTTGGGAGGATATTAGGCCTGTTTCTGCATAACAGATGGCCCCAACTGCTTGTTTCCAATGGCATGCACATAAATGCCTCCAATAGACTCTCCTGTGCCCTCTTTGGAAAGTGGGACAGACAAATTGCCAAACCCAGTAGGGGGCCAACAACTACCTCAACTTCAGGCATAAGGACTGTACAAGTCACTTCCCCTCAGGTAATTGCCCCTGGAAGAATTGTCTATCTCCTCCTCTACTCCACCATCTCCACCTCTTATTTCTTCAACCATCCCTACATCCACCATCACTATTTCAATTTCATCCCCCATCACAATCTCCTCCCCCATCTCAACTCCATCTCCAACTATTTCTTCACCACCACCAGCAACTCATCTAGAGGAATTCCATCCTCATCATTATTATCCTCCTCTAAACATTGATTCATCCATCCATCTTTCATCATTCAATCTATTAGATGATTCCTTCATGGATGATTCTCATTCCTCACCCCTTGAGCCCCCATCATCTTCTACTTCTTATCAACAATTTCTTCAACACATTGTAGCTCAACCATCTTCACTCCATCCATTTCCATTCCAGTGACATCCATCACAACCATCCCTATATCACAACAATCCATTTCACTGCCATCCGCATCATCTCTCCACATCTCTGCAGCTCCTCCAACACCATCTACTTCTGCAACCTTCTCCTCTACCTCTACTCAAGTATCTTTTGAGCAAGTAGATCTTCCAGTCCTTGCTGATAAGCTATATGAGATGTTAGCTCCCAGGCTAACACTCTTGCTGAACACCTCCATGGCTCCACTTCTTAAATCTATCCAGGAGTTATCTGCCAGGCTTTACTCCTTCTATCCTACTCAGGCAATCCCTTCTGTGGGGTGCCTTGATCCAGTTTATACTGAATCCAGGCAGGGGGTGATGCTAGATGAAGAAGATATGCTGCCTGCTCCAGAAGAAGATCTGCAAGTGACTCCAGCCACAGCTCCAGCTCTTTCTTTCAGTGTAGTTGACCTCAGGTCTCTGCTGTCAGTGTTTGATGTACTGTATTACAGATATCTTCCAGCTCAAGAAGCTTAAGACCTTACTAAGGCCATTGTGCTTATTTCCAGTTGTGATCCCAGCTTGATATCTTCATATATCAATTCTATCAAGGCTGTGGAAATTGTTACTTCTGCTAATACTATGTGTGTTGATGCTACTGCTGATGTAGTTTGTTTTGATATTGCTAATGATTTAATGATGACAGAGGCTACTGATTCAAAGCCTGCTATTATTGTTATTGAGCCTGCTATTCCAGCTTTTGTTTCAAAATCTGCTGCTGATATTATTACTGTTTTTGATGTTCCTGCTGCTCCAGATGATAGTGTTGTTGTTTCTATTGTTAGTACTATTTCTGTTGCTACTTCTATTTCTACCCGTGTTTCTACTTCTGATATTTCTCCAGCTTCTGCAACTGCTTCTGTTACTGCTGTTACTGCTTCTACTGAACAATCTAAACAACAACAAGATTATATTAAAAGGAATGATGAGTTGTATGACAATCCTCAAAGCTCAGACAGTGATGAGAATAGGACTGATTCTGAAGACTCCTCTGCAACCATTGCAAGGAAAAGGAAAGAAAGAAGCAAAGCCTTGAAGAGAGTTCCTCCACAGAAAGTCACAAATGATAATGATATCCGTTATTACTTTCTGCATGACTGCCAAATAACTGAACCATGGATGCAATTCTCAAAGAACCAATTAAAGGATATGAAGAAGAGGAGGAAGTTTGACAAAGGCACATCTCACCATCCTCCTCCTCCTCCTCCTCCCTCTCTAGATGCAGGAACTGGTGGAAGTTCTGCTTTACAATCCTCTCATGCAAAAACTCAAAGTTCCTCTCAAATTCAAGACAGATCACAATCAAAAGGATATCAATAAAGAGGCTACCAATTCAGAAGAGGCCAATATAGAGGAAATCAAAGAGGTTACATAGTTTATTCAAGAGGACAATCATCACAACATCCTTATCATAGGGAAGGACAAGGACCCATTGATTCAACTTCTGGTCCTTTCCCTTACAAGCTTAAAGAAATTGTTACTTCAAAAGCTCCTCCTGCTGATACAATCAATAGATATGAACCTCCTGTTCCCTTTGAAGATCCAGAGAACAATCCTCTTTTTTTGACAGCAAGGATGAAAGCATTAGCTACTTTAGATTAAATAAAGAAGGCAAGAGAACAAGGGAGAGATACTTCAAACATCACTACACTATCTGAACAAAAGAAGAAAGAACTTGAAAGATACTCCTCCAGAAAATACTTTGATCCAGAGAGTTACTTGAAGCTGCACCCAGAGGTTGTTGTTTCTAGACACAAATCTCAAACCTCCCTAGGTGCTGCTGATGACAGAAGATCCAAGAAGGAAGCTCAAAATCCAAACAAGGAAATCTTATTCAAAAAGATTGTAGAAAAGGACAGATTGTGTAAGCAGAATAATATATATCTATCTCTGACAATCTGCTGTAATTATTTCTGCTTCTGTAATGCTGCATTTCATTATTCTGCAATGTTGTTTTTTCCTTTATTTCTGCTTGTATGATTTTTAATTCCCATGTCATGTAAATAGTAATCCTAACCCAAATAGGGGGCGATTATTGGAACATCCTATTACTCATTTGGGTAAGGATCACTATGTTCTTAGGAATGTGTCTTGACCTCATTGTATAGATTTAAAGGTCAAACTAGAATAGGTCTAAGGCTTATAACTTAGGTTTGAAAGTTGCCCGCAAGACCTCCTAGTTCAGAGTACAAGTGCAGTGAGACTAAGGAAATTATCGTCGAGCTCAGATCGACGTGGCGTCGAACTCAGTTCGACTATCTCTGAGCTCAGTGCAACGAGTCGATGAACTCGGTTGGATGATCTTCGAGCTCAGATCGACGTTTCTATCTCTAGCCAAAATCCAGATCTCTGAGCTCAGGTCGACGATAGTCGAACTCAGATCGACGATTTCTATTTCAAGTCAAGTTCCAGTCTCTGAGCTCAGGTCGACGGTAGTCGAGCTCAGATCGATGACTTTCTTGAGAGATCGACGATTTCAGGATACAAATTCAGTCAGTTATAGAATTCAAATTTATTCATATTCAACAGTTAATGCAAATGATTTTGTAGTCGTTTCAATCAATCTGGAGAAAGTTTCAAGGAATATTAAATGGAATGTCTCTTAGGACTTTCCTCCATAAACAGATATTAATTAAGGAAGTCATTTATGACTGGCTAACGGCTATCTAAAAGATTGGTTTTCAATATATCATTTTCAGACAATAGAGACAGACAATACACAGACTAATAGACAACAAGAGAAAAACAAAGAACAACATCTGAGATCTGTGAGATACATAAGAACTACAGGATTACAGCATCTCATTTCTGATTCAAGTTTTTAAAGGCTCATCAATTAAGACTCCAGACACAACACATTTCAGTCTTTGCTGAAATCATTCTTTGCTGGAGATCTCAATTACTCTGAAGTCCTATCACCCTGTGCAAAGCTTCTCTTCCTGAACAACTGCAAATCTCAGGGGGAGCTTTGACAACAATAATCATCTAGTCTTCTCTTTGACTGTTGACAGAGAAGAATATTCACTCATTCTTTTTCTTTTATTCTGCTATAAAAGGGTTACTCAAAACTCCCTTCAAAAGTTTTGTGCTTGGTTTCTGAGACCTTTTCAAAACCTAGTGGTGGCAAGACACCTGATCAAAAAATCTAGTTTGGTTTTTGAGCACCTTATCAAAAGCTCATTAGTGCCCAGGACACCTGATCAACTATTCCTGTAATGGATTCCTACCTAGGGTGGTAGAAGAGTGGATGTACCCAGGTTGATTGGGGAACAACTATAGATCCTTGTGTCTTCTGGTTGCCAGTGTTTTATTTGCTGTGTGCTGTGTTTCTGTTTCTTACTTAGTTTTATTTACTACAAGCACAATAAACCTATAAATCAATAAAGACTTCCACTGCCAATTAATTTTTAATTTGCAAAATTATTTTAAAATACTCTATTCACCCCACCTCTAGAGTAAAGGTAGATCTTACCCTCACTTTCATATTCACCATTCCCTGTAACATCTTTTTAATTATTTTGTGTGTCTCTATTATTCATCATGTCTTGTAAGATTTATATATGTTTGATAATTTATCTTCATTGGATTTATGACCTTTATCTCGAAAACTTCAATTCTTCATTTTTTTATTACATTTCATAATTCGAGAGATGAGTTGCGTTAGTAATTAGATGGAGATTTTGTTATCATGTTTCATGATTCGAGAGAGGAGAAGCATAAATATTTCGCAAAAGTTTCTTTATTTTTAATTCGTTTCATAATTCGAGAAATTAATTGCGTATGTGTATCAAAGATCCAATATAGCGTAGAAGTGAGAAACAGATTTTGTCTTCTTTCTAACAACATTAATTTTTGTGCTTTATAATATTTTTCTACTCTGCCTATGTTAGAGATGAATAGGGGAATAAAATAATATACAAATTTCCAAGATTCGAGAGAAGAGAATTTCTTATCTAAAATTATCGCAAGATAAAATATTTGACAATTTTCATAAATTATCATTTAAAGATTCATCTTAACAAGCATATAAAATTAAAATACAAGATGACTTCTCCATAATGATCAAAGTAATTTTCGTAGAAAATAATTTATTTAATTCTACTAGTATTTTAAAACATTTTACAATCACCCTAATTAATTAAATTTACTTGGATTTAAAGAAATTATTAAGTTAGTATTTTCAAGCGCTAAATTAGTCACTTACTCCTGAGAATGATCTCTACTCTCAATTTATTTCTTAATGTGACAAGTGCACCTGTGTAATATTTATACATCCGTTTTCGACGTATCAAGTTTTTAGCATTATTGTCAGGGACATATCGACAATATTATAATGGAATAATAATAAATGCAAATTATAGAATTATAATGGAACACTAATAAACACACAAATTACATTATTACAATAAACTTCATAAAACAAACAAATCACACAAATTACTACATTATAATGAGCAATATACAACACAAAATAAACAATTCACAAAAATAACATTTCTCAAAATATAATTGTAAAAAATCTATCACCATTAGATTCAATAATTGCTAAGGATTCAAGTGATATTCAAACATACCTGACCGATCCCCTTCCCATGATAAAATCTTCTTTAAGGACCTAAACACCTTCAAATCTTCCCTTAAAATTACTCGGGGAATAACATAGGACTCTATAAAATAATATGTAAATTTTCCCAAAAAATAACTTGGAAAAACATGAAATTATAATAAGATAACAAAATGATTAGATCATAATATGAGAAATATCTAACGATGTTAACAATTGAAAGAAATTGGAAGTTGATCCAGGAGTATAAATTGATCATTTTGATATAGAAAATATGAAAAGTGGTTGGATTCAATTATCCTTATCGGTGAAATTCTTCTACCTGCATGAAAGAAGGCAACATCTATTAAATGTGAATTTATATAAGGAATAGAGTACTAAATATTGCAATAACCATAGTAGTTAATAAAATTTATTATAATTTTAGTAGTAAACATCAAAACATGTGTTGCATTTACTATTTTGTGTTGTTTGTCTGAAGTTCAAAAATTTCTTTGAACATAACATTTCTTATATAGATGACTTCGTAGTCATCGATAGAAGCTTCTTTAACAAAGACCTTTGTTTTTAGCTCTGAAACACCACTTGATAACACACCATATAATTTTCCATTACTAACCACGTGTCTTGGAAGATATATCCCGAAACTTTTAACTGCATATCCATGAGATTTATTTATTTTTAGGGCATAGCTCAAGAAATTTGGGAACTATTTTTGAACGAGCATGAAGGGAATTTTGCATCCTCAACATTTGTGTGGGATAAACACCCTCATATTACTAAAATGTCCATTTAGAATTTTAGCATTGATGACATTTCTTGAGAAATGACATCTAAGTCTCATTCGATTACTTAATCTAATTATTGGATCTATGTTCTTAAGAAGCATGATATGGAACCCTTGCTTTATGGTGAGTTCGTGTGGCAAAAGATTACTAGTGGGTTTAGGGAATTCAATAATTCTACAGATTTTGCATGTCATTTGTGAGTAATAAGTGAACATCTTCATTAAGTGGTGTTATTATTTTCTGATTGTCCATGTAATTCACATTTTGATTCTCGGAGCTTAAATTAGGATAAAATGGTGTAACCAATGCATCGATGAAATTTTCTCCCTCCAAGGAACAAGAATAGAATTAGGTATTCAAATTTAATCATCATCAATAGTTGTCTGCTCTTCATTATGAACTCGCAACAAAAAATTGTAGAAACATTAATTTTCTAGTGCCCTCATATTTTTAGTAAAATGTAGAATGTAGGAATATGCCCATAAATAAAATTCAATAATGCTCGAACTGATTGTCTATGATTTGGTTCAATTTACGATGATAGGCATCACTTGCCAAAAAATCACCCATATGATTAATACCTTACCGCCCAAAGATCTTAATCCAATTAAACATGGCCAAGATCTATAACACTCACCTTAAGAGGTAGAAAACTTATTAGAGCGCCTATGGGTAGTCCCTAATAAAATTGTGCTAGATAGTGCTTAAGGGACTTAACCCAGCTTAAACAGCAAACATAGGGTAAACATATGCACCACAAAGTATGTAGACCCCTAAAATAAAATTGGGATGTAACGAGTCATCATCCTCCAAGAATGGATCAACCTCAAAATCCAACAACTCAAAGACTTCCTCCTTTGCAATCTGAGCTCGCTCCATCCTAAATTCATAAGACTACTTGTATTCCACCACCACAGAAGCTCACCCATAATCAATGTTCTTATGCACCAAGTACAACTAGGCTCTCTCCTCCTTCAACCGCTCCACTTCTGATTCTAACTTGAACATCTACACTATAGTTTCCTCTATGTAATGTAGTGACTCAACAAGTCCCGCTATGACTATAATGTGCTTCCCTCGAAGCTCCTTTACCTCTGCCTAATAAGAAGCCAATATAGACTATGATCTATCCATCTAGATGAGAGAATTCTCCCTCCTCTTCCGTACAACAACCAATGAATACTCCAACAAGGCCAACTTTGTTTGAAGGGAGGAGAACTCACCCTTCATTGACACGTAGTTATTTTCCCATATAAGCAGGGCCTCACACAATTCATCTAGCTACAAAAACTATTGATGGATCAAGGCGATGATAAAGTACATAACCAGGTAGCAAGCTAGTAGAACGACTAGCGTACCTTCAATATGGCAGCCTGGAAAGAGTAAGATTCCTTGTTCTTACTCCTCACAATTACTGGCGGCAACATTGTTTCTTCCCACATAACTAGCCCATCTGTAGTAATCTCTAGGGATCCTCAACCCAGGAGTAGCAAGAGGGTTACAATCACTAAAATTATTTGGACAAGCATTCATAATCTTCATAGTAATCTTAGGGGCAGCCGGGGATAGCCGTGCCTCACCCCACTTCAGCCAAAAGACCAACCTCCTCTTCCTTCCCCGGTATAAGGGAATGACATACCTCTACTTTATATGAATAGAGAGGCTCACCGGGATACCCCTCTTCTCACAAATGAATATGCCAATCCCCAAGAGCATGCTGGCAAGCTCATGCGGATCCTCAAAACCCAGCACAGAAGTAAAGTCATACACTTGCCCCACATGTCGGCTGCAATGCTTTGGGAGCTCCTACTAAGACACAGGCAACTTCTAAGGATTCCTGACAAATCTAATGAGTGTCCATCCATAGCAATAATCCCTCTTATCATTGAACTCACGCCACTTATTTTTACTTATAACCTCAATCCAGTCAGCAGACCTGGGAAAGACTTCGCATCAATCACAGAATCACTTGATAGATATGCATGAGCCATACTCCTGAAAGAAGAAAATCAGCCACATCATCCTCATCATCCCCACTAATGAAAACTATGTTATCTGGATGTCGTAGAACTTGAAAATTTTGTAGAGACTCCTAAGCAAGAGTGATTCAGAAACCATCCTTCAATCACCCCTCCGAGATAGAAAAATAGCCTGAAGGGGTGGTTCTCATCACTCTCCAACGAAGAAGGAATCTTAATCTCCATGTCCGCTATAATTCCAAAGTGTTTCTTGTACGTGCTCAATCGATCCACACTTAAATTTGATGGGAGGCACATCAAACACAATCGAATGGCATGCCTCGAAACTGAAAAAGATGAATAAATAACAAAAAACAACATAGGAAAAACAAATGTGAAATCTAAAACCCACTCAAATCGCATGCGAAGGCAACATGTGTATACGCAAACGTCACACATCTACATGAGCAATACACAGACACCGTACTTGTAACATGAGAATGTCGTGTACCCGTACGGGCATTTCCACAAACACTTATGCATGTACCCTCATGTGTGCCCGCATGGATGCCATAGGACACATCCATGCGGCCTCCCTCGTTCACGTGCCTTTTCTAATGCTGCCAAGCGTGCCCTCGTGGACTCCCACTCGTAATCCCAGGAACTGTCAGGCGAATCCGTATGGGCTCCTTCGAGCATATGCCTGCACACAAGCTTGCACAGGCTCACCTGCGGGTGCCCGTGCGGACTCCGACACATATGGTCGTGTTTATGCTGCTGCACGCTAACTCTATTGTACATGCCTACGCATGTGCCTCTACGCGCGCCCGTTAGAACTCCTCAGCACGTAGCCTCCTGGAATGACTCACCATCTCTCCCCAGCATGCCCATTTCCTCACTCACTTCCCATTCTTTGAACTTTGATTGGTGATAATTTATTGTTTCTAGTAGTCTAAATCACATAGAGAGGGTGAATAGGTAGACTTGTAATTAATGGGTTCTTTACAGATTGTAGTAAAAATAAACAGAATAAAACACAACCAGCAAGCACAGATCAGCACATTTCTATCTATAGTTGTGACCCAGGGTTTGGGCACATCCACTTCCCACAACACCTATAGAGTAATGAGCTTGACTCGGCAAACACCTATAGATTAATGAGCTTGACTCGTAAAACTCCACCAAAACTCAGCTCCTTAATGCTTACAACACATATCCATTAGGATCTCTCAGGTCTTCTCCAAGACCCTACCTCAAGCACACAAGCCCTATACTTAGACTTATCAAGAAGTCCTACACTTAGCACATAGGACCTATAACTTAGAGTCCTCCAACTCCTATAGATCAGAATCCCACCTATTTTCATCCCTTATACTTGTATTATGCCCTAGACTCAGGCTTATCACCAAACCCTACACATAGGCTGGTAATACAACACAGCAACTCAGACTTAATAAGAAGTCCTATAGAAATAATTGAACTAAATTTTTCAATTTAATACTAAATAAATTAGACCTTTAATCTTCGAAGTCTTCTCTAATTCTTGCTTGAAAGCAAGAATTAGAAAAGAGCCTCTATAGTAGTAATCTTCAGGTATAATAGAATTAGGGCTTTCCTTCTTAATCTTCTTCATCAGCAGGAAGAGGACATAGCTTTGAGTCCAGTTGATTAACTCTTCTTTATTCTTCTAAAAGTCATCAGAAATAAATAGCTTGCTTGAGCAGTGTGCAGCTTTTAAATCACGGTTTTTCTTTCAGAGTAATAAAAAATAGCACTAGTACTGTTACATTACACTAATATATCCTTTTATACCATTAAATTTCATGAACGATATCAAGCAATGTATTATCAATGGTATGGACAAGAATATAATACTTTATCCAATCTTTATGTGCTAGTGCTAATTAGGAATCCTGCCAAGCTATATGCGCTCAACGATAAAATTTATTCTTGTCTTTATGATATCATTGAGCAGAATATTCTGTCGCAATGGAATCGACCGTGATGATGAGAACTGCTCTTTCTGCATCTTCTCCACGATATCGACTCGTAGACTTTCACGATCTCAATGGTATATGGGATAACCCTATATCGATCTCAATGGTATAGTCTTTTATTATTGGAGCTTGATTCTGAGTCTTTCTCCACGATCATTGTGATACCGTAGAGAATCATACATTGATCTCTAAAGTATCTGCTCTTCTCTACTCTAAACATATTTTAGAGTCAACATAATATAAACTACATAATCATGAAATAAATATGCTATCATATATAATATGCATTTAACATTACAAGTGTTGCTTCTTCAATTCTTGGAATATTGAGGGAAATATTCCAAAAAATCTCCCATTATTTAAAGAAGGCTTAACACTTAGCAATGTTAAGGTGTATTAACAAAAGAAATCATAATAATACAATAAATATATGTTATCATGGATAACTAGGAATGAATAATAATAATGAGCAAATGAAGTAACAAACACAACATCATAGATACATAACTATACATATATATATATATATATATATATATATATATATATATATATATATATATATAATCAGCTAAAGGATTTAATTATATGAATATAAGTCCATTTAAAATTTAACAGAGATACAACTCAAGAAATTTTAAAGCATTGAATACTTGTCTACTGGCTGGTTTATCATCTTAGCTGAGTCTGAACTTTTCCTCTTGCGTACTTGAGCTTGAGAACCTTCACCTTTTTTAGTTATTCTTCTTTCATCATCCCTGGCTTTAATATCTTGTCTATTAAAGTGGAGGAAGGGTTTTATAATATATTTATATGGCATCTTCCTTGGATTTTTCCTCACTAGATTTTCCTTGAAAACTCTTTCTCTTATAAACATCTTTCCAAATCTTTGATCAATTCTTTTAAAGAATAAACACTGTCAATGTTCATCAAGACTTGATAATGAATTATCCAAGAATTGATGATGAATGTCTAAAATTCATCACTCCAATATTCAAAATCAGGATCATCTACCTATTAGGATCTCTTTTGAGCTATGAACTCTTCATATAGCATGAGACCTTCTCCCTTCCTTCACTTTGCAAGTAGAGAATCCTGAGCTATCTTTTTCTGAGCTCTGAAATCAAAATCAGAATGCATGCTGGCATCCAGTAGAGGAAAGTGGAGAGTAGCCCCGATTCCTTGTGGAACCCATAGAGCTTGCTGTGCATTGATATTTTCCCCCTTTCATGCTTCTTCAAAGATTTTGCTATCCAGATGAGAGGTGTTTGAAAGTATCTAGGGTCTACGTAAATCACTTAGAGGGGGGTGTATAGGTGATGTTTGTGTCTTTCTGTGGAATAAAAAAAATCTAAAAATTAAGCATACATTTGCAGAGATTTTATAGTGGTTCCCCCAATTGGGTACGTCCATTGTCCCGCCTCACCTATCTCCCACGAAGGGTAGATTCAGCTACTTAACCAAACTAAAATTTCATCAAATATTTCACCTCGGAGTCACAACTCCTACACCTAAGATACGACACTCCAAAAACTCGGAGAACAACCTCTCCTATAACTCAATCCACAATCCGGATCTACAAACTTGATCCACAATCAAATCTACTCTCTCAATCTAAAAACGGATCTACAAATCTCGGAGAAAAATCTCCTTGGATCTTCAATCAACTTGGATTGGAGTAGAATAAATCGCTAGATAAGACATGATCCAGTCGAAGAATTCGTTGAAGAAGATGATCGAACAAAGTCACGGCCAGTCAGAAGAGAAATCGCGAAAAATGGCGTGAGGAGCGGGTGACAGGTTCGATTTCTTAGGAAGCTTTTGAAACTAGGAATTAATTAGGGAAAGATCCTTGATTTCAAAATTCACCCTATCATATATATATATAGAAAGATTCAAAATAACATCTATAAAAAATTTCTAAAAATGAACCCTAGAATTTACAATGCATGGCCGACAGTTTCCGAACAAGAGAAAACATTTTAAAAATCGACTAGTCATTTTTGGCAAGATTCGTTGAGTATCGAACTGATACTCTCCGAATATGATGACGATATACGCCGAATATGCCTTAGAAAGAATTCCAGAGTGTTCGACATTAGGCTCGACACACTTGGCGAGTATCGTTTGGGATACTCTTCGAATTTAACTAGTATCGCTAGTGATACTCGACGAATTCGGTGAGTATCACCAGTGATACTCGACCAATTTTTCTTGGAAAATTTTTGGAATACCAGAGAATTTACCGTAAGTATATACAGCGAAATCAATATTTATTGGAAAGCATACATGACAATTTCGGCAAGTATCAAGGGGATACTCGATGAATTCGACGTGTATGACACACCATACAAGCCGAATTTTACTTAGGTAAAATTCTTATATTTTAAATCCTAGACTTTGTCCTTCCTTGATCCTTCTCTTGTACTTCGGATAGAAGTACACTCTAATTGAGAGATTACACATGAGTCAACACATTAGCCTACACAATGAAGGATTACATTGTATAGTCCTATGTTTACTGACCCACTGTAACCTTACATTGGTGTGAACTTAGCAAAGTAAACTTACAAGTACATAACTAAAGAGCAATATCAAATTCTAAATCAATTCATCTTATCTTGACTGGACCCTTCTTCAAATCAGGTTTATTGTGGATACAATACCCAACAATCTCCCCTTATTTGAAGAAGCAAAAATCCTACAAGCTAAGGTGAATTTCACAAACCAATTAAAATTAAATTAAGACCTGAAAGGATAATAAAAATGAAATGACACGTATTCTAGGATAATAGATAAATCATATATATATATATAACAAAAGTGTTTTAGATTAGGGAGGGCAACCCACAACACAAAACAATGAAATATCTATTAGAATTTAGATCTTTCGATTCTTTCTCTTCAATAGTTGTCTTTGAAAATATTCACTGGGCTTCAGATAGTACTTTGGAGGAGGAGGAGGCATAGGATCACCATCTTTGTTCTTTCTTAAATGAATCCTCCTCCTGGTGCAGGCTTCTTTGTATCTGTTCCATTCTTTTAAAATATCGTGATCCTGATGCTACTCCACTCCGAGAACGTATAAGGTAAAGGTGTCAAAGATAATTTCTTTTGAATTTGGGCTCCAAACTTCATTCATTTCATGGTTAGGCCCTTCTCTGACTTGAGCTGGCCTGGCCGATTCCGGTCTAACTTCGGAGGTACCTTCTCTAAATTTCCTTTTATTGAGAACCTGAGCCCCTGAGAATGCAGCAATAGCAGCATCAGTATCAACTTGAATATCTAGAGACACAATAACAACAAAAACAGCAATATGAGCCTTGGAGAAGTCCTATAAGTCAATCAACTATTGAGTGAAACTTGGAGCTGGATGCACAACCACATGAACATGCTCAGTAGGAACATGAGACGGGAATAGCTGTCCATGTAACCATACAGTGTTGTCATAACTATAATTATTTGTTTGTTTGAATTGATCAAATAAAGACTTTTCAACATCGACAACCTTAGATGTAAGAGCATCCTCCCCCTTTTGGCTTCAGCAACAATGGCATTGGCATATGTTTGCAAAGAAGAATCATAGTGTTTCATAGATCTGAAGTACTCTTCAACTATCATGCTAGTGTTCTTGTCATGAGATTCCCGACCATCATTGTTTGTCTTAAGTCCAATCATCATAAGAGTGACTACAGTAGCAGCTTGGACACACTTTTCATCAAAACTGGCCTTTAGCTTATCAAATTTTTCTTTAACTTCAGCAAGACCATCTATCATAAACTTCTCTGATTATTTAACATTTTTTACTGCTTTCTCCAACGAGGCATCGAACTATATCTGTTGCATTGCTAGCATTGCATCAACAGCTTTGAGAATCCGATCACCTTAACATGAGCTTTAAACATCTGGCAGCACTGGAATAGAAACATTTGCAGAAATCGATCTTGGATCCACAATACGTAGGATAGGTGCAAGCACATCTACAGCTTCTTCCTCATTAGAAAGATCAACGATGCCTTCGGGCACTAACGGTATCCTTCCTAGTCTCTTGTCTAGGTTGTACATGAGTCTGACAACCTAAGTGGAATAAGATAATCGGGACTGAGTTGTCTCCGCCTCAGAAACAACAGAGGTGATCATCTCAGTGTGAGAAACTATCAGATTATCCACAGATAAAGGCTCTGAAACAATAAGGGCATCACAGCCCACCTTAACAGAAGCAGACGTATCAGCAGCAACCAAAATCTCATCAATAGCATCCTCTAGTTCATAATCAACAACATTAAAATCTTCATCATCAGTATCCTCATCATGCTTCGAAGGAAATGGATCCTCTTCCTCAGGACGCACTTCTGTATCCTCAACTGGTCGAACCTCAGCAGCGAAAATATCACCAATAGCAGAAACCTCTGCTAGGAGATCTACTGACTCTGAGTCTTGAAGCACTGTATTTGGGGCCAATGAAATTATATCTGGAACTAGAACTGAAATATAAACTGTCTTCCCCTAAATTTTTACACATATGCAAGCTGGAATCTTACTAGGGGGTGGAGTAGGAATCAATTCATCAGGCACTTGATCTTCCTCCTCCACATGCAAACCTAGGGATCCCCCTAGCCTGACGATAATCCCATCCCATCTTTAGAAGATTGACGAGTCAATTTTCATTAATTGATGGATTGGAACTCCTTTGGTCATATCAAAACTATCACCATCCAGTTGATTCAGGTATAGTTTGATAATCCTACCGAAGTTGGAAGTGTGAAGGATATCCTTTAGCTTGTTAAACAGCAAAGCACCCCAGTCTCATCACTTCCTACAAACAATTGCGATAGGGATATTTAACATATCTGTAGACAAGTAGTCATGCAAGCCAATTTTGCAGATCAGCACCTTGTCAATGATGTCCGAGAGGAGCTTGTCTTCCTCATTCATCCCTCTATGCTTGATGGCCTTGGTGCCTCGAAGAAATCCACAGAAAGAAAGAGTTCTGGCAAAATTAGCCTGTTCTAGGTTGTCGGTCTGATCACAGATTGGATGCTGCAAGTACCTAGACAGTAAGGAGGCTTTCATTCTTACTTTGAATTTCTAGACTTTGCTCTTGATCACTGAGTCTTCACGTCTGAGCTTTGAATTCTGGAAAAACTCAAGAACTTCCTTGTTCAGCACCTTGCAGGGGTGTTCGAGGATGAAGGAGAGTCCAGCTATCTCCAGCATGAGAATTAAATTCCGAAATTCATCGGAAGCACGAGCAAACCCTGCACGGACCAACTCACCTCCCCCTAGCAAGCCACTGGTGATTCTAGGAGCTATTGAGGAAACATGAAAATTGAAATCTTGAAAGCAGACTGCTGAAACCAAAGTTGAATCGCTGAGGAACATAGTTTCTGAGAACTGAAGCTTCTGAAATTCTAGAACACTGCATTGAGCTGACAACTTGATGGATGGAGGCAAGAATCTAGATCACAACACTGTACTGAATTTCTGTCGCCAACGATGACTGGTGTCGGCAGTAGAGAATGGATTTTGCAAGCACAAAGCCGATGGTAGGGCATGCCGGCAATCAATTCCAATGAGGGTCGCAAGGAGGAAGAAATTAGGGTACGGGAGGAGGTGGTAGATTGGCAGGTTTCAGCAAATCGGCGAGTCGGGAGCCAATGGGTGAATAAATGGCTATTAGCTTATGTCATCGAATCGGTATGTGCCTCCCATATTATTTATATATATATATGATTTTGAATTATACTAAGAAAGCGCGTACCTCAAATTTTGTCATCGATTCTTCGGATCCAATAAAGACATTTGAAATTTTGCCCTAAGCAGAATTCAGCAAAATTCCCTGGAGGAAGTGTCTGATGTGGCGTGTATGACATGAATAATCGACGAATCGGCAGATATTGACAAAATTTGACTTTACAAAATTTCTACTTTGTTGAAATAGATCCCGGGACAATTTCTGCCTGCTTGATCTTCTTCATGAGTCCTTATTCAGCATACCTAGATCCATTTTGAAAACCGAGAACTAGGTCTCGTCCAGCGGCTTCATAAAAATATCTGCAACCTTCTTGTCCATCGGAACATAGATGAGGGCTATATCCTTTCTTCTCCACATACTCCCAGATGAAGTACTAGTGCACCTCAATGTGCTTGGTCCAGCTGTGGGAAACTGGATTGTTTGTGATTGCAATTGTACTAGAGGAGTCACAAATCATTGGAATCTCTCTGAACTTCTAATTGGAATCTTTTAGTTGATTCCTTATCCAATAAAGTTATGCGCAATAACTGCCCATAGAGATATTCCTTGACTCGATAGTAGAAGTTGTGAAATAATTCTGCTTCTTACTGTTCCAAGAAATAAGCCATCTTCCGAGGAATTGGCACGCCTCGGAAGTGCTTTTTCTATCGTCCCTGCTTCCTGCAAAATCAATATCTAAAAAGCCAATTAGCTCGACATCATTATTCTTGGGTACCATAAGCCAACAATAGGTGTTCCCTTAAGGTATCTTAAGATCCGCTTTGCAGCGACGTAATTAGATTCCTTAGAGTTCACCTGAAATCTAGAGCTGACATATGTTGAGAACATTATATCTGGTCTACTTACAGTGAGGTATAGCAAAGGTCCAATTATGCTTCTGTACTTGGTTTAATCAAAAGGCTTCCCTTTCTAATCTTTGTCCAGAGGCATAGTTGAAATCATTGGAGTCCTCATAGAGGTTGCGTTCTCCATTCTGAATTTCTTAAGGACCTCCTTGGTGAACTTCGTCTGAGAGATGAAAATTCCATCTTCAGATTGCTTCATCTAAAGACCTAAGAAACACTTCAGCTCTCCTATGCTGCTCATTTCAAACTTCCCTTACATAAGTTCGGAAAACTTTTTGTGATGGTTGTCTTCCGTAGAGCGAAATATGATGTCGTCGATATAGATTTGCACGAGCAGAATCTTGTCTTTAACTTCCCTAAAAAATAATGTCTTGTCCATCTACCCCTTGTGAACTTATTCTCAAGAAGAAAGCTAGACAACATCTCATACTAAGCTCGGGGAGCTTGCTTTAACCCATATAAAGCTTTATTTAATAAGTAAACATGTTCAGGGAGTTGAGAATTAAGAAAACTTGGGGTGATGCCCTACGTATACTTCCTCTTTCATATTCCTATTGAGGAATACTGACTTCACGTCCATTTTGTAGACAGTGAAGCCTTTAAGGGCAGCATAAGCAAGAAAAAAACTTATCACTTCGAGCCTGACCACTGGAGCAAATGTCTGGTTGAAGTCGATCCCCTCATCTTGTTGGTATCCTTCAGCAATAAGCCTGGCTTTATTCTTGATAATTACTCCGTTTTCATCCAGCTTATTTCTGAATATCCATTTGGTGACTATCACATTCTGTTCTTTTGGCTTGGGCACTAACTCCCCTACTTTGCAATGTTCAAATTAATTGAGCTCCTCATGTATTGCCAGAATCTAGGAAGCATCCTTGTTTGCCTCTTCGAATTTCTTTTGCTCAACCTGCAATAGAAAACTTAGATGCATAACCTCATTAGCTGTAGCTTTTCTGGTTCTCACACCGTCGCCTGGCTCTCCAATGATTTGATCAGATGGGTGATCTTTTAGGTGTCGGAACCCTAGATTCCATGCCATCCCTCCTGCAGGCTCTACAGCATCTTGTGCAACCTCTATGGGTTGAGGCAATTCTTCCACTAGTGGTTCTTCATCCACCTGGCCTGGATCGATGATCTTGACTAAGTTTTGAGCTTATTCCTTGAAACCTTCATCCATGCTTAGATCCCTAAACCTGGTACCTGCATCTGCACCAATAACACTAGACGAGCTGTTATAGAGCATGCTAGTCTTATCAAATTAAACATTTATCGACACTTCTACCACCAAAGTTTTCTTATTGAAAATCCAATATATCTTACTATGGCTACTTTATCCTACGAAAATACCTTCAAAACACTTTTCACTAAAATTTGTGCTGTAATACTTCCCATTATTAAATACCAAGCATTTACTTCCAAAGATCCTAAAGTAGGATATAGTCGGTTTTCTGCCCTTCAATACCTTATAGGGGGTCTTATGATAGCTTTTGTTGATCAGTGCTCTATTTTGCACGTGACAAGCGGTGTTGACTGCTTCAGCCCAGAAGTACTCCAGAAGTGATGCGTCATTCAACATCATTGTACATGCTTCAATAAGGGTATTCCTTCTCTCTGCTACTCAATTTTGCTGTGGAGTGCGCGGGGAGGAAAACTCATGAAAGATACCTTGACTTTCATAGAATTCTATCAAAACATAAGACTTAAACATTGTTCCATGGTCACTTCTGATTTTGACCACTGAGCAGTTCAGTTCATTATGAATTTGCCAGAAAAAATTGGTGAAAGAATTGAAGGTGTCTGACTTGTGTTTCAGAAAAAACACCCAAGTAAAATGCGAGTAGTCATCGACAATTACTAATGTGTAGACCTTACCTCCTAAGCTGTAAATTTGCATAGGAGCGAATAATTCCATATGAAGCAAGTATAAGCTTCGTGGGGAATCTTTTTCAGCAATACCCTTGAAGATAGCCCAAGCCTGCTTACCCATTTGACATGAGTTACATGGACTCTCTTTAAGGAACTTAATGTTGGGGCATCGCGGACTAAGTTGTTAGAAAATAGCAAATTTAAGGTTTTGAAATTAATATGTGCGAATCTCTTATGCCATTTGTCACAAAGAGACGCACTATCTTTTGCAATAAAATATACAGGTGTATAATTGTCTAAGTGATGCGCTCCCGATAAGTTTACCGATCACGGTCAAGTAATAAAGATAAGGAGTAGCTTCCCCAGATATCGATCTCACGCGGAGTGCAAGTAGGGAGCATGGACGTCACTTTTGGAAAAACGAGTGCAAGTGCAATTATAAAAAAAGGGGGGGTTTGGTTTTGGGTTCCTACGTTAAGCAAGATTAAACTAGTGCGGGTCGCCTTCACCGCGTCGTTCGGGTGGATTACTCCATCGAGTAATAACGGAGTTGAATGAACTATTGAGGGTCGTAAACACCTCTTCGCATCCCACGCTTCTAGCAATTGCTAAAACGGCTCAAACACAATCCAAGTTTAAACATCTCTACCAAACCTTGATGAAACTCAAGCAAAAGTAGTGCAATCAAGTTACAAGTTCAATAGCACAAGTTAAAAATATAGCAAGCTTAAGAAAAGTAAAGGAATACAACCAAGCGCATGAAAGCTCTCAAAGATTCACGGCCGGAAGTGAAGGTTGTCATTCCTCATCCTAGCTCGGTCTTCAGAAGTCGTTTGGGATCCAGAAGGGCAGCCACTTCCTTATTATAAACCGTCCTCTTTGTGTTGAGTTGCTAAGTCGGATCTGAATGGAAAACTTCTCAAGTGCAGCAACAAGGAACTCTAATGATAGCTTGGAGGTCGGAGAAGATGAAGATGGCCGGAGAAGGAACTTTCACAAGCTTTCAGAGGAGAAATGGTGGTCAGAGGAGCTTCCCAAGGAGGAGAGAGAGTGACGGCTGAGGGACGATTTCCCGCTCAAAGGAGTTGAAATGGCGTGGGAAAATGGAGTTGTCCAAGTATATAAGAAATCTGCATCTTAAATAGTAAAAGTCAGAAAAAATGGTCACGCACGGTCTGGCGCACGACCGTGCATGAACCGTACAATATTTACTTTTAAAAAATGCCTTAGGAAGAACAAGCGTTGACTCGTGCGCTTTACTCACGCACGGGCGATTCCTCCCGTGCGCTAAGGAAATTGAATAGGTAACGACAGAATGCATAAAAACGCAGGACCCTAGGTGGAATCGTGCGTTAAACTCGCGCACGGGCGCTTCCTCCTGTGCGTGAAGGAAAACACATGATTAACCGCAGAACGGCCAAAAAACCAAAGCTACAGGAAAACCGTGCATTACATTCGTGCACGGTTCCGAAGAAACCGTACGAGAAGGAATCACACGGGCCGGTCAATCCTATAGATTAACTTGCAAAAAATGCACGGCCATAAACAACCGTGTGCTAAGAAAATGCACGACCGTGTATTTTCCTCAAATCAGAATAATGAAAAGAGGAAAATTGAGCACCTGCAAGCAACAAGAATACAACAAAGGAGGACCCTCCAGTAGCAAAGAAAAACAATCAAAGCAGCAGAAAGAAACACAGGGAGCACCAAGTGCTTATCCCCTACAACTTGAAGTGCAATTGCACACCCTCGGGCCCAAAATAGTGCACAATGAGGTCAAAGACCGAGCGATGCAAATATAACCGATATCCGGTTAAAATGCATTGCACACGTGAGAAAACAAGCCCAGATGAGTCCGAAAAATCGTATGTAAATCGGACTCATCACACCACCAGACATAAACATTTGCTCGTCCCGAACAAATCATCTCTCCGTGGACTCGAAAATAGCTAGCTAGCTTAATAATTTCTAATTAAAGTAAAATGAGAAATTGAAAACTACATGGGCATAGAAAATAAAATAGGCAAACTTTCTAATTATGCTATGGAGCTTATAAATTTTTACATATGTAAATAGATATTGTGGTTACTCAAATTAGGAATGCTGGAGAATCGTTCAGTCATATACAGGAAGAAAGTAGGCTGGCCACTGAGTTGAGCATTGCCAAAGACCGAGGCTCGGGATCACCTCCAAAGGAATTGACCCATGTCGGGGACCATACGCTTGCCCATTCACACTCTCTCCATGACGCTAGTTAGACTTAAACATGAATCTGTAGGACTTGTAGGATAGAATGGGGCTTAGGTGCATACGTAGGTAAGGATGCAAACGTTAAAATAGCGGCTACGCACAACCCAAATGAGCTTATACAAATGCATATCCTCTCGCAAACAATACGCGCAGGTGCACCACACCACCAGACTTTAACTTGACAACACTGGTGTCTGCACCGCCTACCGCCAAAGCACAACATAAACATAATTTTCATTTAAGCTTTTTCTTCTTTCAGATCAAACAACATTTTTCCTTTCCTTTTTCTTTTTCAATTTTTTTATAACAACATTTATCCAAATTACCATTAACATCTCCACCTCACAACCACAAACTGCATCGTAGCAACACAACTAAGCAGAAGAATTAGCATACTAATAGCCATAAATAAGAGTGTGCTACTGGGAAAGGTCTTTAAATTTTGGTGAATGCAAGTAGGGATAAATCAAAAGGTGGGATAGGAGCAAAATTTTCCAACAAGGATTACCATTAGGACGGGTACAAGGCTCAACCAGGCCAAAATGATGGCCTACGCCACACTCATGCTTAACTAACCATGCACCAATGCTTCGAGAGTAGCTTGGGACAAGTTCTTAGCCACCGAGAAAGATTATCCTTCCTCCCGACTCGAGCAATATGAGGCTAATTGTGGCTACACACATTCCTACACTACCGTTCGATTGCTCCAGATTCAACCATATTGAGTAGTGCAAACAATATTTTCAAATGCAGAAAAATATATACTACGAGCCTAAAGAAAAATTGAATCTATATTATTTCTACACACCCTGAGTACTCGATTAGGAGCACTGCAAGAGTTTCGAGCTACTCTATCTTTAAATCCTAAGCAAGCACCCTATTTAAAGTCTACACAAAATAAACGTGTTTGACTTGACCCAAGCGCTTGTTTAAGATCGCGCACATGTGGGTGTAGGTGCACAATGCTGTCAATATAAAAATAAAAACATAAAAAGAAAATACACTTGTGGTATGCAAGCGATAACAGTGCACGTGCAAAGGTAACTTTATTAACTCTCCCCCACCATAGTTACTCTAAACAACCTATCAAAGATTTGCAATAAAATTAAAGAAATAAAAGTCGGGGAAGAGGTTACCAATGCTCAGCAAATGAGCATACCATAAGATTGGCATAAAACTTCGGCCATAAGCCAACAGCCCAAGCGAAATTTAGCTGCAAAAAGCATATCTCCAACCACAAAAAGCTATACAAATATAAGCACACAAACTAAATTGCATAAATTTAAAGCAGCAACAACATTAGGTGTCTCCCAAAAGCCAATTTCTTTACTGTCCTTAAGGTGGACCAAATACCTGTATTAACAGTTTTATATAATGTTCAAATCAAAAGTTTAACACACATATTGGTTCCCTAGTTTTGATTTGGGCCATGTCATCTCAATTAGGCTTTATTGACCCAAGAATTATCTATGGTCAATGGTTAGACTAAAATGTTAGTCTACCCTAGGTTTTGGTAGAATAGTCCCAGATAGGATAGTTGAGATTGGATTGAAACGGAAATTTTGTTTAATAAAATTGTGTTCGACGATAGTCGATTGTCGTTCGACGATCTTCGATTGGTGTTCAATGATCTCAGAGTTATATGTACTCTAAAGTGGGATCAACGATCTGCTTACTCAGATCGACGATCGTTTAGCCTAGGTCGACGATTTCTGTGTAGATTATGTTCTCCCTTCAGGTCGACGATCTGCTGTGTCAGATCGATGATTTTCGATCCTTGCTCGACGATTTCTGTCTGCTATTATCTATATTCATTTCATTTGATTCCCTTTTTTATTTACTCATATTTAAAACATATTCTATTCAAATATTTCGCTTATTACAATGTTTATATTCTATTACTTATTTGCAATATTTCTTATGCATTGATTTAAAAGCTTTGACAGTATAAAGCCGTTTGTTTTATTAAAGGAAAGAGTGGATTTTGTATAGTTGTAATATAGCCATTAGGCTTGGTTTCCAGTGCCAATTTGTAAGTCTAATTGAAAGGATATTTTTTAATATCCTTAATTCCTTTTTGGGAATGATAGAAAAGATTGCAGGTGCAGGTTTCCTTATTTTGTTTTATTCTATCATTTGGAAAGTTTTTCTAGTGCAGGGCTCGAGGCTTTTTCACAAGAGAGAAGTTTCTATTTTATCAAGGCAGCCGGCTGAAGACAATAATATATAACTCTCTCATATAGAAACTCAGAACATTGCAACAAGTGTGATAGAATAAGAGCTCTCAAGAAAAAGGATTTTGTTCTTCTGCTTCTTCCTGAGTTCATCCTGTCTTCAAGAAAATCAACACTCAGTGTTCATGCTTTCAAGAAGAACTTTATTTCCAGATTGCAAGAGCTGCTGAAGAAGAACATTAATCAACATCTTGAGTCTTTTTCAAAGCTGCACCAGAAAGAGTTTCAAAGCAATCTGGAGTTCCTGCACCCTGAAGCAAATCTTCTTCCTGTACATTCTCTAAGCCAGGGGGAGCTTTGATTTTCTCAGAGAAATCCACTAGCTTCTCTGAACACAGAGAAGACACATTTTTTTTCTTTCTTTTAACATCCTTGTAAAAGGGTTATTACTCCCTTCAAAAGTAAACAGTTGTTGATAGGGCACCTGATCAAAAACCTATTGGGTTTTGGGCTCCTGATCAAAAGCTCAAAGGGTCTCTAGATCTACCTGCAGCAGATCTTGTCGTGGCAGGGCACCTGAACAAAAACCTATAGTGGATTCCTATCAGGGTGGTAGAAGAGTGGATGTACCCAATTGGGGAACCACTATAATTCTCTTGTGTTGTCTGGTTGTTTACATTAATCATTGCACTGTGGCTGTGATAGATATAACTAGGTTGCTAAGTGCTGTGCTAGGCTAAAATATCAATAGAAAATTTAGTTAGCTTGATCTTTTATTCACTACACTCTGATAGGCTTTAGGTTTTAAGCTTTCATATTTCTATTCCGCAAATAACTCTAAGAGAAGTGTTTAGAGTCTTCGTAATTTTTGAATACTCTATTCACCCCCCCCCCTCTAGAGTAGTAAGTATCTTATCCCCTCTCTTTTAATTGGTATCAAAGGGAGGTTGGTTATTCAACAGCTTAACCATTCCTAGGTTGATTGGTTCAACAGGCTAACACCTGAACCATAAGAACTTGTGATAAGATACTTTGATACCATATACAGTCACATTAGATTAATGGCCCAGTACAAAGATTACTCCAGCACCAGACCTCCAGTATGCAACTTATCCAAGTTTGGCATCTGGAAGGCAAGAATTAGACTTTACATGAACTCTATTTATGAAGATATTTTTTCCTCTATCTTAATAGGGCCACCAACACCACCTACTGCAGCTACTGCTACAACATCTGCAAATCTCAGTGTAGTGCCACCTCCTGACTATAATGAAACTTACAAGAAGGACAAGATAGCTGATTCCAAAGCTATTAATATTTTAGCTCAGACTATGTCTGATGAGACATTCCAGAAAGTGGCTGATTGCACCTCAGCAAAAGCCATGTGGGACTCACTGAATCAGATTATAGCGGGTTCAGCTGATGAGAGGAAGGACAAAAGGTCCAACCTCATATCCTAATATGAGAACTTCAAGAAATAAGAGGCTGAGACTGTAGAAGCCATGTATACAAGGCTCAGCTCCATTATCAATTAGCTGAGGACACTTATTAAGGAGATTACACTGACAGAAGTCAATGACAAAATACTGATGTGCTTCCCCAGCACATGGGATCTCAAAATCTGGCCAATCAAGGAGTTCAGAGGTACAATAGAGATCTAAACTGAAATTCTCCTTGGCAAGCTTAAATCATTTGAGCAAGTACTAAAGGATAGGGAAGCTGAAGCTGAAACTAAAGCACCTACTCCAACAAGGAAAGAGCAAACCCTTGATCTTAAGGCTGATGATAAGTCCAAAGTGACATAATCAAATGAAGAACTGATGGCACTCTTTGCCAAGAGGTTTTATAAGATGGGAAGAAAGGACAACAGAAGAAAGTCATCAAAATATGATGACAAGCCGAGGTATGATAAAACCCCATCTAAAGAAATTATTTGTTATGGATGCAGGAGGACTGGACACATCCTCCCTGTGTGTCCAGAGACAAAGCATAAGGAAAGGAGAAAAGAAAAGGAACATGAGAAGTATTACTCCAAGGCATCTTCTCACAAATATAAGAAGAAAGAGAAAGGTCTTGTTGCAAAGACCTGGAGTGATTCTGAGGAAGATTCTTCTTCTTCCAGCTCCAGTGAAGATGATGAAGAAAGGAAGAAAGCTAAGGAGATTTGCCTTATGGCAATCAATGCCTGCATCAGTAACTCAGCTGTAGAGAGGACTGAAGATAAGGAGGATTAATTATCTGATGAAGATCAGGTAATTGCATCTTATGATTTTACCTCTGATGAATTTAAGCATGAATTTAAAACTCTATGCCTAGATTTACTTAGCTCAGAAAAGGAGATTAAATATCTTAGAGATAAACTAGCTAGATCAAAATCTCTATCTAGTGAAAACATTAGGTTAGAATCTGAACTCACTAGAGCATCTGAAGAAATCAAATTTCTTAAATTAGAATTAGCTAAAGCTAAGAGGTTAGAAGATTCACTTAATGGCAGAAGCCCTAAGTTGCAAGAAATCACAAGCACAGCCAACACTAGGACAGGTAACAATAAGTTAGGCCTAGGTGCCTCACCTAGTGAACCCCCATTGCTCCTTGAATATAATCTATCAACTCCAGTAAAATATGTTTCTGAAAAGATAATACATAACACTGAGGTTATTCAAAAGGCTAAGAAAACATTAAATAAGATTAAGAGAGACAAAAGGAAACAGAACTTCATAGAAATACAAAAATCGTCGAACGCCCATCAACGATCGTTACACCCTTCGTCGAACGACAATTGACGATCTCTGAACTCACCTGCTGGGTATAACTACTTGGTAATGAGGGATCGACGATCTCAGCCTGAGTCGTCGAACAGAGATCGACGATCGTGGAATCCATAATCCTTTTCTGTAAACAAAGATCAACGATCTGGGTACCGATCGTCGAACATCGATCGACGATCAGAACTAAATTTTTAGAATTACAACAATGCTAATAGAAACAATAAGTTTAATAGCAACCCTAGGTCTGCTAATTGGATTATCCCACCTAGGAGATCTCATCCCTTAGGATATCACCCTCAACCTGCATATTCTTTTATTTCTAGTTTTTCCTATGTGAAGAACAATGGACCCAAGGTTACCTGGGTCAACAATATTTAATCTATCTTATTGCAGGTGAAGACCTATCATATCACTCAGGACAAGTGGTATTTGGATAGTGGATGCTCCAAGCATATGATTGGAAAAAAGGAAAACCTGTCAAGCTTCAAAGCTAAGTTGGGACCAAAGGTAGTCTTTTGTTATTCTAGCTGTGGTCAGACTGAAGGATATGGTAAATTAACCACAGGGTCAGTGACTTTCAAGAAGGTATCTTATGTCACAGGACTGAAGCACAATCTCATTTCTGTAAGTATGCTTTGTGATGCTGGCTATCAGGTTTGGTTTTCTAATACTCTGTGCAATATTACTTTGAATAATAAAATTGTGTTAGTAGGCATTAGACAAGGAAATATATATCCTCTAAATTTTAAGTCCACTTCTTCTGAAATTTGTTTATTTAAAGAGGTGAGTAGTAATAATACTTTGTGGCATAAGAGGCTAAGTCATGTTTACCTTAAAAATATATCTTGGTTATCTAAATACAACCTTGTTAGAGGTTTGCCCTCTTGCCCCTACAAGAAGGAAGGCCTATGCAAGGCTTGTCAGCTAGGCAAGCAAACCAAGAATAGTTTCAAAGCTGTAAATAAAAGTGATTCACCTAGAATCCTGTACCTATTGCACTTGTATCTCTTTGGTCCAATAGTTATACAGAGTCTAGGAGGGAAATTCTATACCCTAGTTATTATAGATGATTACTCTAGGTTGACTTGGGTGTTCTTCTTGAGAACTAAATCTGATAACTTTAAAGTTCTTATAGATTTTCTACTTTGTATACAGACTGAGTACTCAACTCAAGTTGCCTTGATCATAAGTGATCATGGTACTGAGTTTGAATCTCTTCTTATGCAAGAATTCTGTGAGAAAGAAGGTATCAGACATAGCTTCTCTGCTCCTAGAACTCCTCAACAAAATGGGGTAGTGGAAAGGAAAAACAGAACCCTTATTGAAGCTGCAGGAACAATATTAGTAGATGATAATATGCCTCTATCCTTTTGGGCAGAAGCAGTTAGCACAGCTAACTATGTACTGAATACGAGTCTGATACATAAACTAAAGGGGAAGACTCCTTATGAATTGCTGAATGAAAAGAAACCTAAAATAGATTATTTTAGAGTTTTTGGCTGTGTAGTTTACATTCACAACAATAACAAAGATTACATTAGAAAGTTTGAATCAAAGGCTTCAATGGGAATCTTTCTAGGATATTCCCATGTAAGAAAATCTTATAGGATATTTAATAAAACCACTTTAAAAATTGAAGAGTCAGTTCATGTATCTTTTGATGAAACAAAAATGTTTTACAGAGAGAAGGAAACTTCCTCCAGTAACTATTTGCAGGTACCTGACTTGTGCAAGAATTTGGATGAACTAAAACTCACTCAGGAGATGCAAACTCAATCAACTCCTCAGATATTTGATTCAGACAGTGATGAAGATCAGGTAGAAGTGAATGCAACTTTACCGACAGCCAATCTAATTCCACCTGAGGAATTGATTCCAACTGCCTTTGAAGATCACATACCACCAACTAATTATGTCACACTTAGAGATCATCCTACATCTCAAGTGATTGGAGACATTTCAACTGGTGTGCAAACTAGACATCAACTAAGTCAAGATGTGATGCTTGCTTGTTTTCTTTCACAGTTTGAGACCTTAACCATAAAAGATCCTGAGCAAGATCCCCACTGGATCATTGCTATGCAAGAAGAGCTAAACCAGTTTGAAAGGTGTAAAGTTTGGAATTTGGTCCTAATACCAAAAGGTCAGCTGGTTATAGGCACCAAATGGGTGTTTAGAAATAAATTGGGTTCACAAGGAATTATCATAAGGAATAAAGCAAGGCTTGTAGCACAAGGCTACAGACAGGAAAAAGGCATAGATTATGATTAGACTTTTGCTCCTGTTGCAAGGCTAGAGGTAATACGAATCTTTCTATCCTATGCAGCCTACATGAAGTTCAAAGTGTTCCAAATGGATGTAAAGAGTGCAATCCTGAATGGAGAGCTAAAGGAAGAGGTGTTTGTTAAACAACCCCCTGGTTTCATTTCTTCAACACACCCCTCACATGTTTTTAAGATGCAAAAAGCTCTGTATGGACTTAAGCAGGCTCCTAGAGCATGGTGTGAGACTCTAGCAAGTTTCCTATTAGAACAGAAGTTTGGAAGATGCACAGTTAATAGAACCCTTTTCATTAAGCACTATAAGGACAAATTCCTGTTAGTTCAAATCTATGTGGATGACATTATATATGGTTCCAATGATTCCAAACTATACAAAAGGTTCTCAGACCTAATGCATTCTACGTTTGAGATGAGTAGTATGGGTGAGCTGTCTTATTTCCTTGGTCTTCAAGTGAAACAAGATGTTGATGGCATCTTCATCTCCTAATATAAGTTGTCCAAGGAATTGGTAAATAAGTTTGGGATGGCATATGCTTCAGCAATGCACACTCCTATGGCTACTAATATAGTTATTGATTCTAATGAAAAGGGAAAGCCTGTTGATCAGAAAAATTATAGGGCCATTGTTGGTTCCCTATTATATCTAACTGCAAATAGGCCTGATATAATGTTTGCCACATGCCTATGTGCTAGATTTCAGGTCAACCAAAAGGAATCTCATTTAACTCTTCTTAAGAGAATCTTAAGATACTTGAAGGGATGTCAAAATTTAGGACATTGGTACCAAGCTAAATCAGAATTTGAGTTGATTGGATACTCAGATGCTGACTATGCTTGCTGTACAGTTGACAGGAAGAGCACCTCTGGGACTTTTCAATTCCTTGGTGAGAGGTTAGTCTCATGGTTTTGCAAAAAGCAGACTTCTGTTTCAACTTCAACTGCAGAGGCTGAATATATAGCAGCTGCTAGTTTCTGTTGACAGATTCTGTGGATTCAAAATCAACTCTTTAATTATGGGTACACACACAGAAACACCAAAATTATGTGTGATAGTACTAGTGCTATTTCCATAGCACAAAATCATGTGCACCATTCTAGAACTAAGCACATTGACATTAGACACCATTTTCTTAGAGACTGTGTTGACAAGAATAAAATCAATCTCGAGTTTATACCCACAGATCATTAGAGAGGTGATATTTTCACAAAGCCTTTTGATGAAAAAAAACATCTATTCTTTTTGAATCAACTAGGCATGAAGAATGGATCAGACTAAGTGTAAAAATCTGCTAAGTTGAAATCTGTTCTAAGATCGTCGAACGGTGTTCGAAGATTGTCGAACAAGTTGAGCTATTTCGTCAACCCTTGGTCTACAACAGCTCTTTGCTTTTTGTGATAGAAATCATCGATCGACGATCGACAACTCTACTTCTGAAATCGATCGACGATCGATGATCGTCGACCGATTTTCTTTAATCTTCATTCAGAGATCGACGACTTTCATTTATTTCTAACTGATCGCTTATTTAGGTCTGAAGATCGTCGACGGAGCTCGCCGTTTCATATTCTGCTTCCAGAACTGTTTCGAGCTCTTGTCCCGCGCTTTCTCCCTCTCTTCTTGTGATTTCTCTCATACAATTCCTTGGTGATTTCCTATGCAACCCTGTCCGTGATGATGTTTGATGCCGGTTTCCATGTTGACTTCGATTCCTTCAGTGACAGCGAACATGTTTTCAAAGAAATGCTGCAGTTATGCGATGAACAAGGACTCAAAAAGCTTATGTCTACAAAAATCAAACTCCACTTATCAGAAATAAAGGAATGGGTCTATAAATCTTCTTCTGATAACAAAGTGATGACAGGAACCATCAACGGTGTGGAGGTAATTCTTACTCAAGAAATTCTGACTGAAACTTTTGAGTTGAAGAATGGAACAGATGAGTATGAGCAAGATACCGCTGAGTATGGTAGGATGCTAATAGAGATGGGACATGTAGAAGGAATTCCTTCTAAACTGTTAAAAGTAAATCTATCTGTTGGTTTCAAGTTCTTGGGTGACCTAGTAGGAAAAGTGTTGCTTGGAAAGCATTCCGCTCACGACAACATTAACAGGAAATAGTTTGCCTTAATGTCAACAATTGTGAATAAGAGAGAAATCAATTGTGCTGGATTGCTGTTTGAGTTAATCAGGAGAAAGAACAATAAGAAAGAGGTGACTCAAGGCAGGCTGATTGGGTTCTTTCTATCCAAGAAAGCTCCCCAGCTATTAGGCTCTGTTCCTACAGCCATCAACGCCAACAAAATGATTGATTCTTCCCTGTTTGCTAAGTGGAAAAGGGTCATTCAGAAACCTTCAAAGGCTAAGTCTTCCCCTATAACATCTGAGGGCACAAGGGCTTCTAAAGCCACTTCCCACCCTAGTGAAGAAATTCCTGCTTCATCCTCCTTGCCATCCACCTCCATTGCAACTCATTCTTCTCCTGTGAACCATCAATCACAACCTGCTTCTCCAACTCCAGCTCATCTAGCTGAGATACCCAACTTCAACATAGATTCAGTATTCAATCTACTAACTCCATCTCCTCTTCACTCCCCAACTACTTCAAATCATCAATCACCCACTCATGATCATCCATCTTATCATAATTCCCCACTTGATGTGGCCCCAGCTCAGAAGACCATCAATTTTGATGATGCCCCTTCTATCATTCCTCCACCATTTCAAATTTCACCAGAATTCAATGCCAGTATCCTAGACCTCATTACTCCATCCATCAAAATAATGATAGTTGAAGCCATTGCCCCTCTTGCTAACACCATCTCTTCTCGTGTTGCTTCCTTCACTGCCCTCTAGGCCCTTTCTTCATCTAGGCACCTGGGTTTAGTTCGCACTGAACCCAGGCAGGGGTAGATGTTCAATGATGATGATTCAGGCTCTGCTTTGGCTCATCAGGTTGTTCAATCTCCAGCAGCAGTGGAGCTAGAAACATGTTCAGATACAGTTCTAGATTAAGTCTAGAGGATATTTATAGATATAGATGCTCCAGTAGTTCTAGATGAACTGGAGGCATTTCTTGATTGAGATGATGAGTCCTCTCTCTATTCTCCTAGAGGCCATTATCAGTCCTCCCCTTGTTATTTTGATCCTCTTCAGGCCATTGTGTGCTATCAGAGACCAATGTGCCTTAAGTTTTTGGACAGTTTTATTATCTCTGAAGCAATAGCTGAAGCAGCCTTTGCCTTCAAATTCTGTCTTGAGGAGATTTCCACTCCTATAGTTGTCAGATATTTAGAAGGGATTTTTACCTCCTTCTTAGAAGATAAGTGGAATTCAGTAGAGTCTTCAGATAAAGGTGTGCTAGTTGCTATTTCAGAAGTTGAGTCTGCGCCCTCTACTCTTTGGGATGACACCGGAATATCCATTGAGGTGTCTTCCAAAGGAGGAAGGAAACAATCCGGGATATCCGAATAGTTATCCTCCTCGAGTGGAAAAAGATAAGCCGGGATATCTGGTGACTCATTACATGAAGAAATTCGAGGAGACGGAGAAGAAGACGAAGAAAATAAAACCGCCTCACGAGAAAAATAATCCATAATGGTTTTGAAATGCAAATTAATATTATCAAGAGAAGTTTACAATTCAAAAAACTCATTATCGGTTGAATTAAAATTATAAGGCGCGGCACTTTGCCGGGCAAAATCATAAGAAAAATAAGACGGGTTCCCCATCTCCCAAGTAGGAAAAAAATTAGAGTAAGGGTCAAATTGGCCATTTTGACTTTCCCCAGAAAAATTAAAATCAAAAGAGGGAGGGGTTCCCGAAAGACATTATGAATTAAAGTGGTCGGGCGACCCGTAAAAGCGCAAAAATATTATGATTCCATTAAAAAAATAAACTGTTACAAAAAAAAAGAAAAAGAAAATTTTTTTTAGATATATTTTTTGAAAAAAAGATTTTTTTAAGGAACTGGCTCCCGAACTTCCCAAGGGCTACCCGGTGAAGGGTTCGCAATGTACTAGGTAAAATGGTGGCACATAAAGCCCCTTACCCTTTTCGAGAGAATTTAGGTTGGGTAGAAATTATATGATGTGGGTGATTATAATATATATAATAATATTATTATTATTATTATTTTGAATTTTAGTAGAAGTAATAAATTCGATGCTTTTGTAATATTGCCAAAAAATTCCCCGGCAACGGCGCCAAAAACTTGATGGGCCAAAACCCGAATAGGCAAGTGTACCTGTCGAATCGTAAGATCACGATCGTATTAAAACTTGGGGCAGGCATGTACTATTACTCACAACGACTCTATTATCCTACCGAATGGTTGATGATTTTTGAAGATAAAATAAAATAAACTTAATTAAAAGAGAAATAAATTGTTGCGAAAGAGTGCTCGATCGACGATTCACTTTGAAATAAAATAACGAAATAAATAAGATTAACATTTGTAATTCTATTAAGACTTTGGCGGATCCGATATTAGGAAGTAATCTCGCTAGAGCATTAAATCCCCTAACTTATAGACGTTTTGACCGAAATCTCTTTGAGAGGACTTAGCGCAACCACTCGCACCAAAAGCCCGGACTGTTGGAGGACGGCGCCACTAATCTTTATATCAAAGGTCCTCGGGCGGATCCACGGGGCAGCCAGTTAAGCCATTACCGCATAGCACCGCAGCGCGGGGGCGATTCCCGACCGCAGCCCCAACAATCCCCCCCCCCCCCACCCCCCCCCGGAAACGACCCCGAGGTTTCGAATCTGCGACCCCCTCTGATACCAATTGAAAGGACTTAGCGCAACCACTCGCACCAAAAGCCCGATTGAAAGAAAAGGGGATAGATACTACTCTAGAGGGGGGTGAATATAGTAATCAAAAATTGCACTAGCAAAGTTGACTGTCTACTCAACTCCCTTGGAGTTAATTACGGAATGAAGGTTATAGATATTTAAGATTAAGCCCTAAAGCCTAACACAAGTGATGTGCATAAAAGGCAGCCAACTGTAATTACAATTAAGGCTTGGAAACCTAAACAGCAACTAGCAATCCTAGTTAAAACTAATCACAGCCACAATACAAGTAATTAATTAAACAATCCAGACGACACAAGGAGTTTATAGTGGTTCCACAAACAACTTGGGTACGTCCACTCTTCTACCAACAAGGTAGGAATCCACTCAGGTTTTTGATCAGGTTCCCTGCCACCAACAAGATCTGCTTCAGGTAGATCCAGAAACCCTTTAGACTTTTGATCAGGTATCTAAAAACTAACACAGGTTTTTGATCAGGTGCCCTGCCACCAAGGGATACTTTTGAAGGGAGTAATAACCCATTACAGGAGGGGGAAAGGAGGTTAAGGTGTCTTCTCTATTTTACAAAGGATTAGAGAAGCACAATAACTTGCACTGAGCTAGAAAGCTCTTAAAGAATCAAGGCTCCCCCTGGCTAAAAGAATGTCCAGGTGAAGTCTTGCTTTAGTGCAGAAACACTTCAGAAAATACTGAAGGAAAAAGCTACAAGAAGATAAATAATATGAAATAAAATTTCTTCTTTAGGCAGCTATCTTCTTCTTCTTCTTCAAAAAGCTCTGAGTGAAGATCTTCCTGGAGGCAGGAGAACTCAGGTTGAAGAAGAGTGAAGAACTAAAACTTCTTCTCAGTTAGATGTGAATGAGCTGAGAGCAGTTGGAAACTGTAAGTTCTAAGCTTGAATGCTACTGTTAGCTTTTTAAATATCAGAACTAGTTGATTTCTTTCTTCAAAGAAGTCCTTAAATAACAGCAGCAGCAACGACTCTTACTTGAGTTTGAATCTTGTCTTCTACTGAACTCTGCAAGCTGGGCTGCAAAAAGCATAAAGCAAAACAAAATACTGCAGGCAGATATCCTATAAAAGGATAAAGCTTTCTAAGAAGCTATAAATAACTCTGATGAAATAATACAAGAGAAAGTCACATCAGAAGAGACTCTTTACAACCAAGGAAGACTTTTTGAGTCTAACGGCTATAAAGGATAGCCTGGCAGATAAAGCAGAAATCATATCTCATCTAATAAGACAAACAACTTTGTCAGAAAAAGATTAGCTCATGCATAAGGAATGGAATAGATATTGCATGGAAAAAATATCATAATTTATTCAAATAATCTTTTATAAAATATGCCAAAATAAATATGAAATTAATCACATCAAAGAAGATGACAAAACTACTCAAGACATACAGCAAAACGTCGAATGACCCTCGAAGATCGTCGACCTAAGCACAGAGATCGTCGACCTATCAGACAGATAGTCGAACGATCCAGATAGTCGAACTATCAAAGAAGATAGTCGAACTACCACAGCAGATATCGAACTATCAGGACAGATAGTCGAGCTATCAGATAGTCGATCTATCAGGACAGATAGTCGAACTACCAAAGCAAAACAGATAGTCGACCTATCACACAGATAGTTGACCTATCAGATAGTTGAACTATCAAACAAAACAGATAGTCGACCTATCAACAGATAATCGTGCTATCAACCAAAACAGATAGTCGATCTATCAACAGATAGTCGAACTATCAGATAGTTGAACTATCCAGGCAGATAGTCAAACTATCAAAGAAGAGCAGATAGTCGACCTATCAACAGATAGTCGAGCTATCACAGAAAGCAGATAATCGACCTATCAACAGATAGTCAAGCAATCACAGAAAGCAGATAGTCGACCTATCAACAGATAGTCGAGCTATCACAGAAAACAGATAGTCGACCTATCAACAGATAGTCAAGCTATCAGATAGTTGAACTATCCAAGCAGATAGTTGAACTATCAAGAAGAGCAGACAGTCGACCTATCAACAGATGGTCGAACTATCAAGGAAAATAGATAGTCGACCTATCAACAGATAGTCGAGCTATCACAAACAATAGATAGTCGATCAATCAAGCAAATAGTTGAGCTATCAGGAAGACGATCGTCGATCGGCTGATCGACGATAGTCGAGCGACGTTCGACCATAGTCAAACCAGAAATTACTTAGCCAGATTTTCATCTGGACAGGCAATTCTACACAACTAGAGAATCTATCCTATCAACTAACCTTTGACCATAGATAAATCTTGGGTCAAGAGACTAAAAGAGAAGACTAAACTCAAATCAAAACCTAGGGTACCAACAATCTCCCCCTATTTGAGTTAAGTCTCTCAACAACTAAAACATACAAAACTAATTACTGAAAGTAAATAAACTGCATGAAAAGAAATAACTAAGCAGAAAACATCAATCAAACAGATAAACAATTAACTGTCAATCAATGAAATATTAAGGTGCTTCAGAGTTAGGTTTCGAATCAGAAGAGCTAGAAACAAAAGTAATCTTTCTAGAGGGATCTAGAGCTTCTTTTCTCGAAAACTTCAGGTCTTGTTCTCCAATGATTTTCAATTCTGTTGTTCTTGGGACAACTGCCTCAGGATGCTTTTCCATGTACTTTGAAGGATCAAATATCTCAGGTCTAACCTGGAATTTATCGAGCTTCTTCATTCTGAATTTTGACATTGTGGTCAATCCTGCAGTGTCTTTTCCTTCTCCTTTTGCTTTCTTAATTTGAGCTGCTCCAACAAGTTCAAGAAAATGAGACATCCTAAAATTAGGATCAAGCTCTGGGCTTTCATAAATATTCTCATAAGATGTATCAACTAGTTCTTTATCCTGAGTAACTAGATAAGAAGGAGGAGCCGACATAGCAAATGTCTTGCTAGAATTTTCAGATAAAATAATTTGCTTACCTTTTGAAACATCCTTCACAGAATGATCTGGCTTAGGAGAGGTTGAGCTTTTGATTTCTTTAGAATGAGAAGGAGAAAATGTTGGTCTTTGGTACACTACCTCCTTTACTTGTTCCTTAACAGCATCAGGTCTTTGATAGCCAGTTTGAGTTTTACCCTGGTATCCTTGTGAACTTCTCCTTTGAGCTGACTGAGATGGCTTGAATCTTTCAGACTGAGAATCAGGTTATGCAGATAAGTTTCCTGAGGCTCCTGCACTGGGAGGTGGAGGAGGAGGACCACTAGGAGTCCATCTTGGGACAGGAGAGTCATACCTCTTTGACTTCTTCCTTTGCTTTTGCTGATTTTTAGAGAAAGCCATCCAGTGCTGGAAGTCTTTTGATTTAGGGTCAATCTCTTTCAGGATATAATGAGTATAATTATCTGGATTAGGAGGAGGAGGGGCTATAGCTTTCCTTTTCTTTTTAGCAATTCTTTTTCTTTTTGACTCAGCAGACTCATCAGAATCGATTTCATCTTCAAAATTAGAAGAAATTGGCAGATCATATGGATCAATTGCATCTTTCAAAGCTCTTTCCTTTTCCTTTAGAGCAGCTTTTTCTACTTCTTCTTCCATGGCATCCTGTGCCAGGAGAGCATCTAAATCCAAACTCGGGGAATCATCCCACACAGTAGACTTTTCAATTTG
The DNA here is from genome assembly GCA_039513925.1 of Platanthera zijinensis. Classification (NCBI taxonomy): domain Eukaryota; kingdom Viridiplantae; phylum Streptophyta; class Magnoliopsida; order Asparagales; family Orchidaceae; genus Platanthera; species Platanthera zijinensis. Next base: position 102,463,739 of record CM077089.1, read on the forward strand.
AGTATCTGCAGCCTTTTCTTGATGATCAGAAACTGTCATGGTGACCGGTTCTGCTTGCACTTCTGGCTGAGCAACTTGTTCTGGTTAAGATTGAGCTTCTGTAGCTGGTAGGAGATCAGGCTCTTGAACATCTAAAGCTTCTTCCATTTTATCTGTAGTATTATGAATAAAATTTTTCTAAATGACATCTAATCATCCCTTCCAGATATTCCCATACAAGCATATCAGTTAACAAGTCTAAAAAGTAAGTAAAGGGAATACCCTAAGAATCGACCATTGCGTGTCCTAACTCACATAATTCATCTAGAAAGGAAGTGATAACTCCTTCTAGGTACAGGGCGACCAGGGGAGTAGAACATTCTTCCAGGCAAGCTTTGACAATAAATTCAAATTGCAATAATGCATCAGAAATTTCTTTTTCAGATAAAGAAGGAGGAGCTGAATCTGCTATTGCTTTCTCTGCCACTGCATGATGATCTGTAACATCCCATTTCCGGCTAGACCCCTAGGAGTCGGTTGGTTGTGGTAGAACCCTAGGGAGCCCAAAACTTGAAATAAATCGGCTAAGAAATCGGGTCACGGGTTGGTCACGCCCGTGACCGACCCGTCACGCCCGTGACAAAGGGCGTGACACGCTCGACGATCGTCGAGCCCAATTCGACGATCGTCGAACCAAATTTGGCCACACGGGCCTATCACGCCCGTGACCCGCCATGTCACGCCCGTGACAAAGGGCGTGACACGCTCGACGATCGTCGATCCCAATTCGACGATCGTCGAACCAAATTCCGCCACACGGGCCTGTCACGCCCGTGACCCCCCATGTCACGCCCGTGACAAAGGGCGTGACACGCTCGACGATCGTCGATCCCAATTCGACGATCGTCGAACCAAATTCGGCCACACGGGCCTGTCACGCCCGTGACCCGCCATGTCACGCCCGTGACAAAGGGCGTGACACGCTCGACGATCGTCGATCCCAATTCGACGATCGTCGAACCAGAATTGGTCTCCAGACCTGTCACGCCCGTGACCCGCCATGTCACGCCCGTGACCACCCTTCGACGATCGTCGATCTCAGCTCGGCGATCGTCGAACCCAGACTGCTAACCGGGCCTGTCACGCCCGTGACCTATGTGTCACGCCCGTGACCAAGGCCGAAACGTCAGCCAGACTGGAAGTTTCGGTAACCAACGCCTTAATAAATTTTGGCTGTGGGGATGAAAAATCAAGAGTATTTATGGGTCGTTCCCTACTTTAATTATGTTAATAATTAAGGAAAAGTGGGTCCAATAGGAAATTGCCACCTGGCAAGCACCTCTTCATTCCCAACTTTTCAACTGCCATTCGTCACAACCGAAATGTCATAAGAGTGTTATTAATGGCCGCCAACGTTTCATCTCCAACGTTTCACCCTTTCCCCTCCCCATTTGCTCATCTATAAAAGATTCCTGAGAGCAAGAGGAAAAGGTTACACTCCCTCAACTGTTCAGACTTCCTCCTTGCTGTTGAAGAATTTCCAGCGACGCCACCACCGCGCAAATGGCTTCCCGACGCTCTGCACGCCTTCAACCCGCGAACAAGGTCCTCCCCTCCCTCTTCTTCTACAGATAGATCTTAGGAATCATTAGGAGAGATATCGGGCTCAAAAGAGCCAGATCGGGTGAGCGTATTGGTGGTTTTCCGAAAATTTCATGGTGGCGGGTTCGCCGGAAACCGCCTCTCCGGCGGCCGTGCCGCCGCCCGACGGTAGCCCTCACCTCAACAGAGGTGGTGGTGGTGGTGGCCGGCCAGGGAGATGGCTGGGTGGCCGGGAAATAGCTTGGAAAAGCTACAGGATATTAGGTTTTAGGCCTCTGTTTCGGGCTGTTGAAGAAGATGAACAGTGGCATGAGAAATAAATTCTAGTTTTTAAATCAATTTCTGAGTGAGATATCTGTCATGTTAAATAATTTGGAAAAAAATACCTAGAGGCTCCTACGGGAAAAATGTTCAACATAGGAAATGTAGCCCTTGAAGTCTAATTTAATTCAAAATTAATTTCACTCGATTTGGGATCCTGGTTAGACCACAGCACCCTTTTTGGTGAGGTCTATCCAGAGGGCTGCCTTGACCTTAGAAAAATTCCCCACTCCAATCCAGTCATCCAAATGACTTGAAATTTGGGGTGTGGTCTAATCTTACATATATCTAGGTGCTATCCAAAAATGAGAATTTTTGGAGAATATGTTTCTATAGTTTTTAGAAAAATTCAATAATCCTAGCCGATTTTAATTAGATTGTTAAATAATTTCCAAACCCTCCCAAATTTTGGTGAGTGGTCCCTGGGTTCACCATAAGGTTCTGTATAATTTTTCATCTCATTTGGAGATGGTTTGGATCAGAAATGATCAACCCAAAGTTTTGCCCTAATAAGAGGTCTTAGGTTAAAAGTGCACTTTTGAAGTTTGAGTGGTGAGATCACCTCAACAGAGGCTGAGATTTTTACCACTGGCTAGTAATATTCTCTAGCACCCCCTCATGGAGTTTGAGGTGGATCGGGGTAAGTTTGCCCTAAGGCCCAAGGCCCAACCCTAAGGATGGATCTTGGGGGTTTGTGAAGGTCATGTGGTCAAATGACCTCGGATTGACCCGAGATTGGGTGATGAGAACCATAGGGCTAATATTGTTCTCTGGATGAAATCTTAGTAGATTTGGAGATCGTTGGAATACCTAAATATCTAACCCTAGTTTAGGGCGCAAAACTTGTAGAGATAGGAAATGACACCAAATCACATTAAAAAGTGATGAGAAATGGGTAGAGTTGACTATAGGGGTAGTACAAGCTCTGGATATTTTTCTATGAATTTTATGATCACTATTTTGGGTACTTCCTTAATGATTTAGTAGTTGTATGATTTGCTTAGAAAATTTATTATGGAGTACAAACTTCCTGGAAATTGATGTAATTTAGGCAGAGAACCTTTATTATGATTTTAAAACTCTGTGAATTTTTATGGGATTTTTAGAAGCTTAATTCTAAGGCTTGCTTCATTAAGTATTATTTATCATGGATATTGGATTAAATCTATTTTGGTGCTTAGCAAGCTGGTAAAATTATGATTCTTTGCACAATGATCTTTTCTGTACCATACTATTAATCAGTAATTTTTCTGTAATTTTATGATGAGTAATTTCAGTACTTCCTTCTTTACATGGGAATAATGAGATTATAATGGATAAATTAATTAGAGGCTAAATATCTTTTGTAAAATCCTGAGAATTTGGATTTGATGATACCTTACTGTTATTTAGTGATCACAATTTTTGGGTGGCCATAACTTAAGAATATCATGTAGTTCATGTAAAAAAATTACCCATGGCCAATCTTGAGAAAAATAAATAAATATCAGATTAATTAGGAAAATTATAAATTTCTGGATTTAAGCTAATTAAGTCATGATAGACCTCCAGTAAATTTTACAGGAAATTTGGAAGATAATTTGGAGTACCTCCCCTTGTGTACCTCATATAGCTTAGGATGGTCTGCATTTAGTAAAACCACGGAATTCTGATAATCGATGGTTGGTAGGGCAAGTTAAGATTGAGTTCATTATTACAAGTCAGGATAAGTAGAATATGGGACTGGTTAGGGTAAGGGAGTACGGAGACGACGAAAGATCGTCCGTCCTGGGAAGAAGAGGAAGAGTCTTAATACTCTAGGGTTAGAACTAAAGCAACTAAAAGGGGATTGGGTAAAGGGTAGACAACCAATAATAATAAGTGCCTTGCGAAAGGGAACTTCGGGCCATAATGCACCGTCTTGGTTCCTAGTGCCCCTTGAGAGCCCTTCATGGGGAATACCGGGGGCAGTCCTGGGCTAACGTAAACCATAGGAGTAATAAATTAAAAGAGCAACTAGTATAACTAGGATTGCACACACTCACTCCCCGGTAGCTAGGAAAGTAGAACTATAGGATTACTTGCCATCAGACAGTAGCTCTGAAGGTAGATGCACGGACAGTACTGTCCGGGGGGCCGCGGGCTCGAGGGTTGGAGTACGGAGAAAAGTGGTGGGTCATCGGTACTAGGCGATCGATCACACCGACAGCGGTACGATGACTCGGCGAAAAGTCTGGAGGGTACATCCAGCAGCAGTACGCGGATACTCTAGGTTGTGTTCTTCTAGGGGCGTACGGAAGGGCTAGGCCTGGTAGTGTGGTTACCCGCCTAGGAGTGGGGGGCCCGACCCACTGTCTCCGTTTGCCACTACGGAGGTTCCTAGGGGTGAAGCTAGCCTCCCGAACAGGGGGAACTAAAGGTCTGTGCGCATAGAGTCGTGTGCGTGGGTTGCACTTGCATGAATCATGGCATAGCATATCACAACACTCATATTTGCATACAACCGACACCCCAACGTATAAATCGGTATGGGTCTTTTTATACGATGGGAGCCTTGCAGAAGATCCCTTAACTTATAAGTTTGTATGGGCATTCATATAAGTTAAGGTTACTTACATACTTACTTACTTGTTGCTTACTTACTATTCTCTAGCAGTCTTTAATACAATTTGCTATTTACAAATTGTTCTACCTATTACAACATTTATACTGTTCACCTGATATAACTTGCTAGTTAGGTCCACCGTCACTTGCTTGACTACTCTCCACTTTTGTAGCTTCCCTTTCCTCCTCTCCGCCCGGTGCTTAGGAGCCGTGGTGGGAGGGGTAGGGGATGATAGGGCTTAGTCTTTATGACTAATGGTTTTCGAACCAAACATTACAGGAGCTCCGGACGGGAGACAGGGACCAGCACCAGTGGAGTACGGTGCGCATGGAGGTGGGACAGTCTAGCACCGGTGCACGTGCGACCAGCTCTGTGAGTGACTAGCATTTCTTAGCTTCCGCGATGAGTGTCTTGTAGCGAGGACTCTGATGTATTGGGCTCGAGCCTGTTTATCATTTTCCTGATGTTATGTATTGATGGACTGGATATGATTCTCTTTTATTTACATGTTTTCTGTGGACTTGTTTACACTTTTGTATAAATGCTTCTCTCTCTTGTGATCGAAAAGGGCCGGCAGAATTGGCGTTTTGTAGTGGTTGCCTTCCCGAGATGTCGGTGCCACCGCAAAGCGGCAATTCTGGGCTAAGACCCCGATGGTTGAAAAAGAAAAAAAAAGGGGGTCTTACAAGTGGTATTAGAGCAGACCTCGATCGAAAGAGAAGTAGTCCACAAAACCTTGGGCCACCCCCGTGCGAGCTTAGTTTGCGGACAAACTAGCAGCGGAAGCAGTGGTGTGCCCATAAGGGAAATCACATGTGAAAGTCCATCATAACTCTTCTTAAATTCCATTCTTTCGCTCTCTAACAAATGGAATTTTTGCCTGTAGCCTGCGACGAACCCTACATCGCAGCAGGGGACACCTCAGGCTCCGAATGTGGTCCCGACTCCGCCAGCACCCGTTCCGTTCCAGCAGACGGAGATGGGGCAAACATTGACGGCCATCCTGGAGGCCTTCAGAGCTCAGCAAGCCCCGGCCCCACAGCCGAACCCCGGGGCCAATTGGATGACTGTCTTCCGGGGACTATCCCCTCCATCCTACCAGGGGACGGAGTCCGCAGTACATACGGAGGAGTGGCTGGACACCATTTACGTGATGCTGGCAGGGATTCGATGCCCCACGGAGGAGGCAGTTGCTTTGGCAGTCTCCTACTTAGAGTCACACGGGAAGAGATGGTGGAAATCTCAGCTGGACACCACCTTTGCAGGGATGGATTGTGCTGATATTACTTGGGAGGAGTTCAGAGCAGCGCTCTTGGGACATTTTGTACCTCAGTCGGCGAGAGATGACCTGGAGGATAGGTTCCTGCGGTTGAGGCAGGGGAGCAGGACTGTAGTGGAGTACTATCAGGAGTTCACTCACCTGGCCCGTTATGCGGACGCTTACCAGTTAGACGATGCTGGCTATGCCCGGAGGTTTTATAAGGGGCTGCAGGATGACATGAGGCAGGCCCTCCTTTTCGTTTCAGAGGGGAGTCTGGTCAGGATTCTGGAGATGGCTAAGAAGAGAGAGGCGGATCAGCTTACAGTGAGGAGCCGGAAGAGACCGGCTGATGATACAGTGATTGGAGGACGTAGAGACCGCCCTCGAGGCCAGGTTATTGGAGAGAGAAGGAACGGGGATCAGCCCCGTCAGGAGTTTGGGCAGGAGCAGAGGACTCAGGGGATATTGGCTCCCCAGCCTATACAGATGCTGGAAATGCCAAGGACGGCAGGGCAGCCACCGGTATGTTATCAGTGCAACCAACCGGGGCATATCAAGCGAAACTGCCCTGTGGGGCGAGCACCCCCACCAGCACATCAGGGCGCTCCACCCCCCAGACAGTTTGGCGGATGAGGACAGGACCGAGGACGAGGATTTCAGGATCGAGGTCGCAGGCCAGAGAGAGAGCAGGTGTATGCTCTAGACCTGACACAGCCTCGGAACCCGGAGCAGGTTATCACAGGTATGGCAGCATTTTTAAATTTTTCTTCATATAAACTACTATTTTAGACGTAACCTGCTTAGAAATTTAAGAGAAGATGAACTGCAACAAAAATACTAAGACACTTAATTACCCCAGGCATAGTTTTCGTTAGCGGCAAGCCCGCTCACACCCTCTTTGACACCGGTGCGTCGCAATCATTCGTGTCGGAGGATTTTGTGAAAGGACTGGCAGGAGTGGAGCTATGCACCGGGAAGATGCTGAGGGTGCGCCTACCCGATGGATCAGAGATATTGACCTCTACTCATTGTAATATGGAAGCGAGGATCGGCGGAAAGGCGTTTGAGGCACCAGCGACGGTCTTGAGGATGCCAGATTACGATCTGATTCTGGGCATGACCTGGCTGTATTGGAACCATGCCCAGATCGATTGCGTGGCGAAAAGGATCACCGTGCGGCACGGCGACTCCTTCATTGTTATCGAAGGTATTATATCAGCACCCCGTACTTTACTATCGTCTGTGCAGGCCGTTAAGGCCCACCTGCAGGGGGAAGAGGTTTATCAGGTCCTCTTTGAGGCGGTCGTAGCCAAGGATTCCATTGCAGATATTCCGGTAGTGCGGGACTTCACCGACGTATTTCCAGAGAAGCTACCAGGGTTACCCCCGCACCGAGAGAAGGACTTTCAGATTCAGCTCATACCGGGGGCTAAGCCGGTATCCAGAGCCCCCTATCGAATGGCCCCAAAGGAGTTGGTGGAATTCCGGAGTCAGCTTCAGGAGTTAGTGGAGGCCGGGTTCGTTCGGCCTAGCTCTTCACCATGGGGAGCTCCGGTGCTGTTCGTTAAGAAGAAAGACGGGACCCTCCGACTATGCATAGATTACCGGGCTCTGAACAGGTTGACGGTCCGGAACACTTATCCCTTACCACGGATAGATGAGCTTTTTGACCAGCTGGAGGGAGCCCATTGGTTCTCAAAGCTGGATCTGAGGTCAGGATACTACCAGCTTCGCATTCGGGAGGAGGACATCCCGAAGACGGCGTTCAGCAGCAGATACGGCTTGTACGAGTTTACCGTGATGCCGTTCGGGCTCACGAATGCACCCTCTGCATTCATGACTTTGATGAATCGGGTGTTCGAGGAGTATCTGGACGTCTTTGTCATAGTATTCATCGACGACATTCTCATCTATTCAAGGACGGAGGAGGAGCACGTGAGACATCTAGCCTTGACCTTGGAAAAGCTGTGTGAGCACGAGATGTATGCCAAGTACAGCAAGTGCCAGTTCTGGCTAAAGGAGGTGGCCTTTCTAGGCCATGTCATCAGTGGAGCAGGTTTGGCAGTGGATCCGGCAAAGATCCAGGCAGTACGGGATTGGCCGCCACTAAAGTCGGCCACGGATGTTCGGAGTTTCTTGGGACTTGCCGGTTACTACCGGAAGTTCGTAAAGGGGTTCTCTCAGATTGCCCTTCCTCTTACGTCTCTGACGAAGAAGGAGTCCCCTTTTACCTGGACGCCGCGATGCGAATCTGCCTTCCAGGAGCTGAAGGATCGTCTCACCTCGGCCCCCATCCTTGCTCTCCCATCAGGGAGGGAGGGATTCCAGGTATATGCAGATGCTTCCTATCAGGGGATGGGTGTCGTCCTTATGCAGAATGGGCACGTAATAGCCTATGCCTCCCGTCAGTTGAAGCAGCACGAGCAGAACTACCCCGTGCACGATTTGGAGATGGGGGCAGTCATTTTTGCCCTTAAGATCTGGCGGCACTATCTCTACGGGGTACATTGTGATATCTTCTCCGACCACAAGAATCTGAAGTACGTCGACACCCAGAAGGAGTTAAACATCAGGCAGAGACGCTGGATGGAGTTTCTTTCGGACTACCAGTATACCATGCACTACCATCCGGGGAAGGCAAACGTGGTTGCGGATGCTCTGAGCCGGAGAGCGAATACGACTGGAGTAGGCCCGCAGCTGATGGCCTTGGAGTTGATTAGATCATTCGAGGAGATGCAGATTTCGCTAGTATCTGAGGATGACCCGGAGCTGTACATGGAGTACCTGGGGTCGATGGCTACTACAGATGACATCTAAGACCGCATCAGAGATGGGCAGAGGCTGGACGAGAGAACTGAGCCGATATTCCGAGCCTTGGAGGAAGGCACGACAGGGGATTACACTTTGAAGGATGGGCTCCTGTGTTTCCGGGGCAGAGTCTACATACCAGCAGGAGGACGGATCCGGGAGGATATTTTGACGGACGCTCACTGGAGCCGGTATTCGGTACACCCGGGGATCACCAAGATGGTAAAGGATTTAAAGAGGACGATGTATTGGCCGGGTATGAAGAAAGATATTATGTATTTTGTGACGCATTGTGAGGCCTGCCAGCTCGTGAAGGCGGAGTGTAGGAACCCGGCAGGTTTGTTGCAGCCGCTTCCAGTGCCGGAGTGGAAGTTTGAGGATATAGCCATGGACTTTATACATGGGCTACCTAGATCCCGTGCGGGGAACGACTCGATCTGGGTGATAGTGGACAGGCTGACAAAGGTGGCCAGATTCATCACAGTGGCGAAGGACACACCGGTCAGTGTATTGGTACGGAGGTTCATCGAGCAGTTTGTGCGTTATCATGGGGTGCCCAAGACTATCGTTTCGGATCGGGATGGGCGGTTTACATCCAGAGAATGGAGGTCAGTCCAGGCCCATCTGGGTTCTCGGTTGACTTTCAGCACAGCTTTCCACCCTCAGACCGACGGACAGACAGAGCGCACAAACCGTACACTGGAGGATCTGTTACGACTGTGTATTTTGGACCGTGGCGAGCCTTGGGAGAGATTGCTGCCACTGGTCGAGTTCTCGTACAACAACGCTCATCAGTCTAGCATAGGCATGGCTCCATACGAAGCGTTGTACGGAAGGAGGTGCAGAACCCCACTATCATGTGTTCAGGATGAGGATCCGCAGGCACTGGGCTCGGAGTTTGTGGGAGATACAGATGCTCAGATTAGGTTGATCCGAGACAGGATGTTGGAAGCCCAGAGTAGACAGGCGAAATACTACGATGCGAGGCATCGTCAAGTGGAGTTCCAGGTGGGGGACCGAGTTTTCTTGAAGATACGGCCGATGCACGGAGTCTCGCGAGTTCGCGGGCGGAGGAAGCTCAGTCCAAGATATATGGGGCCCTACAGGATCCTGGAGCGGATCGGCCCCTTAGCCTATAGACTAGAACTACCGCCGGAGTTAGCAAGATTGCATGACGTCTTCCACGTCTCCTCACTTCGGAGGGCTCTACTACGCCCTGAGCAGCTGATTCCCTCGGCAGATGGCCCGGTGGCCTCGGATCGGTCGGTCAACGTGGAGCCTATCAGGATTGACGATACATCAGTGCGGGTCTTGCGGCGAAAGAAGGTCCCGTTAGTCAAGGTTCTGTGGAACAATCATGGGCAGGAGGAGCATACATGGGAGCCACAGGACTTGATGCGGCAAAAATATCCGGAACTTTTCCGTCAGGTATACCTCAAAACCCCTCTGGACAATCAATTTGCCTTCCTGTTTTAAACCAATGGAATTGAAATTTCAAGAATAGGGGCTAATCTTTTGTTTATTGGGGTGTATATACCTAGTTAAGTGGGCGAATTAACCTTAGATTCGAAACCGCACAAACAAACGTAACGTAGGGAGGTAATCATTCGGTTCTCATGGGATGTTACAAGCTTATTTTCCCGATTTGAGTCCCGTAGGCTTAACCTTGATTTCGGGGACGAAATCTTTGTTTTGTTTATTGGGATTTGTAACATCCCATTTCCGGCTAGACCCCGAGGAGTCGGTTGGTTGTGGTAGAACCCTAGGGAGCCCAAAACTTGAAATAAATCGGCTAAGAAATCGGGTCACGGGTTGGTCACGCCCGTGACTGACCCGTCACGCCCGTGACAAAGGGCGTGACACGCTCGACGATCGTCGAGCCCAATTCGACGATCGTCGAACCAAATTTGGCCACACGGGCCTGTCACGCCCGTGACCCGCCATGTCACGCCCGTGACAAAGGGCGTGACACGCTCGACGATCGTCGATCCCAATTCGACGATCGTCGAACCAAATTCGGCCACACGGGCCTGTCACGCCCGTGACCCGCCATGTTACGCCCGTGACAATGGGCGTGACACGCTCGACGATCGTCGATCCCAATTCGACGATCGTCGAACCAAATTCGGCCACACGGGCCAGTCACGCCCGTGACCCGCCATGTCACGCCCGTGACAATGGGCGTGGCACGCTCGACGATCGTCGATCCCAATTCGACGATCGTCGAACCAGAATTGGTCTCCAGACCTGTCACGCCCGTGACCCGCCATGTCACGCCCGTGACCACCCTTCGACGATCGTCGATCTCAGCTCGGCGATCGTCGAACCCAGACTGCTAACCGGGCCTGTCACGCCCGTGACCTATGTGTCACGCCCGTGACCAAGGCCGAAACGTCAGCCAGACTGGATGTTTCGGTAACCAACGCCTTAATAAATTCTGGCTGTAGGGATGAAAAATCAAGAGTATTTATGGGTCGTTCCCTACTTTAATTATGTTAATAATTAAGGAAAAGTGGGTCCAATAGGAAATTGCCACCTGGCAAGCACCTCTTCATTCCCAACTTTTCAACTGTCATTCGTCACAACCGAAACGTCATAAGAGTGTTATTAATGGCCGTCAACGTTTCATCTCCAACGTTTCACCCTTTCCCCTCCCCATTTGCTCATCTATAAAAGATTCCTGAGAGCAAGAGGAAAAGGTTACACTCCCTCAACTGTTCAGACTTCCTCCTTGCTGTTGAAGAATTTCCGGCGACGCCACCACCGCGCAAATGGCTTCCCGACGCTCTACACGCCTTCAACCCGCGAACAAGGTCCTCCCCTCCCTCTTCTTCTGTGGATAGATCTTAGGAATCGTTAGGAGAGATATCGGGCTCAAAAGAGCCAGATCGGGTGAGCGTATTGGTGGTTTTCCGAAAAATTCATGGTGGCGGGTTCGCCGGAAACCGCCTCTCTGGCGGCCGTGCCGCCGCCCGACGGTAGCCCTCACCTCAACAGAGGTGGTGGTGGTGGTGGCCGGACAGGGAGATGGCTGGGTGGCCGGGAAATAGCTTGGAAAAGCTACAGGATATTAGGTTTTAGGCCTCTGTTTCGGGCTGTTGAAGAAGATGAACAGTGGCATGAGAAATAAATTCTAGTTTTTAAATCAATTTCTGAGTGAGATATCTGTCATGTTAAATAATTTGGAAAAAATTACCTAGAGGCTCCTACGGGAAAAATGATCAACATAGGAAATGTAGCCCTTGAAGTCTACTTTAATTCAAAATTAATTTCACTCGATTTGGGATCCTGGTTAGACCACAGCACCCTTTTTGGTGAGGTCTATCCAGAGGGCTGCCTTGACCTTAGAAAAATTCCCCACTCCAATCCAGTCATCCAAATGACTTGAAATTTGGGGTGTGGTCTAATCTTACATATATCTAGGTGCTATCCAAAAATGAGAATTTTTGGAGAATATTTTTCTATAGTTTTTAGAAAAATTCAATAATCCTAGCCGATTTTAATTAGATTGTTAAATAATTTCCAAACCCTCCCAAATTTTGGTGAGTGGTCCCTGGGTTCACCATAAGGTTCTGTATAATTTTTCATCTCATTTGGAGATGGTTTGGATCAGAAATGATCAACCCAAAGTTTTGCCCTAATAAGAGGTCTTAGGTTAAAAGTGCACTTTTGAAGTTTGAGTGGTGAGATCACCTCAACAGAGGCTGAGATTTTTACCACTGGCTAGTAATATTCTCTAGCACCCCCTCATGGAGTTTGAGGTGGATCGGGGTAAGTTTGCCCTAAGGCCCAAGGCCCAACCCTAAGGATGGATCTTGGGGGTTTGTGAAGGTCATGTGGTCAAATGACCTCGGATTGACCCGAGATTGGGTGATGAGAACCATAGGGCTAATATTGTTCTCTAGATGAAATCTTAGTAGATTTGGAGATCGTTGGAATACCTAAAAATCTAACCCTAGTTTAGGGCGCAAAACTTGTAGAGATAGGAAATGACACCAAATCACATTAAAAAGTGATGAGAAATGGGTAGAGTTGACTATAGAGGTAGTACAAGCTCTGGATATTTTTCTATGAATTTTATGATCACTATTTTGGGTACTTCCTTAATGATTTAGTAGTTGTATGATTTGCTTAGAAAATTTATTATGGAGTACAAACTTCCTGGAAATTGATGTAATTTAGGCAGAGAACTTTTATTATGATTTTAAAACTCTGTGAATTTTTATGGGATTTTTAGAAGCTTAATTCTAAGGCTTGCTTCATTAAGTATTATTTATCATGGATATTTGATTAAATCTATTTTGGTGCTTAGCAAGCTGGTAAAATTATGATTCTTTGCACAATGATCTTTTCTGTACCATACTATTAATCAGTAATTTTTCTGTAATTTTATGATGAGTAATTTCAGTACTTCCTTCTTTACATGGGAATAATGAGATTATAATGGATAAATTAATTAGAGGCTAAATATCTTTTGTAAAATCCTGAGAATTTGGATTTGATGATACCTTACTGTTATTTAGTGATCACAATTTTTGGGTGGCCATAACTTAAGAATATCATGTAGTTCATGTAAAAAAATTACCTATGGCCAATCTTGAGAAAAATAAATAAATATCAGATTAATTAGGAAAATTATAAATTTCTGGATTTAAGCTAATTAAGTCATGATAGACCTCCAGTAAATTTTACAGGAGATTTGGAAGATAATTTGGAGTACCTCCCCTTGTGTACCTCATATAGCTTAGGATGGTCTGCATTTAGTAAAACCACGGAATTCTGATAATCGATGGTTGGTAGGGCAAGTTAAGATTGAGTTCATTATTAGAAGTCAGGATAAGTAGAATGTGGGACTGGTTAGGGTAAGGGAGTACGGGGACGACGAAAGATCGTCCGTCCCGGGAAGAAGAGGAAGAGTCTTAATACTCTAGGGTTAGAACTAAAGCAACTAAAAGGGGATTGGGTAAAGGGTAGACAACCAATAATAATAAGTGCTTTGCGAAAGGGAACTTCGGGCCGTAATGCACCGTCTTGGTTCCTAGTGCCCCTTGAGAGCCCTTCACGGGGAATACCGGGGGCAGTCCTGGGCTAACGTAAACCATAGGAGTAATAAATTAAAAGAGCAACTAGTATAACTAGGATTGAACACACTCACTCCCCGGTAGCTAGGAAAGTAGAACTATAGAATTACTTGCCATCAGACAGTATCTCTGAAGGTAGATGCACGGACAGTACTCTCTGGGGGGCCGCGGGCTCGAGGGTTGGAGTACGGAGAAAAGTGGTGGGTCATCGGTACTAGGCGATCGATCACACCGACAGCGGTACGATGACTCAGCGAAAAGTCTGGAGGGTACAACCAGCAGCAGTATGCGGATACTCTAGGTTGTGTTCTTCTAGGGGCGTACGGAAGGGCTAGGCCTGGTAGTGTGGTTACCCGCCTAGGAGTGGGGGGCCCGACCCACTGTCTCCGTTTGCCACTACGGAGGTTCCTGGGGGTGAAGCTAGCCTCCCGAACAGGGGGAACTAAAGGTCTGTGCGCATAGAGTCGTGTGCGTGGGTTGCACTTGCATGAATCATGGCATAGCATATCACAACACTCATATTTGCATACAACCGACACCCCAACGTATAAATCGGTATGGGACTTTTTATACGATGGGAGCCTTGCAGAAGATCCCTTAACTTATAAGTTTGTATGGGCATTCATATAAGTTAAGGTTACTTACATACTTACTTACTTGTTGCTTACTTACTATTCTCTAGCAGTCTTTAATACAATTTGCTATTTACAAATTGTTCTACCTATTACAACATTTATACTGTTCACCTGTTATAACTTGCTAGTTAGGTCCACCGTCACTTGCTTGACTACTCTCCACTTTTGTAGCTTCCCTTTCCTCCTCTCCGCCCGGTGCTTAGGAGCTGTGGTGGGAGGGGTAGGGGATGATAGGGCTTAGTCTTTATGACTAATGGTTTACGAACCAAACATTACAGGAGCTCCGGATGGGAGACAGGGACCAGCACCAGCGGAGTACGGCGCGCATGGAGGTGGGACAGTCTAGCACCGGTGCACCTGCGACCAGCTCTGTGAGTGACTAGCATTTCTTAGCTTCCGCGATGAGTGTCTTGTAGCGAGGACTCTGATGTATTGGGCTCGAGCCCGTTTATCATTTTCCTGATGTTATGTATTGATGGACTGGATATGATTCTCTTTTATTTACATGTTTTCTGTGGACTAGTTTACACTTTTGTATAAATGCTTCTCTCTCTTGTGATCGAAAAGGGCCGGCAGAATTGGCGTTTTGTAGTGATTGCCTTCCCGAGATGTCGGTGCCACCGCAAAGCGGCAATTCTGGGCTAAGACCCCGGTGGTTGAAAAAGAAAAAAAAAGGGGGTCTTACATGATCTGCTGGAGGGGAGGCCAAAGAGACATCTTCATCAAGCATCTCCCCCTGCCTGATTTCAGTAGATACTGAAACCAGGCCCCTAGAGGAAGAGGGCTCAGCAGACTTTGAGAGTGTGTGAATAGCAGCAGTCAAAGAGGAGATAGAGGAAGCAAGGGGAGCAATCGCCTCTTCAATCATGATTTTGATTGAGGGGGTAATTAACTCCACAATGCTAGAAATAAATGTTGGAGTTATTTCAAAGGATGATGATGATGAGGGAATCTCAGAGGATGGATGATCAGCGGGGATGGTGTATTCATGATGGACTGGAGAGTGAACTGGAGATGGATGAGTGGATGCAGGGTGATCAATGTGATCAAAAGAAGGGATTGGAGAATGAGGAGGAGTAGAAATCTCAGAAACCAACAAATCAAAATTGTGATGAGAGATCCCAGCAAGATGAGACGGGAGAGGAGATGCAGGAGGTGATGCAAGTTGAGAAGCACAAGGTCGTACTTCAATTGAAGTTGATGGAACTTCAACTGAAGTAGACGGCAAAGCAGATGAAGAAAATGGAAGGGAGAGGTTTGCTGAGCCAACTTCTTGTAGGGGAGGAGTGACTGAGGCAGTCCGGGTGCTCTCAGATGTAACTGGAGCAACCCCTGCGGGAGCGGGCTTCAGGAAGGTCCTTTTCCACTTGGCGAACAGGGAAGGATCCATCTTCTTGCTGGCGCTTATGGAGGTAGCAACTGAAATTAACAGATGGGGATATTTCTCCTTCAGAAAAATCCCAACTACCCTACCCAGGGTAACTTCTTTCTTGCCATTCTTTTTCCTAATCAAATCAAATAGAACTCCTGCCCAATTGATCTGTTTCTTATTCACAATTGCACACATCAGTGCAAACTGCTGCCTTGTAATATTGTCGTGGGCAGAGTGCTTTCGTAGTAGCACTTTTCCGACTATTTCAGCAAGAAACTTAATCTTAAACGGAAAGTTTACCTTAAGCAGCTTAGAGGGAATGCCTTCGGCATATCCCAGCTCTGTAAGCATTCTCCCAAACTCAGGGGCATCTTGCTCGTACTCTTCTTCCCCATTTATCAATCCAAATATCTCAGTTAAAATAGAGGGAGTCAATGTTACCTCTCCTCCGCCAATGGTTCCGGTCATCGAATCATCATTTGAAGAAGAAGTAAATGCCCATTCTTTGATCTCTTGAATATTTATATTTATCCTGGAGGACATGAGCTTCTCTAACCCTTGATCTTTGCACAGATTAAGAATTTCCACTATTCCGGATTCGCAGCAGCTGAAGGAGTCGAAATCTACACTGAATTCTGCATCGAACTTCACTACTGCCAGGAGCGCTGGAGAAATCGCCATCGAAAGGGCTGGAGAAGACGAGGGAGAGACGGCGAGGATGAAGCGGCAGAAATCGCAAGACAAAGAGCAAGCGGGAAGAAGGAATGCGAAAAGACGCTCTCCGCCGACGATAAAAGCAACTATCTCTTAACCTAGGTCGACCATCGGCTTTATATTAAAACAACGATCGTCGATCTATTTAAAAGATACTGGAGACGATGGTCGAACGGTCATTCGACGATCGGTCCTGAAGCAGAGTAGTCGATCAATCATTCGACTATTTCTGTCTTCACAAACAGCAAGCTGTCGTCAACCATAGATCGACGATAGCTCGACCTGTTCGACTATCTTCGAACGCCGGTCGACGATCTTCAAGCAGATAAGTTATCATCA
Organism: Platanthera zijinensis; assembly: GCA_039513925.1. Classification (NCBI taxonomy): domain Eukaryota; kingdom Viridiplantae; phylum Streptophyta; class Magnoliopsida; order Asparagales; family Orchidaceae; genus Platanthera; species Platanthera zijinensis. The sequence continues at coordinate 102,480,435 of CM077089.1, forward strand.
ACCATAGGTCGACGATAAGCTTGATCCGATCGACTATCTTCGAACGTCGTTCCACGATCTTCAAACAGGTTTCAATAAGGCAGACGTCACACTTAGTCTCTTCCATTAATCATGCCTAGTTGAACTAAAAAGAATAGATACTTCTGTTCATCTAAGGGCTTGGTGAATATATCACCTCTCTAAAGGTCTGTGGATATAAACTCAAGGCTGATATTGTTCTTTTCCACACAATCTCTTAGGAAATGGTGTCGGATCTCAATGTGTTTCGTTCTAGAGTGGTGCACTGGATTTTGTGCAATAGAGATAGCACTAGTACTATCACACATGATTTTTGTGTTCTTGTGTGAGTACCCATAATCCAAAAGTTGATTTTGTATCCACAGGATCTGTGAACAACAACTAGCAGCTGCTATATATTCAACTTCTGCAGTTGAAGTTGAGACAGAGGCCTACTTCTTACAGAACCAAGAGACCAATCTCTCTCCCAGGAACTGACAAGTTCCTGAGGTACTTTTCCTGTCAACTCGACAGCCAGCATAATCAGAATCAGAATATCCAATTAATTCAAATTCTGACTCAGCTGGGTACCAAAGTCCTAGATTTGGACATCCCTTCAGGTATCTCAAGATTCTCTTGAGAAGAATCAGATGAGATTCCTTGGGGTTGACCTGGAATCTAGCATAAAGGCATGTAGCAAACATTATGTCTGGCCTACTTGCAGTTAAATACAATAGGGAACCAACAATGGCCCTATAATTCTTTTGATCAACAGGCTTTCCCTGATCATCAGAATCTATAACTACATTAGTAGCCATAGGTGTATGCATTGCTGAAGCATCAGCCATCCCAAACTTCTTTACCAATTCCTTGGCATATTTGGATTGGGAGATGAAGATGTCATCAGCATCTTGCTTTACTTGGAGACCAAGAAAGTAAGACAGCTCACCCATACTACTCATCTCAAACTTGGAATGCATCAAGTTAGAAAACTTTTTGCACAGTTTGGGATCAGTGGAACCAAAAATAATGTCATCCACATACACTTGAACTAACAGGATTGTGTTCTTGTGGTGCTTGACGAAAAGGGTTCTATCAACTACTCCCCTAACAAAGTTGTGCTCTAACAGGAAATTAGCTAAAGTCTCATACCAGGCTCTTGGTGCTTGTTTGAGTCCATAGAGAGCTTTTTCAACTTAAAAACATGTGAGGGCTGAGTTGAAGAAACAAACCCAGGTGGTTGTTCAACAAATACCTCTTCCTTTAGCTCACCATTTAGAAAGGCACTCTTGACATCCATCTGAAAAACCTTAAACTTCATATAGGCTACATAGGCTAAGAAGATCCTTATTGCCTCTAGCCTTGCAATAGGAGCAATGGTTTGGTCATAATCTATACCTTCCTCCTGTTTGTAGCCCTGAGCCACAAGCCTAGCTTTGTTCCTTACAATGATTCCATTTGCATCCAACTTGTTTCTATACACCCACTTGGTGCCTATGATCAGTTGGCCTTTAGGTCTTGGAACCAAAGTCCATACTTTACATCTCTCAAACTGATTGAGTTCCTCTTGCATAGCAATGATCCAGTGGGGATCTAGCTCAGCATCTTTAATGGTGAGGGGCTCAATCTGTGAAAGGAAACAAGCATGCATCACATCCTGTCTTAACTGATGTCTTGTTTGAACACCAGCTGATATGTCTCCTATCACTTGAGATGTAGGATGATCTCTAAGTGTGACAACATCAGCAGGTGGGATGTGATCTTTAGCAATAGTTGGGACTAATTCCTCAGGAGGAATTTGATCTACTATTGGTGGTACAGCAACAACTTCTGCAATGTCTTCATCACTGTCTGATTCAGTGAAATGAAGAGTTGAAAGATGGAGAATCTCTTGAGTGACATCTTTGGTAGATTCTTATACCTTCAATGAATGAGGAAGGGGAAGTTTCCTTCTCCTTGTAAAACATTTGAGATTCATCAAAGGACACATGAACAGAGTCTTCAATTTTAGAAGAAAATTTATTAAATACCCTATAAGCTTTGCTTACTTGGGAATATCCAAGAAAAATTCCCATTGAAGCTTTGCTTCAAATTTTCTAAGGTATTCTTTATTATTATGATGTATATAAACTACACAACCAAATACTCTAAAATAATTTATTTTAGGTTTCTTTCCTTTAAGCAACGCATAAGGAGTTTTACACTTAAGCTTTTGTATCAGACTTCTATTCAAGACATAGTTGGCTGTACTAACAGCTTCTGCCCAATAGGAAAGAGGCATATTAGCATCTGCCAACAATGTGCTAGCAGCTTCAATTAGTGTTCTGTTCTTCCTTTCAACTACCCCATTTTGTTGGGGAGTTCTAGGAGCTGAGAAGCTATGTTTGATACCTTCTCTCTCACAGAATTCTTGCATGAGAAGAGAATCAAAATCAGTACCATGATCACTTCTGATCAAGGCCACATGAGTAGAGTACTCAGTTTGCACACATAATAGAAAATCTGTAAGGGCTTTGAAGTTATCAGCCTTAGTTCTCAAAAAGAACACCCAAGTGAACCTAGAGAAGTCATCTACAATGACTAGGGTGTAATACTTCCCTCCTAAACTCTGTATATTTATTGGGTCAAATAGGTCCAAATGTAATAAATACAGGATTCTAGGAGAATCACTTTTATTTACTGATTTAAATGAATTCTTGGTTTGCTTGCCTAGTTGACAAGCCTTGCATAGGCTCTCCTTCTTGTAGGGGCAAGAAGGTAAACCTCTAACAAGGTTGTGTTTAGATAACCTAGATATATTCTTGAGGTTAACATGGCTAAGTCTTTTATGCCATAATGTATTGTTATTGGTTACTTCATTAAATAAGTAGATTTCAGAGTGAGTTGAGTTAAAATCTACTAAATAAATGTTACCTTGTCTAATCCCTACTAATACAACATTATTATTTAAAGTAATATTACAAAGGGAGTTAGAAAATGATACCTGGTATCCAGCATCACATAAATGACTTACTGAAATTAGATTATGTTTCAGTCAAGTTACATAAGCAACTCTCTTGAATGTTACAGCTCCAATTGTCGTCCTGCCATAGCCTTCAGTTTGACCACAGCTTGAATCTCCAAAGATTACCTTTGGGCCAAGCTTTGCCTTGAACCTTGACAGATGTTCTTTATTTCCTGTCATATGCTTGGAGCAACCACTATCCAAATACCACTTATTTTGAGTGATAGGATAGGTCTTCACCTGCAAATAAATCAATTAAACATTGTGGACCCAGGTAACCTTGGGTCCCTTGTTTTTCACATAAGAAAAACTGGAAATAAATGAATAAGCAGGTTGAGGGTGATAACCTAACGGGTATGATCTCCTAGGTGGGATTCTCCATGCAGATGATTGGTCAATAAACCTAGGGTTTCTATTTTCATTCTAGTTTCTAAAGTTCTTGGTGAAGTTTTGAAATTCATGTTGAAAACGTCGATCAGCGTTCGGCGATGGGTACCCAGATCGTCGATCTTCGTTCGACCATTGGGCCTGCGATCGTCGAGTGGCGTTCGACGCTCTTTGTATTTCCTTAAATTTTTGTTTTCTTTTCTCTCTCTTAGCTTTATTTAAAGCTTTATTAACTTGATTAACTTGCTCAGTGTTCTTTATTCCACTAGATGAAATAAAATTCACTGGAGTTGAAAGTTGGTTTTTAAGAATGATTGGGGGTTGACTAGAAGATGCTCCTAAGCCTAATTTGTTATTGTCTGACCTAGTGTTAGACATGCTGGTTATTTCAAGCAACTTAAGGCTTCTACCATTCAGAGACTCTTCTAACCTTTTTGACTTAGCTAATTCATTCTTAAGGAATTTTATTTCTTCACTAGAATTAGTGAGTTCTGCTGTTAACCTAATGTTTTCATTAGAAATTGATTCAGATTCAGCTAGTTTAATTCTAAGCTCTTTTATTTCCTTTTCAGAACTAATTAAATCTAAACATAAAGATTTAAACTCTGATTTAAATTCATCAGATGTGAAGTCGTAAGAAGACAATACCTTATCTTCAGTTGGCATTTCTTCATCAGAATCTGAACTCTCTGCAGCTGAGTGATTGCTGCAGGCATCAATTGCCATCAGGCAAACTTCCTTTGCCTTCTTTTCTTCTTCATCCTCACTGGAGCTTGAGGAGGAAGATTCCTCATCAGAATCGCTCCAGGTTTCAGCAACAAAGCCTCTCTCCTTCTTTTTGTTCTTGTAGGAGGATGGCTTGGAATGCTTCCTGTGCTGATCCTTGTCTTTCCTTTTATCTTTATTCTTTTCCTCTGGACAATTTGGAAGAATATGTCCAGGCTTCCTGCAACCATAGCAGATTATTTCTATAGTATGAGTGCAATCATACCTTGGTTTTTCTTCATACTTTGAAGACTTCTTTCTGAAGTCTTTCCTTCCCATCTTGAGAAACCTTTTGGCAAATAATGCCATCAGTTCCTCATTGGACTGGCTTCCTTCAGAAGTGTCAGCAGCTTTGAGAGTAAGGGTTTGCTCTTTTCTTGTAGGAGTTGGGGTCTTTGCTTCAGCCTCAGCTTCCCTGGACTTCAGCACTTGCTCAAAGGACTTCAGCTTGCCGAGAAGGGCTTCTGTTGAAATTTCTGTTATGCTTCTGGCCTCCTTGATAGGCTAGATCCTCAGATCCCATGTGCTAGGGAAGCACATAAGAATCTTATCATTGACCTCTGTCAATGAAATATCCTTGTCAAGAGTCCTCAGCTCATTGATGATTGAGTTGAGCCTTGTGTACATAGCTTCAACTGATTCAGCATCAGTTTTCTTGAAATTCTCATACTGGGAGATAAGGTTGGACCTTCTGTCCTTCCTCTCATCAACTAAACCAACTACAATCTGGTTCAGCGTATCCCACATTGCTTTTGTTGAGGAGCAGTCAGCAACCTTTTGGAATACTTCATCAGACATTGTCTGAGCCAGAATGTTCATTGCCTTAGCATCTGCTATCTTTGCCTTTTTGTATTCATCATTGTAGTTTGGAGGAGGCACTGCACTCATATAAGTTGATGATGAGGCAGTAGCTGCAGCAGGTGCTCTTGGTGGTCCTGACAAAATAGAAGCAAAAATACTCTCATCAATAGAGTTCATATATAATTTAATCCTTGCCTTCCAGATGCTCAACTTAGCTAAGTTGCATGCTGGAGGTCTGGTGCTAGAGTAATCCTTGAACTGGGCCATGATAGTGAAAGTGAATATCTATAATCTTTGGTATCTATCAGGATCTTGTGACTTAGGTGTTAGCCTATTCAGTTAGACAACCTCCCTCTGATTCCAATTGAAAGAAAAGGGGATAGATACTACTCTATAGGGGGGGTGAATAGAGTAATCAAAAATTGCACTAGCAAAGTTGACTGTCTACTCAACTCCCTTGGTGTTAATTGTGGAATGAAGGTTATAGATATTTGAGATTAAACCTAAAGCCTAACACAAGTGATGTGCACAAAAGGCAGCCAGCTGTAATTACAGTTAAGGCTTGGAAACCTAAACAGCAACTAGCAATCCTAGTTAAAACTAATCACAGCCACAATGTAAGTAATTAATTAAACAATCCAGACGACACAAGGAGTTTATAGTGGTTCCCCAAACAACTTGGGTATGTCCACTCTTCTACCAACAAGTTAGGAATCCACTCAGGTTTTTGATCAGGTGCCTTGCCACCAACAAGATCTGCTTCAGGTAGATCCAGAAACCCTTTAGACTTTTGATCAGGTGTCTAAAAACCAACACAGGTTTTTGATCAGGTGCCCTGCCACCAAGGTATACTTTTGAAGGGAGTAGTAACCCTTTACAGGAGGGGGAAAGGAGGTTAAGGTGTCTTCTCTATTTTACAAAGTATTAGAGAAGCAAAATAACTTGCACAGAGCTAGAAAGCTCTTAAAGAATCAAGGCTCCCCCTGGCTAAAAGAATGTCCAGGTGAAGTCTTGCTCTTGTGCAGAAACACTTCAGAAAATACTGAAGAAAAAAGCTACAAGAAGATAAATAATATGAAATAAAATTTCTTCTTTAGGCAGCTATCTTCTTCTTCTTCTTCTTCAAAAAGCTCTGAGTGAAGATCTTCCTGGAGGCAGGAGAACTCAGGTTGAAGAAGAGTGAAGAACTAAAACTTCTTCTCAGTTAGATGTGAATGAGTTGAGAGCAGTTGGAAACTGTAAGTTCTAAGATTGAATGCTGTTGTTAGCTTTTTGAATATCAGAACTAGTTGATTTCTTTCTTCAAAGAAGTCCTTAAATAGCAGCAGTAGCAACGGCTCTTACTTGAGTTTGAATCTTGTCTTCTACTGAACTCTGCAAGCTGGGCTGCAAAAAGCATAAAGCAAAAAAAAATACTGCAGACAGATATCCTATAAGAGGATAAAGCTTTCTAAGAAGCTGCAAATAACTCTAATGAAATAATACAAGAGAAAGTCAAATAAGAGGAGACTCTTTACAGCCAAGGAAGACTTTTTGAGTCTAACGGCTATAAAGGACAGCCTGGCAGATAAAGCAGAAATCATATCTCAGCTAATAAGACAAACAACTTTGTCAGAAAAAGATTAGCTCATGCATAAGGAATGGAATAGATATTGCATGGAAATAATATCATAATTTATTCAAATAATCTTTTATAAAATAAGCCAAAATAAATATGAAATTAATCACATCAAAGAAGACGACAAAACTACTCAAGATATACAGCAAAATGTCGAACGACCCTCGAAGATCGTCGACCTAAGCACAGAGATCGTCGACCTATCAGACAGATAGTCGAACGATCCAGATAGTCGAAATATCAAAGAAGATAGTCGAACTACCACAACAGATAGTCGAACTATCAGGACAGATAGTCGAGCTATCAGATAGTCGATCTATCAGGATAGATAGTCGAACTACCAAAGCAAAACAGATAGTTGACCTATCACACAGATAGTCGACCTATCAGATAGTTGAACTATCCAAGCAGATAGTCGAACTATCAAACAAAACAGATAGTCGACCTATCAACAGATAGTCGAGCTATCAACCAAAACAGATAGTCGATCTATCAACAGATAGTCGAACTATCAGATAGTTGAACTATCCAGGCAGATAGTCGAACTATCAAAGAAGAGCAGATAGTCGACCGATCAACAGATAGTCGAGCTATCACAGAAAGCAGATAGTCGACCTATCAACAGATAGTCGAGCTATCACAAAAAGCAGATAGTCTACCTATCAACAGATAGTCGAGCTATCACAGAAAGCAGATAGTCGACCTATCAACAGATAGTCGAGCTATCAGATAGTTGAACTATCCAAGCAGATAGTTGAACTATCAAGAAGAGCAGATAGTCGACCTATCAACAGATGGTCGAACTATCAAGGAAAACAGATAGTCGACCTATCAACAGATAGTCGAGCTATCACAGACAACAGATAATCGACCTATCAAGCAGATAGTCGAGCTATCAGGAAGACGATCGTCGATCGGCTGATCGACGATAGTCGAGCGACGTTCGACCATAGTCGAACCAGAAATTACTTAGCCAGATTTTCATCTAGACAGGCAATTCTACACAACTAGAGAATCTATCCTATCAACTAACCTTTGACCATAGATAAATCTTGGGTCAAGAGACTAAAAGAGAAGACTAAACTCAAATCAAAACCTAGGGTACCAACAATCTTTAAAGTCAAAAAGGCCTAAAGTCGCATTACCGAAGTGACCTGCACTATTGGATTTGACTCCAATCCGGAGGATTTACGTCATCCTATCTCTAGGGTTGCGTTCAACTCCTTCCTTCCTTGAGTGATCTTTCCCATTCACGAGCCTCTCGGCTATTCAAATATGAGATCGGAATCTACTACTGTATACTAGCAATACGGAGTCGATACGAAAGAAATAAAGGAAGGATCAAAAATAGAAAAATACAAATGCAAACATAAAATAAAAGGTGCATTATTTCATCGCAAAGCTTATCGCGATCGGGCATAAAATAATATTAGCTACGCATTAAAGAGAGAGTAAACAAAAGAAAATAATGAGAAATCATTTGCATTGCTTAATAAAAAGGGGTACACAATAATAAAGACAAGAAAATGTTACACTAATAAAAAGACTATTACAACAAAGAGATCTACTTAGCACAAAGAAAGAAGAAAACTAAACTATCTCACTTGCTCTCTACAAAATCTAACTCCTTTCATGCTTTAGACATGGGTTCTTTATATATGAGAGGGAGAAGGTTCTAGATGGAAATGAAGAGGGGAAAGCCAAGGGGGGTTACCGGCCAAGCTTGGGATGAAGGTTCATGCATTAGTATTAATTAGGGGAGAGAGAAAAAAGGCTAAATGCAATATATTGTATGAAAATAAAAATATAAAATGAAGAGGGGGAATGTATGAGTCTTAAATGGGAATGAGAGAGAGGGAAAGAAGGGGTGAATGAGGAAAAAAGTGGGGAGAATGAGAGAGGAGGCCGGCCATGTAGGGGGAGAATGCATGCATGCAATATATTAAATGATGGAGAGAGAGAGGGAAGATTCAATGTAAATGGAGAGGGAGGAGAGGGACGTGGCCGACCACATGAAGGATTTATAATGGGCTGCTTGTATGGGCTTTATGAGGGGCTCGGGTTGCTAGGGGCTGCTTGGTGGGCTGAATCATAGGCTCGGGTAGGGGCTTGTGGGCTGCATGTAGGCATGAGGGCTGCTTCACATGTTGTATAGGGCCGACTGCACTTCGATTAAAAGGTGGGCTGCACCAAATGGAGGCTCGGATTACATGGGCTGCTCCAAGTGGAAGTGTTGCACCTTGTTGTAGAGGGTTGCACCTACAAACAAAAGAAATATAATAACATTATTTAAATAACAAAACATAACATAAATAGATATCATAACTTTAGTTATTAAACTTTACAAACATAACGTAGCCTAATAATAGTTGTATTCATAACAAAACACATGTAAACATAGAAGATAAAATTCAACATAAAATGCATAAAACACTTAATCAAACTAAGAATTAATATATTATAAAAAAACATTTAAACATGAAATAAAAGCATAACAAGCATAAAATATAAATAAACTTAAGCATTTTACGTACTAAACTACCCAGAAAAACGATGACTAAAACTAGTCATCAAACTCCCTCATGCTTAGGCTTTTGCTATTCCAGAGCAAAAGTAAGCGAAATATTTATAAGACATTACAAAATTTTCAATTAAACTAAAAATTTAATTTCACCAAAATCTAGCCAAAAATAAAAATTTAGGGATTTACAAATTAAGTCCTAAATTATGAAATTAAAGTGAAAGAGAGAAATATTCAGCCAATAATTCTCTAATAAATTAACTAGCACTCAAAATTGAGTAAATTGCAAACAAAGTTCGATTGAAATTATAAAAACCATAACTTTAAAGAAACTTAAGGAAAAAAATGTAACCTACTACTTATGCTCTCCCAATATTTTAATTTAAAGACTAAGAAAATAATATTGGCTAAGGGGTTTGGGGAGGAAATCAACATGAAGAGGTCTTTGATTGGAGGTGATCATTTTTTTTATTTTTTTTATTTTGTTTTTTTTTCACACCATACAATTTTTTTAAAAATAATATATATGTAATACCACAAAATGATAGACTAACATCCTATCACTTCCCCCAACATATATGAACTTTTAACTCCTCTCTTCATTTTTGGGTTGCATATGTGTACTAGAGAATATGGAACTAACATCTCCTTATTCCCATGACATATGATCTAACAATAAAAGAAAGAAAAATAAAATTGGGTAAGGATAAGGGGTTAAACAAGATTTTAGAAAATAAACTAAAATACTAGAGAGCAACTACTCGTAGATTGAGATTTCCTAAGAATCTAAAAGCATGAGGTAATAATCATTAGAATCAAAATTATTGAGCAAAATTACTATAAAATTGAAACTATTTAAAATAAAAGAGAAAAAGTGCTGAATAAATTACTCTAAGCAAATTAAAATCATAAGATTATCCTCAAAACTAAATCACTAAACATTAAATTTAACTAAATATGATGAAATAAAAGATTAGCAAATAAAAGAATGCTTATAAACAAACTCAAACTAAATTTCTGAAAATAACAAAAAGCTAGGCATGAGGTTTTTTATATTTTTTGATTTTTTACATTTTTTATTTTTTTGGGTTTTGAGATATGATCTTTTTTTTGGAATTTTTGATTTTTCTAATTTTTTTGGGTTTTTTATAAGGCTAAATAAAAGCATTAAAAGGGATAATATAACTATACTTATTTTAAGAAATTTAAAACATTTTTTTAAAAACATTTTTTTAGAAAGGAAAGAAGAAAGAATGAAACTAACCCCCCCCCCCATGCTTAAATGTTGCATTGTCCTCAATGAAAAATAAAAACAAGAAAGAAAAAGGAAGAAGAGAGGGGAGGGGGGATGCAATAAAGTAAATAAATAAAAAGAAAACGACTTCCCCGGATTCGTAAGGCCGATTACAGATGTCGCTCCCCCATGCTTGAGCTGGACATCGGCTTAGGCCTAAGGAAGAGAGGAAAGGATGGAGCCAAACGAACCGCCGGGGGTTTTATTCCTGCGAAACAAAACAAAAAGAAAAAGAAATAACAAAAAGGATAAGCAAGGGGTGCCTCCCAAGAGCGTTCTCTGTTTAACGTCAACTGAGCCCGACGTTATTCGTTAGCTAAATGGAAAATAAAAACTAAAGTGAAGAGGTAACTCCCTAAGTATGCGCTTAGGAGAGTAAATCAAAAAAGAGAAAAATTGAAGAATCGCACCGACATGCAGTGCAATCTTCAAAGAAATGACGCCCGAAAATGAACGGATGGAGTTATAGAAGAACTCCGCCTTATGTAAAATGGGAAAGAAGGGGTCGTCAAAAAAACAAGAAGAAAAAGAAGAAGAAATAGAAAGAGGAATAAAGGAAGTAGAAAAAGAAATTTCATCAACGGAAATTTCACAAGGAGAAGGGGAATCTTGTGAAATTTCGGGAGAAAGAGTAGAGAGGAGTAAAGAAGAAATATCTAAAATAAAAGAAGAAGGAAAAGACTCGCTAAAACTAGAAAAATTTGGAACAGTTAAAAATTGAAGTGAAATGGAATGACAAATGTCTTAAGAAGGAGAAATAGGAGACGTCTCGTCATCCTCAACGGGTAAGAAGTGCATCGAAATATCCATAGAGGTGTCTTCCAAAGGAGGAAGGAAACAATCCGGGATATCCGAATAGTTATCCTCCTCGAGTGGAAAAAGACAAGCCGGTATATCCGTTGACTCATTATATGAAGAAATTGGAGGAGACGGAGAAGAAGACGAAGAAAATAAAGCGGCCTCACGAGAAAAATAATCCATAATGGTTTTGAAATGCAAATTAATATAATCAAGAGAAGTTTGCAATTCAAAAAACTCATTATCGATTGAATTAAAATTAAAAGGCGCGGCGCTTTGCGGGGCAAAATCATAAGAAAAATAAGACGGGTTCCCCATCTCCCAAGTAGGATAAAAATTGGAGTAAGGGTCAAATTGGCCATTTTGACCTTCCCTAGAAAAATTAAAATCAAAAGAGGGAGGGGTTCCCGAAAGACATTCATAATAAAAGTGGACGGGCGACCCGCAAAAAGCGCAAAAATATGATGATTCCATTAAAAAAAATAAACTGTTACCAAAAAAAGAAAAAGAAAATATTTTTTAGATATTTTTTTTGAAAAATAGATTTTTTTTTAATGGATTGGCTCCTGAACTTCCCAAGGGCTACCCGGTGAAGGGTTCGTAAGGTACTAGGTAAAATGGTGGCACTTAAAGCCCCTTACCCTTTTCGAGAGAATTTAGGTTGGGTAGAAATTATATGATGTGGGTTATTATAATATATATAATAATAATAATAATATTTTTTTTTTGAATTTTAGTAAAAGTAATAAATTTGATGCTTTCGTAATATTGCCAAAAAATTCCCCGGCAACGGCGCCAAAAACTTGATGGGCCAAAACCCGAACAGGCAAGTGTACCTGTCGAATCATAGTATCAAGGTCGTATTAAAACTCGGGGCAAGCAAGTACTATTACTCACAACGACTCTATTATCCTACCGAATGATTGATGGTTTTTGAAAATAAAATAAAATAAACTTAATTAAAAGAGAAATAAATTGTTGCAAAAGAGTGCTCGATCGACGATTCACTTTGAAATAAAATAACGAAATAAATTAGTTTAACGTTTGTAATTCTATTAAGACCGTGACGTATCCGATATTAGGAAGTAATCTCGCTAGATCATTAAATCCCCTAACTTATAGACGTTTTGACCGAAATCTCTTTCAAGTCAAATAGGCCTAAAGTCGCATTACCGAAGTGACCCGCACTATTGGATTTAACTCCAATCCAGAGGATTTACGTCATCCTATCTCTAGGGTTGCGTTCAACTCCTTCCTTCCTTGAGTGATCTTTCACAATCACGAGCCTCTCGGCTACTCAAATATGAGATCGGAATCTACTACCGTATACTAGCAATACGGAGTCGATACGAAAGAAATCAAGGAAGGATCAAAAATAGAAAAATACAAATGCAAACATAAAATAAAAGGTGCGTAATTTCATCGCAAAGCTTATCGCGATCGGGCACAAAATAAAATTAGCTACGCATTAAAGAGAGAGTAAACAAAAGAAAATAAAGAGAAATCATTTGCATTGCTTAATAAAAAGGGGTGCACAATAATAAAGACAAGAAAATGTTACACTAATAAAAAGACTATTACAACAAAGAGATCTACTTAGCACAAAGAAATAAGAAAACTAAACTATCTCACTTGCTCTCTACAAAATCTAACTCCTTTCATGCTTGAGACATGGGTTCTTTATATAGGAGAGGGAGAAGGTTTTAGATGGAAATGAAGAGGGGGAAGCCAAGGGGGGTGGCCGGCCAAGCTTGGGAGGAAGGTTCATGCATTAGTATTAAATAGGGAGAGAGAAAAAAAGGCTAAATACAATGTATTGTATGAAAATAATAATATAAAATGAAGAGGGGGAATGTTTGAATCTTAAATGGGCATGAGAGAGAGGGAAAGAAGGGGTGAATGAGGAATAAAGTGGGGAGAAAGAGAGAGGAGGCCGGCCTTGTAGAGGGAGAATGCATGCATGCAATATATTAAATGATGGAGAGAGAGAGGGAAGATTCAATGTAAATAGAGAGGGAGGAGAGGGAGGTGGCCGGCCACGTAAAGGATTCATAATGGGCGGCTTGTATGGGCTTTATGAGGGGCTCGAGTTGCTAAGGGTTGCTTGGTGGGCTGAACTATAGGCTCGCGTAGGGGCTTGTGGGCTGCATGTAGGCATGATGGCTGCTTCACATGTTGTAGAGGGTCGGCTGCACTTGGATTCAAAGGTGGGCTACATAAAATGGAGGCTCGGATAGCATGGGCTGCTCCAAATGGAAGTGTTGCACCATGTTGTAGAGGGCTGCACCTACAAACAAAAGAAATATAATAACATTAGTTAAATAACAAAACATAACATAAATAGATAGCATAACTTTAGTTATTAAACTTAACAAACATAACGTAGCCTAAAAATAGTTGCATTCATAACAAAACACATGTAAACATAGAAGATAAAATTGAACATAAAATGCATAAAACACATAATCAAACTAAGAATTGAAATATTATAAAAAAACATTTAAACATGAAATAAAAGCATAACAAGCATAAAATATAAATAAACTTGAGCATTTTACATACTAAACTACCCCAGAAAACGATGACTAAAACTAGTCATCACTCCACCTCCTCCAAATCTAGACCATGATATTCCATACAATATTCTGAAAGGAATTGATCCTAAATCTAAGAATTTTAAGGCTTGGATGTTGTCACAACCCTCATTTTCTCCGAAGAAAATGAATTATCAGAGTAGGAGAAAACACGCGTCATGATGCCACGTCGAGCAGGGGATAACTGCCGACGCTCAGGCAAACCACTATCAATTATACTTTATAAAAAATTAAAAGTTATATGATTAGAAAATCAGTTATATTTTTTTAAAGGCCGTATCCCTCGGCTCGGTGGATCATCTAGTCCACAATTTCAAAACTATACTTATACGCTGCGAAAAATACTTTATTCAGGTTCGACATCCTAAAAGAGTGCAAAAGTGCCCCTAGAGGACAACTTATACTATGCCGGACCCAAATTTTGATTTTACTATATATATAGGAAAATGATCTTTTTATGTTGTTTGAAAAAATAGTGTTTGAGTTTTATAAAACATGTTGATCATATATAATACTTATAAAAGTGTTTTTAGGTTTAAAAGTAACTAGCAACCTAGCATAAATCATCCCCAGAGCAAGTAGATTAACTCCAGAAAGGTAGCAGCAAAAAGATAACATGTCTAGTATCAAGGTAAAACTACCAGCGGGCGCCAACAAACTGACACGAACCCACTGGCAAGTATGTATGTCTGTGACAAAAACAACACCAAAACTATCTCACAAAAACAAGGAACTGTTCTCTATAGCACCATAGACCACCAGCAACTGCACAGCACCACTAGCCGTTAGAGCGGCTACTATCCAGAACCTAAGGCATTCAAAGAAGAAAGAATACCTCAGCAAGCAAAACTAGAAAACTGCTCGAAAGTGTCAATCAGAAGTCAAGTAAAAGAGGAAAACAAAGCAATAACAGTCACAACTGTCCAAGGCAAGGCAAAAAGGAAGTGCACTAAGTGCGTTGAAACAGCAACAACCCTGCCAAAAATAAATCCTGCAAAGTTTACCAGGCTACCATGAGCCCAAACGTTGAAAATCTACAAAGGAATAAACGTCTAACACCCTAAGCTGTGAGAGATGGTTGTAGCTAAATACACATGCTACGAACACAGCGGCGAAGTCAAAATTAACTTTCGACGAACAGAACTCGAGTTATACCAACACGAATCCAAAACACGAACATCCCCTAAGAGGCCACACTGGGTCACCCAAAACGACCCGGGTTGCTAGGGCGATCTTGCAAATAGGCTACAAAATAGGCCACCCAGTTCTAAGGAGTTAAGACCAAACTCTACAGATGGAACAAGCCAAAAAAAATATGTCGACGTAATGCCAAGCTGGAATTAAATAATCGTAGAAAAAACGGGGGTGTTACAGTAACTCCCCCTAAACAAAAGTTTCGTCCCGAAACTTTACGCACACCACTTCTACTATAGAAGGAAAAGTAATAAGCCAAACATTACAAGAAGGAAACAAACCAATCTAATCAGGGAAATAGTTAAGGGTGAGCCTCCCTCAAAGCTGACTCTAACTTCCAAGTCATGCTTTCCAAACCCTGATTCTTCCATAGAACTTTGACCATCGGGATGGACTTCCTTCGTAGCACCCGATCTTGAGTATCCAAAATACGGACCGGCACTTCAATAAAAGAGAGATTACGCTCCAATTGGGGCACAACATCAAAGACTTGCCCACTACTGCGCACACACTTCTGCAATTAGCTTACGTGAAATACATTATGAACACCTGGGTAGTTTACTGGCAATCCAACCTTTATGCTGACACGCCAATCCATTCAACAATCTTAAATGGGCCCACAAACCTCGGGTCCAATTTCCGATTCTTACCGAACCTCTTAACACCAACCATTGGGGAAACCTTAAGAAACACAAGGTCCCCTATAAAAAACTCAAAGTCCGACCTACACCGATTGGCGTTCTTTTCATATCTCTCTTGAGCTATACGAAGCTTTTCTCGGATAAGCTTCACTCCGACATCCATATCCTCGAGCGCATCCGGACCCAACAAGGGTCTCTCACCTGCCTCAGCCTAAAATAAGGGTGTTCTGCAGCGCCTCCCATACAATGCTTCAAACGGATCCATTTGCAAACATTCTTGATAACTGTTGTTGTATGCAAACTCCATAAGTCGCAACCGCTCATCCCACGCTCCATCGTGGTCTAGAATGTAGCATCTGATCATATCCTCAACTATCTGGTTCACCCGCTCCATCTTCCCATTGGTCTGTGGGTTGTAAGCAGTTGAATACCTCAGATCGGTACCCAAACCCTCCTGCAGACTCTGCCAAAAGCGAGAAGTAAATCGGGAGTCTCGATCAGAAATGATGCTAACAGGCACACCGTGCAATCTGATGACCTCATTCAAGTACAACTCTGCTATCTTCTTCATCGGATAGTCAATCTTATACGGAACAAAGTGAGCACACTTCGTCAGTCTATCCACTATAACCCAAACAGAATCAAATCCCCTCGGAGATTTCGGTAAGCCTGTGATGAAGTCCATAGAAATGCTTTCCAACTTCCACGACGAGATCTCTAATGGAGTCAACTTGCCACCAGGCCTCCCGTGATCGGCCTTCACACGCTTGCAAGTGTGGCACTCAGCAACAAATCAGGCTATATCACTTTTCATTCCATACCACCAGGCAATTTACTTCAAATTATGATACAACTTCATAGATCCTGGATGGTAGGCAACACTGGATCTATGAGCCTATCTGCATATCATACCCCTGATGTCTCGAACAGCAGGGATGCAAAATCTGTCGCGGTACTTCAAAGTTCCCGCATCATCGATGGAAAAATTCGGCAACACCCTCTCTCAGTCCTGAGATATAAGTACAGAAGGTCTGGATCATCCTTTTGGTGCAACCTAGTAAGGGAAATCAAAGACGGCTCTGCCACTGCCAAACTACTCTGCATGCCACAGCATCCCACTGAGATATCCATAAGGAGGAACTCTTCCACTAAATGATCGGTGGAGAGATTAAAGATCTTCCCCGTCTTCCGGCTCATAGGGTCGGCCACTACATTGGCATTGCGTGGATGGTACTGGATCTCTACATCATAATCGGCCACATACTCAAGCCACTGCCGTTGGCGAAGATTCAACTCCTTCTGCGTGAACACGTACTTCAGGCTCTTGTGATCAGTGAAGATTTGCACTGAGCCCCAAAAAGTAGATGCCTCCACAGCTTAAACGCATAAATCACCGCTGCAAACTCAAGTTCATGCATAGGGTAATTTCTCTCATGAGTATTTAATTGCCTTGACCCATACGCAATCACTTTTCCAACTTGCATCAACACGCAACCTAAACCAACATGCGAAGCATCCACGTAAACATCATAATCCACAGCCTCAATAGGTAGGGTCAGTACAGGAGTAGTGCACAATCTGTTCTTTAGCTCCAGGAAGGCTTCTTCGCACTTCTCGCTCCGAACAAAGGCCGCATTCTTCTGAGTCAACCTGGTCAATTGTGCAGCTAGGGTAGAGAAACCCTCCACGAACCTCCTGTAGTATCCGGCCAACCCTAGGAAGCTCCTGATCTCCTTGGGCATGCCCGGCCTACTCCAATCCATCACTGCTGTTATCTTTTATGGGTCGACCGAGATCTCATCCTTGTTCACCACGTGGCCCGGTAACGAGACCCGAGGCAACCAAAATTCGCACTTGCTCAACTTGGCGAATAACTTGTGATTTCTCAACTCCGATAGAACCACGCGCAAATGATGCTCATGCTCCTCAATGTTATGGGAATAGACCAACACGTCATCGATGAAAACCACAACGAACTTATCTAGGAAATCCTTGAACACCTGGTTCATCATATCCATGAAAGCTGATGGTGCGTTGGTCAATCCAAACGACATCACCAAGAACTCAAAATGACCATGCCTCGATCTAAATGCAGTCCGTGGAATATCTGCCTCACGGATCCTTAGCTGATAATAGCCAGAACGAAGATCGATCTTGGAGAACACTGTGCTACCCCGCAACTGATCAAACAAGTCATCGATCCTCGGCAGAGGGTACCTGTTCTTAATAGTGACTTTGTTCAACTCCCTGTAGTCGATGCAAAGCCGCATCGACCCATCCTTCTTCTTCACAAATAGAACAGGAGCACTCCAAGGCGACGAACTTTGCCTGATAAACCCTTTTGCCAACAACTCATCCAACTGGACTCGCAACTCCTCTAACTCACGAGGGTCCTTCCGGTACGGCGCCTTAGCAATAGGACGCGTACCCGGTTCCAAATCAATCACAAATTCGACATCCCGATCGGGAGGAAGACCAGGAAGGTCATCAGGAAACACATCAGCGAAACCACGAACAACGGGAATCTCCTCTAAGCGCGGTATACTAACAGCGGTCCAACCACCGAGACTAAACAAGCAAAATAGCCAGAAGGAAACAACTTTTGAGCACATACCGCAGAAATGATAGGAGAATCTTGGCACGGATCAGCATACACGCTTCCCGGCTGACCATTGTCCTTGATGATGTCCAAGCACTTCCCTTTGCACTGAATGACCGCATCATACTTAGACAGCAAGTCCATGCCCAGAATGAAATCGAAGTCCTCCAGGTCAATCATCTTCAAGTTTGCCCTCGCAAGAATATCCCCTAACAAAACAGGGCAATCTAGAATGCACAAATCTGATAACACAGATTCATCAGAAGGAAACTTGACACGGAAGGTATCACGAACTCGATCTAGAGTTAACCGATGTCGCTCAACAAAGGCTTTAGCCTCAAATGAGTGGGTAGCCCCGGAGTCGAACAGAACACGCGCACAGCAGTTCTTCACCTTAAATTTCCCTATAGGAGTATATACAACTAAGGATCTACCAAACCCCAATTGTAACCATTCTAGCAAATAAAACTTTCAAGCTAGAAAAAAAACAACTAACCTGAGATGACCTGAGTCGAAGCTTGAGCCTCCTCGGAAGAGATCATGTTCAGCTTTCCCTTGCCCTTGTCCACACGCGGAGGTGGAGGTAGTGCTTGAAGTTGAACTCATGAAGAGCAGGCTGGACCTGAGGACACCTAGACTTGATGTGACCCTTCTGCCCACACTTATAGCAGAGTTTATCCTTGGACTAGCACTGGGAAGCATCATGCCTGGGTCGCTTGTAAATAGAATAGGAAACATCCCTCCTAGGAACACCCTTAATAGCATGAACTTGCTCCTTCTTCTAAGCTACTGCCTTCTTGAAAAACCTCTCAACAGGGTGGCCTGACCGGCCACAGAAGCTACACACCACCTTTCTCTTCTTTCCCGAAGCAGCACCAGGTACCTGGGGTTTCTTCTCCTAAGCAGACTTCCGCTTGTCCTTCTTCATTTGCTGGCCTCTGCTCTTTGCGGTCTTGATAGCCACCACCTTTAGAGCAGCCTCCACTACCCTTGCATAAGTCTCTGATCCATAAGCACTGGTCAACTGCTACATCTTGCTCCTCAAGCCACCAAGGAATCGCTTGACTCGTTAAGCCTCAACACTTACCAACCCAGGAGCAAACCGGCTCAACTTGATGAACTCTATCTCATACTCACCGACTGTTAGTTGCCTTTGCTTCAAGTGGAGGAAGACGTTCATAAGACGGTCACGCTCGACCAAGGGAAAGAACTTCCTCAGCAGCATTTCCTTGAATACTTCCCAAGAGCAACCAACTACCAAGCTCTCCTTTTCTCTTAGCAACCAACTCTTAGCCAAACCCTTGAGCTGATAGACGGTTATCATTACTCTCTGATCATCTGCAATACCGGAGTACGAGAACATCTCCTCCATCGAGATCAGCCAATCGTCTATGACCATGAAATCTGCCTTCCCATCATAAGTAGGAGGGCTAAGTCTCTGAAACTGCGAGATGAATGCCATTTCTACTGGAACCACCACTGGAGGTCTCAGGGGTGCAGGAGGAGGAGGAACAGCTAACCCTCTTGCAGGGCCTTGCACTCCCTGAGTATGTCCTGCCATAACTGCCACCAGAGACTGGATCTGGGCTCGCACCTCCACCATCTGCCTGCTCAAGGAACCGTTACTCTGTCGCAAGCTCTCAATTACCGCCTCATTCTACACTCCCGACGACTCACTCTCAGATAGGGTGGGGGGGGTCGATCTAGTCGAAGGGCGTCTCGCCATCCTAAAATTATCGCAACATTAGACAGATCCTAGTACGACAGCTACAACTAACTACAAGTACAGAAAATACATACATAAATATGAACTTAAAGCTGCTAAACTTGCTCTGGGAGTTTATTTTTACAAGAATTGATGTTATGGCTTTACCTAGGATGGTTAACCACAACCATACGAACTCTTTTGCCTAGATCGGGAATGCTTGACTTTATATTATTTTTGACTCGAAAACTTATGTGTGTACATATGTCATCCTGCCAGTCTTTAGCTTGGCACGTTGTGCTTATGCAATGTTATTCTATGGATGTTTTTGCTATGCATTCTAAAAAGACCATAATGCATGTTATGAGCGGCTTACACATGAAAATGTTATGCATCCCATACTACATAACATCCTCATGCAAAAAAAATAAAACGAGCTAGTCGCAGCCATGTGGTGAGGTTATGCATCCCATACTACATAACCCTCACATGTTGCCCCTATGGTGGATCCATATACGAACACATATTATGCATCCCATACTATATAATATGTCCTGTATACTTCATTTTATGCTATGAGTGTAGTGTTCATGCTTTAGCCAAGATGTGCTGATGGCATATCAGTGTGTGAATGACATGATGCTGAACTACTAATGCAATCAAAAGGGAAGGTTGCCCGACTAGCCTGTCAAGCAACCTCCCTCTGATACCAACTGTCACAACCCGCATTTTCTCCGAAGAAAATGAATTATCAGAATAGGATAAAACATGCGTCATGATGCCACGTCGAGCAGGGGATAACTGCCGATGCTCAGGCAAACCACTATCAACTATACTTTATGATAATTTATAAGTTATATGATTAGAAAATCAGTTATATATTTTTAAAGGCCGTATCCCTCGACTCGGTGGATCATCTAGTCCACATTTTCAAAACTATACTTTTACGCTGCAGAAAATACTTTATTCAGGTTTGACATCCTAAAAGAGTTCATAAGTGCCCCTAGAGGACAACTTATACTATGCAGGACCCTACTTTTGATTTATACTATATATATAGGAAAATGATCTTTTTACGTTGTTTGAAAAAATAGTGTTTGAGTTTTATAAAACATGCTGATCATGAGTAATACTTATAATAATGTTTTTATGTTTAAAAGTAACTAGCAACCTAGCATAAATTATCCCCAGAGCAAGTAGATTAACTCCAGAAAGGTAGCAGCAAAAAGATAACATGCCTAGTATCAAGGTAAAACTACCAGCGGGCGCCAACAAACTGACACAAACCCACTGGCAAGTATGTATGTCTGTAAGAATAACAACACCAAAACTACCTCGCAAAAATAAGGAACTTATCTCTATAGCACCAGAGACCACCAACAACTGCACAGCCCACTAGCCGTCAGAGCGGCTACTATCTAGAACTTGAGGCATTCAAAGAAAAAAGAATACCTCAGCAAGAAAATCTAGAAAACTGCTCGAAAGTGTCAATCATAAGACAAGTAAAAGAGGAAACCAAAGCAGTAACAGTCACAACTTCCCAAGGCAAGGCAAAAAGGAAGTGCACTCAGTGTAAGGAAACAGCAACAACCCGCCCAAAAATAAATACTGCAGAGTTTACAAGGCTTCCATGAGCCCAAACATTGCAAATCTACAAAGGAAGAAACGTCTAACACCCTAAGCTGTGAGAGATGGTAGTAGCAAAAACAACGCGGATCCGGGTTTGAGGCAAACTCAGTCTCCTAACCACCATTTCCAAGAAACAAAGCTCAGGGGTCTACATGTGAAAGCACTAGGTGTAAGACCCCTTTTTTTTTTTTTTTCAAACCCGGGGTCTTATGCCCAGAACCGCCGCTTTGCGGTGACACCTTCGCACCCGGGAAGGTAGTCACTACAACGCGCCGATTCTGCCGGCCTTTTCAATCACAATCAAGTAGCAAGTAGAACAGTAAAGAGAAATGCAGTCCACAATAATAAATCACATATAAGTAAACTCCACGAAGGGAGTGTCCACAGTATAACATCAGAGTAAAAACAAAGTACTGAAATGAAAAGGACTTAAGCCTGGTACAATAACACCTCACTACATGGTCACTCAACGGAAGCTGAACTAAAACTAAGAGTCACTGTAACTGTCACTGAACCAAGAGCACCCAAGCTTGACTGGTCCATCTCCACCGACCCCATAATCTGCTGGTGCTGCATCTCTGGGCGCTTCCTCCTTTTCGACCTGCAGTCCCCGCCTCGCAATCCACGTCTGCGTCTACGTCTTCGGCCTCCTGACTGCTGAGCTGGTGGGATCCCACCCATCAAGGGGCATTTGACCCGTGTATGTCCCGGCTGGTGATAATGGTAACATGGTCGCGGGGTCAACTCCGTCAGAAACTGCAAAACCCGAGACCCTTCCATATGGTACACCTAAAATGTTGTGGTCCGAAAACCGTTAGTCTAAAAGACTAAGCCCTATCATCCCCCACCCCTTCCCCCATGCTCTAAGGCACCGAGCGGAGAGGAAGAGAGGGAAGGACATGAAAGTGGAGAGTACAACAAAAACAGGTGACAAGTCCTAACTAACAGTTTATAACAAGTGAGCAACATAATATAAGTGTTGTAATAGGTCAAACAAGAAGGAAAATAAGTAAGGTAATTTAAACCTTCACTTATGTGAGTACACATAAGCCAAGGGATCTTTTGCAAGGCTCCCATCGTATAAAGTGTCCCATACCACTTATACGTTGGGGTGTCGGTTATCAAACAGCAGCATATATATATATATTGAAATTAACCTTTGATTTATAAACTTGCCCACACAAGCTTATAGACCAAGGGGTCGTTTTGCAAGTCCTAAAGTATAAGCGTCCCATTCCACTTATGCTTTAGGTGTCAAGGGTTATTATGATCAATTATAATATGCATCTATATGGTGGGTAATGTTATGGCATGCAGTGCAACTCACACACACGACTTTGTGTACACAAACCTTTAGTTCCCCCTTTCTGGAGATAACTCCCAGGTTACTCCCGTAGTGGCAAACGGAAGCGGTGGGTTGGGCCTCGCCCACCTCAAAACCAGTAAAAGCACTACCGGTCTGACCTATCGTACGCTCACGCCTGGTGCACGAGGCGGACTCCTGCGTACTTTGCCGACTGGTCCGCCGGACTTAACCTTTGGCAAGGTGCTACCCACCTTGCCGAGTCAACGATGTCGGTGTCGGTGCAATCGATCTCCCCGATACCGAAGACCCACCACCTTTTCCTTCCTATCTATGCACATGCAACGATTATAGTATAAGCAGTAAAAAGGTAAAAGCTCCCGGACAAGTCCGTCCGTATCCACTACCAACCAAGCCCAAAGGCTCCCCGGACAAACCCGTCCGTAAGGTCTATCAACCGAGCCAAAAGCTCCCCGGACAAACCCGTCCGGCTTGATTCAAATCCCCATCCCTTAAACACATCGGGATGGCCTAACCATTTCCGACCCTAACTACTGAGTGTGTGCAAATGTGAATCCCTACTTAACTGATTACTCTTTCTTTTGTTTTGAGGTTTACGTTAGCCCAGGACTGCCTCCGGATTATACCCCGTGAAGGGTTCTCAATAGGCACTAGGAACTACGATGGTATGAAGACCAAAGTTCCCTTTCGCAAGGCACTTATTTTTGGTTGGTTGACTTCCCTTACCCATTCCTTTCATATTACAGTATACTATCCTAGGGTGATTTTTGACTCTTCGCTCCTACGGGAACGACGATCTTTCGTCGGACCCGCGCACCTTCTAACACTTACTGACTCGATTCTCACCAGACCTTGAAACCTCCTTAGGTGATCCATTCTCTTCTATGAATCCACCAACATGACCTATCCTTAAGTCAACACAACCTAACCCTGTTTACACATTTCCTCATGGTTATTATCTACCGACCAACCTGTACTATATGATGTTCATGAAAACTCGACTCCTACTTTTCATCCAAATACCTCAGATTATTTATCGGGGGTCTATCCTAACAGGATTTGCCTAAATCCAAAGCATTAAATATTTTCCTAAAAAATCAGATAATTTATTTATTTATTCTTAAGGGCCTAATATCATCATTTTGAACATGAGGTATGTCATTTTAGTTGATTCAAAACATCAAAGTTCTATGGTAAATACTAGTAGGCCTAAGTATCTATTTTTCCAAGGTTTGATAATTTACAATGATGTCCAAGGGGCCTAAATATAATTTAGTAATAAATCGTCTAGTTCTTGTTTATTGAAGCATCTATATAAAATATTCCTCCAAAAATCTTGAAATAATTACAGGGTGCTGGTATGATATTAAAAACAACATTTACAGAAATCCATATTTTTCTTGCTGGAAATTAAATTATAATAAATCATTTACTAATTAACAATCTAACCGGCTTTGTGAATCAAGTACTGTAACAGCAACCCTAAATTCCAGATCTCAAATTTTCCAGCAATTTAACAAGCCCTAATTTATTTTTACCATCTAAAGCCCATATTAAAAGATTGTGATTGAACCTCTACAAATTCTCAACATAAAGTTCTATAAAAATTCAGGAATCAATGTTCTAATCAGCAAGATCTAAATCCAGAATTTTAACTGATTTTAATTAAATTAAAGCCACCAAACAATTGAAAACAACAAATCGGCTAATAATCATTTAACACATGAAGTATAACTTTTATTAATCATAAAATTCCAGGAAAATTACCATGTGTCTAGAACACTCTAAAACTCACTCTACCCAAGTTTCATAGCTTTTAGATGAGTTAAATTACTGTTTTGACCCTAAAGGCCCTTCTACCCTAAAACTAGGGTTTAGGATTTGAGGTACCTAGCTACCTCAAAATTCTCTAAGATTATAACCAGAGGGTTAAATATTCATTAACCACCTCTCCACCAAATATCAAGGCCATACAAGGGCATTTGCCCCTATGTCCTTCACAAGCCCCCAAAAGTCCTCACTTTGGGTTTGTACCTGGGCCCTAGGGTAAATCCACCCTAACACATCACCTTTGCTCCCCAAAGGCTCTTAGGATCATCCTAACCCAGTGATCAAAACCTCAACCTCTGTTGAGGTGAGTTGACCACTCATTTGTCACAAATCCCCCTTTTTCCCAAATTACCCTTCCCTAGGTCCAACTTAGGGCTTAATGGTTCCTGTTCAAAACTCAACCAAATGAGTTGAAATTTGAACCAGACCTAGATATATACACCAGGGACACCTCACCAAAACTTGGGAGGGTATGGAGGTCATTTGGCCCTTCAATTTCCTAACCCTAGCTTTTATAGATTTAGATCAAAAACCTAGGTTAAAATACTCCAAATGACACCAAATTTTTATTGTAGATAGGTATCGATATAAGTAAGCTCCTGTCCAAAATTCAAAGCATTATGACAAGAATTGAAGAGTGGGGATTTAATTTTGTGATTTGTCACTATTCTAGAGAGCCTTCACTAAAATGGTTGCTGGGGTCAGCCCACTAATCCAAATTGGTTGAAACAACTTTTGAATTAAACTAGACATCAAGGGCTACAACTTTGATGTTGGTCATAGTTTCTGTAGGAGGGCCTAAGTATTTTTAATAATTATTTTAAAAACCGGCCAGTAAATTAGAATAAAAGGAATTAATAATATGCATGGCACTATTCATCTTCCTCAAAGCCCGAAACCAGGCCGAAAATGGAGGTGTTTGCGGGCCGTTTTCCGGCGGCTAGGGGCGGCGACTCCACCGACCTTTGACTCCTTTACCCTCACGGTGGTGGAGGGAGCAGTTGGCCGGCGGTTGGGGCGGCCGGAGGTGGCGGCGGCGCCTCACCCGAGAGCTCCAAAAGCCATTAAAAAATGGTGTTTTTTCTGGATTTTCACTCCACCCAACCGGCTTGACTGAGCCCGACCTCTACCCTAACAAGTCTAGGATCTAAACACAAGAGAAGGAGAGGGGGAGGACCTGAGTTCGGGCATGGATGCGGGTTGAGCGGCGCGACGTCATGGTGGCGGCGGTGGCGGCGTTTCTCCTCCTTGGTGGATCCGGCAAGGCTCTCTCCTCCTTCTCTGATTTCGAAAACAATCTCCCCTCTCTCCTAAGTGAGCATATAAAGAGGAGAGGGGAGAGGGGGCGGTTTTCATCAAGGGGCAAGTGCCTCTTCATGAAAAGGTTGGGAGGAGAGAGAGAGGGGTGGAGCCACCCCTTGGTGGCCGGGAAATGGTTGGGGGGGAGAGATGTCAGCCAATAGGTGGCTGTGGGCCCCTCTTTGGCTGACCCCATGCCTCCTCACACTTCAAAACACCCACTCACCTCTCCACCACCTTTTCTCTCTCCTAAATATATCAAAATTCTCACTTCTTTCTCTCTCCTAGTCACCCTCACGATTTCTTCTCCCTAAAAGCCTAAAGGCAGCCCATAATTAATATTAATACCTCATAATTCAAAAGAGAATGGAGGCTCTCCCTTTCACCAAAAAAATAATCCTCTTTTCTCACTTTCTCTCTCCTATATTACTCTTCCAAAAATTGACCTAACCCTCTCTCCTAGTCACCATGTTTACTAGCCTAGGGTTTAGGCTATAGGCAGCCATATTATCCCTTACTATTACCTCATGAGCCTACATGAGGGCTTGAGCTTGAGTTAACCTAATTGAACTAGGTTTGACTTGATTCGGGCTTAGGGTTGACTTGGTCAACTTGACCTTTTGGGTCACCATCAAAGGACTCCTAGTGACCCATTGACCTCCTCTAAGGCCTAGGTATGGTTAAGTAGGGTAGGTTTGACATAATGAGGGTGAATTGTCTCAAAGGAAGGTCACCTTGGCCTAACTAGGGCTTGAGTTGACTTGGGTCAACTTAGCCACCAGATTTGCCCCCAATGGGTCTTGGTGACCCATTGATCTCATAATAGGTCTAGGAATGCCTTGGAGTCAGATTGAACTCACCAGGCCACCAAAAATTAGGGTTTTAAGATTTTACTATTTGCAGCCCAAGTGAGCCTCAACTAGTCATTTGGTCTCCTAGGCTCACTAAGGACTTGCCAAGACTGAGTCATGCTCAAAGCCACACCTAGGGGGGGTCTGATTTGAAAAAGGGATGTTACAAATCCCAATAAACAAAACAAAAATTTCGTCCCCGAAATTAAGGTTAAGTCTATGGGAGCTTTCCTATCGGTTATCCTAAGCTTGTAACATCCCACGAGGGTTGAATTGCTTTACCAAGGCTAATAAATAGGGGCTAGCCCCAATAAACAAAGGATTAGCCTCTAATCTTAGGTGATACTCCGGTGTAAAACAAGTAGGGAAAAATAATTACAAGCATCTTGAGAAGTTAGGAGATATTACCTGGCTAAACAACTCCGGGTACTTCTCTCGCATCAAGTCCTCGGGTTCCCAAGTATGCTCCTCTTGCCCATGATTCCTCCTCAAGACTTTGACTAGCAGGATCTTCTTGCGGCGCAAGACCCGTATCCCCTGGTCGTCTATCCATATCGTCTCCACCTGAACGGACCGATCGGTAGCTACCGGCCCATCAGTGGTGGTAATCTGTAGCTCCGGGCGTAGTAGAGCCCTCCTGAGAGAAGATACGTGGAACACATCATGTAGGCTGGACAGCTCCTGCGATAGCTCCAGTCTGTAAGCTAATGGACCGATCCGCTCCAGGATCCTGAAAGGCCCCATGTATCTCGGACTGAGCTTCTTCCGCCGACCACGTACTCGTGAAACCCCGTGCATCGGCCGGATCTTCAAGAACACCCGGTCCCCAACCTGAAACTCCACCTGATGGGTCGGGCGTCATAGTACTTAGCTTGTCTGCTCTGGGCCTCTAATATCCTGTCTCTGATCAGCCTTACCTGAGCCTGCCTAAGTAAGCCTGCAATCATCTCCACTCCCTGGAAGTGAACCGGCCATCCCGATCCGACACAATCGTCTTGGGCACCCCGTGATAACGAACAGCTACTCACAATTCTTATGAAACACCCACGAGACTTTTCTTTCGGGTCGGGGTGACCCCAACTACCTCGTTAAATCTTATCTTCATCCGATGATGCAACATAGCGATTTAGTCTTATCTTCATCCGAATAACGTCGAACTATATTAAATTCAATCTCACTATGTTTGTTACGCCACATTCCCTAAATTAGGTCTAAGGAAACCCAAGTCAATCCTATTTGCCCAATAAACAAAAGACAAGCCCCCAATAAACAAAAGATAAGCCCCTATCTTCCTTGGGCTAAGTATCTTTGATATTACCATGTTATATCCGTCCTAGCTGGGTGTACAATCCCCGGGCTTCAATCTTCGACTTGGGGTTCCACCCTGAAACTCGTCGATATACCCCATACTTAAAACTCTTTAAGACACATTTTTGACAACCTTATCTGGGTCAAAATGTTCCCAATCCCAAATGTATATCATCTGAATTTGAATTCATATCCCACCCTTGGTGTTTGTCTTTGTGGTTGTCTCCGAGAAATCTTGTTACATGTACGAGGGTTAAGACCACTTATCTTCTACCATTCTGCTAATTGCTTATTGGTCCCAACTCTCCTTAAAGCAGTCTACTGATTTGAGTAATCCTTGATAGAGACCATAAGGTCACCTGAGTTTATCTATTAGGTTGTCGTTAAACTCTTCCTTTTATTCTGTTTGGGTACATCCTTACCTTAAACAAGTTCATACCCAGGGTCTATTTCGAACTAGGGAATGTTATAAGTCGTCATGGTTGGTCATGTGTCCTAATGGGTTGAGTCTAACTCATTGACCTAGGAATTATAAGATGAGGTCTTTGCAACCGGAGGTACTCTCTGTTGGGGGAAGGGTTTGCCTCAAGCTACAAAGAAGAATTCCATTTGTTAAAGAAGTGGACAATTTATATGTGATCACCATATGGGCACACCACTGCTTCCGCTGCTTAGTTTGTCCCCAAACTAAACTCGTGCGGGGGTGACCCAGGGTTTGTGGACTGCTACTTTTTCGATTGTGATTCCCTCTGATACCACTTTGTAAGACCCCATTTTTTTTTTTTTCAAACCCGGGGTCTTATGCCCAGAACCGCCGCTTTGCGGTGACACCTTCGCACCCGGGAAGGTAGTCACTACAACGTGCCGATTCTGCCGGCCTTTTCAATCACAATCAAGTAGCAAGTAGAACAGTAAAGAGAAATGCAGTCCACAATAATAAATCACATATAAGTAAACTCCACGAAGGGAGTGTCCACAGTATAACATCAGAGTAAAAACAAAGTACTGAAATGAAAAGGACTTAAGCCTGGTACAATAACACCTCACTACATGGTCACTCAACGGAAGCTGAACTAAAACTAAGAGTCACTATAACTGTCACTGAACCAAGAGCACCCAAGCTTGACTGGTCCATCTCCACCGACCCCATAATCTGCTGGTGCTGCATCTCTGGGCGCTTCCTCCTTTTCGACCTGCAGTCCCCGCCTCGCAATCCACGTCTGCGTCTACGTCTTCGGCCTCCTGACTGCTGAGCTGGTGGGATCCCACCCATCAAGGGGCATTTGACCCGTGTATGTCCCGGCTGGTGACAATGGTAACATGGTCGCGGGGTCAACTCCGTCAGAAACTGCAAAACCCGAGACCCTTCCATATGGTACACCTAAAATGTTGTGGTCCGAAAACCGTTAGTCTATAAGACTAAGCCCTATCATCCCCCACCCCTTCCCCCATGCTCTAAGGCACCGAGCGGAGAGGAAGAGAGGGAAGGACATGAAAGTGGAGAGTACAACAAAAACAGGTGACAAGTCCTAACTAACAGTTTATAACAAGTGAGCAACATAATATAAGTGTTGTAATAGGTCAAACAAGAAGGAAAATAAGTAAGGTAATTTAAACCTTCACTTATGTGAGTACACATAAGCCAAGGGATCTTTTGCAAGGCTCCCATCGTATAAAGTGTCCCATACCACTTATACGTTGGGGTGTCGGTTATCAAACAGCAGCATATATATATATATTGAAATTAACCTTTGATTTATAAACTTGCCCACACAAGCTTATAGACCAAGGGGTCGTTTTGCAAGTCCTAAAGTATAAGCGTCCCATTCCACTTATGCTTTAGGTGTCAAGGGTTATTATGATCAATTATAATATGCATCTATATGGTGGGTAATGTTATGGCATGCAGTGCAACTCACACACACGACTTTGTGTACACAAACCTTTAGTTCCCCCTTTCTGGAGATAACTCCCAGGTTACTCCCGTAGTGGCAAACGGAAGCGGTGGGTTGGGCTTCGCCCACCTCAAAACCAGTAAAAGCACTACCGGTCTGACCTATCGTACGCTCACGCCTGGTGCACGAGGCGGACTCCTGCGTACTTTGCCGACTGGTCCGCCGGACTTAACCTTTGGCAAGGTGCTACCCACCTTGCCGAGTCAACGATGTCGGTGTCGGTGCAATCGATCTCCCCGATACCGAAGACCCACCACCTTTTCCTTCCTATCTATGCACATGCAACGATTATAGTATAAGCAGTAAAAAGGTAAAAGCTCCCGGACAAGTCCGTCCGTATCCACTACCAACCAAGCCCAAAGGCTCCCCGGACAAACCCGTCCGTAAGGTCTATCAACCGAGCCAAAAGCTCCCCGGACAAACCCGTCCGGCTTGATTCAAATCCCCATCCCTTAAACACATCGGGATGGCCTAAC
This sequence comes from Platanthera zijinensis, assembly GCA_039513925.1. Classification (NCBI taxonomy): domain Eukaryota; kingdom Viridiplantae; phylum Streptophyta; class Magnoliopsida; order Asparagales; family Orchidaceae; genus Platanthera; species Platanthera zijinensis. The sequence continues at coordinate 102,511,025 of CM077089.1, forward strand.
CATTTCCGACCCTAACTACTGAGTGTGTGCAAATGTGAATCCCTACTTAACTGATTACTCTTTCTTTTGTTTTGAGGTTTACGTTAGCCCAGGACTGCCTCCGGATTATACCCCGTGAAGGGTTCTCAATAGGCACTAGGAACTACGATGGTATGAAGACCAAAGTTCCCTTTCGCAAGGCACTTATTTTTGGTTGGTTGACTTCCCTTACCCATTCCTTTCATATTACAGTATACTATCCTAGGGTGATTTTTGACTCTTCGCTCCTACGGGAACGACGATCTTTCGTCGGACCCGCGCACCTTCTAACACTTACTGACTCGATTCTCACCAGACCTTGAAACCTCCTTAGTGATCCATTCTCTTCTATGAATCCACCAACATGACCTATCCTTAAGTCAACAGAACCTAACCCTGTTTACACATTTCCTCATGGTTATTATCTACCGACCAACCTGTACTATATGATGTTCATGAAAACTCGACTCCTACTTTTCATCCAAATACCTCAGATTATTTATCGGGGGTCTATCCTAACAGGATTTGCCTAAATCCAAAGCATTAAATATTTTCCTAAAAAATCAGATAATTTATTTATTTATTCTTAAGGGCCTAATATCATCATTTTGAACATGAGGTATGTCATTTTAGTTGATTCAAAACATCAAAGTTCTATGGTAAATACTAGTAGGCCTAAGTATCTATTTTTCCAAGGTTTGATAATTTACAATGATGTCCAAGGGGCCTAAATATAATTTAGTAATAAATCGTCTAGTTCTTGTTTATTGAAGCATCTATATAAAATATTCCTCCAAAAATCTTGAAATAATTACAGGGTGCTGGTATGATATTAAAAACAACATTTACAGAAATCCATATTTTTCTTGCTGGAAATTAAATTATAATAAATCATTTACTAATTAACAATCTAACCGGCTTTGTGAATCAAGTACTGTAACAGCAACCCTAAATTCCAGATCTCAAATTTTCCAGCAATTTAACAAGCCCTAATTTATTTTTACCATCTAAAGCCCATATTAAAAGATTGTGATTGAACCTCTACAAATTCTCAACATAAAGTTCTATAAAAATTCAGGAATCAATGTTCTAATCAGCAAGATCTAAATCCAGAATTTTAACTGATTTTAATTAAATTAAAGCCACCAAACAATTGAAAACAACAAATCGGCTAATAATCATTTAACACATGAAGTATAACTTTTATTAATCATAAAATTCCAGGAAAATTACCATGTGTCTAGAACACTCTAAAACTCACTCTACCCAAGTTTCATAGCTTTTAGATGAGTTAAATTACTGTTTTGACCCTAAAGGCCCTTCTACCCTAAAACTAGGGTTTAGGATTTGAGGTACCTAGCTACCTCAAAATTCTCTAAGATTATAACCAGAGGGTTAAATATTCATTAACCACCTCTCCACCAAATATCAAGGCCATACAAGGGCATTTGCCCCTATGTCCTTCACACGCCCCCAAAAGTCCTCACTTTGGGTTTGTACCTGGGCCCTAGGGTAAATCCACCCTAACACATCACCTTTGCTCCCCAAAGGCTCTTAGGATCATCCTAACCCAGTGATCAAAACCTCAACCTCTGTTGAGGTGAGTTGACCACTCATTTGTCACAAATCCCCCTTTTTCCCAAATTACCCTTCCCTAGGTCCAACTTAGGGCTTAATGGTTCCTGTTCAAAACTCAACCAAATGAGTTGAAATTTGAACCAGACCTAGATATATACACCAGGGACACCTCACCAAAACTTGGGAGGGTATGGAGGTCATTTGACCCTTCAATTTCCTAACCCTAGCTTTTATAGATTTAGATCAAAAACCTAGGTTAAAATACTCCAAATGACACCAAATTTTTATTGTAGATAGGTATCGATATAAGTAAGCTCCTGTCCAAAATTCAAAGCATTATGACAAGAATTGAAGAGTGGGGATTTAATTTTGTGATTTGTCACTATTCTAGAGAGCCTTCACTAAAATGGTTGCTGGGGTCAGCCCACTAATCCAAATTGGTTGAAACAACTTTTGAATTAAACTAGACATCAAGGGCTACAACTTTGATGTTGGTCATAGTTTCTGTAGGAGGGCCTAAGTATTTTTAATAATTATTTTAAAAACCGGCCAGTAAATTAGAATAAAAGGAATTAATAATATGCATGGCACTATTCATCTTCCTCAAAGCCCGAAACCAGGCCGAAAATGGAGGTGTTTGCGGGCCGTTTTCCGGCGGCTAGGGGCGGCGACTCCACCGACCTTTGACTCCTTTACCCTCACGGTGGTGGAGGGAGCAGTTGGCCGGCGGTTGGGGCGGCCGGAGGTGGCGGCGGCGCCTCACCCGAGAGCTCCAAAAGCCATTAAAAAATGGTGTTTTTTCTGGATTTTCACTCCACCCAACCGGCTTGACTGAGCCCGACCTCTACCCTAACAAGTCTAGGATCTAAACACAAGAGAAGGAGAGGGGGAGGACCTGAGTTCGGGCATGGATGCGGGTTGAGCGGCGCGACGTCATGGTGGCGGCGGTGGCGGCGTTTCTCCTCCTTGGTGGCTCCGGCAAGGCTCTCTCCTCCTTCTCTGATTTCGAAAACAATCTCCCCTCTCTCCTAAGTGAGCATATAAAGAGGAGAGGGGAGAGGGGGCGGTTTTCATCAAGGGGCAAGTGCCTCTTCATGAAAAGGTTGGGAGGAGAGAGAGAGGGGTGGAGCCACCCCTTGGTGGCCGGGAAATGGTTGGGGGGGGGGGAGAGATGTCAGCCAATAGGTGGCTGTGGGCCCCTCTTTGGCTGACCCCATGCCTCCTCACACTTCAAAACACCCACTCACCTCTCCACCACCTTTTCTCTCTCCTAAATATATCAAAATTCTCACTTCTTTCTCTCTCCTAGTCACCCTCACGATTTCTTCTCCCTAAAAGCCTAAAGGCAGCCCATAATTAATATTAATACCTCATAATTCAAAAGAGAATGGAGGCTCTCCCTTTCACCAAAAAAAATAATCCTCTTTTCTCACTTTCTCTCTCCTATATTACTCTTCCAAAAATTGACCTAACCCTCTCTCCTAGTCACCATGTTTACTAGCCTAGGGTTTAGGCTATAGGCAGCCATATTATCCCTTACTATTACCTCATGAGCCTACATGAGGGCTTGAGCTTGAGTTAACCTAATTGAACTAGGTTTGACTTGATTCGGGCTTAGGGTTGACTTGGTCAACTTGACCTTTTGGGTCACCATCAAAGGACTCCTAGTGACCCATTGACCTCCTCTAAGGCCTAGGTATGGTTAAGTAGGGTAGGTTTGACATAATGAGGGTGAATTGTCTCAAAGGAAGGTCACCTTGGCCTAACTAGGGCTTGAGTTGACTTGGGTCAACTTAGCCACCAGATTTGCCCCCAATGGGTCTTGGTGACCCATTGATCTCATAATAGGTCTAGGAATGCCTTGGAGTCAGATTGAACTCACCAGGCCACCAAAAATTAGGGTTTTAAGATTTTACTATTTGCAGCCCAAGTGAGCCTCAACTAGTCATTTGGTCTCCTAGGCTCACTAAGGACTTGCCAAGACTGAGTCATGCTCAAAGCCACACCTAGGGGGGGTCTGATTTGAAAAAGGGATGTTACACTAGGGACCTCCCACCCCCTTGCCCATCCTGTACCTGGAGCAAGATAAAAGAAAAAGGGTGGCCTTGGCTAAATTACAAAACACCTCCCCAATTAAGAGCTTCAAACCACCACTACTAACCACGACCCATGATTCGGCTTTTGGGAAAGAAAACATAGCCGACAAGGAACATTAAAAAAATCAAGGAATTCTCTCGCGAGTGAAAATCAAGGTAAGGGAAAAGCGTTGAGATGACTCAACACGGCATGGCGTTGAGTGAGCCCCACTCACTCAACGCCTAACCAGACCTTGGCGTTGAGTGAGTTATCCTCACTCAGCGCCAAAAACAACCATGTCATTGAGTGAGGTTCACTCACTCAATGCCCTCCGTAAGAACAGCTCTGTCGTTGAGTGAGCTAACCTCACTCAACTCCAAAATAGCTATGGCGTTGAGTTAGGTTCACTCACTCAACGCCTCCCGCAAGAAAACTCTTGCGTTGAGTGAGCTAACCTCACTCAACGCCAAAACTGCTATGGCGTTGAGTGAGGTCCACTCCCTTAATGCCTTCAGGAAAACAGGCAGTGGTGTTGAGTGAGCTAACCTCACTCAACGCCAAACCAGCTACAGCGTTGAGTGAGGTCCACTCACTCAATGCCTTAGCACATAACCGCAAAACCCAATGGTGGCGTTGAGTGATTCCACCTCTCTCATCGCCAAAACAGCTTTGGCGTTGAGTGAGGTTAACTCACTCTATGCCAAAGTACTTACCCGTAGGAAAACCCTAAACCAACGCCATCCGGAAGAGGTCGGCGGGAATGCCGATTGATTCTCGCCGAATCGGCGGAAATGCCGATTGATTCTTGCCGAATCGGCGGGAATGCCTATTGATTCTTGCCGAATCGGCGGGAATGCCAGTTGACTCTCGCCGAATCGGCGGGAATGCCGATTTATTCTCGCCGAATCGGCGGGAATCACTAACGATACTCGTCAAAGTCGGTGAGAATCACTTAGTGATTCCCATCGATTTCGACATAGATGAATTTTCTCACTCAATCGCCTCACTACTTAGCCGCAAAAGAACAGACAAAACTATGGCTTTGAGTGTGTGCACCACACTCAATGCTAAATGTAACGCCCCCAATTTTTCTGCGACTATTTTTTTTTTGTTCGGCGTTAGGGTTACGCGTCTTCATGGCTTGTGCCATTTGTGGAGTGTGGTTTAGCTCTTTAGAATTGAGTGGCCTATTTTGTAGCCTATGGGAAAGGTCTCCCTAGCAAGCCGTGTCGTTTTGGGTGACCCAGTGTGGCCTCTTGGGGGATGCTTGTAGTTTGGCTTTAGGAGGTTATAACTCGAGTTCTGTTCATTGAAAGTTAATTTCGACTTCGCCATTTTGTTCGTAGCGTGGGTATTTAGCTACGGTGCGAATTTCATCGAATTTCGAGGTAGTTCGGTTTTCGCTTCGTTTTTGGTGTGCTATTAGTAAAATCAAATTAGAAATTTAATTTTTTAGCTGAGTGAACCGGCGGCTGGGCTGCAGTTCGGCTGAACCGACATGGCTAAGCAGTTATAAAAGCCTTATTAATAAGTGGCGGGCCCACTTCTCCTTCCTCCTTCCCGAGACCAAAAGAAAACCGATGTTCCTGTTTCGTGGAAATTAGAGGCGGAACGACGGGCTGCCCTAGCTTTCGGACGGTGATTCCGGGAGTGTTCGTGGACTGATTTCGATTCCGAAAGCGGCGTTGTCTTGCTCTCGCTCAGATCTACATTTCGACGGTAAGAAATTCAATTTTCGTGGAGTTTTAGGAGATTTGGGATTTCCCGTTCCTATGGTTTCCGCCATTAAAGTGCGGGTATGCTTGTTAGGTGCTTTTAGGTGCTGCTCCTTATAGTTCAGAGTGAAGAGGAGGGAAAGCCGACCAAGCTTTGCCAGAAATCGAGGCAAGTGGTGTTCTTGCCCTTGCCATTCTTTTGTTCTCTTGTAATTTTTTAAAATCCCGGTTAGCCCTAGGGTAGAAGCCAAGCATGTTTTTCATCTTGCTGAAAAATTAGGGTTTAGATTCTCCTATTGAGCACCCCTCTTTCCGTTGTTGGTGCTCAACCCGCCGGTGTAATTCCATCAGTTTTACTCCAGATTGTTGTCTTGTTGGTGGCTTGCGAGTGAAGCCGGGAGAGTGTGGGAGAAGGGGGTGCATGTTGTATTACTGGTAAGAGTTTTTTCAAATTCTGTCTAGCCGGCATTGAGTGTGGTGCACACACTCAAAGCCTTTGCGGGTTTGGCATTGAGTGTGGTGCATACACTCAACTCCGCAGTTGTAGCCAGTCAGAATATTTCTAAGTACTGGGGCATTTAGTGAGGTGGACTCACTCAACGCCACAGCCCCTGCTAGCGGCTAAGTACTTTGGCGTTGAGTGAGTCAACCTCACTCAACGCTATGTCCATTTTGGCGTTTAGTGAGGCAACCTCACTCAACGCTGTGGTTTTCCTTAGAAGCTAAGTGTTTTGGCGTTTAGTTAGACGACCTCACTCAACGCCATTTCGGTTTTGGCGTTGAGTGAGGATGACTCACTCAACGCCGTCGCTTATGTGCAGCCAATTACTTTGGCGTTGAGTGAGGTGTGCTCACTCAACGCCATAGCCTTTTCTGAGGCTAAGTACTTTGGCATTGAGTGAGTTGACCACACACAAAGCCATTTCTGGTTTGGCGTTGAGTAAGGTGGCTTCACTCAATGCCGAAGGCAAGTTTGCGGCCAAGTCCCGTGGCATTGAGTGAGTGAACCTCACTCAACGCCATTTTTTCTTTGGCGTTGAGTGAGGTAGACTCACTCAACGCCACAGCCCTTCTTTGCGGCCAGAACTTCTGGCATTGAGTGAGATGACCTCACTCAACGCCATTATTGTTTTGGCGTTGAGTGAGGTCAGCTCACTCAACGCCGCAGATTTGCCTTGTTGCGGCTAAGTTCCAGTGCGTTGAGTGAGTCAACCTCACTCAACGCCTTTGCTATTTTGGCATTGAGTGAGGTGGACTCACTCAACGCCACAATTTTCTTTTGCGGCTTAGTGTAAGGGAGTTGAGTGAGTGAGCTTCACTCAACGCCATTACTGTTTTGGCATTGAGTGAGGCTAGCTCACTCAACGTCACTTTCTCTGATTGAGGTTATGTACTAGGGCGTTGAGTGAGTGTACCTCACTCAACGCCATAGCTGTTTTGGCATTGAGTGAGGCTAGCTCACTCAATGCTAGTGTTGTTCTTCTAGAGGGCGTTGAATGAGTGAACCTCACTCAACGCCATGCTTGTTTTGACGCTGAGTGTGGCTATCTCACTCAATGCCAAGGTCTTGGTAGGCGTTGAGTGGGTCCACCTCAACGCCAAGCCGTGTTGGGTCATCTCAACACTTTTTCCTCTTCCTCGATTTTCGTTCCTGAGTTAATTCCTTGTTTATATTTTGAGTTTCCTTGTCGGCCATGTTTTTCTTTCCTAAAGGCCGAATCGTGGGTCGTGATTAGTAGTGGTGGTTTGGAGCTCTTCATGAGGGAGGTGTTGTGTAATTTAGCCAAGGCCACCCTTATTCTTCTATCTTGCTTCAGGTACGGGCTTGGCAAGGGGGTGGAAGGCCCCTTGTGCTTTCACATGTAGATCCTTGAGCTTGTTGGCTTGTAAATGGTGGTTGGGGACTGAGTTTGCCTCCAACCCGGATCCATATTGTTTTTTTTCTACTACCATCTCCCACAGCTTAGGGTGTTAGAAGTTTCTGCCTTGGTAGATTGCAACACTTTGGGCTCTTGGTAGCCTAGTAGACCCTGCAGGATGTAGTTTCTGGGTAGGGTTAATATTGTTTCCTCGCATGTAGTACATTTCTTATTGTCTTTCTTTGGGCAGTTATGACTTTTACTGCTGTGTGTTTTCCTCTTTCATTTATTTCCCTGGTTGACACTTTCATGCAGTTTTTCCTTGTTTTTCTTGCTGAGGTATTCTTCCTTCTTTTGAATGCCTCAGGTTCTGAGTAGTAGCCAGTTTGGTGGCTAGGTTCCGGTGGTGTTGCTGGTGGTCTCTTGTGCTTTGGAGATCCTGTTGCTTTGTTGGTGAGGTAGTTTTTCAGTACTTATCTTACAGACATACATATGTGTCAGTGGGTTCGTGTCAGGTTGTTGGCGCCCAATGGTAGTTTTTTTTACCTTTATACTAGATATATTACTTTTGCTGCTACCATTTTCTGGATATAGTCTACTTGCTCTAGGGAGGATTTATGCTAGGTTGCTAGTTATTTTAAAACTACAATTAATATTGTAAGTATATTGCATGATCAGCATGTTTTATAAAAGTAAATCACTATTTTCTAAACAACGTATAAAAATCTTTTTCTTATATATAATATAAATTAAATGTAGAGTCTTGCATAGCATAAGTTGTCCTCTTAGGGCTCTTATGCACTTCTTAGGATGTCAAACCTGAATAAAGTACTTTTCCGCAACGCATAAGTATAGTTTTTAACTGTGGACTAGGTGATCCACCGAGCCGAGGGATACGGCCTCAAAAATATAACTGATTTTCTAATCATTAAACTCATGATTTTCTTTCATAAAGTTAGTAGATGGTTTTGCCTGAGCGTCAGCAGTTATCCCCTGCTTGACGTGACAACATGACGCGTGTTTTCTCATACTCTGATAATTCCTAAATTCGGAGAAAATGCGGGTTGTGACAGTTGGTATCAGAGGGAGGTTGCTTGACAAGTTAGTCGGGCAACATTCCTTTGATTGCTTTAATAGTTCAGCATCATGTAATTCACACACCGATATGTCATCAACACGTCTTGGCAAAAGCACGAACACTACACTCATAGCATAACATGAAATATACGGGGCATATTATGTAGTATGGGATGCATAATATGTGTTCGTATATGGATCCACCATAGGGGCAACATGTGAGGGTTATTTAGTATGGGATGCATAACCTCACCACATGGCTGCGTCTAGTACATTTTCTTTTTCGTTGCATGTGAATGTTATGTAGTATGGGATGCATAACATTTTCATGCGTACGCCGCTCATAACATGCATTAGGGACTTTTTAGAATGCATAGCACAATCATGCATAACATAACATTGCATAAGCACAACGTGCAAAGCCAAAGACTGGCAGGATGACATATGTACACACATAAGCTTTCAACTCAAAAGTAATATAAAGGCATTCATTCCCGATCTAGCACATGAATTAGCATGGTGGTGGTTAACCATCTTAGGTTAGGGCATAACATCAATTTTTGTAAAAAGATAAACTCCTAGAGCAAGTTTAGCAGCTTTAAGTTTATATCTATATATGTATTGTCTGTACTTGTAGTGGGTTCTAGCCATTGTATTAGGATCTAACTAGTGTTGTTATGATTTTAGGATGGCGAGACGTCCTTCGACTAGATCGACTCCCCTGTCTGAGGATGAGTCATCTGGAGCTCTGAATGACGCGGCTATCGATAGCCTGCGGTAGAGTAGCGATGCCATGAGCAGACAAATGGTAGAGATGCAGGCCAAGATTCAGTCCCTGGTTGCGGTTCTGGCAGGTCAGACTCATGGAGTGCAAGGTCCTGCAGGGGGGTTAGCTATCCCTCCTCCTCCTGTACCCTTAAGACCTCAAGTGGTGGTGCCAGCAGAGATGGCCTTCATCTCGCAGTTTCAGAGGCTGAGCCCTCCCACTTATGACGGGAAGGCAGATTTCATGGTGATAGACGACTGGCTGATCTCCATTGAGGAGATTTTCTCGTACTCAGGGATTGCAGATGATTAGAGGATGATGATAGCCGCCTATCAGCTTAAAGGTTTGGCTAAGAGTTGGTGGCTGAGAGAGAAGGAGAGCTTGGTGGCTGGATGCTCTTAGGAGGTGTTCAAGGAGATGCTATTGAGGAAGTTCTTACCATTGGTCGAGCGTGATCGCCTCATGAATGACTTCCTACATCTAAAGCAAAGGCAACTCACGGTGGGTGAGTATGAGATAGAGTTCAGCAAGTTAAGCCATTTTTCCCCTGCATTGGTCAGCATTGAGGATGATCGAGTTAAGCAATTTCTCGGTGGTTTGAGGAGCGAGGTGCAGCAGTTGACCAGTGCTTATGGGTCAGAGACTTATGCAAGTGTAGTGGAGGCTGCTCTGAAGATGGAGGCTATTGAGACCGCGAAGAGCAGAGGCCAGCAAATAAGGAAGGATAAGAGGAAGTCTGTGGAGGAGAAGAAACCCCAGGTACCCGGTGCGGCTCCGGGAAAGAAGAGCAAAGTGGTGTGCAGCTTCTGTTGCCGATCAGGCCACCCTGTCGAGAGATGTTTCAAGAAGGCAACAGCTCAGAGGAAGGAGCAGGTTCATGTGATTCAGGGTGCTCCTAGGAGAGATGTCTCCTGTTCTGTTTGCAAGCGACCCGGGCATAATGCTTCCCAGTGCTGATCCAAGGATAAAGTCTGCTTTCAGTGTGGGCAGAAGGGACACATAAAGTCTAGGTGTCCTCAAGTCCAGCCTGTTCTTCATGCAGTTCCTCTACAGGCATTACCTCCACCTCAGCGTGTGGACAAGGGAAAGTGAAAGCTGAACGTGATCTCTTCCGAGGAGGCTCAAGATTTGACTCAGGTCATCTCAGGTTAGTTGTCTTTCATGCCTGAATGTTTTGTTCTTGTCTTGCTAGAATGTTTGCAGTATTGTTGTGGTAGTTCCTTAGTTTTATATGCTCCTATAAGGAAATTTAGGGTGAAGAACCGTTGGGCGCGTGTTCTGTTTGACTCGGCACTACCCACTCGTTCGTGCCTAGAGCCTTTTTGGAGCGACATCGGTTGACTTTAAATCGAGTTCGGGATACCTTCCGTGTCAATTTCCCCTCTAGTGAATCTATGTTGTCAGATTTGGGCATGTTTGATTGCCCTGTTTTGTTGGGGGACTTCCTTGCGAAGGCAGACCTGAAGATGATTGATCTGGAGGACTTCGATGTTATTTTGGGCATAGTCTGGCTATCTAGGTATGATGCAGTCATTCAGTGCAAAGGGAAGCGCTTGGACTTCATCAGGGATGACGGTCAGCCCAGAAGCGTGTATGCTGATCTATGCCAGGATTCTCCTGTCATCTCTGCGGTATGTGCTCAGAAGCTGTTTCTTTCGGATTGTTTTGCTTATTTGGTCTCGGTGGTTGGGACCGCTATTAGTGTACCGCGCTTTGAGGAGATTCTAGTTGTTCGTGGTTTCGCCGATGTCTTTCCGGATGATCTTCCTGGTCTTCCTCCCGAGCGGGATGTGGAGTTTGTGATTGATTTAGAGCCAGGTACGCGTCCTATTGCTAAGACGCTGTACCGGATGGCCCCTCGTGAGTTAGAGGAGTTGCGAGTTCAGTTGGATGAGCTATTGGCCAAGGGATTTATCAGGCAGAGTTTGTCTCCTTGGGGTGCTCTTGTGTTGTTTGTGAAGAAGAAAGATGGGTCAATGCGGCTTTGCATCGACTATAGGGAGTTGAACAAAGTCACAATTAAGAACAGGTACCCTCTACAGAGGATCGATGACTTATTTGACCAGTTGCGTGGTAGCACGGTGTTCTCCAAGATCGATCTTCGCTCAGGCTATCATCAGCTCAGGATCCGTGGGGCAGATATTCCACAGAATGCGTTTAGATCGAGGCATGGACATTTTGAGTTCTTGGTGATGTCGTTTGGTTTGACCAACACACCATCAGCCTTCATGGATATGATGAACAGGGTGTTCAAGGATTTCTTAGACAAGTTCGTGGTGGTCTTCATCGATGACGTGTTGGTTTATTCTCGCAGCGCTGAGGAGCATGAGCAGCATCTGCGCTTTGTTCTATCGGAGTTGAGGAACCACAAGTTATTTGCCAAGCTAAGCAAGTGCGAATTTTGGTTGCCTCATGTTTCATTTCTAGGCCACGTGGAGAACAAGGATGGGATCTCAGTCGAACCAGAAAAGATCGCAGCAGTGATGGATTGGAGTAGGCCGAATATGCATAAGGCGATCAGGAGTTTCCTAGGGTTGGCTGGCTACTACAGGAGGTTTGTGGAGGGTTTCTCTTCCCTGGCTGTACCTTTGACCAAGCTGACTCAGAAGAACGTGGCTTTTGTTTGGAGCGAGAAGTGCGAAGAAGCCTTCCTGGAGTTAAAGAGGAGATTGTGCACTGCTACCGTTCTGACCCTGCCTACTGAAGGGGTGGATTATGATGTTTACGTGGATGCTTCGCATGTAGGTCTGGGTTGTGTGTTAATGCAGGTTGGAAAGGTGATTGCCTATGGGTCAAGGCATCTGAAGACTCATGAGAAGAATTATCATACACATGACCTCGAGTTCGCAGCGGTTATTTATGCATTGAAGTTGTGGAGAAACCTACTTTATGGGGCTCAGTGCAAAATCTTCACCGACCATAAGAGCCTGAAGTACGTGTTCACGCAGAAGGAGTTGAATCTGCGCCAGCGGCGGTGGCTAGAGTATGTGGCCGATTATGACATAGAGATCCAGTATCATCCAGGCAAGGCCAATGTGGTGGCCGACGCCCTGAGCCGTAAGACGGGAAAGATCTTTAATCTCACCGCCGATTGTTTAGTGGAGGAGTTTCTCCTTATGGATATATCAGTGGGATGCTGCGGCTTGCAGAGTAGTTTATCAGTGGCAGAGGCGTCCTGTATTTCTTTGACCAGACTGCACCAGAAGGACGATCCAGATCTTCTGAACTTATTCACCAAGACCGAGAAGGGGGAGTTTAGAGACTTTTCTATCGATGATGCGGGTACTTTGAAGTACCGCAACAGATTTTGCATCCCCGCTGTTGGGGACATTAGAGGTATGATTTGCAGAGAGGCTCATGGATCCAGCGTTGCCTACCATCCAGGATCTACGAAGATGTATCGTGACCTAAAGCAAATTTCCTGGTGGTATGGCATAAAAGGCGAATTAGCTCGTTTTGTTGCGGAGTGCCACACTTGCAAGCGTGTGAAGGCCGATCATGGAAGCCCTAGTGGAAAGTTGACTTCGTTAGAGATCCCGACTTTGAAGTGGGAAAATATATCTATGGATTTCATCACGGGTTTACCACGATCCCCGAGGGGATTTGATTCTGTTTGGGTCATAGTGGATAGACAGACGAAGTGTGCATGCTCACTTCGTGCCATATAAGATTGATTACCCGATGAAGAAGATAGCGGAGTTGTACTTGAATGAAGTCATCCGACTACATGGTGTGCCTGTGAGTATCATTTCTGATCGAGACTCCCGGTTTACTTCTCGTTTTTGGCAGAGTCTGCAGGAGGGTTTGGGAACGGATCTTAGGTATTCTACTGCTTACCACCAACAAACCAATGGGCAGACAGAGCGGGTGAATCAGATTGTTGATGATATGATCTGATGCTACATTTTAGACCACGGTGGAGCGTGGGATGAGCGGCTGCGACTTATGGAATTCGCTTACAACAACAGTTATCAAGAGAGCTTGTAGATGGCTCCGTTCGAAGCCTTGTATGGGAGGCGCTGCAAGAAAACCGTTGTTTTGGGCTGAGGCTTGTGAGAGGCCTTTGTTGGGTCCAGATGCTCTTGAGGAAATGGAAGTCGCAGTGAAGCTTATTTGTGAGAAGCTTCCTATAGCACAGGAGAGATACGAGAAGAATGCCAATCGGCATAGGTTTGCCTTGGAGTTTTCTATAGGGGACCTTGTATTTCTTAAGGTTTCCCCGATGGTGGGTGTAAAGAGGTTTGGTAACAATCGTAAATTTGACCCGAGGTATGTGGGCCCGTTTAAGATTTTTGAGCGGATTGACGTGTCAGCTTATAGATTGGATTTGCCAGCAAACTTCCCAGGTGTTTGATGAGTTGTAAATATACCCATTTTATAGTGTATTTATTTTGTTGTTTTACTTTATTTTTGTCTTTTTTAGTTTATTTTCTTTAATAAATTGTTTCTTTTTTGTAATTTTATTTTTCTAACTTAGCTTTTTTATTTTCTGAATTTTTTCAGGAAAATAATTTTATCGGCCCTGTCACGCCCGTGTCACCCCCCGACACGGGCGTGTCAGGCTCTCAAACGCCATCAGCCAGTCAAAGTCAACAATTTCACTCTTCGGAGCCCGACACGCCCACCGTCACGCCCGTGTCCAAGCCTCGTCACGCCCGTGTCGATGTCGGCACGCAACTCTCCGTCAACCGTCAACGCTGCCGACATCGGATGCCAGCTGTCCGGGTCACGCCCCCCTGTCACGCCCGTGACAAGCTTGTCACGCCCGTGTCCGCCACGTGGATCGCCCCGAAGTCAAATGCCGCGCCAAATCGCCAGAGCCAGCTCCCTGTCACGCCCCCCTGTCACGCCCGTGACCTGGGCGTGACCGCCACGTTTTCAGCCGAAGTCAAGGCTCCAGTCAAATCACCAATCAAGCTCATGAATAGTACTGTCACGCCCCCCTGTCACGCCCGTGACCGAGGGCGTGACCGACCCGAATTTTTGCCTATAAAAAGGCAGCTGCTGTATGCAATTCTTGTCCACTTTTTGGTCCAAGTTCCTTAGGGGAGGTGCTGCCCATTTTGATTTCATGCTATGTAAGAGAATTTTCTCCCCCCTCCCTTAGTTTGTAATAGCATTTTATTTTATAAATCTCCTTCTTAGCATGAATCTCATTTGGTTGCGCCCTAACTTAAGTAATTTTTCGTTCCCTTTTTCGTGCTTTTTATGTTTTCATCTTTTTATAGCTTTTATAACTCGTTCAGTTAGGATTTTATCGCACTTTCTAGCTGTTGTAATGCCCATTTTATTTTCATATTCCGCACCCGTTTAGTTTCAGTTTATTTTTATTTGCACTTTTTATGCATTTCTACCGCATTCTAGCGGTAGAAATGCACTTGTTTTAATTTTTCGCCAACTTCCATTTTGCGTTTATTTGCAAAACTTTTCGCTCCGTTTAATTTTTATTTTCTCTTTTTATGCATTTCTACCGCATTCTAGCGGTAGAAATGCAGTCGTTTTAATTTTTCAGTCACTTTGCTTTTTCTTATTTTTGCAAGAGTGCGTGCGTGTATGAGCTAGATTTTATTGCTTCATTTCAATTTCTGTAGAGTGTGTGCGTATGCATTTATTTCCGCCTACTCGTTAAGAGTTAAATGGCGCTCTGCTTTCATTTTCCGCCCACTCGTTTGAGTGGGACTTGTCTTTTTTACTGCTTTCATTTTCTTCCTACTCACTTGAGTAGGATAACTTTGGGTGTGTGTGTGTGTGTTTACTTTTCTGTAGAGTGCGTGTGTGTGATTTTACTTTCAAGTAGAGTGTGTGTGTGTATGAGTATAAATTTACCCCCGCCCACTCGCTCGAGCCGGGATTCGCATTTACTGCTTTCTTCAGTCCTACTCGTTCGAGTAGGACTTGCAATTTTCAGTTTTCTTTACTGCTTTCTTTACAGCTTTCTTTATTGCTTTCTAGTGTAAGCGTCCCCATTCCGATGAGTGGCTAACCGCCCTTAGCCCTCAACATCGAAGAGCATTGGGACAGATAAAGCAGCTTTAAATAATTAAAGGTCCTGTTTTCTATTTAATTAAATCTCTTAAGGTTTACCCCGGGTTAACGACGCGTAGGACCGCATATCGATGTGCGGGCCCTATTTCCGTTATCCATACGCAACGCCGAGAGGCCGCACGTATGGACCGATCACCCTTGGGTAAAGAGAGCTCCGCGCTAACCCTCGAGAGAGGAGGCGCGCGACTCTACCGGATTGGGTTCCCCACCCAATAGCGGGGTTCTCAGCGTAATGCGGGCGTTAAGAGGAATCCTTCGTCGGTCTAGCGATCGGTCGAATAGTCTTAGCGTTCAGGTGAGCGATAGTCCTAGAGATAAGTGAGCTCATTCCTTTGGAACCTCCACGGCCGAGTCTCCGCCTTAATTAATTTGAAAGTTAGGATCTCTTTTTATTAAAAGTTTACTTTCGTTCAATTCCCTTTTTGATAGCGTCGCGCTAAGTTGGTCATCGGACTTCCGCACTTGTTTACTGCATTTTTCCTGCTTTCTTTTGATGCTTTATTATTATTATGCATTTTATATAATTTTTATGTCATTTTCTTTTTTATAAAAATCAAACTAAAAATTATCGGTAGAATAATAGGTATTTCAGGGAAAGAGTAGATCTAGCTAAGCCGGCCCCGAGAACAATACGACCCCGATATTCCTCTACACGGGAATATCCTGTACTACACGCGATAGGTGCACTTGCCTCCCTCTCGTTAAAACTCGGTTTCTAACAAAATAAAACGCTCTTCTTTTTATAAATAAAACCTCCACATTCACACCTAAATAAGAGCCGGCGTTTTAACCATCAAGTTTTTGGCGCCGTTGCCGGGGAATTATCGTCTTACTATTTTGAATTCCTGAATCCTATTAATTTTACCCTTTATTTCTACTAATATATATATATATAAATATATATATATATATATATATATATTGATTAAACAAAAAAAATTTATATTAATAATAATAATAATAGCATTATTAATATTAATAATAAATACTTTAAAAAAAAAAAAATCAAAATAAAAATTTAAAAACTTTAAAAAAAAAAAAAAAATAAGCAAAATTTTAAAATTAAAAAATCAAAAACTTAAAAAAAAACTTCAAAACTTCAAAACTTATAAAAATTAAAAATTTGAAAACTTAAAAATAAAAAAAAAAAAATGATGAGGATTTTTCAAAAAAAAAAAATTAAAAAATTCAAAAACTATATTTTTCTTCTTTATTTTATTTTGTCTTTATCTTATTTTATCTTTTTTCATTTTATTTTTCAAAAAAAAAAAAAAAAAAAACTTAAACTTAACAAAAAAAAAAAAAAAAAAAAAAATCAAAAACTAAAAACATAAACTTAAAAATTTCAAAATTCAAAAAAAAAAAAAAAAAAAAAACTAAGAAAAATTTTTTATAAAACAAAAAAAAAAAAAATTTAAATTAAGTATTTATTTTGTCGTTTCGGCGCGCTTCACATTTGTGAGCGCTAGGGGATCGCATATCGGTCGCGCTCCTAGCTAAGACGTTAGCTTACGAGTCACACTCACTTGCACCCCCTATCACCCGCACCATTTTCGCCGACCTTTTCTTTTTCATTTTTTATATTATATTTTTGCTATTTCTTTTAACTTTTGCAGGGTTATTCTTAACAGGCTTCCCCGAACGCGGTTTAGGGAAGATTTCTAAACCCCTATTTTTACCTTTTTTGTACATATTTAATTATATATCTATCTCGTTCCTCATACTTAGTGCAACATTGGGGACAATGTTGGACTTAAGTATGGGGGTGTTTCTTATTTTCTGTCCTTTTATTTCAAGCACTAAATAAAAATTACCATTTTATTTCATGCACTAAATAAAAATTACCAAAAAAATTGCAAAAAATTAAAAATTCCAAAAAAATATTTTCATCCTTTAAATAATATTAATTATAAAAATAAAAAAATAAAAATAAAAATAAAAAAAAAATGAAACATCGCTCCGCGACGTTCGACTCATCGAACCAACCACAAATAAGAGTCTGTTCGCGGGCGATCCTTTTTACTTTGTAAATATTTTTGTAAATATTCTCGTCTCTTTCCCCTTTTCTTTCCTATCTTGTAAAAATTTCTCTCCTCTTGTAAATATTTCCGAGAATTAAAAAATCAAAAAAAAAATTTTATAACTCAAAAACTCAAAAAAATTTTTGCATAACCTTTAAAAAAAAAAATTTCCAAAAAATGATTAAAAACATCAAAATATGAAAAAAATTAGAAAAACTCATAAAAATCAAAAAAAAAATTTTTTTGTAATAAATAATTCGAATACCTTAATTCTTAACCTCTTTGCTCTCCAAAATAATCGTTTCGAGTTTATTTATAAGCGAATTTTAATTAATTCTTTATTTACTATTCGTTTATTAATTGTAGCTCGATAGACTTAAATTTCTGGGGTTAAGATTTTAAAGATTTTTTTTATGTCTTTTTCTTATTATAGGGAACTTGTTTTCTCATTTTCACTTCTTATTTTTTGAAATAAAGCACGTTTTTATGTTAGAAAATAACATTCATGGATTTTATATTATTTCTACTTATGCTTTTAGAAACGTAGGAACGTCCAAATTAAAGAGGTTGCTCTCGAAATTTTTTATTAAACTCTAGTTTTCTTTTAGAAATTCATCCCTTCCACCTTTTTTTTCATACCTTAAATTGGTATGATTCTCCACTCACCCTTTAAAGATCTTATGTCAATGGGGATAAGATTTCGTCCCGTAAACATAGGCACCCAATAGTTTAAAATGATTATATGTTACGGAGTAAGAGGATAAAATTCATTACTCCTATACATATACATTGGGTTCATTATTTTTATGAAGAAAGAAAGAAAAAATTATAAGTTAGGAAAATAAGATTTCATTTTCCTAATTATTCAAAAAAATTATTATTGTGGAGGTTCGAGAAAAAAAATTGCCTCGCCTCAAAATCCAAGCCTTCTTCATATCCGCCAAACCACTTAGCCTATTTTTCATGATTCTAGAATTAATCTAAAAACTTTTTGAGAGCATAATTTTTAAATTGAATTATTTCCTATCAATTTCTTTTTAGCTAAAGTTTTTTCGATAATTCCAATCCATTTTTGTTAAACTAACAAAAATAATTTTCGCTTTCTTTTTTCCATTTAGAAGTATTTTTTTTGAAACAGTTCCTCTATTTTAACATTTTCATAAGTTAGGATTTAATTCCGAAACCCCGGAAATTCATTTCGATCTTTCGTACAATTAAATCAAGCGGTAGTTAAATTTAGGATTCTTTTTAATTCCTTATAGGTTCATCTCCAACTTTTGCTCTGGAATAGCAAAAGCTTAAGTATGGGGGTATTTGATGAGTTGTAAATATACCCATTTTATAGTGTATTTATTTTGTTGTTTTACTTTATTTTTGTCTTTTTTAGTTTATTTTCTTTAATAAATTGTTTCTTTTTTGTAATTTTATTTTTCTAACTTAGCTTTTTTATTTTCTGAATTTTTTCAGGAAAATAATTTTATCGGCCCTGTCACGCCCGTGTCACCCCCCGACACGGGCGTGTCAGGCTCTCAAACGCCATCAGCCAGTCAAAGTCAACAATTTCACTCTTCGGAGCCCGACACGCCCACCGTCACGCCCGTGTCCAAGCCTCGTCACGCCCGTGTCGATGTCGGCACGCAACTCTCCGTCAACCGTCAACGCTGCCGACATCGGATGCCAACTGTCCGGGTCACGCCCCCCTGTCACGCCCGTGACAAGCTTGTCACGCCCGTGTCCGCCACGTGGATCGCCCCGAAGTCAAATGCCGCGCCAAATCGCCAGAGCCAGCTCCCTGTCACGCCCCCCTGTCACGCCCGTGACCTGGGCGTGACCGCCACGTTTTCAGCCGAAGTCAAGGCTCCAGTCAAATCACCAATCAAGCTCATGAATAGTACTGTCACGCCCCCTGTCACGCCCGTGACCGAGGGCGTGACCGACCCGAATTTTTGCCTATAAAAAGGCAGCTGCTGTATGCAATTCTTGTCCACTTTTTGGTCCAAGTTCCTTAGGGGAGGTGCTGCCCATTTTGATTTCATGCTATGTAAGAGAATTTTCTCCCCCCTCCCTTAGTTTGTAATAGCATTTTATTTTATAAATCTCCTTCTTAGCATGAATCTCATTTGGTTGCGCCCTAACTTAAGTAATTTTTCGTTCCCTTTTTCGTGCTTTTTATGTTTTCATCTTTTTATAGCTTTTATAACTCGTTCAGTTAGGATTTTATCGCACTTTCTAGCTGTTGTAATGCCCATTTTATTTTCATATTCCGCACCCGTTTAGTTTCAGTTTATTTTTATTTGCACTTTTTATGCATTTCTACCGCATTCTAGCGGTAGAAATGCACTTGTTTTAATTTTTCGCCAACTTCCATTTTGCGTTTATTTGCAAAACTTTTCGCTCCGTTTAATTTTTATTTTCTCTTTTTATGCATTTCTACCGCATTCTAGCGGTAGAAATGCAGTCGTTTTAATTTTTCAGTCACTTTGCTTTTTCTTATTTTTGCAAGAGTGCGTGCGTGTATGAGCTAGATTTTATTGCTTCATTTCAATTTCTGTAGAGTGTGTGCGTATGCATTTATTTCCGCCTACTCGTTAAGAGTTAAATGGCGCTCTGCTTTCATTTTCCGCCCACTCGTTTGAGTGGGACTTGTCTTTTTTACTGCTTTCATTTTCTTCCTACTCACTTGAGTAGGATAACTTTGGGTGTGTGTGTGTGTGTTTACTTTTCTGTAGAGTGCGTGTGTGTGATTTTACTTTCAAGTAGAGTGTGTGTGTGTATGAGTATAAATTTACCCCCGCCCACTCGCTCGAGCCGGGATTCGCATTTACTGCTTTCTTCAGTCCTACTCGTTCGAGTAGGACTTGCAAATTTCAGTTTTCTTTACTGCTTTCTTTACAGCTTTCTTTATTGCTTTCTAGTGTAAGCGTCCCCATTCCGATGAGTGGCTAACCGCCCTTAGCCCTCAACATCGAAGAGCATTGGGACAGATAAAGCAGCTTTAAATAATTAAAGGTCCTGTTTTCTATTTAATTAAATCTCTTAAGGTTTACCCCGGGTTAACGACGCGTAGGACCGCATATCGATGTGCGGGCCCTATTTCCGTTATCCATACGCAACGCCGAGAGGCCGCACGTATGGACCAATCACCCTTGGGTAAAGAGAGCTCCGCGCTAACCCTCGAGAGAGGAGGCGCGCGACTCTACCGGATTGGGTTCCCCACCCAATAGCGGGGTTCTCAGCGTAATGCGGGCGTTAAGAGGAATCCTTCGTCGGTCTAGCGATCGGTCGAATAGTCTTAGCGTTCAGGTGAGCGATAGTCCTAGAGATAAGTGAGCTCATTCCTTTGGAACCTCCACGGCCGAGTCTCCGCCTTAATTAATTTGAAAGTTAGGATCTCTTTTTATTAAAAGTTTACTTTCGTTCAATTCCCTTTTTGATAGCGTCGCGCTAAGTTGGTCATCGGACTTCCGCACTTGTTTACTGCATTTTTCCTGCTTTCTTTTGATGCTTTATTATTATTATGCATTTTATATAATTTTTATGTCATTTTCTTTTTTATAAAAATCAAACTAAAAATTATCGGTAGAATAATAGGTATTTCAGGGAAAGAGTAGATCTAGCTAAGCCGGCCCCGAGAACAATACGACCCCGATATTCCTCTACATGGGAATATCCTGTACTACACGCGATAGGTGCACTTGCCTCCCTCTCGTTAAAACTCGGTTTCTAACAAAATAAAACGCTCTTCTTTTTATAAATAAAACCTCCACATTCACACCTAAATAAGAGCCGGCGTTTTAACCATCAGTGTTCATAATGTTTTTCATGTTAGTCAATTGCGGAAGTGTGTGCGCAGCAATAGGAAAGTCTTAGACGTTGTGCCCCAGTTGGATCCTAACCTCTCTTTTAATGAAGTGTCGGTCCGTATTTTGGATACTCAGGAACGGGTGCTGCGAAAGAAGTCCATTTCAATTGTGAAAGTTCTTTGGAGGAATCAGGATTTGGAGAGCGCGACTTGGGAGCTGGAGTCGGCTATGAGGGAGGCTTACCCTCACCTGTTTTCCTGATTTTGATATGCATGGTTTCCTTCTTGTAACTCCTGTTTGTTACTTTTTTTTTCCTTCTTTGGTAGAAGTGATGTGCGTAAAGTTTCGGGGCAAAACTTTCTTTTAGGGGGAGTGACTGTAACGCCCCCGATTTTTCTGCGGCTATTTTTTTTATTCTCGCTCGGCGTTACGGTGACGCATCTTTGTGGCTTGTGCCATTTGTGGAGTGTGGTTTAGCTCCTTAGAACGTAGTGGCCTATTTTATAGCCTATGGGCAAGGTCTCCCTAGCAAACCGAGTCGTTTTGGGTGACCCGGTGTGGCCTCTTGGGGGATGCTTGTGTTTTGGCTTTAGGAGGTTATAACTCGAGTTCTGTTCGTCGAAAGTTAATTTCGACTTCGTCGTTGTGTTCGTGGCGTGAGTATTTAGCTACGGTGCGAATTTCTTCGAATTCCGAGGTAGTTCGGTTTTCGTGTCATTTTTGGTGTGCTATTAGTAAAATCAAATTGGCATTAGTATTTAGCTACGGTGTTGTTAGTACTCAACCCGCAGGTGTAATTCCATTAGTTTTATTCCAGATTGCTGTCTGGTATGTGGCTTGCGGGTGAATCCGAGAGAGTGTTAGAGAAGGGGGTGCCTGCTGTGTTGTTGGTAAGAGTTTTTTTGAATTTCGTCTGGCCGGCGTTTAGTGTGGTGCACACACTCAAAACCTTTGCGGGTTTGGCGTTGAGTGTGGTGCATACACTCAACGCCGAAGCTGTAGCCAGTCAGAATATTTATAAGTACTGGGGCGTTGAGTGAGGTGGACTCACTCAACGCCACAGCCCCTACTAGCGGCTAAGTACTTTGGCGTCTAGTGAGCCGACCTCACTCAACGCCATTTTCGTTTTGGCATTGAGTGAGGCAAGCTCACTCAACGCCGCGGTTTTCCTGAGAAGATAAGTGTTTTGACGTTGAGTGAGTCGACCTCACTCAACGCCATTTCGGTTTTGGCGTTGAGTGAGGAGGACTTACTCAACGCCGTCGCTTCTGTGCAGCCAAGTACTTTAGCGTTGAGTGAGGTGTGCTCACTCAACACCATAGCCTCTTCTGAGGCTAAGTACTTTGGCGTTGAGTGAGTTGACCTCACTCAACGCCATTTCTAGTTT
Source organism: Platanthera zijinensis (assembly GCA_039513925.1). Classification (NCBI taxonomy): domain Eukaryota; kingdom Viridiplantae; phylum Streptophyta; class Magnoliopsida; order Asparagales; family Orchidaceae; genus Platanthera; species Platanthera zijinensis. Next base: position 102,533,370 of record CM077089.1, read on the forward strand.
GGCGTTGAGTGAGGTGACTTCACTCAACGCCGAAGGCAAGTTTGCGGCCAAGTCTTGTGGCGTTGAGTGAGTGAACCTCACTCAACGCCATTTCTGCTTTATCGTTGAGTTAGGTAGACTCACTCTACGCCACAGCCCTTCTTTGTGGCCATAAATTCTGGCGTTGAGTGAGACGACCTCACTCAACGCCATTGCTGTTTTGGCGTTGAGTGAGGTCAGCTCACTCAAAGCCGCAGATTTGCCTTGTTGCGGCTAAGTTCCAGGGCATTGAGTGAGTCAACCTCACTCAACGCCATTGCTGTTTTCGCATTGAGTGAGGTGGACTCACTCAACGCCGCAGTTTTCTTTTGCGGCAAAGTGTAAGGGCGTTGAGTGAGTGAGCTTCACTCAACGCCATTGCTGTTTTGGCGTTGAGTGAGGCTAGCTCACTCAACGCCACTTTCTCTTATTGAGGTTATGTACCAGGGCGTTGAGTGAGTGTACCTCACTCAATGCCATAGCTGTTTTGGCGTTGAGTGAGGCTAGCTCACTCAACGCCAGTGTTCTTCTTCTAGGGGGCGTTGAGTGAGTGAACCTCACTCAACGCCATGCTTGTTCTGGCGCTGAGTGAGGCTAGCTCACTCAACGCCAAGGTCTTGGTAGGCGTTGAGTGGGTCCCACTCAACGCCAAGCCGTGTTGGGTCATCTCAACACATTAGTAGTGGTGGTTTGGAGCTCTTCAGGAGGGAGGTGTTGTGTAATTTAGCCAAGACCACCCTTATTCTTCTATCTTGCTCCAGGTACGGGCTGGGCAAGGGGGTGGAAGGTCCTTTGTGCTTTCACATGTAGACGCTTGAGCTTGTTGGCTTGGAAATGGTGGTTGGGGGACTGAGTTTGCCTCCAACCCGGATCCATGTTGTTTGATTTGCTACTACCATCTCCCATAGCTTAGGGTGTTAGAAGTTTCTTCCTTGGTAGATTGCAGCACTTTGGGCTCTTGGTAGCCTAGTAGACCCTGCAGGATGAAGTTTCTGGGCAGGGTTGATACTGTTTCCTCGCACGTAGTGCATTTCTTGTTGTCTTGCTTTGGGCAATTGTGACTTTTACTGCTGTGTGTTTTCCTCTTTCATTTATTTCCCTGGTTGACACTTTCATGCAGTTTTCCTTGTTTTGCTTGCTGAGGTATTCTTCCTTCTTTTGAATGCCTCAGGTTCTGAGTAGTAGCCAGTTTGGTGGCTAGGTTGCGATGGTGTTGCTGGTGGTCTCTTGGGATTTGAAGATGTTGTTGCTTTGTTACTGAGGTAGTTTTTCAGTACTTTTCTTACAGACATGCATATGTGTCAGTGGGTTCGTATCAGGTTGTTGGCGCCCACTGCTAGTTTTTTTACCTTTGTACTAGATATATTATTTTTGCTGCTATCATTTGCTGGAGATAGTCTACTTGCTCTGGGGAGGATTTATGCTAGGTTGCTAGTTATTTTAAAACTACAATTATTATTGTAAGTATATTGCTTGATCAACGCGTTTTATAAAAGTAAATCACTCTTTTCCAAACAACGTATAAAAATCGTTTTCTTATATATAATTTAAATAAAATGTAGAGTCTTGCATAGCATAAGTGGTCCTCTTACGGCTCTTATGCACTTCTTAGAATATCAAACCTGAATAAAGTACTTTTCCGCAGCGCATAAGTATTGTTTTTAACTGTGGAGTAGGTGATACACCGAGCCGAGGGATACGAAATCAAAAATATAACTGATTTTCTAATCATTAAACTCATGATTTTCTTTCATAAAGTTAGTAGATGGTTTTGCCTGAGCGTCAGAAGTTATCCCCTGCTTGAAGTGGCATCATGACGCGTGTTTTCTCATACTCTGATAATTCCAAAATTCGGAGAAAATGCGGGTTGTGACACTAAACCAGGGCGGATTTTGGCTTTGAGTGTGTGTACCACACTAAACACCAAATCCCGAGAGCCTACCAAGATTGGTTCTAACCAGAGCACTACCACAGAAATCTCCCTCTCTCTCTCTCTCTCAGCTCCACCCGCAATAGCACCAAACCAGAAGTAAAAATTCTGGAGTCTAAATTATGGAAACAACCAGCGGGTTGAGCAAAAATAGCACAAGGGGGGAAGATCAAAAAAGAATTTTATGGTTAACCTAAAACTACTGCACAGAATTTTAGCAAGCAGAAGAGAAAAACTTGGCTTCTATCCTAGGGCAAACAGTGTAGTTAAAAGGGGGAAGATAAAAACATCAAGTGCAAGAACCACTTGCCTCGGTTTTTCAGTGAAGCTTCACTCGAGCCCTTCCTCTCCCTCGGCACCAGCAGCAGCAACACCTTGCCAGCACATCCCGAGCTTTAATGGCGGAAAGAGAAAAAAACCGAAAATCCAAACCTCCTAAAAACCCTACTAAAATCAAATCTCTTACCGTAGAAACGAAGATCTGAGTGAGAGCAATCTTGATCCACTCTCGGAATCGAAATCCGTCCACAAACACTCCTGGAATCGTCGTCCGAAGGGGTAGCTGGTCCGGCGGTTTTCCTCTATTTTTCGCGAACAGGAGCAAGCGACGATTTTCGGGAAGAAGAATGGGCCCGCTAATTTGGCTTAAGGCTTTTAAATAAATCTAAACATGCCTATTAAGTCTTAACCGCCTCCTAAGCCGCCGGTTCCAATCACTTAGCCTAATAGTTATAATTTGCATTTATTATTAGCACACCCAAAACGACGCGAAAAACCAACCTACCTCAGAATTCGACGAAATTCGCACTGTAGCTAAATACCCATGCTACTAACGCAATAGCGAAGTCGAAATTAACTTTCGACAAACAGAACTCGAGTTATACCTACCCGAATCCAAAACACAAGCAACCCCTTAGAGGCCACAGTGGGTCACCCAAAACGACCCTGCTTGCAAGGGAGATCTTGCCAATAGGCTACAAAATAGGCAACCCAGTTCTAAGGAGTTAAGACCACACTCCACAGATGACACAAGCCAAGAAAATGTGTCGACATAACGCCAAGAAGGAATTAAATAATCGTAGAAAAATCGGTGGCGTTACAGTCATTCCCCCTAAAAGAAAGTTTCGTCCCGAAACTTTACGCACAACACTTCTACTATAGAAGGAAAAGTAATAAGCCAAACTTTACAAGAAGGAAACAAACCAATCTAATCAGGGAAATAGTTGAGGGTGAGCCTCCCTCATAGCCGACTCTAACTCCCAAGTCGCGCTTTCCAAACCCTGATTCTTCCATAGAACTTTGTCCATCGGGATGGACTTCCTTCGCAGCACCCGATCTTGAGTATCCAAAATGCGGACCGACACTTCAATAAAAGAGAGATTAGGCTCCAACTAGGGCACAACATCCAAGACTTGCCCACTACTGCGAACACACTTCCGCAATTGGCTTACGTGAAATACATTATGAACACCTGGGAAGTTTGCTGGCAAATCCAACCTTTATGCTTACACGCCAATCCGTTCCATAATCTTAAACGGGCCCACATACCTCGGGTCCAATTTCCGATTCTTACCAAACCTCTTAACTCCAACCATCGGGGAAACCTTAAGAAACACAAGGTCCCCTACAGAAAACTCCATGTCCGACCTACGTCGATTGGCGTTCTTTTCATATCTCTCCTGAGCTATACGAAGCTTTTCTCGGATAAGATTCACTGCGACTTCCATCTCCTCGAGCGCATCCGGACCCAACAAGTGTCTCTCACCTGCCTCAGCCCAAAATAGGGGAGTTCTACAGCGCCTCCCATACAACGCTTCAAACAAAGCCATTTGCAAACATTCTTGATAACTGTTGTTGTATACAAACTACATAAGTCGTAACCGCTCATCCCACGCTCCACCGTGGTCTAGAATGTTGCATCTGATCATATCCTCAACTATCTGGTTCACCCGCTCCGTTTTCCCATTGGTCTGTGGGTGGTAAGTAGTTGAATACCTCAGATCGGTACTCAAACCCTCCTGCAGACTCTGCCAAAAGCGAGAAGTTAATCGGGAGTCTCGATTAGAAATGATGCTAACAGGCACACGGTGCAATCTGATGACCTCATTCAAGTACAACTTTGCTATCTTCTTCATCAGAGAGTCAATCTTATAGGACACGAAGTTAGCACACTTCATCAGTCTATCCACTATAACCCAAATAGAATCAAATCCCTTTGGAGATTTTGGTAAGCCCGTGATGAAGTCTAAAGAAATTCTTTCCCACATCCACGTCAGGATCTCTAATGGAGTCAACTTGCCACCAGGCCTTCTGTGATCGGCCTTCACACGCTTGGAAGTGTGGCACTCGGCAACAAATCGGGCTATATAACTTTTCATGTCATACCACCAGGCAATTTGCTTCAAATCATGATACATCTTAGTAGATCCTGGATGGTAGGCAACACTAGATCCATGAGCCTCTCTGCATATCATACCCCTGATGTATCCAACAGCAGGGATGCAAAATATGTCGTGGTACTTCAAAGTTCCCGCATCATCGATGGAAAAATTCGGAAACTCCCCTCTGTCAGTCCTGAGGTATAAGTGCAGAAGGTCCGGATCATCCTTCTAGTGCAACCTAGTAAGGGAAATCCAAGATGGCTCTGCCACTGCCAAACTACTCTACATGCCACAGCATCCCACTGAGATATCCATAAGGAGGAACTCTTCCACTAAATGATCGGCGGAGAGATTAAAGATCTTCCCCGTCTTCCGGCTCAGGGCGTCGGCCACTACATTGGCCTTGCCTTGATGGTACTGGATCTCTACATGATAATCGGCCACATACTCAATCCACCGCCGCTGGCGCAGATTCAACTCCTTCTGCGTTAACACGTACTTCAGGCTCTTGTGATCAGTGAAGATGTTGCACTGAGCCCCAAAAATTAGATGCCTCCACGGCTTCAACGCATAAATCACCGCTGCAAACTCAAGGTCATGCATAGTGTAATTTCTCTCATGAGTCTTTAATTGCCCTTACCCATACGCAATCACTTTTCCAACTTGCATCAACACGCAACCTAAAACAACATGCAAAGCATCCACGTAAACATCATACTCCACACCCTCAGTAGGTAGGGTCAGGATGGGAGCAGTGCACAATCTGTTCTTTAGCTCAAGGAAGGCTTCTTCGCACTTCTCGCTCCAAACAAAGGCCGCATTCTTCTGAGTCAACCTGGTCAAAGGTGCAGCTAGGGTAGAGAAACCCTCCACGAACCTCTTGTAGTAGCCGACCAACCCTACGAAGCTCCTGATCTACTTGGGCGTGCCCAGCCTACTCCAATCCATCACTACTGCGATATTTTATGGGTCGACCGAGATCCCATCCTTGTTCACAACGTGGCCCAATAACGAGACCTGAGGCAACCAAAATTCGCACTTGCTCAACTTGTCGAATAACTTGTGATTCCTCAACTCCGATAGAACCAAGCGCAGATGATGCTCATGCTCCTCAGTGTTGCGGGAATAGACCAACACATCATCGATGAAAACCACAATGAACTTATCTAGGAAATCCTTGAACACCCGGTTCATCATATCCATGAAAGATGATGGTGCGTTGGTCAATCCAAACGACATCACCAAGAACTCAAAATGACAATGCCTCGATCTAAATGCAGTCCGTGGAATATATGCCTCACGGATCCTAAGCTGATGATAGCCAGAACGAAGATCAATCTTGGAGAACACTGTGCCACCGCGCAACTGATCAAACAAGTCATCGATCCTAGGCAGAGGGTACCTATTCTTAATAGTGACTTTGTTTAACTCCTTGTAGCCGATGTAAAGCCGCATCGACCCATCCTTCTTCTTCACAAATAGAACAGGAGCACCCCAAGGCGACGAACTCTGCCTGATAAACCCTTTTGCAACCAACTAATCCAACTGGACTCGTAACTCCTCAAACTCATAAGGGTCCATCCGGTATGGCGCCTTAGTAATAGGACGCGTACCCGGTTCCAAATCAATCACAAATTCGACATCCCGATCGGGAGGAAGACCAAGAAGGTCATCAGGAAACACATCAGCGAAACCACGAACAACGGGAATCTCCTCTAAGCGCGGTATACTAACAGCGGTCCTAATCACCGAGACTAAACAAGCAAAACAGCAAGAAGGAAACAACTTTTGAGCACATACCGCAGAAATGACAAAAGAATCTTGGCAAGGATCAGCATACATGCTTCCCGGCTGACCATTGTCCTTGATGAAGTCCAAGAGCTTCCCTTTGCACTGAATGACCGTATCATACTTAGACAGCCAGTCCATGCCCAGAATGACATCGAAGTTCTCCAGGTCAATCATCTTCAAGTCTGCCCTCGCAAGAAAATCCCCTAACAAAACAGGGCAATCTAGAATGCCCAAATCTTATAACACAGATTCACTAGAAGGAAACTTGACACTGAAGGTATCACGAACTCGATCTAGAGTTAACCGATGTCGCTTCACAAAGGCTCTAGCCACAAATGAGTGGGTAGCGCCGGAGTCGAACAGAACACGCGCCCAACTGTTCTTCACCTCAAATTTCCCTATAGGAGTATATACAACTAATGATCTACCAAAACCCAACTGTAACCATTCTATCAAATAAAACATTCAAGCTGGAAAAAGAAAAAACTAACCTGAGATGACCTGAGTCGAAGCTTGAGCCTCCTCGGAAGAGATCACATTCAGCTTTCCCTTGCCCTTGTCCACACGCGGAGGTGGAGGTAGTGCCTGAAGTGGAACTGCATGAAGTGTAGACTAGACCAGAGGACACCTAGACTTGATGTGACCCTTCTACCCACACTGATAACAGACTTTATCCTTGGACCAGCACTGGGCAGCATCATGCCCGGGTCGCTTGCAAATAGAACAGGAAACATCCCTCCTAGGAGAACCCTAAATAGCATGAACTTGCACCTTCTTCTGAGTTGCTGCCTTCTTGAAACACCTCTCAACAGGGTGGCCTGACCGGCCACAGAAGCTACACACCACCTTGCTCTTCTTTCCCGAAGCAAAATCGGGTACCTGGGGTTTCTTCTCCTCAACAGACTTCTGCTTGTCCTTCCTGATTTGCTGGACTCTGCTCTTTGCGGTCTCGATAGCCTCCACCATCAGATCAGCCTCCACTATCCCTGCATAAGTCTCTGATCCATAAGCACTGGACAACTGCTGCACCTCGCTCCTCAAGCCACCAAGGAATCGCTTGACTCGTTCAGCCTCAACACTTACCAACCCAGGAGCAAACCAACTCAACTTGCTGAACTCTATCTCATACTCACCGACCGTGAGTTGCCTTTGCTTATGGTGGACGAATTCGTTCATAAGACGGTCACGCTCGACCGAGGGCAAGAACTTCCTCAGCAGCATTTCCTTGAATACTTCCCAAGAGCAACAAGCTACCAAGCTATCCTTTTCTCTTAGCCATCAACTCTTAGCCAAACCCTATGGCTGATAGGCGGTTATCATCACTCTCAGATCATCTTCAATACTGAAGTACGAGAACATCTCCTCCATTGAGATCAGCCAATCGTCTATGACCATGAAATCTACCTTCCCATCATAAGTAGGAGGGCTAAGTCTCTGAAACTTCGAGATGAATGCCATTTCTGCTTGCACCACCACTGGAGGTCTCAGGGGTAAAGGAGGAGGAGGAACAGCTAACCCTCCTATAGGGCCTTGCACTCCCTGAGTCTGTCCTGCCATAATTGCCACCAGAGACTGGATCTGGGCTCGCACCTCCACCATCTGCCTGGTCAAGGAATCGCTACTCTATCGCAGGCTATCAATTACCGCCTCATTCTGCGCTCCCGATGAATCACCCTCAGATAGGGGGGGTCGATCTAGTCGAAGGGCGTCTCGCCATCCTAAAATACTAGCAATATTAGACAGATCCTTGTACGAAAGCTGCAACTAACTACAAGTACAGACAATACATACATAAATATGAACTTAAAGCTGCTAAACTTGCTCTGGGAGTTTATTTTTACAAGAATTGATGTAATGCCTTAACCTAGGATGGTTAAACACCACCATACTAACTCTTGTGCAAAGATCAGGAATGCATGATTTTATATTATTTTTGAATCGAAAACTTATGTGTGTACTTATGTCATCCTGCCAGTCTTTAGCTTGGCACGTTGTGCTTATGCAATGTTATGCTATGCATGTTTGTGCTATGCATTCTAAAAAGGCCCTAATGCATGTTATGAGCGGCGTACACATGAAAATTTTATGCATTCCATACTACATAACATCCTCATGCAACGAAAAGAAAACGAGCTAGTCGTAGCCATGTGGTGAGGTTATACATCCCATACTACATAACCCTCACATGTTTCCCCTATGGTGGATCCATATACGAACACATATTATGCATCCCATACTACATAATATGCCCAGTATACTCCATGTTATGCTATGAGTGTAGTGTTCGTGCTTTAGCCAAGACGTGCTGATGACATATCGGTGTGTGAATGACATGATACTGAACTACTAATGCAATCAAAAGGGAAGGTTGCCCGACTAGCCTGTCAAGCAACCTCCCTCTGATACCAGCTGTCATAACCCGCATTTTCTCCGAAGAAAACGAATTATCAGAGTAGGAGAAAACACGCATTAAGATGCCATGTCGAGCAGGGGATAACTGCCGACGCTCACGCAAACCACTATCAACTATACTTTATGAAAATTCATAAGTTATATGATTAGAAAATAAGTTTTATTTTTGTAAAGGGAGTATCCCTCGGCTCAGTGGATCATCTAGTCCACATTTTTAAAACTATACTTATACGCTGCTGAAAATACTTTATTCAGGTTTGACATCCTAAAAGAGTGCATAAGTGCCCCTAGAGGACAACTTATATTATGAAGGACCATACTTTTGATTTATACTATATATATAGGAAAATAATCTTTTTACGTTGTTTGAAAAAATAGTGTTTGAGTTTTATTAAACATGTTGATCATGAGTAATACTTATAATATTGTTTTTAGGTTTAAAAGTTACAAGAAAACTAGCATAAATCATCCCCAGAGCAAGTAGATTAACTCCTGAAAGGTAGCAGCAAAATGATAACATGTCTAGTGTAACACCCCGAAACTAAAAGGAGGGACGGGTGACGTCTTAACCCAAGTCTGGGACTTGGAGCAGGTGTCACGGGCGTGTCACGGGCATGACGGGCGTGACACGGGCGTGCCACACTTGGGAGTTTTCTGAGTCATGTACACGGGTCATGACACGGTCGTGTCACATATGACATGGGCGTTTCGGGTACCGTGTCGCAGGTCGTGTCCTCCTCGGGAAACAAGTGTTGGAAGTTGTGCACGGGCCATGACACGGGCCCAGACACAAGGCGTATCACAAGCGACACCAGCGTGTCGGGTGCCGTATCGCAGGCCGTGTCCTTCTTGGTTTGGGAAAGCTGGCCGATTGCACACGGGGGGGCGTGACACGGGTCTCGACACGGGCGTGTCACAGGTGACACGGGTGTGTCGGAGGCCGTGTCGAATGCTGTGTGCTGGTTTTCGAGTCGGTCGAGACGAAGAATGGGTGACACGGCCATGCACACGGCCGTGTTGCAAACCGTGTTCGGCCCAAATTTTCTAATTTGAGGCCTAATCGTGGCCGTTCATTTCCTTGGCTTTGGATACGACGGTGGGGGGCTACTCCTGGGTGGTTCGCGTACAACAACATCTACCGGGCAAGTATCCAAATGGACCACTTTGAGGCCCTATACGGTAGAAAGTGTCGCACGTCGTTGTCTTGGTTAGAAGCGGGTGAGGCAAGGTTGTACAAGAAGCAGGAAGTGGAGAGTGCTACCTCGTTGGTGCAGATCATTCGGGAGCGCTTGTTGATCGCTCAGGACAGGCGGCGAAGTATTACAATGCCAAGCACCGAAACGTGGAGTTCGCGGTAGGAGATTGGGTATACTTGAAAGTGAATCCGTTCAAGGGGGTTTTGCGGGTGAGACGCTTGAAGAAGTTGAGCCCGAGATACCTTGGACCTTTTGAGGTTCTGGAGCGAGTCGGCGAAGCAGCATACCGTTTGAACCTATCGGTGGAGTTGAGTGGCCTACACGATGTATTTCACATCTCTGTATTGCGGAAGGCGGTGCAAGAGCCTTCGCAGGTGATCTCAGTTGATCAAGTACCGATGGATGAAGGGTTGACGACTAGGGTCAAGCCCGTTCGTATCGAAGACGCTGAGGTCAAGAGGCTCCGTAACAAGGAGATCCGGATGGTTAAGGTCCGGTGGGATAATTGCGATCGGGAGGAACTCTCTTGGGAGCGGGAGCAAACTATGCTGGAGGAGTACCTGGAGTTATTCCTCTCAGGTACCGTTAAAAGTTTTAAGTTCCTATGGTTTTCCTTTAGTAAATTTCGTGGGCGAAATTCTTTTAAGGGGGAGAGAGTTGTAACACCCCGAAACTCAAAGTAGGGACGGGTGACATTTTAAGCCAAGTATGGGACTTGGAGCAGGTGTCACGGGCGTGTCACGGGCGTGACACGGGCGTGCCACACTTGGGAGTTTTCTGAGTCATGTACACAGATCATTACACGGGCACAAACACGGGCGTGTCACATATGACACGGGCGTGTCGGGTGCCGTGTTGCAGGCCGTGTCCTCCTCGGGAAACAAGTTTTGGCAGTTGTGCACGGTCCATGACACGGGCCTAGACACGGGCGTTTCACATGCAACACGAGCGTGTCGGGTGTCGTGTCGCAGGCCGTGTCCTTCACGGGTTGGGAAAGCTGGCCGATTGCACACGGGGGGCGTGACACGGGTCTCAACAAGGGCGTGTCACAGGTGACACGGGCGTGTCGGAGGCCATGTCGAATGTCATGTGCTGGTTTTCGAGTCGGTCGAGACGGCGAATGGGTGACACGGCCATGCGCACGGCCGTGTTGTAACCCATGTTCGGCCCAGATTTTCTAATTTAGGCCTAATCGTGGCCGTTCATTTCCTTGGCTTTGGATCCGACGGTGGGGGGCTGCTCTTGGGTGGTTTTAGCCGGGATAAGGGTTTCAAAACCCTCATTCTCTTTTTGCATTCTCTTTCTAAATCCTAGAGAGAAGGGAGAGCAAGGTGAGAGGTTGGAGACCAAGATCCGGCCGCCGGTGGAGCGTCGGAGCTCCGAATCGCGATCCGAGTCTAGATCTGCGGAGGTGATGTCGTTGCGGTGCTTTCCAACCGCATAATTTTTCATGGCGCCGCGGAAGAACGCAAGGGTAACGATTTCTCATCCTTGGGCATGTGAAGCCCTTTTTCCCTTTGCATAGGAAGCCCTCTCTCGCGAGTGAGCGAAGAGTTGGAGCGTTCCTTGGGGTAGATATGTAAAGTCCCCCTTGTATAGAGTCCGTATGCGAAAATGGGCATAGGCATTGTGTGTGAAGCCTATCCGGACAAGTAGAGCCGGATCGGTGATGTTGCATTGCATATGAACCGGGGAAGACTCCGGGTGTTTGGGCGTTTTTCGGGTTTTCTACGTGGTAGATTGCAGCAGGGAGCCTTGGAGATTAACTCCAAGGTGCACCCCGAAAACTGGGCAAAAGCGGGTTTTGCCAACATGGTGGGCGGGGAGCCAACGTGGACATAACCGGGTTATGTGATTATTGTGGTGGAAACGGGACTTGGTGAGTCTTGACCTGCGCATATGGCTTAAATTGCCGTTGCGATATGAGCACGGGTCAGGCGGAACCGTACTCGATCTATGTCGTTCGGTGGAACCGTTGGCTTGGATGAGCATCTTTGGCGGTCTATGGCTTAAATTGTCGTGACCAAGGACAAGAAGACAAAATGCTCATATGGTTGGCCGTCCAAGGGGCGGTGGTGGAACGGGAACGTCAATGGCTTGAATTGACGTGACGTTGGCCGGTTCGCCGTGAATGTGCCCTGAATGCACGAGGTGTGTGGCCGTGCGAGCCTATGCCTGTGTTGAAGTGTGTTTACACTATATTGATGCTATACTAATAAAGTGCAGGGAAAGAGCATCGCCTCCCCGATTACGGGGGCGGGTTCGTTATAATTTGGTCAGCATAGCTGACCGTTGCTTTTGTTTACCACCGGGCGGTGGATTATGGCTTGCAGGTGCTGCGGAGCCGAGCGGGAAATAGCGGACTAAAGCCCATGTTGCGGTGCTGGCACTCGAAGGCCTACCCGTTTTTATGTTTTCCGTTTATCTCATGTATGGCCGGCCTGCGAGCCGATGTATGAAAGACACTCTTGTTTGAGGGAACTATTGTAAGGCCATAAGGCCGGTACTTTTGTATTAATCATTCCTATTTTATCTAAGTAGTGGGCATTCATGCTGTTTGGCTGGGTTCTTTTTTCTTGCAGCTTAACTTTAATGCTTCCGCTAGGTGCTTGTGTAGGACGTGTAATTGGTTGAATGGTTTCAACGCGTAACCAACCGGTCTGTCCGTAGTATATGGCATCGAGCCCCGGCCGGACCTACTGCTATATGCTATACGACGGATAGGGGTGTTACAAATTTGTATCAGACTACTGGTTTCGGTCAAACTTAAATGAATTCGTGGACGAATTCACTTTAAGGGGTGGTGAGCACATGTGTGTGCGTTATCGTTATAACATGAAAAGAACCCATGAATGTCCACTTAAGAATGAAAATACACATGTTTGAGGAACCTGCGTGTTCCTATAATTGCTGTTTGCAATAATATTTGGTCGCTTATCGGTGTTTTGCACGATTATAGGTGACTAGAAGTGGTGCTAGGCCGTCAGAACGGCCAGGTTCTGAGGCAAGCAGTGCGCCAAGTGAAGCGCCTGAAACACCTCCGTCTGCCGAGACCATTAGGTTGGTGGCAGAAGATATCATGGAGATGATTAATGCGCAACCTGCAAGACAGGTGCATCAGCCTGCTCCTGCAGAGGAGCAAGTGCCGCTCCAAGCGGCGGAGCCTAGAAGGGTTGAGCAGGTGGAGGTGGAGCTGGAGTTGCCTCGAAGAGCAACTGAGAGACAGCTTAAGCATGTGATGGGCTTCCACCCACCGGTGTTCTCGGGAACGGGAACCCTGACCTAGGCTGAAGATTGGCTCTCAAGGGTCAATAGGGTGATGACAGCAACTGAAATGGAAGAGTGGCAGAAGACCACAATAGCGACGTTCCTATTGGATGGGGACGCAAGGTTATGGTGGGAAGGTCTAGAGCTACACCAGTTGAGGGGAAGGCTGTTGGCCGAAGTATCTATGGAGGAATTTTCGAGACTGTTCATGGCTAGATACCTCCCCTCAGCGCAGAGGATCGCACTAGAGAACGATTTCCAAAAGTTGGTGCAAGGAGATAACACTGTAGACGAGTACCTCCACGAGTTTACTCGATTGGGGAGATATGTTAGCGCTACCTTTACCGATGAGGAGCGAAAGACTAACCGCTTCTATGAAGGGTTAAGAGATGAGCTGAGGTTGCTACTATCAGGGCCCATGGCACAGGGTTTCCTAACCTTTGTCAACTCGGCCCGGTCCTTAGAGAAGGACATGAGAAATGTGCAAGCTAAGAAGGAATCTGGTGGGAAGAAATCCGAGTTCAAGGCGCTGACTACATCAAAGTCGGGCAATCGAAGATTCTACAAGAAGGCTAGGACGTCAGGTCCAGCTTCTACAGGTGCCTCGGGGGAAACTACCAATCGAACCCTGGGCACTTGTTTCACGTGTAGAAAGACGGGGCACTTTGCCCGCGATTGCTGGAGCGGACGCCCAAAGTCCGAGAGAAAACAAGTTGCTACTTACGAAGAGAAGGGCAAGGCGGTGGAGTCAACCGCGTCCCACTATGCTCCGACTCAGCCTAGAGTCTACGACTTGGGGCAGCAGGAGGCCATTAAACAAGCGGATGTGGTGATAGGTACAAGTTAATTTATAGCAAGTTAACTCAGATACTGTTGTTTATTTCTTGTTAGCCTAATATGGTTTGCATAGGCTTTGTTTTGATTAGCGATAGTCCGGCACGGGCACTGTTCGAAACGGGAGCTTCACACTCCTTCTTGTCCGAAAATTTTATATTGCGCATCGGAGTCCCTTCTTCGATGGCAAAGGATAAGTTGGATGTGCTGCTACCGAATGGGTGCTCGATGAGTGCGGACAGAGTGTGCGCCGTAAAGGTTCACATTGGGAGCCAAGAGTTCGACCTGCTAGCGTCATTGCTGCCGCTAGTCGAGTTCGACGTTATCTTTGGGATGGATTGTCTTTCGGAGCAGAAAGCTTTGATTGACTGCGATCGGAAGGAGGTCAAGCTGGGTGTTGGGAGGGGTACAATATTTGAGGGACTCAAGGGGTCGAGCAAGAGGCATATGTCTGCTTTTCAGGTGGTAAAGGCAGTTCGTGCAGGTGCAGAGCTGTTCTTCGCAATAGTGGGGGCTGTGGAGCCAAAGTCCACGTTGGATAGCATCCCCGTGGTTTGTTAATACCTCGATGTGTTCCTGGATAGTCTTCCCGGAGCCCCACCGCAGCGGGAGATTGATTTCACTATCGAGCTCGTACCGGGGGCAAAACCGGTGTCACGTGCTCTGTATAGGTTGGCGCCTAAGGAGATGGAAGAGTTGAAAGTTCAGCTAGAGGAGCTGATGGATCAAGGTTATGTGCGTCTAAGCTCGTCGCCTTGGAGCGCACCGGTCCTCTTCGTTAAGAAGAAGGATGGGAGTATGCGGTTGTGCATCGACAACAGAGAGTTGAACAAGCTGACGGAGAAGAACAAGTACCCGATCCCGAGGATTGATGATCTGTTCAATCAGTTAGTCGGATCATCAGTATTTTCTAAGTTGGACTTGAAGTCGGGGTACTATCAGTTGAGGATCAGGGAGTGTGATATCCCGAAGACGGCGTTCAGCACAAGGTATGGGTATTTCGAGTTCACGGTCATGCCGTTTGGACTGATGAATGCGCGTTCAATGTTTATGGACTTGATGAACAGGACATTCCGAGATTTCCTGGACCGCTTTGTGATCGTCTTTATTGATGATATATTGGTGTACTCGCAGTGCGAAGAAGATCACTTCAAGCACTTACATGTGGTGTTGGAGACTTTGAGGAGGAATGAGCTGTATGTGAAATTCTCCAAGTGCGAGTTCTGGGTACCCTCAGTAGCGTTCCTTGGTCACATTGTGTAAGACCACAACCTCGGAGATGATCGCGGGGCGATCAAACGGCTCTTTTGGAGATCTGAACAGGGGCACACGGCCAGGCACACGGCCGTGTGCCAACCCGTGTTCAGGGATTTATTTGTGTTTTGTGCTGTCTCGAGTCAGAGAGGTACACAGCCTGAGACACACGGCCGTGTCTCAAGCCGTGTGTGGGGCACACGGCCTCGAACACAGCCGTGTTCGAAGCCGTGTTCTGGAAGCCCGACGATCGTCTTGAAGCTCCAGGTAACACGGCCCGTGGCACACGGCCGTGTCAGGAGCCGTGTCGATCGGCGAATGAGCTACACGGCCAGACACACGGCCGTGTGTCAAGCCGTGTTCGGCCCAGTTTTGGGGGTTTTGGATCTAATCTCGGCCGTTCGTTCCCTTGGATCTGGATCCGACGGTGGGGGCTGCTCCTGGGGAGTTATTAGCCGGGATTAGGGCTTTGAATCCTCACTTTTCTTTGGTCCACTCTCTCTCTAAGTGTTTAGAGAGAAGGGAGAGCAAGAGGAAGGAGGAGCCCAAGATCCGGCCGCCGGAGGAGTTGTGAAGCACCGATTCGCGATCCGAGACCGGATCCTCGAAGGCAAGGGCGAGGCGAAGCTTTCCATCCGACTACATCTTCATGGCACCGCGGAAAAATGCGAGGGTAACGATCCTCTTCATAGGGCATGTGTAGTCGCCCTTCTTCTTATGCATAGGGAAATCCCCCTCTCGCGAGTGAGCGTTGAGGTGCGGAATCCCTTCGGGTAGATATGTAAAGTCCCCGTTGTTAGAGCCCGGAATCGGAGTACGGGCGTAGGCATTGTGTGAGAAGCCTATTCGGGTTTAGCCCGGATCGGTGATGTTTGCATTGCATGGCCGGAGAAGACTCCGGGCCGGTGAATTTAGTTTTCCGAAAATTCTATGCGGTAGATTGCATACAGGGATCCTTGGGGGTTAACCTCGAGGCGCACCCGGAAAGCTTGGGCGGAATCGCATTGCCGCCACGATGTTGCCTTGGAGGGCAAATCGGTACATAACGGGGTTATGTGCGTGTTTTGATCGTTTGTGGGAATGAGGAGAAACTTGGCCCGCACCGATGGCTAAATGGCTGTGGTGAAGTGAGCAACGGGCGGGTGGAACTCTACCCATTCCAAGTGGTCTCGGTAGAAGCGACCTAAAGTACATGGGACTTCCCGGGGGGCTGGAAACGGGCCTAGGCTTCGGCTGAAAGGGCTAAATGCTCACGTGTGTTGCCATCCGAGGGATGGTGGTGGAATCGCTGTGTCGGACTGGGTCCGGACCGGGTTCACCGATTAGTGCCCTGAGAGCACGGAGTGTGCGGCCGTGCGTGCCGACACTTGTGGCGAATAGAATACTCTATAGAATTGTTATGATAGTTTTATATGCAGGGAAGGAGCACCGCCGTCCCGAGAAACGGGACGGGGTCGTTATAATTTGGTCAGCTCTTGCTGACCGTTGCCCTTTTGTATTGCCACCTCTTGGGTGGGTTGTTTCTACAGGTGCTGCTGCGGAGCCAAGCGGCAAATAGCGGGCTAAAGCCCAAGTTGCAGCGCCAGCCCGCGAAGGCTTAGATATTAGCTTTTCATATTCATGTATGGCCGGCCTGCGCGCCGATGTATGAAAGACGCTATCTTGTTAAGCGAACACTCTTGTAAGGCCTTAAGGCCGTGAACTCTTTGTGTATGTACTCATTCCTGGGTTATAGTGGACATTCATGCTCTGTGGCAGGGTTCTTATCTTTTTGCAACTTAATTAAATTGCTTCCGCTAGGTGTTGTGTAGGACGCTCTGATTGGTTGTGTGGTTTCAACGCGTAACCAACCGGTGTGTCCGTAGTATATGGCGTCGGGCCCCGGCCGGACCTACTGCTATATGCTATGTGACGGATAGGGGTGTTACAAATTGGTATCAGACTTCTGGTTTCGGTCAAGCTTAAATGAATTCGTGGGCGAATTCACTTTAAGGGGTGGTGAGCACATTGTGTGCGTCATCGTTATAATATGAAAAGAACCCATGAATGTCCACTTAGGAATGAAAATACAGATGATTGAGGAACCTGCGTGTTCCTATAATTGCTGTTTGCAGTAATTTTTGGGTCGCTTATCGGTGTTTTGCACGATTTTAGGTGACCAGAAGTGGCGCTGGGCCGTCTGAACGGCCAGGTTCTGAGGCGAGCAGTGCGCCAAGCGATGCGCCTGCAACACCTTTGTCTGCTGAGACCATTAGGTTGGTGGCAGAAGCGGTCATGGCAATGATAAATGCACAGCCTGCAAGGCAGGTGCAGCAGCCTGCTCCTGCTGTGGAGCAAGTACCGGTTCAGACGGCAGAGCGAAGGAGGGTTGAGCAAGTAGTTTTGGAGCCAGAGTTGCCGCGGAGAGCAACTGAAAGACAACTGAAGCACGTGATGGGCTTTCACCCACCAGTGTTCACGGGGGCAGAAACCCCGACCCAAGCAGAGGATTGGCTCTCAAGGGTCAACAGGGTGATGACTGCGACGCAAACTGAAGAGTGGCAGAAGACCACTATAGCGACGTTCCTTTTAGATGGGGACGCAAGACTGTGGTGGGAGGGCCTAGAGCTGCATCAGTTGAGGGGAAGGCCATTGGCCGAAGTCCCGATGGAGGAGTTTGCGAGACTATTTATGGCTCGATACCTCCCCTCGGCGTAGAGGATTGCGCTAGAGAGCGAATTCCAGAAGTTGGTGCAGGGTGATAGCACCGTTGATGAATACCTCCACGAGTTTACTCGGCTGGGGAGATATGCCGGCGCTACCTTCGCAGACGAGGAGCGCAAGACGAGCCGCTTTTATGAAGGGCTAAGGGATGATTTGAGGTTGCTGCTGTCGGGGCCCAAGACGCAGGGTTTCATGACCCTGGTCAGTTCGGCCCGGTCCTTGGAGAAGGATATGAGAAACGTGCAAGCAAAGAAAGAAAGGGAATCCGGTGGCAAGAAATCAGAGTTCAAGGCGCCGACTACATCGAAGTCGGGCTACCGTAAATTCTTCAAGAAGGCTAAGACATCGGGTCCAGCTTCTTCTGCAGGTGCCTCGGGGGCAACTACCCATCGGACCCCGGGCGCTTGCTTCACGTGTGGAAAGCCGGGGCACTTTGCCCGTGACTGCTGGAGTGGACGCGCAAAGTCCGAAAGGAAGCAAGGAGCCACCTACGAGGAAAAGGGCAAAGCGGTGGAGTCGACCGCGTCCCACTATGCTCCGAATCAGCCTAGAGTCTACAACTTGGGCCAGCAGGAGGCCATCAAGCAAGCGGATGTGGTGACAGGTATGAGTTAATTTATGCAAGTTGACTTGAGAATACTATTACCTATTGCTTGTTAAGCTAATGTCTTTTGCTTAGGCTTTGTGTTGATTAGCGATAGTCCGGCACGAGCACTATTCGACACTGGTGCTTCGCATTCTTTCTTGTCCGAACAGTTTATATCGCGCATCGGAGTCCCTTCTTCGATGGCAAAGGACAAGCTAGATGTGTTGCTACCAAACGGGTGCTCGATGCGTGCGGACAGGGTGTGCGCAGTGAAGGTTCACATAGGGAGCCAAGAGTTCGACTTGCTAGCGTCATTATTGCCGTTGGTAGAGTTCGATGTTATCTTTGGAATGGATTGGCTGTCAGAGCAGAAGGTTTGGATCGATTGTGACCGTAAGGAGGTCAAGCTGGGTGTAGGGCGGGAGACTACTTTCGAGGGGCTTAAGGGGTCGAGCAAGACATTAATGTCTGCTCTTCAGGTGGTGAAGGCGGTTCGTGCTGGTGCAGAGCTGTTCTTTGCGATAGTGGGGGCTGTGGAGCCAAAGTCCCCGTTGGATAGCATCCCCGTGGTTTGCGAATACCCCGATGTGTTCCCGGATAGCCTTCCTGGAGCCCCACCGCAGCGAGAGATTGATTTTACGATCGAGCTCGTGCCGGGTGCCAAACCCGTGTCACGTGCTCCTTATAGGTTGGCGCCAAAGGAGATGGCGGAGTTGAAGGTTCAGTTGGAGGAACTGATGGAGCAAGGTTATGTGCGTCCAAGTTCGTCGCCTTGGAGCGCACCGGTCCTCTTTGTTAAAAAGAAGGACGGTAGTATGCGGCTGTGCATTGAAAACAGGGAATTGAACAAGTTGACGGAAAAGAACAAGTACCCGATCCCGAGGATTGATGATCTCTTTGATCAGTTAGTCGGATCATCTGTATACTCCAAGTTGGACTTGAAGTCGGGGTACTATCAGCTGAGGATCAGGGAATGTGATATCCCAAAGACGGCGTTCAGTACGAGGTATGGGCATTTCGAGTTCACGGTCATGCCGTTTGGACTGACGAATGCGCCATCGGTGTTTATGGATCTGATGAACAGGACGTTCAGAGATTTCCTGGATCGTTTCGTGATCGTCTTTATTGACGATATTTTGGTGTACTCGCAGTGCGAAGAAGACCACTTCAAGCATTTGCATTTGGTGTTGGAGACTTTGAGGAGGAATGAGCTTTACGCAAAGTTCTCCAAGTGCGAGTTCTGGCTATCTTCGGTAGCATTCCTGGGTCATATAGTGAGTGGGGAAGGTATAGCGGTGGATCCGGCGAAGATTGTTGCGATACGGGAGTGGCCTGTGTTGTCGTCGGTAGCGGAAGTCCGTAGTTTCCTTGGGCTTGCCGGCTATTACAGGCGCTTCGTGGAGAACTTCTCGCGGATAGCGTTACCTCTCACAAAGTTGACCAGGAAGGATCAGAGATTCTTATGGACGCAAGAGTGCGTGCAGGCTTTCGAGGAGCTGAAGAGGCGGTTGACCACGGCGCCAGTGCTTAGTTCGCCGAGTGGGACCGAGGGCTTTGAGGTGTATAGCGACGCTTCGGGTAGCGGTTTGGGCTGCGTGTTGTTGCAGCATGGTAGCGTGATAGCGTATGGATCGCGTCAGCTAAAGGTGCATGAAAGAAATTATCCGGTGCACGACTTGGAGTTGTCGGCCGTGATATTTGCACTCAAGTTGTGGAGGCACTACCTATACGGAGTAAGGGTCGATATATACACCGATCACAAGAGCCTAAAATACTTGTTGGATCAAAAGGATCTCAATATGAGGCAGAGGAGGTGGATGGAGTTCCTGGGGGACTACACCTTCAAAATACATTATGTACCCGGGAAGGGCAACGCAGTTGCGGATGCGCTGAGCCGCAGGGCTCCCGCCCGAGCCAACTGGTTGTCGGTGCATGATGAGCGGCTAGTGCGGGAGTTGGAGGAGCTTGAGATCTGTTGCGTTGACAAGCAGATGAGCGCCAAAGCAATGTTAAACTGGACAGAGGTGCAGTATGACCTGGCTGACCGGGTTCGGCAGGCATTGGAGTTGGATGATTCCATGAAGGAGCTTTTGGAGGCCGCTTCGGATGGGTCAAATTCCCAGTTCTCGGTAGAAGATGGGTTATTAAGGAAGGATCATCGTTTGTGCATCCCAAGTGGGGGCAACCTCCGGGCGGAGTTGATGTACGAGGCTCATCATACCAAGTACTCAATCCACCCAGGGAGCACGAAGATGTATCGTGATCTCAAGAAGTTGTTTTGGTGGCCGGGGCTTAAGAAAGATGTGGCGTTGTATGTGGCCAAATGCCAAACATGCGCCTTGGTGAAGGCGGAGTGCCAAAAGCCGGGAGGATTTCTGAAGTCCTTGCCTATACCGGAGTGGAAATTCGACGATATATCTATGGACTTTGTGCACGGGTTGCCAAGGTCACAGAAGGGGAACGACGCCATCTGGGTGATCGTAGATCGGCTAACTAAGGTATCGCATTTCATTCCGCATAGGAAGGATGATCCAGTCGAGAAATTGGCAAAGTTGTACGTTGACAATATTGTTAGGCTGCATGGTGTGCCTCGTAGCATTGTGAGTGATCGCGATGGGCGGTTCACGTCAAATGATTGGAGGTTGGTGCAGCAGATGCTGGGAACAAAGTTAAAGTTCAGTACAGCTTTCCATCCGCAGACGGATGGGCAGACCGAGAGGGTCAATAGAACGATGGAGGACATGCTACGCATGTGTGTCCTGGACTTCGGTAAGCATTGGGAAGACCATCTTTATTTGGTGGAGTTCGCGTACAACAACAGCTACCAAGCAAGTATACGAATGGCGCCCTTCGAGGCCCTGTATGGTAGGAAGTGTCGCACGCCGTTATCGTGGCTTGAAGCGGGTGAGGCAAGGTTGTACAAGAAGCAGGAGGTGGAGAGTGCTACCTCGTTAGTGCGGATCATTCGGGAGCGCTTGTTGATCGCTCAGGACCGGCAGGCGAAGTACTACAATGCCAAGCACCGGAACGTGGAGTTCGCGGTAGGCGATTGGGTGTACTTGAAGATCAAGCCGTTCAAGGGTGTCTCACGGATTCGATGCTTGAAAAAGATGAGTCCGAGATACCTTGGGCCGTTTGAGGTCCTGGAGCGAGTCGGCGAAGCGGCATACCGTTTGAAGCTATCAGTGGAGTTGAGTGGATTACATGATGTGTTCCACATTTCTGTGTTGCGGAAGGCGGTGCAAGAGCCTTCGCAGGTGATCGCGGCTGATCAAGTACCGGTTGAGGAAGGGTTGACAACGAAAGTCAAGCCCATATCTATTGAGGATTTCGAAGTCAAGCGGCTTCGGAACAAGGAAATCAAAATGGTGAAGGTCCGTTGGGATAACTGCGGGCGCGAGGAGCTCTCTTGGGAGCGAGAGCAGACAATGCGCGAGGAGTACCCCGAGTTGTTCCCCTCAGGTACTCGATTTGTTTTGTTTTTGGTGTAGTCTCTGTTCTTAATTTCGGGACGAAATTCTCTTAAGGGGGAGGGAGTTGTAAGACCCCAACCTCGGAGATGATCGCGGGGCGATCAAACGGCTCTTTTGGAGATCTGAACAGGGGCACACGGCCAGGCACACGGCCGTGTGCCAACCCGTGTTCAGGGATTTATTTGTGTTTTGTGCTGTCTCGAGTCAGAGAGGTACATGGCCTGAGACACACGGCCGTGTCTCAAGCCGTGTGTGGGGCACACGGCCTCGAACACAGCCGTGTTCGAAGCCGTGTTCTGGAAGCCCGACGATCGTCTTGAAGCTCCAGGTAACACGGCCCGTGGCACACGGCCGTGTCAGGAGCCGTGTCGATCGGCGAATGAGCTATACGGCCAGACACACGGCCGTGTGTCAAGCCGTGTTCGGCCCAGTTTTTGGGGTTTTGGATCTAATCTCGGCCATTCGTTCCCTTGGATCTGGATCTGACGGTGGGGGCTGCTCCTGGGGAGTTATTAGCCGGGATTAGGGTTTTGAATCCTCACTTTTCTTTGGTCCACTCTCTCTCTAAGTGTTTAGAGAGAAGGGAGAGCAAGAGGAAGGAGGAGCCCAAGATCCGGCCGCCGGAGGAGTTTTGAAGCACCGATTCGCGATCCGAGACCGGATCCTCGAAGGCAAGGGCGAGGCGAAGCTTTCCATCCGACTACATCTTCATGGCACCGTGGAAAAATGCGAGGGTAACGATCCTCTTCATAGGGCATGTGTAGTCGCCCTTCTTCTTATGCATAGGGAAATCCCCCTCTCGCGAGTGAGCGTTGAGGCGCGGAATCCCTTCGGGTAGATATATAAAGTCCCCGTTGTTAGAGCCCGGAATCGGAGTACGGGCGTAGGCATTGTGTGAGAAGCCTATTCGGGTTTAGCCCGGATCGGTGATGTTTGCATTGCATGGCCGGAGAAGACTCCGGGCCGGTGAATTTAGTTTTCCGAAAATTCTACGCGGTAGATTGCATACAGGGATCCTTGGGGGTTAACCTCGAGGCGCACCCGGAAAGCTTGGGCGGAATCGCATTGCCGCCACGATGTTGCCTTGGAGGGCAAATCGATACATAACGGGGTTATGTGCGTGTTTTGATCGTTTGTGGGAATGAGGAGAAACTTGGCCCGCACCGATGGCTAAATGGCCGTGGTGAAGTGAGCAACGGGCGGGTGGAACTCTACCCATTCCAAGTGGTCTCGGTAAAAGCGACCTAAAGTACATGGGACTTCCCGGGGGGCTGGAAACGGGCCTAGGCTTCGGCTGAAAGGGCTAAATGCTCACGTGTGTTGCCATCCGAGGGATGGTGGTGGAATCGCGGTGTCGGACTGGGTCCGGTCCGGGTTCACCGATTAGTGCCCTGAGAGCACGGAGTGTGCGGCCGTGCATGCCGACACTTGTGGCGAATAGAATACTCTATAGAATTGCTATGATAGTTTTATATGCAGGGAAGGAGCACCGCCGTCCCGAGAAACGGGACGGGGTCGTTATAATTTGGTCAGCTCTTGCTGACCGTTGCCCTTTTGTATTGCCACCTCTTGGGTGGGTTGTTTCTACAGGTGCTGCTGCGGAGCCAAGCGGAAAATAGCGGGCTAAAGCCCAAGTTGCAGCGCCAGCCCTCGAAGGCTTAGATATTAGCTTTTCATATTCATGTATGGCCGGCCTGCGCGCCGATGTATGAAAGACGCTATCTTGTTAAGCGAACACTCTTGTAAGGCCTTAAGGCCGTGAACTCTTTGTGTATGTACTCATTCCTGGGTTATAGTGGACATTCATGCTCTGTGGCAGGGTTCTTATCTTTTTGCAACTTAATTAAATTGCTTCCGCTAGGTGTTGTGTAGGACGCTCTGATTGGTTGTGTGGTTTCAACGCGTAACCAACCGGTCTGTCCGTAGTATATGGCGTCGGGCCCCGGCCGGACCTACTGCTATATGCTATGTGACGGATAGGGGTGTTACAAATTGTTAGTGGGGAAGGTATAGCGGTGGATCCGGCGAAGATCGTTGCGATACGGGAGTGGCCTGCGTTGTCTTCTGTCGCGGAAGTCCGTAGTTTTCTCAGGCTTGCCGGATATTACAGGCGCTTCGTAGAGAACTTCTCGCGGATAGCGCTACCTCTCACGAAGTTGACAAGGAAAGATCAGAGATTCTTGTGGACGCAGGAGTGCGTGCAAGCTTTTTAGGAGCTGAAGAGACGGTTGACCACTGCGCCAGTGCTTAGTTTGCCGAGTGGGACCGAGGGCTTCGAGGTTTATAGTAACGCCTCGGGTAGTGGTTTGGGATGTGTGTTGTTGCAATATGGGAGCGTCATAGCTTATGGATCGCGTCAGCTAAAAGTGCATGAAAGGAACTATTCGGTCCACGACTTGGAATTGGCGGCCGTGATATTTGCACTTAAGCTGTGGAGGCACTACCTATACGGTGTAAGGGTCGATATATATACCGATCACAAGAGCCTAAAGTACCTATTGGATCAGAAGGATCTTAACATAAGGCAGAGGAGGTGGATGGAGTTCCTTGGGGACTACACCTTCAAGATTCATTATGTACACGGGAAGGGCAATGCAGTTGCAGATGCGTTGAGTCGCAGGGCTCGCGCCCAAGCCAACTGGTTGTCGGTGCATGATGAGCAGCTAGTACGAGAGTTGGAGGAGCTTGAGATCTATTGCATTGACAAGCAGACGAGCGCCAAAGCAATGTTGAACTGGACAGAAGTTTAGTATGACCTGGCTGACCGGGTTCGGCAGGCATTGGAGTTAGATGACTCCATGAAGGAGCTTATGGAGGCAGCGTTGGATGGGTCAAATTCCCAGTTTTCATTGGAAGATGGGTTGTTAAGGAAGGATCATCGGTTGTGCGTCCCAAGCGGGAGTAACCTACGGGTGGAGTTGATGTACGAGGCTCATCATACCAAGTACTCAATCCACCCAGGGAGCACAAAGATGTACCGTGACCTCAAGAAGCTGTTTTGGTGGCCGGGGCTCAAGAAAGACGTAGCGTTGTTTGTGGCCAAATGCCAAACGTGCGCCTTGGTGAAGGCGGAGTGCCAAAAGCCAGGAGGATTTCTGAAGTCCTTACCTATATCGGAGTGGAAGTTCGACGACATATCTATGGACTTTGTGTATGGGTTGCCAAGGTCGCAGAAGGGGAACGACGCCATCTGGGTGATCGTAGATCGGTTAACTAAGGTGTCGCATTTCATTCCGCATAGGAAGGACGACTCGGTGGAGAAGTTGGCGAAGCTATATGTGGACAATATCATTAGACTGCATGGTGTGCCTCGCAGTATTGTGAGTGATCGCGATGGGTGTTTCACGTCCAATAATTGGAGGTTGGTGCAGCAGATGCTGGGGACAAAGTTGAAGTTCAGCACAGCCTTCCATCCGCAGACGGATGGACAGACCGAGAGAGTCAATAGAACGATGGAGTACATGCTACGCATATGTGTTCTAGACTTCGGGAGGCATTGGGAGGACCACCTGTATTTGGTGGAGTTCGCGTACAACAACAGCTACCAGGCGAGTATCCAAATGGCGCCCTTTGAGGCCCTATATGGTAGAAAGTGTCGCACGCCGTTGTCTTGGTTAGAAGCGGGTGAGGCAAGGTTGTACAAGAAGCAGGAGGTGGAGAGTGCTACCTCGTTGGTGCGAATCATTCGGGAGCGTTTGTTGATCGCTCAGGACAGGCAGGCGAAGTATTATAATGCCAAGCACCGAAACGTGGAGTTCGCGGTAGGCGATTGGGTATACTTGAAAGTGAAGCTGTTGAAGGGGGTTTCGCGGGTGAGACGCTTGAAGAAGCTGAGCCCGAGATACCTTGGACCTTTTGAGGTTCTGGAGCGAGTCGGCGAAGCTGCATACCATTTGAAGCTATTGGTGGAGTTGAGTGGCCTACACGATGTATTTCACATCTCTGTATTGCGGAAGGCGGTGAAAGATCCTTCGCAGGTGATCGCAGTTGATCAAGTACCAATGGACGAAGGGTTGACGACTAGGGTCAAGCCCATTCGTATCGAAAACGCTGAGGTCAAGAGGCTCCGTAACAAGGAGATCCGAATGGTTAAGGTCCGGTGGGATAATTGCGGTCGGGAGGAACTCTCTTGGGAGCGGGAGCAAACTATGCTGGAGGAGTACCCGGAGTTATTCCGCTCAGGTACTGTTAAAAGTTTAAAGTTCCTATGGTTTTCCTTTAGTAAATTTCATGGGAGAAAATCTTTTAAGGGAGAGAGAGTTGTAACACCCCGAAAATCAAAGTAGGTACGGGTGACGTTTTAAGCCAAGTATGGGACTTGGAGCAGGTGTCACGGGCGTGTCATCGGCGTGACACGTGCGTGAAACGGGCGTGCCACACTTGGGAGTTTTCTGAGTCATGTATATGGGTCATTACACGAGCACAAACACGGGCATCTCACATGTGACACGGGCGTGTCGGGTGCCGTGTCGAGGCTGTGTCCTCCTCGGGAAACAAGTGTTGGCAGTTGTGCACGGGCCATGACACGGGCCCAGACACGGGCGTGTCACATGTGACACGTGCGTGTCGGGTGCCATGTCGCAGGCCGGGTCCTTCTCGGGTTGGGAAAGCTTGCCGATTGCACACGGGGGGCGTGACAAGGGTCTCGACATGGGCTTGTCACATGTGACACGGGCGTGTCGGAGGCCGTGTCGAATGCCGTGTGCTGGTTTTCGAGTCAGTCGAGATAGCGAATGGGTGACACGACCATGCACACAGCCGTGTTGCAACCCATGTTCGGCCCAGATTTTCTAATTTGAGGCCTAATCGTGGCCGTTCATTTCCTTGGCTTTGGATCCGACGGTGGGGGCTGCTACTGGGTGGTTTTAGCCGGGATAAGGGTTTCAAAACCCTCATTCTCTTTTTGCATTCTCTTTCTAAATCCTAGAGAGAAGGGAGAGCAAGGTGAGTGGTTGGAGACCAAGATCCGGCCGCCGGTGGAGCGTCGGAGCTCCGAATCGCGATCCGAGTCTAGATCCGCGGAGGTGACGCCGTTGCGGTGCTTTCCAACAGCATAGTTTTTCATGGCGCCGCGGAAGAACGCAAGGGTAACGATTTCTCATCCTTGGGCATGTGAAGCCCTTTTTCCCTTTGCATAGGAAGCCCTCTCTCGCGAGTGAGCGAAGAGTTGGAGCGTTCCTTGGGGTAGATATGTAAAGTCCCCCTTGTATAGAGTCTGTATGCAAAAAACGGGCATAGGCATTGTGTGTGAAGCCTATCCGGACAAGTAGAACCGGATCGGTGATGTTGCATTGCATATGAACCGGGGAAGACTCCGGGTGTTTGGGCATTTTTCAGGTTTTCTACGTGGTAGATTGCAGCAGGGAGCCTTGGAGATTAACTCCAAGGTGCACCCGGAAAACTGGGAAAAAGCGGGTTTTGCCAACATGGTGGCCGGGGAGCCAACGTGAACATAACCGGGTTATGTGATTATTGTGGTGGAAACGGGACTCGGTGAGTCTTGACCTGCGCATATGGCTTAAATTGCCGTTGCGATATGAGCATGGGTCAGGCGGAACGGTACCCGATCTATGTCGTTCGGTGGAACCGTTGGCATGGATGAGGGTTTTCGGCGGTCTATAGCTTAAATTGTCGTGACCAAGGCCAAGAAGACAAAATGCTTATATGGTTGGCCGTCCAAGGGGCGGTGGTGGAACGGGAACGTCTATGACTTGAATTGACGTGACGTTGGCCGGTTCGCCGTGAATGTGCCCTGTGTGCACGAGGTGTGTGGCTGTGCGAGCCTACTCCTGTGTTGAAGTGTGTTTACACTATATTGATGCTATACAAATAAAGTGCAGGGAAAGAGCATCGCTGCCCCGATTACGGGGGCGGGATCGTTATAATTTGGTCAGCATAGCTGACCGTTGCTTTTGTTTACCACCGGGCGGTGGATTGTGGATGGCCGGCCTGCGAGCCGATGTATGAAAGACACTCTTGTTTGAGGGAACTATTGTAAGGCCATAAGGCCGGTACTTTTGTATTAATAATTCCTATTTTATCTAAGTAGTGGACATTCATGTTGTTTGGCTGGGTTCTTTTGTCTTGCAGCTTAACTTTAATGCTTACACTAGGTGCTTGTGTAGGACGTGTAATTGGTTGAATGGTTTCAACGCGTAACAAACCAGTCTGTCCGTAGTATATGGCATCGGGCCCCGGCCGGACCTACTGCTTTATGCTATACGACGGATAGGTGTGTTACATCTAGTATCAAGGTAAAACTACCAGCGGGCGCCAACAAACTGACACGAACCCACTGGCAAGTATGTATGTCTGTAAGAAAATAAACACAAAAACTACCTCGCAAAAATAAGGAACTGATCTCTATATCACAAGAGACAACCAGCAACTACACATCACCACTAGCCGTCAGAGCGGCTACTATCCAGAACCAGAGGCATTCAAAGAAGAAAGAATACCTCAGCAAGCAAAACAAGAAAACCGCTCGAAAGTGTCAATCAGAAGACAAGTAAAAGAGTAAAACAAAGCAGTAACAGTCACAACTTCCCTAGGCAAGGCAAAAAGGAAGTGCACTAAGTGCGAGGAAAAAACAACAACCCTGCCCAAAAATAAATCTTACAGAGTTTACCAGGCTACCATGAGCCCAAACGTTGCAAATCTATAAAGGAAGAAACGTCTAACACCCTAAGCTGTGAGAGATGGTTGTAGCAAAAACAACGAGGATCCGGGTTGGAGGCAAACTCAATCCCCCAAACACCATTTCCAAGAAATAAAGCTCAGGGGTCTACATGTAAAAGCACTAGGAACCTCCCACCACCTTGCCCAGCCAGTACCTGGAGCAAGATAAAAGAAAAAGGGTGGCCTTAGCTAAATTACACAACACCTCCCCAATTAAGAGGTTTAAACCACCACTACTAACCACGACCCACGATTCGGCCTTTGGGAAAGAAAACATAGCCGACAAGGAACATCAAAAAAATCAAAGAATTCTCTTGGGAGTGAAAATCAAGGTAAGGGAAAAGCGTTGAGATGACTAAACACGACATGGCGTTGAGTGAGCCCCACTCACTCAACACCTAATCATACCTTGGCGTTGAGTGAGTTAGCCTCACTCAGAGCCAGAAATAACCATGGCATTGAGTGAGGTTCACTCACTCAACGCCCTATAAAAGAACAGCTCTGGCATTGAGTGAGCTAACCTCACTCAATGCCAAAACAGCTATGGCGTTGAGTGAGGTTCACTCACTCAACGCCTCCCGTAAGAAAACTCTGGCGTTGATTGAGCTAACCTCACTAAACGCCAAAACTGCTATGGCGTTGAGTGAGGTCCACTCCCTCAAAGCCTTCAGCAAAAAAGGCAGTAGTGTTGAGTGAGCTAACCTCACTCAACGCCAAAACAGCTACGGTGTTGAGTGAGGTCCACTCACTCAATGCCTTAGCACTTAACCGCAAAACCCAACGGTGGCGTTGAGTGAGTCCTCCTCTCTCAATGCCAAAACAGCTTTGGCATTGAGTGAGGTCAACTCACTCTACGCCAAAGTACTTACCCGTAGGAAA
Organism: Platanthera zijinensis; assembly: GCA_039513925.1. NCBI lineage: Eukaryota > Viridiplantae > Streptophyta > Magnoliopsida > Asparagales > Orchidaceae > Platanthera > Platanthera zijinensis. The sequence continues at coordinate 102,562,772 of CM077089.1, forward strand.
ACCCTAAACAACCGCCGTCCGGAAGAGGTCGGCGGGAATGTCGATTGATTCTCGCCGAATCGGCGAGAATGCTGATTGATTCTCGCCGAATCAGCGGGAATGCCGATTGATTCTCGCCAAATCGGCGGGAATGCCGATAGAATCTCGCCGAATCGGCGGGAATGCCGATTGATTCTCGCCGAATCGGCGGGAATCACTAATGATACTCGTCGACGTCGGCGAGAATCACTTAGTGATTCCCGTCGATTTTGACTTAGACGAATTTTCTCACTACATCGCCTCACTACTTAGCCGCGAAAGTACAGACCAAACTATGGCTTTGAGTGTGTGCACCACACTCAACACAAAACCCGGGCGGCTTTTGGCTTTGAGTGTGTGCACCACACTCAACACCAAATCCCGAGAGCCTACCAAAATTGGTTCTAACAAGAGCACTACCACAGAAATCTCCCTCTCTCTCTCTCGGCTCCACCCGCAATAGCACCAAACCAGAAGTAAAACTTTTGGAGTCTAAATGGTGGAAACAACCAGCGGGTTGAGCAAAAACAGCACAAAGGGGGAAGATCAAAATAGAATTTTAGGGTTAACCTAAAACTACTGCACAGAATTTTAGAAAGCAGAAGAGAAAAACTTGGCTTTTATCATGGGGCTAACCGGGTAGTTAAGAGGGGGAAGATCAAAACAGCAAGTGCAAGAACCACTTGCCTCGGTTTTTCAGCGAAGCTTCACTCGAGCCCTTCCTCTCTCTCGACACCAGTAGCAGCAACACCTAGCCAGCACATCCCGATCTTTAATGGCAGAAAGAGAAAAAAACCGAAAATCCAAACCTCCTAAAAACCCTACGAAAATCAAATATCTTACTGTAGAAACCAAGATCATAGCGAGAGCAATCTAGATCCACTCTCGGAATAGAAATCCGTCCACAAATGCTCCTGGAATTGCCGTCCGAAGGGGTAGCAGGTCCGGCGGTTTTCCTCTGTTTTTCGCGAACAGGAGCAGGCGACGGTTTTTAGGAAGAATAAGAATGGGCTTGCTATTTTGGCTTAAGGCTTTTAAATAAATCTAAACACATCTATTCTTTAAAATCCCATTTCCGGCTAGACCCCTAGGAGTCGGTTTGTCGTGACAGAACCCTAGGAAGCCCAAAAATTGAAATACATCGACCGAGATTTCGGGTCACGGGTTGGTCACGCCCGTGACCGACCCGTCATGCCCGTGACCTAGGGCGTGACTCCTTCGACGATCGTCGATCTCAGGGAGACGATCTTCGAGCGCAGAATTTTCAACCCGGGCCTGTCACGCCTGTGACCTGTGTGTCACACCCGTGACCTAGGGCGTGACCCCTTCGACTATTGTCGATCTCAGCGCGACGATCATCGAACGTATAATTTGCGTCATGGCCCTGTCACGCCCGTGACCCATGTGTCACGCCCGTGACCTAGGGCGTGACCCCCTTCGGCGAACGTCGATCTCAGCGAGACGATTGCTTAGCGCGTAATTTGCATCTTTGCCGGTCACGCCCGTGACCCACGTGTCACGCCCGTGACCCACGTGTCACGCCCGTGACCAAGGGTGTGACCACCTTTCGACGATCGTCGATCTCAGATCGACGATCGTCGAACTCAAAATTGGCCACCCGGGCCTGTCACGCCCGTTACCTATGTGTCACGCCCGTGACCAAGGTCGAAACGTCAGCCGAACTGGAAATTTCTGTAACCCGATTCATAATCAATTCTTATTATGGGAAATTACAGCAGGAGTAATTATGGGTTGTTTCCTCCTTTAATTACTTAATAAGAAAGAGAGAGTGAGGTCTAATATGAAATCACCACCTGGTAAACGCCTTTTCTTATTCCAACGTTTCCTTCTCTCCACCATAACCGAAAAGCCATTCGTTAAGGGAGCTTTTATTACCATGAATGATTCACCCTTCCCCCACCCCACTTGGAGATCTATAATAGCCTCTTTAGAGCAAGAGGAGAAGGTTACACGCTCGATCAAACGGATTAAGATTTCTGCTCTTGCTGTTGAAGAAGTTCGGGAACGCCACCACCGCGCCATGACAATCCGACGTTCATCTCGCCTTCAAACCGCGAACAAGGTCCTCTATACTTCTTCTCTTATGGGTAGATCTTAGGATCATAGGAATTAAGTTCGTGCTCAACGGAGCCGAACCTATCTCGAGTTTTCATGGACAAACCATGAAAAAATATATTTTCGGGTACACCGGAACCGCCACCTCCGGCGGCCAAACCACCGCCGACAGCTAGCCATCGCCTCGACGGAGGTTGTGGTGGTAGTGGCTGGCCAGGGAAGTGACCGAACGGCCAGCAACGGATCATGGAAGATCTACATGAAATATATTTTTCTGAGTTCAGTTTACAGGTTCTGTCTGGAAGGGAAGATGAATAGTAAAATCAATTACTATTCATTTATCAATTATAAGGAATTATTATCTCTTTTTTGACACACCTTTTGACATTACAAAACGAGGCATTTAGAGGCCTATTTAGGAAAAATTTCCAGTCACCAAAGTTGTAGCCCGTCGAGTCTTGGTTAATCTAAAACTGATTTCAACTCGTTTGGGTAAGCGGTTTAACCGCAGAACCCGTTTTAGTGGGGGATATACCTAGAGTTGGGCAAGAACTAAAATGAATGCCTACGCTTCGTCCTTTGCCCAAATGACCTGAGATTTGGGCAGGGGGTATCCTTATCCATATCTAGAGGGTATCCAAAATGGGAATTTTTAGAGATACTTTGCCTAAAGTTTATGTTTTAATTTAATTAAGTTAGAGGAATTTATTTAAGTGGTCAAATGACCTCCAAACCCTCCCAAATTTTGGTGAGTGTTCCCTGGCTATAAAACTTAGCTCTGTACAAATTTTCAACTCACTTGGATTAGTTTTGGATAGGGAGTCACCTATTCTTAACTAGACAATAGTGAGGTATTTTTGAGTAAAAAGTGCACTAGAGGTTAGAATCGTCATATCACATCAATAGAGACTGATATCTTGACAACTGACCTGGAGGGGTTACTATAACCCACTTGGAGAGAATGGTGTGGTTTAGGTTTGATTTACCCTAGGATCCAAGCTCAAACCCTAAATGGAGGGTTTTGAGGGTTGAAAAGGACATGGGGGCAATTGCTCTCGTATTTCCTTGAAACTCTATAGAGTTGACATTAGCATGATAAGAATCATCTTAATGGAATCTTGGAGAATTTGGAGACAAGTAGATACCTCAAAACCTTAATTTTAGCTTTAGGGTTAAATACTAATTAACACAATTCGTCACTAAACTTTATCTATAGGCTGTGAAATTAGGGTAGAGTAAGTTTTGGAGTAGGTAGAAGCTATATAGAGTTTACTGGAATTTTATGATGTTTATTTCCAGCACTTCATTTGTAAAGTTTATTATAGCCCTAATTGATGTTTTAATTATTTGGATCTTTCTGTTCATTAAAACCCCATGCAATCTTGGAAATAAATGTTTTAGGACTGAATGGTTACCCTTGAATTTTTGTATAATTTTTAGTTGAGTAAATCCAGTACTTCCTTCACAAATGTTAAAGAGGGGTTTTATGCTTTGAAAATTAATTAGGGATTATATTATTACTGAAAAATTATAAAATTGAGCCAATGCTAATTTTAAGGCTTTATCTGCATATTATAATTTATTTATAATTTTTGGAAGATTATTCTCTGTACTTGGTTCATAAATAATGGAAGATAGTAAATATTGCTAAAATAGTTTTTAGTGCCCTTTTGATTATAGAAAATTATGATACTTTGGATTTACCCTATTGAGATAACCTACTATTTATTATAAATTTGCTGGAAATCTTGCATGAGAACTTAGGGTAGTTCATTTTTAAACCGGTAGCCCTTGGAATTTTTGAGCAAATTAATTAAATGCCAGATAAATTAGGAAAATTACCACATTCTGGATTTAGGCTACTTATATCATGATAAGTCTCCAGTAAATAGTTTAGGGCATTTGGATGAGTTTTGGGATCATTGCATAACCGGTTCGACATATAGTCTAGGTTGGTCTGCATATAGCAAATTTTTGAATTGCAATAGGACATGATCTGAGAAAGTCGTTGGAGTTATTCATTTTGTCTTGGTGGACAATTGTGGATTATATCACAATAGAATGATATGAAGAGTAGAGAGAAGTAGTGATAGCTAGGGTTAAGAGGTGCTCGGGTTCGATGAAAGATCGTCTTTCCCGAAGAGAGGAAGGTTAAAAATCACCCTAGGATAGTCTATCGTAATATGAGAAGGGAATGGGTAAAGGGGATCAACCAATAACAATAAGTGCCTTGCGAAAGTGAATGATGGGCTTCAGCTACCATCATAGTTCCTAGTGCCCTTTAAGAGCCCTTCACGGGGAATACCGGGGGCAGTCCTGGGTTAACGTAAACTACAATAACAAACTGACAAGAGTAACTTAGTAATTAGGGTTGAACCTTTCACAAACACTGTTAGAACAAGAAGATTTATGGGAGCTTCGGCTCGGTTGGTTAAGAGACGGACGGAATTGTCCGGGGAGCTTCGGCTCGGTTGGTTAAGAGACGGACGTTTTAGTCCGGGGGGTTTCAGCTCGGTTTTTGTGTGTTTACGATTAAATTTGCATATGCATAAAAGGAATGAAAATTAAGGTGGTGGGTCTTCGGTATTGGAGGGTCGATGCATCGACACCAATACGCTGACTTGGCAAGTGTGGTTAGCACTTCGCCAATAGAAGTCCGGTGCGCCAGTCGGCAAGAGTACGCAGGCGTCCGCTTAGTGCATCAAGCGTTGAGGCGTACGATAGGTCTGACCGGTAGTGCTTTACTGGTTTAGAGATTGCCGAGGCCCAACCCACCACTTCCGTCTGCAACTACGGAGGTATCCTGGGAGGTAATGGCTCCGAAAGGGGGAACTAAAGGTCTGTGTTCACAGTGTCGGGTGTGTGAGTTGCACTTGCATGTTTTCATCATACCCACTTGCATGTCATAGCATAATCGATTCATTTAACCCTGACAACTAAAGTATAAGTGGTATGGGACGCTTATACATTAGGACCTGCAAAACGACCCCTTGGTCTATAAGCTTGTGTGGGCAAGTTTATAAATTAAGGTTAAATTCTATATATATATGCTGCTGTTTGATAACCGACACCCCAACGTATAAGTGGTATGAGACACTCTATACGATGGGAGCCTTACAGAAGATCCCTTGGCTTATGCGCTTTCGCACATAAGTTAAGGTTACTTTTCCTACTTTCTGTTATTGTCTTATTTATTATAGAATTGCTAGATTAGTTCCGCTGCCACCTATTTCTTTCATTAAATCTCCACCTTCATGTCCTTCCCTTTCTTCCTCTCCGCTCGGTACCTATGAGCCATGGGGGAAGGGGTAGGGGATGATAGGGCTTAGTCTTTATGACAAACGGTTTTCGAACCTCATCATTTTAGGTGATCGCGGAGCCCAGCACAGGGGAGCAGCCCCAGAGACCGGTGCGCTTGGAGATGGGGCAGTCTAGCTCTGGAGTTCATACAGTCGGGACTGTGAGTCTCGGCCTTGAGTAGTTTTGTTTTTTTGCTTCCGCATGAGCGTTTTGTAGTGAGGATATGATGTACCGGGCATAAGCCCGCATTTTTAGTACTCTGATTATTATTCTGTGGAAACTCCCTTCGTGGAGATTTTATTCTATATATGTGATTTACTTTCAGTGGACTTGCTCTTACTTCAATTATTGTGCTACCTTTCTGTGATCGAATTGGTCGACAGAATCGGCGCCTTGTGGTGATGACCGTTTAGGACGTGAAGGTGTCACCGCAAAGCGCCAATTCTGGGCCTAAGACCCCGGGTTTTAAAAAGAAAAAAAGGGGGGTCTTACAAGTGGTATCATAGGGAAACATCGATCTGAAAAAGTTAGCAATCCATTATCCCTGGGTCACCCCCCGCTCGAGTTTAGTTTGGGGACAAACTAAGCAACGGAAGCAGTGGTGTGCCCATATGGGGATCACATATAAATTGTCCACTTTTATTAAAGATTGAATGTTTTCTTAGTATAGGTTTTTGTTACGTAGCCTCCAGCACAGCCTATGCCATAAGGTGGAGTTCAACAGGCTCAAGATGTTGCACCACCTCCACCGGTCCCCACTCTTTTCCTTCAGTCAGACATGGGACAGACTCTGACTGCCATCCTGGAGGCTTTCAGGGCCCAGCAGGTTCCGGTCCCGCAGCCAAATCCAGGAGCCAACTGGCTGAGCATCTTCCGAGGACTGTCTCCCACCTCCTACTTGGGGATAGAGTCGGCGGTTCGGACGAAAGAGTGGCTGGATATTATGTACGAGATGCTGACCGGGATACGGTGTCCCTGGGAGGAGAGGGTGGCTCTGGTTGTCTCTTGCCTGGATTCCCATGCGAAGAGGTGGTGGAAGACGTTGTTGGACACGACATTTGCCGATAGGGAGGTTGCGGAGGTTACCTGGGAAGAGTTCAGGGCCGCGCTGCTGGAGCATTTCGTTCCGCAGTCGGCCAGGGATGAGTTGGAGGAGCGGTTCTTACAGCTGAAGCAGGGCACCCGGACGGTGGTGGAGTACCATCGGGAGTTCGACCATCTGGCTCGATATGCAGATTCTTACCAGCTAGACGAAGCAGGGTACATCAAGAGGTTCTATAAGGGCCTGCGGGAAGACTTGAGGGAGGCTTTGTTGTTTGTATCTAACGGGTCTATCTCCCGGATTTTGGAGATGGCAAAAAGGATTGAGGCTGATTGGCACACCACCCGGGGCCGGAAGCGGCCAGCAGAGGATCAGGGACGGAGAGTCAGAAATGACCAGCGGCGAGGTGCTATACCAGAGGGGAGAAGGACAGAGGACCAGCCTCGTCAGGAAGTGAGGCAGGAGCCGATGGAGCAGGTGATATTGGCCCCTCAACCTCTTCAGATGCAGGAGATGCCGAGACCCGGGGGAATGGCGTATCCCCCACCAGAGTGCTTCCTTTGTCATCAGATTGGGCACATCCAGAGGAACTGCCCGATGAGGGGGGCTCCACCTCCAGCACTATAGGGTGGCCCACCAGCTCCGCATTACGGAGGCCAAGGACGCATCCGCGGTCGTGGATACTAGGAGGGAGACCGTAGATAGGGAAGGGAGCAGGTATATGCTTTGGACCTTGCGCAACCTCGGAATCCGGAGCAGGTCTTAGCAGGTACGCCACAATGCTTCTTTATTTTCATAGAATTTCCCTTTTAGTGGTTAAAACTTAGAACCGCACTAGATAGATTAACAAGGAAAGAAAATTCTTTATAGAACCCTAAGACATCTAATCACCCTGGGTATAGTCTTTATCAGTGGCAAGCCTGCCCGCACGATTTTCGATACTGGAGCTACTCACTCTTTTGTGTCGGAGACATTCGTAGAAGGACTAGAATGCGTGGAGCGATTCATGGGCTCGAGGATGAGGGTGCGACTATCGGATGGATCTGACCTCTTTACCACGTATCACTGCAATATGGAGGCAGAAATTGGTGGAAAGGCGTTCGAGGCTCCAGCAACGATTTTGAAGCTAACGGACTACGACCTGATCCTTGGCATGGTATGGCTACACTGGAACCATGCCCAGATTTATTGGCAAGCGAAGAGGATCACCGTGAGACACGGGGACTCTTTCATTGTCATCGAAGGTATAAGACCTGCCTCTCGTATACTCTTATCTTCGGTACAGGCCGCGAAGGCCCATCTGCAGGGAGACGTGGTATATCAGGTGCTGTTCGAGATGACCGAGGAGAAGGATCGGATTGCCAATATACTTGTGGTTTGTGATTACACCGATGTGTTTCCAGAGAAGCTGCCATGATTGTCTCCGCACAGGGAGAAGGATTTTCTGATTCAGTTGGTGCTAGGGGCTAAGCCGATATCCAGGGCTCCTTATCGGATGGCCCCAAAGGAGTTGGCGGAGTTTCGGACTCAGTTGCAAGAGTTGGTGGAGGCGGGATTTGTTAGACTGAGTTCCTCCCCATGGGGAGCCCCGATCCTATTCGTGAAGAAGAAGGATTGGACACTTCGCATGTGCATCGATTATCGAGCACTAAACAGGCTGACCGTCCGGAATACCTATCTGCTCCCACGGATAAACAAATTGTTCGACCAGTTGGAGGGAGCCCATTATTTCTCGAAGCTAGACTTGAGGTAAGGATACTACCAGCTGCGGATCTAGGAGGAGGATATCCCGAAGACGGCCTTCAGTAGCAGATATGGCATGTATGAGTTCACCGTGATGCCCTTCGGGCTCACGAATGCACCGTCGGCGTTCATGAGCCTCATAAACCGGGTTTTCGAGGCCTACTTGGATGTGTTCGTCATAATATTCATAGACAACATCCTGATCTACTCTAGGACGGAGGAGGAGCACACTCGGGATCTGGCACTGACTCTGGAGAAGTTGCGGAAGCATCGCCTTTATACGAAATTCAGCAAGTGTCAGTTTTGGTTGAAGGAGGTGGCTTTCCTAGGACACATTATCTGCGGAGCCGGGTTGGCAGTGGATCCGGCAAATATTAAGGCAGTTCTATTTTGGCCGCAGTTAAAGACAGCCACCGATGTACGAAGTTTCTTGGGACTTGCCGGTTATTACCGGAAGTTCGTGGAGGGATTCTCTCAAATTGCCCTCCCCCTTACATATTTGACAAAGAAGGAGGCACCTTTTGTTTGGACCCTGCAGTGCTAGGCGGCTTTCTAGGAGCTGGAGGACCGACTCATCTCAGCCCCTATTCTGGCCCTTCCATCTGGAAAGGAAGGATTCGAGGTATATACCGACGCATCATACCAGGGGATGGGAGCGGTGCTGATACAGAACGGACACGTCATAGCATATGCCTCTCGCCAGCTGAAGACCCATGAGAAGAACTACCAGGTGCACGACCTTGAGATGGGAGCGGTCGTTTTTGCTCTGAAGGTCTGGCGCCATTATCTTTATGGAGTCCGTTGCGACATCTACTCCGACCACAAGAACTTGAAATACGTGGACACGCAGAAGGAGCGGAATATCAGGCAGAGGCGCTGGGTGGAGTTCTTAGCAGACTATCAGTATGAGAGGCAATACCATCCAGGGAAGGCAAACGTGGTGGCCGACGCGTTGAGTTGGAGAGCTTCCACTTCCAAAGACGGGCCCTAGGTTATGTCCATGGAGCTAGTTCGGTCCTTCAGAGATATGCAGATATCCCTAGTGTCCGAGGATGATCCAAAGCTGTATAGGGAGTATCTGGCATCGATGGTTGCCATAGATGATATTCGGGACCGCATCTGGGATGGACAAAGGACAGATCCATGGGCAGAGCCGATATTCCGAGCCTTGGAGGAGGGTTCGACAGGAGATTATTCCCTGAGAGATGGATTGCTACATTTCAGAGGCAGAGTATATATACCCGCAGGAGGCCGGGTTCGGGAGGACAACATGGCGGAGGCATATTGTAGCAGATATTCTATACATCCGGTGATCACCAAGATGACGGCAGATCTGAAGAAGATGATGTTTTGGCCAGGCATGAAGAAGGACATTACGTACTTGGTGACCCATTGCAAGGCCTGTCAGTTGGTGAAGGAGGAGTGTAGGAACCCCGCAGGACTGTTGCAGCCACTCCCGGTGCCGGAGGGTAAGTTTGATGATATAGCTATGGATTTTATACATGGGCTTCCTGGTCTCGGACAGGGAATTACTCGATCTGGGTGATTGTTGATCGGTTTACGAAGGTGGCCCGCTTTATACCAATCAGGAAGGATGACTCGGTGGGAGTGCTGGTACGGAAGTTCATGGAGCAGTATATCCGATACCATGGCGTGCCCAGGACGATAATGTCAGACCGCGATGGACGGTTTACATCCAGGGAGTGGCGGTCAGTGCAGGCATATCTGGGCACCCGATTGACTTTTAGCACGGCCTTCCACCCTCAGACGGACGGGCAGACAGAGCGCACCAACAGGACATTCGAGGATCTACTACGATTGTGTATACTGGACCGAGGGGAGCCGTGGGAGAAGATGTTGTCGTTGGTCGAGTTCTCCTATAACAATAGCTACCAGTCCAGCATCAGGATGACGCCTTATGAAGCCTTGTATGGAAGAAAATGTAGAACCCCGCTTTCTTGGGTTCAGGACGAGGATCCGAAGGTGTTGGGATCGGATTTTGTTGAAGACACCGAGGCACAGGTGAGACTTATCAGAGATAGGATGTTGGAGGCGCAGAGCAGACAAGCTAAGTATTATGACGCCCGGCATCGTCAGGTGGAGTTTCAGGTGGGGGACCGAGTGTTTTTGAAGATCCAGCCCTTGCATGGAGTTTCACGGGTGCGTGGTCGGAATAAGAAGCTCAGCCCTAGGTATATGGGCCCTTACCGGATCCTGGAGCAGATCGGGCCCCTAGCTTACCGACTGGAGTTGCCACCAGAGTTGGCAGCTCTACACGACGTCTTCCACATTTCTTCGCTGAGAAGGGATCTACTACGCCCGGAACAGCAGATTTTGACCACCGAAGGACCGGTACCCTCAGATCGATCTGTTCACTTGGAGCCGGTTCGGATCGACGACAAAGGAGTACGGATCTTGCGCCGCAAGAAGATCCCCTTAGTAAAGGTTCTGTGGAGAAACCACGGTCAGGAGGAGCACACCTGGGAACCGCAGGACCTGATGAGGCAAAAATACCCGGAGTTGTTCAGTCAGGTATATCTCATCACCCCTCAGTATATAATAAATTACCTCCTTGCATTGAATCGGTAGGACTAGGTAAGGGAAATGGAGAACCTAGGCATGCGCAGAAAAGTAGGGGCTAATCTTTGTTTATTGGGGAGATTGCCTTCGTTTATAGAACAAGTAGTCTCGCTTCGACCCAATAGACAAAACCGTATGGGATGTTACAAGTTTAATTTATTTCGGTAGAAATCCCCGTAGGCTCAAACTCAATTTCGGGGACGAAATTTTTTGTTTTGTTTATTGGGATTTGTAACATCCCATTTTCGGCTAGACCCCTAGGAGTCGGTTTGTCGTGACAGTACCCTAGGAAGCCCAAAAATTGAAATACATCGACCGAGATTTCGGGTCACGGGTTGGTCACGCCCGTGACCGACCCGTCACGCCCGTGACCTAGGGCGTGACTCCTTCGACGATCGTCGATCTCAGGGAGACGATCGTCGAGTGCAGAATTTTCAACCCGGGCCTGTCACGCCCGTGACCTGTGTGTCATGCCCGTGACCTAGGGCATGACCCATTCGACGATCGTCGATCTCAGCACGACGATCGTCGAGCGCAGAATTTCCGTCATGGCCCTGTCACGCCCGTGACCCATGTGTCATGCCCGGGACCTAGGGCGTGACCCCCTTCGGCGATCGGCGATCTCAGCGAGACGATCGCTGAGCGCAGAATTTGCATCTTGGCCGGTCACTCCCGTGACCAACGTGTCACGCCCGTGACCAAGGGCATGACCACCTTTCGATGATCGTCGATCTCAGATCGGTGATCGTCGAATACAGAATTGGCCACCCGGGCCTCTCATGCCCGTGACCTATGTGTCACGCTAGTGACCAAGGCCGAAACGTCAGCCAGACTAGAAATTTCTGTAACCCGATTCATAATCAATTCTGATTATAGGAAATTACAGCAGGAGTAATTATGGGTTGTTTCCTCCTTTAATTACTTAATAAGAAAGAGAGAGTTAGGTCCAATAGGAAATCACCATCTGGTAAACGCCTCTTCATATTCCAACGTTTCCTTCTCTCCACCATAACCGAAAATCCATTCGTTAAGGGAGCTTTTATTGCCATGAATGATTCACCCTTCCCCCTCCCTACTTGGATATCTATAACAGCCTCCTTAGAGCAAGAGGAGAAGGTTACACACTCGATCAAACGGATTAAGATTTCTGCTCTTGCTGTTGAAGAAGTTCGGGAACGCCACCACCGCGCCATGACAATCCGTCGTTCATCTCGCCTTCAAACTGCGAACAAGGTCCTCCTCTACTTCTTCTCTTATGGGTAGATCTTAGGATCATAGGAATGAAGTTCGTGCTCAACGGAGCCGAACCTATCTCAAGTTTTCATGGACAAACCATGAAAAAATATATTTTCGGGTACGCCGTAAACTGCCACCTCCGGCGGCCAAACCACCGCCGACCGCTAGCCATCGCCTCGACGGAGGTGCTGGTGGTGGTGGCTAACCAGGGAAGTGACCGGACGGCCGGCAACGGACCATGGAAGAGCTATAGTAAATATATTTTTCTGAGTTCAGTTTACGGGTTCTGTCTGGAAGGGAAGATGAACAGTAAAATCAATTACTATTCATTTATCAATTATAAGAAATTATTATCTCCTTTTTGACACGCCTTTTGACATTACAAAATGAGGCATTTAGAGGCCTATTTAGGAAAAATGGCCAGTCACGAAAGTTGTAGCCCTTTGAGCCTAGGTTAATTTAAAACTGATTTCAACTCGTTTGGGTAAGCGGTTTAACCGCAGAACTCGTTTTAGTGGGGGCTATACCTAGAGTTGGGAAAGAACTAAAATGAATGCCCACGCTTCGTCCTTTGCATAAATGACCTGAAATTTGGGCAAAAGGTTATCCTTAGCCATATCTAGAGGCTGTCCAACAATGGGAATTTTTGGAGATACTTTGCCTAAAGTTTATGTTTTTATTTAATTAAGTAAGAGGAATTTATTTAAGTGGTCAAATGACCTCCAAACCCTCCCAAATTTTGGTGAGTGGTCCATGGAAATAAAACTTATCTCTATACAAATTTTCAACTCACTTGGATTAGTTTTGGATAGGGAGTCACCTATTCTTAACTAGGCAATAGTGAGGCATTTTTGAGTAAAAAGTGCACTAGAGGTTAGAATGATCATATCACCTCAACAAAGACTGATATCTTGACAACTGACTTGGAGGGGTTACAATAACCCACTTGGAGAGAATGGTGTGGTTTAGGGTTGATTTACCCTAGGATCCAAGCTCAAACCCTAAATGGAGGGTTTTGAGGGTTGATAAGGACATGGGGGAAATTGCTCTCGTATTGCCTTGAAACTCTGTAGAGTTGACATTAGCATGATAAGAATCATCTGAATAGAATCCTGGAGAATTTGGAGATAAGTAGATACCTCAAAACCTTAATTTTAGCTTTAGGGTAAAATACTAATTAAGCACAATCCATCACTACACTTTATCTAAAGTCTATGAAATTAGGGTAGAGTAAGTTTTTGAGTGGGTAGAAGCTATAGAGATTTTACTGGAATTTTATGATGTTTATTTCCAGCACTTCATTTGTAAAGTTTATTATAGCCCTAATTGATGTTTTAATTATTTGGATCTCTCTGTTCATTAAAACCCCATGTAATCTTGGAAATAAATGTTTTAGTACTAAATGGTTACCCTTGAATATTTTTATAATTTTTAGTTGTGTAAATCCAGTACTTCCTTCACAAATGTTAAAGAGGGGTTTTATGCTTTGAAAATTAATTAGGGATGATATTATTACTGAAAAATTATGAAATTGGGCCAATGCTAATTTTAAGGCTTTATCTGCATATTATAATTTATTTATAATTTTTGGAAGAATATTCTCTGTACTTGGTTCATAAATAATAGAAGATAGTAAATATTGCTAAAATAGTTTTTAGTGACCTTTTGATGATAGAAAATTATGATACATTGGATTTACCCTATTTAGATAACCTACTATTTATTATAAATTTGTTGGACATCTTGCATGAGAACTTAGGGTAGTTCATGTTCAAACCGGTAGCCCATGGAATTTTTGAGGAAATTAATTAAATGCCAGATAACTTAGGAAAATTACCACATTATGGATTTAGGCTATTTATATAATGATAAGTCTCCAGTAAATAGTTTAGGGCATTTGGATCAGTTTTGGGATCATTGCATAACCGGTTCAACATATAGTCTACGTTGGTCTGCATATAGCAAATTTGTGAATTGCAATAGAACATGATCTGAGAAAGTCATTGGAGTTAGTCATTTTGTCTAGGTGGACAATTGTGGATGATATCACAATAGGATGATATGAAGAGTAGAGAGAAGTAGTGATATCTAGGGTTAAGAGGTACTCGGGTTCGATGAAAGATCGTCTTTCCCGAAGAGAGGAAGGTTAAAAATCACCCTAGGATAGTCAATCGTAACATAAGAAGGGAATGGATAAAGGGGATCAACCAATAAAAATAAGTGCCTTGCTAAAGGGAACGATGGGCTTCAGCTACCATCATAGTTCCTAGGGCCCTTTGAGAGCCCTTCATGGGGAATACCGGGGGCAGTCCTAGGTTAACGTAAACTGCAATAACAAACTGACAAGAGTAACTTAGTAATTAGGGTTGCACCTTTCACAAACACTGTTAGCACAAGAAGATTTATGGGAGCTTCGGCTCGATTGGTTAAGAGACGGACGGAATGGTCCGGGGAGCTTCAGCTCGGTTGGTTAAGAGACGGACGTTTTAGTCCGGGGGGCTTCGGCTCGGTTTTTATGTGTTTACGATTAAATTTGCATGTACATAAAAGGAATGAAAATTAAGGTGGTGGGTCTTCGGTATTGGCGGGTCGATGCACCGACGCCAATACACTGACTCAGTAAGTGTGGTTAGCACTTCACTAATAGAAGTCCGGTGCGCAAGCCGGCAAGAGTACGCAGGCGTCCGCTTATTGCACCAAGCATTGAGGAGTACAATAGGTCTGACCGGTAGTGCTTTACTGGTTTAGAGGTGGGCAAGGCCCAACCCACCGCTTCCGTCTGCCACTGCGGAGGTATCCTGGGAGGTAACGGCTTCGAAAGGGGGAACTAAAGGTCTGTGTGCACAGAGTCGAGTGTGTGAGTTGCACTTGAAAGATTTTTATCATACCCACTTGCATGTCATAGAATAATCGATTCATTTAACCCTGACACCTAAAGTATAAGTGGTATGGGACGCTTATACATTAGGACCTACAAAATGACCCCTTGGTCTATAAGCTTGTGTGGGCAAGTTTATAAATTAAAGTTAAATTCTATATATATATATGCTGCTGTTTGATAACCGATACCCCAACGTATAAGTGGTATGGGACACTCTATACGATGGGAGCCTTGCAGAAGATCCCTTGGCTTATGCGCTTTCGCACATAAGTTAAGGTTACTTTTCCTACTTTCTGTTATTGTCATATTTATTATAGAATTGCTAGATTAGTTTCGCTGCCACCTATTTCTTTCATTAAATCTCCACCTTCATGTCCTTCCCTTTCTTCCTCTCCGCTCGGTACCTAGGAGCCATGGGGGAAGGGGTAGGGGATTATAGGGTTTAGTCTTTATGACTAACGGTTTTCGAACCGCATCATTTTAGGGGATCGCGGAGCCTAGCACAGGGGAGTAGCCCTAAAGACCGGCGCGCTTGGAGATGGGGCAGTCTAGCTCTGGAGTTCATACAGCCGGGACCTTGAGTCTCGGCCTTGAGTAGTTTTGTTTTTGCTTCCGCATGAGCATTTTGTAGTGAGGATATGATGTACCGGGCATAAGCTCGCATTTTTAGTACTCTGATTATTATTCTGTGGAATCTCCCTTCGTGGAGATTTTATTCTATATATGTGATTTACTTTCAGTGGACTTGCTCTTACTTCAATTATTGTGCTACCTTTCTGTGATCGAATTGGCCGGCAGAATCGGCGTCTTGTGGTGATGACCCTTCAGGACGTGAAGGTGTCACCGCAAAGCGGCGATTCTGGGTTAAGACCCCGGGTTTTAAAAAGAAAAAAAGGGGGTCTTACATATTCAGCCTTAATCGCCCCCTAAGTCGCCGATTCCAATCACTTAGCCTAATAGTTATAATTTGCATTTATTATTAGCACACCCAAAATGACTCGAAAACCAACCTACCTCAGAATTCGACGAAATTCGCACCGTAGCTAAATACCCATGCTACGAATGGAACGGCGAAGTTGAAATTTACTTTCGACGAACAGAACTCGAGTTATACCTACCCAAATCCAAAACACAAGCATCCCCTGAGAGGCCACACTTGGTCACCCAAAACGACCCGGCTTGGAAAGGAGATCTTGCCAATAGGCTACAAAATAAGCCACCCAATTCTAAGGAGTTAAGACCACACTCCATAGATGGCACAAGACAAGAAAATGCGTCGACGTAACGCCAAGCAGGAATTAAATAATCGTTGAAAAATCGGGGGCGTTACAGATGTGGTACTCTAAAAATGCTCAGAAAGCAAGAAAGAAGAGCAGGAAGAACTCTCCTCCTCCCAAGGGGATTCAGAGAGGTCCTCCTCCTCCTCCTTGCTTTCTGAGCATTTTTAGAGTACCACATCCAAGCCTCAAAATTCTTAGATTTAGGATCAATTCCTTTCAGAATATAGTATGGAATATCATGGTCTGGATTTGGAGGAGGTGGAGCAATAGCCTTCCTTTTCTTTTTAGAAATCCTTTTCCTTTTCTTATTACCTTTTGAATCATCAGAATCTTCATCCTCATCTTTAGAATATGAGGACTGAGTTCTTGCATACAGATCATCAATGTATTTTAGCATAGCTTCCTCTTGTTCTTTAGATTTCAACATAGCCTTTTCTGTTTCTTCTTCTAATATATCTTGTGCCAAGAGAGAGTCCAAATCTTGACCTGGGGTGCCATCCCAAAGAGTAGAGGGCGCAGACTCAACTTCTCGAATAGCAACTGGCACACCTTTATCTGAAGGCTCTACTGAATTCCACTTATCTTCTAAGAAGGAGGTAATAATCCCTTCTAGATGTTTGGCAACTATAGGAGTGGAAATCTCCTCAAGACAGAATTTGAAGGCAAAGGCTGCTTCAGCTATTGCTTCAAAGATAATAAAACTGTCCAAAAACTGAAGGCACATTGGTCTCTGATAGCACACAATGGCCTGAAGAGGATCAAAAGAATAAGGGGAGGACTGATAATGGCCTCTAGGAGAATAGAGAGAGGACTCATCATCTGAATCAAGAAATGCCTCCAGTTCATTTAGAACTACTGGAGCATCTATATCTATAAATATCATCTAGACTTCATCTGGAACTGTATCTGAACATGTTTCTATCTCCACTGCTGCTGGAGATTGCACAACCTTACGAGCCAAAGCAGAGCCTGAATAATTATCATTGAACATCGCCCCCTGCCTGGGTTCAGAGGGAACTAAACCCAGGCCCCTAGATGAAGAAAGGGCTAAGAGGGCAGTGAAGGAAGCAGCAAGAGAAGAGATGGAGTTAGAAAGAGGGGCAATGGATTCAGCTATCATTGTTTTGATGGGTGGAGTAATGAGGTCTAGGATACTGGCATTGAATTCTGGTAAATTTGAAATGGTGGAGGAATGATAGATGAGGATGAAGATTCTGATGATGCTCCAGGAAATATTGCACCCAGATCTTCTGCTCCCTCTACCAGAACAAATCATCCATACACCTATCAGAGGAAGGGCAGGCAGCCTCCTCCCAACAGGTCTCATGATCAGAGGCAGACTAGGCATTCAGATACTCTCAGAGAGCAAGTTAAGGAAGTTGTATATCAACAACCAACCTTCTCTCCTCCTCAATCCCCTAGGCCTCCTCCTAGAAGAAAAGTTTCAACTTCAAAGGAAATACCAATTAAAGATAAGCTAGTAGATGTCAAATGAAAAATAGTTATATACTTTGACAAATCAAGCAAGAAATATGCTGAGTTTGCTCCTCCATCCAGTCTTATGATTCAAGAACAAAAAGATTCAAATATCAAGCAATCTCAAGAGCAAACTGAGAGTTTTCTAAATCAATCAGTAAAGTTTAAGGCTGTAAATCCATTGGATCCAGATGATGAAAACACTTATGAAAGTCAAGAGCTTGATCCAAACTTCAAAATGTCTAGACTTTTAGAATTGGTGGGGACTGCTCAGATCAAGAAAGCTAAAGCTGAAGGTAAAGATATCTCAGGATTTTCTACCATGTCAAAATACAGAAAGAAAGAACTGGACAGATTCCAAGTCAGTTCAGAAGTTTTTGATGGCTCAAAGTATATTGAAAAACATCCCGAAGCTGTTCTGCCAAAAGCTGGAGAACTAAAGATCATTGGAGAGAAGGACTTGAAGTTATCAAAGAAAGATGCATATGATCCTAATAGAAAAATCACCTTCTCTCCTACTTCTTCTATTCCTCCTTCAGATTCTGTTGATAAACAATTGTGACATTTATGTTGATTATCTGTTTTATTTAAATCTGTTTGATGATTTATCTATTGTTGTTCATTTTATCTGCTTGTATTAGATTTGTATATGTTTGAGTGACATCACCAAAATAGGGGGATATTGTTGGTTCCCTAGTTTTCATTTAGGGCCATGTCATCTCAATTAAGATTTATTGACCCAAGAATTATCTATGGTCAATGGTTAGACTAAAATGTTAGTCTACCCTAGGTTTAGGTAGAATAGTCCCAGATAGATAGTTGAGATTGGATTGAAATGGAAATTTTGTTTAATAAAATTGTGCTCGACGATAGTCGATTGTCGTTTGACGATCTTCGATTGGTGTTCAACGATCTCAGAGTTATATGTACTCTGAAGTGGGATCAATGATCTGCTTACTCAGATCGACGATCGTTTAGCCTATGTCGACGATTTCTGTGTAGATTATGTTCTCCCTTCAGGTCGACGATCTGCTTGGTCAGATCGACGATTTTCGATCCTTGCTCGACGATTTCTGTCTGCTATTATCTATATTCATTTCATTTGATTCCCTTTTTTATTTACTCCTATTTAAAACATATTCTATTCAAATATTCTGCTTATTACAATGTTTATACTTTATAGCTTATTTGCAATATTTCTTATGCATTGACTTAAAAGATTTTGACAGTATAAAGCCGTTTGTTTTATTAAAGGAAAGAGTGGATTTTGTACAGCTGTAATATAGCCATTAGGCTTGGTTTCCTGCGCCAATTCTTAAGTTAAATTGAAAGGATATTTTTTAATATCCTTAATTCCTTTTTTGGAATGACAGAAAAGATTGCAGGTGCAGGCTTCCTTATTTTGTTTTATTCTATTATTTGGAAAGTTTTTCTAGTACAGGGCTCGAGGCTTTTTCACAGGAGAGAAGTTTCTATTTTATCAAGGCAGTCAGCTGAAGACAATAATATATAACTCTCTCACACAAAAACTCAGAACATTGCGACAAGTGTGATAGAACAAGAGCTCTAAAGAAAAAGGATTTTGTTCTTCTGCTTCTTCTTGAGTTCATCCTATCTTAGGGAAAATCAACACTCAGTGTTGAAGATTTCAAGAAGAACTTTCATTCCAGATTGCAAGAGCTGCTGAAGAAGAACATTAATCAACATCTTGAGTCTTCTTCAAAGATGCATCAGAAAGAGTTTCAAAGAAATCTTGAGTTCCTGCACCCTGAAGCAAAGCTTCTTCCTGGACATTCTCAATGCCAGGGGGAGCTTTTATTTTCTCAGAGAAATCCACTAGCTTCTCTGAACACAGAGAAGACACCTTTTTATCTTTCTTTTAACCTCCTTGTAAAACGGTTATTACTCCCTTCAAAAGTGAACTGTTGGTGATAGGGCACCTGATCAAAAACATATTGGATTTTGGGCTCCTGATCAAAAGCTCAAAGGGTCTGTAGATCTACCTATAGTAGATCTTGTGGTGGCAGGGCACCTTAACAAAAACCTGTAGTGGATTCCTACCAGGGTGGTAGAAGAGTGGATGTACCTAATTGGGGAACCACTATAAATCTCTTATGTTGTCTGGTTGTTTACTTTAATTATTACTCTGTGGCGGTGATAGATTTAACTAGGTTGCTAAGTGCTGTGCTAGGCTTAAAGCTCAACTTAAAATTCAGTTAGCTTGATCTTTTATTCACTACACTCTGATATGCTTTAGGTTTTAAGCTTTCATATTTTTATTCCCTAAGAGAAGTGTTTAAATTCTTCTTAATTTTTGAATACTATATTCACCCCCCCCCCACCTCTAGAGTAGTAAGTATCTTATCCCCTCTCTTTCAATGCAAAGAAGAAGAATCCATAGCCACACACAACACTAAGCAAATATAACACTAGCAGCAACAGGAAAAAGGGAGACGACCTCGGAGATCCCGCACTCCTCACCTAAATGCTGATTTGTGATTGATCCCCCCAAATATGAGGGATGAGGAAGAGGTGAAAGCTTTAGGGACCAAGGAAGACAAATCTCCCCTGCCCCTAGCCTCCTCCTTCCTGCGTCGGCGGGCAAAATCAGATGCCTTACGTATAAGAAGTTCTTTTCTTTTAAGATTAACATACGGGGATCGCTAGGGTGGTATACCCACACCAACCTTATCAACAACATGCCTATCTTTCTCATTAGGGGGCATCATTTCCTCACCCACGACAGGTGAAAGATCAGCCCATTTCACCTATTTAATAGTTTTACAGCATTCATTCAGCTTAATAAAAGTTTTCAAATGTGTTTCCTATAAGCACCCAATAACTGTGCACAGCCCTCGTTCGTTCTCTTCAGTAACTTGTTTCACGTCAAACAATTCCTTCTTCACTTCTCCTATACCAATCATCAGCACGTCTTTTTCTTGCATAGCCCGGTCTTGCTTACTCAACACAACATCTGTCTCATCAGCGCTAAATAAATCATTAGATAATAAAACATTTAATTCTAGCAGATTTTTTGAGTCACTCGAGATTAGAGTGGGAAGTGATGGCGATAGCAGCGAATCGACCTTAGAAGCTAAGGTTATGGCGCATGCATTAAAGATCAGCATCGCTTCACTGGAATTCAGGAATGGTACCCCAAGAATAGGCTTTGAATTAATTCCAATGGGTCTGAACACCTGGAAGTCGGTGACAACAATAGCCCCGTTAAGTTTCACTTCCACCTCTTTAATCACCCCATCTATTTTAACCACCGACCCACCAGCTAGCACTAGCGATTTCTAGGTATCAGTTTCTACATTAAAACTAAGCTTCTCAACATCTTGAAGAGCAAGAATGTTGCATGACGAACCTGATTCGCAAAGGGCTACCGTCTAAATATCATTAATCTCGCATTTGACAGCCACTTCATTAATATTGCACTCCTCTGCCTCCCTAGCTTGGAGGTTGGAGAAGAAGAATATGGTCGGAGATGGAACTTTCGCAAGCTTTCGGAGGAGAAATGGTGGTTAGAGGAGCTTCCCAAGGAGAAGAGAGCGAGTGACGGCTGGAGGGACAATTTCCCACTCAAAGGAGCGGAAATGGCAGTGGGAAACGAAGTTTTCCCCGTCGAGAAGAAATTTGCGTCTTAAATAGTAAAATTCAGAAAAAATGGTCACGCACGGTCTGGCACACGACCGTGCGTGAATCGTGCGATATTTACTTTCAGAAATGCCTGAGGAACAAGTACAACACCCCAAATTTCAATTGGAGTTCAAGCTGAATGACAAGGCCTAGGACACGGGTGTGTCCCATTGTGTGTCCAGCTCTGGGTACTCGGGTATGTCGTGAGAGCTCGACGAAAATGAAGTCGACGATCGTTGATAGGCGATACGGCCTGTGACACGGGTGTATCCTAGGGCATATCCTACTAGGGTTGGTAACTGGGCAGCGTTGAGTGGCGTTGAGTATAGAACACGACCTGTGATACGGGCATGCCAAAGGGGCGTATTTGACACATGGCCAAGGAAATGGGCGTCTGTCTTAGCCGTATTCTTCTCGGGAGATTTGATCCTGTGTTGATTGATGGACACGCCCCTCAACATGAGCATGTACCTTGTGACACGTGCGTGTCAGGTGCTTGACACGGGCATGTCTAGCCCGTGTTCTGATCCGGATTAAGTCGGTTCAGTTGCCGCTTATAGGACATGGCCTGTGACACGGGCATGTCACAAGCCGTGTCAGACATGTTTAGATGCTTTTCAAAGAAGATCAAGGCCATTCATTTCCATCTATTTGGATCCTGTGTTCCAAGCTTCTTCCTGCTATTATAAGGCCGAGAATTGAGAAGTATTTCTCATTCAAGCTTTGGCCATTCTCTTTCTAAAGAGAAGAGAGAGAGGAGAACAAGGAAGGAAGAAGGAGAAGCTTTTCAGCCGCCGGTGGAGCGTCAGCGGTCCGAATTGAGAGTTGAGTTTTGCATTGTGGAGGCAAGGCCGCTGCGGTGATTACCATCTGACTAGTTTCTCCATAGCTCTAATACGATCGTCAAGCGTAACGATCTCCTTCTTGGACAAGTGAAATCCTACTTTATGCATGTGCATGGAATCCTCCACCAAGAGGTAGAAAGCGTAAGCGATTCCAGCGGTTTAGTCTGCATTTAGATCCGGAAGTGTGTAGTACGGATTAGGCATGCTGTGTGAAGCCCATCTGGACGGGTAGTCTAGATTGGTGATGACGCGAACCGGAGAAGACTCTGTGTATAAAATAGTTAGCTTGCAAATATTGGGAGGACGCTTGTGAATTATGGTAAGGAAGACTTGCATAACTTCTTTGGTTGTGCGCTCGATACGAGCTGTGTTATGGATTGAAAAGTGGCACTAGGTGCATATGTTGTGAGATGGATACGAGAACCTCTGAGTGGGTAGGCCACCCAACAAGTTCAATGGTCGAATTGTTGTAAGCGAGCACCACTGAGTGGATGGGTGCGAGAAGTTGCCAATAGGGGTTTGGAGGCTGATGCCCATAGCCAACAAGTTAAGAACCTATGAGTGGGTAGGCCACCCAACAAGTTCAATGATAAGACTGTTGTGAGCCGTCATTTGGTAGCACTACAAACGGGGGTTGCTGGCCTTCCCGGCATGTCAATCGATAATGCTCAAGTGTTGTCGTGAGGTTACCACCTTTGAATGGGATGGGCGAGAGGGTCTCCAGTCTGCGCATTGTAGTATACTATGATCCATCGCTAATAAGTTAAGAACCTCTAATCGGTTGTGTACTAAGGATGATTCGGTACACCATAAGCGTGCCATGAGTGCACGGAGCGTCTAGCACGAAGGCCAGCGTGGGTGTTATTTTTGTGTTAGATATATATATTGTGATTGCAATGCATGTAGGGAAGGAACCACTACCCCGGGTAAGGGGTAGGGTCGTTATAATTGGTCATCTGAATGCAGACCGTTGCTTTGTTTATCACCCGTGGGGTGGATGTCCATATGCAGGTTTTGCGGGCTGAACTAGATTGAGCGGGATGAAGCCCTTGCTGCCACTACTGCTTGTAGGCACTTGAAGGTCGTGCGAATCTTTGGATTTCATGTGTGTCCGGCCTGCGTGCCGATGTATGAAACCACGTTTTGTAAAGAGAAACTTGTAATGCCTTAAGGCCGTGAGCGGTGTGTGTTTGTATACATTCTTGGTGTTATATATAAATGGGTATTTATATATTTAGTGGACATTCGTTGGATGAGTTCTTATAAGTAATAATCTTCTGATAGAATGCTCTGAGTTAGGATGCGTGTAGAAAGGTTTTTGATATTCATAAGTAATTCTGCCGTTTGTCTGTGAAATATGGCGTGGGGCCCCGGCCGGACCCTCTGTTATATTCCATGTGACGGATGGAGGCGTTACAGCATTGACCCATGTGCTTTACTCACGCACGGGAAATTCCACCCGTGCACTAAGTAAATTGCACGTGTAACGATAGAATGCATAAAAACGCAGGCAACCAGGTGAAATCGTACATTTAACTCACGCACGGCTGCTTCCGCCTGTGCGTGAAGGAAAACACACGATTAACCGCAGAACAGGCAAAAAACCAAAGCTATGGGAAAATTGTGCGTTTCCTTTGCACACGGTTCCAAAGAAACCATGCGTGAAGGAATCACACGGGCCAGTCAATCCTCCAGATTATCTTGAAGAAAACGCATGACCAGAAACAACCGTGCGCTAAGAAAACCCACGACCATGTGTTTTTTTTAAATCAGAACTATGAAAAGAGGAAAACAGACCACCTGAAAGCAACAAGAATAGGACCCTCCAGCATCATAAAAAAATAATAAAAGCAGCAGAAAGAAACACGGGGAGCTCCAAGTGCTTACCACCAATAATAGAATGCGCAATTACACAACCTCGGGCCCAAAATACTTCACAATGAGGTCAAAGACCGAGCGATGTAAATATAATCAATATTTGGTTAAAATGCAGTGCACACGTGAGAAAACAAGCCCAGATGAGTCCAAAAAACAATATATAAATCGGACTCATCACTAAGCAAAGGAAATTTAAACAAAAAATATTTCTGCTGCGAGTGCCTATCCAAACCGTCTCCATATTTGCAGATGACTTTATCAAACACTTGTCCTTACAGAAATCAACGATGTAGACTTTGTCTCATAGTTAACTTATGCTTATGAGATTACGGTGTAATTCTTCAACATAAGCCACGTCTGTTAAAGAGACTACACCGTTGGAAATCATACTATAACCTTTTGTTGTTCCCCTGTCTGAACCTCCTAAGATGACTTTTGGTCCTTCTTTGACTGGGTTATAATCACACAAAAGGCTTCTTATCCCGGTCATGTGTCGAGATCATCCATTGTCTAAATACCAGATCAGAGTTCTGTTGGCCTTTAGAAATTCCTGCAAAAACAGATAATTTAACCTTAGGAACCCAAATGTATTTTGTTCCTTTGTTCCTGGTCATCTTACCACCATTAGGAACATTAACTTTACGAGTGGTCTGTCTCACATAGCTAACCCATGGGGTTAAAAAGTTAGTAGGGTTGTACGAGCAATTTAAGCCAAAGAGACCAACTTTGGCGCAACACCAACATTCAAATCTGTTGCACTTCCTTTTGTACTCCTGCTTTACCTTTTGGAGCTGAGGTCTAGCAGGGGCAGCATTCTTTGAGGTGGAGGTCTCTTGGTTGTATCATACACAGGAGCTCCCCATCTCTTTTGCCTTAGGCACATTAGTTTTGGCTTTTGGTGCCTTCTTATTGTTATGGACATGAACATATAAACCATAACTCTTCATCTGAATCTTTTCATAAGGTGCTTTGAAACCGCTAGCTGTAAATCCACGGGGATGGGTCCATCCCTGGTATCTATTCTTGGGCTCTACAGGAGTAGGCCTAGCATGATGACCATAGGACGACTTAAGGTCAAACTTATTCGTTGGGAATATTACCTTCCTAAATGACGATTGACTCATGGGTGCCTTCTCCTTTTCTTTGGCGCTAGCCTTCTTGGCGTCCATATGCTTTCCACCGGCATGGCCAAGACCACTACCCTTCTTCTTAGCTGAAAACATATCAATGAGCAGGAGAATAGTATTTTGCTTAAATTAACTCTCAACAAGTTTTCTCTCCACCGCGAGCTTTTCTTCCAGCTCATCAAGATATTTTTATTTCAGACTCAATGTCTCAGGGGAGCCCTTGAGTTCCTCTTTCATGGAGTGGACTTCATCTTTGAGAGGAAGGAATTTTGCAATTTCCTCCTTCGGATTTGTTTCCACTGCCTTGAGAGAGGAAATCTCCTTTAATTGCTTTCTGACTACCTTACGACATTTTTCAAAACCTTAAAAGGTTCTCGTGTTGTGCCATTAACTCAGAATTGCCTTCCTCTTTAGAAGAGTAGCCATAATGACCATTCATGGATGTTTAAGATTTAGATAGTATCGTGTGCGAGTTTACCTTCCTGCGGTACTCAGAGTCACCAACTTCCTCGTATGTATGAGCCCTGAGCCCGAAGTAGGCTTCTTCATTCTCAGAGATCGACTCACTCTAGTCACTATCATTGAGAGTCTTCAACTTTTTGGCAACAAAGATCTTTTCTTCTTTCTTTTCCCTCTGAAGGATCTCTTCTCATCCTTCCTGAAGCTATCCTTCTTCTTATAAGGACACTCCGCAATTATGTGACCTGATATATTACAGTAGTAGCAAACAACATCAGAGGAAAATTGTTTGTTAGGTTTAGACTTATAACTATCATCCTTATTGTAGCTTTTCTTGGTACGATCACCATCACGATGTGATCTCCTATAGTCAGAGGAGGATGATGGATTTCTCATCTGCCTCCTTTTGCTCAATAGTTTCTTGAACTTCTTGGAGCCAAGGAAGAACTCTCCGTCAGATAGTGATGCGCGTCATGAGCACCTTTGTTTTAATTGAGTTTAATAGATAAAAGAGAAGAGAAGGTTTTTTTATTTACTTATAAGAGGGCGGAGCTCAGGGGCAATTTTTTGTTTTAACCGAAGGAGGCAAGTGCACCTATCGCGTGTAGTATAGGATATTCCGGTGGGGAATATAAGGGTCGTATTGTTCTCAGGGAAGGGTTGATTATTTCAACTCTTTCCCTGGAGAGACTATTATTTTACCGATGATATTTGGGTTGGTGGTGTTTAATTAAAGCGGATAAATATAAAAATACCGAAAATAAAAGCAGAAAATGCCAATAAAGAAATAGCACAATGGTATAGAAGGAATTTGAATGAAAATGACTTTTAATAACTAGAGATCCTAAATTTCATATTAATTAAATGGCGACTTGGCCGTGGAGGTTCCAAAAGAATGAGCTCACCTAGATATAGGGATATCATTCACCTGAACATTAAGTCTATTCGAACAAACACTAGTCCGACGAAGGATTCCTCTTAATGCCCGCATTATGCTAAGAACCCTGCTAGTGGGTGGGGAACCCAATCTTGGAGAATTATGCTTCTCCTCTCTCGAGGTTATGCATGCAATTCTCTTTACCTAAGGGTGATCGATCTATACGCATGACCTCTCGGCAAGCTAGCGTATGGACAATGGAAATAGAGCCCACACATCGATATGTGGTCCTACGTGTCGTATACCCAGGGAAAACCTTAAGCGCTTTAATTAAAGCGAAGAATGAGACCTTTAATTATTTAAAGCGATTTTATGTGTCCCAATACACTTCGATACTGAAGGATAAGAGTGATTAGCCACTCATCGGAATGGGGAAGGCTATTGAAAAAAAGAAAATGCATAATTGAAATGCAATTCCTACTCAAACGAGTAGGCGGGAAATTAAAGCAGTAAAGAAATTTTTAAAATTACGAGTCCTACTCAAACGAGTAGGAGGGAAATTAAAGCAATAAAGAAAGCTGAAAATGAAAGTAGTAAAGTGCGAGTCCTACTCAAACGAGTAGGCGGGAAATGAAAGCTGTAATATTGAGAGTCCTACTCAAACGAGTATGCGGTAAATTAAAGCGAGTCCAACTCAAATGAGTAGGAGGAAATAGATGCACACACTCTATAGGAATAAAACGCACACACTCTACGAAAATAAAACAGACACACACACTCTATATAAAATAAATTGCACACACTCTACGGAAATAAATCACTCACACTCTCTACATAAAATAAAAACACACCCACACACTCTACATAAATAATGAAAGCGATAAAAAACTAACTCACATACTAACCCACACAAGCAAAAATGCGAAAAATGAAGTGTTCGAGAAATTAAAACAATTACATTTCTACCTCTAAAATTTGTTAGAAATCCATAAAAAGAAGAAATAAAAATTAAAGAAGCAAAAGTTTTTCAAAATAAAAGCAAAAATCAAAGTGCTCGAAAAATTAAAACGAAACATATTCATTCTTATAATTTCATAAAAATGCTTAAAAAGTTGAAATAAAACTAAAGGGAGCAAAAAGTTTTAGAACCTAAAAATAAACTAAGTTAAAAGATAAAAAACCACTTCAAAAATGTTTTTATAAATCTATAAGAATGAACAAAAACACTTAAACAAAACACTAAAGCTATCATAACAACTAACTATAAGAAAAAAAAAACTAAAACAAAAACTAAGTTAAACAAAATTATGAAAACATAAAAGTTAAACTCATACATTCACACAGACTTAATAAAAATAAGAGATAAAAGATTACTCAAAGTGAGGCACTCAAATGGATTTTCATAACAACATAGGAAGACAAAAATCTAAACATTTTATTAATTCAAAAACAAGGTTACAAAAGCTAAAACAAACATTTAAAGAGAGGGGGAGAAAGTCTCCTTACAAAGTAGGGAATCCACCAATACATCACCTACCCTAAGCAAAATGGTTCAAAAAGGGGAACATTGGTGCTTAGAGAAAAGTTTTATTTATAGACAAAAAAGAGGGGGTGACATGCCCCAGGTCACAAGCGTGTAGGGGGGCGTGTCGGGTCTTGTGTGCTGAAGATGTTGAAATTTCGTTGACTGGCCGATTTCTTGAAGCATCTAGAAGGGGACACGTGTCGGTCACAGACATGAAAAGCTTTGTTGCAGGCATGTAGTGTAAAATCCTGTTCCTCAAATCCGAGGCAACCCGGATCTTATGCCCAGAACCGCCGCCTTACGGTGACACTAACGCACGAGTTAGTCGTCACCGCAAGACGCCGATTCTGCCGGCTAGTACGATCATAACCTGTTCGGCCAATATGAGAATAATTACATAATAAATCAGAGTAAAAGCAGAAGCAAGTCCACAGCCACATCACATATATATATCAAATGAAATAAAAGCCAGTCCATAATGAGTACAGAAGTGAAAGTAAATAGGGCTTATGCCCAGTACATCATAATCTCTCTCTCACTCTCATACACAGCAGCGGAATCTATCATCTCAAATCATCGCACCTGAACATGTGCTCCAGTAGTAGTAGCCGGTATCTGCTCCTCAAGCCCTGCCTCCTCGACGTGCTAGATTACCTCTTCGAGCTCCTAAAATAGTAAGGTCAACGACCATTAGTCAAACAGACTAAGTCGTATCCTCAGCACCTCCTCCTGCAACTCCTGGGCACCGTGCGGGAGGACGAAGCGGAGGACAACAAGGGGTGGCAAAAGAGAGCAGGTGACAGGAATCTGATAGGGTATATAATCAAGAAAATAATGAAATGTAACCTCCACTTATGCGGGTACGCATAAGCAAGGGATCTTTTGCAAGGCTCCCATTGTATAGAATGTCCCATACCATTTATACAATGGGGTGTCAGAGTCACAAGCATATATATAAAGTAAAAATAACCTTAACCTATAAACATGCCCACTCAGGCTTATAGGTTAAGGGTTCGTATAGCAGGTCCTAATGTATAAGCGTCCCATACCACTTATACATTAGGTGACTTAAGTGGTTATGAAGGTTAATGTTATGCTTCTATATGGTGGGTATGATATGAACATGCAGTGCAACACACACACATGACTCCGTGATCACAGACCTTTAGTTCCCACTTTTCGAGAGCTAGCATCACTCTCAGGTACCACCGTTGTGGCTACGGCAGCAGCGGAGCGGGCGTCTCCGCCTTCTAGGCGGGTATACACACTACCAGGCCTAGACCTCTCTTGTGCGCCTCTGTACACCGTCAGTGCACTCTAGAGTCTCTGCGTACAACTTTGCTGACTACCTGTCAGTCTTGTTGGGCTGGGTGCGCGTTATTAGGAAAAGCCTTCCAGACTCCAGTATAAACATCCTACTGGTCCTTCTAACCCTCGCACCCGCCTGGTCCACCGTACTGCCGTCGGTGTGACGACTGGCCAGTACCGCATGGCCCGCCACTAGTATATGCACATGCAAGTATAGTATATTGAGCCTCCAGCTCGAAGGTCTAACCAGTCCCAAAACTCTCCAACCCGTCACGGGTGAGAATATGCTACAAAACCTCCAACCCTGCCTGGGTGAGTATATATATAAAACCAATTTCATCCTCCAACTCTGCACGGGCGAGCAAGTAGTCAAAGACTCCAAGTCCCTCCAACCCGGCACGAGTGAGCACATGTCCAGTTCACCTAACCAAATAGACTACTCTTGTCTACAGTTTATCATACTTAAAATCTTAAGGTTAATCCCAGGACTGCCCAAGGTATTCCCGGTGAAGGGCTCTCAGGGGCACTAGGAGCTACGATGGGCTGAATCCCAGAGCTCCCTTTCTCAAGGATATTTAGTTTAGTTGTTGCCTACCCCGAACCCCTTTTTCTCTCTCCTGTTACATAGAGTGACCTAGTGATTTAAGGTATGGGTTAAGGAGTGGCGATCTTCCGTCAACCCTTTCTAGGTAAGTCTTATGTCGCTCTGTTACTCTCGTCTCTAGAATGCATCTGCCACCCAGGGTTATACTTCCGATCTTAGACCCTAACTCAGTTGTTGATTCATCCCCCTGGCGGCCTATAGTCCAACCTTCTTTACTAAGCGCACCCCATGACCTATTGCCACCCTGAAATCGAACTTCTAAATTCTTGATCCAGCTGACCCCAAGTATTTATCCTAGGGTGGTATAGACTAATAAAATGAGTGTGTTGATATTCATAATTTTCCTAGGTCATTAAGGCCTTTAATTAAATCTTTTTGAATTATTCCCTAGGTCATTTTACACATGAAGTATCATCAATTAAAATCTTCTGACTTATGGGAATTTTCCTGAATTGCATATGAGAAAAATATTACTGTCTACAAGATTTCATAATTTTCCTTTTATTATATCTATTTATCCCATAACTAATACAATTCCTACACAAGTGTCATTTTCCAAATGAAGTACAAGAAATGTATTCACCAAAATTCCAGGAAAATTACTAAGCATTCATATTACTATTTTATGACTAATGACAGAGTTTCATTTATTTCCACTGTGTAATGGTCTACCAAAATTCATTTCTAATTATTTACCAAAATGCCATTTTCCTACCTTAATAATTATCAATGTATACAAAAATTCTGAAATAAATATGCAACACTAATATTGCTATTATACATCTATAGAAATATTTTTACAATTTCCCCACATGTAATTCCATCAATTCATAAATAAATACAAAAAGGGGTAAAATAGTAATTTCAAGGTTTTTGCTCCAATAATTTCCAAACAGAGGTCTAAAATTTTCCTAAGTCAAATAAGACACCATACCTTGACTTGGCTGAATTTGAGAGTTTTCTATAGCCAAATTCTATTTTTCCCATTTATTTTCCAAAAAGGCCTATAATTTGAAAAATTCCAATAAGTGGTATTTTTGATTCCAAAAGTCCCAAAAATAATTCTAGGGGTGAAACATGCCCTAAGGAGTCACTGGAATTTATTGTATGGTTTTTGGGTGCCTCAGCTAGGCTAAATACACTATATACAATTTCTTGCTAATTGCACACCAAGGCCTAAATTAGCCAACACATGTACAAGGATTAACCCATCATGCAGGGGTCCAATTGCTCTGAAATTTCTACCAGGCACCAATGATGCCCCTAAGGATGAGCCACCAGAATCTGGGGCCATTTGGAGTTAGCTAACTCCAAGAATCACCTAGTTAAGCCCTAGGGGTACTTTGGTAATTTCCTCATATTTTATTTCCCAATCAAGCCCATTTTTGGGCAGGGCCTAAATATGCCCTAAATATACCTCTGACCAAAATCTCAGGTCAAGGGGACTTCTGGTTTGGCTTGGGCAGCCATTTGAAATTCTGCAAAATTGCTATTTGCAGCCCAAGTCAAATATTATTTCTCAAACATGCAAGTGAGATTCCTCATCATGCAGTGCATCAATTTAGCCCAAATTTTAACCATGTGTCTCATATACCCAGGAGAGGGTGCCACCAAAATTTGGGGCCATTTGGAGTTAGGAAACTCCAAAAATCACATTTATTTACTTTTGGGTATTTTTGTAAAAACTATAGCAAAATGTTCCCCAAAAATTCTGATTTTTGGGGTGGGCCTAGATTTGACCAAATAAGCCACAAGCACAAAATCTCAGTCCATTTGGACTTAGGGTTTGAACAGGGCATTAATTTTAGTTTCTGCCCTAGTTAGGGGGCAGTCCTAGCAAAACAGCCCTACAGGGCAGCCTACTGGTCCAAAACCTATGATTTCTGTGGCATTTTTAAGTTAACTCATCTACCTAAATATTTCATTCAGAGTCCATCCTAAGGTGGGGCCTCTAAGTACCTCAAAATCAGCATGCAAAGTCACTGTTAAAGTGTGATAGATTGATATTTTAATCATAATATAAAAATATAGGATTTAATTTAAATAGCCGCACGAATCTTAAAGATAGATCGGATGGTGGCTGTGCGTCTTCTCCATGCACATGCATGCAGGCCGACCCGTGTAGGCCACCCTTGCGGGGTGGTTTCCGGCCATCGCCGGCGGCGGGGCCTCCGACCAAGTCATCCCCCGGCCTCACGGTGGTCGGGGCTTGAACTGGCCGGCGGCTGGGCGGCGGAGAGCGGCGGACGGCGGCGGCGCAACCAAACCGAAAAAACCCTAAATCCGCCATTTTTGAAGCTTTTTCCAAGCTTTAGAGGCCTGCTGTCGAGCTCGATTGAGCTCGACCTCTAACCTAGTTGATCTAGGAAACTAGTACAGTAAGAGGGGAGGGGATACGGACCCTTAATGGCGGCTGTGGGTGAGGGTGGCGGCGGCTCTCCATAGCATGGATTTTCCGGCGATCTCCTCGGTTTGCCATGGCTGCAGTGGTCTCCGGCTCTCTCTCTCTGTCTCAGGGATAGGAGTGAATGGAAATGAGAGGGGGAAGTGGTTTGGGGGCTGAGTTAAGAGGGGGGGCGATTTCACCAAAGCTTAGGCGATTTCACCAATGTTGGGGGTCCGGTTAGTGGGTTTGGCCGGCTAGGTGGCTTGGGAGTGGGCCCCACTGGTCCATGAGGGTTGACTAGACCTTAGTGGGTCGGGTTGCCAAGTCTAGGGCCGAGTTGGGTGAGTGAAGAGAGGGAGTTGACTTCCATAAATGGGTTAGGTCATATTGGGCTTGGGTTGGGTTTGGGCTTGGCCCAAAGCTGCATGGTGGGGGTCCCACACCTCCTGATACCCATGCATGGTCAGCCAACCCATCATGGGTTGGTGGAATAAGCCCAAGTGGTCCAAACCCATTTCTTAGCATCTTCTCTCTCCTACTCCTCCTCTTTTCTCTCTCCTAAGTGTTCTCCCAAAATCACTATTGTAAGACCCTATTTTTCTCTCCCCTAGGGTTTGTAGGGTCACTTTAGGACCACATGATGAATTTGGGTTGATTTGGGTGGACCCAACCCAGTGAATTGGGCTAGGACACCATTTTCACTATTTGGGTCCAAGGTGTTGACTTGACCCATCATGGTCAACTGGTTGACCCCATGGCCTACCTTGGGGTCCACTTAGATTGTATTTAGGGTTAGGGCATCATGAGGGGATCATGGTGTGGCTAGGGTTCCTGTTTAGGCTAGTTTGACCTAGTTTGACTTTGGCCCCATGGTGGGCCCCACATGGCTACAACCCACTACCTAGGGTCAATCTAGCTTCTAACCCTAACACCCACCCCATGCCTAACCCAATCTAAGTTAAGGGGTCTAGAAGTAACATTGGGATGTTACAAATCCTATAAACGAAAGAAATAATTTCGTCCCCGAAATTTAAGTTTGGGTCTACGGGTTCCAATTGCAGAAATTGTTAAGGAAATTTTGTAGAAAATAACATAAAAGTACCTGATGTAAATAGTTCTGGATGACGCTCCAGCATCAGATCCCTAGGTTCCCAGGTGTGCTCCTCCCGTCCATGGTTGGACCACAGCACCTTTATGATTGGAACCTTCTTTTTCCTCAACGTTCGAACTGCTGAATCGTCGATCCGGATCGGCTCCAATCTAACTGAACGGTCAGGCCCGACCGGTCCAGCTGCAGTAGGGACATGCTGCTCAGGGCGAAGGAGAGCTCTTCGCAAAGAAGAGACATGGAACACATCGTGTAGGCTACTCAGCTCCGGAGGTAGCTGCAGCCGATAAGCCAAGGGGCCCACACGCTCCAGAATCAGGTATGGTCCCATGTATCGGGGGCTGAGCTTCTTATGTCTTCGAATCCGAGAAATACCGTGTACCGGTCGGATCTTCAGGAAAACCCTGTCCCCAACTTGGAACTCCACCTTCTGGTGTCGTGCATCATAATATTTTGCCTGTCTGCTCTGAGCCTCCAAAAGCCGATCCCTGATCAAGTGAATCTGAGCCTCCGTATCCTCTACAAAGTCTGACCCAAGGGCTCGAGTATCCACATCTTGCACCCAGGATAGCGGAGTCCGGCATTTTCTCCCATAAAACGCCTCGTAAGGAGCCATCCCGATGCTGGCCTGGTGGCTGTTGTTGTATGAGAATTCGATCAACGGCAGTAGCCTCTCCCAAGGTTTCCCTGTATCCAAAATACATAACCTGAGCAGGTCCTCCATAGTGCGTATCGTCCGCTCCGTCTGACCGTCGGTCTGCGGGTGGAAGGCAGTGCTAAAGGAAAGTCTGGATCCCAAGTAAGCGTGCACTGCCCTCCATTCCCTGGAGGTGAAGCGACCGTCTCTATCTGAAACAATAGACCTGGGTACTCCGTGATACCGGATGAACTGCTCTACAAACAACCTCACCAACACAGCAACTGGGGCATCTTTTCTGACCGGGATAAACCGTGCTACCTTGGTCAACCTGTCCACAATGACCCAGACAGAATCGTGCCCAGAATGGGAGCGAGGGAGTCCGTGTACAAAATCCATGGAAATATCCTCGAACTTCCATTCTGGGACTGGAAGTGGCTGTAATACACCACCTGGGCTCTTGCATTCGGCCTTCACTCGCTGGCAAGTCTCGCAATGTGTCACAAGGTATATGATCTCCCTCTTCATTCCTGGCCAATACATGGTCCGTCGTAAGTCAGCCCACATCTTGGTGATGCCGGGATGCACTGAATATCTGGAGTAGTGTGCCTCTCTGAGGATGTCATCCCGGATCTCACCTCCTGCTGGAATGTACACTCGGCCACGGAATCGAAGAAGGTCGTCCTCCAGCGTATAATCCCCATACTTGCCTCCTTTTAGAGCGTCAAAGATAGGCTCTAGATCAGTATCCAATCTCTGATGTGTAAGAATGCGCTTCTGTATATCATCATTGCTGACCAAAGAGTTCAGGTACTCTCGATAGAGCACTGGCTCGGCTTCCGAAACCATGGTAATCTGCATATCCTCCATCATGCGTAGCAGCTCCATAGACATCACCCGGGGCTCCGGTCCAGAAGTGCCGGCTCTCCTGCTCAAAGCACCTGCTACAGTATTCGCCTTTCCCGGGTGATAGTGCATCTTATAGTCGTAATCGCAGAGGAACTCAAGCCACCTCCTCTGTCGCAGGTTCAGAACCTTCTGCGTGTCGATGTATTTGAGATTCTTATGATCGGAGTATATATCACAATGAATCCCGTAGAGGTAATGTCTCCATGTCTTGAGGGCAAAGACTACGGCCCCGAGCTCGAGGTCATGTACTGGGTAGTTATGCTCATGCTTCTTCAGCTGTCGCGAAGCATAAGCGATAACATGTCCATGTTGCATCAGGACTGCACCCATCCCCTGATAAGAGGCATCTGTATATATCTGGAATCCTTCGCTCCCAGAGGGAAGTGCAAGGATGGGGGATGAAGTGAGCCGGTCCTTGAGCTCTTGAAATGCTGACTCGCACCGCTCTGTCCAGTCAAATGCGGCATCCTTTTTCGTCAAGGACGTGAGGGGGAGGGCTATCCTCGAGAATCCCTCTACGAACTTGGGATAATAACCTGCTAGGCCCAAGAAGCTACGGATGTCCGACGCTGTCTTTGGTCGTGGCCAATCCCGCACTGCCTCAATCTTAGCCGGATCCACTGCTAATCCAGCTCCACTGATCGTGTGTCCAAGGAAAGCCACTTCCTGAAGCCAGAACTGGCACTTAGAGAACTTCGCATACATCTGGAATTCTCTTAACTTCTGCAATACTAGCGCTAGGTGCTCTGCATGCTCCTCTCGAGACCGTGAGTAAATCAAAATATCATCAATAAAAACTATGACAAACCGATCTAGATAAGGCTCGAATACACGGTTCATGAGCGTCATGAACGCCGAGGGGGCATTCGTGAGCCCAAATGGCATCACCGTGAATTCATATAGCCCGTAGCGTGAGCTGAAAGCCGTCTTCGGTATATCTTCTTCCCTGATGCGGAGCTGATAATAACCCGAGCGCAAATCCAATTTTGAAAACCAGCAAGCTCCTTGAAGCTGATCGAAGAGCTCATCTATCCGTGGCAGTGGATATGTATTCCGAACCGTCAATCGGTTTAGTTCTCTATAATCTATACATAGTCTCAGCGAACCGTCCTTCTTCTTCACAAATAAAATGGGTGCTCCCCAAGGCGAAGAACTCGGTCGTACAAAACCCGATTCCACCAGTTCCTGTAGCTGTGTCCTGAATTCTGCCAATTCTCTAGGTGCCATCCTGTAGGGTGCCCGGGACACTGGTCTCGCCCCTGGCACCAACTGAATCCTGAAGTCCAAGTCTCGTGATGGTGGTAGTCCAGGTAACTTCTCCGGAAAGACATCAGCATAATCTCGTGCCACTGGAACATCGGCTATGGAACCCTCTACCACAGCCATCTCGAAACAAATGAGGTATACCTCTTCTCCCTGTTCATAGGCCTTAACGGCCTGTACTGAAGATAAAGAGAGTCGGGGAATGGAACGGATACCTTCAATGATGACGTAGGAGTCTCCGTGTCTGAGTGTGATCCTCTTCGAGGGGCAATCTATCTGCGCGTAGTTCCAATGAAGCCAATTCATGCCTAGGATCAGATCATAATCCGGTAGGCTCAGAACTGTTGCCGGAGCTTCAAACGCTTTGCCTCCTACCTCGACATCCATATTGCAGCAGTCTGTGGTTCGAAGTTCCGTACCATCAGGGAGTCGCACTCTCTTTTCCAAACCGGAAAACTTCTCCACTCCTTCTAATCCTTCAATAAACGAGTCCGACACGAAGGAGTGTGACGCACCCATGTCGAAGAGGGTGTGAGCGGGCTTGCCGCTAATCATCACTATGCCTGGGTTTGTTTGAGTTCAAAGAATAGTATTACTTTAAATGTCTAAGGTACTCTTAAAATTTAAAATTTATAAATCCAAAAAAAAAAATTTTAAGTACCTGTAATCACCTCCTCTGGGTCCCTCTGCTCTGTGAGATCCAGCGCGTATACCTGCTCCCGGTCTCGGCCTCGGCGGTGATATCCTCGGCCTCGGCCTCGTCCTTGTCCTCGTCCTCGTCCTCGGCCTTGGTGAACTGGAGGGGCCACTGGAGGTGGAGGAGGAGGAAGAAGGTGGACCTGAAGCGGGCACTGCGTCCTGATGTGCCCAGGTTGGCCGCAACCAAAGCAGGTGATCTGCCTCTGACCTCGATCATCCTGTCTCATCGGTCCGGGAATCTGCATAGGTGGGGGAGCCAAAGGTGGAGGAGGCCCCTGATCCTGCCTATAGTTGGGACGACGACGTCCCCCACCTCTCCTGTATCCAATCGTCTTGCCCCTCTGAGACGATCTGCTGCTCTCCCCAAATGACTGTCCATCCAACGATCTCTTCCCTCTGCCTTGCACCAACAGCTGGTCAGCCTCCAGCTTCTTTGCCATCTCGATGATCTGCGCCATGGTACCGTGGGCAATGAACAGCAAGGGCTGCCTCAAAGAGTCGCGGAGCCCGTGATAGAATCTCTTCGCGTATTTCTGGTCGTCCCAGTCATGGAAGCCTGCAAACCTCGCCAGATGGGAGAACTCTCTCTGATATTCAATAACTGATCGGCTCCCCTGCTGGAGGCTCAGAAACCTCGCCTCCAAGGCATCTCGGTCTGTGGAAGATACAAAATGCTCCAAGAAGACGTCGCTGAACTCCTCCCAAGATATGTCCATCAGCTCCCGGTCGGCGAATGTAGAGTCCCGCACCGACTTCCACCACCTCTTTGCATGAGCGTCTAGTGCCGAGGTGGCAAGGGGAACTGCCTGTCTGACGGGGCAGCTGATGCCAGCTAGCAGCTCCTGGATGGTCTCCAACCACTCCTCTGTCTTCACAGCATCTTCTGTCCTGCGATACAGTGGCGGAGACAGACTTTTAAACGCACTCAGCCAGTTCGACCCTGGGTTGGGTAGCTGTACCGGGGCTTGCTGATCTCTGAATGCGTCCAGGATCGCCGTCAGCGTTTGTCCCATTTCTGTCTGCATGAACGGAATGGCAGCCGGAGGGGGAGGAACCGTATCCTGTGGAGGCTGCATAAAGGTAAGGTAATGTCAAAATTGGCCTAACTCATCGTTTAATGGACTGTTTTATGTGGCTTTTACACATGGGCACACCATTGCTTCCGCTGCATAGTTTGTCCGCAAACTAATGCCCGAGCGGGGTGTTCCAGTGTGGTGGACTGTATTCTCATATGATCGTGTGTTCAAGTGATACCAGTTTGTAAAATCCTGTTCCTCAAATCCGAGGCAACCCGGATCTTATGCCCAGAACCGCCGCCTTACGGTGACACTAACGCACGAGTTAGTCGTCACCGCAAGACGCCGATTCTGCCGGCTAGTACGATCATAACCTGTTCGGCCAATATGAGAATAATTACATAATAAATCAGAGTAAAAGCAGAAGCAAGTCCACAGCCACATCACATATATATATCAAATGAAATAAAAGCCAGTCCATAATGAGTACAGAAGTGAAAGTAAATAGGGCTTATGCCCAGTACATCATAATCTCTCTCTCACTCTCATACACAGCAGCGGAATCTATCATCTCAAATCATCGCACCTGAACATGTGCTCTAGTAGTAGTAGCCAGTATCTGCTCCTCAAGCCCTGCCTCCTCGACGTGCTGGATTACCTCTTCGAGCTCCTAAAATAGTAAGGTCAACGACCATTAGTCAAACAGACTAAGTCGTATCCTCAGCACCTCCTCCTGCAACTCCTGGGCACCGTGCGGGAGGACGAAGCGGAGGACAACAAGGGGTGGCAAAAGAGAGCAGGTGACAGGAATCTGATAGGGTATATAATCAAGAAAATAATGAAATGTAACCTCCACTTATGCGGGTACGCATAAGCAAGGGATCTTTTGCAAGGCTCCCATTGTATAGAATGTCCCATACCATTTATACAATGGGGTGTCAGAGTCACAAGCATATATATAAAGTAAAAATAACCTTAACCTATAAACATGCCCACTCAGGCTTATAGGTTAAGGGTTCGTATAGCAGGTCCTAATGTATAAGCGTCCCATACCACTTATACATTAGGTGACTTAAGTGGTTATGAAGGTTAATGTTATGCTTCTATATGGTGGGTATGATATGAACATGCAGTGCAACACACACACATGACTCCGTGATCACAGACCTTTAGTTCCCACTTTTCGAGAGCTAGCATCACTCTCAGGTACCACCGTTGTGGCTACGGCAGCAGCGGAGCGGGCGTCTCCGCCTTCTAGGCGGGTATACACACAACCAGGCCTAGACCTCTCTTGTGCGCCTCTGTACACCGTCAGTGCACTCTAGAGTCTCTGCGCACAACTTTGCTGACTACCTGTCAGTCTTGTTGGGCTGGGTGCGCGTTATTAGGAAAAGCCTTCCAGACTCCAGTATAAACATCCTACTGGTCCTTCTAACCCTCGCACCCGCCTGGTCCACCGTACTGCCGTCGGTGTGACGACTGGCCAGTACCGCATGGCCCGCCACTAGTATATGCACATGCAAGTATAGTATATTGAGCCTCCAGCTCGAAGGTCTAACCAGTCCCAAAACTCTCCAACCCGTCACGGGTGAGAATATGCTACAAAACCTCCAACCCTGCCTGGGTGAGTATATATATAAAACCAATTTCATCCTCCAACTCTGCACGGGCGAGCAAGTAGTCAAAGACTCCAAGTCCCTCCAACCCGGCACGAGTGAGCACATGTCCAGTTCACCTAACCTAATAGACTACTCTTGTCTACAGTTTATCATACTTAAAATCTTAAGGTTAATCCCAGGACTGCCCAAGGTATTCCCGGTGAAGGGCTCTCAGGGGCACTAGGAGCTACGATGGGCTGAATCCCAGAGCTCCCTTTCTCAAGGATATTTAGTTTAGTTGTTGCCTACCCCGAACCCCTTTTTCTCTCTCCTGTTACATAGAGTGACCCAGTGATTTAAGGTATGGGTTAAGGAGTGGCGATTTTCCGTCAACCCTTTCTAGGTAAGTCTTATGTCGCTCTGTTACTCTCGTCTCTAGAATGCATCTGCCACCCAGGGTTATACTTCCGATCTTAGACCCTAACTCAGTTGTTGATTCATCCCCCTGGCGGCCTATAGTCCAACCTTCTTTACTAAGCGCACCCCATGACCTATTGCCACCCTGAAATCGAACTTCTAAATTCTTGATCCAGCTGACCCCAAGTATTTATCCTAGGGTGGTATAGACTAATAAAATGAGTGTGTTGATATTCATAATTTTCCTAGGTCATTAAGGCCTTTAATTAAATCTTTTAGAATTATTCCCTAGGTCATTTTACACATGAAGTATCATCAATTAAAATCTTTTGACTTATGGGAATTTTCCTGAATTGCATATGAGAAAAATATTACTGTCTACAAGATTTCATAATTTTCCTTTTATTATATCTATTTATCCCATAACTAATACAATTCCTACACAAGTGTCATTTTCCAAATGAAGTACAAGAAATGTATTCACCAAAATTCCAGGAAAATTACTAAGCATTCATATTACTATTTTATGACTAATGACAGAGTTTCATTTATTTCCACTGTGTAATGGTCTACCAAAATTCATTTCTAATTATTTACCAAAATGCCATTTTCCTACCTTAATAATTATCAATGTATACAAAAATTCTGAAATAAATATGCAACACTAATATTGCTATTATACATCTATAGAAATATTTTTACAATTTCCCCACATGTAATTCCATCAATTCATAAATAAATACAAAAAGGGGTAAAATAGTAATTTCAAGGTTTTTGCTCCAATAATTTCCAAACAGAGGTCTAAAATTTTCCTAAGTCAAATAAGACACCATACCTTGACTTGGCTGAATTTGAGAGTTTTCTATACCCAAATTCTATTTTTCCCATTTATTTTCCAAAAAGGCCTATAATTTGAAAAATTCCAATAAGTGGTATTTTTGATTCCAAAAGTCCCAAAAATAATTCTAGGGGTGAAACATGCCCTAAGGAGTCACTGGAATTTATTGTATGGTTTTTGGGTGCCTCAGCTAGGCTAAATACACTATATACAATTTCTTGCTAATTGCACACCAAGGCCTAAATTAGCCAACACATGTACAAGGATTAACACATCATGCAGGGGTCCAATTGCTCTGAAATTTCTACCAGGAACCAATGATGCCCCTAAGGATGAGCCACCAGAATCTGGGGCCATTTGGAGTTAGCTAACTCCAAGAATCACCTAGTTAAGCCCTAGGGGTACTTTGGTAATTTCCTCATATTTTATTTCCCAATCAAGCCCATTTTTGGGCAGGGCCTAAATATGCCCTAAATATACCTCTGACCAAAATCTCAGGTCAAGGGGACTTCTGGTTTGGCTTGGGCAGCCATTTGAAATTCTGCAAAATTGCTATTTGCAGCCCAAGTCAAATATTATTTCTCAAACATGCAAGTGAGATTCCTCATCATGCAGTGCATCAATTTAGCCCAAATTTTAACCATGTGTCTCATATACCCAGGAGAGGGTGCCACCAAAATTTGGGGCCATTTGGAGTTAGGAAACTCCAAAAATCACATTTATTTACTTTTGGGTATTTTTGTAAAAACTATAGCAAAATGTTCCCCAAAAATTCTGATTTTTGGGGTGGGCCTAGATTTGACCAAATAAGCCACAAGCACAAAATCTCAGTCCATTTGGACTTAGGGTTTGAACAGGGCATTAATTTTAGTTTCTGCCCTAGTTAGGGGGCAGTCCTAGCAAAACAGCCCTACAGGGCAGCCTACTGGTCCAAAACCTATGATTTCTGTGGCATTTTTAAGTTAACTCATCTACCTAAATATTTCATTCAGAGTCCATCCTAAGGTGGGGCCTCTAAGTACCTCAAAATCAGCATGCAAAGTCACTGTTAAAGTGTGATAGATTGATATTTTAATCATAATATAAAAATATAGGATTTAATTTAAATAGCCGCACGAATCTTAAAGATAGATCGGACGGTGGCTGTGCGTCTTCTCCATGCACATGCATGCAGGCCGACCCGTGTAGGCCACCCTTGCGGGGTGGTTTCTGGCCATCGCCGGCGGCGGGGCCTCCGACCAAGTCATCCCCCGGCCTCACGGTGGTCGGGGCTTGAACTGGCCGGCGGCTGGGCGGCGGAGAGCGGCGGACGGCGGCGGCGCAACCAAACCGAAAAACCCTAAATCCGCCATTTTTGAAGCTTTTTCCAAGCTTTAGAGGCCTGCTGTCGAGCTCGATTGAGCTCGACCTCTAACCTAGTTGATCTAGGAAACTAATACAGTAAGAGGGGAGGGGATACGGACCCTTAATGGCGGCTGTGGGTGAGGGTGGCGGCGGCTCTCCATAGCATGGATTTTCCGGCGATCTCCTCGGTTTGCCATGGCTGCAGCGGTCTCCGGCTCTCTCTCTCTGTCTCAGGGATAGGAGTGAATGGAAATGAGAGGGGGAAGTGGTTTGGGGGCTGAGTTAAGAGGGGGGGCGATTTCACCAAAGCTTAGGCGATTTCACCAATGTTGGGGGTCCGGTTAGTGGGTTTGGCCGGCTAGGTGGCTTGGGAGTGGGCCCCACTGGTCCATGAGGGTTGACTAGACCTTAGTGGGTCGGGTTGCCAAGTCTAGGGCCGAGTTGGGTGAGTGAAGAGAGGGAGTTGACTTCCATAAATGGGTTAGGTCATATTGGGCTTGGGTTGGGTTTGGGCTTGGCCCAAAGCTGCATGGTGGGGGTCCCACACCTCCTGATACCCATGCATGGTCAGCCAACCCATCATGGGTTGGTGGAATAAGCCCAAGTGGTCCAAACCCATTTCTTAGCATCTTCTCTCTCCTACTCCTCCTCTTTTCTCTCTCCTAAGTGTTCTCCCAAAATCACTATTGTAAGACCCTATTTTTCTCTCCCCTAGGGTTTGTAGGGTCACTTTAGGACCACATGATGAATTTGGGTTGATTTGGGTGGACCCAACCCAGTGAATTGGGCTAGGACACCATTTTCACTATTTGGGTCCAAGGTGTTGACTTGACCCATCATGGTCAACTGGTTGACCCCATGGCCTACCTTGGGGTCCACTTAGATTGTATTTAGGGTTAGGGCATCATGAGGGGATCATGGTGTGGCTAGGGTTCCTGTTTAGGCTAGTTTGACCTAGTTTGACTTTGGCCTCATGGTGGGCCCCACATGGCTACAACCCACTACCTAGGGTCAATCTAGCTTCTAACCCTAACACCCACCCCATGCCTAACCCAATCTAAGTTAAGGGGTCTAGAAGTAACATTGGGATGTTACATGTAGGGGGCGTGTAGGGGGGCGTGACAGAATACCGTGCAAATTTGATGTCCGCAGCAACTGATCTTGGATGGGTTGAGTGGTCACGGTGTGTCAAGCTAGGTCATCGGCATGTCGGCCTGGGATCGACGAAGGTTGAACGTCCAGTTGGGATTGACACAGGTTGAACATCAAGGGGCGTGACACAGGTGTGTCGGGCATGGGACACGGGCGTGTACCTTTAGGATTTTTGATTTTCTTTGAAAAATTTCAGAAAACAAATTTAAAGTTAAGTTAGAATAATATTTACAAAAAGGAACATTTTATTAAAGAAAATTAACTAAAAATAATGAAAATAAACTAAAATGACCTAATAGAAGTGCTGAAAAATACGTATATTTATAACTTATCAAATACCTCCATACTTAAGCTTTTGCTATTCTAGAGCAAAAGTTGGAGATATACTTATAAGGAATTAAAGAAATCCTAAGTTTAGCTACCGTTTGAATTAATCGAAAGAGTGATCAAAATAATTATCCGGGGTATAAGAGTTTAGTCCGAAATTATGATAAAATTTTAAATAAAGGAAGAGTTTCAGCAAAAAAAACTTCTCAATATATCAAATAGAAAACAGATATTGTATTTGTTAGGTTAACAAAAATTGACTGGAATTATATGAACTTTAGCTTCTAAGAATTAAAGGAAATAATTCAATTTAAAAATTATGCTCCCATATAATTTTTAAAATAAGTCTAGAATCATCGAAATTGGCTAAGGGTAAGTTTTGGCATATGAAGAGGGCTTAGGTATAGAGGAGAGATATATTTTTTCAAACCTCAAATGATTTTTTTTGAATGTTAAGGAAAAAGAAATCTTATTTTCATAACATAATAATTATTTGAATGAACTTCATATAACCCAATGTATATGTATAGGAGTAATGAATTTTATCCTCTTACTCTGTAACATATAATCTTTTTTAAATATTGGATGCCTTTGTTTACGGAATGAAATCTTATTCTCATTGATATAGGTTCTTTTAAGGATATGAGGGGATTAATCATGCCAAGTAAAACATGAAAAATATGGGAGATGGGGTTTTTTTTGAGAAGAAAATAAAATTTTTATAAAAAAAATTTTGAGAGCAACCTTTATAAATTGAACATTCCTATACTTTAAAAAAAGCTTGAAGTAAACATTTTTGAAGTCTAAGGTTGTTATGTTATAACAAAATACACGTGCTATAATTTAGATAAAGTAGAAGTAGTGTTGAAAACAAGTCCCTTATCTAAATTAAGAAAAATAAAGCTTAGAAATTCTTTAAAACTTAACCCCAGATATCTAAATCTATCGATCTCAAATTAATAAACGAATAGTGAATAAATGATTAATAAAATTTGCTTATAAATAAACTCGCAACAAAATATTTGGAGAGAGAAAAGAGGTTAAGAAAAGGATATTCGATTTATTTGTTTCATAATATACAAAATTTTTGGGATTTTTGGGTTTTTATCTTTTTTTGTGTTTTTTAATATTATCTTTTTTGGATTTTTAGAGTTATTCTATTTTTTTGGGCTTTTTAATTTTTTTTTGATTTTTT
Organism: Platanthera zijinensis; assembly: GCA_039513925.1. Lineage (NCBI taxonomy): Eukaryota > Viridiplantae > Streptophyta > Magnoliopsida > Asparagales > Orchidaceae > Platanthera > Platanthera zijinensis. The sequence goes on from CM077089.1 coordinate 102,607,558, forward strand.
AACTTATTTAGAAGAAAGTGGAGAGAAAGAGGTGTTATTTACAAAGAAGAGAGGGGGGCAAAGAGAAAGATTATTTTTTCAAAAAGATTTACATTGTAAAACAAAATATTTTTTGAATGTTTGTTTTATAATTTTTTTTTGTGATTTTTTTTGTGTTTTATGATTTTTTTTGAGTTTTTGATTATAAACACATGAATTTTTTTTTTTTATTTTTGAATTTATCTTTTTTTTAGCGTTTTATTAGTACAGAATATTAAAGTGCAAAATAAGAAAACACCCCTATACTTAAATCCAACATTGTCCCCAATATTGCAATGTAAGTATACGGAACGATAAAAATGCAGGTATGTACAAAAATAAAGGACAGGAGGGAGGAAACTTCCCTGAAACGCGTTCGGGGAGGCCCATTAAGAAAATCCTGCAAAAGTTAAAGTAAAAGCAAAAAGATAAGTGTGGGGTGCCTCTCAGGAACGCTTTGGTTATAGTCGTGTAGCTTGACTATTTAGGTGGGGGTTATAATTATAGATGCGATGTTATTTAGGGAAGTGAGAAAACTATTTTAAAGCCGGCTATATAATTAATTAATTTTTTTGTTTTTTTTTTGAGATAAAATTTTTTTCATATATATGTTTTGGATTTTTAGATTTTCTAAAATAAAAGAGGAAAGAAAAGAAAAGAGGCGGCCAACCTTTTTTTTTTAAAAAAAATATAGTATATAAATACTATTTATTTATACAATATAATAAAAAAAATTGATTTTGATTTTTTAAGTCAAAATTTAAAAGGTAAAGACAAAGGGGGAAGATATTTTATTTTATTTTTATTTTTTAATATATTTTTTTAAAGTTGTTAAGTTTTGTTTTTTGTTTTTTAGTTTTTTAAGATAATAAAAAAAAATTTAGTTTATTATTTTTTAGATAAGTTTTTTTTAGTTTTAAAAGTTTTTTTCATTTTAGATTTTTTAGATTTTTTTGGTTTTTAGATTTTTGTAGTTTGTAGATTTTTTTAATTTTTAGTGTTTTCAATTTTTTAGTTTAATAGTATTTTTAAAAAAAAAATTAGAAAGGACGCCATTTCAATTTTTTTATATAGGTAAATATATGAAATAATAATCATGAGAAATTTTTTTTAAGTTTTGGTTTTTAAGTAGTTTAATTATTATTAATATTAGTATTTTTTTTGCTATTGGCCTTTTTTGTTATATAGATAAATAAAAATTGGTAAAAGGTAATAGTATTCCAGAGATTCAAAATAATAACTCATAAATTCCCCTGCAACGGCGCCAAAAACATGATGCTCGCCGCGAGCGCCTTTATTTTAATTTAGTTTTATAGATAGAAGAGAATAGAAGAGTTTTTTATTTATTTATAAGAGGGCGGAGCTCGGGGGCGATTTTTTCGTTTTAACGAAAAGTGGCAAGTGCACCTATCGCGTGTAGTACAGGATATTACAGTGGTGAATATTAGAGTCGTGTTGTTCTTGGGGACAGGTTAATTGTTTCTACTCCTTTCTGGAGGGGCAATTATTTTACTAATGATAAATATAAAGAATGTGCTCACCTAGCTTGTAACATCCCATTTCCGTCTAGACCCCTAGGAGTCGGTCTGTCGTAAGAGAACCCTAGGAAGCCCAAAAATTGAAATAAATCGACCGAGATTTCGGGTCACGGGTTGGTCACGCCCGTGACCGACCCATCACGCCCGTGATCTAGGGCGTGACTCCTTCGACGATCGTCGATCTCAGGGAGACGATCGTCGGGTGCAGAATTTTCAACCCGAGCCTATCACGCCCGTGACCCAGGTGACACGCCCGTGACCTAGGGCGTGACTCCTTCGACGATCGTCAATCTCAGGGAGACGATCGTCGGGCGCAGAATTTTCAACCCGAGCCTGTCACGCCCGTGACCCAGGTGACACGCCCGTGACCCAGGTGACACGCCCGTGACCTAGGGCGTGACTCCTTCGACGATCATGGATCTCCGTGAGACGATCGTCGAACTTGCAGCCCGGGCATGTCACGCCCGTGACCCAGGTGTCATGCCCGTGACCTAGGGCATGACCCCCTTCGGCGATCGTCGATCTCAGCGAGACGATCGCCGATCACGTAATTTACATCTTGACCCTGTCATGCCCGTGACCCATGTGTCACGCCCGTGACCTAGGGCGTGACCATCCTTCGACGATCGTCGATCTCGGATCGACGATCGTCGACCCCAGAATTGGCCACCCGGGCCTGTCACGCCCGTGACCTATGTGTCACGCCCGTGACATTGACCGAAACGACGGTTCAGGCCCGAAATTATTCTAACACGCGTGGTAATAAATGCTGGTGTGGAAAGTTACACCAGGAGTAATTATGGGTCGTTTCCTACTATAATTTCTTAATAAAATAAGGAGATGTGGTCCAATAGGAAACCGCCAACTGGACATACCTTTTTATCTTCCACCGTTTCTTATCCCTTCACCGTAACCGAAATGCTATTAAGAGGAGCCTTCATGACCATTAAGGCTTTACCCTTTCACCTCCCCACTTGCTGACTTATAAAAGCCCACTTGGAGCAAGATGAGAAGATTACACGCTCAATCAAATAAATTTAGACGTTTGCTCTTGCTGTAGGAGAAGTTCAGCAACGCCACCACCGAGCCATGGCACCCCGTCGTTCATCTCGCCTCCAAACCGCGAACAAGGTCCTCCTCTGCTTTTTCTTTCATGGGTAGATCTTAGGATTCTTAGAAAGGAAGTTCGTGCTCAACGGAGCCGGACCTATCTCTCGTTTTCATGGAAAACCACGAAAAATGTATTTTTGAGTTCGCCGGAAACCGCCACCTCCGGCGGCCAAACCACCGCCGACCGAGAGCCATCGCCTCAACGGAGGTGGTGGTGGTGGTGGCCGGCCAGGGAAGTGACCGGACGACCGGTGACGGTTCGCAAAAGAGCTACAGGATATATGAGTTTCTGTGTTCTGGTTTTTGGGTTCTGTAGAAGATGAACAGTAAAAGTTGTTTATAATATATAAATTATGTAAATAATTTGTAAGGAAAATATACTTAGATGAACACCTTTTGATGCTGCAAAACGAGGCACTTAAAGGCTGATTTAGGAAAAACTACCAGTCACGAAAGTTGTAGCCCTTCGAGTCTAGTTTAATTTAAAATTGATTTCAACCCGTTTGGGTTAGCGGTAAGACCGCAGCACCCGTTTTAGTGGGGGCTGTACGTAGAGTTGGGCAGATATTAAAATGGATGCCCACCCTTCGTCCCTTATCCAAATGACCTGAAATTTGGGCAGGGGGTTAACCTTAGCTATACCTAAAGGCAGACCAAAAATGGGATTTTTTGGAGATACTTTGCCTAAAGTTTTTGTTTTAATTTAATTAAGTTAGAGAAATTTATTTAAGTGGTCAAATGACCTCCAAACCCTCCCAAATTTTGGTGAGTGGTCCCTGGCTATAAAACCTAGATCTGTACAAAATTCCAACTAGTTTGGAGGAGTTTTGGGTAGGAAATCTTCTACCCTTAACTAGGCATTAGTGAGACATCTTTTAGTAAAAAGTGCACTAAGAGTTTGGAAAGGTCAAATCACCTCAATAGAGGCTGATATTCTGACCTCTGTCTTAGAAGGGTGTTATAACTTGCTTGGAGAAAAATGGTGAGGTTTAGGGTTGATTTACCCTAGGATCCAAGCTCAAACCCTAAATGAAGGGTTTTGAGGGTTGTGAAGGACATGGGGGCAATTGCTCTTATATTGCCTTGAAACTCTGTAGAGTTGACAAAAGCTTGATAGAAATCGTCTGGATGGAATCTTGGAGAATTTGGAGATAAGTAGATACCTTAAAACCCTAACATTAGTTTTAGGATAAAATATCAAATAGGAAGAATCAGTCACTAAACCTTACTTAAAAGCTGTGAAATTCAGGTAGAGCAATTTTTGGATTAGGTAGAACTTATAGCAATTTTACTGGAATTTTACGTTGATTATTGCTAGCACTTCATTTGTAAAGCTTGCTATGGCCTTAAATGATGTTTTAATTATTTAAAAATTTCTGTACATTGAAACCTCATGAAATCTTGGAGGTAAATGTTTTAGGTCAGAATAGTTTCCCCTGAATTTTTGTATGATTTTTAGTTGAGTAAATCTAGTACTCCATTCACAGATGTTAGAAAGGGGTTTTATGTTTTAAAAATTAATTATGGATGATATACTTGCTGGAAAATTATGAAACCTGGCCAATGTTATTTTGAAGGCCTTATCTACTTAGTATAATTAATTTACAATTTTTGGATGGATATTTTCTGTACTTGATTCATAAATAACAAAACATAGTAAATATTGCTAAAATAGTTTTGTTGCCATTTTGATGAAAGAAAAATTATGATACTTTGGATTTACCCTATTGAGATAACCTACTAATTATTATAAATTTTCTGGACATCTTGCATGAGAACTTAGGGTAGTTCATGTTCAAACCGGTAGCCCTTGAGATTTTTGGGGAAATTAATTAAATGCCAGATAAATTAGGAAAATTACCTCATTCTGGATTTAGTCCATTTATATCATGATAAGTCTCCAGTAAATAATTGAGGGTATTTGGATGAGTTTTGGGATCGTTGCATAACCGGTTCGTCATATAGTGTAGGTCGGTCTGCATATAGCAATTTGTGAGTTGCAATAGGACATGATCCGAGGAAGTCATTGGAGTTAATCATTTTGTCTGGGTGGACAATTGTGGAGGAAATCGCAATAGGAAAATATGAAGAGTAGAGAGAAGTAGTGATAGCTAGAGATAAGAGGTGCTCGGGAACGACGAAAGATCGTCCACCCCGGTGGGAATGGAAGAGTCTTAATACTCTAGGGTTAGATCTAAAGTAACTAAAAGGGGATCGGGTTAAGGGAGATCAACCAATAACAATAAGTGCCTTGGGAAAGGGAACTTCGGGCCGTAATGCCGCCGTCTTGGTTCCTAGTGCCCCTTGAGAGCCCTTCACGGGGTATGCCGGGGGTAGTCCTGGGCTAACGTAAAATGTAATAACAAACCGACAAGAGTAACTTAGTAACTCGGGTTGCACCTTTCACAAACACTGTTTGCACAGGAATATTGATGAGAGCTTCGACTCAGTTGGTTAAGAGACGGGCGGGATGGTCCGGGGAGCTTCGGCTCGGTTGGTTTGGAGACGGACGTTTTGGTCCGGGGAGCTTCGGCTCGGCTTTTGTGTGTTTACGATTAAACTTGCATGTGCATAAAAAGGAATGAAAATTAAGGTGGTGGGTCTTCCGTATTGGAGGGTCGATGCACCACGCCAATACGCTGACTCGGCAAGTGTGGTTAGCACTTTGCCAACAGAAGTCCGGTGTGCCAGCCGGCAAGAGTACGCAGGCGTCTGCTTAGTGTACCAAGCGTTGAGGCGTACGATAGGTCTGACCGGTAGTGCTTTACTGCTTTAAAGGTGGGTGAGGCCCAACCCACCGCTTCCGTCTGCCACTACGGAGGTATCCTGGGAGGTAACGGCTCCGAAAGGGGGAACTAAAGGTCTGTGTGCACAGAGTCGGGTGTGTGAGTTGCACTTGCATGTTTCATCATACCCACTTGCATGACATAGTATAATCGATTCATTTAACCCTGACACCTAAAGTATAAGTGGTATGGGACGCTTATACATTAGGACCTGCAAAACGACCCCTTGGTCTATAAGCTTGTGTGGGCAAGTTTATAAATTAAGGTTAATTTCAATATAAAAATATGATGTTGTTTGATAACCGACACCCCAACGTATAGGTGGTATGGGACACTCTATACGATGGGAGCCTCGCAGAAGATCCCTTGGCTTATGCGCTTTCGCACATAAGTTAAGGTTACCTTTCTTATTTTCTTTTTCTGTTATATTATTATGGAATTTCTAGATTAGTTCCGCTGGCATTTGTTTCTTGATTAAATCTCCACTTTCATGTCCTTCCCTTTCTTCCTCTCCGCTCGGTACCTAGGAGCCATCGGGGAAGGGGTAGGGGATGATAGGGCTTAGTCTTTATGACTAACGGTTTTCGAACCATATCATATTAGGGGATCGCGGAGCCCAGCATGTAGGAGCAGCTCAGGAGGCCGGTACGCTTGGAGATGGGGCAGTCTAGCACTGGAGTCCAGACTGCAGGGACCATGAGTCCTGACCTTTAGTAGTGTTTTAGTTTGCTTCCTCATTGAGTGATTTTGTAGTGAGGACTTGATGTACCGGGCATGAGCCCTTATATTTCTAGTATCATTATACTCTGATGTTTTCTGTGGACACTCCCTTCGTGGAGTTTATATACATGTGATTTTTTATTGTGGACTGCATTTCTCTTACTTCAATTGTTGTGCTACCTTTCTGTGATCGAATTGGCAGGCAGAATCGGCGCCTTGTGGTGATGACCCTTTAGGACGTGAAGGTGTCACCGCAAAACGGTGAATCTGGGCCTAAGACCCCGGGTTTTAAAAGAGAAAACAAAGGGGGGTCTTACAAGTGGTATCAGAGCGAAACATCGATCAGAAAAAAGTAGCAGTCCACAAACCCTGGGTCACCCCCGCGCGAGTTTAGTTTGGGGACAAACTAAGAAGCGGAAGCAGTGGTGTGCCCATATGGTGATCACATATAAATTATCCACTTCTCCAACAAATGGTATTCTTCTTTGTAGCTTGAGGCAAACCCTGCCCCCAGCAGGGAGCACCTCCGGCTGTAAAGACCTCATCTTATAATTCTTTAGTCAATAAGTTAGACTCAACCCATTAGGGCACATGACTAACCATGACGACTTGTAACATTCCCTAGTTCGAAATATACCCTAAGTATGAACTTGTTTAAGGTAAGGAGATACCCAAACAGAATAAAGGGAGGATTTTAACACGAGGATGACAACCTAATAGATAAACTCAGGTGACCCTACGGTCCCTATCAGGGATTACTCAAATCAGTAGACTACCTTAAGGAGAAATGAGACCAATAATGTATTAGCAGAATGGTGGAAGATAAGTAGTTTTAACCCTCATACAGGAAACAAGATTACTCGGAGACAACCACCAAGACAAACACCGAGGGTCGGATAGGAATTCAAGTTCGGAAGATACCCATTTGGGATTAGGAACATTTTGACCAGGATAAGGTTGTCATAAATGTGACTCAGAGAGTTTTATGTATGAAGTATATCAACAAGTTTCAGGTTGGAACACTAAGTCAAAGATTGATGCCCTAGGGATTGTGCACCCAGCTGGGACGGAGATAACATGGTAATATCAAAGATGCTTCACCCAAGGTAGGTAGGGGCTTATCTTTTGTTTATTGGGGGCTAAACTTTTATTTATTGGGCAAATTAGTATTGTCTTGGGTTCCCTCGGACCTAGTTTAGGGAATGTGGCACTTCCGAAGCTGGGCCCCAGGTTATGTCCATGGAGCTAGTCCGGTCTGTTGGAACACCCTATTACTAATTTGGGCAAGGATCACTATGTTTCTCTTAGGAAACCAGGTTGACCTAGTTGTATAGTGTAAAGGTCAACATTAGAATGAGTCTAGGGCTTAGAACTTAGATTTGAAGCTGCCCCCAAGGACCATTCAAGCTCAGGATTTCAAGCTAAGTAAAGAGATAAAAATAGTCGAACGACGGTCGACTATCGTCGAGCTCAGGTCGACGATCGTCGAGCTTAGGTCGACTACTTATGTCCTCAGCCTTCTGCTTGTTGCTGGCTTCGGTCGACTATCGTCGAGCTTCAGTCCGACGATCGTCGAGCTTTGGTCGACCATCTCTGGCTGTGCTTGGGTCGACTATTTCTGGGAATGTTTAGGTCGACGATCTCTGTTTGCTTCAGGTCGACGATCTCTGTTTGCTTTAGGTCGACGATCTCTGTTTGCTTAAGGTCGACATTTTCTGGTTAAGTCTAGGTCTACGATCTCTGTCTTAATCAGATCGACTATGTCTGCCAGACCAAGAACTTAGATAGTCGATCTCAGATCGAAGTTTTCTGTCTACTGCTTATCTTCAATATCTCTGAGCTTAGGTCGACTATCTTCGAGCTCAGATCGACGTTTTCTGTCAGAATGATCTATTACTTCTCTAAGCTCTGGTCGACGACCGTGGAGCTCAGATCGACGTTTATTTTGAGAGATCGACGTTCTTAAAGATTCAAATGCAGCCGATCTTTGGAATGTTTTTTTTTCTCAGCATTTAATTTCAAGAAGATTTGCCAGCCGTTTTCATTTATTCTGGAACAAGTTTCAAGGAATTATTCAGGAATGTTTCATTGGACTTTCCTCTAGAAGACAAATCCTTTATGGAAGGCATTTAATGCCTGATAACGGCTATCTTGGAAGAATTATATTCAGAGAACAAGATTGTCTTCAAAAACAACACTACTCTCCAAGAGAATTAATCCAGAGTCAATACACGATAGAATCAAGAGACACACACTGTTACAGAAGAACAAGAAGAATTAAGCTGTTTTAGATAACCATCCACTTGCTTACAGAAAAGTGATCAAAGCCTCATCTCTAAGAACTCCAGACACCTCATCTTTCAGCCTCTTTGCTGAAACAATTCTTTGCTGGAGATCTAAAGATCTGAAGACCTATCACCCTAGAGCAAAGCTTCCATTCCTGATTCATTCAACATCTCAGGGGGAGCCTTGACAACAAAAGATCCACTAGTCTTCTCTCATTTGATTTGAGAACAGAGAAGACAACCTCACCTCTTTACCTTTTTCTTTTTCCTGCTGTAAAGGGTTCTTGAACTCCCTTCAAAAGTTCTGTCTGGTTCTGAGAGCCTTGTCAAAACTCAGTGGTGGCAAGACACCTTATCAAAAAATCCAGTTTTGGTGTTTGAGCACCTTATCAAAAGCTCATTGGTGTCAGGACACCTGATCAACTCATCCTGAGTGGATTCCTACCAAGGGTTGTAGAATAGTGGATGTACCCAGGTTTTTGGGGAACCACTATATTTCCTTGTGTCTTCTGGTTTGTTTGTGTGATTTGTTTGTTGTGTGCTGTGCTCTTTACTTCTTGGTTTTTAACTTCTTACTAGCACTCTACACTATATCATAAATTGAATTTTATATGTGCTGTTTATTTCAACTGTGAAAAATTATTTTAAAATACTCTATTCACCCCCCTGTAGAGTTGAGATAGATCTTACCCTCACTTTCAATTGGTATCAGAGGGAGGTTGGTTATACAATAACTAAACCATCACTAGGTTGGTTTGCTCATACAAGCTAACACCTGAACCAAAAGATCCTTGATAAGATCAATCTCTTAAGAGGATTATTTTCTATACATCTATCTATTTATTTAAAGACAAGGCACAGAACAAAGATTATGCAAGCACCAGACCACCAGTGTGCAACCTTTCCAAGTTTGCACTCTGGAAGGCAAGGATTAGATTATACATGAATTCTATTGATGAAGATATTTTCAATTCTGTCTTGACAGTTTGTCCAAGTCCACCAGCAAGCTCAAGCACAAATGTTATTCCACCTCCCTCAGGAACAGATGCAGACATAAAGAAATGGAAAACTGCAGATGCAAAGGCCATGAACATCTTAGCTTAGACAATGTCTGATGAGATATTTCAGAAAGTAGCTGACTGCAACTCAGCCAAAGGAATTTGGGACAAGCTCTCTGAAATTGTCTCAGGGTCTGCTGATGAAAGGAAAGATAGAAGATCTCATCTGATAAGCCAATATGAGAACTTCAAAAAGGGAGAAGCTGAATCAGTGGCTGACATGTACAATAGACTAAGTCTAATTGTCAATGAGTTAAAAACCCTGGACAAAGAAATCTCACTGACTGAGCTGAATGACAAAATCCTGATGTGCTTCCCCAGCACTTGGGATTCAAGAATCTGGCCAATCAAAGATGCCAGAAGTCTAAATGAGATCACCACTGAAGCTCTCCTGGGCAAGCTCAAATGCTATGAGCTGCTCATTAAAAATAGAGAAGAAGAACAAAAGGCTACTTCTCCAGCCACAAGGAAAGAAAAGACCATAGCCTTCAAAGCTGCAGAAGAGGAGCCTGAAGATAAAGCTACAGGAAATGATGAGCTCATAAATCTACTGGCCAAAAGATTCTACAAGATGGCCAGAAAAGACTTCAGAAAGAGACCATACAAGGGTCATGATAAACCAAGGTATGATAAATCAAATAACAATAAAGAAATTATATGCTTTGGTTGCAGGAAACCAGGCCACATTGTGCCTGACTGTCCAGAAAACAAGAATAAGGACAAGAAGGAAAGAAGAGAAAGAAGAAAAGAAAAGGATTACAAGAAGAACAGCTCAGACAAAGCCTCCTCCAGCAAGAACAAACATACAAGGAAGGGCTTTGTTGCTGAGACATGGAGTGAGACTGAAGAGGAATCTGAAGCCTCATCCAGTTCCAGTGATGATGAGGATGATGCAGATGAAAAAGAATTTTGCATGATGGCTATCAATGCCTCACAGGAAAACTCTGATGAAGAATCAGAATCAGATTCAGAAACTCAACCAGATGAAGATCAGGTAATCAACTCTTTTGATTTTAATTCTGAGGACTTCAAAAATGAATTTAAGACACTGTGCCTAGATTTATTAAATTCTGATAAGGAGATAATCTCTCTCAGGAATCAATTATCTGAGCATAGTGTCCTAAACTCAAAGAACCTCAAACTCTCTGAGGAGTTAGAATGCTGTAGGGAGGAGATAGCTTCACTGAAAAGTGAACTATCAAAGGCCAAAAAGTTTGAAGAATCCCTAAATAGGAGAAGTATCAGACTGATGGACATCACAAGCACAGTGAACTCTAGATTTAATAGCACACTGGGCTTGGGTGCCTCATCCAGCCAACCTATAATATTATCAACTCCAATCAAATTTGTCTCTGACAAAGGAAAGGGAGTAATAGAGGTAGCTAGGAAGAATGCAGATCTGTTAGAGAAAAATTCAGTTCAACAGATGGTGTCGAGCAGAGCTCGATGATCGTCGAACAGAGCTCGACGATCTAACCACAGATCGTCGACCTCAGCTCGACGATATCTAAACTCTGAACTTCAGTATAATCGATCTTCAAACAGAGATCGACGATCTGACCCAAGATCGTCGACCTCAGTTCGACGATCGTCGAACAGAAATCAGGACTGTGAACATTCCTTCAATGGCACATCTAGATTCAATCCTAGAAGTCCCACATCCCAAGGCTTTAATCCCTATACTGAATGGATAGTACCTCCTAGGAGATACCATCCTGAAGGTTATAAGGATCAACCTGGGATGTCTTTTATTTCAGAATTCAAGGGATATCAACCTAGGCCCAAGGTTAACTAGGTCAAAAACAAATAAGCTGTTTCTTGTGCAGGTGAAGACCTATCCAGCATCAAACCATCAATGGTATCTGGATAGTGGGTGCTCAAAGCACATGACAGGGGACAAGGACAACTTCACTTCCTTCAAAGCCAAGCTTGGACCCAAAGTAATTTTTGGAGCCTCAAGCTTTGGAACTACAAAAGGATATGGTGCAGTCCAAATTGGCCCAGTCACTTTCAAGAAGGTGGCATATGTTGAAGGACTTAAGCACAACTTGATAAGTATCAGTCAACTGTGTGATGAAGGATATCAAGTGACATTCAACAAAGCCATATGCAAGGTCAAGTCAGAGGACAACACAACTGTGTTGACAGGTAACAGAAGAGGTAACATTTACTTAGTGGATTTTCATTCACCTGTAGTAGATATTTGCCTGTTCAATTCCATTTCAAAATCTAATATTTTATGGCATAAGAGATTAGGGCATATTAACCATAGAACCATTGCTAGGCTATCCAAAGACAACCTTGTTAGAGGACTACCTTCTGGTCCCTACAAGAAGGAAGGACCTTGCAAGGCTTGTCAATTAGGCAAGCAAACTAAAAGTAGTTTTAAATCAATTAATAAGAGTGATTCACCTAGGATTTTGTACCTGTTGCACATGGATCTTTTTGGACCCATATCTGTACAAAGCCTAGGAGGGAAATCCTATACTTTAGTGGTTGTAGATGACTTCTCAAGATTCACTTGGGTATTCTTTCTGAGGAAGAAGTCTGATAACTTCAAGTGTTTGACAGATTTTCTCAAATGCATTCAGATTGAGTTCAACACTCACATTGCCCTGATCAGAAGTGATCATGGGACAGAGTTTGATTCTCTTCTCATGCAAGAGTTCTGTCAAAGTGAAGGGATCAGGCACACATTCTCAGCTCCTAGAACTCCTCAACAAAATGGGGTAGCTGAAAGGAAAAATAGAACACTCATTGAATCTGCAACAACATTATTGGCAGATGCTCACCTACCTCTATCCTTTTGGGCTGAGGCAGTGAACACCTCCAACTATGTGTTGAACAGAAGCCTGATACACAAACTAAAGGGCAAGACTCCCTATGAATTGCTCAAAGGGAAGAAACCTTAAATAGGCTATTTTAAAGTTTTTGGTTGCACTTGTTTTATTCATAATAATGACAAGAAATATCTAGCAAAATTCCAAGGTAAAGCTGATGAAGGAGTGTTTCTGGGATACTCCATGATCAGCAAAGCCTATAGGGTTTATAATAAATCTTCCTGTAAAATTGAAGAATCTGTTCATATTATTTTTGATGAAGCTAACATGTCTTTCAAGGAGAAGAATGCTTCTACAATAGAACCTTTGCAGGTACATTCTCTAGCTGAAGACTTGAACAAATTGCAAGTTGCTAAAAAGAATGAGAGCAGTGATGATGAAGAAGAAGTTCAACATCTGGAAGAAAATCCCCTTGAAGAGCCAGTTGTTGTTCCACAAGAGGAAACAACAACACAGGTTGGTGAACCATCAACACCCCCTGTTGATCTAGTAACAACAAGAAACCATCCAATCTCTCAAGTAATTGGAGACATCTCAGCTGGTGTGCAAACTAGAAATCAGGACAACCAGAACCTGATGCACACTTGCTTCCTCTCTCAAATTGAGCCTCAATCCATTCAAGATGCAGAGCAAGATCCACACTGGATCATTGCAATGCAAGAGGAGTTGCATCAATTTGAAAGGAACAAGGTTTGGGAACTAGTGCCTAAGCCAAAGGATCATCCCATTGTTGGAACAAAGTGGGTATTTAGGAACAAGCTGGATGATCAAGGAGTTATAGTCAGAAACAAGGCAAGGCTAGTTGCTCAAGGGTACTCTCAACAAGAAGGAATAGACTATGATCAGACCTTTGCACCGGTTGCAAGGTTAGAAGCCATCAGAATATTCCTAGCCTATGCTGCTCACAAAGGTTTCAAAGTGTACCAAATGGATGTAAAGAGTGCATTTTTCAATGGGGACATCAAAGAGGAAGTCTATGTTAGACAACCTCCAGATTTTATCTCTCTAACTCACCCTGATTATGTTTACAAATTGCATAAAGCATTATATGGTCTCAAGCAAGCTCCTAGAGCATGGTATGAGACCCTAGCATGCTTTCTTCTGGAAAATGATTTTGTTAGGGGGAGAGTAGACCAAACTCTTTTTATTAGAACCCATAAGTACCATACCCTACTAGTGCAAATTTATGTAGATGGCATTATATTTGGTTCTACTGATTCAAACTTGTGCAAAAAGTTTTCCAAGCTTATGCATTCTAAATTTGAAATGAGTAGCATGGGTGAGCTGTCCTTCTTCTTAGGACTGCAAGTCAAGCAACATGCTGAAGGCATATTTATTTCTCAAACCAAGTATGCAAAAGAATTGGTTAAGAAATTTGGTATGTCTGATGCATCATGTATGAAAACACCCATGCCCTCAAATGCTGTAATAGATGCTGATGAACATGGGAAACCTGTTGATCAGACAACATATAGAGCAATAATTGGCTCTTTATTGTACCTTATAGCAAGTAGGCCTGATATAATGTTTGCTACATGTATTTGTGCTAGATTCCAAGTTAGCCCTAGAGAGTCACACTTAATCTTAGTTAAGAGGATTCTTAGGTATGTTAAAAGTTGTCCAAATCTAGGTCTCTGGTATCCAAAAGATTCAGCATTTGATTTAACTGGATTTTCAGATGCTGATTATGCTGGATGCAGAATAGACATGAAAAGCACCAGTGGAACATGTCAGTTTCTTGGTGACAGACTTGTCTCCTGGTTTTGTAAGAAGCAAACATCTGTGTCAACTTCAACTGCTGAAGCTGAGTATATAGCTGCAGGCAGTTGTTGCTCACAAATATTGTGGATACAAAATCAGCTTCTAGACTATGGTTACAACTTAGAGAAGTCAAAAATTTTCTGTGATAATACTAGTGCTATCTCTATAGCACAAAATCCAGTCCTCCATAGTAGGACAAAACACATAGAAATTAGGCATCACTTTCTGAGAGATAATGTAGAGAAAAATAAAATTGAACTTCAATATATCCCAAATGATTTGCAAAGGGGAGATATTTTCACCAAGCCTTTGGATGAAAAGAAACACAGCTTCTTCCTAAATCAGTTAGGCATGTTAGATGGAGGAAGCCTAAACTAAAGTACAAGTTTTTGAAAAGCTAAAACAGACCAAGACTAGGCTAAAAATCAATTCTTTTTGTGTCTGTAGAACAAGTTTTTGTCTCTGAACTGCGCTCGACATTTTCCCAGAAATCGTCGAACGAAGATCGACGATTTTCCAAAAATCGTCGACCAAAGATCGACGTTCCCGAAGTCATCGATCTGAGTTTAGAGTCTTCGCTAGATCTAGGCTTTTTCTCCTTCTATTCAGAGGCCGTCGAGCGGAGCTCGAAGCGTTTCAACATCATCGAACGGAGATCGACGATATTGACGTCTCTTTAGATTCCTTCTGCAGCCCAAATCGTCGAGCTGAGTTCGACGCTTCTTCGAACTGAGCTCCACGATTTTCCTTTTTCGCCGTCGAACCCTAATATAAAATCATTTCTTCAGCCGTCGTTCTCCTTTTGCGCTTTCATACTCTGCAACCTTCTTCGTTTTCCCTCCAAATCCTCTACACTTGGTCGTGTTTGGATTTCTGTTGCAGGTGCAAATGGCGGAATCCAGTGCTGCTATCTCTAAGATGAAATTTGATACAGGATTCGATATAGACATGAACTCGTTTGATGGAAGAGATCAGCGCTTCAAGGACATTCTGAATCTATTCATAGAACAACAGTTGACTCAAATAATGACTACACGGATGAAAATTGCTTTAGAAGAGATCAAAGAATGGTGGTTTACAACAACAGACGAGACTGAGAACTCTGTCGTCGGCATCATTAAAGGAACTCAGGTACATCTATCACTGGCTCTCTTAACAGATGTCTTTCAACTTAGTACTGGAGAAGATTCTATTGAATTATCTGGAGAAGATTATGATTCAATGCTTGATCGAATGGGTCACAATGCTGTCAACCCTAACAAACTTTTAAAGAAAAATCTGTCTCTGGAATATCAATTCCTGGCTGATGTAGTTGGGAAAGTACTGTTGGCCAAGCACTCAGCTCATGACACCATCTCTAGATATCAACTTTGCTTGATGGTAGCTTTAGTCGATAAGAAACACCTTGAATGGGGATCCATCTTCTTCAACTTAATTAAGAAAAAGATCAATAAGACTGCCGTGAGTTTTGGGAGAATCTTAGGGGTCTATCTGCACCACAGATGCCCTAAACTGTTAACCTCCTCAGGGATGTTCATCAATGTATCCAAGAGGCTCTCCTATGCCCTATTCAGCAAATGGGACAGACAAATCATCAACCCTACAAGAGCTACTGCACCACTTCCTTCAGGCACAAGGACTGCTTCAGTCACTCCACCAGCAGAAGTGTTGCCTGCCTCTCTTCCTCCTCAAGCTGTATCTACCCCAGCCATTTCCTCCTCACCACCAGTCACAACCATAACCACAGCATCCCCAATTACCATTTCCTCACCAGTTTCATCCCCTCCTGTATCCACCTCAGAGGAATTCCATCCTCTCTTCTCTTATTCAACCTTCACCCTACCATATTTTTCCCTTGCAGATGATTCCTTCTTGGATGATTCACCCTCCACTCCTCCTGAGCCACCATCTACCTCATCCTTTCAACAAATGCTTCATGACATTCTCTCCCAACCATCCTTCACACCCTCTCTCTCTTCACCTATCTCCACCTCAACCTTTTCTATCTCCACAATTCCATCCTCAGAGCCCTCCATTCCTACCTCCACACCTTCAGCTCCGGCCAACATCCCTCCATCTACCTTTACTCCTACCTCTGCTCAAGCCCCACTTGAGCATGTAGATCTTCCAAGATTGGCAGACAGACTTTATGAGTTGTTAGCTCCTAGGCTGACATCTCTGTTGGAGACCTCCCTGGCTCCACTCCTGAAACAAGTTCAGGAGCTGTCCACCAAGCTTTCTTCCTTTTCCTCCTCCCAGGCAATCCCTTCTACTGGGTGCCTTGGTTCAGCTTTCCTTGAACCAAGGCAGGGGGAGATGCTTTATGAAGAAGTGGATGTGCCAGTGGATGCTCCTGTTTTTGCTCCAGCTCCAGCTCCTGCCAGTGGATGTGCTTTTGCACTAAATCTTCAGAGCCTGCTATCTCAATTTGATACAGTTCATTTCAGATTTCTGCCAGTACCTCTCACTGAAGATCTGTTTAAGGCCATTGTGCCTGTATCTGTTTGTGATCCCAGCCTCATTGAATCCTATATCAATTCCTAGAAGGCTGTGAATATTCTTGATGCTGCTACTAAGGCCATTGTGCCTCCTGTTCTTGAAACTGCTGCTGCTGCTGCTGAAGATATAGAGATGATTCCAGCAACTGCTGATGAAGAACTTGCTTCATGCCTAGAAGATCCCACACCTGCTGCTATGCCTGCTCCTGCCCAAGTGTCTGCTGCTATTGTTTCTCCTGTTCTGACCTCTGATCAGTTAAAGCTACAAGAAAAGTACTTGAAAAGCATTGATGATCTGTATGACAGACCACAAAGCTCAGATAGTGACCAATTCCAGACTGAATCAGATGACTCTGCCCATACCATTGCCAAGAAGAGGAAAGCTAGAAGCAAAGCCATGATGTCAGTTCCTCCAGCTACAGCAAAAGACTCCAATGATATTCCCTACTACATTCTGCATGATTGCCCCATTTCTGAGCCATGGATGCAATACTCCAAGAATCAACAGAAAGCTATGAAGAAGAGAAGGAAGCTTGATAAATATGAAAAAGGATCTTCACAATATCAGCCTCCTCCTCCTCCTCCAGATTCTGGATCAGGCTCAGCCCCTCAAGCTCCAGCTTCAAGGCAAAGCTCCTCCCAATCTTTTCCAAAATACTATCAAAGGGGACAACATCAAAGAGGATATCAACCCAGAAGGGGTCATTATAGAGGAAATCAGAGAGGACAAAGATCTTATCAAAGGGAAGGACAAGGTCACTCTGACTCTTCTTCAGGTCCTTTCCCTTACAGGCTGAAAGACACAATTGTTTCCAGGACTCCTCCTGCTTCTGAATCTCTCAACAGGTATGAACCTCCTGTTCCTTTTGAGGATCCTGAGAACAATCCTTTATCTTGGACAGCAAGAATGAAAGAACTAGCTTCTCTTGATCAATTAAAGAAAGCCAGAGAGCAAGGCATGGACATCTCCAATATAACAACTTTATCAGATCAAAGGAAGAAAGAATTGGAAAGATATGCTTCTAGAAAGTTTTTCAACCCAGAAGACTACATGAAGCTGCACCCAGAGGCTATAGTTCCAAGGCCAAGATCTCAAACTTCTCTAGGTGCAGAGGATGACAGAAGATCAAAGAAAGAAAGTCAGAATCCTAACAGAGAAATTGTGTTTAAAAAGGGAACTGAAAAGAAGTGAACTGTGTAAGCTGAACATCATTCTCCCTTGGATATTTGCTGTCTTTTTATCTGTGATCTGCATTGCTGCTATATATCCCCTCTACAGTATTGATTTAGCTTTTGTGTTGATGTATGCTTATTTATTTCCTATTTTTGTCTGTAAATAGTAATCCTAACCCAAATAGGGGGAGATTGTTGGAACACCCTATTACTAATTTGGGCAAGGATCACTATGTTTCTCTTAGGAAACCAGGTTGACCTAGTTGTATAGTGTAAAGGTCAACATTAGAATGAGTCTAGGGCTTAGAACTTAGGTTTGAAGCTGCCCCCAAGGACCATTCAAGCTCAGGATTTCAAGCTAAGTAAAGAGATAAAAATAGTCGAACGACGGTCGACTATCGTCGAGCTCAGGTCGACGATCGTTGAGCTTAGGTCGACTACTTATGTCCTCGGCCTTCTGCTTGTTGCTGGCTTCGGTCGACTATCGTCGAGCTTCAGTCCGACGATCGTCGAGCTTTGGTCGACGATCTCTGGCTGTGCTTGGGTCGACTATTTCTGGGAAAGTTTAGGTCGACGATCTCTATTTGCTTCAGGTCGACGATCTCTGTTTGATTCAGGTAGACGATCTCTGTTTGCTTCAGGTCGACGTTTTCTGTTGAAGTCTAGGTCTACGATCTCTGTCTTAATCAGATCGACTATGTCTGCCAGACCAAGAACTTAGATAGTCGATCTCAGATCGAAGTTTTCTGTCTACTGCTTATCTTCAATATCTCTGAGCTCAGGTCGACTATTTTCGGGCTCAGATCGACGTTTTCTGTCAGAATGATCTATTACTTCTCTGAGCTCTGGTCGACGACCGTGGAGCTCAGATCGACGTTTATTTTGAGAGATTGACGTTCTTAAGGATTCAAATGCTGCCGATCTTTGGAATGTTTTTTTTTTCAGCATTTAATTTCAAGAAGATTTGCCAGCCGTTTTCATTTATTCTGGAACAAGTTTCAAGGAATTATTCAGGAATGTTTCATTGGACTTTCCTCTAGAAGACAAATCCTTTATGGAAGGCATTTAATGCCTGATAACGGCTATCTTGGAAGAATTATATTCAGAGAACAAGATCGTCTTCAAAAACAACACTACTCTCCAAGAGAATTAATCCAGAGTCAATACACGATAGAATCAAGAGACACACACTGTTACAGAAGAACAAGAAGAATTAAGCTGTGAAAGATAACCATCCTCTTGCTTATAGAAAAGTGATCAAAGCCTCATCTCAAAGAACTCCAGACACCTCATCTTTCAGCCTCTTTGCTGAAATAATTCTTTGCTGGAGATCTAAAGATCTAAAGACCTATCACCCTAGAGCAAAGCTTCCATTCCTGATTCATTCAACATCTCAGGGGGAGCCTTGACAACAAAAGATCCACTAGTCTTCTCTCATTTGATTTGAGAATAGAGAAGACAACCTCACCTCTTTACCTTTTTCTTTTTCCTGCTGTAAAGGGTTCTTGAACTCCCTTCAAAAGTTCTGTCTGGTTCTGAGAGTCTTGTCAAAACTCAGTGGTGGCAAGACACCTTATCAAAAAATCCAGTTTTGGTTTTTGAGTACCTTATCAAAAGCTCTTTGGTGTCAGGACACCTGATCAACTCATCCTGAGTGGATTCCTACCAAGGGTGGTAGAAGAGTGGATGTACCCAGGTTTTTGGGGAACCACTATATTTCCTTGTGTCTTCTGGTTTGTTTGTGTGATTTGTTTGCTGTTTGCTGTGCTCTTTACTTCTTAGTTTTTAACTTCTTACTAGCACTCTACACTATATCATAAATTGAATTTTATATGTACTGTTTATTTCAACTGTGAAAAATTATTTTAAAATACTCTATTCACCCCCCCTCTAGAGTTGAGATAGATCTTACCCTTACTTTCACGGTCATTCAAAGATATGCAGATATCCCTAGTGTCCGAGGATGATCCAGAGCTGTATAGGGAGTATCTGACATCGATGGTGGCCATAGACGATATTCGGGATCGCATTCGGGACGGACAGAGGACAGATGCGTGGGCAGAGCCGATGTTCCGAGCTTTGGAGGAAGGTTCGACAGGAGATTATTCCCTGAGAGATGGATTACTACATTTCAGAGGCAGAGTATATATACCCGCAGGTGGCCAGATCCGAGAGGATATTATGATGGAGGTGCATTGCAGCCGGTACTCTGTGCACTCGGGGATCACAAAGATGACCGCTGATCTGAAGAAGACGATGTTTTGGTCTGGCATGAAGAAGGACATTACGTACTTCGTGACCCATTGCGAGGCGTGTCAGTTGGTTAAGGCGGAGTGCAGGAACCCCGCAGGATTGCTGCAGCCACTCCCGGTGCCGGAGTGGAAGTTCGACGATATAGCTATGGATTTTATACATGGTCTTCCCCGGTCTCGGACGGGGAATGACTCGATCTGGGTGATTGTTGATCGGTTGACGAAGGTGGCCCGCTTTATACCGATCAGGAAGGATGACTCGGTGGGAGTGCTGGTACGGAAGTTCGTGGAGCAGTATATCCGATATCATGGCGTGCCCCGGACGATAGTGTCGGACCGCGATGGACGGTTTACATCCAGGGAGTGGTGGTCAGTGCAGGCATATTTGGGCACCCGGTTGACTTTTAGCACGGCCTTCCACCCTCAGACGGACGGGCAGACAGAGCGCACCAACCGGACCTTGGAAGATTTACTACGACTATGTATACTGGACCGAGGGGAGCCGTGGGAGAAGATGTTACCGTTGGTCGAGTTCTCCTATAATAATAGCTTCCAGTCCAGCATCAGGATGGCGCCTTATGAAGCCTTGTATGGAAGAAAATGTAGGACCCTACTTTCTTGGGTTCAAGACGAGGATCCGAAGGTGTTGGGATCGAATTTTGTTGAAGACACCGAGGCT
This sequence comes from Platanthera zijinensis, assembly GCA_039513925.1. Lineage (NCBI taxonomy): Eukaryota > Viridiplantae > Streptophyta > Magnoliopsida > Asparagales > Orchidaceae > Platanthera > Platanthera zijinensis. The sequence goes on from CM077089.1 coordinate 102,628,276, forward strand.
CAGGTGAGACTGATCAGAGATAGGATGTTTGAGGCGCAGAGCAGACAGGCTAAATACTATGACGCCCGACATCGTTAGGTGGAGTTTCGAGTAGGAGATCGAGTGTTCTTGAAGATCCGGCCCATGCACGGAGTCTCACGGGTGCGCGGTCGGAGGAAGAAGCTCAGCCCTAGGTATATGGGCCCTTACCGGATCCTGGAGCGGATCGGACCCCTAGCCTACAGGCTAGAGTTGCTGCTAGAGCTGGCAGCTCTACACGACGTCTTCCACATTTCTACGCTGAGAAGGGCTCTACTACGCCCGGAGCAGCAGATTTTGACAACTGAAGGGCCGGTAGCTTCAGACCGATCTGTTCACTTGGAGCCGGTTCGGATCGACGACAAGTGAGTACGGATCTTGCGCCGCAAGAAGATCCCCTTAGTCAAGGTTCTGTGGTGAAACCACGGTCAAGAGGAGCACACCTGGGAACCGCAGGACCTGATGAGGCAAAAATACCCGAAGTTGTTCAGTCAGGTATACCTCACCACCTCTTGGTATACTATAAATTACCTTCTTGTACTAAACCGGTAAGATTAGATAAAGAAAATTGAGAACCTAGACATGCGCAGGAAAGTAGGGGCTAATCTTTTGTTTATTGGCGAGATTGTCTTCGTTTATCAAACAAGTAGTCGCTGGAACCCAATAGAAAAAAATCGTATGGGATATTACAAGTTTAGTTTATTTAGGTAGAAATCCCCGTAGGCTCAACCTCAATTTCGAGGACGAAATTTTTGTTTTATTTATTGGGATTTGTAACATCCCATTTCCGGCTAGACCCCTAGGAGTCAGTCTGTCGTGAGAGAACCCTAGGAAGCCCAAAAATTGAAATAAATCGACCGAGATTTCGGGTCACGGGTTGGTCACGCCCGTGACCGACCCGTCACGCTCGTGACCTAGGGCATGACTCCTTCGACGATCATCGATCTCAGGGAGACGATCGTCGGCCGCAGAATTTTCAACCCGAGCCTGTCACGCCCGTGACCCAGGTGACACGCCCGTGACCTAGGGCGTGACTCCTTCGACGATCGTTAATCTCAGGGAGATGATCGTCGGGCGCAGAATTTTCAACCCGAGCCTGTCATGCCCGTGACCCAGGTGACACGCCCGTGACCTAGGGCGTGACTCCTTCGACGATCGTGGATCTCTGTGAGACGATCGTCAAACTTGCAGCCCGAGCATGTCACGCCCGTGACCCAGGTGTCATGCCCGTGACCTAGGGCGTGACCCCCTTCGGCGATCGTCGATCTCAGCGAGACGATCGCCGATCGCGTAATTTACATCTTGACCCTGTCACGCCCGTGACCCATGTGTCACGCCCGTGACCTAGGGCGTGACCATCCTTCGACGATCGTCGATCTCAGATCGACGATCGTTGACCCCAGAATTGGCCACCAGGGCCTATCACGCCCGTGACCTATGTGTCACGCCCGTGACATTGACCGAAACGATGGTTCAGGCCCAAAATTATTCTAACATGCGTGGTGATAAATGCTGGTGTGGGAAGTTACACCAGGAGTAATTATGGGCCGTTTCCTACTGTAATTTTTTAATAAAATAAGGAGATGTGGTCCAATAGGAAACCGCCAACTGGACATACCTTTTTATCTTCCACCATTTCTTATCCCTTCACCGTAACCGAAATACTATTAAGAGGAGCCTTCATGACCATTAAAGCTTTACCCTTTCACCTCCCCACTTGCTGACTTATAAAATCCCACTTGGAGCAAGAGGAGAAGTTTACACGCTCAATCAAACAAATTCAGACGTTTGCTCTTGCTGTAGGAGAAGTTCAGCAATGCCACCACCGCGCCATGACACCCCGTCGTTCATCTCGCCTCCAAACCGCAAACAAGGTCCTCCTCTGCTTTTTCTTTCATGGGTAGATCTTAGGATTCTTAGAAAGGAAGTTCGTGCTCAACGGAGCCGGACCTATCTCTCATTTTCATGGAAAACCACGAAAAATGTATTTTTGAGTTCACCGGAAACCGCCACCTTCGGCGGCCAAACCACCGCCGACCGAGAGCCATCGCCTCAACGGAGGTGGTGGTGGTGGTGGCCGGCCAGGGAAGTGACCGGACGACCGGTGACGGTTCGCGAAAGAGCTACAGGATATATGAGTTTCTGTGTTCTGGTTTTTGGGTTCTGTAGAAGATGAACAGTAAAAGCTATTTATAATATATAAATTATGTAAATAATTTGTAAGGAAAATATACTTAGATGAGCACCTTTTGATGCTGCAAAACGAGGCAATTGGAGGCCGATTTAGGAAAAAATACCAGTCACGAAAGTTGTAGCCCTTCGAGTCTAGTTTAATTTAAAATTGATTTCAACCCGTTTGGGTAAGAGGTACGACCGCAACACCCGTTTTAGTGGGGGATGTACCTAGAGTTGGGCAGAAATTAAAATGGATGCCCACCCTTCGTCCCTTGTCCAAATGACCTGAAATTTGGGCAGGGGGTTAACCTTAGCTATACATAAAGGCAGACCAAAAATGGGATTTTTTTTGTAGATACTTTGCCTAAAGTTTTTGTTTTAATTTAATTAAGTTAGAGAAATTTATTTAAGTGGTCAAATGACCTCCAAACCCTCCCAAATTTTGGTGAGTGGTCCCTGGCTTTAAAACCTAGATCTGTACAAAATTCCAACTAGTTTGGAGGAGTTTTGGGTAGGAAATCTTCTACCCTTAACTAGGCATTAGTGAGACATCTTTTAGTAAAAAGGGCACTAAGAGTTTGGAAAGGTCAAATCACCTCAACAGAGGCTGATATTCTGACCTCTGACTTAGAAGGGTGTTATAACCTGCTTGGAGAAAAATGGTGAGGTTTAGAGTTGATTTACCCTAGGATCCAAGCTCAAACCCTAAATGAAGGGTTTTGAGGGTTGTGAAGGACATGGAGGCAATTGCTCTTGTATTGCCTTAAAACTCCGTAGAGTTGACAAAAGCTTGATAGGAATCGTCTGGATGGAATCTTGGAGAATTTGGAGACAAGTAGATAACTTAAAACCCTAACCTTAGTTTTAGGATAAAATATCAAATAGGAAGAATCAGTCACTAAACCTTACTTAAAAGTTGTGAAATTCGGGTAGATCGAGTTTTGGATCAAGTAGAACTTATAGCAATTTTATTGGAATTTTACGTTGATTATTGCTAGCACTTCATTTGTAAAGCTTGCTATGGCCTTAAATGATGTTTTAATTATTTAGAAATTTCTGTTCATTGAAACCTCATGAAATCTTGAAGGTAAATGTTTTAGGTCAGAATAGTTTCCCATGAATTTTTGTATGATTTTTAGTTGAGTAAATCTAGTACTTCATTCACAGATGTTAGAAAGGGGTTTTATGGTTTAAAAATTAATTATGGATGATATACTTGCTGGAAAATTATGAAACCTGGCCAATGTTATTTTGAAGGCCTTATCTGCTTATTATAATTAATTTACAATTTTTGGATGGATATTTTCTGTACTTGATTCATAAATAACAAAACATAGTAAATATTGCTAAAATAGTTTTGTTGCCCTTTTGATGATAGAAAAATTATGATACTTTGGATTTACCCTATTGAGATAACCTACTAATTATTATAAATTTTCTGGACATCTTGCATGAGAACTTAGGGTAGTCCATGTTCAAACCGGTAGCCCTTGGGATTTTTGGGGAAATTAATTAAATGTTAGATAAATAAGGAAAATTACCTCATTCTGGATTTAGGCAATTTATATCATGATAAGTCTCCAGTAAATAATTGAGGGCATTTGGAAGAGTTTTGGGATCGTTGCATAACCGGATCGTCATATAGTCTAGGTCGGTCTACATATAGCAATTTGTGAGTTGTAATAGGACATGATCCGAGGAAGTCATTGGAGTTAATCATTTTGTCTGGGTGGAAAATTGTGGAGGAAATCGCAATAGGAAGATATGAAGAGTAGAGAGAAGTAGTGATAGCTAGAGATAAGAGGTGCTTGGGAACGACGAAAGATCATCCACCCCGGTGGGAATGGAAGAGTCTTAAAACTCTAGGGTTAGATCTAAAGTAACTAAAAGGGGATCGGGTTAAGGGAGATAAACCAATAACAATAAGTGCCTTACGAAAGGGAACTTCGGGCCGTAATGCCGCCGTCTTGGTTCCTAGTGCCCCTTGAGAGCCCTTCAAGGGGTATGCCGGGGGCAGTCCTGGGTTAACGTAAACTGTAATAACAAACCGACAAGAGTAACTTAGTAACTAGGGCTGCACCTTTCACAAACACTTTTGGCACAGGAAGATTGATGAGATCTTCGGCTCAGTTGGTTAAGAGACGGATGGGATGGTCCGTGGAGCTTCGGCTCGGTTGGTTTGGAGACGACGTTTTGGTCCGGGACGCTTCGGCTCGGCTTTTGTGTGTTTACGATTAAACTTGCATGTGCATAAAAAGGAATGAAAATTAAGGTGGTGGGTCTTCGGTATTGGAGGGTCGATGCACCGACGCCAATACGCTGACTCGATAAGTGTGGTTAGCACTTTGCCAACAGAAGTCCGTTGCGCCAGCCGGTAAGAGTACGCAGGCATCCGCTTAGTGCACCAAGTGTTGAGGCGTACGATAGGTCTGACCGGTAGTGCTTTACTAGTTTAGAGGTGGGCGAGGCCCAACACACCGCTTCCGTCTGCCACTACGGAGGTATCCTGGGAGGTAACGGCTCCGAAAGGGGGAACTAAAGGTCTGTGTGCACAGAGTCGGGTGTGTGAGTTGCACTTTCATGTTTCATCATACCCACTTTCATGACATAGCATAATCGATTCATTTAACCCTGACACCTAAAGTATAAGTGGTATGGGACGCTTATACATTAGGACCTGCAAAACGACCCCTTGGTCTATAAGCTTGTGTGGGCAAGTTTTTAAATTAAGGTTAATTTCATTATAAAAATATGCTGTTGTTTGATAACCGACACCCCAACGTATAGGTGGTATGGGACACTCTATACGATGGGAGCCTCGCAGAAGATCCCTTGGCATATGCGCTTTCGCAGTGTTTTAGTTTGCTTCCGCATTGAGTGATTTTGTAGTTAGGACTTGATGTACCGGGCATGAGCCCTTATATTTCTAGTATCATTATACTCTGATGTTTTCTGTGGACACTCCCTTCGTGGAGTTTATATACATGTGATTTATTATTGTGGACTACATTTCTCTTACTTCAATTGTTGTGCTACCTTTCTGTGATCAAATTGGCCGGCAGAATCGGCGCCTTATGGTGATGACCCTTCAGGACGTGAAGGTGTCACCGCAAAGCGGCGAATCTGTGCCTAAGACCCCGGGTTTTAAAAGAGAAAAAAGGGGGTCTTACATAGCTATAGGGATTTCGCTCAACTGAACATTAAGGCTATTCGACCGAACGCTAGTCCGACGATATATTCCTCTTAATGTCGGCTTTACGCTAAGAACCCCGCTATTGGGTGGGGAACACAATCCGAGAAAATTACGTTTCTCCTCTCTCGAGGTTATGCACGCAATTCTCTTTACCCAAGGGTGATCGATGAAGCAGGCTTGCACGTTGACACCAAATAAATCTACAGACGAACAGGTTTTCCTCTCCTTGATCCAATACTATACTAGCACAATCATTCTACGCAGCACCACGTTAATTAATTTTATCAATTATATGCTAACATACGGGTAGCCAAACCGCTTAGGATCGAACAAAGGCTATAGGCCAATATTCTTTCCGGCTAAAAGGACCCACCCGGTCCGATCGAGCGAAGGTTGTACCAAAAAAGATATACCAAACAAATACGATTTTTAAAGGGTAGATCTCTCCCAACAAGAGAAAATGAAGGTTCGCCAAACCTTTTTGAATAACAATTCAATCAAGACAAACACAAATCCAATCGAAGAAACCATGATTAATTAATAATTCAAAACTCAACGCCAAGAATCTACCACAACGGGAATTAATCAAGGAAGAGAAACACATAATCGGTAGAAAGGGTTCGTTACCCTATCGGAATGGATTATTCCGATTTCTCTACTTTGATCGTTCTTCAACGGCTCCGCCGGAGTCACGCTGGTTGGAGAGAAACTTGTACACCTTCATCGCGTCATGCTGGAGTTGGAATCCACAAAGGAAATCTTTGCCTTGGCTGATTTCTTCAAGGAGGTGGGTTGAATGGTTGCTTTATTGGAGGTCGGTTTTGGGAGAGGATGATGGGGGAAGGTGGTCGAGCCACTAATAGGGGGGAGATAGAGAGGGACGGCGGCCATGAGAGGGAGAGGAAGGAGGAGGCCGAATTTTACCAAGGGGGGAAGGAAAGATCTCAAAAGATTTTAGGGGGAATTATTTTCTTATTCTTCTTCTCTCTAATTATTCCGTCATAACATGGCTATATATAGCCTACACCACACAATCTCACTCCATTCAAAATTTAAAATTCAAAATAAAGTTATGATGGTTATATGCATCCATCATAATACAAGAAATGAAATAATTAAAACAATGTATGATGGTTATAAGCACCCATCATTATATGAATTATTTAAATGCAATAAAAATGCTTACATAAAATAAAACATGAAAATGACTTAATAATTAATAATTATAATATAATTAATAAATTATTATTAATTATTAATATATTGGTTTGTGTTCAGGACGGATATTATGGAGACGCTCCACATGGTCATCTGTAAGCACGTCATCGCCGTCTTTAAAACGTCGCGGGTCGTCGTCTCCATCAATCCTCCCCCGCTCAAAAGTACTCATCACCGATGAGTTGGTCAGAAAGTACCGATGCAGGAGAGCATCATCCCAAAGAAACACGTAGCGGCAAACAAGACCACTTGGAGAAGAGAGCACTTCAACCTGGAGTATCCTGTCATGTAAAAAGGTTGTCCTAGAGAACCTCGGAAGAACATTAGGAAATAAAGGATAACAAACTTCTACGTCAACAACCAACGTACCTCCAGTGAAGACCAATGAAGAGAGTGATCCAGGCACAAACTCACTACCCAAACTATAAGAAAACAAAGTGGAACCAAACTGACAGGCAGATAATTCAAGTGGTTGAGAAACATATAACGTTAAATTAGAAACATTAAAAATAGGGGTAATACCCCAATCAGTGGAAAACTTCAAATGATATGTGTATTCTCCTAATTTATTTAAAATCCAAAAAAGGTCCAACTCGCAAACTTTCTATAGTGCCCGAAGGCAACCGTTCAGGGACGAGACGCAACAAAACTATATCGCAAATCATATAGTGAGACGCTCTTATATGTAAACTACAATGAAATTGATAAAATATAATTTGTATGGCTAGCGCTTCACTACTGTGCTTATATAATTTTTGAACATGAGAGGCATAAACTAGTGCGAGTTGACTTAGTTTATTAGACTGTGGAAACGAAGTTAAGTCAAAAGACACTTGTGCTTTAAATCCGTGCACGATCTCATACGGCAAGCAACAAGCATATAAATAATCATAAGACCAACTATATAGAGTAATTTATTACAAGTGTGCCTAAATATCTCGCTATCGTGTGGAGTGAACCCATGCACTATGTGACTCGACCCAAAAACGAGGGATACCGGGGTTAAATCTGGGGGTACGGGAGCCTTTAAATCAAAGATGACTTTCATAGGCATCAAAGTCGCAGTTCTAATTTTATTATTAACGTCATCCAAGTCAGAAGCAGTAACTGTCTTCAGAATGGGCACATCAATAGGTATCAGACTAAAAAGAATCATCTCGAGTCTTAGCAAGACATCTAATCGAGTTAAGTGAACCAGAGGGGGAGTCAGCATGGTCGATTCAAGAGGAGGAGCTAAGTCATACTCACCGTCAAAACACAGATTTAACGTCCAAGAAAATTCCTCCGGGTGCTAGTCATAAAAATCAAAAGGAAGTTCAATAGTAGATATGTCCTCACAAAAACCTCAATCGGATCGTAATCACCAAACTCACTCTCACATAAACATTCATCACAGGATGACTCTACCAATTCAGCCAAAATGTCATCCAACCCACTTGATACTTCCTCCAAATCAGAATCAATTACAGTCTCTGAAGTTGGAAAAATTGAACCTGACAAAATTTCTAATCTAGATTGGGCTTCAGGCAACAGAGATAACATCAAGGAAATGCATTTTGGGTCCTCAGCGCTAACGTCATCCAAGAATAACTTTCCCACACAAGGCAAATCTTCCAATATAACACTTCCTTCGCTAGCCAAATCTTCCCATGATGTAGATACATCGTCAAAATCAGGATAGTTGATTGGGCAAATCGAATCCCGGGGAGAATCTAAATTATCTTGAACCTCAAGCAATGACGATAATATCAATGAACTATCTCCCGGATGTGCATCACTATGTTCATCCCAAGATATACATCCAACCCAAGGTGACTCTTTCAACACCGACAAAACAACTACCAACACTGGGTCCACAGAAGACTCCATAATAATCACAGTAGATGCCTCAGAAATATTATCAAAAGGGAGTGGAGATGATTCCTCAGGGAATAAATCCTCATCCAGGTCACTAGGGTAACCAATCCCCTCATCGTCACTCAAATTGTCAAGGTAATCAGCCTCATCCTCAGTGACGGTTACAGTCTTAGACACATCCTCAGACTACACAGGAGAGTCAACGACTAATGTAGGTAACTTGGGGATACTCACAAGGGTCTACGGGCATAATCGGGGTAGAATGTTCCATAGAGCCACGATCAGATACGCCACTAGACTCATATGTAGTAATCGTCTGACACAAGGGAACTTTACTAATAGGAATGCGGTGCTTCTCAATTTCCAATGTAGCATCAAAGGTGGTGTTCAGGTCGGTGTGACCATGACGCAGTAACTTACCCTAGATATAGGGGTTTAATCCCCTATGAAACCTAGAAAGGGTGACCTCAAGCAATTCCTTCACACCTCTCCTAACCATCATATCCTTAAAGAGTTGTATATAATATGAGAATGACTTATTTCCTTGTTTAAGGGTAGCCAAATCATCAGTTATCTGCCGCTCGGTCTGGGCATTTGGTTTATAGTCATTCTTAAAGGCAGGTGTGGAACTAGTGCCATAATGATACTTACTCGCACGCTTGGTGTTAGTAGTGCGATGATAGGCGGGATCAAATTGATCCCAGAGTAGTCTACGCATTGCCCGCCAAGTATGTTTATAACTACCAACACGACGCTCTTAGTTTTGCAAAAATACGCGGGCTTGACCTACTAATCGATCTCAAGCGATGTTAACCTTTTGGTGGTCGTCCCATAAGTGACAATTAAAATAATTTTCTAGTCCCTTAAGACAATCTGTAAAAATTTGGGGATACCCTAAACCGTCATAAGTACGATAAATGTGGTGTGCCCTAGGGGTGTGTTTAGCCATAACATTAGCATAGGAATAGTCTAACTGGCCAGCATATACGTTATATGCCATTGAGTGAGAACCGGAGAGAAAAACTCACCCAGAACTGGTGCATATGCAATGACTAAATAACATGACCCTATTTAATTTTCAAAGATGGAATTGTTCCGGCTAATTACTTAAAATAACAAATATATTTTTTTTTATTTTCTTGCAAGAAAAAATATGAAGATTATTAAATAATTTTTTTTTGATTTTTTTGCTGAGAAAAAAAATATAGGCCGCTATTGGCAGACCAATATTAAAATTTTATAATAATTTAATAAAGTTAATGGCTTAATAAAAATAAAATATTTTTTGATTTCTTACTAATAAAATGATGGAGAAATTCCAGAATTTTTTTTTTAATTTTGAGAAAAATTGAAAATTTTAAGACGCTATTTGGAGACCAAAAATTTAAAAATTGATTTATATGATGTGCAATGAAACGTGCAATGGACGTGCCGGTCCTCAAAGCAAAAGGGGGAGGGGGCCAATTAGGAAATTGACGTGAACCTCCCTCCGATACCAAATTGATGCAGTCTGTACGTTGACACCAAATAAATTAATAAACGAACACGTTTGCCTCTTTTTGATCCAATCCTATACTCGCACAATCATTCTACGCAACACCACATTAATTAATTTTATCAATTATATGCTAACGTACCGGTAGCCAAACCGCTTAGGATTGAACAAAGGCTATAAGACAATATTCTTTTAGGCTGAAAGGACCCACCCGGTCCGATCGAGTGAAGGTTGTACCAAAAGAGATCTACCAAACAAATACGATTTGAAAAAGGAAGATCTCTCCCCACGAAACTTTTTCGAAAAATAATTCAATCAAGACAAACACAAAACCAATCGAAGAAACCACGATTAATTAACAATTAAAAACTCAACGCCAAGAATCTACCACCACAGAAATTAATCTAGGAAGAGAAACACACAATCAGTAGAAAGGATTCGTTACCCTATCAGAATGGATGATTCCGATTTCTCTACTTAGATCGTTCTTCAACGGCTCCGCTGGAGTCACGCCGGTTGGAGAGAAACTTGTCCGCCTTCATCGGGTCACGCCGGAGTTGGAATCCACCCAGGAAATCTTTTCCTTGGCTGATTTCTTCAAGGAGGTGGGTTGAATGGTTGCATTATTGGAGGTCGGTTTTGGGAGAGGATGATGGGGGAAGGTGGTCAAGACACTAAGAGGGGGGAGATTGAGAGGGCCAGCGGCAAAGAGAGGGAGAGGAGGGAGGAGGCCGAATTTTACCAAGGGGGAAGGAAAGATCTCAAAAGATTTTAGGGGGAATTATTTTCTTATTCTTCTTCTCTCTAATTATTCCGTCATAACATGGCTATATATAGCCAACACCACTCAATCTCCCTCCATTCAAAATTCAAAATTCAAAATTCAAAATGAAGTTATGATGGTTATATGCACCCATCATAATATGAAAAATTAAATAATTAAAACAACGTATGATGGTTATAAGCACCCATCATTACATGAATTATTTAAATGCAATAAAAATTCTAAAATAAAATAAAACATGAAAATGACTTCATAATTAATAATAATATAATTAATAAATTATTATTAATTATTAATATATTGGTTTGCGTTCAGGACGGATATTATGGCGACGCTCCATATGGTCATTCGTAAGCACGTCGTCGTTGTCTTTAAAATGTTGCGGGTCGTCGTCTCCATCAATCGATCCATACGCATGGCCTCTCGGCAAGCTAGCGCATAGACAACGTAAATAGAGTCAATACATCGATATGTGGTCCTACACGTCATATACCCTTGGCAACCTTAAATGCTTTAATTAAAGCGAAAAATGAGACCTTTAATTATTTAAAGCGATTTTATCTGTCCCAATGCTCTTCGATACTGAGGGCTAAGAGCAATTTGCCACTCATCAGAATGGAGACGGCTATTGAAAAAAAGAAAATGCATAATTGAAATGCAAGTCCTACTCAAACGAGTAGGCGGGAAACTAAAGCAGTAAAGAAGGTTGTAAAATTGCGAGTCCTACTGAAATTAGTAGGCGGGAAATTAAAGTAGTAAAGAAAGTAGAAAATGAAAGCAATAAAAGTGTGAGTCCTACTCAAACGAGTAGGCGGGAAATTAAATCTGTAAAATTGCGAGTCCTAATCAAACTAGTAGGCTGGAAATTAAAGCGAGTCCTAACCAAATGAGTAGGTGGAAATAGATGCACAAACGCACACTCTACAGGAATAAAACGCACACACTCTACGGAAATAAATCACACACACACACTCTACATAAAATATAACGCACACACTCTACGGAAATAAATCACACACACACACACACACACTACATAAAATAAAAACACACCCACACACTCTACATAAATAATGAAAGCGATAAAAAGCTAACTCATACACTCACCCACACAAGCAAAAATGTGAAAAAATAAGTGTTCGAAAAGTTAAAACAATTACATTTCTAATGCTAGAATGTGCTAGAAATGCATAAAAAGAAGAAATAAAAATTAAAGAAGCAAAAGATTTTCAAAATAAAAGCAAAAATCAAAGTGCTAAAAAATTTGAAACGATAACATATTCATTCTTATAATTTCATAAAAATGCTTAAAATGTTGAAATTAAATTAAATGGAACAAAAAAGTTTCACAGCCTAAATATAAACTAAGTTAAAAGAAAATAAAAACCACTTCAAAAACATTTTTATAAATCTATAAGAATGAACAAAAACACTTAAACAAAATACTAAAGCTTTCATAACAACTAACTATAAGAAAAAAAAAACTAAGACAAAAACTAAGTAAAATAAAAGTATGAAAACATAAAAGAAAACAAAAAAGTTAAACTCATGCACTCACACACACTTAATAAAAATAAGAGATAAAAGATTACTCAAAGTGGGGGCACACAAATGGATTTTCAAAACAAGGTAGGAAGACAAAAATCTAAACATTTTATTAATTCAAAAACAAGGTTACAGAAGCTAAAACAAACACTTAAAGAGAGGGGGAGAAAGTCTCCTTACAAATTATGGAATCCACCAAGGCTGTACCTACCCTAAGCAAAATGGTTCAAAAAAGGGAACATTGGTGCTTACAAAAAAGTTTTATTTATAGAAAAAAAAGTGGGTGACACGCCACAGGTCACGGGCGTATAGGGGGGCATGTCGGGTCTAGTGTGCTGAAGATGTGGAAATTTCATAGATTGGCTGATTTCTGGAAGCATCTGGAACGGGACACGTGTCGGTCACAGGAGTGACAAGCTTTGTCACAGGCTTGTAGGGGGGCGTGTAGTGCGGCGTGACAAGACACCTTGCAAATTTGATATCGGCAGCAACTGATCTTGGACGGGTGGAGTGGTCACTGGCGTGTCAAGCTTGGTCACGGGAGTGTTGGGCTGGGATCAACGAAGGTTGAACGTCGAGCTAGGATTGACGTAGGTTGAATGTCGAGGGGCGTGACAAGGGTGTGTCGGGCATGGGACATAGGCGTGTTTCTTGAGATTTTTTTATTTTTTCTAAAAAATTTCAGAAAACAAATTTAAAGTTAAGTTAGATAATATTTACAAAAAGGAACATTTTATTAAAGAAACTTAACTAAAAACTACGAAAATAAACTAAAACGTCCTAATAGGAGTGCTGAAAAATACGTATATTTACAACTTATCAGATAGTTCGGAGACTAATGTGTTGGTCTCAGTGTCATCAGGAGTGTCTGGAGCTCATGTCCTTATGGATGACACAACCTTAAACTTCCTAGAACCTTCAGCTTTTAGTTTTAATGACTTCTCTTTGCTAGCAGTTCGGTTTACTTTCTCCTCCTTCTTTCTGGTGTTCATTTGGAGTTCATAGGTGTGAAATTTTCCGAACAAGTTCTCGGGGTCTATCTCCTACATCTTACCAAATTCTCTAATGGAGATGATCTTTGTGTCCAAGTCATTTGTAAGGGATCTAAGGAACTTGTCATTCATTTCACCATGTATGAAGACGCGGCCATAGTTTCTGAGTCCGTTGACGATCTTGAAGAATTGTTTGAAGTTGTCCGCAATAGAATAATTGGCACTTTGCATAAAGGCTTCATACTATTTGTTCAACAATGATCTATGATCGTCTCGCACTTCATCTATATCTTCCATGAGGACAACAAGATATTCTGACATCTCCTTGGCAGATTTGCAGTGGAATAAATTTTGAAACATTGAGTCATCCACTACACTGGATATTATATTCTTTGCCTTCTTATCCAGGGAGACTAGGGCAATCTCATCTTTTGTTAGATCCATCATCTTCTATGGAATCATAATTGCTCGATTTATCATCAAAGCCTGAGTAGGAATGTGTGGCCCTTCTTCCACGATCTGAAAAATTCTCGGATCAGTAGCTTCCATGAAGAACAAAACCCATTCTTTGCACATAGGAATGTTTTCATTGGAGCACATCGATAACTTCATAGATGACATGTATTTGCTTCTGTCCATTAAAACTAAGCGGAATCTCTTTATGCAACATCATGGATCTTGTTCGAGGTGTTAACCTTATCGACCAAAATGTCCCTCTGATACAAATTGAAAGTATCTAGCATCTACCTAAATCACCAATAAGAAGTTGAATAGGTGAAGTTTGTGTCCTTTTGCGGAATAAAAATTAAGCAAACAAACTCAGAGATTTTATAGTGGTTCCCCGAGTTGGGTACCTTCACTGTCCCGCCTCGCCTATCTCCCACGAAGGGCAAATTCGCCTAATTCACCAAACTCATATTTTGTCAAATCTTACACCTCATAGTCGTAACTCCTACACATCGGAGATGATGCTCCTACAACTCGGAGAACAACCTCTCCTACAACTCGAACCACAAACCGGATCTACAAACTCGATCCACAATCAGATCTACACCCTCGATCCACAAACGGATTTACAAATCTCGGAGAAAAATATACTTGGATCTTCAAACAACTTGGACTGGAGTAGAATAAATTTCTAGAGAAGACACGATCCAGTCAAAGAAGTCATTGAACAAGACGATCGAACAAATTTGCGGCCGATCGGAAGAGAAATTACAAAAAACGACATGACGAGCGGCCGACGGGTTTGATTTCTTTGGAAGCTTTTAAAATTAGGAATTAATTAGGGCAAGATCCTTGATTTTGAAATTAAACCTATCATATATATAAGAAGATTCGAAATAATGGCTATAAATAATATCCAAAAATGAACCCTAGCCTTTACTGTGCATGGCCGACGATTTCTGAAACAGAGAAAAAATCAGAAAAATCGACAAGTCATTTTCGGCGAGATTCGTCAAGTATCGAACTCATACTCGTCGAATATGATGATGATATATGCCAAATTTACCTTAGACATAATTCTAGAGTGGTCGACATTCGGCTCGACACACTCGACGAGTATCGCTTGGGATACTTATCGAATTCGGTGAGTATCACTAGAGATACTCGACGAATTCGGCGAGTATCACAAGTGATACTCGGGAAATTTGCCTTGGACAAATTTTGAAATACCAGATAATTTACCCTAATTATGTACAACGAATTCGACGGGTATCGGGAAAAATAGACGACGATTTTGGCGAGTATCATGGGGATACTCGATGAATTTAACGTGTTTGACACACCATACTCGCAGAATTTTACTTAGGTATAATTCTTTAATTTTGAATCCTGGACTTTGGCCTTCCTTGATCCTTCTCATATACTTGGGATAGAAGTACGCTCCAATAGAGAGATTACACGTGAGTCAATACATTGGCCTACATAATGAAGGATTACATTGTATAGTCCTAGGTTTACTGACCCACTGTAACCTGATATTGTTGTGTACTTAGCAAAGTAAACCTGCAAGTACATAACTAAAGAGCAATATCAAATACAAACTAAATTCATCTTAGCTTGACTGAACCCTTCTTCAAATTAGGGTTATTGGAGATACAATACCCAATAGTGTTGGCCTCAAATATGCTAGACAAAGTTTGAAATATGTTCTTATTATCTTCCAGAAGAACATCTCTTTATTTCTCCACTAGCTGTATAACTTGAATTTGAGTTGAATACACATATTCCTCAATATGGTCCACAACTTGTCTGATTACCTCATCTGTTTTACTAACATAATTCATTAAATTGGTAATCTCTTGTGTAGTCAGCCTCATGTTTTCATCGATTGAGGTTAGGATTTTGTCATTCTAGTGCACAGTACTAGCATCTTTATCAAACCAATGAGTGATCTATGCATTTGTATGTGCAGTATTCCCATTCAGATAATTTAAATCATCCATTATCTCAGATTTAACTTTATGAACCATTGATAGGATTTCATCTTTCATATTCTTAACTGAATCATCAATATAAGACTTCAAATTTTAATCTTGCTCATCTAGTAGATCTTTCATTAAAGTGAGGATGTAACTATCTGATGTAGTTGTGGATGGTTGAGGTTGAGTAACTTAAGGTGTTTCCTAAGAAGCATCTTGGATAAGGCTTATCCCTAAGTCCTATTTACTTTCTAACTCAGTATGAGTAGCTGTCTCAGCCTTTAGGGATTTAGGAAACTTTCTCCTAGAGCAGGGACCTCAGATTGAGGCTCGCCCTCACTTGATCATCATTCCCACTTAGAAATTCATCAAAAGAATCAATTTCCTCAACTATAGCCAAGTCCCCCTCAATTGGGGCACTAGACCTCTCAAGAACAGCTGGCTCCCCCTTAACAGTAGCAACCTCTTTTAGGGGTGAGCTTGTACTAGTTTCATCAAGATTTACTAGAATACTAATGTCCTGATGATTTCCTTCATCTTCACTAGAAGGTGAAAATAAGGGATTATGAATAGGTATATTGTCATCCCTATCCTTGCTTTCTAGTTCAGAATCAGAGTCATCTTCCATAACCACATTCTTTCCCTTTTTTTGCTCTTACCCTGCTTCCCAGCTTGACTCTTGTTCAACATCCTAATGTATCTCTCCAAAATATTTATATACATCATCTTCATGTAATGGATTTTAACTCCTTACATTTTGTTGAAATGCTCAGGGTAAGCATTTATGAGATATAAGGAGAGAATTCTTCCTAAGTTTGAAACTTGAAGGAAACTTAGAAATTTTTGGAATACAACTATGGCCCAATTGGTCTTCTTTTGTATAATTACTCTTGTGGCTAATTCCAATATCAGCTTGGAGATCCTGTCATGGGATCTTGTTTTGCACATGATGGCTTTCCCAATGACATTTGTGAGAAGCTTACCTCTTTAGATAAAGTACTTCCTTTCTAGGGATCCATATCTCTCACCAGACAACTTACACCAATCTAAGACATCAACTACTTCTTGTTTTGAAATCTCCTAGTCCTCTTTAATATTAGAAGAAGGAAGGATTTAAGCATGGGCAATCCTGCTGGGGTTAACTTAATCATTACTTCACCTACCAAACTTTTAATTGATATTCTGGAAGATCTAACCATGACATAAGAGTAGAATTCCAGAACCTCTTTTTTAAGGATTGGACTAGGTTCAGACAGAAGGAATTCTAACCCTGCGGCTTTAAACATTTTGATAACTTCTTGAATCTCTTTGGATCATGCTGGAATTGAAATCTTTCTCACTTATATCCTTCATGTAAGATTTTCACTACATTTGGCATTATTGAGAGAAATACTATCATTGAGAATGCTGAGAATGATGGAATGAAGTTGACAACTTTCTACAGTTTTAAGTTCTCAACTAAACCTTGGCTTCATATACATACATATATATATATATCAACTAGGTTTAAAAGGAAATGAAGCTCCAAAAAACTTGTGTAATACCCTCATCCGCCATGTATAATATAATGGAAGGTATGGTCAGCCCCCCATGCCATATTCTATGGATAGTCAATGGAGTTACGCATTGAAACCAAGATACACATGTTTCCTAACTTAGAGTTACATTCTAGCGGAAGTTTTTAGGTAATAGAACCTAACACCAGGAATGTCCACTATCAAACTGTAGGAATGATATATAAAATACTCAAAGTATTTTGGCCTTAAGACATTACAAACTATTTTATAAACAAATGTGTTCTACAAACATCGACTCAAAGGTCACCTACACATGACAAAATAAGCAGTTCATCTTTTCACCCTAAAGGACCAACCAGCATAGCAAAGGAACTACAGTTCGCTACTTCCCGCCTGGCTCTCCAGCACCTGCATAAGTACAGCCCACCAAAAAGTAGCAAAGCAAGGTAACGGTTAGTATTCAGTGACCAAATTATAATGACCACACCACTCTCTCGAGGTGGAGGTGCTTCTTCGCTGCAAACAAGTAGCATGATAATATCTACAAATATATGTGTAATTTAAGCACCATTAATCATAAATATTGGCGCGCACTATCACAACCCGCATTTTCTCCGTATTTAAAGTTATATCAGAGTAAGAGAAAATACGCGTCGTGATGTCACGCTGCGTAGGGGATAACTGCTAACGCTAAAGCAAGACCTCAGTACATTACAATTTATATGAAATTCATAAGTTATTATGAAGGAAACCAGTTGAAGTTAGATGGTCGTATCCCTCGGTGTTGGGTACATTGAAAAATATGTACCAGATTTGGAGAAGCCTCATCTTTATTAATGATGTGCATCAATTTGTATTTGATAGATGTTTGAGTTACATTGTGAAGGTTCAAGAATTTGAAGAAAATTTTCAATGTACAAGAGTCGACACTTGTGAAGAAATTGTGTCGACACTCAGAACTTGAGTTGACACTTATGAAGAAGTTGTGTCGACACCCAGAACTTGTGTTGACACTTATGAAGGATTTGTGTCGACACCCATGCTAAGTCAACACTTATGAAGAAGTTGTGTCGACACTCAAACTGAGTCGACACCTAAAGAAGCAGCTGTCTCGACACCCAGAATTTGTGTCGACACCTAATACAGGAGCTGTGTCGACACCCAGGAGCTATGTCGATACTAGAAGCAGTTGCATCGACACACTGGACTTGTGTCGACACATCAACTCTCAAAGTTCTGTGTCGAGTTCAGAAGCAATTGTGTCGACACACAGGACTTGTGTTGACACACACTCAATGCCGTATGACATACACTGAATGCCACCTATCTGAAACTGATATGTCGAGACATAAAGACTTGTGTTGACACACTGGACTTGTGTCGACACATATTATAGAAGAAGTGTCGAGAAGTAGAAGAATGACTGTGTCGACACATGAAGAGGTGTGTCGACATCATTAAGACTTGTGTCGAAACTTAGCCTATATGTGTCGAAACATGTGAAGCAGTTTGCAGAGTTGAATGTGCTGAGTTGGAAAGTATTTACAAGAATCAGCTGACTTGACTGGTGACTCGACAACTATCATATCCAACTGGTCTGGCACCTCTGTCAGAACTGTCAGATGGTTGTTACAAACCGAATCAGCAGGTAACCATTGGGAAACTCTATATAAGAGTCAGATTTGTGACAACATAACAACAACACAACATAAGAAGAAGAAGAACAACACTAGAGAATTCTTCAACAAGAACAGGGAAAACCCTTACGAAGGCAGATCCAGAGCTGTCTGTAAGAGAGATTCAGAAATCATTTCTAATTTAAGGAAGAAGCTCACTGAAGATCATCTTCTACATCAAGTGAAGATCCACCTTATTTTGTTCTATCAAGAAGCTTTGACAGGCTAAGTCATGTTGGATCAGAAGGGTCTGTTTATTCAAGAACTGATCAAGAAGGCTACACCAATAGAGAAATCTAGCTGGTGATTTTTTTGTATCTTTATATCATTCTCTTTCTTATAGGATCTATATTTAGATCTGAGTTGTAAGCCTGAAACTATAAAGGCTGAGGTAGGGCTGAGAGCCTGAGGTGTAGGACTTGTGAAAAGTCTAAGTTGTAAGCCTAATAATAAAGGCTGAGGTAGGGCTAAGGCCTGAGGTAGGATTCTTGGGAAGAATCTGAGGTAGGACTTATTTAAGTTTGAGCTGTAGGAACCATTCTGGTTCTGAGTTGTAAGATCTGCGGATCCGAGCCAGTGGAAGGAAGTTTGACTGAATCCAGTTATCTACTAGATAGGCGAAGGGGGAAGTGGATGTACCCATACCTTGGGGAACCACTATAAATCTAGTGTATACTGTTCTGTGAATTATGGTCTGTGTTTTACTAGTTCTGTTTATATTGCCTAAAGTTTTAAATAAAAAATTAGAACCTATTCACCCCCCCTTTAGTTGTTTAGGCTCTTGAAATCAAGTCTTTCAAGTGGTATTAGAGGGAGATTACTCAAAGATGGACCTAACAGTCTGAGTGAATCTCGAAGGTAAATAAATAGATATCAAGAATGGGTTCAAATGAGAATCAATAGGAGATTGGATCTATGAAACTGCCAATCTGCAGGAAAGAATCCTTTGGCATATGGAAGGAAAGGGTCAGGTTGTTTATGGAAGCATCTGATCCAAGAATCTATATCATAGTATAGGAAGGCCCCTTCATTCCAATGACGGTATCAGTCCTAGATGCAAATGTGAAAACCCCAAAGAACTATTCTGAGATGACAATGGATGAAATCATCCTGGCAACTCTAGATAAAAGGGCACAGAATATCATTGTAAGTGCCATAGATGATGCCACTGATGAGTATTAAAATATACAATTTTGTATCGTATTAAATTTGCATATTTATAAATAAAACCTTAGTTTTGATATATAAAACTAACTATTTTAAGAATTTTGTATTTTTATGTTTTATATTTATTTTCTAAGTTTTTCTGGACTTTTTGTATTTTTACTTAGGTCACGCCCCTAGGTCACGCCCATGACCTAGGGCGTGATAGCCCTTTTTAATCTTTTTTCTGTTTCTGTTTTTTTTCCTAGGAAAATCGGGAAATAGCTGAACACGCCCGCTAAACACGCCCGTGACAAAAGCGACAGGCCCATGACCTAGTAAAGTTCTATCAAGAAATCCAGCCAGCTACCACACTGTCGTCACGCCCCGTGCCGCCTGATGAATCAGCTACCCGATACGCCCGTGACATCATAAGTCATGCCCGTGACCTGCTCAAATTCTATCCGAAGTTCAGCCCCGCTTGGCACCTGTCCCGACAGGCTGGAAGTCACGCCCGTGACCCTGTCACGCCCTACCCTACACGCCCGTGTCAGGGGGCGTGTCACTTGAAATTTTTTCCTATAAATAGATGGGCAGGGCTGAGTGAAATTATTCGAACTCCAGCAGCTTACTTAAGAACTGTTAGGACTCCTCAGCTCTCTGACAAGGAACTGGTAGTAGCTTTCAAGTATTCTAAAGTTCTGTAAGTTGTAATATTTTCAGCTTTATTTTCAGCTTTTTAGAAAGTTGTAATAATTTTTCGGACTTTATAAAATAGACTCTTTTAATTTCAATTCTGAGTACTTTACTGCTTTATTTTCAGTTTTACTTTCCTTTTTTTTTCATACTATCCCGAATGAAAGGCGAAGCTCTGCTTATGTCCTAGATTAAGATAGTGTGAAACTGTTTTCAAAAATTATTTTCGAAACTTTATTCTTTCATACTATCCTGAATGAAGGGCGAGGCGAAAGCCTATGACCTGGATTAAGATAGTGTGGAAGCTCTGCAAAATTTTACTACCCTATCTCAAAAACAAAGGTGAAGCGAAAGCTTAAATCCTGGATTGAGATAAATAGGTAGATATTATTTTCTGTACTTTATACCGCCCCCATCCTGAGAAGAGGCTAAGAACCCTTAGCACTTGGTCAAGACTAGCTCTGGGCTGGATACTATTTTCAACTATTTCAACTCTACATTCTTGTTATTCTAACTAGGGTTTTCTGTTAATTGATCATATACCAGGTGACGAGAAACTACGTTTACGCTAACCCGTTTAAATGCAAGCCTTCCCGGTCGTACTTTCGAGTTAGTGATTCTACCAAAGGGACCCTCTCGTTAAGTTAGATAATTAAGAAATAAAGTTGTTCTTTAATAGCTGAATTAATATTCTCTCAAAGTAATTCTAAAATCGAGGACTAGTTTCTAAGTCCCTATCTTAATAAAATCACATATATATATATTTTTATCTTTAGTTTTTAAATATAAACTCCACTCCGTTCGTTCGATAAAATAATAGTCCGTTCTAAAAAGTAGAATAATTAACACCGATCCCAGGAAAAATACGACCTTGATATTTTCTAAAAAATACTATACTCCTATGCGATAGGTACTCTTGCTTTAATCCACAGGATATAAGTAAGTAAAAAAAGAGATAGACTTATATACGTAAAAGATTATATAAAACTAAATCAATCTTCTTTAAAACAAACTTTACTTATCAGCCACCTTTTAGAATCTAGTGCACTGTAAAACCTCCAAGGAAATGTGGGACACATTGATTGTCTACATGGAGGGCACAGAAGAAGTCAGAGAGGACAGGAAGTCTATGCTGAATCAGGAATATGAGAGCTTTTGGCAGACCAAAACTAACAGCATAGCCGAATGCTACAAGAAGTTCTTCAGAATAGTGAATGAGCGGATGACCTATGGAAGAGTCTTCAGCACTTATGAACTGAATGATAAGTTTCTTAGGTCCTTAACAAAGGATTGGGACACTAAGATATGTGCCATCAGAGAAGTGGCAGGCTTGCTGATCCACCTCCACCCACAATTTTTGGAAAGCTGCTATCCTATGAAATGCAGCTAACTTGCAGAAAAGAGGAGGAGAGAGGCAGCAGATCTGAGTGCAAAGAAAAGTCAATAGCCTTCAAGGCTTAAGGCACAAGAAAGGGTAGGATTAAGTGTCCTTCTCCACCCAGAAGGAGTGCTGAGGCAGAAGAAGGAAACTCTGACAACAGCACATCAGGTAGCCACAATTCTGATGATGACTTTGCTGTCTTTACAAGGCAATTCCAAAGGTTCATGAAAAAGAAGAAGTGGAGAACCAGGCCATCAACATCCTACTCCAAGGATGAACACTACAAGAAGAAGAAGAATCCTAAGGAGGACAGGTATGCCTCTGAACCTAGTAAACAATCTAATACTAAGATTGTGTGTTATTGCTGCAACAGGCCTGGACATGTCATAGCTGACTATCCTGACAAAAGAAAGGAGTCTAAAGACAAGAAGAAATAGCAAGTCAAAGGCAAGAAGGAGAAATCTCTTGTTGCTCAGAAGGAGAAGAGTTGGACAGACTCTTCATCTTTAGGATCTAGAGAATAAGATGCAGAAGCATATGTTGGGCTATCCTTAATAGAAGAGGATTCTATGGAACAAGATTTCCTACAATTGCTGCACTCCATTAATGGAGTAGATGACTACTGCTGTAAAGGGGTGATGGCTCAATCTGAAGATGATCAGTGCCAGGATCAGCCTGGACAAAGTTAGGCATATAATTCTCCCTTAGATTCTGATTATTTTACTGGATCAGAATCACTAGCATCAACTTCAAGAGAAGGGGTGGTTCAAATTTTTAGGGGGATGTACATCAACTCATTAATGAGTATGGTGGGTTGTTGCAGGCTATAAAGAAGAGCAAGTTTCTTGTCAAAGAGCAGACCAAGGAGATTGAGTCTCTTAAGCTGGTTGCAGTAGATTAAGCAAAGCTATTGTATCAAAAATTGAATGAGGTTGCCAAACTGAAAAACATTACTGTTATTCAGATGGGCACAATCTCTTTTACGGAGAATCATATCAATAATCTGGAGGCAAAACTTCAGCAAGAAAGAGAGCTAGTGGATAAATTCTCCAAGCCCAAAATCTGTCTTACCCTTAATATACAATTTCATTTCACAAAAAGGGAAGACTGGTCAAGGTTTTAAGGGAAGAAATAGGGCCACCAATTCACATAAAAAATGTAAGGCCCTAGTTCAGCCTCTAGCTGCAAAACCCCCTATCTTATTTAGGAAGGTGATGAATCCTACAAATAGGTATGATCATGACACTACTCATGGTCATTGTGAGTATGGAAATCTCATGGGCATGGGTGAAAATGCCAATAGGCCACTCTATAGGCATGCCCATCGTGTACAAGAGAAATTCTTGAAGTTTGTAGCTCTAGCACCAACACTTAATAAGACTGCTGGCAACAAAGTAGCAAAGTCTGTACCTAAGAGAAGGTATAATAGATTTGAGTGTTGGTGTTGTGGCAAGGTGGGCCACTTTGCCATGGATTGCTGGTTTAACACAAGTGTTAAAACCAAGAGTAGTTTTTCTGTTAAAATAGCTACAGGATTATAAACTAATAAAAGACCTAGGACCCAATAACAAATTGGGTTCTAAGGGTAAGTGATTCTTAATTTGTTGTAGGTGAATCCAAGTGACCATACCCCTATATGGTACTTGGATAGTGGGTGTTCCAAACACATGACTGGAATAAGAAGAATGTTGAGGACTACGTACCCATAGAGAATTGACCCGAAGTAATCTTTGGTGGATCAGAAAAAGGATCATCAAAGGATTTGGTAACATCTTTAGTGATTCAATTACTATCACGAAAGTGGCTTATGTGAAGGGTCTAAAACATAACCTGATTAGCATAAGTCAACTTAGTGATCTAGGTTATGACATCTCCTTTCTCAAAGGGGAGTGCCAAATAAGAAGGTCAAGTGATCAAGAGATCATTTTGACTGGCTATAGGAAAGGAAATGTGTATTGCCTTAACCTAGAGTGTGAGTTTAACAACTCACCCATCTGCCTAGTTGCAGGTGAGAAAGCTTCACTATGTGTCAAATGGCATAAGAGGTTAGCTCATCTGAACTATAAGTCCATAGGACTGCTGTTAGCATTGGTCTAGTGAGGAATGGTCCTCAAGTCAAGTGCATAAAAGAGGGAGTGTGTGCAGCTTGCCAAAAGGGCAAACAGACCAAGTCTTCTTTTCCTACACTAGATACCAAAGATTCTTTGAAATATTTATATCTCTTGCATATGGACTTGTTTTGTCCTATGCCAGTTCACAGTCTTGGTAGGAAAGCATACACACTAGTTATTGTGGATGAATATTCTAAATATACATGGGTTTTCTTCCTGAGCCAGAAATCTGAAACCCCAACCGTTTTTCAGACTTTTGTTAGACAAATTCAGAATGAATATAATAGTTCAATGGTCAAAATTTGAAGTGACCATGGAACTGAATTTCAGTCTGAATGTCTGACAAAATTCTGTGAAGAACTTGGGATTTATCAGGAATTCTCTTCACCTAGAACTCCTCAGCAAAATGGTGTTGCTTAAAGAAAAAATAGGACTCCAATTGAGGCCAATAGAACACAACTAAATGACAATACTCTCCCTGAATACTTTTGGGCTGAGGCAGTAAATACTACATGTCATGTGCTCAATAGAGCCTCCATCAATAAGAAATACAAGAAGACTCCCTACCAGATTTTGAAAGGCAGAAAACCAAACATATCTTACTTCAGGATCTTTGGTAGCAAGTATTTTATTCTTGTTAATGGTAATGACTACCAAACAAAGTATGTTGCCAAATCCCTAGAAGAGATATTTGTTGGGTACAACAACCAAAGTAGGGCATACAGAATCTACAACTTGACTACTCCGGTTGTAGAAGAATCTGTACATGTATTATTTGATGAGTAAAAGTTTATTAACAATGAATTGTCTAGTTCTTCAGTTAGTTCTAAAGGTCTAACAGACACGCTGGACAAGTTGACCATCAATGAAGATGTTCCTGCTAGGCTAGATGAAGAAAAAGATGCTAGCTATCCAGGGGGAGAACAAGTCCCACTAGATGAAGAAGACAATGTGGGGGCATCAAGTTGAGAAAACTTAAGAAAGCCATATTACTGACAGATTTCCTCCAGCAAGAAGACACTTGAAGGATCATCCAGCTCACCAAATCATTAGTGATGTAAGTCAAGGGGTTATTACTAGGAGCAAGAGCATGAACACAGTTCTATGTTCTAGCTTCCTGTCTCAAATAGAACACAGGAATATTGAAGAAGCAATGCAAGAATCCAATTAGATTGATGCTATGCAAGAACAAACCCAGTCAGTTTAGAAGATGTAAAGTCTGGGAACTGGTGCCTCAACCTAAGGATCATAACATAATAGGAACTGAGTGGATCTACAGGAACAATCTTGATGAGAATGACACCATTGTCAAGAAGAAGGCCAGACTGGTAGCTAAAGGCTACATGCAAGAGGAAGGTATTGACTTTGATCAAACCTTTGCTCCAGTGAGGTTGGAGGCTATAAGGCTGTTTTTAGCCTATGCTGCCTATCAAGGGTTCAAGCTATACCAGGTGGATGTGAAATCAGCATTTCTGAATGGGGATTTAAAAGAGGAAGTCAATGTTGAACAACCCTTAGGTTTTGAAGATTCTCATTTTCCAGATTATGTATAAAGGCTTAGGAAAGCTCTATATGGTTTGAAACAAGCTCCAAGGGCTTGGTATGATACCTTGTCTGCTTTCCTTATTGAGAATAAATTCTTTAGAGTAAAAATAGACAAAAATCTATTCTATAGGGAATCTAAAGGCAAGATAATACTAGTCTAGATATATGTGGATAACATTATCTTTAGTTCTAATGAAAACAACCTTTGTAGAAAGTTTGCCAAACTTATGCAAGGGAAGTTTGAGATAAGCAGTATGGGTAAGCTGAAGTTCTTCTTGGTACTTCAAGTTAGACAAACTGATAGTGGTTTTTCCATATCTATGTCTAAGTTCACCAATGAGTTAATTAAGAAGTATGGTATGGACTCAGCTTCTACCATGAAAACTCCAATGGGAAAAAGTATGCCTATAGGCAAAGATAAGGCATTGAAACCTATTGATGAGTCTTTGTATAGAGGGATAATTGGCTCCCTACTTTACTTGACTGCTAGTAGACCTAACATCATGTATGCAATATGTGTATGTGCTAGGTACCAAGCTTTCCCAAAGGAATCACATCATACTGTAGTTTAGAGAATACTAAGATATCTTAAGAGAACACCTAATTTAGGCCTTTGGTATACTAAAAATAGAGAATTCCATCTAACTAGTTTCTCAGATACAGATTTTGCTGGATGCAAAGAAGACAGGAAGAGTACTACAGGAACTTATCAATTATTTGGTGGGCGACTGGTGTCATGGGGCAGCAAGAAGCAAATTATTGAAGCTATATCAATAGCTGAATCAGAATATATAGCTGTAGGTACCTGCTGTGCACAATTGATGTGGGTAAAGCATCAACTTGAAGACTATGACATCCAGGTAAGTAGAATTCCACTGTTTTGTGATTCTACAAGTGTTATTTCTATTGCTAGGAATCCTGTATAACACAGTAGGACCAAGCATATAGAAATTAAGTTTCATTTCATCAGAGATCATGTAGAGAAGGAAAATATTAGCCTAGAGTTTGTGAAAACAAATAATCAAATAGCTGATATTTTTACAAAACCTCTGGATGAAACAAAATTCAATTATTTAAAATTAAATTAGGAATGTTGAACCTAGAATAGGTTAGCTCAAGCTTCCTTTAGTAGCATATGTTAGCACCAAATTTCTTTGGAAAATTGTATAAGTATAATGTTTGGATCGACACAAGAAAGTTGTGTAGACACACTCAGTATGTTGTGTCAACACAGAAAAACGATGTTGAAAGTCACTCTAGTGTCAACTACCTTCACCTATGGGGGGGATAGGTGATTTGCAGTCTTTTTGCGGAATTAAAAATTAACCTGCACAATAAAATAAAACAAGCACAACACAAAAACACACCGGTAGTTATAGTGGTTCCCCGATTTGGGTACGTCCACTTGCCCCCTTCGACCTATCTCCCAATAAGGTATGACTCGGTCACTTCACCAACCGAATTGAAATCCAATCCTCATACTATGGAAGAAACCCTTCCACCCGAAGGAGTCACTACTCCTCTAACACGGGTTGCACTCAACCCTTACAATGAGGAACAAAAGTTAGCAAGGTCTACCAACGATCTTACTTGGATCGATCCTCTCAATCGATTCGGAAGGGGAAAGTATTCCCGTTCAACAAACCAAGAGACAAAGGATCTCAAGAAAGAATCGTGATACGCGTTGCTTGGCTAAGTTTCTATCGCCGAGAGATCAAGAAGAATCCGATCAGTAGCGGCGACAAACTTTCGAGCGGCGACGGCGGCGGAAGGAAATCCGCGATCTGCTAGGTCACGTCCTCGACGACCAACCTTTTTTGTTTTCTTCGCTGCCTATTAAGTTCAAAATAGGAGAGTATATATACTGTAGAATACTCCTTTATGACCGTTGTGGGCCCCACCAGAAGAAACCCTAATTTCGGTTCAAACAGCGCCTGAAGACTTGGTCCGGTCCAGCGAGTCTACGGAATTCGCCTAAGGCAAATTCGGCGAGAATCATAATTGATTCTCCCCAATTCGTCGAGAATCACTTATGATTCCCGTCGAATTCTCCTTGGAAGAATTTTAGCTGAGGAGCTTTCCATCCAGAGTGAATCGGCGAGAGTCACAATCCATTCTCGATGAATCGACGAGAATGCAGAGTCATTCTAGACGATTCGTCGAGAATCACTTAATGACTCTCGACGATTCTTACTTAGCGTGAATTTTGCAAGCGTTGAGTCAGCTGGATGCAGTCTGCGAGAGTCGGCGAGTGATTCTCGACGATTCGGCGAGAATAACTAGTGATTCTCGTCGAATCGGCGAGAATCACTTAGTGATTCTCGACAATTCTAACTTAGATGATTTTTCGTCTTTCTTCCCGTGAGTTGCTTTGACCCATCCTTGCTCCTTGTCTGCTCTTGATCTATCTCAGCCCTGTACTTGAAAATAAGTACACTCCAATAGAGAGAGTACACGTGAGCCAACACACTGATCTGCTCAACGAGGGATTACGTTGCGCAGACCCGTGTATATTGACCCACTGCACCCTGACATTGGTGTGTACTTAGCATGGAATAGCTGCAAGCACAACTTGATAGAAAATCATCAAATACATTATCTATTCACATTATCTTGTTCAGGGGCTTCTTCAAATCAGGTATATTGTGGATACAATACCCAACAATCTCCCCTTATTTGAAGAAGCCTAAACCCTACAAGCTAAGGTGAATAGGACATATGGGAATGAAAATCATAAACGAAGAATCCAGTTGAGAGAGAAATTCATTACTATTTTCTTGAGAGCATACTTGGAGCCACCTTAGCCTTAGCCGAGAGGGTAATCTCCCCCTTTTTCGGCTTCTGCAAATTTGGGACTTCACTTGGAGCCACATACTCCCCCTCAGATCTTGCATCCATGCTTGAGCTTGAGTTCCTTGCTGATGCTCCCCCTTGATCCAAGAGCCTTGAGCCGTATAGTCTTCACTTTTCATAGTTCAGCATGTCGAGTTCAGTTTTGAAGAGACTGAACTTGGCCTCGTCGAGGGGCTTTGTGAAGATATCTGCAACCTGCTTATCCGTGGGGACATAACAGAGAGATATATCTTTGTTTTCCACATGCTCCCGAATAAAGTGATAGCGCACTTCAATATGCTTCGTTTTGCTGTGCGACACAGGATTGTTCGCAATTGCTATTGCATTTGAGGAGTCGCAATACATCGAAACTTCGCTTAACTGCAAGTCATAATCTTTGAGCTGATTTTTGATCCATAGAAGTTGCGCGCAACAGCTGCCTGCTGAGATGTAGTAAGATTCAGCTGTGGAGGTTGCGACACAATTCTTCTTCTTACTGTTCCATGAAATAAGCCTTCTTCTGAGGAATTGACACGTCCCGGAAGTGCTTTTCCAATCATCCCTGCTTCCTGCAAAGTTAGCATCTGAAAAGCCTATCAGCTCGACATCATTATTTCTTGGGTACCACAAGCCAATATTTGGTGTACCTTTAAGGTATCTAAGAATCCGCTTTGCAGCGACATAATGAGATTCATTTGTGTTCACCTGATATCTGACACAAACGCATGTGGAAAACATAATATCCGGTCTACTAGTAGTAAGATAGAGTAGGGATCCAATTATGCTTTTGTACTTGGTTTCATCAAAAGGTTTCCCTTTCTCATCCTTGTCCAGAGACACAGTGGATCCCATTGGAGTCCTCATAAAGGTTGCACTCTCCATTCCGAATTTCTTGAGGAGTTAATTTGTGAACTTCGTCTGAGAGATGAAAATCCCATCCTCAGACTGTTTCACTTGAAGTCCCAAGAAATACTTCAGCTCTCTTATACTACTCATTTCAAACTTCCCTTGCATAAGTTTGGAAAACTTCTTGCAAAGGTTGTTATCTGTTGACCCGAATATTATGTCATTGATATAGATTTGCACCAGCAAAATCTTGCCTTTGACTTCCCTAAGAAACAATGTCTTATCTATTTTTCCTATAGAGAACTTATTCTCAAGAAGAAAACTAGACAGAGTCTCATACCAAGCTCGAGGAGCTTATTTTAATCCATATAATGCTTTATTAAGAAAATAAACATGATTAGGGAATGTAGGATTAACAAAACCTGGGGGTTGCGCAACATATACTTCCTCTTTTAGGTTTCCATTGAGGAATGAAGATTTCATGTCCATCTGATAGACAGTGAATCCTTTGTGCGAAGCATACGCCAGGAACAACCTGATCACCTCGAGCCTTGCAATTGGTGCAAAGGTCTAGTCGAAGTCAATCTCCTCCTCCTGTCTGTAACCTTGAGCCACTATCCTTGCCTTGTTCTTTATGATGACACCGTGTTCATCCAGTTTGTTTCTTAAGATCCACTTGGTGCCGATCACATTCTGGTTCTTTGGTTTGGGAATGAGCAGCCAGACGTTGCATCGTTCGAATTGATGAAGTTCATCTTGTATGGCCAGTATACATGCTGCATCTTTGTTCGCTTTATCGAACTTCATTAGCTCAACCTGTGACAGGAAACTAAGGTGCAAAATCTCGTTAATTGTACCTCTTCTTGTTCTGACACCGTCACGAGGATCTCCGATGATCTGATCTTTAGGATTTTCCCTCACGTGTCGGAGCTCTAGGAGTCTGGCATCTGGAGCTCTGACATCTTCTCGGGCTTCTCCTTCTTCCGGAAGATTTTCTTCATCCTGCTCGTCAACTTCTCAAGCTGACGTCGAGGTGGAAACCTTGACGTACTTGGGAGTTGTACCTTTTGTAGTCTCATCAAGACTTAGATGTTTAAGCCTTGCACCTGCATCTTCAAGAATGCCACCTAAAGAAGTGTTATGAAGCAAGCTTCCTGGGATCATAAAATTGATCATTCAGATCTTCTACTTGAGGTACACCAGGTGTCCAATTTGAGTAGGCCATTGTAGTTAGTACTGCTCTTATCCCAAATACTTATTCCATGTCATTCTTGGAACATCTCATGTCTAGTTCCCATCATATTTACGGGAACCTAGACTATCCTGCGAAAAAGAATTACCCTACCTTAGGAACCCAATATGTATTGGGTCCTAGGTTCTTGTCAGCATAAAATATCGAATGCCTTCCTACAGGAATCCTGTCAGGAAGGCAAGCTCTGCCAAGAGGAAGTGGAAATACCCTTGCCCTTGGCACAGAGGGATTATGCCAACAATCTATGGCAAAGTGACCCACCTTTCCACAACACCAACAATCATGAATGTTGTATCGCTGTTTCTGACCTGATCTATTGACTGAGGTGGTCATGATCTTGGGTCTAAACGGGACCGGGCAGGTTCTGATCACAAATTTGCCCTTTCCATCGAGACACGAGGGAGGGTGAATATAGAGCATGTGGTGAGTGTTATGAGGCCTGGGAGGTGGTGCCTTCCTTTTAGTCAACACACATCCGGGGGCCCCATGGGTACTTACTATAGGTTTCCCAACCCCCCTGTCCTGTGTCTTGGGGTGGTAAGAGATGTAGTGTGAGCTGGTTCCTGCAGATTCATGACGAGTTTGGGCTGAGGCCGAGAATACAAAGGGTTCATGATGAGCCTTGGGTATTCTATCATGGGTAGCCATGAAAGCTCTTGCACTGTGGGTATTTCCACCAGAGGGCCGATCACTCTTGAAGTGACCAATGTTGTTCCTATGGTCATATCTGAAATCATGATGTGTGCCCTTCCTACTCGGGGTGGGGGGGTCTGAACACAGTTTCCCCATTTCTCCATGAATTAATGATTTGGGAGATCCACCCATTTTCTGCTTTTCTTTTGATAGCATCTATCTTAGAATAGTTAGAAACTATCCTCTTCTCGGTCTTTAGATGACTCTCTAGATCCGATATCTTTTAGTCCTTTACCTTGATGGATTCCAATTGGAGATTCATCAAGGTCCTCAACTGAGCAATCTCCTTAGCTTGTTCCTCAATCAAGTAAGTTGCTAATCTGAAGGGCACTCTCAAGGGAATCAAGATTTTCAATCCTTTGATTGAAGCTATCCATTTCCCTTGCATCACTAGATGGACAACCCTCTGAACTTTTCCTGTCTTCAGGAAATCCAAGGGGAGCGGAGCATGATGAAAGAGTTACCTGATCCTGACTTTGATGTTCAGGGTCAGTGTTAAGATCGGCAGATACTGTTGTGTAAACTTCATCAGAACTGCTTTCCTCAACCTCTTCTTCAGTCTCAGACAAGGACACAGGAGCTTTGATACTGAGAGTTCGGTCTTTACCTTCATCTTTAGAAATGAGGACCCCCACATAGGCTTCATCCTCCTGCTGGAAACTAGTCCCTGCTGTCTCTGATCCCTCCATGAGATCTGAGATAGTTTCCCATATGGACTTGGCAGTCCTACACTTGTCAACTCTTGAACGAGATATACCAGACCAGACGTCAGTGATGATCTTATGAATCATCTTGTCCAAGTTGAACAGTGAGAGCTCGGTCTGATAAATCTCTTCGGGACTCTTGGGGATTTGGAGATCCTTTCCTGAGCCGGAAGCCTTCATGGGAATGAAGGGACCCTCTTTCAAGATGAGTGATGCTCGAGGGTCGATGGCCTCCAGATAAAATAACACTCTCATCTTCCAGATGGGATAATACTCCTTTGTGCATGCGGGGAGTCTTAGGGGAGAGACCTCAGAATACAACTCCATGCTTGAGTCTGATCTTCTTGTTGACACTAGAGGCAGGATTATACTAAAGGTGTTAACCTTTTTGATGAGTAACATCCTCCTGATACCACTTGAAAGTCACTCTAGTGTCAACTACCTTCACCTATAGGGGGGGATAGGTGATTTGCAGTCTTCTTGCGGAATTAAAAATTTACCTGCACAATAAAACAAAACAAGAACAACACAAAAACACACAGGCAGGTATAGTGGTTCCCCGATTTGGGTACGTCCACTTTCCCCCTTCGACCTATCTCCCAATAAGGGACGACTCGGTCACTTCACCAACCGGATTGAAATCCAATCCTCACACTATGGAAGAAACCCTTCCACCTGAAGGACTCACTACTCCTCTAACACGGGTTGCACCCAACCCTTACAATGTGGAACCAAAGTTCCTTTAAAACAAAAGTAAAAATAGAATGTACAAAATACAAACTACGTTTGGAGCGCTCGGTGTCCCTCTTTGTTCGATGAAGCGTTCATGAAGAAGATGAAGAGTCCACGACCTAAGCTCTCTCTTGTAGTGGATCTCCCCGAGATCGGCGGCGACAATGGATTGCGGCAGCGATGCTTTGTAGATCCAAACTTCGTAACAAAGCTAGCAAGGTCTACTAACGATCTTACTTGGATCGATCGTCTCAATCGATTCAGAAGGGGAAAGTATTCCCATTCAACAAACCAAGAGACAAAGGATCTCAAGAAAGAAATGTGAGACGCGTTGCTTGGCAAAGTTTCTATCGCCGAGAGATCAAGAAGAATCCGATCAGCGGCGGCGACAAACTTTCGAGCGGCGACGGTGGCGGAAGGAAATCCGCGATCTGCTAGGTCACGTCCGCGACGGCCGACCTTTTTCATTTTCTTCGCTGCCTGTTAAGTTCAAAATAGGAGAGTATATATACTGTAGAATACTCCTTTATGACCGTTGTGGGCCCCACCAGAAGAAACCCTAATTTCGGTTCAAACACCGCCTGAACACTTGGTCCGGTCCAGCGAGCCAACGGAATTCTCCTAAGGCAAATTCGGCGGGAATAATAAGTGATTCTCGCCGATTCGTCGAGAATCACTTATGATTCCCGTCGAGTTCTCCTTGGAAGAATTTTAGTCGAGGAGCTTGCCATCCGGAGTGAATCGGCGAGAGTCACAATCCATTCTCGACGAATCGACGAGAATGTAGAGTCATTCTCGACGATTCGTCGAGAATCACTTAATGACTCTCGACGATTCTGACTTAGCATGAATTTTGCAAGCATTGAGTCAGCCGGATGCAGTCGGCGAGAGTCGGCGAGTGATTCTCGACGATTCGGCGAGAATCACTAGTGATTCTCGTCGATTCGGCGAGAATCACTTAGTGATTCTCGACGATTCTAACTTAGACGATTTTTCGTCTTTCTTCCCATGAGTTGCTTTGACCCATCCTTGCTCCTTGTCTGATCTTGATCTATCTCATCCCTGTACTTAAAAATAAGTACACTCCAATAAAGAGAGTACACGTGAGCCAACACACTGATCTACTCAACGAGGGATTACGTTGCGCAGACCCGTGTATATTGACCCACTGCACCCTGACATTGGTGTATACTTAGCATAGAATAGCTGCAAGAACAACTTGATAGAAAATCATAAAATACATTATCTATTCACCTTAGATTGTTCAGGGGCTACTTCAAATCAGGTACATTGTGGATACAATACCCAACAGATGTGTCGACATAGAAAAAGAATGTGTCAACACAGAAATAGTATCTGTGTCAATAGAAGAATTGGTGTCGACACAACTCTGTCGAGACTTAAGTGGCCTGTGTTGACACAAACACAAGTATATCGACACTGACACAAGTATGTCAACACATAGATGTGTCGACCTAATATAAGTATTGTCGACTCAGACATTAGTATGTCAACACATTGTCGTGTCGACCTAACCAAAGTATTGTCGAGACCTAGGTCATTTCTGACAACACGCATGTTGATTTGTCGACTAAGGCCAGTCTTTTGACCTGTCCTTGCAACTAATACTACAAATAAGTGAAGCCAACATCTGGTCGACTACTCTTTCAGAATTCTTGGCTCTGCACCTTCTATTGACTAAGACCTTCTCTTCTTTTCTCTCTCATCTATCTCGTCGATGGCGCCTCATCAAGAAGACAAAGTCAATGAAGGATATGAGTTGGTTCGTGAAGGATTCACGACAGCTTCAGAAGAAATTTAGGGTGTCATTGCCCTAATTACTGAGAATGGTTTGGAGTACTTGGTCTCTTAACCAACGAAGATTTGGAAGTAGGAAGTTATGGAATTTTATTCAACAGCAAGCGTGGATACAAAAGGGAAGAAGATCAAAGCAACAGTTCAGGATTCCCAAATGAAACTTACACTGAAGACGATTAGGAAATCTCTTCAACTTCCTTTGGTTAAGGATACAGATGAAATAACTCCATCCCTGACTACAGAAGCATTATGTTGGTGCGGGCTGAGCCCTAATATCAAAGATGGATCATCCATAACTCGGAAAGGGATGAATTCCCAAGGGAAGTTCTTGTCTGAAATAGTTGGGAAGGTGATACCATGTAAGACTGGTTGACCAGATCGAATTTCAGTCCACATGTTCAATCTGATGACACGGATCATATTCAAAGTGAAAACTGTCTGGGCAGCAGTAGTGTTTGACAAGATCCAAGAAGGAGTGAAGAAACCAAACTTGGGAAGGATCCTAAGTTTATGTTTATCTTCAGTAATACCACATGTTTTGAAAACAGTGGCTGGATCCAAAATCAATAACATGAGGAGAATGGATGTGAGAATTCTGTCAATGTGGGATAGGGTTCTGACCAATGAAGTCACTACTCCTCAGAAACAGACTAAGAAAGATAAAAAATAGAAGAAAGTTGTTCAATAAGCAGAATCCTCTAGTGATTCTGAAGAGAAAGTAATCTTCAGCTCATATGAAGACTAGACCCCAAAAGAAGTTCAAGATAAAGTGGTGGGAAGTGAGCCTCAAGAACAACAGATAGACTCCATTCTAGGGGGAGAAAATACTGAATAAATTGTGTTGCCTTCCCAAGGGGGAGGCATTGCTAAAGCTGCCCTTGAGAGAGAAATTGCTGCAGATACTATCATGAACATAGTATTTGAAATCAATAATACAGCACAAGACAATGTTGAGACAGAAGCTCAAAATAAGCCAGAAAGTATCTCCTCAACAATTTGATGGTATCTAGTGGTATTCTCCTCAACAATGTTCAGGGAGAAACTTTTATTTTAAAAGATAATCTTGTTCCTCCTGTATAAATACAGCAGGAGTTCATTATGGAGGATCTATTCCTTATCCACTTGAAGTAAGTACTGAGGGGAAGGAACAAATCAAAGAAAAATATTAACTAAGGACTGAGGGGGAGCTATCTCAGCAGGCCCCAACTAATAAGGACATAGTTGATATACAAAGTACATCTAAAACTTTTGATGATAAAGATGCCTCAATGGCTAAGAAAAGAAAAATAGTTGCCTTAAGAAAAAAGAGTTCTGGCTATAAAAAGGCCTTGCAAACAGGCACAACACAACCTACTCCATGCATGGACTTCAATTCTCTACTGGTCTAAATACAAATTAAGTTGGATGAGCAAAGACAATCTTATGAGAAATATGTGGATGAAACTCACAAGGAGTTGCAATTCCAATTGGCTCAGGATATCAAGTCAATTAGATTTGAAGTTAATCAAAATAAAAAGGAAATGATAGATTGCTTCCATAAGGGAGGTAATGTTGTGGTATTCTTGGCCAAACAACAACAGGATCTGAATGTACAGGTGGAAGATATTGCAGTAAAGCAGGGTTATGTACTAGAGAATCAATTAATAATGAATGAGAATCTTAAAGATTCACACCATGCTATCTTGACGAAAATTGATGATCTAAAAACTGCTGTCAAAGCTGAAGTCTCAAAGCAGCTCAAGGAAGATATAACTACTATTCAGGCCACATTTTAAGCCTCATAGAAGAATATATCTGATTTCTTGTCAAAATTCAGAGATTATTATAAAGAAGGAACTGACTATGTTATTAATCAAGTCAGATTTCAAAAAGATTATCTGAGGGATCATATTGATAGAGAAGTCATAAAGGGGGAGAGAGTAGTAGTCTAAGCCTGTTCTGATCATGCTAAATGTATATCAAATAGCATTAGAGCAACTCTTGGATATCCTCCCCTATATGATGATGACAATGTAGCTGAGTCTGGAATACAACCTGCTCATACTGAAGGAGATCAACCTGAAGTTTCTCGGGTAATTTACCCCCCCCCCAGCAAATTTTGAAATGATTTAAGAGGAAGTTCATAAAATGTATTGTCCTTCACTAGAGGCCCAAAATGTTATTCTAGAGAAAGTAGAAATATCAGAAGCTGACATAGAAGCTCAGAAGGAAGCTCAGCTATCAAAAAAGAGGTTCAGAGAACAGGCTGAGTTGAAGCCAGACTTTGAGCAATGGAGTCCTACTTCCAGAAACATTATACTGACTTCCTCGAAAGCTGTGAAGGATAAAACCCATGATAGTGGTAAATGGTATTCAGAGTAGGATAGAATAAGTATCAGGCTGGGCAGGAAGACATTCTTCAACACAAAAGAAGTGCTAAGGCTGGGAAGCTACCTGCTAATGCGCAGGAGACATGCAAGTACTTCCCAAAGCCATTTCACTATTTTGAAAGGCAGATAATAAAGGCAGAAGAACAAAAGAAAAAAGCTCTTAAAGGAAAGAAGCCTGTTGATGATACCGAATCTCCTTTGCAGGCTAAGATCAAGCCTAGAAAAGGCATTGTAATTAAGGAGCCTAGTCAGTGATAGGATAGCTAGGCTTTTGTTAAAGAACACTGGAATATTTTGTTTTAAAAGAAAATCTTGTAAACATATCATTTTTTCTGAATTAAATGAAATCAGTTTTAGTATTAATTTTTATTGTTTACAATGATTATATGTTTACCTGACGTGAATTTGGTGTACATCTATTTCTATTATGTTTTATTATGAGAGATGTATATCTTTGACAAAGGATTATGACTTCTCTAAATAGGGGGAGATTGTTGGGTACATCGAAAAATATGTACTAGATTTGGAGAAGCCTCATCTTGGTCAATGATATGCATAAGTTTGTATTTGATAGATGTTTGAGTTACATTGTGAAGGTTCAAGAATTTGAAGAAAATTTTCTAAGTACAAGAGTCGACACATGTGAAGAAATTGTGTCGACACTAAGAACTTGAGTCGACACTTATGAAGAAGTTGTGTCGACACCTAGAACTTGTGTCAACACTTATGATGGAGTTTTGTCGACACCCAAGCTAAGTCGACACTTATGAAGAACTTGTGTCGACACTCAAACTGAGTCGACACCTAAAGAAGCAGTTGTGTCGACACCTAGAATTTGTATCGACACCTAATACAGGAGATGTGTCGACACCCAGGAGCTATGTCGATACTGGAAGCAGTTGTGTCGACACACTGGACTTGTGTCGACACATCAACTCTAAAAGTGATGTGTCGAGTTCAGAATCAATTGTGTCGACACACAGGACTTGTGTCGACACACACTCAACGTCATCTGACATACACTCAATGCCATCTGTCTGAAACAGATATGTCGAGACATAAAGACTTGTGTCGACACACGGGACTTGTGTCGACACATACCACAGAAGAAGTGTCAAGAAGCAGAAGAATGACTGTGGCGACACATGAAGAGTTGTGTCAACATCATGAAGACTTGTGTTGACACTTAGACTATATGTGTCGACACATATGAAGCAGTTTGCAGAGTGGAATGTGCTGAGTTGGAAAGTCTTTGAAGAATCAACTGACTTGACTGGTGACTCAACAGTTGTCATATCTAACTAGTCTGACACCTCTGTCAGAACTATTAGAAGGTTATTATAAACCAGATCAGCTGGTAACCATTGGGAAACTCTATATAAGAGTCAGATCTGAGACAACACAACAACAGCAACACAACATAAGAAGAAGAAGAACAACACTAGAGAATTCTTCAATAAGAATAGGGAAAACCCATACGAAGGCAGATCCAGAGCTATTTGTAAGAAAGATTCAGAATTCATTCTGAATTTAAGGAAGAAGCTGACTGAAGATCATCTTCTATATCTAGTGAAGATCCACCTTATTTTGTTCTATCAAGAAGCTTTGACTAGCTAAGTCAGGTTGGATCAGAAGGGTCAATTCATTGAAGAACTGATCAAGAAGGCTACACCAATAGAGAAATCTAGCTGGTGAATTTTCTATATCTTTAAATCATTCAATTTCTTATAGGATCTATTATTAGATCTGAGTTGTAAGCCTGAATTATAAAGGCTGAGGTAGGGCTGAGAGCCTGAGCTGTAGGACTTGTGAAAAGTCTGAGTTGCAAGCCTAGTGATAAAGGCTGAGGTAGGGTTGAGGCCTGAGGTAGGATTCTTTGGAAGAATCTGAGGTACGACTTGTTTAAGTTTGAGCTGTAGGAACAATTCTGGTTCTGAGTTGTAAGATCTATAGATCCGTGCCAGTGGAAGGAAGTTAGGTTGAATCTAGTTATCTACTGGATAAGCGAAGGGGGAAAGTGGATGTACCCATACCTTGGGGAACAACTATAAATCTTGTGTATACTGTGCTGTGAACTATGGTCTATGTTTTACTAGTTCTGTTTAAATTTCCTAAAGTATTAAAGGAAAAATTAGAACCTATTCACCTCCCTCCCCTAGGTGTTTAGGCTCTTGAAATCAAGTCTTTTACTCGGCACGGTGGATCAACTAGTACATGAGTAAAAGTATAGTTATATGCTGCGGAAATACCTGGATTATGTTGAGTTAACAACCTACATGAGCATAAACATCACCGAAGGACAACTCATTATGTGCAAGACTCTAGATTTATAATATGTATGGAAATAGTCTTTACGTTAGCTAGAAGATAGTATTTTAGTTTTTAGAAAGATGGCATATATGAAAAACCTGTAATAATAATTTTATAAGTTAAAATATCTAACATGCAACCTAGCATAAAACATTCTCATAGAGCAAGTAAACTAACCAGAAAAGGTAAAACTAGTAGCTTAGCAAGGTACTTAACATCTCAAAAGAAAACAACCAGTGGGCATCAACAAACTGACACAAACCAACTAAGAGTATGTATGTCTATCTGAAACTACGCAGGAACTAACAAACTACCTCACAACTGTGACGGAAAAGCATCTACAACACAGCAGTCCACTAGCAACACTAAACATAGCCGCTCAACCGGCTATTGCCCTGAACTTGAGGCATTCAAAGAAAGAACACCTCAGCAAGAAAATACTAGTGGAAAAAGGAATCAATTAGATAGCAATCAACTGAAAACAAAAAGGTGTTTACCAAACCATACTTTAAGGAAAAGCTGACGACCTCAGCTGAATAGGAAAATCAAACAAGGGTAAAAGCTAACTTACCAACTCCAAGAGTAGGAGAATTTGAACCAAGTGCAATAAAAGATCTATGTTTTAAGAAATATATACATTAGTAAGCGTAAATATCAGAAAAATAGTCTGCTCATAACTTTATAAGTAAAAACACTGGGGAAAAACCAGCACCTGCGGTGGTGGGAACCTAACCAACACACCCATAGTAACAAACTTTAGCGAAACCACCGGGGAAACTGGCACCTATAGTGGTGGGAACATACCCAATACACCAACAGTCACAAACCTTGAAAGGATCCAAAGAAAGGTGGTCTTATACCTTGAGACACCCAAAATCGGAGAAAAACTGGCACCTGAGGTGGTGGGAACCTACCCAACACACCATCAGTCACAAACCCACAAGGGTAAAATATTCAAAGCCAACCAGGGCCATACCAAAATACCTTCAATATGAAAAACCCCAACAAAAACTCTGTAAAACACAATGACAAAAGCCTAAACTCTTCCCAAGACAAACATGACAAACATACCAAAAATAAACCCTAAGGACCAAACTCGACGAATCAGACAAAATCGGCGAAAAACTCTAAGTCCTGGCCAATTCAGAGAGTATACCCGACAAACTACAACGATACTCAACGAATCATACACAATTCGACGAAAATGAACTAGTGATACTCGACGAATTCCTATGATACATGCATAATTCTACTTGGCAACATTACGTAATTTGACGGTTGATGATACTCGATGAATTTCGATACTGGCTGAATTTATCATTCGATACTCGATGAAAATCCCTTAGGCTAGTCTACTATACCTTCCGAATCCCGACAACTATACTCGACGAATTTGTACCCGATACCCGTCGAAAATCCCTTTGTCCACTAACCTAGTTTTCATGGATTTGGAAAAAATCAAGCCCTAACCTAAGGGGTTCATTTCATGATTCTGTAAATGTTTTCTTTAGGATTCAGAATGACCTAGAGGGGGTGAATAGGTCCAATTTAAACTTTTGCAACCCTTTTTTTTAAATTCTGAGATATACTTTCTTTATGTTGATTAACACAGTCAGATAAAATAAGATAATCTTTACAACAATTTTAAAACTATCACAGCACAGCAATCACAACACAATGCACATAGATTTATAGTGGTTCCCCAATTGATGGGTATATCCACTTTCCCCCTTCGCATATCTAGTAATGAACTAGATTCGTCCAAACTCCTTCTTCTTATTTTACTCAGATCCTCAGATCTTACAACTCAAAACGCAGCTGGCTCCTACAACTCAAACTATACAAGTCTTACCACTCAGATCACAAAGATCCTACACCTCAAGTTCTTCCCAAAAACTCTACCTCAGAATGAATCCACACTCCTACTCCTGAGGCAAATCCTGCCCTATAATTGAGAGAAATACCCACTTCTCCTACCTCAAGAAATCCCAGCCCTACCTCAGCCTTAGTAAAACCTGCTTACAACTCAGAGAAAATGAATCTCCTACACTCAAATGTATAGGTAGATCTTACAAAATTAATGAAGGTAAAAGAAATAGATTAAGAAATTGTCACCCAGCATGAGAGAAATGAGTGACAGCTTCTTGATCTGATCCTGATGTGTTTTCTTCTTTTTATCTTATCGAGATAGATCCGATCAAACCCTTCTTATCTTTTCAAAGATCCTTGAATATGAAATTAGGGTAGATCTTGGCTGGAGAATGTTGAAGACGATTCATGATCTGCCTTCTCTCCACCTTCTGAATTATAGCTGATTCTTTTTAGATCTAGCTTCACAAAATTGTTCTTCTTACTTTTTCTTAAGAGTTGATCACTTTAAATAGGCTCTGTTGGGAGTAACCGGCTGATCCGGTTAATAACTGACATCTAACAGTTCTTATAGTTGTTAGTACCTCCATCTTGATTTCTGTACATAGGAAATAAATATGCTTGAAGTGTTGAAACTTGACTGTTGAATGTGTCGACACAAATCCTGGGTGTTGACACTACTCTTGTAGTGGTGTCAACATACTTCTGAATGTATCGACACACCCTTCACCTTGCCTCGACACAGCTGATATAGAATGTGTCGACATAGTCCTGAGTGTCAACCGAGCTTGTTTACTGTGTGTCGACACTAGTCCTGAGTGTTGACATAGTTGCTTTCTTGTATCATAGTGTCGACCCAAATCTTGGGTGTCAACACAACTTTCACCTTGACTCAGCACTTCTAGTTTAAGTGTGTCGACACTAGTCCTAAGTGTCGACACAGCTTTCTCTTTGTCTCAGCACACCTTTGGCAAAAGTGTCGACACTAATCTTATATCTTGACGCTTTTGTACTTAGCTTTATTTTCCCTAACACATGAACTTAACATCCATCAAATACAACTATGTGTACATCATTGAGCTGAAAGGACTTCTTCAAATCAAGTACATTGTGACCAATGTACCCAACAATCACCCCATATTTTGAGAAGTCATAACCCCAATTCAATGATATACAACATGATACCAAAATATAATGATAAAGATATTAAGAATACGATGCAGTTTTATACGTGAAATACCACAGATAAAAACACATATTTAAAAATAATAATGTTGATCAGAAGATAAGGCAAACAATTGCAATCCTAATTAATAGCACATGAAATGTTGAGTAAACCAAAATTTTCATTAATTGTTTATCACAAGGTTTACTGCTACAAGCTTTGGTTACATAATAGTTACAGATCAAGTTTTTCATATGAAATTTTAAACTGAGAATATTCTAAGGCAGCTCTTGTTCTTTTATGACTATGCCTTTTCTAGATTGTATCTTTGCTTTCACCCCAGACACCTTGTCATCAGCAACCTCCTTTCCTTTATCATCCTTAGCTTTAGCTTTTGCAATTGCTTCTTCTCTCAGCTTTTGTCTTTAAAAATAATTGAATAGGTTTGAGAAATATTTATTGGGCTCAATTGACTTAGCTGGAAGCTTTCCTTTCTTCAGATCATATCTGAACTTCTTGATAACTTGTTATGCTTAAGATGTTTGTCCCATTTCTATTCATTGTACCATTTTCCACCTTCTAACATATTAGCATTTATAGCCTTCCATGCAGTAAGAATTTTTGAACTGGAGGTTGGACGCCACTACTCAAAATCTTGTCTAATCTCAGCTTATTCTCTAAACCTTTTCTTCGATAGCTGGACCTCTATCTCCAAAGCAGTAGCATGAGTGTACAAGGTTTGACGCCACTGCTCAAACGTATCTTGTACTGTAGGATGAGTGTACAAGGTTTGCTCAGCATCATAGTTTCCAGTAGCATGAGGTTCTCTAAATTGAGCCAATTGACAACCAGACTCAATATTTTGATCCCATCATACCATAGGGGAGGATTGCCTAAAGTGTCTCTAGTATTGTTTGATATCCAGATAGCATGTTTAGAACTGGCCTTAATCATTACCCTCTCTCCCTTATGACATCTCTTTCAATATGATCCCTCAAATCATTTTTGGGAAATCTCACTTGACCATCTAGATAATTAATTCCTAATGTTACTGTGTTCTTAACTCTTAGTAAATTGTTGTCCAAACTTTATTAGAAGCCTTGATGTCCTTAAGCAGAGATTCTGAATGATTTGTTAGTTTAGTGTCTATATCATTGGCAGTGGAATCAAGTTTTGTTTCCAAAGCAGTGGTTTGATTCTTTATTTCTCTCAAGGTTGTATCATGCATAACTATCATATTTTCATTCATTCTATTTTATTTCTCAAGGACATATCCTTGCTTCATTTCCATATCAACCTCTAGTTGTTTGGCTTCATGTTGTTGCTTGGCCAGGTAGACTACAACATTTGCTCCTTTCTCAAAGAACTTAGTCATATCTTTCTTTACTAAATTTACTTCAAATTTTATTGATTTTATGTCTTGTGCCAGTTGAACTTGAAACTTAATGTAGCTTTCATCCCCATACTTTTCTAGGTCTAGCCTTTGTTTATCAAGCATGATCTATAGTTAAACTAGCAGGTAGCTATAATCCATTTCAGGAGTTGATGGTTGTCCAGATTTGAGATACTTCTTGTAACTCTTACTTCCTTTTCTTAACACAGATAGTTTACTTTTCTTAAGCTGTGAAGCTTCCTCTTCCTCAGAATCTGATGATCTAACCATCTCAATAGAGTTTTGAAGTTCTGTACCTTCAGTATTTGTATTAAGACTTTCTAAGGTAAAATCTGCATGCTGTATTTCAGCATCAGGCACCTCAATCTGGGAATTTTAAGCTATCTCCCCCAGGATATTAGATACTTTAGAGAAAAGAATTTCTTCTGCAGTCTCTTTTGTATTCTCTTCCTCCATCTCTTTTTCAGACATTTCATGTTCAGGATCATTTGATTTTTCTAGTTCCTGTACAACATCCATAATTATAGTAGTAGCAGTACCCATTGGCAATTCACAAAGATTCTACTCCTCAATTATTTCTCTTTCTGGAATGTTCTCCCCCTGCACCTGTACACTAGTTCCAGGTGAGTACCTTGGACATATTCCTTGTTCTTCCTCAACATCCTTATCTGAATTGAAGTTACCTCTTCTTCAGAATCAGTAGAGGATTCAACTTCCTCAGCCATAGATTTCTTGTCTGTTACCTCCTTTATCCTTTTTATGTTATAGTGTCACTTTAGACAAGACTCTGTCCTATCTAGACAGAATTCTCAGGTCTATTCTACTCATATGATTTATCTTAGATCCTTTCTTCTGATTGATACTATCTGGAAAGACCTTTACCAGATACAAACTAACTATTTTACCCACATTGGGCTTCTGAATCCCTTTTGCAATCTTATCAAAGACTATCCTATTCCATTCAGTTGTGATTCTGAATATAATCCTAATCATCAGGCTAAACATAAATGTGGAAATCCTGTCATGTTCTCCAGTCTTGTAGAGGAGCACCTTTCAACCTATTTCAGATAGAAATTTTCCTTGGGAATTCTTTCCCTTCTTTTTTAAGGAACAACCAAACCTAGTGGTTGAAGCTAGTCAACACCATTCTAAAGCCTCAACAGTCTTGCTTTAATCCAGTTCATCTTCCCGTGTAGTTCTTGGAATCCGAAA
Source organism: Platanthera zijinensis (assembly GCA_039513925.1). NCBI lineage: Eukaryota > Viridiplantae > Streptophyta > Magnoliopsida > Asparagales > Orchidaceae > Platanthera > Platanthera zijinensis. Next base: position 102,673,243 of record CM077089.1, read on the forward strand.
GACTTTAGTTAGTCTTTTGATTGTTACCTTTACCCTTGCTCCATTAATACTGGATTTGATCTTGCCTGATTTAGGATTTAGTGAAGCATCAGAGTATAATTCAGATACCTCTCTCTTCCATATTTTGGTCGGTTCTGAAAGTAGATACTCAAGACCTGCCTCATTGAGAAGGTCAATCACATTCTTTATTTCTTCTGGAGCGGAGACAAAGGCGTTGTGCACCAGTTCGTAACCCTCATTCATGTTGTCGTCCATCTTGGAAGCCATTCTAGTTGAAAGAGCTTGAGTTAGATAGGAGTCGACTAAGGATTTTTAGGTCTCGACACATATCGATCAGTCTCTCAAGTTTTCTGGTAAGCGTAGTCGACAATTCCTTACACCTCCTATTTATAGTAACGGTCTATTGAAGGTAAAAAGACACAGACCTCAAGGTCATATTTAGTAATTTTGTAACTTTTGGAAAATATCTAGTGTCGACAAGGAAAACCTACTCTATCGAGATGTGTCGACTTAAGTCGACACAAGGTTCATGTCTCTCGACATAGACCTCAAGGTCTCCACAATCTTATGTCTCGAATCTTAATTATAATGTCTCAACACACTTTTGCTAATCAATGTCGACACACTATAAGGTGTCTCGACACACGACTACTTATTGTGTCGACATATATTCTGGTGTCTCGACATAATACTACCTATAGTGTCTACACACACTGTGGTGTCTCGACACAATTCTTTGACTTAGAAAAAAATTGTGTTTTGAATATAATTTCTTGACTTAGATCAAGTTTTTCATGGTTATTTATTTTTGTTGACCTGGTTAGTCATCTTTTAAGAGTTGTTTGCTTCTTGCTACTCCAACTTATGAGTCTTTTCCCTAGAAATTGGCAAGTTCCATAAGTACTTTTTCTATCTTCTTTACAACCGGCAAAATCTATATCTTTGTACCCTATGAGTTCAAAATCACTATCCCTAGGATACCAAAGCCCAAGATTTGTTGTGCCCTTAAGATATCTTAGTATTCTCTTTACATCAGTATAATGAGACTCTTAAGAGCATGCTTGGTACCTAGCACAAACATATGATGAAAACATAATATTTGGCATACTAGGAGTCAAATACAGGAGTGATCCAATGATGCCTCTATATAATGTTTCATCAACTATTTTCCCAGATTCATCATTGTATAGTGATATAGAAGAACTCATTTGAATTCTCATGGTAGAAGAATTCTCCATACCATATCTCTTAATCAACTCCTTAGTGAACATAGATTGAGAGATGGATATTCCATCCTCAGATTGTCTAACTTGGAATCCCAAGAAGAACTTTAGCTCACCCATGCTGCTCATTTCAAACATACCTTGCAGAAGCCTAGCAAATTTACTACATAACTTCTAATTAGTAGACCCAAAGATTATGTCATCTAAATAAATTTGGACTAGGATGCTTGATCCTTTGATGTCCCTAAGAAATAGTGTCTTGTCAATCTTTCCTCTAGAGAACTTATTCTCTATAAGAAAGGTAGACAGGGTCTCATACCAGGATTTAGGTGCCTATTTTAACCCATACAAAGCATTGTGCAATCTGAAAACATAGGTATTGTGTTTAGGGTTAACAAAACCTTGTGGATGCTCTACATAGACTTCCTCCTTCAGTGTACTATTGAGGATTGCTGACTTTACATCCATTTTGTAGACCTTGTATCCTTTGTATGCTGCATGAGCAAAAAACAACCTTATTGATTCTAGCCTAGCTACATGTGCAAAGGTTTTGTCTATGTCTATCCCTTCCTCTTGTCTATATCCTTTAGCCACAAATCTAGCTTTATTCTTTACTATAACTCCATACTCATCTAATTTATTCCTATAAATCCACTTAGTGCCTATGACATTGTGATCACTAGGTCTAGGAACTAGACTCCAGACTTTGAGTCTCTCAAATTGATTTAACTCTTCTTGCATAGCCATAATCTAGTTGGGGTCTGAATTGGCTTCTTCAAACTATTTAGGTTCTACCTGAGAGATAAAACTAAAGTATATAACCTCATTATGATGTATACTCCTAGTAGTTACTCTTAATCTGGCATCACCTATTATTTGATCAATAGGATTATCTCTAAGATGTCTAACAACTACTGGCAGGTGCCTACCATCACCTAGTACTATAGGAGGATTAGGATGATTCTATTCCTCCCCCTAGTAAGTTGTTGTATCTTCTATAGGAATTTCTATATTGTCTCTAATATGTAACTCTAGATTGGGTGAGTCACCTATTTTTAGCTTTTCCATTCTGGAGTCTACATCTCCTAGACCAGAGTTGTTAGGGATGTCATTAAATAAAATAGATGATTCATCAAAAACTACAATAATAGATTCTTCTACAACTTGATGTTTCAAGTTGTAGATCCTATATGCTTTGATATGATGACTATACCCTACAAAGATTCCTTCATAGGATTTCTCTGAGAACTTGGTTAGATAAGTTTTCCCATTGTCCAATACATAGCACTTACTACCAAAAATTTTGAAGTATGACAAATTTGGTTTTCTGCCTTTCATAAGATCATATGAAGTCTTGTTGTGATTCTTGTTGATCAATTCTCTATACAATGGTTATAGCCTTAGCCCATAAATATTCTGGGAGATATGTATCACTCAGCATTATTCTTGCTTCCTCAATAAGAGTTCTATTTTTCCTCTCAACAACTATATTTTGCTGTGGTGTTCTTGGAGAGGAGAACTCCTAAAAGATTGCTAGTTCCTTATAGAAATTTGTCATATTTTCAGATTGAAATTATGTACCATGGTCACTTCTATGTTTAACCCAAGAACATCCCATCCCATTCTGAATTTGTTTGACAAAATCAGCAAGGATGTCTAGTGTTTCAGACTTTCTCCTTAAGAAGAATACCTAAGTAAACCTAGAGTGATCATCCACAATCACATAGTTATAGGACTTCCTACCTAACCTAAGAACTTGCATAGGACCAAATAGATCCATATGAAGTAAGTACAGACACCTCTCAGTGTCTTTGGACAGAATGCTCTTAAAGGAAACCTTTTCCTGTTTGTATTTTTGACATGCATGACGTAAGTCTTTTTTGGAGCACTTGAGTTGTGGACTATTTCTAACTAAGTCCATAGAGAATTGTTTTCTCATAGCTTTGTAGTTTACTTGAGCCAGCCTCTTGTTCCACTGCACATGCAAAGAGTCTTTCTCACTAGCTACTAGGCATAGAGGTGATTTTTAATTTATACTTAAGAAGTTTAGAAAATAAATGTTCCGACTCCTAGTGCCTAACACGATGATCTCTTGATCACTTGACTTCCTTATCAAACACTTGTTATTGTGGAAAACAATTTCATACCCTATATCACAAAGCTGACTTATGCTTATCATATTGTGGTTCAATCCTTCCACATAAGCCACTTTAGTGATGGTAACAAGGCCATTATAAATGTTACCATATCCTCTGGTGAGTCTTTTCTCTGACCCTCCAAAGATGACTTTTGTTCAATTCCTAACTGGAGTGTAATCTCTTAGTAAACTCCTTGTTCCATTCATGTGCCTGGAAAAGCCTGTTTGGTATTGTATCCACAATGTACCTGATTTGAAGAAGCCCCTAAACAAGCTAAGTTGAATAGATAATGTATTTGATGATTTTCTTCAAGATGTGCTTGCAGTTATTCCACGCTAAGTACACACCAATGTCAGGGTGCAGTGGGTCAATATACACGGGTCTGCGCAACGTAATCCCTCGTTGAGCAGATCAGTGTGTTGGCTTACGTGTACACTATCTGTTGGAGTGTACTTATATTCAAGTATAGGGCTGAGACAGATCAAGAGTAGACAAGGAGCAAGGATGGGTCAAAGACCAGCTCACGGGAAGATAGAAGAAAAATCATCTAAGGAAAATTCGACGAGAATCACTAAGTGATTCTCGCCGATTCGACGGGAATCACTAGTGATTCTCGACGAATCGTCGAGAATCACTAGCCTACTCTCGCCGAATACATCTGGCTGTCTCAACGTCGTCTAGAATTCAGCTTAGGCAGAATCGACGAGAATCACTATGTGATTCTCGCCGAATCGTCGAGAATGACTTTGCATTCGCGCCGATTCGTCGAGAATGGATTGTGATTCTCGCTGATTCAATCTGGATGGCTTGTTGTTCAGCTAGAATTCTTCTAAGGAGAATTCGACGGGAATCATAAGTGATTCTCGCCGATTCGTCGAGAATCACCAATGATTCCCGCCGAATTTGCCTTAGGCGAATTCCGTTGGCTCACTGGACCGGACCAAATGTTCAGGCGTTGTTTGAACCGAAATTAGGGTTTCTTCTAGTGGGGCCCACAACAGTCATAAAGGTTGATCTACAGTATAAATACTCGTGTATTTTGAACCCTACGGTCAATCAATACATACGAAAAAGAACGAGCCGCCGACTTGACCTAGCAGATCTTGGATTTCATTCCACCGCCATCACCGCTCGATAGTTCGTTGCCGCCGATGATCGGATTCTTCTTGATCTCTCGGCGACAGAAACTTAGCCAAGCAACGCGTCTCACGTTTCTTCTTGAGATCCTTTGCCTCTTGGTTTGTGGAATGGGAATACTTTCCCCTTCTGAATCGATTGAGACGATCGATCCAAGAAAGATCGTTAGTAGACCTTGCTAGCTTTGTTACGAAGTTTGGATCTCGAAAGCATCGCCGCCGCAATCCTTGCCGCCGCCAATCTCGGGGAGATACTCTCCAAGAGAGTGCTTAGGTCGTAGACTCTTCGTCTACTTCAAGAACACTTCATCGAACGAAGAGGGACACCAAGCGCTTCAAACGTAGTTTGTATTTTTTATACATTCCATTTTTGCTTTTCTTGTAAAGGAACTTTGTTTCCTCATTGTAAGGGTTGGGTGCAACCCGTGGTGGAGGAGTAGTGACCCCTTCGGGTGGAAGGGTTCCTTCCATAGTGTGAGGATTGGATTTCAATCCGGTTGGTGAAGTGACTGAGTCATCCCTTGTTGGGAGATAGGTCAAAGGGGGAAAGTGGACGTACCCAAATCGGGGAACCACTATAACGGCCTATGTGTTTCTGTGCTGTGCTTTTTTTTGTTTTATTGTGCAGGTAAATTTTTAATTCCGTAAAAAGACTGCAAATCACCTATCCCCCCCATAGGTGAAGGTAGTTGACACTAGTGTGACTTTCAAGTGGTATCAGAGGGAGGTTGCTCATCAAAAAGGTTAACACCTTGAGTAAGTTCCTGCCACTAGTGTCAAGAAGAAGGAAGATATCTCTATGGACGGACTCAAGTACTCAGGCAAGATCCCAGTGTGCACCAGGCTAAACTTTCCTATCTGGAAGGAAAGGATTAGATTTTACATGGAAGCAGTTGATCTCCGACTCTTCATGATCGTGGAGGAGGGACCTTATATTCCTACTAAGGCCTCCACCATTGATCCTACCAAAATGGTGCCAAAAAAGTTTTCTGAAATAGACAAGGATGAGATGGTGTTGGTCGGACTTGACAAGAAGGCGTAGAACATTCTGGTCAGCGCAGTCGATTACTCCATGATGAAGAACTTTTACAACTGCAGGACAGCCAAGGAAATCTAGCACTGCCTGATTATTCTAATGGAGGGCACTGATGAAGTTAGGGATGATCGGAGATCCCACCTGAACCAGAAGTAGGAGGCCTTCAAGCAAGGGCCTAAGGAAGAGATCGGAGTTACCTTCGAGAATTTCCTCAAGATAGTCAATGCCCTAAAGGGATATGGAAGAGTGTTCACTGATGGTGAACTTAATGATAAATTCCTTAGGTACCTTAATAAGGAATGGGACACGAAGATCTGCGCCATCCGAGAGTTTGGCAGATTAGCAGAAACTAATCCTCAAATACTATTTGGGAAGCTTATGTCCTATGAGCTTCAGCTGAACACGAGAAAAGCAGAAGAAGAAGCCGAGAAAGCCGCAGCAAAAGAAAAGACTGTGGCCCTTAAAGCCATTCACTCCAGGAAAGGCAAGGGTGCTACCTCGTCTCGTTCGTGGAAAAAGGATGAGGAGGAAGACTCCGAGCCATGCTCCTCTGGCTAAGAGCTGTCTGAAGAAGACTTCTCCCTCATAACTCGGGAGTTCAAGAAGTTCCTCAAGTTGAGGAATCAAAGAAAGAGAGATGGCTCCTCCTCCAGACATCAGAAGAAGAATTATTCTACTGACAAGTATGAATCCAAATAGAACAAACATCGCTCTAAAAACATCATTTGTTTTGGGTGCAATAAGCCAGGACACGTCGTGGCTGACTGCCACCAAGGCAAGAGAGATAAGGGGAAGGGAGAGGAGCACAAGTCCTCTAGAGATAAGAAGAAAGAGAGGAGCTACGTCGCCAAAAAGCAAAATACACTGAGTGAGTCTGATTCCTCAGACTCCAGTGATGATGAAGAAGCCTACTTCGGGCTAGTGGGTCACTCTGACTCAGAAGGAGACTGCCCCCCATTTACTGGGAAGGTAAAAGCTCATACCTCCCTCTCTGACTCTGACTATGAGTCTCCTGATGATGATCTCGAGGACAACCCTTCTGCCCGAAAAGCCGAGCTCCTTGAAAAGTATGAGCTTCTGCTCAACACCTTCGCGGAATGCCACAAGAGATTGAGGGCTCATAAAAAGGAAGTCAAATTCCTTAAGGTCGAGGGTGTCTCCCTAAGGGAAGAGATCACTAGCTTGATTTCTCTCTAACAGGAGCACCTGGACCTGGTCTCTATGCACTTTGAGTCTCTAAGTCTCCTTGACCTTAAACAGGAAGAAATCAATAAGTTGGAAGAACAACATGCGGCAGAAAGGAAGATTGTCAAAAGCTTCTCTATGCCAAAGACTGTTCTTCCACTTGTTGATACCTTCTCTGCTCAGGCTAAGGGGGCTGGCTTGGGGCATGTGTGTGTGCCTGGTAAATCATCCAAGAGAAAAGAAAGCAGAGGAAAAATAAGGCTGCTAAGAAGGCCTATGTTGCAGAAAAGGGAAAGGCCCCACTCAACCCTATTGAATTCAGGAAGCCTGGTTTTCCCTGCAATGAACAGGACTTTGAGTCAACCTATGGCCACTTCTTCCGGCCCTCGGTTGAAAAGCCCAAGAGCCGGTATGATGGTTGGGCTTCCCCCCGCAACTACGGTGAGAGTTTCTTTAAGGCACCTTATGAGGAAATCCAAGTGGAGGATTATGGCCACTTTTCTTGCGGCCATAATAGGAAGCAGACACCAAAAGCCAAGCCTATTATACTGAAGGAACAGGAGGTGAAGAAATCATGTGATTATTGTCATCATGATGGCTCCACCTCCATATCCAAGGCCCCGGCTGGACCCATCGTTCCATAGGTGAAGCAGGAGCCTAGGAAAAGGTATAAAAGATTAGACTGTTTGTGTTGTAGCAAAGTTGGTCACTTTGCCGTGGATTGCTGGTTTAATCCGAGATATAACGAGACTCCTCATGTTAGCAATGCGAGACCGACCACTCGTAGGGTTAACCATCCGAGGGGGAGTGTGCTAACAAGGAATCTAGGACCCAAGTTCGATTGGGTTCCTAATGGAAATTAATTCTTTTTTGCAGGAATGTCCAAAGGCCACCAAAACTCCAATCTGGTACTTGGACAGTGGATGTTCCCGGCATATGACTGGGACTAGAAGCCTGTTGCGTGACTACTCTCCAGTCGAAAAATGACCCAAAGTCATCTTTGGGGGATCAGATCGAGGTGTTACCAAAGGTTATTGTATGATTTCCAACGGAATAATCTCTATCACCGACGTGGCTTATGTTGAAGGTTTAAATCATAACCTGATCAGTGTAGGTCAATTATGTGATAAAGGATATGACGTTAAGTTCTGCAAAGATAAATGCTTGATAATATTGTGTGCCTCTTCGGAGACGGTATTAACTGGCATTAGGAGTATAAATATCTTTTGTTTAGATTTTCTTAGTTTAGATTCTTCTACCCCCGTGTGACTGGTAGCAAAAGGCAGTGCATCTCTTTATGACCAATGGAACAAGAGATTGGCACATATTAATTTCAAGACGATTAGTATGTTATTTTCTAAAAATTTAGTAAGGGATGCTCCCATTATTAAGTGCATCAAAGATAGCCCCTGTCCTGCATGCCAGAAGGGCAAACATACTCGGGCTACCTTTAAGGGCATTGCAGACAAAGACTCTTCCAGATATCTCTATCTTCTGCCTATAGACTTGTTTGATCCAGTGCAAGTTCATAGCTTGGGAGGCAAGTCCTATACGCTAGTGATTGTTGATGATCACTCTCGGTTTACATGGGTGTTCTTTTAAAACGAAAGTCAGATACGTTTGACATCTTCACGAGTTTTGTCAAGCAAATTCAGAACGAACTTAACTTCTCAGTGATAAAAAACAGAAGTGACCATGGAACAGAATTCGAGTCTGGGGCTATGACAGAATTTTGTGAAGAACATGGTATCTTTCATGAGTTTTCCTCCCCGCGTACTCCTCAGCAAAATGGAGTTGTAGAGAGGAGAAATATAACACTCATTGAAGCTTGCACGACAATGCTGAATGGCACTTCTCTCCCAGAATACTTCTGGGCAGATGCTGTCAATACGGCTTGTCATGTACAAAATTGGGCCTTGATCAACAAGAGTCATCGTAAGACGCCTTATGAGCTACTGAAAGGCAGGAAACCAACCATGTCCTATTTAAGGATCTTTGGCTGCAGATGCTATGTACTAAATAATGGGAAGTACCCGCGTATTAAGTTTGGTGAAAAATGCTTCGAAGGCATATTTATGGGCTATAGTAGCCATAGTCGGGCATATAGGGTCTTCAATAAGAAAACCCTAGTGGTAGAGGAATCAATCCATGTTGTATTTGATGAAGGAAGCTTGCTTAAAAGCAATTCTTCCAGTGGCTTTCTTGAAGATGCAGGTGCAAGACTTGAACAGCTAAGTCTCGATGAGACTGCTAAGGGTGTAACTCCCAAGTACGTCAAGCTTTCCACCTCGACGTCAGCTGGAGAAGTTGACGAGCAGGATGGAGAAAATCTTCCGGAAGAAGGAAAAGCCCGAGAAAACGTCAGAGCTCCAGATGCCAGACTCCTAGAGCTCCAACACGTGAGGGATCATCCTAGAGATCAGATCATCGGAGATCCTCGTGACGGTGTCAGAACTTGAAGAGGTAAAATTAACGAGATTTTGCACCTTAGTTTCCTCTCACAGGTTGAGCCAAAGAAGTTCGACGAGGCGAACAAAGATGCGGCATGGATATTGGCCATGTAAGATGAACTGCATCAATTTGAAAGATGCAACGTGTGGACGCTTATTCCAAGACAAAGGAACCAGAATGTGATCGGCACCAAGTGGATCTTTAGAAACAAACTGGATGAACACGGTGTCATCATAAAGAACAAGGCAAGGCTGGTGGCTCAAAGTTACAGACAGGAGGAGGGGATTGAATTCGACCAGACCTTTGCACCAGTGGCAAGGCTCAAGGAATTCAGATTGTTCCTGGTGTATGCTTCGCACAAAGGATTCAATGTCTATCAGATGGACGAGAAATCTTCTTTCCTCAATAGAAATATGAAAGAGGAAGTATATGTCGCAAAACTTCCAGGTTTTGTTAATCCTATATTTCCCAATCATGTTTATTTTCTTAATAAAGCCCTATATGGCTTAAAACAAGCTCCTCGAGCTTGGTATGAGACTCTGTCTAGTTTTTTTCTTGAGAACAAGTTTTCTAGAGGAAAAATAGATAAGACATTGTTTCTTTGGGAAGTCAAAGGCAAGATTTTGCTGGTGCAAATCTATATTGATGACATAATATTCAGGTCAACAGATAACAACCTTTGCAAGAAGTTTTCCAAACTTATGCAAGGGAAGTTTGAAATGAGTAGTATGGGAGAGCTGAAGTATTTCTTGGGACTTCAAGTGAAACAGTCTGAGGATGGGATTTTCATCTCTCAGGCGAAGTTCACAAATGAACTCCTCAAGAAATTCGGAATGGAGAGTGATACCTCTATGAGGACTCCAATGGGATCCACTGTGTCTCTGGACAAGGATGAGAAAGGGAAACCTTTTGATAAAACCAAGTACATAAGCATAATTGGATCCCTGCTCTATCTTACTGCTAGTAGACCAGATATTATGTTTTCCACATGTGTTTGTGCCAGATATCATGTTAACACTAAGGAATCTCATTTTGTCGCTGCAAAGCGGATTCTTAGACACCTTAAAGGTACACCAAATATTGGCTTGTTGGACCCAAGAAACAATGATGTCGAGCTGATAGGCTTTTCAGATGCTGACTTTGTAGGAAGCAGGGATGATTGGAAAAGCACTTCCGGGACGTGTCAATTCCTCGGAAGAAGGCTTATCTCTTGGAACAGTAAGAAGCAGAATTGTATCGCAACCTCCACGGCTGAATATGAGTACATCTCAGCAGGCAGCTGTTGTGCACAACTTCTATGGATCAAAAATCAACTCAAAGATTATGACCTGCAGTTCAGAGAAGTTCCGATGTATTGTGACTCCTAGAGCGCAATAGCAATTGCGAACAATCCTGTATCGCACAGAAGAACGAAGCATATTGAAGTGCGTTATCACTTCATTCAGGAGCATGTGGAAAACAAAGACATATCTCTCTGCTATGTCCCCACGGATAAGCAGGTTGTAGATATCTTCACAAAGCCCCTAGATGAGGCCAAGTTCAGTCTCTTCAAAACTGAACTCGGCATACTGAACTATGAAGAATGAAGACTGTGCGGCTCAAGGCTCTTGGATCAAGGGGGAACATCAGTAAAGAACTCAATCTCGAGCATGGATTCAAGATCTGAGGGGGAGCATATGGCTCCAAGTAAAGTCCCAGATTTGCAGAAGCCGAAAAGGGGGAGATTACCCTTTCGGCTAAGGCTAAGGTGGCTCCAAGTATGCTCTTAGGAAAGTGGTAATGAATTTCTCTCTCAACTGAATCAGTAGTTTATGATTTTCATATGCTCCATTCACCTTAGCTTGTAGGGTTAAGGCTTCTTCAAATAGGGGGAGATTGTTGGGTATTGTATCCACAATGTACCTGATTTGAAGAAGCCCCTGAACAAGCTAAGTTGAATAGATAATTTATTTGATGATTTTCTTCAAGATGTGCTTGCAGTTATTCCACGCTAAGTACACAACAATGTCAGGGTACAGTGGGTCAATATACACGGGTCTGCGCAATGTAATCCCTCGTTGAGCAGATCAGTGTGTTGGCTTACGTGTACACTCTTTATTGGAGTGTACTTATATTCAAGTACAGGGCTGAGACAGATCAAGAGCACAGAAGGATCAAGGATGGGTCAAAGACCTGCTCACGGGAAGATAGACGAAAAATCGTTTAAGGAAAATTCGACGATTCTCGGCGATTCGACGGGAATCACTAGTGATTCTCGACGAATTGTCGAGAATCACTAGCCTACTCTCGCCGAATGCATCCGACTGTCTCAACGCCGTCTAGAATTCAGCTAAGGAAGAATCGACGAGAATCACTAAGTGATTTTTGCCGAATCGTTGAGAATGACTTTGCATTCTCGCCGATTCGTCGAGAATAGATTGTGATTCTCGCCGATTCTCTCTGGATGGTTTGTTGTTCAGCTAGAATTATTCTAAGGAGAATTCGACGGGAATCATAAGTGATTCTCGGCGATTCATCGAGAATCACCAATGATTCCAAGCCGAATTTGCCTTATGCGAATTCCGTTGGCTCGCTTGACCGGACCAAATGTTCAGGCACTGTTTGAACCGAAATTAGGGTTTCTTCTGGTGGGGCCCACAACGGTCATAAAGGTTGATCTACAGTATAAATACTCGTGTATTTTGAACCCTACGGGCAATCAATACATACGAAAAAGAACGAGTCGCCGACTTGACCTAGCAGATCGCGAATTTCCTTCCGCCGCCGTCGCCGCTCGATAGTTCGTCGTCGCCGCTGATCGTATTCTTCTTGATATCTCGGCGACAAGAAACTTAGCCAAGCAACGCGTCTCACGTTTCTTCTTTAGATCCTTTGTCTCTTGGTTTGTGGAACGGGAATACTTTCCCCTTCCGAATCGATTAAGACGATCGATCCAAGAAAGATCGTTGGTAGACCTTGCAATCTTTGTTACGAAGTTTTGATCTCGAAAGCATCGCCGCCGCAATCCTTACCGCCGCCGATCTCGGGGAGATCCTCTCCAAGAGAGTGCTTAGGTCGTGGACTCTTCGTCTACTTGAGGAACGCTTCATCGAACGAAGAGGGACACTAAGCGCATCAAACGTAGTTTGTATTTTTTATACATTCCATTTTTGCTTTTGTTGTAAAGGAACTTTGTTTCCTCATTGTAAGGGTTGGGTGCAACCCGTGGTGGAGGAGTAGGGACTCCTTTGGGTGGAAGGGTTCCTTCCATAGTGTGAGGATTTGATTTCAATCCGGTTGGTGAAGTGACCGAGTCGTCCCTTGTTGGGAGATAGGTCGAAGGGGGAAAGTGGACGTACCCAAATTGGGGAACCACTATAACTGCCTGTGTATTTTTGTGTTGTGCTTGTTTTGTTTTATTGTGCAGGTAAATTTTAAATTCCGCAAAAAGACTGCAAATCACCTATCCCCCCCATAGGTGAAGGTAGTTGACACTAGTGTGACTTTCAAAGCCAATATCCAAATAACATTTTGGCCTACCTTGGGTACTTAACTCCACCTACAAACACAGATTTAGTTCACCTTAGGCACCCAAATAGTTTTGGGTCCTTGGATCCTGTTAGGCTTTCCTGTGTGAAATACAGTAGGCTTTCTAAACAAAGCTGGTCGAATCTTATAAGAAGGTGTTGTTGGATTATACCAACAATCTAGGGCAAAATGTCCAACATTTCCACAACACCAACACTCAAATCGGTTGTATCTTTTCTATGGTTTCATATTTGAAGTTGTTATTTTGGGCAACAAAGAATTGTCATCCAACTTCCATGGTAGTGGTGCAAAATTCACACTCTTACCTTTCAAATTTAGGTGAGATGCGCTGGAACCAGCTCTAAGAATTCCTTGGCTTCTTGGATTGATCACCTTTTGTGGTGGATTTTGGCGTATATTGCCATTAGATGTCTGTTCCTTCCAGCAAGGCTCTTTATTGAGCTTGCTTATAGAGCACTTAGAAATCATATGTCTAGGAACGCATGATCTCAAGCATCTGTTAGAAGGCAGATACTTGACTGGTTGCCTAACTGGACCTTGTTGGGCTTTACCCTTTGGTAAAGACTTCTTTTTAAACTTTTTGTTCTTTCCATACCATACACCACTTCTAAATGGTGCAGAAAAGGTATATATGATAGGTAGCACTGACTTGGGTTTTGAGAATTGAGTTAGGAGTTATCTTTCCAGGGTAAGCTTTGCTTCCAGGTCCTTAACAGTATTGACATGTTCTATTATTACCTCTACCTGGCTATCCATCGTGTTAGTTCTACAAGTTTTAGTTTTTGTAGGTCCAACTTCATGTTGTCATTTTCCAACTGAAAGGATACTCCTCTCAAGGATTCTAATTCTTGGGCTTGATCCTTAATAAGCTGTTTGCTTGAAATCAAGGCCTTAGTAACTTCCCATATCTATTAATAAGGGAGTTAAAATTAGCTACAATGTCTGAATAATGTTCTTTATTATTAGAGGAGTGTGAACATGATTCATTTTCTAATACGGAAAAAGAATCTGAGGCTAAACTAAGAGAAATTTATTTTACCTTAGTAGGATCTGAACAATCTTGATCTCCTTCTCCTGGTTGGGTCTCCTCAATAGCCATCAGGCCCATAAGAGCCTCCACCTCTTTTGATTCTGATGAATCATACTCACTGTCAGATAGAGTAGATTGTCTTTTTTCCAAGATGCTTTTGTCAGCCATCTTGTGCTGTCCATCTTTCAAGTTCTCTGATTTTTTCTCCTTTCTTTTTACTAGGCAGTCAGGTGTGACATGCCCTTTTCTTTTGCAACAATAACACACTATATTAGTCTTAATATATTTATTCTATGAAGAACCATACCTGTCCCCAGATTTCTTCTTCCTGTGTTTCTCTAGATGATTGGTCTTCTTGAGAGAAGAGTCTCTAGTTAGAGACTTCCAGCTGCCCTGCCTTCTTCTCCTCAACATCTTCTTGAACTTTCTAGAGATCGAAGAGAGACATTTCCTCCTCAATCACGTCTCCTCCTTTTGAGGATGATTTCTAACACTTAGAAGTTGTTTCTAGTCTTTTGGTGAGTGTTGACTCCTCTCTGACTTTTCTGGATGACTCAGCCTTTAGGGCCAAGGTCTTTTCTCTACTGTGTGCACTACCTGAATCTTCTTCAGACTTCCTGTAACACCTCCCCTGTAAAGAACATATAATATGGGTCCGGCCGGGGCCCCACAACATACGGACGCCACAACTTTAGTATTAAAAGATGATATAAAACTACCCAATCTCAAAACTCAAGACAAACACAGCGGAAACAGAACACTAACAGACAGAAGTTATCCACTAACAAAAGAGTATCAAATGGCCTTAAGGCCTTACACAACATAAGTCCAAATATAAAAAGTGCCAAGCACCCCTAGGCTACCTCGGCATGCAAGCCGGACATAGTCAAACAACAGCATCAAAACGAGGAAAAGAAAATAGTCAAGCACATCAACACTTCATGAGGCTTAGGGCTTTTCGCCCGGCGCGCTAGCTCCTGCATGCGATCCTTGCCCTGTAAGGATTTGAAGTAACGTGGGTCAGCAAAGGCTGACCTTTAATGTGTAACAAACACATCTCCTCCCGGCCGTCCCTAACGGACCCCGGGGTACCACTCCACCTGCAAGTTAGCACTTCGTATACCAAAAGAATATATGTAGTAAAGCGGTAAAACAGGCTTGGATGTCTCATACAGCATACATGTTCTCTATGTTTTGTACAAAGTGAAAGGGGCCTACTATGCAACATGAATGCAACCCGGGCTTCACCCAAGGCACCCTAGCTCGTATCCATCTAGCACAACATCAAACACTGGGTACTACCGTTTCCCCATTGGCTTAAAGCCGCAAACACAAGGGAACCACCATGTCCCTAACGGCACACACGCTGTCACACGGAACCTCGCAAAGGCCCCACCCGCACAAGGGTCATATACCCCGGGCTTGCCCGCACATCCTGACTTCGCACGTCAGGGTTCCGTCTCACACTGACCGATTCTAAGAAGCCTTGCTGGACCCCACCCGCTCATGGCCACATTGCCCGGGCTTGCCCTCCGCTCGACATTCTCGTCAGTCCCACACAAGGGGCTAGTCTCGCCGGGACACTTTCCCCACATGACTTGCGCATCACGGGATAGCCAGCCGACCACGGAGACATAGCCGCGCCTTTGCACAGCACAAACAAAGGTTTCCCCACCCCAATCACCATTCGCACCGTGTCTTTCCCATGCTCCAAGGAAACCATCTACCGCACAATGCGGAGCTAACCTTGTCCTGTTCCGACCACGGGTACTCACTCAAATATAATGTGGGAAACGCATACGTACAACGGCTTATTGCCGCAACGGATTTCTACCGAATCCCCGAAGCTCGCTATGCAACATCACCGGGTCGGACTAACGGTCGCGACCACGGCTTCACCCACAATGCCTAATCCGCTAACGGAGCGGATCTCTAATGCAAAGCATGTCGGGATGAACATACTCATCCCGGAGGTTCCTCTTGAACCTAGGCTACACGAATCCCTCTCATTTGAGAGATTCGGTGCTCAAAATACGAAAGGAAGGGGATGCTATTCATGCATCCTAAATCCTAAAAACCGAGAGGAGAAGTGTCATTACCTTCCTTTCACTCTTCCTAGCCATGGAGAAGATTTGCTCGGTTGAAAACCACCGCAACGCTCCCACCTTCGCGGATCTGAACTCCGCTCGCGAAACGGACCTCCGAAGCTTCGCCGGCGGCCGAAACTTGGCCTTCTTCCTCCTCCTTGCTCTCCCTTCTCTCTAGAATCAAGAGAGATAAAGCCAAATGGAAAATGAGGGTTTGAAACCCTATTCCCGGCCTTAAACCGCCTAGGGAGGCTCCCCACCGTTGGATCTCATACAAAAGAAACGGACGGCCACGATCGGAACCCAAAATAACAAAATCTGGGCCGAACACGGGTTGGCACATGGCCATGTGCAGGGCCGTGTCAACCATTCGCCGTCTCGATCGATTCGAAAACCAGCACACGGCCGTTGACACGGCCTCCGACATGCCCGTGTCGCCTTTGACACGCCCGTGTCGGGACCCGTGTCATGCCCCCCACCGACCAACTTTCCCAGTCAGAGAAGGACACGGCCAAAGACACGGCCTTCGACACGCCCGTGTCAGACCCTACATGGCCGTGTCGTGACCCGTGTCATGCCTAGCAGAATAAATCCTGCAAACAGCCCGAGAAGGACACGGCCAGGGACACGCCCGTGTCCCAGGCCGTGTTCCTGAGCTCGACGAACGTCGACCCTCAAAACGTCAACCACGAGCTCCGCGGTCGACCAAGCCCTGACATGCCCGTGTCATGCCCTGACACGCCCGTGTCACCTGCTCCAAAACCCAAACTTGGCTAAAATGATGCCATCGATTCCCCTTCCAAGTTTTGGGGTGTTATAATTCCCCCCCCCCCCTTACAAGAATTTCGTCCCGAAATTTAAAACATGAAAGGTAAACAAAAACTAAACGGTACCTGAGGAGAAAAGCTCGGGGTACTCCTCCAGCATGGCCTGCTCTCGCTCCCATGAGAGCTCCTCACAGCCATAGTTGTCCCAATAGACCTTTACGTGTCTGACCTCCTTGTTCCGCAATTGCCGAACCTCTGAGTCTTCTATCCCGATTGGACGAACTCGCGTCCTCAAGTCTTCCTCTACCGGCACCGCCGTCGACTCAATCACCATGCTGGCTTCTAACAAAGCTTTCCTCAGGACGGAGACGTGAAAAACGTCATGCAATCCACTTAGCTCTGTGGACAACACCAACCGGTACGCTGCCTCTCCCACTTGCTTGATGACCTTGAATGGTCCCAAAAATCTCGGACTCAGCTTCTTGAGTCGGTGAATTCGCGAAACGCCTTTGAACGGCTTGATCTTAAGATACACCCAATTGCCCACAGCGAATTCCACATGCCTGTGGCGAGCATTGAAATACTTCGACTGCCAATCTTGAGCTACCTTCATGCGCTCTTGGATGGTCCGCACTAGCTCACTAGCGTCGGCTACCACTTCTTTCCCCAAAAGCTTGGTGTCTCCCGCCTCTGTCCAAGACATCGGTGTTCGACACCGCCTCCCATACAGAGCTTCGTATGGCGCCATCTTGATACTAGCTTGGTAGCTATTTTTATAAGCAAACTCCACCATGAAGAGGTGATCCTCCCACTTCTTGCCGAAGTCGAGAGTACACATCCTTAGCATATCTTCCAAAGTACGGTTCATTCTCTCAGTTTGACCATCGGTTTGAGGATGAAAGGCCATACTGAACTTGAGTTTTGTGCCCAAGCTCTTTTGCACCAACCGCCAATCCTTAGACGTGAAACGTCCATCCCTGTCGCTGACTATACTCTTCGGAATCCCATGAAGTCGTACAATATTGCGGACGTACAACTCCACCAACTTTTCCAGACCGTCCTCCTTCTGGTTTGGGATGAAATGTGCCACTTTGGTCAAGCGGTCCACAATCACCCAAAATCACATCGAACTCGGACAACGGCAAGATCGCCGCTACCAATATGAAGTCGACTCCCTCAAGACTCCAACAAATCCGCCCTTTAGCCCTGGTTGTCATAGACGACCCATTGGGCATGCGCACTTTCAACTCTGAGTCCATTACGAAGGACTCAACTCCAATCATCCGGGTGAAACTTTCCGCGAGGAAGGAGTGCGACGCTCCCGTATCAAAAAGTACTCTAGCGGGGTACCCAGATACCACTACAAAGCCTACACACATGCAACAAACATAAAAAGGCTTGAAAGGAAGAAATCTACGGTGCAGGTTGAACTCTCATACCTGTCACCACATCGATTTGGCGGATTGCTTCCTGCTGCCCAAGGTTGTAGGCCCTTGGCTACACTGGTTGAAACCGGGAAGCACTCGACTCCGCCATCTTCCCCTTCTCTACTGCACTGGGTCCGGAGCGTACGGACTGCTCTTGCCTTGGCTCTTGCTCAGCGCCCGCTTGGGTACAAAATCTTGCTATGTGGCCTGGCTTGCCACAACTATAACATGTTTGCGGTCCCTTAGAGCGTGACCCTCCGGACGTCCAATTACTTTTCTCGCCCGAATTATATGGGGAAGGCTTCTTCTTCCATCGGCTCCCTTCCGCCTTTCCATGGGACTGAGCAGGCTTCTTCTCCTCCCCCTGTTTGGGTGTGAAACCCTTGCGATGCTGGGATCGCTCCATGTCACTCTCCAAAATTCGGTCCGCATCCACCAATTCGTTGAAACCCGCATGTTTCATCGATATGAGGGGTTGTCTTAGATTCTCCCTCAATCCATGATAGAAGAGATTGTCCCTCTCTTCATCGTCTGCCATGGTCATCCCTGCATAACGACCCAAGCGAGTAAATTCCTGAACATACTCATCCACTGACTTGTCTCGCTGCACCAGATGTAGAAATTGCCTCTGGAGGGCTAACCTCGTTGAGGCGGGAATGTACTTCTTCAGGAAGGCATTCCCAAACTCCTCGATGGACGGTGTGCGTCCTAGAAACTGCCGGCCACTGTGGCTCACCCACCATAACTTGGCATCTCCCTCCAACATAAAGGCTGCGAACTCTGCCTTTTTCTCATCTGGCGCCTCTGCCGCCCTCAGAAGCTCCTGAATTCTAGCCCACCAATCCTCTGCATCTGTGGGCGTGCCGATTCCCTTGAAGGTTGGAGGGTGGAAACTCAGAAAGTACTTCATTTGCCGGTCCCCATGCCCGACAACCACTCTCTCAGCCTGCGGCTCTGCCCGCCTGGCTTCCTCAAACGGCACGGTCGCTGCCGTGTTCGGGGTAGCAGGACTTTCTACTTAAGTAACGGGGGCTGCTACCTGTGCTGTCGCTGTAGCTTGGGCCGCCACCATCGCTTCTGCAAGCATACGGCAGAAGTCGGCCGGTGTGACCCCCATCCCTAGCGGACCTTGCGCAGTCCCACTACTTGTCGAGAGATCTTCTCTTGGCCTCGAGGTCCCAGCCTCGTTGCTTGCACTCTAAACACAAGCAAGAAAATGCAAATCAGTCTCTAATCGCAAGACTCGAACACAAGGACACTCATGGTCCCGCGATACTCCTATGTGGATAACTTCTTATATGCGACTCGACTTATATTTTCGACTGCGAAACTTCTCATTGGAACGCCAACCTCCCTCTAATACCAAATTGTAACACCTCCCCTGTAAAGACCATATAATATGGGTCCGGCCGGGGCCCCACAACATACGGATGCCACAGCTTTAGTATTAAAAGATGATATAAAACTACCCAATCTCAAAACTCAAGAGAAACACAGCGGAAACAAAACACTAACAGACAGAAGTTATCCACTAACAGAAGAGTATAAAATGGCCTTAAGGCCTTACACAACATAAGTCCAAATATAAAAAGTGCCAAGCACCCCTAGGCTACCTCGGCATGCAAGCCAGACATAGTCAAACAACAGCAGCAAAACGAGGAAAAGAAAATAGTCAAGCACAGCAACACTTCATGAGGCTTAGGGCTTTTCGCCCGGCACGCTAGCTCCTGCATGCGATCCTTGCCCTGTAAGGATTTTAAGTAACGTGGGTCAGCAAAGGCTGACCTCTACTGTGTAACAAACACATCTCTTCCCGGTCGTCCTTAACGGACCCCGGGGTACCACTCCACCTGCAAGTTAGCACTTCGTATACCAAAAGAATATATATAATAAAGCGGTAAAACATGCTTGGATGTCTCATACAGCATACATGTTCTCTATGTTTTGTACAAAGTGAAAGGGGCCTACTATGCAACATGAATGCAACCCGGGCTTCACCCAAGGCACCCTAGCTCGTATGCATCTAGCACAACATCAAACACTGGGTACTTCCGTTTCCCCATTGGCTTAAAGCCGCAAACACAAGGGAACCACCATGTCCCTAACGGCACACACGCCATCACACGGAACCTCGCAAAAGCCCCACCCGCACAAGGGTCATATACCCCGGGCTTGCCCGCACATCCTGACTTCGCACGTCAGGGTTCCGTCTCACACTGACCGATTCTAAGAAGCCTTGCTGGACCCCACCCGCTCATGGCCACATTGCCCGGGCTTGCCCTCCGCTCGACATTCTCGTCAGTCCCACACAAGGGGCTAGTCTCGCCGGGACACTTTCCCCACATGACTTGCGCATCACGGGATAGCCAGCCGACCACGGAGACATAGCCGCGCCTTTGCACAGCACAAACAAAGGTTTCCCCACCCCAATCACCATTCGCACCGTGTCTTTCCCGTGCTCCAAGGAAACCATCTACCGCACAACGCAGAGCTAACCTTGTCCGGTTCCGACCACGGGTACTCACTCAAATATAAGGGGGGAAACACATACATACAACGGCGTATTGCCGCAATGGATTTCTACCGAATCCCTGAAGCTCGCTATGCAACATCACCGGGTAAGACTAACGGTCGCAACCACTGCTTCAACCACAATGCCTAATCCGCTAACGGAGCGGATCTCTAATGCAAAGCATGTCGGGATGAACATACTCAACCCGGAGGTTCCTCTTGAACCTAGGCTACACGAATCCCTCTTATTTGAGAGATTTGGTGCTCAAAATACGAAAGGAAGGGGATGCTATTCATGCATCCTAAACCCTAAAAACCGAGAGGAGAAGTGTCGTAACCTTCCGTCCCCTCTTCCTAGCCATGGAGAAGATTTGCTCGGTTGAAAACCACCGCAACGCTCCCACCTTCGCGGATCTGAACTCCGCTCGCGAAACGGACCTCCGAAGCTTCGCCGGCGGCCGGAACTTGGCCTTCTTCCTCCTCCTTGCTCTCCCTTCTCTCTAAAATCAAGAGAGATAAAGCCAAATGGAAAATGAGGGTTTGAAACCCTATTCCCGCCCTTAAACCGCCCAGGGAGGCTCCCCACCGTTGGATCTCATATAAAAGAAACGAACGGCCACGATCGGAACCCAAAATAACAAAATCTGGGCCGAACACGGGTTGGCACACGGCTGTGTGCAGGGCCGTGTCAACCATTCGCCGTCTCGACGGATTCGAAAACCAGCATACGGCCGTTGACATGGCCTCCGACACGCCTGTGTCGCCTTTGACATGCCCGTGTCGGGACCCGTGTCATTCCCCCCACCGACCAACTTTCCCAGTCAGAGAAGGACATGGCCAAAGACACGGCCAAAGACACGGCCTTTGACACGCCCGTGTCAGACCCGACACGGCCGTGTCGTCACCCGTGTCACGCCTAGTAGAATAAATCCTGCAAACAGCCCGAGAAGGACACGGCCATGGACACGCCCGTGTCCTAGGCCGTGTTCCTGAGCTCGACGAACGTCGACCCTCAAAACGTCGACCACGAGCTCCGCGGTCAACCACGCCCTGACACGCCCGTGTCACGCCCTGACACGCCCGTGTCACCTGCTCCAAAACCCAAACTTGGCTAAAACGACGCCGTCGATTCCTCTTCCAAGTTTTGGGGTGTTACACTTCCTGAGATTGAGGTATAGCTCATGTGACTGCAGCTTGCCAAATAGGGCACTGGAGTCTATGTTGTCTAAGTTCCCCATTTCTCTTATGGCATAGATCTTGATGTCTCATTCCTTATTCAGGGGTCTCAATATCATGTCATTAAGTTCATAGTTAGTAAAGCTCCTAGCATAAGTCCTCTGGTTGTTTACAATTCTGAAAAACATTTCAAAACATTAAGCCAATGTGTCTTTCTTATCCTGTCTGAAGGCTTCTTACTGTTGGTTTAGCAGAGATTTCCTATAATCTCTGACCTCATCAGTTCCTTCCATGTAGATAATCAGAGACAGCCATATTTCTTTGGCTGTCTTGCAATGAATCTGATTCTGAAAACGGGAATCATCTATTGTACTGACTATCATATTCTGTACCCTTTTGTCCATAGATTCCAGAATGATTTCATCTTTATCCATCTCCATGTAAGTCTTTGGTGTCTTAATGTTCTGATCAAGAACTGACACTTTTATGGGAATGAAAGGTCCTTCAATCACTGTGATATATATTCTTGGATCTGCTGTGTAACATCCCATTTCCGGCTAGACCCCTAGGAGTCGGTTGGTCGTGACAGAACCCTGTGAAGCCCAAAAATTGAAATAAATCGTTCGAGGTTTCGGGTCACGGGTTGGTCACGCCCGTGACCGACCCGTCACGCCCATGACTTTGGGCGTGACTACTTCGACGATCGTCGATCTCCGCGAGACGATCGTCAAACTTGCTGCCCGGGCATGTCACGCCCGTGACCAAGGTGTCACGAGGTTTCGGGTCACGGGTTGGTCACGCCCGTGACCGACCCGTCACGCCCGTGACTTTGGGCGTGACTACTTCGACGATCGTCAATCTCCGCGAGACGATCGTCGAACTTGCTGCCCGGGCATGTCACGCCCGTGACCAAGGTGTCACGCCCGTGACCTAGGGCGTGACTACTTCGACGATCGTCGATCTCCGCGAGACGATCGTCGAACTTGCAGCCCGGGCATGTCACGCCCGTGACCAAGGTGTCACGCCCGTGACCTAGGGCGTGACTACTTCGACGATCGTCGATCTCCGCGAGACGATCGTCGAACTTGCAGCTCGGGCATGTCACGCCCGTGACCAAGGTGTCACGCCCGTGACCTAGGGCGTGACCCCTTCGGCGATCGGCGATCTCCGTAAGGAGATCGTCGAAATTGAAACTCGGGCCTGTCACGCCCGTGACCTAAGTGTCACGCCCGTGACCTAGGGCGTGACCACCCTTCGACGACCGTCGATCTCAGTTCGACGATCGTCGACCCAGAATTAACCACCCAGGCCTGTCACGCCCGTGACCCAGGTGTCACGCCCGTGACCACCCTTCGATGATCGTCGATCTCAGTTCGACAATCGTCGAACCCAGAATTGGCTATCCGGGCTTGTCACGCCCGTGACCTATGTGTCACACCCGTGACCTATGTGTCACGCCCGTGACATTGGCCGAAACGACGGTTCAGGCCCGAAATTATTCTAACACGCGTGGTAATAAATGCTGGTGTGGGAAGTTACACCAGGAGTAATTACAGGTCATTTTTCCTTTTGTAATTATATAATAAATGAGCAAGATGTGGTTCGATAGGAAACCGCCAACTAGACACACCTGTTCATCTTCCACCATTTCTTATCCCTTCATTGTAACCGAAATATTATTAGGAGGAGCCTTCATGACCATTAAGACTTTACCCTTTCACCTCCCCACATGCTGACTTATAAAATCCCACTTGGAGCAAGAGGAGAAGGTTACACGCTCAATCAAACGATCAGATCCTTGTTCTTGCTGTAGGAGAAGTTCAGCAATGCCACCACCGCGCCATGACACCCCGTCGTTCTTCTCGCCTTCGAACCGTGAATAAGGTCCTCCTCTGCTTCTTCTCTTTTATGGGTAGATCTTAGGATTCTTAGAAAGGAAGTTTGCGCTCAATGGAGCCGGAACCATCTCTCGTTTTCATGGAAAACCATGAAAAGTGTATTCTTGAGTACGCCGGAAACCGCCACCTCCGGCGGCCAAACCACCGCCGACCGATAGCCATCGCCTCAACGGAGGCAGTGGTGGTGGTGGCTGTCCAGGGAAGTGACCGGATGACCGGTGACGGAGCGCGAAAGAGATACAGGAAATATGATTTTCTGTGTCTGGTTTTCGGGTTCTGTAGAAGATGAACAGTAAAAACTGTTTTTAATGTATAATTTATGTAAATAATTTTGTAAGGAAATTGTACTTGGAAGGGCACATTTTAATGCAGCAAAACGAGGCACATAGAGGCCATTTTAGGAAAAGTGACCAGACACAAAAGTCGTAGCCCTTCGAGTCTAGATTAATCTAAAATTGGATTCAACTCGTTTGGGTAAGCGGTTCGGCCGCAGCACCGGTTTTAGTGGGGGCTATACCTAGAGTTGGGCAGAAATTAAAACAGATGCCCACTCTTCGTCCCTTGTCCAAATGACCTGAAATTTGGGCATGGGATTAGCCTTAACAATACCTAAAGGCAGACCAAAAATGGGAATTTTTGGAGATACTTTGCCTAAAGTTTTGTTTCAATTTAATAAACTTAGAGGAATTTATTTAAGTGGTCAAATGACCTCCAAACCCTCCCAAATTTTGGTGAGTAGTACCTGGCTATAAAACCTAGGTCTGTACAAAATTCCAACTGATTTGGAGGAGTTTTGGGTAGGAAATCTTCTACCCTTAACTAGGCATTAGTGAGACACCTTTTAGTAAAAAGTGCACTAAGAGTTTGGAAAGGTCAAATCACCTCAACAGAGCCTGATTTTCCGATCTCTGACTTATAAGGGTGTTATAACCTGCTTGGAGAAAAACGGTGAGGTTTAGTGTTGGTTTACCCTAGGATCCAAGCTCAAACCCTAAATGAAGGGTTTTGAGGGTTGTGAAGGACATGGGGGCAATTGCTCTTGTTTTGCCTTGAAACTCTGTAGAGTTGACAAAAGCTTGATAAGAATGGTCCGGATGTAATCTTGGGGAATTTGGAGACAAGTAGATACCTTAAAACCCTAACCTTAGTTTTAGTGTAAAATATCAAATAGGTAAAATCAGTCACTGAACCTTACGTAAAAACTGTGAAATTCGGGTAGTGTGAGTTTTGGATCAGGTGGAACTTATAGCAATTTTTCTGGAATTTTATGTTGATTATTGCTAGCACTTTATTTGTAAAGCTTGCTATGGCCTTAGATGATGATTTAATTATTTAGGAATCTCTGTTCATTAAAATCTCATGAAATTTTGGAAATATAGATTTTAGAACAAAATGATTACCCTTGAATTTTTATATAATTTTTAGTTGAGTACATCAAGTACTTCCTTCATAAAAGTTAAAAAGGGGTTCTATGCTTGAAAAATTATTTAGGGATGATTTTATTACTGAAAAAATTATGAAACTGGGCCGGTGCTAATTTTAGGCCTTTATCTGCATGTCATAAATTATTTGTAATTTTTGGAAGAATATTTTTTGTACTTGATTCATAAATAACAAAAGATAGAGATTATTTCTAAAATAGTTTTAATGCCCATTTGGTGATAGGAAAAATTGTGATACTTTGGATTTAACCTATTGAGATAACCTACTATTTGTCATAAATTTTCTGGACATCTTGCATGAGAACTTAGGGTAGTTCATGTTCAAACCGGTAGCCCTTGGGATTTTCGAGAAATTTAATTAAATGCCAAATAAATTAGGAAAATTTCCATTTTCTGGATTTAGGTCATTTATATCATTGTAAGTCTCCAGTAAATAATTTAGGGCATTTGGATGAGTATTGGATCATTGCATAACCGGTTCGACATGTATTCTAGGTCGGTCTGCATATAGCAATTTGTGAAATGCAATAGGATATGATCTGAGGAAGGCATTGGAGTTAATCATATTGTCTGGGTGGGCAATGGTGGAGGAAATCACAATAGGATGGTATAAAGAGTAGTGAGAAGTGGTGATAGCTAGAGTTAAGAGGTGCTCGGGTTTTGGTGAAAGATCGCCTTTCCCCGAAGAGAGGAAGGTTAAAAATCACCCTAGGATAGTCTATCGTAATATGAGAAGGGAATCGGGTTAAGGGAGACAAACCAATAACAATAAGTGCCTTGCGAAAGGGAACTTCGGGCCGTAATGCCGCCGTCTTGGTTCCTAGTGCCCCTTGAGAGCCCTTCACGGGGAATACCGGGGCAGTCCTGGGCTAACGTAAACTGTAATAACAAACCGACAAGAGTAACTTAGTAACTAGGGCTGCACTTTTCACAAACACTGTTGGCACAGGAAGATTGATGAGTGCTTTGGCTCGGTTGGTTGAGAGACGGACGGGATGGTCCGGGGAGCTTCGGCTCGGTTGGTTAAGAGACGGACGGGATGGTCCGGGGAGCTTCGGCTCGGTTGGTTAAGAGACGGACGGGATGGTCCGGGGAGTTTCGGATCGGTTGGTTGGAGACGGACGTTTGGGTCCGGGGAGCTTCGGCTCGGTTGGTTTGGAGACGGACATTTTGGTCCGGGGAGCTTTGGCTCGGTTTTTGTGTGTTTACGATTAAACTTGCATGTGCATAAAATAGGAAAAGTTAAGGTGGTGGGTTTTTCGATATCGGGGAGTTCAATTGCACCGACACCGATATCGTTGACTCGGCGGGGTGATTAGCACTTCGCCAACAGAAGTCCGGTGCGCTAGCCGGCAAGAGTACGCAGGCGTCCGCTTAGTGCACCAAGCGTTGAGGCGTACGATAGGTCAGACCAGTGGTGCTTTTACTGGTTTTGAGGTGGGCGAGGCCCAACCCACCGCTTCCGTCCGCCACTACGGAGGTATCCTGGGAGGTAACGGCTCCGAAAGGGGGAACTAAAGGTCTGTGTGCACAGAGTCGGGTGTGTGAGTTGCACTTTCATATTTCATCATACCCACTTGCATGTCATAGCATAATCGATTCATTTAACCCTGACACCTAAAGTATAAGTGGTATGGGACGCTTATACATTAGGACCTGCAAAACGACCCCTTGGTCTATAAGCTTGTGTGGGCAAGTTTATAAATCAATGGTTAATTTCATATATAAACATATGCTGTTGTTTGATAACCGACACCCCACCGTATAGGTGGTATGGGACACTCTATACGATGGGAGCCTTGCAGAAGATCCCTTGGCTTATGCATTTCGCACATCAGTTAAAGTTACTTTTCTTACTTTCTATTTCTGTCATACTATTATAGAATTGCTAGATTAGTTCCGCTGCCATCTGTTTCTTGATTAATCTCTACCTTCATTTCCTTCCCTTTCTTCCTCTCCGCTCGGTACCTAGGAGCCATGGGGGAAGGGGTAGGGGATGATAGGGCTTAGTCTTTATGACTAATGGTTTTTGAACCGCATCATTTAGGGGATCGTGGAGCCCAGCATGGAGGAGCAGCCCCAGAGATCGGTGCGCCTGGAGATGGGGAAGTCTAGCTCCGGAGTTCATATAGCCGGGACCGTGAGTCTCGACCCTGAGTAGTTCCTGTTTTTGCTTCCGCATGAGAGACATGTAGTGAGGACATTTTATACCGGGCATAAGCTCGCATTTATAGTACTCTGATGCTTTCTGTGGACACTCCCTTCGTGGAGATTTATTTCTATATATGTGATTTATTATTGTGGACTGCATTGCTCTTACTTCTATTATTGTGCTAGCTTTCTGTGATCGAATTGGCCGACAGAATCGGTGCCTTGTGGTGATGACCCTTCAGGACGTGAAGGTGTCACCGCAAAGCGGCGATTCTGGGCCTAAGACCCCGGTGGTTGAAAAAGAAAAAAAAAGGGGTCTTACATGCTGCCTCCATGAATAATCTGACTCTCTCCTTCCATATTCCAAAGTTTTCTTTGGAGCATATAGCGAGCTTAATGGAAATATTTTCCTTCTGAGCCATGATATATCTTTCTCTACAATCCTTTGCATTCTCACAAGTCTGTTATGCCTTTTTCAGTTAACCTGCCTCTGATACCAATTATAAATGTTTGCTTTAGGATTGAGAATGACCTAGGGGGGGGTGAATAGGTCCAATTTAAACCTTGGATACCCTTTTTTTTAATTCGGAGATAAACTTTCTTTATGTTGATTAACACAATCAGAAAAAATAAGATAATCTTAACACAATTTAAAAACTATCACAGCACAACAATCACAGCAATAACAGCACAATGCACACAGATTTATAGTTGTTCCCAAATTTATGGGTACACCCACTTTCCCCCTTCGCCTATCTAGCAATGAACTAGATTCGGCCAAACTCCTTCTTTAACTCAGATCCTCAGATCTTACAGCTCAGAACCCAGCTGGCTCCTATAACTCAGACTATACAAGTCTTTCCACTCATATCACAAAGATCCTACACCTCATGTTATTCCCAAGAACTCTATCTCAGAATGAATCCACACTCCTACTCCTCAGGCAAAACCTGCACAATAACTCAGAGAAATACCCACTTCTCCTACCTCAGGCAATCCCAGCCCTACCATAGCCTTAATAACACAGGCTTACAACTCATAGAAAATGATACTCCTACACTCAGATCTAAAGGTAGATCTTACAAAATTAATGAAGGTAAAAGAATTAGATTCAGAAATTGTCACCCAGTAAGAGATACATGAGTGACATCTTCTTGATCTGATCCTGATGTGTTTGCTTGCTTTGATCTTGTCGAGATAGATCTTATCCAACCCTTCTTAGATTTTCAAAGCTTCTTGAAGTTGAAATTAGGGTAGATCTAGGCTAGAGAATGTTAAAGACGATTCTTGATTTGGCTTCTCTCCTTCTTCTGAATTATAGCTGATGCTTCTTATATTTGGCTTCACAGAATTGTTCTTCTTACTTTTTCTAAAGAGTTGATCCCTTTAAATAGGCTCTGTTAGGAGTAACCGGTTGATCTGGTTAATAACTGACATCTGACAGTTCTTACAGTTGTTAGTACCTCCGTCTTGATTTTTGTACTTAGGAAACAAATCTGCTTGAAGTATTGAAACTTGACTGTTTAATGTGTCGACATAAGTCCTGGGTGTCCACACTACTTTTGAAGTGGTGTGACATACTTCTGAATGTGTCGACACAGCCTTCACCTTTTCTCGACACAGATGATGTAGAATGTGTCGACACAAGTCCTGAGTGTCGAATAAACTTCTTCAGTGTGTGTCGACAGTAGTTCTGAGTGTCGACACAGTTTATTTTTTGTATCATAGTTTCGACCAAAGTACTGGGTGTCGACACAACTTTCACCTTGACTCAACACTTATAGTTTAAGTGTGTCGACACTAGTCTTGAGTGTCAGCATAACTTTCTCTTTGTCTCAGCACATCTTTGGCAAAATTATCGACACTAATCTTGTGTCTCGATGTTTTGGTACTTAGGTTTATTTTCCTGTACATATGAACTTAACATCCATCATATACAACTATGTGTATATCATTGAGTTGAAAGGACTTCTTCAAATCAAGTACATTGTGACCAATGTACCCAACAGATTCACTTATAATACTCCTATTTTCTAAGGAAGGAGGGAAAAGGGGAAGAAAGTGAACAACATAATTGTAACGCCCCCGATTTTTTGATGATTTTATTTTATTTGGTATCGTCGTATTTATGATGTCGTGGCGTTACTTTTAACGTCGAGTTGACGGCTCAGCGCCATTAAGGCATTTTCATGTCTGTGCGGTCGATTTTCCCAAATTCTTGTTGTTATTGTAAAATTTTGCATTTGGAATTCAAGTTGATTAATTACTGTCCTTCTCGTCAAGTTTCGTCGTAATTCGAGTGATATTCGGGCTTCGACGATTTTCAAAAGTTTTGTATAATTTATGTTCGCTGTATACTTTGAAAATTAATATCTCGGGAATGGCTCGTCAGATTTAGGTTTTGACATCGTCGTTGGGATCGTAGCGACAGTGTTCCCCAATGGTGTGGGTTTCGTTTAATTAGGCGCACGTTTGGGCCTCCGTTTGAACTCGTGATTCCTTGTTCAAAAATATAAATATGAATATTTTAATATTAAAACACTATTAAAAAATGTGATTCCCTATTCATCTCTATATTTTGATTTTGGGTATTTTTGTAAAAAACACTATTCATTGCACTGCTCTTTAATTGTTGAGTTCTCGGGTGGCTGTAGGATCTTCTCGAGTGGCCTTCTCCTTCTTGTCGAATGATATGTTCATTGCTCTCGAGAGCTTCCTCCTTTCTACTTGAGTTATGCTTTTTAAACTCTCGAGTAACTCATTTGACTACTCGATTAATGTTTTATTACTCAAGTACTGTGCTTCCTGGTTCTCGAGTACCTCTAAATTTGTTCTCGAGTAGTCGGTCGCCCGTCTCGAGTAATCCTGTACAGTTTGAGTTCGGGTGTCATTTTGAGGGTATAAACGTTGTCGTGTGAAAAAAATAGTTAACATGAAATTTGTTTGTCTCGATGAGATCTACAACTTTCATGTTGGGCACCTTTCGATTTGAAGCCATCCTAAACCTCTATTTTCCATTCCAACGAAACTTCTTGTAATTAGTCTGTTTTCCTTCTAGTTTAGACAGAATATATATATATATATATATATATATATATATATATATATATATATGTATTCTTCCACATAGCTTATTAGAAATTAAACTTCATCTTCCACCGCTTCCTCCCGAACCAGAGCGGCGTGAGCGAGAGAGAGATTATTTTCGTGAATCTTTCGGTGGCCGCCGACAGTGCTCCGGTGCTCCAAATCTCCAACCGAGTAAAGATCTGGAAAGCTCTCGCCGAGAGCTATTCCATTGTGGTAAAATATTTACCATTCCTCGAGTTTTCTCGTTAGGGTATTTCGGCCCTAACCTCTTTTTCAGCCATTTTTAGTCAGATTTTGACTCCGTCCGATTCCTTTGCCCCGATCTACGATGTGGAGCATTTCGGTGAACTCTCCCGGTAAACCAAGGCAAGTGGTGGTTTACCCTCTGTTGGAACACCCTATTACTAATTTGGGTAAGGATCACTATGCTTGTCTTAGGATCCTAGTTGACCTAGATGTATAGTTGAGAAGGTCAACATTAGAATGAGTCTAGGGCCTAGAACATAGTTTTGAAGCTGCCCCCAAGACCACTCCAAGATCAAGGATGAAGAGCTAAGTCTAAAGCAATTTTTGTCGAGCTCAGGTCGACGAATCGTCGAACTCAGTTCGACGCTCTCTGAGCTCAACTTCAACAAATCGTCGAACTCCGGTCGACGATCTTCGAGCTCAGATCGACTATCTGCTTTTAGCTAGCTTCTGCTTAGTCGTCGAACTCCCCTCGACTATCGTCTAGCTCAGTTCGACGATGCCTCCTTCAGCTGTTTCTCAGGTCGCTGAGCTCAGTTCGACGATCTTTGAGCTCAGTTCGACGATTTCTGTCTGCTTATCTCAGTTCATCTCTGAGCTCAGTTCGACGATCGTAGAGCTCAGATCGACGATTATTTGGAGAGATCAACGTCTTCAAGATTTCAAATGCTGCTGATTCTTTGGAATGTTTTTGAATATTATCAGCATTTATGACAGAAGATCTCCCAGCCGTTTGGAGCAAGTTTCAAGGTATCATTCAGAGAATGTTTGCTGGACTTTCCTCTAAAAGACAAGACCATTTATGGAAAACATTTATGACTGACCAACGGCCTTCTTTGGACAAGGAGAATATTCAGAAAATCAATTCTATTACTATGGTCCTTAGATATACAGAACAATAACAACAAAAAATTTACAGAGCTGATAGACAGAAAGAAAAAGAAAACACACAGAAGAATACTGTTAGTAGAAGAACAAGAAAACTACAACATCAAGATCTTCTAGCTGACTAAGTGTTCTTGCATCCTCATCTTAGATCTCCAGACACATCATCTTTCAGCTGTCCTGCTGAAACCATTCTTTGCTGGAGATCAAGTTCTGAAGACCTATCACCCTTCTGCAAAGCTTCTCTGCCTGAACCTCTCTACATCTCAGGGGGAGCTTTGACATCTTCAATCCACTTGTGCTTCTCTCATTTGACTGAGAACAGAGAAGACAACTTCAACTTTTACTTTTTCTTTTCCTGCTGTAAAAGGGTTCTTGAACTCCCTTCAAAAGTTCTGTCTGGTTCTGAGAGCCTTGTCAAAACTCAGTGGTGGCAAGACACCTTATCAAAAAATCTAGCTTTGGTTTTTGAGCACCTTATCAAAAGCTTATTGGTGTCAGGACACCTGATCAACTCAGTCCTGAGTGGATTCCTACCAAGGGTGGTAGAAGAGTGGATGTACCCAGTTTTGGGGAACCACTATATTCCCTTGTGTCTTCTGGTTGTGCTTGTGTGATTTGTCTGATGTGTGCTGTGTCCTTTTCCTTTCAGTTTTTAAGTTTCTATTAGCACTCTACACTATAGCTTAAATAGAATTTTAATTTGTGCTATTTTATTAATCTGTGAAAAATTATTTTAAGTAAACTCTATTCACCCCCCTCTAGAGTTGAGATAGATCTTACCCTCACTTTCAATTGGTATCAGAGCCAGGTTGGTTGCTCATACTGGTTAACACCTGAACCAAAAGATCCCTGATAAGATCAATCTCTGTAGAGGATTACTTTCTATACATCTATCTACTCATTTAGAGACATGGCACAGAACAAAGATTATGCAAGCACCAGACCACCAGTGTGCAACCTCTCCAAGTTTGCACTCTGAAAGGCAAGGATTAGATTATATATGAATTCTATTGATGAGGATATCTTTAATTCTGTCTTGACAGTGTGTCCAACTCCACCAGTAAGCTCAAGTACAAGTGCTGTTCCACCTCCTTCTGGAACAGATGCAGATATAAAGAAGTGGAAGATTGCAGATGCTAAGGCTATGAACATCTTAGCCCAAACTATGTCTGATGATATTTTTCAAAAGGTAGCTGAATGCAACTCAGCCAAAGAAACCTGGGACAAACTCTCTGAAATTGTCTCAGGATCTGCTGATGAAAGAAAGGATAGAAGGTCTCATCTGATAAGTCAATATGAGAACTTCAAGAAAGGAGAAGCTGAATCAGTGGCTAACATGTACAATAGACTAAGTCTAATTGTCAATGAGCTAAAGACTTTGGACAAGGAAATCTCTTTAACTGAACTAAATGATAAAATCCTGATGTGCTTTCCCAGCACTTGGGATTCAAGAATCTGGCCAATCAAAGATGCCAGAAGTCTGAATGAGATTACCACTGAAGCTCTCCTGGGCAAGCTCAAATCCTATGAGCTGCTCATTAAAAATAGAGAAGAAGAACAGAAGGCTGCCTCTCCAGCCACAAGGAAAGAAAAGACCATAGCCTTCAGGGCTGCAGAAGAGGAGCCTGAAGATAAAGCCACAGGAAATGATGAGCTCATAAGTCTACTGGCTAAGAGATTCTACAAGATGGCCAGAAAAGATTTCAGAAAAAGGCCATACAAGGGTCATGATAAACCAAGGTATGATAAATCAAATAACAATACAGAAATCATATGCTTTGGTTGCAGGAAACCAGGACACATTGTGCCTGACTGTCCAGAGAACAAGAATAAGGACAAGAGAGATAGAAGAGAAAGAAGAAAAGGAAAGGATCACAAGAAGAACAACTCAGACAAAGCCTCCTCCAGCAAAAACAAACATACAAGGAAGGGCTTTGTTGCTGAGACATGGAGTGAGACTGAAGAGGAATCTGAAGCCTCATCCAGTTCCAGTGATGATGAGGATGATGCAGATGAAAATGAGTTCTGCATGATGGCCATCAATGCATCACAACAAAACTCTGATGAAGAATCAGAATCAGATTCAGACACTCACCCAGATGAAGATCAGGTAATCAATTATTTTGATTTTAATTCTGAAGATTTCAAAAGTGAATTTAAGACACTATGCCTAGACCTATTAAAATCTGAGAAGGAGATAATATCTCTCAGGAATCAATTGTCTGAGCATAGTATCCTAAACTCAAAGAACCTCAAGCTCTCTAAGGAGTTAGAATGCTGTAGGGAGGAGATAGCTTCACTGAAAAGTGAACTATCAAAGGCCAAAAAGTTTGAAGAATCTCTAAATGGGAGAAGTATCAGACTGATGGACATCACAAGCACAGTGAACTCTAGATTCAATAGTACACTGGGCTTGGGTGCCTCATCCAGCCAACCTATAGTGTTAACAACTCCAATCAAATTTGTCTCTGACAAAGGAAAGGGAGTAGTAGAGGTGGCTAGGAAGAATGCAGACCTGCCAGAGAAAATTTCAGTTCAACAAAATGCGTCGAGCAGAGCTCGACGATCGTCGAACGAAGCTCGACGATCTTACCAAAGATCGTCGACCTCAGCTCGACGACACCCAAACTCCAAACTCAAGCACTATCGATCTTCGAACAGAGATCGACGATCTGACCCAAGATCGTCGACCTCAGCTCGACGATCGTCGAACAAAGTTCAGAATTGTGAACACATTTTCAATGGCTCAGTCAAATTCAATCCTAGAAGTTGCACATCCCATGGACTCAACCCCTATACTGAATGGATAGTACCTCCTAGGAGATACCATCCTGAAGGCTATAAGATTCAACCTGGGATGTCCTTTATTTCAGAATTTAAAGGTTATCAACCTAGGCCCAAGGTTAACTGGGTCAAAAACAAATAAGCTGTTTTTGTGCAGGTGAAGACCTATCCAGCATCAAACCATCAATGGTATCTGGATAGTGGGTGCTCAAAGCACATGACAGGGGACAAGGACAATTTCACTTCCTTCAAAGCCAAGCTTGGACCCAAAGTAATTTTTGGAGACTCAAGCTTTGGAACTACAAAAGGATATGGTGCAGTCCAAATTGGCTCAGTCACCTTCAAAAAGGTGGCATATGTTGAAGGACTCAAGCACAACCTGATAAGTATCAGTCAATTGTGTGATGAAGGATATCAAGTAACCTTCAACAAAGCCATATGCAAAGTCCAGTCAGTGGACAACACAACTGTGTTGACAGGTAACAGAAGAGGTAACATTTACTTAGTGAATTTTCTTTCACCTGTAGTAGATATATGCCTGTTTAACTCCATTTCAAAACCAAACAGTTTGTGGCATAAAAGACTAGGACACATTAACCTTAGAACCATTGCTAGGCTATCCAAAGACAACCTTGTTAGAGGACTACCTTCTGGTCCCTACAAGAAGGAAGAACTTTGCAAGGCATGTCAATTAGGCAAGCAAACTAAAAGTAGTTTTAACTCAATTAATAAGAGTGATTCACCTAGGATTTTGTACCTATTGCATATGGATCTTTTTGGACCCATATCAGTGCAAAGCCTAGGAGGGAAATCCTATACTTTGGTGATTGTAGATGACTTCTCAAGATTCACTTGGGTATTCTTTCTGAGGAAGAAGTCTGATAACTTCAAGTGTTTGACAGATTTTCTCAAATGCATTCAGATTGAGTTCAACACTCACATTGCCCTGATCAGAAGTGATCATGGGACAGAGTTTGATTCTCTTCTCATGCAAGAGTTCTGTCAAAGTGAAGGGATCAGGCACACTTTCTCAGCTCCTAGAACTCCTCAACAAAATGGGGTAGCTGAAAGGAAAAATAGAACCCTAATTGAATCTGCTACTACATTGTTGTCAGATGCTCACCTACCTCTATCCTTTGGGCTGAGGCAGTGAACACCTCCAACTATGTGTTGAACAGAAGCCTGATACATAAACTGAAGGGCAAGACTCCTTATGAACTGCTCAAAGGGAAGAAACCTAAAGTAAACTATTTTAAAGTTTTTGGTTGTATTTGCTATGTTCATAATAATGACAAGAAGTATCTAGCTAAATTTCAAGCCAAAGCTGATGAAGGAGTGTTTCTGGGATACTCCGTGATCAGCAAGGCCTATAGGGTGTACAACAAATCTTCTTGTAAAATTGAAGAGTCTGTTCATGTTGTTTTTGATGAAGCTAACATGTCTTTCAAGGGGAAGAATGCTTCTACCATAGAACCTTTGCAGGTACATTCTTTAGCTGAAGACTTGAACAAACTGGAAATTACTGAAAAGAATGACAGCAGTGATGATGAAGAAGAAGTTCAACATCTAAAAGAAAATCACCTTGAAGAACCAGTTGTTGTTCCACTAGAGGAAACAACAACACAGGCTGGTGAACAATCAACACCTCCTGTTGATTTAGTAACAATAAGAGATCATCCAATTTCCCAAGTTATTGGAAACATCTCAGCTGGTGTGCAAACCAGAAATCAGGTCAACCAGAACCTAATGCACACTTGCTTCCTATCTCAATTTGAGCCTCAATCCATTCAAGATGCAGAGCAAGATCCACACTGGATCATTGCAATGCAAGAGGAGCTGCATCAATTTGAAAGAAATCAGGTTTGGGAACTAGTGCCTAAGCCAAAAGATCATCCCATTGTTGGAACAAAGTGGGTCTTCAGAAATAAGCTGGATGATCAAGGAGTCATAGTCAGAAACAAGGCAAGGCTTGTTGCTCAAGGGTACTCTCAACAAGAAGGAATAGATTATGATCAGACCTTTGCACCAGTTGCAAGGTTAGAGGCCATCAGAATATTCCTAGAATATGCTGCTCACAAAGGATTCAAAGTATACCAAATGGATGTGAAAAGTGCATTTCTTAATGGGGACATCAAAGAGGAAGTCTTTGTTAGACAACCTCCAGGTTTTATCTCTCTAACTCACCCTGATTATGTTTACAAACTGCATAAAGCATTGTATGGTCTCAAGCAAGCTCCCAGTGCATGGTATGAGACCCTAGCATGCTTTCTTCTGGAAAATGGTTTTATTAGGGGGAGAGTAGACCAAACTCTTTTTATTAGAACCCATAAGTCCCACACCCTACTAGTACAAATCTATGTAGATGATATCATATTTGGCTCTACTGATTCAAATTTGTGCAAGAGGTTCTCCAACCTAATGCATTCCAAATTTGAAATGAGTAGCATGGGTGAGCTCTCCTTCTTCTTAGGATTGCAAGTCAAGCAACATGCTGAAGGCATCTTTATTTCTCAAGCCAAGTATGCAAAAGAATTGGTCAAGAAGTTTGGTATGTCTGAAGCATCTTGTATGAAAACACCCATGCCTACCAATGCTGTATTGGATGCTGATCAGCATGGGAAGCCAGTTGATCAGACAACATATAGAGCAATAATTGGCTCTCTACTGTACCTTACAGCTAGCAGACCAGATATAATGTTTGCTACATGCATATGTGCTAGATTCCAAGTTAACCCTAGAGAGTCACACCTAACACTAGTTAAAAGGATTCTTAGGTATGTAAAGAGTTGTCCAAATCTAGGACTCTGGTATCCAAAAGAATCAGGATTTGAATTAACTGGATTTTCAGATGCTGATTATGCTGGATGCAGAATAGACAGGAAAAGCACCAGTGGAACATGTCAGTTCCTTGGTGACAGACTTGTCTCCTGGTTTTGTAAGAAGCAAACATCTGTGTCAACTTCAACTGCTGAAGCTGAGTATATGGCTGCAGGCAATTGTTGCTCACAAATATTGTGGATACAAAATCAGCTTCTAGACTATGGTTACAACTTAGAGCAGTCAAAAATTTTCTGTGATAATACTAGTGCTATTTCTATAGCACAAAATCCAGTCCTCCATAGTAGGACAAAACACATAGAAATCAGGCATCATTTCCTAAGGGATAATGTAGAGAAAAACAAAATTGAACTTCAATATATTCCTACTGATTTGCAAAGGGGAGATATTTTCACCAAACCCTTGGATGAAAAGAAACACAGGTTCTTCCTAAATCAGTTAGGCATGATAGATGGAGGAAGTCTTAATTAAAATCCAAGATTTTGAAAAGCTAAAACAGACCAAGACTAGGCTAAAAATTCTGTCTTTTGAATGAGTTTAGACTCTGAACTGCGCTCGACGTTTTCTCAAAAATCGTCGGACGGAGATCAACGATTTTCCAAAAATCGTCGACCAGAGATCGACGCTTTTGCTATCGTCGATCTGAGTTCAGAGCCTTCGCTAGACCTAGAATTTTTCTTCTTCTGTTCAGAGGCCGTCGAGCTGAGCTCGACGTTTTTCAACATCGTCGAACGAAGATCGCCGATTTTGAAGACTCTTCAGATTCCCTCTGTAGCCTAAATCGTCGAGCTGAGATCGACGCTTCGTCGAGCTGAGCTCAACGATTTTCTTTTTCGCCGTCGAACCCTAATATAAAATCATTTTTCAGCCGTCGTTCTCCTTTTACGCTTTCATACTCTGCAACTTTCTTCCTTTTCCCTCCAAATTTTCTACGCTTGGTCGTTTTTGGTTTTCTGTTGCAGGTACACATGGCTGATTCGAGTGCTGCTATTGCCAAGATGAAGTTCGACACCGGTTTCGACATAGACATAAACTCATTTGATGGAAGCGATCAGCGCTTCAAGGATGTTCTGAATCTATTCAGAGAACAACAGCTAACCCAGATAATGACTACCAGGATGAAGATTGCATCAGAGGAGATTAAGGAATGGTGTTATACCGCAGCAGATGAGACTGAGAATACTGTTGTCGGCACCATTAAGGGGACCCAGGTAATTCTATCCCCGACTTTATTAACTGAAGTCTTTCAACTCAGTACTGGAGAAGACTCCATTGATCTGTCTGGAGAGGAGTATGCCTCCATGTTAGATAGGATGGGTCATAATGTACTTAACCCTAATAAGCTGCTGAAAAAGAATCTGGCTATAGAATTCCAGTTCCTGGCTGATGTAGTTGGGAAGGTGCTGTTGGCCAAGCACTCAGCTCATGACACAATTTCCAGGTATCAGTTCTGCCTGATGGGAGCCTTACTGGATAAGAAACACCTCGACTGGGGCTCCATCTTCTTCACCCTGATTAAGAAGAAGATAAGCAAGTCTGCAGTCAGTTTTGGAAGAATCTTGGGGGTCTTTCTGCACTCAAGGTGCCCTGACCTTTTGACCTCTTCTGGGATGTTCATCAATGCATCCAAGAGGCTCTCCTGTGCCCTCTTCAGTAAATGGGACAGGCAGATAATCAACCCCTGCAGGGCTGCTGCAACACTTCACTCAGGCACAAGGACCAATCTGGTCACTCCTTCAGTAGAAGAGCTGCCTGCTTCTTCTTCTCCTCAAGCCATATCCACCCAAGCCACATATACCCAAGCCATCACCTCCTCACCACCAGTCTCCACCATCATTATCTCATCTCCCATTACCATTTCCTCACCTATGTCAACCCCTCCACCATCCTCCTCAGAGGACTTCCATCCTCTCTTTTCCTATCCATTCCACACTCAACCATCATTCTCCCTTTTAGAGGATTCCTTCATGGATGACTCTCTCTCTTCTCCTCCTGAGACATCTTCCCTCCACCAAATGCTCACTGACATCCTCTCTCAACCCTCCTTCATACCCTCCTTTACTCTCCCACTCTCCACCTCAACCTTCTCTATCCCCATCATTCCATCTTCTGAACCAACAATCCCTACTCCACCTACCTCCACCTTTTCAGCTTCAGTCACCATCCCTCCATCCACCTTGACTACTACCTCTGCTCAAGCCTCACTTGGGCATGTAGATCTTTCTAGCCTGGCTGACAGGCTCTATGAGTTGCTAGCTCCCAAGCTGGTATCTCTGCTGGAGTCCTCCCTGACTCCACTCCTGAAGCAAGTCCAGGAGCTGTCCACCAAGCTTGATTCTTTTTCCTCCTCCCAGGCAATCCCTTCTACGGGGTGCCTTGGTTCACCTCTCTCTGAACCAAGGCAGGGGGAGATGCCTTATTAAGAAGTGGATGTGCCAGCTCCAGCTCCAGCTTCTACTCTCTCAGCAAGCTCAGGATGTGCTTTTGCACTTAATCTGCAGAGGTTGCTATCCAGATTTGATACAGCCTATCTCAGCTGTCTGCCTCCAATTACTGCTGAAGATCTGTCCAAGGCCATTGTGCCTGTACCTGTCTGTAATCCCAGCCAGATTGTTTCCTATATCAAGTCATGGAAGGCTGTGGATGTATCTGATGCTGCTACTAAGACCACTGTGCCTCCTTTTGTTGATACTGCTGCTGCTGACATAGAAATGATTCCAGCACCTAATGCTGAGGAAATTGTTGTTGAAACTGATGATGCAAAGCTTACCTCATACTTGGAAGATCCCACTCCTCCTGCTGCTGATTCTGCTATCCCTGCTGCTTCCTCTCCTCCTGCTCCTTCTCCTGCTGCTGCTGCAAAGCTCAAAGCTCAAGAAGAATATCTCAGAAGAATTGATGCTTTATATGATCAACCTCAGAGTTCTGAAAGTGATCAGTACAGAACTGATTCTGATGATTCTGCCAGCACAATTGCCAAAAAGAGAAAAGCCAGAAGTAAAGCAATGATGTCAGTTCCTCCTGCCAAAGCCAAAGACTCCAATGACATTCCATATTACATTCTGCATGACTGCCCCATCACTGAACCATGGATGCAATTTTCCAAGAACCAACTAAAGGCCATGAAAAAGAGAAGAAAGCTTGACAAATATGAAAAAGGATCATCTCAACATCAGCCTCCTCCTCCTCCTCCTCTAGACTCTGGATCAGGCTCAGCTCCTCAAGCTCCAGCTCCTAGACAAAGTTCCTCTCAATCCTATTCTAAGTATTACCAAAAGGGACAACATCAAAGAGGATATCAACCCGGAAGGGGTAGTTACAGAGGAAATCAAAGAGGACAGAGACCCTATGAAAGGGAAGGACAAGGCCATTCTGACTCTACTTCAGGTCCTTACCCTTACAAACTGAAAGACACAGTTGCTCCAAGGACCTCTCCTGCTCCTGAATCTCTCAACAAATATGAACCTGCTGTTCCATATGAGGATCCTGAGAACAATCCTGTGGCCTGGACTGCTAGGATGAAAGAGTTGGCTGCTCTTGATCAGATTAAGAAGGCTAGAGAACAAGGCAAAGAAATATCCAACATTACAACCTTATCAGAACAAAGAAAGAAAGAACTGGAAAAGTATGCCTCAAAGAAATTTTTCAATCCAGAAGAGTACATGAAGCTGCACCCAGAGGCTGTAGTTCCAAGGCCAAGATCTCAAACCTCTCTAGGTGCAGAAGATGACAGAAGGTCCAAGAAAGAAGCCCTAAACCCTAACAGAGAAATTTTATTTAAAAAGGGAACTGAAAAGAAGTGATCTGTGTAAGCAAACATATCATCCACCTTTGGATATCTGCTGCTATTTATCTGTGATATGCATTGCTGTTTCTCTGCATTTTGTATTTAACTTCTATATTATTGAATGCTCTTTATGATTGTCTGTAAATAGTAATCCTAACCCAAATAGGGGGAGATTGTTGGAACACCCTATTACTAATTTGGGTAAGGATCACTATGCTTGTCTTAGGATCCTAGTTGACCTAGTTGTATAGTTGAGAAGGTCAACATTAGAATGAGTCTAGGGCCTAGAACTTAGTTTTGAAGCTGCCCCCAAGACCACTCCAAGATCAAGGATGAAGAGCTAAGTCTAAAGCAATTTTCGTCGAGCTCAGGTCGACGAATCGTCGAACTCAGTTCGACGCTCTCTGAGCTCAACTTCAACAAATCGTCGAACTCCGGTCGACGATCTTCGAGCTCAGATCGACTATCTGCTTTTAGCTAGCTTCTGCTTAGTCGTCGAACTCCCCTCGACTATCGTCTAGCTCAGTTCGACGATGCCTCCTTCAGCTGTTTCTCAGGTCGCTGAGCTCAGTTCGACGATCTTTGAGCTCAGTTCGACGATTTCTGTCTGCTTATCTCAGTTCATCTCTGAGCTCAGTTCGACGATCGTAGAGCTCAGATCGACGATTATTTGGAGAGATCAACGTCTTCAAGATTTCAAATGCTGCTGATTCTTTGGAATGTTTTTGAATATTATCAGCATTTATGACAGAAGATCTCCCAGCCGTTTGGAGCAAGTTTCAAGGTATCATTCAGAGAATGTTTGCTGGACTTTCCTCTAAAAGACAAGACCATTTATGGAAAACATTTATGACTGACCAACGGCCATCTTTGGACAAGGAGAATATTCAGAAAATCAATTCTATTACTATGGTCCTTAGATATACAGAACAATAACAACAAAAAATTTACAGAGCTGATAGACAGAAAGAAAAAGAAAACACACAGAAGAATACTGTTAGTAGAAGAACAAGAAAACTACAACATCATGATCTTCTAGCTGACTAAGTGTTCTTGCATCCTCATCTTAGATCTCCAGACACATCATCTTTCAGCTGTCCTGCTGAAACCATTCTTTGCTGGAGATCAAGTTCTGAAGACCTATCACCCTTCTGCAAAGCTTCTCTGCCTGAACCTCTCTACATCTCAGGGGGAGCTTTGACATCTTCAATCCACTTGTGCTTCTCTCATTTGATTGAGAACAGAGAAGACAACTTCAACTTTTACTTTTTCTTTTCCTGCTGTAAAAGGGTTCTTGAACTCCCTTCAAAAGTTCTGTCTGGTTCTGAGAGCCTTGTCAAAACTCAGTGGTGGCAAGACACCTTATCAAAAAATCTAGCTTTGGTTTTTGTGCACCTTATCAAAAGCTCATTGGTGTCAGGACACCTGATCAACTCAGTCCTGAGTGGATTCCTACCAAGGGTGGTAGAAGAGTGGATGTACCCAGTTTTGGGGAACCACTATATTCCCTTGTGTCTTCTGGTTGTGCTTGTGTGATTTGTCTGCTGTGTGCTGTGTCCTTTTCCTTTCAGTTTTTAAGTTTCTGTTAGCACTCTACACTATAGCTTAAATAGAATTTTAATTTGTGTTATTTTATTAATCTGTGAAAAATTATTTTAAGTAAACTCTATTCACCCCCCTCTAGAGTTGAGATAGATCTTACCCTCACTTTCACCGTCTTTTCTCCTTGTACGATTTGATGGTAATGAATAAGCTTTTG
This sequence comes from Platanthera zijinensis, assembly GCA_039513925.1. NCBI lineage: Eukaryota > Viridiplantae > Streptophyta > Magnoliopsida > Asparagales > Orchidaceae > Platanthera > Platanthera zijinensis. Next base: position 102,715,821 of record CM077089.1, read on the forward strand.
TTCATTAATTTTTACTGCATTCTTTTTCTGTCTTTCAAAGTTATAGCAATGTACAATCCTTATTTTAAGTTTACTCGAATTTATGAGTTTTTGTCATGAAGAGAAAACATAACTTGTAGCGTTGTAGTGATTGATGAGATGTTATATAGTTGCATTTAATCGCTCCTAACCATGGTCATAGGATGTGTTATAGTTATCCAGGATTGTTAATATTTACTAAAAGTTTGATCAACCGTGTCTTTAATCTAGGAAATGTTTTGTAGAATCCGACGTGCCAAGTCCTGAGGTTTATTTCATGGTGTTTCTTTGTTGCGCATCTTAGTGGTCAAATCCACTGACCACAAGGTTTGTTTCCTTATTAGTCTCTTGTGGAACTCTACTGGTGTTTGGGCATCTGCGGTAATTGGGGGAGTGTAGAAGACTCCCCTGCAGAAAGACGGATTTTAACATCTGTGGTGGTGTATCCAGAGAAGTGACCACCCTGCCTGTTTTTTTGGGTAGAGTCAATCACATGTTTCTAATAAAGTTTTGGAGTGTTCTTTCTAATGATTTAATCATGCTTCCTCCCCTTTTTTAGGGGTGTCTGGCGTGATTTGTCGTATATGATGATTCACGTAGGTTCTTTTTTTCTAATTTTTGTACTTTAATTATGTACTCTTGGTCCTGGTTTGGTACCCCGTTTGGCCTTTGTTTACTTTTTGGCTTACTTTTCCTGCCACTACTCGTACCTTCTTGCTGAGGTGTTCTTTCTTTGTAATGCATCAGGTTCAGAGCTTTTGCAGGTAGTGGAGCTTGTTTTTGGACTCTTCTTAGCAGCAGTGTCGGCTGTGGTTTTGCACCTCGCTATAACGAGGTTGTTTGTCATTTCAGTTTTCTTTTCCTAGTTAAGACATACTTTGTACTATTGGTTTGTGTCAGTTTGTTGACGCCCACAGAGTTATTGATTTTTACACTTGCTAGCTATTGATGTCTCCTTTATGCTTGGTTCAGATTACTTGCTCTCTGGGATGATTTATTTCTAGAGCTGCATGTTAGATATTTGTAAGCTTATAAAAACCTATTATTAGTAAAGCATACATGCAATCTATTTCAAAATGAAGTAACTACTTTCTGGTCAGCGTAAAGACTTTTTTCTATACTTATTATAAATCTAGAGTTGCATAGCATGAGTTGTTCCTCTTGGACAATTATACTCATGTAGGTTGTTAGAGTCAATTTAAACAAGTATCTTTCGCAAACGTATAACTATATTTTGAATAGTGAACTAAATGATCCACTAAGCCGAGGGATGCGGGTATCTTCTCAGATTAAACTGGATTTCATTCATAATAACATATATGTTTCTTTTAAAACTATAGAGTGTGGAGTCTTGCCTGAGAGTCTGCAGTAATCCCCTGCATGGCACGACATCACGATGCATATTTTCCCTTACTCTGACATAGCTTAATTGTTGGGAAAATGCGGGTTGTGATAAAATTGACATGCAAGAGGAGGAATTCCACTTGCCTTGAACCTTCGAATAACCTCGGCCAGCTCGTACTGCTACAAGGATCGGCCTCAAAAAGGCCATATCAACGTTTCCTAAAAATTTTAAATGGGAAAAGGGTAAAAATTGATAACCCTAATGTATAAAAATCGAGGAATCGAAGAAAACTTACCATGGTCGCATAGCCCTCGCCAAGAGCTTTTCGAATCTCTAAACTATTTATGAAATCGACCACCATATCTCTGGAAATCGCCGACCAAACGCACGCCTAGTCCGCTGCCCGTCCTATATCGTGAAAAGTTCGTCGTCTTGTTTAGGGAAGATGATTAATAGTAGTGTTCGGCCTCATTAGTCTATTTGTACTTATATATATTATATATATTATTAATTATACCTATACTACAATTCCAACGGCGAAGTCATTATCGAAATCCGAAAAACCAAACACGGGCAAACACCACTCGAAGCCAAAACACAAGCATTCCCAAAAGGCTCCACCGAGTCACCAAATCAGGCCCAACTCGCAACGGAATCTTGCAAAAAGGCTAAAATACAACCACACTAAAAACCTAAAGAGCAAAAAAACCACGCTCTAACCACTACACATGACAAACACGCGTCAACGTAATGCCCTGACGTCATAAATATGCCAATAAAAGAAATAAGGAAAACATCGAGAAATCAGGGGAGTTACATCCACTCCCCCTAAAAGAAAGTTTCATCCCGAAACTTTACGCACAAAACATCTATTATAGAAGAAGGAAATAACCAAGGGTTATCGAAAAGATTACATACCAAACAAACTAGGAGAACAGATTAGGATGAGCCGCCCTCATAGCTGACTCTAACTCCCAAGTCGCGCTCTCAACATCTTGGTTCTGCCACAAAATGTTAACCATCGGTATTGTCTTCCTTCGCAATACCCAATCTTGAGTATCCAAAATGCGAGCAGGCACTTCCACATAAGAAAGGTTAGGCTCTAACTAGGGCACATAATCAAGAACTTGCCTATCGCTTAGCACACACTTCCGCAATTGGCTCACGTAAAAAACATCATGCACACTGGGAAAATTTTCGGGCAACTCCAGCCTATAACCAGACACACCAATCCGCTCAATAATTCCAAATGGTCCCACATACTGATGACTTTTTAGTCTTCATTTTTGGTATAATTTAGTTTAAGAAATTCCTAAGTTTATTTATAATTTTATTTATTTTATGTATGTTTTGTTTTATTTCTCGTTTAATGTCTTTTATGTTATGATATTATAATCTCTAACTTTATTATGTGTTTTTGTTATGTTATGTTTTAGTATGTTTGTTATTTATTTTCATGTTTTGTTTAAGGTGTTATTATTTTTATATTTATGTCTTATTATGTTGCATTATATTATGTGATGTTTAGCTTTTATGTTCAATATTTATACATATTATTATGTGTCTAATGCTTTGTTTTGTTTTGTTTTGTTTTGTAGGTTCAAGCATGGTGCAGCCCTGCCTCCTCCATTGCATGTGAAGCAGCCCTCTTCATCTAAATGTCCTACCCGAGCCCCTCCATATGGTGCAGCCCACAAGATTTGGAGCAGTCCAAGCCTACCCGATCCCTCCATATGGTGCAGCCCACAAGATTTGGAGCAGCACCTAGCCCTCTACCCGAGCCCAAGCAAGTAGCCCACAAATCCATCCTTTTCCTCCTACCTGAGCCCCTTCATTTGGTGCAGCCCCTCTCTTCCCTCATCATTCATTGCATGCATTTAATCTCCCATTCTCTTTCCTCCCATTTATTATCATTCATGCATCTCCTATATGCTATGGCCGACCCCTCCCTTTTTCCCCTTCTACACACTTCTATTCATCCCCCTTTCTACTAAATAATTCCAATTTTAATTAATATCATACATTGAACCCTTCTCTCTCCCCCCTTCATTAAATATCATGCATGAACTTCCCCCAACATGCATGGTCGGCCACCCCCCTTGGCTTCCCCCTCTTCATTTCCATCTAGAACATTCTCCCTCTCCAATAAAATGAACCCCTTCCCTCTTATTTTGCTAGGTAGTTTTTTAGTGAAGTGTTTGAGTTAGATTTTGTAGAGAGCAAGTGAGATAGTTTAGTTTTCTTCTTTCTTTGTGCTAAGTAGATCTCTTTGTTGTAATAGTCTTTTAATTAGTGTAACATTTTCTTGTCTTTATTATTGTGTACCCCTTTTTATTAAGCAATGCAAATGATTTCTCTTTATTTTCTTTTGTTTACTCTCTCTTTGTAACGCCCCCGAATTTTCGATGATTTATTTTAAATCCTTTTCGGCGTTACGTTGACGTTTTCCGTCTCGAGCCGTTGTTAGAGTACCTCGTTAGGTGTTCTTAGAGGTTTAGCCTGTTTGCGGGTTTCCCCAGCTAGCCGGTGTCTGTTTTGGAGACCCGGTTGAGCCTTTCAGGGAATTCTCGTGTTTGGCTTCGGGCGAGGTTAGCTCGAGTTTTGTTCGTCGGAAGTCGTTTTTGACTTCGCCGTTGTTCTCGTAGCCCGGGTATTTAGCTACGGTGCGATTTTGGTCGAAATCCGAGGACGTCGTGTTTTCGCGTCGTTTTGGCGGTAGTTAATGTTTGCGAGTCGTCATTTTTCTATGTGACGGCACGTCTCTTGGCGCATGTGTCGCGTGGCGCGCGACTCGCGCGAGCCGGTGTGGGTTTTTGTTTAGTGTGCGTGTTGTGCGTGTGAGGTTAATAATATTTGTGCGTGCGTGTGCGTGCGCGCATGTGCTTGCATGCGTGGATGAAAGTGTGTGCGCGGAGGGGTGCGATTTCGTGCGTATAATGCGTGTTTTGTTTATATAGGAATGTTAGTAATTAGTCTTTGTTTAGTTATTAGGTTATTTAATTGGTTATTAAGTATATTAATTATAATTTATATAATATAATATAAGAAATAAGCCCCCCCCCTTGTAATTAAAACCCCCCTTATTAAAAACCTAAACCGGCTCCCCCTAAGCTACAGCCCTCCCCTCCCCCTAATAAAACCCAAGTAACCGGCCCCTCCCCCTAATAAAAACCTAAGCAGCCGTTCCCCCCCCCCCCTTTATAAAAAAAAAAACTGCAGCCGGCCCTTGATAAAAAAAAAACCGCAGCTTTCTTCCCCCCTCCTGTGCGAAATCCCGAGCCCGAGCGGAAACCGCCCTAGCCGGCCCCCTTCCGCCGCCCGCCGCCGGCCGCCCCGGTCCCCTCCTTCCGATCCGAGCCCGGATCCGCACTCCCCTCGCCGAGAGCTTCGAGCCGAGGTAGTCTATTCGTCATTCCTCCATGAATTTCCAATTTGATTTCGTTTTGGATTTCTCTTTGTTTTGGGATATTCTTGCTTTTTGTTTGATTAGAATGCAATCTTAGGTTATATTGGAGGTTTTGGTGGTTTGTTGGAGCCTTTCGTGCTCTTGGAAATCCGCCATAGCGCCGTTGTGCCGGCGAATTTTTCGGTGACACGTGCGAGGCAAGTGCTTCTCCTCTTTTCGCCGTTTGGCCTCTCTTTTTCCCTCTATTGCATGTTAAATTCATTAGTAAATAGTTAATTTTGTCGTAATAACGATCCTCCTAACCCTAATCCCTATTGAATCGCGCTAGAAAAAAATTAGGATTTCTACCCTCCCGCTAGTAGCTTCCGATTTAGGACGGCGTCGCGGTAGGTGTGTAGTGTAGATATGGGTTAGCGTCGGGTTGAGTTCATGTTAGGCCTAGGTGTAGGTCTAGGTTGTGGGATTTTTCCTAGTTTGCCTATTTGAGGTGTTTAGGTGTAATTGTGCACGCACGGCCTATGGTCGTGCGTCTTTTAAATCGTGCGACCCAATGTCGGTGCTCGTACGCTAGGCTTAGGATCGAGTGAGTGTACTCACTCGCAGCGGCGTTGCGTAATCGCAACGACTAATCCCTTAGCGTTGATTTCTCCCCGAGTGTTTTGCTCGTGTATCGAGAGTCCCTTGTCGGCTGTTACTTTTCGAAGGCCGAATCGTGGGTTGTGGTCAGTAGTGGTGGTGGATGGCTCTTTTAGGGGTTGTGTGGCGTGATGTAGCCTTGACCACACTCTTTACCTTGACCCGAGTAGTTTTCTGGGCAAGTGAGTGATGGGTCTTTTGTGCCTTCACGTGTCAACCCTTGAGCAATTTGTTGACTTGGAATTAGTGGTTGGGCGATTTGGAACGTTTTCAACCTGATTCCAAGTTTCTTGTTTTTGCTACTGCCGCCTCTCACAATTTAGGATGTTAGGCGTTTCTTCCGTAGGTGTTGCAGCATTTTTTTTTTGGCATCATGGCCATGTTGACTCTGCAGGTTGTTAGGCAGAGTAGTTGCTGTTTACCCGCACTTGGTGCAGGTTTGCTTTTCGCCCTTCCTTGGGCATTGTTGTTTTTACTCTAGTTTGTACTCTCTTTACTTTACCTTACCTGCTTTTACCTTACTTTCCCTTTTTAGCACTTGCATCCCTTTTTCCTTGCTCTGAGGTGTTCTATTTTTCTTCTGAACGCCTCAGGTTCTGGGCGGTAGCCAGTAGGTGGCTGTTGCTGTGGTGCTGTTGGAGGTCCTTCTGTTGCCTGTTGAGACTCTCTTGAGTCATTGTGAGGTAGTTTTACTGCACTTCCTACAGACATACATACTTGCCAGTGGGTTCGTGTCAGCTGTTGGCGCCCCTGGTAGTTTTACCTTTTGCACTAGATATGTTTACTTTTACTGCTACCCTGTCTTTGGGGACCTAGTTTATTTGCTCTGGGAAGTTTTATGCTAGGATGCTAGCTATTTTAAAACTATAAAACCTCAACTATATTATGTATAAAGCATGATCAGCATGATTTCTAAAAAGAACTCACTTAGCGTACTTTCTTAAATTACGTATAACAAATGAATTTTCCTATATATGTATAAATTAAAACTAGAGTTTTGGTTCAGCGTAAGGGTCCTTCGGGATCACTTATGCGCTCATTTAGGATGTTGACATAACTGAAGTATTTTCCGCTACGTATAAAAATCAGTTTTGAAACCGTGGACTCTTTGGTCCACTGAGCCGAGGGATACGGCCAATAAATAAATCAAGTTTTTATAATCAAATAAGTCATGATTTGAAAGGATTTGGAGTGTCGCCTGAACGTCGGCAGTTATCCCCTGCTCGACGTGGCATCACAGCGCGTAGATTTTCTCTTACTCTGATTTAATAAATAGTGAGAAAAATGCGGGTTGTGACAGTTGGTATCAGAGGGAGGTTGCTTGACAATTGGTCGGGCAACCTTCCTTTGTTTGTGTTAGATGTTTAGAGTCATATCATACACACACCGACATGTCATCGGCACGTTTTGGCTGAAGCACGAACACTGCACTACACGCATAAGCATAACATGAAGTATACGGGGCATATTATGTATTTTACGATACATAATATGTGGTTGTATATGGATCCACCATAGGGGCAACATGCGAGGGTTATGTATTATGGGGTGCATAACCTCACCGCATGGATGCGACTAGCACGTTTTCTTTTTTAGTTGCATGAGAATGTTATGTATTATGGGATGCATAACATTTTCATGTGTACTCCGCCATGGCATGCACTAGGGCCTTTTTAGAATGCATAGCATAACCATGCATAGCATAACATCGCATAAGCACAACGCGCCAAGCTAAAGACGTGCAGGATGACATGTGTACACACATAATTTTTTTTTGAGTCAAAAAGAATATAAATTCATGCATTCCCGATCTAGGCACAAGAGTCAGTGATGGTGGTGAACCATCTTAGGCTAAGCATATCATTCCTTTTTATATTAAATAAAATAAAATCTCAGAGCAAGTATAGCAGCAGAAGATCATATTTATGTATGTATTGTCTGTACCTTTTGTCTAATCCTAGGAGTTTAGCTAAGTTCTAATCGTTGTTATGTTTTAATTTTCCTTATAGTATGCCGCCGAAGCGTAGAGTGACGAGGTCGACTCCCCAGTCTGAGGGTGAGTCCTCCGGTGCTCAAAGTGATGCGTTGGTGGAAAGCCTGAGGCAGAGTAACGAGGCCTTATCAAGGCAGGTGGTGGAGTTGCAGGCCCAGATGCAGTCCTTTTTATCCGGAGCGGCGGGTCAGACTCCGGGAGTTCAGGACCCCGCCGTGGGTACAGCTGTTCTAGCCCCTCCTGCCCCTCCTGCTCCTCTCGTGCCTCCAGTGGTGGTGCCCCCCGGGATGGCTTTCATCTCCCAGTTTCAGCGGCTGCGACCTCCTACCTACGATGGTAAGGCGGACTATATGGTACTGGATGACTGGATGATCACCATGGAGGAGATGTTTCATTACTCCGGGGTGACTGAGGACCAGAAGGTGATGTTAGCTGCCTATCAGCTGAAGGGGCTAGCGAAGAGCTGGTGGATGCGAGAGAAGGAAGGCATGGTGGGAGGATGTACTTGGGCATCCTTCAAAGAGATCCTGATGAGGAAGTTTCTACCGTCAGTAGAGCGAGACAGGCTGATGAATGACTTTATTCATCTGAAGCAGAGGCAGCTCTCCGTCAGCGATTACGAGATTGAGTTTAGCAAACTCAGTCGCTTTGGTCCTAGCTTGGTGAGCTCCGAGGAGGACAGGGTGAAGCGGTTTCTTGGTGGCCTGAGGAGTGACGTTCAGCAGCTAGCGGTCGCCCACGGAGCGGTGACTTATGCAGGGGCAGTTGAGGCCGCTTTGAAGGTAGAGGCTATCGAGAACGCGAAGCAGCGCGATCAGCAGGCGAGGAGCAAGAAGAGGAGGTCAGTTGAGGAAAAGGGTCCCCAGGTTCTTGGTGCTGCTTCTGAGAAGAAGAGCAAGGTAGTGTGCAGTTTCTGTGGCCATCCGGGTCACCCAGCTGAGAGGTGCTTCAAGAGGGCAAGGGTCCAGAAGAAGGAGCATGTGCATGCTATCCAGGGTGCTCCTAGGAGGGATGTTCCTTGTCCTGTCTGCAAGCGACCCGGTCACGATGCTGCTCAGTGCTGGTCCAAGGATCGTGTTTGCTACCAGTGTGGCCAGAAGGGCCATATTAAGTCGAGGTGCCCTCAGGTTCAGTCCGCTCTTCATGCTGTTCCGCTTCAGGCTTTACCTCCGCCTCAGCCGGTGGACAAGGGTAAAGGGAAGCTGAATGTGGTATCTTCAGCGGAGGCTGAGACTTCGACGCAGGTCATTTCAGGTAACCCCCCCCTCGCTTGACTTTCTCTTTTGTAGCAGTTTTAGTGTTGCTATTGTTGTGTTAATTGCTTGTGCGTTTAATATTTTGTTTGTGTATAGGGAAATTTAAGGTAAGGAACCGCTGGGCCCGCGTTCTGTTTGACTCAGGTGCTACCCACTCCTTTGTGGCTAGGGCCTTTGTCGAGCGGTGCCAGTGGGTTCTTGATCGTGTTGGTGGTGCCTTTAGCGTCAAGTTCCCCTCGGGTGAATCCGTGATATCAGATCAGGGCATTCTGGACTGCCCTATTTTGTTGGGGGATTATCTGGCCAAGGCTGATCTGAAAGTGTTGGACTTAGAGGATTTCGATGTCATCCTGGGTATGGACTGGTTGTCCCGATATGATGCAGTGATTCAGTGCAGGGGAAAGCGCTTGGATTTCAGAAAGGACAGCGGTCAGCCCGGGAGTGTTTTCGGTGATTCGCGTCGGGACACTCCGGCGATTGCTGCGGTATGTGCTCAGAGGGTTTTTCCTGCTGGTTGTTTTGCTTGTTTAGTCTCAGTGTTGGGGACTGTTAGCAGTGTGCCGCTGTTGGATGAGATTCCGGTTGCGCGAGAGTTTCCTGACGTGTTTCCTAGCGAGCTTCCCGGTCTTCCTCCAGACAGGGATGTGGAGTTCGTGATTGATTTGGAGCCTGGTACGCGTCCGATTGCCAAGGCGCCGTATCGGATGGCCCCGCGAGAGCTGGAGGAGCTTCGTACTCAGCTTGATGAGTTATTGGAAAAGGGCTTCATAAGGCAAAGCTCGTCGCCCTGGGGTGCTCCGGTTCTCTTTGTGAAGAAGAAGGACGGTTCGATGCGCCTTTGTATCGACTATAGAGAGTTGAACAAAGTCACCATCAAGAACAGGTATCCACTGCCCAGAATTGACGATTTATTCGATCAGTTGCGTGGCAGTTCAGTATTTTCGAAGATAGACCTCCGTTCGGGTTACCATCAGCTTAGGATCCGAGAGTCGGATGTTCCACGAACGGCTTTCCGATCGAGGCAGGTACTCTGAAGTACCGCGGCAGGTTTTGCATCCCCGCAGTTGGAGACATCAGAGTTATGGTATGCAAAGAGGCTCACGGATCCAGTGTTTCCTACCACCCGGGATCCACGAAGATGTACCATGATCTGAAGCAGATCGCCTGGTGGTATGGGATGAAGGGTGATATAGCTCGTTTTGTCTCGGAGTGTTACACTTGCAGGCGGGTGAAGGCCGACCATGGGAGGCCTGGTGGCAAATTGGCACCTTTGGAGATCCCGACTTGGAAGTGGGAAAGCATCTCGATGGATTTCATCACAGGCTTACCGAGATCTCCGAGAGGGTTTGATTCTGTTTGGTTGATCGTGGACCGATTGACGAAGTGTGCGCACTTCGTACCTTATAAGATCGACACTCGATGAAAAAGATTGCTGAGTTGTACTTGGATGAGGTCGTCAGATTGCATGGCGTTCCAGTTAGCATCGTTTCAGATCGAGACTCTCGGTTTACATCACGTTTCTGGAGGAGTTTGCAGGAGGGTTTGGGCACTGATTTGAGGTATTCCACAGCTTACCATCCGCAGACCAACGGGCAGACCGAGCGTGTGAATCAGATTGTGGAGGATATGATCCGGTGCTATATTCTTGATCATGGAGGTGCGTGGGATGAGCGTTTGCGGCTCATGGAATTTGCCTACAACAACAGCTACCAAGAGAGTCTACAGATGGCTCCCTTCGAGGCGTTGTATGGGAGGCGCTGCAGAACCCCTCTGTTTTGGGCCGAGGCCGGTGAGAGGCCTGTTTTGGGTCCTGATGCACTCGAAGAGATGGAGGTTTCCGTGAAACTTATTCGGGAGAAGCTTCGAGTTGCTCAGGAGAGGTATGAGAAGAACGCCAATCGGCGTAGGTCCGATTTAGAATTTTCAGTGGATGATTTGGTCTTCTTGAAGGTATCTCCGATGGTAGGAGTGAAGAGGTTCGGCAAGAATCGGAAGTTGGATCCGAGATTTGTGGGCCCGTTCAGGATTTTGGAGCGTATTGGTGTGGCTGCTTATAGGCTGGATCTGCCAGCTAGCTTCCCAGGGGTTCATAATGTCTTTCATGTGAGCCAATTGCGGAAGTGTGTGCGGAGCAGTGGGCAAGTCTTGGACGCTGTGCCCCAGTTGGAGCCAAATCTCTCGTATGTCGAGGTGCCGGTCCGCATTTTGGAAGCTCAAGCTCGAGTGTTGCGGACGAAGTCTATTCCTATGGTGAAGGTTCTTGGAAGAATCAGGATTTGGAGAGCGCGACTTGGGAGCTAGAGTCGGCTATGAGGGAGGCTCACCCTCATTTGTTCCCCTGAGTTGTCGGGTACGTTCCCTTTCTGGTAGTTTGTTTCTTTCCTTCTGTTGTAGGAGTAGTTCTCGCAAAGTTTCGGGTCGAAACTTTTTGTTAGGGGGAGTGACTGTAACGCCCCCGAATTTTCGATGATTTATTTTAAATCCTTTTCGGCGTTACGTTGACGTTTTCCGTCTCGAGCCGTTGTTAGAGTACCTCGTTAGGTGTTCTTAGAGGTTTAGCCTGTTTGCGGGTTTCCCCAGCTAGCCGGTGTCTGTTTTGGAGACCCGGTTGAGCCTTTCAGGGAATTCTCGTTTTTGGCTTCGGGCGAGGTTAGCTCGAGTTTTGTTCGTCGGAAGTCGTTTTTGACTTCGCCGTTGTTCTCGTAGCCCGGGTATTTAGCTACGGTGCGATTTTGGTCGAAATCCGAGGACGTCGCGTTTTCGCGTCGTTTTGGCGGTAGTTAATGTTTGCGAGTCGTCATTTTTCTATGTGACGGCACGTCTCTTGGCGCATGTGTCGCGTGGCGCGCGACTCGCGCGAGCCGGTGTGGGTTTTTGTTTAGTGTGCGTGTTGTGCGTGTGAGGTTAATAATATTTGTGCGTGCGTGTGCGTGCGCGCATGTGCTTGCATGCGTGGATGAAAGTGTGTGCGCGGAGGGGTGCGATTTCGTGCGTATAATGCGTGTTTTGTTTATATAGGAATGTTAGTAATTAGTCTTTGTTTAGTTATTAGGTTATTTAATTGGTTATTAAGTATATTAATTATAATTTATATAATATAATATAAGAAATAAGCCCCCCCCTTGTAATTAAAACCCCCCTTATTAAAAACCTAAACCGGCTCCCCCTAAGCTACAGCCCTCCCCTCCCCCTAATAAAACCCAAGTAACCGGCCCCTCCCCCTAATAAAAACCTAAGCAGCCGTTCCCCCCCCCCCCCCTTTATAAAAAAAAAAACTGCAGCCGGCCCTTGATAAAAAAAAAAACCGCAGCTTTCTTCCCCCCTCCTGTGCGAAATCCCGAGCCCGAGCGGAAACCGCCCTAGCCGGCCCCCTTCCGCCGCCCGCCGCCGGCCGCCCCGGTCCCCTCCTTCCGATCCGAGCCCGGATCCGCACTCCCCTCGCCGAGAGCTTCGAGCCGAGGTAGTCTATTCGTCATTCCTCCATGAATTTCCAATTTGATTTCGTTTTGGATTTCTCTTCGTTTTGGGATATTCTTGCTTTTTGTTTGATTAGAATGCAATCTTAGGTTATATTGGAGGTTTTGGTGGTTTGTTGGAGCCTTTCGTGCTCTTGGAAATCCGCCATAGCGCCGTTGTGCCGGCGAATTTTTCGGTGACACGTGCGAGGCAAGTGCTTCTCCTCTTTTCGCCGTTTGGCCTCTCTTTTTCCCTCTATTGCATGTTAAATTCATTAGTAAATAGTTAATTTTGTCGTAATAACGATCCTCCTAACCCTAATCCCTATTGAATCGCGCTAGAAAAAAATTAGGATTTCTACCCTCCCGCTAGTAGCTTCCGATTTAGGACGGCGTCGCGGTAGGTGTGTAGTGTAGATATGGGTTAGCGTCGGGTTGAGTTCATGTTAGGCCTAGGTGTAGGTCTAGGTTTTGGGATTTTTCCTTGTTTGCCTATTTGAGGTGTTTAGGTGTAATTGTGCACGCACGGCCTATGGTCGTGCGTCTTTTAAATCGTGCGACCCAATGTCGGTGCTCGTACGCTAGGCTTAGGATCGAGTGAGTGTACTCACTCGCAGCGGCGTTGCGTAATCGCAACGACTAATCCCTTAGCGTTGATTTCTCCCCGAGTGTTTTGCTCGTGTATCGAGAGTCCCTTGTCGGCTGTTACTTTTCGAAGGCCGAATCGTGGGTTGTGGTCAGTAGTGGTGGTGGATGGCTCTTTTAGGGGTTGTGTGGCGTGATGTAGCCTTGACCACACTCTTTACCTTGACCCGAGTAGTTTTCTGGGCAAGTGAGTGATGGGTCTTTTGTGCCTTCACGTGTCAACCCTTGAGCAATTTGTTGACTTGGAATTAGTGGTTGGGCGATTTGGAACGTTTTCAACCTGATTCCAAGTTTCTTGTTTTTGCTACTGCCGCCTCTCACAATTTAGGATGTTAGGCGTTTCTTCCGTAGGTGTTGCAGCATTTTTTTTTTGGCATCATGGCCATGTTGACTCTGCAGGTTGTTAGGCAGAGTAGTTGCTGTTTACCCGCACTTGGTGCAGGTTTGCTTTTCGCCCTTCCTTGGGCATTGTTGTTTTTACTCTAGTTTGTACTCTCTTTACTTTACCTTACCTGCTTTTACCTTACTTTCCCTTTTTAGCACTTGCATCCCTTTTTCCTTGCTCTGAGGTGTTCTATTTTTCTTCTGAACGCCTCAGGTTCTGGGCGGTAGCCAGTAGGTGGCTGTTGCTGTGGTGCTGTTGGAGGTCCTTCTGTTGCCTGTTGAGACTCTCTTGAGTCATTGTGAGGTAGTTTTACTGCACTTCCTACAGACATACATACTTGCCAGTGGGTTCGTGTCAGCTGTTGGCGCCCCTGGTAGTTTTACCTTTTGCACTAGATATGTTTACTTTTACTGCTACCCTGTCTTTGGGGACCTAGTTTATTTGCTCTGGGAAGTTTTATGCTAGGATGCTAGCTATTTTAAAACTATAAAACCTCAACTATATTATGTATAAAGCATGATCAGCATGATTTCTAAAAAGAACTCACTTAGCGTACTTTCTTAAATTACGTATAACAAATGAATTTTCCTATATATGTATAAATTAAAACTAGAGTTTTGGTTCAGCGTAAGGGTCCTTCGGGATCACTTATGCGCTCATTTAGGATGCTGACATAACTGAAGTATTTTCCGCTACGTATAAAAATCAGTTTTGAAACCGTGGACTCTTTGGTCCACTGAGCCGAGGGATACGGCCAATAAATAAATCAAGTTTTTATAATCAAATAAGTCATGATTTGAAAGGATTTGGAGTGTCGCCTGAACGTCGGCAGTTATCCCCTGCTCGACGTGGCATCACAGCACGTAGATTTTCTCTTACTCTGATTTAAAAAATAGTGAGAAAAATGCGGGTTGTGACACTCTTTCATGCTTAGCAAATTAATTTTTGTGCCTGATCGCGATAAGCTTTGCGATGAAATAACACACCTTTTATTTTATGTTTGCATTTGTATTTTTCTATTTTTGATCCTTCCTTGATTTATTTCGTATCGACTCCGTATTGCTAGTATACAGTAGTATATTCCAATCTCATATTTGAGTAGCCGAGAGGCTCGTGAATTTGAAAGATCACTCAAAGAATGAAGGAGTTGAATGCAACCATAGAGATAAGATGACGTAAATCCTCCGGATTGGAGTCAAATCCAATAGTGCGGGTCACTTCAGTAATGCGGCTTTAGGCCTTTTTGACTTGAAAGAGATTTCGGTCAAAACGTCTATAAGTTAGGGGATTTAATGCTCTAGCGAGATTGCTTCCTAATATCGAATCCGTCACGGTCTTAATAGAATTACAAATGCTAAACTAATTTATTCCGTTATTTTATTTCAAAGTGAATCGTCGATCGAGCACTCTTTTTGCAATAGTTTATTTCTCTTTTAACTAAGCTTATTTTAATTTATTTTCAAAACCCATCAATCCTTAGGTAGGATAATAGAATCGTTGTGAGTAATAGTACTTGTCTGCCCCGAGTTTTAATACGACCTTGATACTACGATTCGACAGGTACACTTGCCTGTTCGGGTTTTGGCCCAACAAGTTTTGGCTAACTTCTCTGCGAGCGCGTCTGGACGCCATTGTAGGGGAGATTTTTTGCAATATTACGAAAGCATCGAATTTATTATTTCTACTAAAATTAAAAAAAATATATTATTATTATTATATATATTATAATCAGCCACATCATAGAATTTCTACCCAACCTAAATTCTCTTGAAAATGGTAAGGGGCTTTAAGTGCCACCATTTTACCTAGTACCTTGCAAACCCTTCACCGGGTAGCCCTTGGGAAGTTCGGGAGCCAATCTATTAAAAATTCTATTTTTAAAAAAATATATCAAAAAAAAAAAATTCTTTTTCGTTTTTGGTAACAGTTTATTTTTTTTAATGGAATCATCATATTTTTGCGCTTTTTGCGGTTCGCCCGACCACTTTAATTTTGAATGTCTTTCGGGAACCCCTCCCTCTTTTGATTTTAATTTCTCTGGGGAAGCTCTAAATGGCTAATTTGTCCGTTACTCCAATTTTTATCCTACTTGGGAGATGGGGAACCGTCTTATTTTCCTTATGATTTTGCCCCGCAAAGAACCGCGCCTCCAAATTTTAATTTTAATTCTATTAATAATTAGTATTTTGAATTGCAAACTTCTATTGATAATATTAATTCGCATTTCAAAACCATTATGAATTATCTTTCTCGTGAGGCCACATCTTTTTCTTCGTCTTCTCCGTCTCCTCCAATTTCTTCATGTAATGAGTCGCCGGATATCCCGACTTGTCTTGTTCCTCTCGAGGAGGATAACTATTCGGATATCCCGGATTGTTTCCTTCCTCCTTTGGAAGACACCTCTATGGATATTCCGGTGTGCTTCTTACCCGTTGAGGAAGAGGAGACGTCTCCTATTTCTCCTTCTGAAGACGTTTGTGATTCCATTTCACTTCAATTTTTAACTGTTCAAAATTTTTCTAGTTTTAGCGAGTCTTTTCCTTCTTCTTTTATTTTAGTAATTCTTCTTTACTCCTCTCTACTCCTCCCGAAATTTCACAAGATTCCCCTTCTCCTTGTGAAATTTCCTTTGATGAAATTTCTTTTTCTACTTCTTTTATTCATCTTTCTATTTCTTCTTCTTTTTCTTCTTCTTTTTTTGACGACCCCTTCTTTCCCATTTTACATATGACGGAGTTCTTCTATAACTCCGTCCGTTCATTTTCGGGTGTCATTTCTTTGAAGATTGCACCGCATGTCGGTGCGATTCTTCAATTTTTCTCTTTTTTGATTTACTCTCCTAAGTGCATACTTAGGGAGTTACCTTTTCACTTTAGTTTTTATTTTCCATTTAGCTAACGAATAACGTCGGGCTCCGCCGACGTTAAACAGAGAGTGCTCTTGGGAAGCACCCCTTGCTTATCTTTTTTGTTATTTCTTTTTCTTTTTGTTTTGTTTTGCAGAAATAAAACCCCCGGCGGTTCGTTTAGCTCCATCCTTTCCTCTCTTACTTAGACCAAAGCCGGTGTCCAGCTCAAGCATGGGGGAGCGACATCTGCAATCGGCCTTCCGAATCCGGGGAAGTCGTTTTCTTTTTTATTTTACTTTATTGCATCCCCCTCCCCTTTCTTCTTCTTTTTTTTTCTTACTTTTATTTTTCATTGAGGACAATGCAAAATTAAAGCATGGGGGAGGGTTTAGCTAATTTTTATTCTTCCTTTTTCTTTCAAAAAAATTATAAAAAAAAAGTAGTATAATTACTTTAAGCTTTTTAGGAGTTCTATTTTCCTCTTTAGCTTTATAAAATTCAAAAAAAAAAGATCATATTTCAAAACTCAAAAAAATGAAAAATGTCAAAAAAAAAATATATAATAAACCTCATGCTTAGCTTTTTGTTATTTTCAGAAATTTAGTTTGAGTTTTTTATAAGCATTCTTTTTATTATTTGCTAATCTTTTATTTCATCATGTTTAGTTAAATTTAATATTTAGTGATTTAGTTTTGAGGATAATCTTATTATTTTAATTTGCTTAGAGTAATTTATTTAGCACTTTTTCTCTTTTATTTTAAATAGTTTAAATTTTGTAGTAATTTTGCTCAACAATTTGAATTCTAATGATTATTACCTAAGCTTTTAGATTCTTAGGAAATCTCAATCTACTAGTAGTTGCTCTCTAGTATTTTAGTTTATTTTCTAAAAATCTTGTTTAACCCCTTATCCTTACCCAATTCTCTTTTTCTTTTATTTGTTAGATAATATGTCATAGGAAAAAGGAGATGTTAGTTCCTTATTCTCTGGTACACATATGCAACCTAAATGAAGAGAGAAATTAAAAGTTCATATATGTCGGGGGAAGTGATAGTATGTTAGTCTATCATTTTCTGGTATTACATATATATTATTTTAAAATAATAACAAATTGTGTGGGGTGTGAAGAAAAAATAATGATGATCACCTCCAATCAAAGACCTCTTTATGTTTATTTCCTCCCCAAACCCCCTTAGCCAATATTATTCTTAGTTTTTAAATTAAAATATTGGGAGAGCATAAGTAGTAGGTTGCAATTTTTTTCCTTAAGTTTCTTTCAAGTTATGGTTTTTATAATTTCAATCTAACATTGTTTGCACTTTACTCAATTTTGAGTACTAGTTAATTTATTGGAGAACTTTTGGCTAAATATTTCTCTCTTTTCACTTTAATTTCATAATTTAGGACTTGATTCATAAATCCCTAAATTTTTATTTTTGGCTAGATTTTGGTGTTAATAAATTTTTAGTTTAATAGAAAATTTCGTAATGACTTATAAATATTTCTCTTACTTTTGCTCTGGAATAGCAAAAGCCTAAGCATGGGGGAGTTTGATGGCATGTTTTAGTCATCATTTTGGGTATAATTTAGTTTATTTATAATTTTATTTATTTTATGTATGTTTTATTTTATTTCTCGTTTAATGTCTTTTATGTTATGATATTATAATCTCTAACTTTATTATTTGTTTTTGTTATGTTATGTTTTAGTATGTTTGTTATTTATTTTCATGTTTTGTTTAATGTGTTATTATTGTTATATTTATGTCTTATTATGTTGCATTATATTATGTGATGTTTAGCTTATTATGTTCAATATTTATATATATTATTATTTGTCTAATGTTTTGTTTTGTTTTATAGGTTCAAGCATGGTGCAGCCCGGCCTCCTCCATTGCATGTGAAGCTGCCCTCTTCATCTAAATGTCCTACCCGAGCCCCTCCATATGGTGCAGCCCAAAAGATTTGGAGCAGTCCAAGCCTACCCGAGCCCTCCATATGGTGCAGCCCACAAGATTTGGAGCAACACCTAACCCTCTACCCGACCCCAAGCAAGTAGCCCACAAAGCCCTCCTTTTCCTCCTACCCAAGCCCCTTCATTTGGAGCAGCCCCTCTCTCTTCCCTCATCATTCATTGCATGCATTGAATCTCCCATTCTCTTTCCTCCCATTTATTATCATTCATGCATCTCCTACATGTTATGGCCGTCCCCTCCCTTTTTCCCCTTCTACACACTTCTATTCATCCCCCTTTCTACTAAATAATTCATATTTTCATTATTATAATACATTGAACCCTTCTCTCTCTCCCCTTCATTAAATATCATGCATGAACTTCCCCGAACATGCATGGCCGGCCACCCCCTTTGCTTCCCCCTCTTCATTTCCATCTAGAACCTTCTCCCTCTCCAATAAAAGGAACCCCTTCCCTCTTGTTTTGATTAGTAGTTATTTAGTGAAGTGTTTGAGTTAGATTTTGTAGAGAGCAAGTGAGATAGTTTAGTTTTCTTCTTTCTTTGTGCTAAGTAGATCTCTTTGTTGTAATAGTCTTTTTATTAGTGTAACATTTTCTTGTCTTTATTATTGTGTACCCCTTTTTATTAAGCAATGCAAATGATTTCTCTTTATTTTCTTTTGTTTACTCTCTCTTTCATGCTTAGCTAATTAATTTTTGTGCCCGATCGCGATAAGCTTTGCGATGAAATAACGCACCTTTTATTTTATATTTGCATTTGTATTTTTCTATTTTTGATCCTTCCTTGATTTATTTCATATCGACTCCGTATTGCTAGTATACGGTAGTAGATTCTGATCTCATATTTGAGTAGCTGAGAGGCTCGTGAATTTGAAAGATCACTCAAAGAAGGAAGGAGTTGAACGCAACCATAGAGATAGGATGACGTAAATCCTCCGGATTGGAGTTAAATCCAATAGTGCGGGTCATTTCGGTAATGCGACTTTAGGCCTTTTTTACTTGGAAGAGATTTCGGTCAAAACGTCTATAAGTTAGGGGATTTATTGCTCTAGCGAGATTACTTCCTAATATCGGATCTGTCACGGTCTTAATAGAATTATAAATGTTAAACTAATTTATTCTGTTATTTTATTTCAAAGTGAATCGTCGATTGAGCACTGTTTTTTCAATTGTTTATTTCTCTTTGAACTAAATTTATTTTATTTTATTTTCAAAAACCTATCAATCGCTCGGTAGGATAATAAAATCGTTGTGAGTAATAGTACTTGCCTGCCCCGAGTTTTAATACGACCTTGATACTACGATTCGATAAGTACACATGCCTGTTCGGGTTTTGGCCCATTAAGTTTTTGGCGCCGTTGCCGGGGAGATTTTTTGCAATATTACGAAAGCATCGAATTTATTACTTCTATAAAAATTCAAAAAAATATATTATTATTATTATATATATTATAATCACCCACATCATATAATTTCTACCCAACCTAAATTCTCTCGAAAAGGGTAAGGGGCTTTAAGTGCCACCATTTTACCTAGTACCTTGCGAACCCTTCATCGGGTAGCCCTTGGGAAGTTCGGGAGCCAATCCATTAAAAAATCTATTTTTAAAAAAAATATCTAAAATTTTTTTTATTTTTCTTTTTTTGGTAACAATTTATTTTTTTTAATGGAATCATCATATTTTTGTGCTTTTTGCGGGTCGCCCAACCACATTTATTTTGAATGTCTTTCGGGAACCCCTCCCTCTTTTGATTTTAATTTTTCTGGAGAAGGTCAAAATGGCCAATTTTACCCTTACTCCAATTTTTATCCTACTTGGGAGATGGGGAACCCGTCTTATTTTCCTTATGATTTTGCCCTGCAAAGCGCCGCGCTTCCAAATTTTAATTTTAATTCTATCAATAATGAGTTTTTATAATTGCAAACTTGTATTGATAATATTAATTCGCATTTCAAAACCATTATGGATTATATTTCTCGTGAGGCCACATCTTTTTCTTCATCTTCTTCTCCGTCTCCTGCAATTTCTTCATGTAATGAGTCGCCGGATATCCCAGCTTGTCTTATTCCTCTCGAGGAGGATAACTATTCGGATATCCCGGATTGTTTCCTTCCTCCTTTGGAAGACACATCTATGGATATTCCGGTGAGCTTCTTACCTGTTGAGGATGACGAGGCGTCTCCTATTTCTCCTTCTGAAGACATTTGTGATTCCATTTCACTTCAATTTTTAACTGTTCCAAATTTTTCTAGTTTTAGCGAGTCTTTTCCTTCTTCTTTTATTTTAGATAATTCTTCTTTACTCCTATCTACTCCTTCTCCCGAAATTTCACAAGATTCCCTTCTCCTTGTGAAATTTCCGTTAATGAAATTTCTTTTTTTACTTCCTTTATTCCTCTTTCTATTTCTTCTTCTTTTTCTTCTTTTTTTTGACGACCCCTTCTTTCCTATTTTACATACGGCGGAGTTCTTCTATAACTCCGTCCGTTCATTTTCGGGCGTCATTTCTTTGAAGATTGCACCGCATGTCGGTGCGATTCTTCAATTTTTCTCTTTTTTGATTTACTCTCCTAAGCGCATACTTAGGGAGTTAACTCTTCACTTTAGTTTTTATTTTCCATTTAGCTAACGAATAACGTCGGGCTCAGCCGATGTTAAACAGAGAGCGCTCTCTGGAGGCACACCTTGCTTATCCTTTTTGTTATTTCTTTTTCTTTTTGGTTTGTTTTGCAGGAATAAAACCCCTGGCGGTTCATTTGGCTCCATCCTTTCCTCCCTCCCTTAGGCCTGAGTCAGTGTCCAGCTCAAGCATGGGGGAGCGATATCTGCAATCGGCCTTCCGAATCTGGGGAAGTCATTTTCTTTTTTACTTTACTTTATTGCATCCCCCCTCCCCTTTCTTCTTCATTTTTTTCTTATTTTTATTTTTCATTGAGGACAATGCAAAATTCAAGCATGGGGGAGGGTTTAGTTCATTTTTATTCTTCCTTTTTCTTTCAAAAATAATTCCAAAAAAAAATTAGTAAAATTACTTTAAGCTTTTTAGGAGTTTTATTTTCCTCTTTAGCTTTATAAAATTCCAAAAAAAAAGATCATTTCAAAACCCAAAAAATTAAAAATTTCAAAAAATCAAAAAAATATAATAAACCTTATGCTTAGATTTTTGTTATTTTCAGAAATTTAGTTTGAGCTTTTTATAAGCATTCTTTTTATTATTTACTAATCTTTTATTTCATCATATTTAGTTAAATTTAATATTTAGTGATTTAGTTTTGAGGATAATCTTATGATTTTAATTTGCTTAGAGTAATTTATTTAGCACTTTTTCTCTATTATTTTAAATAGTTAAAATTTTGTAGTAATTTTGCTCAACAATTTGAATTCTAATGATTATTACCTCATGTTTTTAGATTCTTAGGAAATCTTAATCTACTAGTAGTTGCTCTCTAGTATTTTAGTTTATTTTCTAAAAATCTTGTTTAACCCCTTATCCTTACCCAATTCTCTTTTTCATTTATTTGTTAGATCATATGTCATGGGAAAAAGGAGATGTTAGTTCCTTATTCTCTGATACACATATGCAACCTAAATGAAGAGAGAAATTAAAAGTTCATATATGTCGGGAGAAGTGATAGGATGTTAGTCTATCATTTTATGGTATTACATATATATTATTTAAAAAAAAAACAAATCGTGTGGGGTGTGAAGAAAAAATAATGATGATCACCTCCAATCAAAGACCTCTTCATGTTTATTTCCTCCCAAAACCCCCTTAGCCAATATTATTGTCTTAGTTTTTAAATTAATATATTAGGATAGCATAAGTAGCAGGATGCAATTTATTTCCTTAAGTTTCTTTCATGTTATGGTTTTTATAATTTCAATCTAACCTTGTTTGCACTTTACTCAATTTTGAGTACTAGTTAATTTATTGGAGAACTTTTGGCTAAACATTTCTCGCTTTTCACTTTAATTTAATAATTTAGGACTTGATTCTTAAATCCCTAAATTTTTATTTTTGGCTAGATTTTGGTGTTAATAAATTTTTAGTTTAATTTAAAATTTTGTAATGTCTTATAAATATTTCTCTTACTTTTGCTCTGGAATAGCAAAAACCTAGGCATGGGGGAGTTTGATGACTTTTTTTAGTCATCGTTTTTGGTATAATTTAGTTTAAGAAATTCCAAAGTTTATTTATAATTTTATTTATATTATGTATGTTTTGTTTTATTTCTCGTTTAATGTCTTTTATGTTATGATATTATAATCTCTAACTTTATTATGTGTTTTTGTTATGTTATGTTTTAGTATGTTTGTTATTTATTTTCATGTTTTGTTTAATGTGTTATTATTGTTATATTTATGTCTTATTATGTTGCATTATATTATGTGATGTTTAGCTTTTATGTTCAATATTTATACATATTATTATGTGTCTAATGTTTTGTTTTGTTTTGTTTAGTTTTTTTGGTTCAAGCATGGTGCAGCCCGGCCTCCTCCATTGCATGTGAAGCAGCCCTCTTCATCTAAATGTCCTACACGAGCCCCTCCATATTGTGCAGCCCATAAGATTTGGAGAAGTCCAAGCCTACCCGAGCCCTCCATATGGTGCAGCCCACAAGATTTGGAGCAGCACCTAGCCCTCTACCCGAGCCCAAGCAAGTAGCCCACAAAGCCCTCCTTTTCCTCCTACCCGAGCCCCTTCATTTGGATCAGCCCCTCTCTCTTCCCTCATCATTCATTGCATGCATTGAATCTCCCATTCTCTTTCCTCCCATTTATTATCATTCATGCATCTCCTTCATGCTATGGCCGGCCCCTCCCTTTTTCCCCTTCTACACACTTCTATTCATCCCCCTTTCTACTAAATTATTCCTATTTTCATTATTATCATACATTGAACCCTTCTCTCTCTCCCCATCATTTAAAAACCATGCAAGAACTTCCCCCAACATGTATGGCAGGCCACCCCCCTTTGCTTCCCCCTCTTCATTTCCATATAGAACCTTCACCCTCTCTTATAAAAGGAACCCCTTCCCTCTTGTTTTGCTAAGTAGTTTTATAGTGATGTGTTTGAGTTAGATTTTGTAGAGAGCAAGTGAGATAGTTTATTTTTCTTCTTTCTTTGTGCTAAGTAGATCTCTTTGTTGTAATACTCTTTTTATTAGTGTAACATTTTCTTGTCTTTATTATTGTGTACCCCTTTTTGTTAAGCAATGCAAATGATTTCTCTTTATTTTCTTTTGTTTACTCTCTCTTTCATGCTTAGCAAATTAATTTTTGTGCACGATCGCGATAAGCTTTGCGATGAAATAATGCACCTTTTATTTTATGTTTGCATTTGTATTTTTCTATTTTTGATCCTTCCTTGATTTATTTCGTATCGACTCCGTATTGCTAGTATACGGTAATAGATTCCGATCTCATATTTGAGTAGACGAGAGGCTCGTGAATATGAAATATCACTCAAAGAAGGAAGGAGTTGAACGCAACCCTAGAGATAGGATGACGTAAATCCTCCGGATTGGAGTCAAATCCAATAGTGCGGGTCACTTCGGTAATGCAGTTTTAGGCCTTTTTGACTTGAAAGAGATTTCGGTCAAAACGTCTATTTGTTAGGGGATTTAATGCTCTAGCGAGATTACTTCCTAATATCGGATCCGTCATGTCTTAATAGAATTATAAATGTTAAAATAATTTATTCTATTATTTTATTTCAAAGTGAATCGTCGTTCGAGCACTCTTTTTACAATAGTTTATTTCTCTTTTAACTAAGTTTATTTTATTTTATTTTCAAAACCCATCAATCGTTCGGTAGGATAATAGAATCGTTGTGAGTAATAGTACTTGTCTGCCCCGAGTTTTAATACGACCTTGATACTACGATTCTACAGGTACACTTACCTGTTCGGGTTTTGGCCCATCACATACCTCAGGTCCAACTTATTGTTCTTACCAAACCTTTTAACACGAGACATTGGGGAAACTTTAAGAAATACCCAGTCCCCTATAGCAAACACCAAATCAGACCTACGCTAATTTGCATTCTTCTCATATCGCTCCTGAGCATTCTGATGCTTCTCTCGAATATGCTTCACTGTAATATCCATTTCTTCTAACGCTTTAGGACCCAACATTGGTCTCTCACCAACCTCGGCCCAAAAAAGGGAGTTTTGCAATGCCTCTCATACAGAGCTTCAAACGAGCCATTTGCAAACTTTCCTGATAACTATTATTGTAAGCAAATTTAATCAATCTCAAATGCTCGTCCTACGCTCCTCTATGTTCCAAAATATAACATCTGATCATATCTTATAAAATTTGATTTACTCTTTTCGTCTAACCATTTGTTTGCGGATGATAAGCTGTGGAATACCTCAAATCGATACCCAATCCTTCCTATAGGCTTTTCCAAAAGTGAGACGTAAACCTGGAGTCTCGATCGGATGCAATACTAACCGGTACTCCATGCAGTCTGATGACCACATATAAATATATCTCTACTATCCTCTTCATGGAGTAATCAATCTTAAATGGCACGAATTGAGCACACTTCGTAAGTCGATCCACTATAACCCAAACGGAATAATGCCCCGAGGAGATCTCGGCAAACCAGTAATAAAATCCATTGAAATATTCTCCCACTTCCATCTTGGAATCTCTAAGGGCGTTATCTTACTACCAGGCCTTCCATGATCAGTGTTAACCTGCTTGCACGTGAAACATTCTGTTACAAATTTGGCTATATCACCCTTCATTACATACCACCAGGCGATCTGCTTCATATCTTGATACATCTTAATAGAACCGAGGTAGTAGGTAACACTTGAACCATGAGCCTCACTGCACAATTTAAATTGAATGTTCTCAATAGTAAGGATACAAAATCTACCGCGATATTTTAGAGTACCCGCATTATCGATCAGAAAATCTGGCTACTCCCCTTTCTCAATTCTATTATAAAGGTGCAATAAATTAGGATCGTCCTTCTGATGCAGCCTCGTAAGTGAAATCCATGACGGCTCAGACACTTCCAAACTGCATAGCGAGTCACAACTTCAAATGAAAATATCCATTAAGAGATCCTCTTCTACCGACGAATACAAGGAGAGATTAAAAGTTTTCGCAGTCTTCCTACTCAGGGCATCGACTACTATATTAGATTTGCCCATATGGTATTGGATCTCAACATCATAATCTGAAACATACTCTAAACATCTGCGCTGGCGCGGGTTTAATTCCTTTTCAGTGAAGTCGTATTTTAAACTTTTATGATCCGTGTAAATATTACACAATGCGACATATAACAGGTGCCTCCACAACTTTAGGCGATAAATCACACCTGCGAACTCTAAATCATGCGTAGGGTAATCCCTTTCATGAATCTTTAACTGCCTTGACTCATACCATATTAGCTTTCCCTCTTGCATCAACACACAACCAAGTCCCACGTGTGATGCATCCACGTAAACCGCATACTCTATCCCTTTGGTAGGCAAGGTCAACACTGGAGCAGTGCACAATGTCCTCTTTAATTCTTGAAAAGCTTCCTCACACCTATCGCTCCAAACAAAAGCTGTGTTCTTCTGCATCAGTTTAGTCAGTGGTAAAGACAACGTTGAGAAACCCTCTATAAACCTTTTATAATAGCCAGCCAACCCTAGGATACTCCTTATCTCTTTGGGTGTTGCAGGCCTAATCCTATTCATAACAGCAGCAATCTTCTCGGGGTCAACTGAAATTCCATCTCTATTAACCACATGACCCAAGAAATTAACTTGAGGCAACCAAAACTCACACTTCTCAACTTAGCAAACAACCTATGGTCCCTCAAAGCAGACAAAACTAAACGCAAATGCTTGGCATGCTCAATAGCATTGTGAAAATACACCAAAACGTCATCTATGAACACGAGCACTAAAGTGTCAAAAAAAATCCTTGAACACTCTGTAACGCCCCAAAACTCAAAAGAGGAACGGATGGCGATTTCGGGCCAAGTTGGGTTCTGAGTAGGTTGACATGGCCTGTGATACGGGCGTGTCACAGGGCATGTTGTGCTTAAGGTTGACATTTTTCCAAGAGGTTGACGATTATCAGTCGAAGAGGGTCGACACTGGGCACACGGCCTATGAAACGGTGGTGTCACAGGGCGTGTCCTTCTCAGGCAGTTTGGCAAGTTGTGCTGAGGCTGTTACATGGCCAGAGATACGGGCATATCCCAGGGCATGTCTAGCAACACGGCATATTACACGGGCGTGTCACATGGCCGTGTCCTGTTCGGGACATTTCGGTCCTGTGTTGATTAAGGCATACGACCCATGACATGGGCGTGTCACTTGATACACGGGCGTGTCCTAGGCCGTGTCATCGGCCGTGTCCTGTTCTGTAAGTTTTGGTTTGATGGTGAGTGAGGGAACATGGCCTTAGACACGGGCGTGTCACAAGCCGTGTTCGGCCCAGGAAAGTCTTTTTCAGGGCGAATTGTGGCTGTTCGTTCCCTTCAAGTAGGATCTGATGGCTCAGGCTTTCACCTGCAAGTATTAGAACGAGAATAGGGTTTCAAATCATCATTACATTTAGATCTTTCTCTATCTAAGGGTTAGAGAGAGGGGAGTGCAAGGAAGAAGGTGGAGGAGACTTCCGGCTGCCGGAGAAGCATTGGAGCCCCGTTTCTCGAGCGGAGTCCAGATCCGTGAAGTCAAGATCATTGCGGTATTGTTCATCACACTAAGTTCCTCTAAGGCTAGAAAGAGTGGTCGAAAGGTAACGACACTTCTCCTCTTGGTTTTAGGATGAATGTTTAGCATCTTTTCTTTTCAATTTTGGGCTCTAGATCACTCAAATGAGAGGGTTTTTGGTTGTCATGGTTCAATAGGAACCTCCAGGTCAATTGTGTCCGTCCCCGACATGATTTTGCATTAGAGATCCACTCCGTTAGTGGATTATGCATTATGGGTGAAGCCGTAGTCCCGACCGTTAGTCCGACTCGGTGATGTTGCATTGCGAACATTGAGGATTCAATAGAAATCCGTTGCGGCAAGATGCCGTTGTGATGTATGCATTTTCCCCCTTTTCTTGAGTGAGTACTCGTAGCCAGAACCGGATAAGGTTAGCTCCGCTTTGGCGGTAGATGGTTTCCTTGGTGCACTGGAATGTTGCAGTACAAATGGTGGATTAGGGTGGGAAAGTTTACGGTTGTGCTGTGCTATGGCGTGACTACGTCTCCGTGGTCGGCTGGATATCTCGTGACATGCAAGTCATGTGGGGAGAGTGTCCCTGCGAGACTAGTACCCTTCTATAAGATTGACAAGAATGTCGAGCGTAGGGCAAGCACGGTCAATGAAGCCATGAGCGGGTGGGTTCCAGCAAGGGTTCTTAGAATCAGTTTGTGTGAGACGGAATCCATACGTAAGAAGTCAAAATTTGCAGGCAAGCCCGGGGTTTAAAACCCTTGTGCGGGTGGGGCCTTTATAAGATTTCCGTTTAACGGCACTTGGGAAGTTAGGGATATAGTAGTTCCCTTTTGTTTGCGGCTTTGTGCCAAAGGGGAAATGGAATTACCCAGTTGTTTGATGATGTGTTAGATGCATACGAGATAGGGTGCCTTGGGAAAAGCTCGAGTTTGCATACATGTTGCATATTAGGCCCCTTTCACACTGTTCTCAACATAGAAAACGTGTTTGTTGTATGAGACATCCAAACATAGTTTAAAGTCTTATAAATTTATGTATATGGTATACGATGTGCTGACTTGCAGGTTGGAGTGGTACCTTGGGGTCCGTTAGGGGAGGCCGGGAGGAGATGTGTTCGTTACACAATACAGGTCAGCCTTTGCTGACCCACATTACTTCAAATCTTTATAGGGCAAGGATCGGATGCGGTAGCTAGTGCGTCGGGAGAAAAGCCCTAAGACTAATGAAGTGTTTCTTTATTTTTAGTTTGCTTCCTGTGATTGTACGATCCATGTTTTAGATATTGTCCGGCTTGCACGTCGAGGTAGCTTAGGAGTGCATTTGCACATTAATGATTGACCTTGTGGTCTTTATGTTTTGGACACTTTTTGTGTAAGGACTTAAGGCCATTTGATACTCCTGTTAGTGGTGGATAACTTCTAGTTGTTTGGTTTGTTTCCGCTGTGTTTTGTTCTGAGTTTTGAGATCGGGTAGTAAATATCATCTTATAATGCTAAAGCTGTGGCGTCTGTATGTTGTGGGGCCCCGGCCGAACCCATAATATACGGTCATTACAGGGGAGGTGTTACAATTTGGTATCAGAGGGAGGTTAGCATTCCAAGGTAAGGATTTGTGGTCGAAACTCATAATCGAATCATGTATAAGAAGTTATCCATATAGGAGTATTGCGGGACCAAGAGTATCCTTTTGTTTGAGTCATGCGATTAAAGACTGATTTGTGTTTTCTTTGCTTGTGTTAAGAGTGAAAGCAATGAGGCGGGAACGTTGAGGCTAGGATAAGAGCTCTCGGCGAGTAGCGCTACTGTGCAAGGTCCATTAGGCATGGGGGTAACCCCAGCCGACTTTTGCCACATGCTTGCAGAAGCAATGGTGGCAGCCCAAGGTGCAGCGGCAGCACAAGTAGCAGCCTCCGTTGCTCAGGTAGCAACTCCTGCTACCCCGGATACGGCGAAGGCCGTGCCGGGCGAAGAAGCCAGGCGGGCAGAGCCGCAGGCCAAAAGGGTGATTTTCGGGCATGGTGACCGACAAATGAAGTATTTTATAAGCATCCACCCTCCAACCATTAAGGGAGGTGGTAAGCCAACTGATGTATAGGATTGGTGGGCTCAGATTCAGGAGCTTTTGAGGGCGACAGAGATGCCAGAAAAGAAGAAAGAAGAGTTCGCAGCCTTCATGTTGGAAGGAGACTCCAAGTTGTGGTGGGTGAGCCACAGTTGCCGGCCTTTTCCTGGACATATCCTGTCCATTGATGAGTTTGGGTCTGCTTTCCTGAAGAAGTACATTCCTGCATCGACAAGGTTAGCCCTCTAGAGATAGTTTCTGCACTTGGTGCAACGAGACAACACCATGGACGAGTATGTTCAGGAATTCACTCGATTGGGTCATTATGTGTGAACGACCATGACGGATGATGCAAAGAGGGACAACCTCTTATACCGCGGATTGAGGGAGAACCTGAGGCAACCGCCCTTATCAATGAAATGCGTGGGTTTCAACTAAATGGTTTAGGCGGCCAGAATTTTTGAAAGTGATATGGAGCGTACCCATCCCTGCAAGGGTTTCGCACCCAAGCAAGGGGAAGGGAAGCCTTCTCAATCCCACTAGAAGTCAGAAGGGAGCATATGGAAGAAGATGCCTAACCCGTACAAGTCTGGAGAGAAAAGTAACTGGACGTCCCGAGGGTATCGCTCTAAGGGACCACTAACATGCTATAATTGTTGCAAGGCAGGGCACATAGCATGATTTTGTACTCAAGGAGGCACTGAGCAAGACACAAGGCAGGAGCAGACGGTTCACGCCGGCCCCAGTGCCGTAGAGAAAGGGAAGATGGCGGAGTCGAGCGCTTCTCAGTTTCAACTGGTGCAGCCAACGGCCTATAACATTGAGCAACAGGAAGTGATTCGTCATCCCGATGTGGTGACAGGTATGAGAGTTTATCTTCCACCTTTGGGTTTTCATATATTAGAGTCATTTTTGTTTGTTGTATGTGTTTAGGCTTTGTGATAGTTTCTGGGTACCCCGCTAGGGTACTGTTTGATATGGGAGCGTCACACTCCTTCCTTGCGGAAAGCATTATCCGGAGGATTAGAGTTGAGTCTTTCTCGATGGATACAAAGTTGAAAGTGCACATGCCCAATGGGTCATCATCCATAACTACCAGGGCTAAAGGATATATATGTTGGAGTTTAGACGGAGTCGATTTCATGTTGATAGCGACAGTCTTACCGTTGGCTGAGTTTGACGTAATATTGTGGATGGACTGGCTAGAAGAGAAGCGATCCAGTATTGACTGCCTGTCCAAGGTTGTAACCCTAAGGGGCAAAGGGCAAGAAGAGGTCAAGTTTGAGGGTCTTCACGGAGTGGCCTGTTCCCTAATTTCGGCCATACAGTAAGTACGGGCGGTTAACCAAGGAGGTGTAGCCCTTGTAACATTGTTGGAGGTTAGCCTTTCCAGGTTATCTCTTGGAGAAGTACCCGTAGTGGCAAAGTTCAAAGAAGTGTTTCCGGAGGAGCTTCCAGGAGCACCTCCTCAGCAGGAGATTGATTTCTCTATCGAATTATTGCTAGAGGATAGGTCGGTGTCGCGTCCTCCCTTTAGGATGGCACCAAAGGAGTTTGACAAACTCAAAGTTGAAATGCAGGAACTTTTGGAGCAGAGGTATATCAGACCCAGTTCTTCACCATGGAGCGCGCTTGATGAGTTGTAAATATACCCATTTTATAGTGTATTTATTTTGTTGTTTTACTTTATTTTCTTCTTTTTTAGTTTATTTTGTTCAATAAATTGTTTCTTTTTTGTAAATTTTTATTTTTAACTTAGCTTTTTTGTTTTCTGATTTTTTCAGAAAAATATTATTTTCGGTCTTGTCACGCCCGTGTCACCCCCCGACACGGGCGTGTCAGACTCTCAACGCAATCAGCCAGTCAAAATCAACAATTTCACTGTTCCGAGACCGACACTCCCAACGTCACGCCCGTGTCAAAGCCCGTCACGCCTGTGTCGAGGCCGACACGCAATGCTTAGTCAAACAGTCAACGCTTCCGACATCAGGATGCCAGCTGTCCGGATCACGCCCCCCTGTCACGCCCGTGACAATTCTGTCACGCCCGTGACCGCCACATGGGCTGCCACGAAGTCAAAGCGCGCGTCAAATCCCAGAGCCAGCTCCCTGTCACGCCCTAGTCACGCCCGTGCCTGACACCTGTCACGCCCGTGACCTGGGGTGTGACTGCCACGTTTTCAGCCGAAGTCAAAGCTCCAGTCAAATCACCAATCAGCTCATGAACAGTACTGACATGCCCCCCTGTCACGCCCGTGACCTAGGGCGTGACCAACCCGAAATTTTGCCTATAAAAGGGCAGCTGCTGTATGAGAATTCCGTCCACCTTTTTGGTCCAAATTGCTTAGGGGAGGTGCTGCCCATTTTGATTCCATGCTATGTAAGGGAAATTTATCCCCCTCTCTCTCTCTCTTAGCTTAGTTTAGGATGTTTGTTTTAGCTTTCCTTGTAACCCTTTTTTTATTAATACAATGTTATTTTTTTCTCCCTTATATTGTTTGGAATCAATTTGAATGCGTCGAACTTAAGTAATTTTTCGTTCTACTTTTGTGCTTTTCATTTTATGTTTTCATATTTCAGCTTTATAACTTAGTTTAGTTTAGGATTTTTCCGCACTTTCTAGACGTTACGCTGCCCATTTTATTTTAATTTTTCGCACCCGTTTAGCTTTAGTTTATTTTTATTTTCACTTTTTATGCATTTCTACCGCATTCTAGCGGTAGAAATGCAGTTGTTCTAATTTTTCGCCAACTTCCATTTTGCGTTTATTTGCAAAACTTTTCGCTCCGTTTAATTTTTATTTTCTCTTTTTATGCATTTCTACCGCTAGAATGCGGTAGAAATGCAGTCGTTTTAGTTTTCCGAGCACTTAGCTTTTCATTTTAATTTTCAAAACTTTTTGTCCGGTTAACTTTTATTTTCACTTTTTATGCATTTCTACCACATTCTAGCGGTAGAAATGCAGTTGTTTTAATTTTTCAGTAACTTTGTTTTTCTTATTTTTTACAAGTGTGCTTGCGTGTATGAGTTAGATTTTATTGCTTTATTTCAATTTCTGTAGAGTGTGTGCATATGCATTTATTTCCGCCTACTCGTTAAGAGTTAAATGACGCTCTGCTTTCATTTCCCGCCCACTCGTTTGAGTGGGACTTGTCTTTTTACTACTTTCATTTTCTTCCTACTAACTTGAGTAGGAAAACTTTGAGTGCGTGCGTGTGTTTTCATTTATTGTAGAGCGCGTGTGTGTGATTTTACTTTCCTGTAGAGTGTGTGCGTGTATGAGTATAAATTTACCCCCGCCCACTCGCTCGAGCCGGGATTCGCATTTACTGCTTTCTTCAGTCCTACTCGTTTGGGTAGGACTTGCAATTTTCAGCTTTTTTTACTGCTTTCTTTACAGCTTTCTTTTCTGCTTTCTAGCATAAGTGTCCCCATTCCGATGAGTGGCTAACCGCCCTTAGCCCTCAATATCGAAGAGCATTGGGACAGATAAAATGGCTTTAAATAATTAAAGGTCATGTTTTCTATTTAATTAAATTTCTTAAGGTTTGCCCCGGGTTAACGACGCGTAGGACCGCATAATCGATGTGCGGGCTCTATTTCCGTTATCCATACGCAACGCTGAGGGGCCGCACGTATGGACCGATCACCCTTGGGTAAAGAGAGCTCCGCACTAACCCTCGAGAGAGGAGGCGCGCGACTCTACCGGATTGGGTTCCCCACCCAATAGCGGGGTTCTTAGCGTAATGCGGGCGTTAAGAGGAATCCTTCGTCGGTCTAGCGATCGGTCGAATAGTCTTAGCGTTCAGGTGAGCGATAGTCCTAGAGATAAGTGAGCTCATTCTTATGGAACCTCCACGGCCGAGTCTCCGCCTTAATTAATTTGAAAGTTAGGATCTCTTTTTATTAAAAGTTATTTTAGTTCAAATTCTCTTTCGATATTGTCGCGCCGAGTTCTTCATCGGCTTTCTGCATTTTATTTCCTGCTTTCATTTTCTGCATTGTATTTATTTTTATGTTCGCCATTCCCCTTTTTATATATAACCCACTTAAAATATTATCGGTAGAATAATAGGCTTTCAGGGAAAGAGTAGATATAGCTAAGCCGGCCCCGAGAACAATACGACCCCGATATTCCTCCACACCGGAATATCCTGTACTACACGCGATAGGTGCACTTGCCTCCCTCTCGTTAAAACTCGGTTTCTAACAAAAACAAAACGCTCTTCTTTTTATAAATAAAAACCTCCACTTTCACACCTAAGAAGAAGCCGGCGTTTTAACCATCAAGTTTTTGGCGCCGTTGCCGGGGAAAATTTCGACTTACTATTTTGAATTCCTGAAACCAATTAATTTTACCCTTTATTTCTACTAATATATATATATATATAAAATAAAAATTTGATCAACCAAAAAATTTTATATTAATAATAATAATAATATCAATATTAATATTAATAATAAATACTTAAAAAAAATCAAAAAAAAAAATTAAAAACTTAAAAACAAAAAAAATCAGAAAAATTTAAAACTTAAAAAAAAAATCAAAAACTTAAAAAAATAAAAAAACTTAAAAACTTTAAAACAAAAAAAAATAATAATAAATAATAAATAAAAAAAACTTAAAAAAATCAAAAAAAATCAAAAAAAATCAAAAAAAAATGATGAAAATTTTTTTTTTAGCTTTCTTTTCATCCAAAAAAATTTAAAATTCAAAAAAATATATATCTCTTTCATTTTTATTTTGCTTTTAACTTATTTTCATATTTTTATTTTTAAAAAATAAAAAACTAAAGAAATAAACTTATCTAAAAATTCAAAAAAAAAACTAAGAAAAAATATATCAAACAAAAAAATTTATTAATTATGTATATTGTAAATATTCTTGTATATTTCCACTTCTCTTTCCTATCTTGTAAAAAATCTCTCTCTTTTCTTGTAATTATTTCTGTAAATCCAAAAATTCAAAAAATCTGTATAACTCAAAAAAAGTTGCATAATCTTTAAAAAAAATTTTCCAAAAAAATAATGATAATAACCCCAAAATATCAAAAAATTAGAAAAACTCATAAAAATCAAAAAAATTTTATTTTGTAATAAATAATTCGAATACCTTAATTCTTAACCTCTTTGCTCTCCAAAATAATCGTTTCGAGTTTATTTATAAGCGAATTTTAATTAATTCTTTGTTTACTATTCGTTTTTTAATTGTAGCTCGATAGACATAAATTTCTGGGGTTAAGATTTTAAAGAATTTTTTATGGCTTTTTCTTATTATAGGGAACTTGTCTTTCTCATTTTCACTTCTTATTTTTTGAAATAAAGCACATCTTTATGTTAGAAAATAACATTTATGGATTTTACATTATTTCTACTTATGCTTTTAGAAACGTAGGAACGTTCAAATTAAAAAGGTTGCTCTCGAAATTTTTTATTAAACTCTAGCTTTCTTTTAGAAACTAAACCATCCAACTTTTTTTCATGCCTTAATCAGTATGATTCTCCACTCACCCTTAAAAGATCCTATGTCAATGGGGATAAGATTTCATCCCGTAATCATAGGCACCCAATAATTAAAAAGATTATATGTTACGGAGTAAGAGGATAAAATTCATTACCCCTATACATATGCATTGGGTTTATTAATATTTATGAAGAAAGAAAAATTATAAGTTAGGAAAATAAGATTTCATTTTCCTAATTATTCAAAAAATTATTATTATGGAGGTTCGAGAAAAAATTACCTCGCCTCAAAAATCTAAGCCTTCTTCATATCCGCCAAACCACTTAGCCTATTTTTCATGATTCTAGAATTAATCTAAAACTTTTTGAGAGCATAATTTTTAAATTGAATTATTTCCTATCAATTTCTTTTTAGCTAAAGTTTTTTCGATAATTCAAATCCATTTTTGTTAAACTAACAAAATAATTTTCGCTTTCTATTTTTCTCGTTTAGAAGTATTTTTTGAAACGGTTCCTCTATTTATAACATTTTCATAATTTAGGATTTAATTCCGAAACCCCGGAAATTCATTTCGATCTTTCGTACAATTAAATCAAGCGGTAGTTAAATTTAGGATTCTTTTTAATTCCTTATAGGTTCATCTTCAACTTTTGCTCTGGAATAGCAAAAGCTTAAGTATGGGGGTATTTGATGAGTTGTAAATATACCCATTTTATAGTGTATTTATTTTGTTGTTTTACTTTATTTTCTTCTTTTTTAGTTTGTTTTGTTCAATAAATTGTTTTTTTTTGTAAATTTTTATTTTTAACTTAGCTTTTTTGTTTTCTGATTTTTTTCAGAAAAATATTATTTTCGGCCTTGTCACGCCCGTGTCACCCCCCGACATGGGCGTGTCAGACTCTCAACGCAATCAGCCAGTCAAAATCAACAATTTCACTGTTCCGAGCCCGACACGCCCAACGTCACGCCCGTGTCAAAGCCCGTCACGCCCGTGTCGAGGCCGACACGCAACGCTTAGTCAAACAGTAAACGCTGCCGACATCAGGATGCCAGCTGTCCGGATCACGCCCCCCTGTCATGCCCGTGACAATTCTGTCACGCCCGTGACCGCCACGTGAGCTGCCCCAAAGTCAAAGCGCGCGTCAAATCCCCAGAGCCAGATCCCTGTCACGCCCTAGTCACGCCCGTGCCTGACACCTGTCACGCCCGTGACCTGGGGCGTGACCGCCACGTTTTCAGCCGAAGTCAAAGCTCCAGTCAAATCACCAATCAGCTCATGAACAGTACTGACATGCCCCCCGGTCACGCCCGTAACCTAGGGCGTGACCAACCCGAAATTTTGCCTATAAAAGGGCAGCTGCTGTATGAGAATTCCGTCCACCTTTTTGGTCCAAATTGCTTAGGGGAGGTGCTGCCCATTTTGATTCCATGCTATGTACGGGAAATTTATCCCCCTCTCTCTCTCTTAGCTTAGTTTAGGATGTTTGTTTTAGCTTTCCTTGTAACCCTTTTTTTTATTAATACAATGTTAGTTTTTTCTCCCTTATATTGTTTGGAATCCATTTGAATGCGTCGAACTTAAGTAATTTTTCGTTCTACTTTTGGGCTTTTCATTTTATGTTTTCATATTTCAGCTTTATAACTTAGTTTAGTTTAGGATTTTTTCCGCACTTTCTAGCCGTTACGCTGCCCATTTTATTTTCATTTTTCGCACCCGTTTACCTTTAGTTTATTTTTATTTTCACTTTTTATGCATTTCTACCGCATTCTAGCGGTAGAAATGCAGTTGTTCTAATTTTTCGCCAACTTCCATTTTGCGTTTATTTGCAAAACTTTTCGCTCCGTTTAATTTTTATTTTCTCGTTTTATGCATTTCTACCGCTAGAATGCGGTAGAAATGCAGTCGTTTTAGTTTTCCGAGCACTTAGCTTTTCATTTTAATTTTCAAAACTTTTTGTCTGGTTAACTTTTATTTTCACTTTTTATGCATTTCTACCACATTCTAGCGGTAGAAATGCAGTTGTTTTAATTTCTCAGTAACTTTGTTTTTCTTATTTTTTGCAAGTGTGCGTGCGTGTATGAGTTAGATTTTATTGCTTTATTTCAATTTCTGTAGAGTGTGTGCGTATGCATTTATTTCCGCCTACTAGTTAAGAGTTAAATGGCGCTCTGCTTTCATTTCCCGCCCACTCGTTTGAGTGGGACTTGTCTTTTTACTGCTTTCATTTTCTTCCTACTCACTTGAATAGGAAAACTTTGAGTGCGTGCGTGTGTTTTAATTTATTGTAGAGTGCGTGTGTGGGATTTTACTTTCCTGTAGAGTGTGTGCGTGTATGAGTATAAATTTACCCCCGCCCACTCGCTCGAGCCGGGATTCGCATTTACTGCTTTCTTCAGTCCTACTCGTTTGGGTAGGACTTGCAATTTTCAGCTTTCTTTATGGCTTTCTTTACAGCTTTCTTTTCTGCTTTCTAGCATAAGTGTCCCCATTCCGATGAGTGGCTAACCGCCCTTAGCCCTCAATATCGAAGAGCACTGGGACAGATAAAATGTCTTTAAATAATTAAAGGTCTTGTTTTCTATTTAATTAAATTTCTTAAGGTTTGCCCCGGGTTAACGACGCGTAGGACTTCATAATCGATGTGCGGGCTCTATTTCCGTTATCCATACGCAACGCCGAGGGGCCGCACGTATGGACCGATCACCCTTGGGTAAAGAGAGCTCCGCGCTAACCCTCGAGAGAGGAGGCGCGCGACTCTATCGGATTGGGTTCCCCACCCAATAGCGGGGTTCTTAGCGTAATGCGGGCGTTAAGAGGAATCCTTCGTCGGTCTAGCGATCGGTCGAATAGTCTTAGCGTTCAGGTGAGCGATAGTCCTAGAGATAAGTGAGCTCATTCTTATGGAACCTCCACGGCCGAGTCTCCGCCTTAATTAATTTGAAAGTTAGGATCTCTTTTTATTAAAAGTTATTTTAGTTCAAATTCTCTTTCGATATTGTCGCGCCAAGTTCTTCATCGGCTTTCTGCATTTTATTTCCTGCTTTCATTTTCTGCATTGTATTTATTTTTATGTTCGCCATTCCCCTTTTTTATATATAACCCACTTAAAATATTATCTGTAGAATAATAAGCTTTCAGGGAAAGAGTAGATATAGCTAAGCCGGCCCCGAGAACAATACGACCCCGATATTCCTCCACACCGGAATATCCTGTACTACACGCGATAGGTGTACTTGCCTCCCTCTCGTTAAAACTCGGTTTCTAACAAAAACAAAACGCTCTTCTTTTTATAAATAAAAACCTCCACTTTCACACCTAAGAAGAAGCCGGCGTTTTAACCATCAGCGCTGGTGTTGTTTGTAAAGAAGAAAGACGGTAGTATGCGGTTGTGTATAGACTACCGAGAGTTGAACAAACTGACTATCCAGAATAAGTATCTAATTCCTCGGATAGACGATCTATTCGACCAGTTGGTGGGGTCGGTAGTTTATTCCAAGTTAGGCTTGAAGTCAGGATACTACCAGCTATGAATTCGAGACGAGGACATACCCCAGATAGCGTTTGGTACAAGGTATGGTCACTTTGAGTTCTCGGTGATTCCGTTCGGGCTGACGAACGCACCATCAATATTCACTGACTTGATGAACCGAGTATTTTGCAAATACTTGGACTCATTTGTAGTCATCTTTATTGATGACATTCTTGTTTATTCCAAGTCAGAAGCAGAGCATGAGACTCACTTGAGGATAGTGTTGCAAGTGTTGAGAGAGAACCAGCTTTATGCAAAGTTCTCCTTGTGCGAATTCTAGTTGGACAAAGTGGTGTTTTTGGGCCATATAATTATTGGGGATGGGGTGGAAGTAGATCCAACTAACGTGAAAGCCATCAAAGATTGGCCAGTATTGAAGACTGTGGTAGAGGTCCAGAGTTTTCTTGGACTAGCCGGGTACTATCGAAGGTTCGTGGAGAACTTTTCGCGGATATCTCTACCCCTCACTTCACTAACTCGTAAGGATCATAATTTTGTGTGGACACAGGAGTGCAATCAGGTGTTTGTTACCCTAAAGGAAAGGCTGATGACGGCGCCAACCCTATGTCTGCCGAAGGGGACTGAAGGATTTCAAATTTTCAGCGACACATCCAGATGCGGTTTGGGGTGCATATTGGTACAACATGGCAGTGTGAATGCCTTTGGTTCTATGCTGCTGAAGCCTTACGAAAGGAATAACCCCATTCATGACTTGGAATTGGCGGCGGTAATTTGTGCGCTAAAATTGTGGTGGCACTGCGTTTATGGTGCGAAAGTGGATATCTTCACGGACCACAAAAGTCTGAAGTATCTCCAAGATCAAAAGGATTTGAATATGCGGCAGCGCAGGTGGGTTGAGTTTCTTGGAGACTATGAGGTGGCGATTCAGTATACGCAAGGCAAAGCCAATATGGTGGCTAATGCCTTGAGTAGAAAATACTCTAGGAAAGGGAATTGTATCGGAGCTCATGATGAGAGATTGAGGCGGGACTGGGAGTCCCTTGGCATGGAATGTTTAGCCAGAGGCGAGTCTAGTGCGACACATTTGAACTGGATTGAATTGCAGAACGATTTGTCCGATCGTATTCGGGAAGCGACCTATTTGGATGCGGAGTTCCAAACATTCGTGGAGGAAGCTCAAAAGTGCGAGTATAGCGAATGGGAGATGATTGATGGGATTCTAAGGAAGGGTGAGAAGATTTATGTACCGCAGTTTGGCAAGCTCCGTGAGGAGTTGATGTTTGATGCCCACTTCATAAAGTACTCCATTCACCCGAGCAGTACAAAGATGTACTTGGATATGAAGAAATCATATTGGTGGCCTGGTCTGAAGCGGGACATAGCTTTGTACGTTAGTCGGTGCCAAACTCGTTCCTTGATGAAGGCCGAGTGTCAGAAGCCGGGCGAGTTCTTGAAGCCTCTTCCTATCCCCGAGTGGAAGTTTGATGAGATCTCCATGGATTTTGTACATGGGTTACCTAGATCGCAGCAGGGTAATGACGCAATTTGGGTGATCGTGGATCGCTTGACCAAAGTGGCACACTTCATCCCAAATCGGAAGGAGGAAAGTGTGGAAAAGCTTGTGGAACTGTATGTACGCAACATTGTGTGACTACATGGTATTCCAAAGAGCATAGTTAGTGATCGCGATGGACGTTTCACATCTAAGGACTGGAGGTTGGTTCAGAAGAGTCTGGGCACGAAGCTCATGTTCAGTACGGCTTTCCACCCTCAAACGAATGGGCAGACTGAGAGAACGAACTGTACTATGGAGGATATGCTGAGGATGTGTACTCTGGACTTCGGTAAGAAATGGGAGGATCACCTCATCATGGTAGAGTTCGCATATAATAATAGTTACCAAGCAAGTATAAAGACGGCGCCATACGAAGTTTTGTATGGGAGGCGGTGTCGAACACCGATGTCTTGGACAGAGGCAGGAGACACCAAGCTTTTGGGGAAAGAAGTTGTAGCTGACGCTTGTGAGTTGGTGCGAACCATTCAAGAGCGCATGAAGGTAGCTCAAGCTCGGCAAGCGAAATATTTTTATTCTCGCCACAGGAATGTGGAGTTCGCGGTAGGCGACTGGTTTTATCTAAAGATCAAGCCGTTCAAAGGCGTTTCGCGGGTTCACCGAGTCAAGAAGTTGAGTCCGAGGTTTTTGGGATAGCTTGAGGTTATTGAATGTGTGGGAGAAGATGCATAACGGTTGGTATTGTCTACGGAGCTGAGTGGATTATACTATGTATTCCATGTCTCCGTCTTGAGGAAAGCTTTGGTAGAGGCTAGTGTGGTGATCGAATTGGCAGCAGTGCCGATAGAATAGGACTTGAGGACGCGAGTTGGTCCAATTAGTATAGAAGATTCAAAAATTCGGCAGTTGCGGAACAAGGAGGTTAAACTCGTAAAAGTTCGTTGGGATAACTGTGGTCGCGAGGAGCTTTCATGGGAGCGAGAGAAGGCCATGCTTGAGGAGTACCCCGAGCTTTTCTTCTCAGGTACCGTTTAAGTTTTGTGTACTTTCTATTTAAATTTCGGGACGAAATTCTTTTAAGGGGGGAGGAATTGTAATGCCCCGAAAATCAAAAAGAGGAACGGATGGCGATTTCGGGCAATGTTGGGTTCTTAGAAGGCTGATACAGCCTGTGATATGGGCGTGTCAAAGGGCATGTCATGCTTGAGGTTGACGTTTTTCCAAGAGTTCGACGATTTTAAGTCGACGAGCGTCGACACTGGGCACACGACCCGTAGCACGGGCGTGTCCTGCTCTGGCAGTTTGGCGAGTTTTGTTGAGGCTGTTACAAGGCCTGGGACACGGGCGTGTCCCAGGGCATGTCTAGTACACTGTATGTGACACAGGCAGGAAACCTGGTCGTGTCATATTCGGGACGTTTCGGTCCAGTGTCGATTGAGGCACACGGCCCCTGACACGGGCGTATCACTTGAGACACGAGCGTGTCACTTGAGACACGGGCGTGTCACTTGAGACACAGTCGTGTCCTATGCCGTGTCACTGGCCATGTCCTATTCTGTAAGTTCTTGTTTGATGGCGAGTGAGGAAACACGGCCTTGGATACGGGCGTGTCACAAGCCGTGTTCGACCCAGGAAATTCTTTTTCAGGGCCAATCGTGGCAGTTCATTTCCTTCAAGTAGGATCCGACGGCTCAGGCTTTCCTTTGTAAGTATTAGGCCGAAAATAGGGTTTCAGACCCTCATTCCATTTAGATCTTTCTCTTTCTAAGTTTTAGAGAGAGGGGAGAGCGAGGAAGAAGGTGGAGGAGAGTTCCGGCCGCTGGAGAAGCTTCGGAGCCCTGTTTCTCGAGAGCAATCCAGAACCGTGAAGTCAAGATCGTTGCGGTGGTGTTCGTCTGACTAAGTTCCTCCATGGCTAGAAAGAAAGGTCGAAAGGTAACGAAACTTCTCCTCTTGGTTTTAGGATGCATGCTTAACATCTTTTCTTTTCAGTTTTGGGCTCCATATCCCTCAAATGAGAGGGGTTTGGGTTGCCATGGTTCAAGAGGAACCTCCGGGTCGATTGTGTCCATCCCTAGCATGATTTTGCATTAGAGGTCCACTCTGTTAGTGGATTAGGCATTGTGGGTGAAGCCGTAGTCACGACTGTTAGTCCGACTCAGTTAGGTTGCATAGCGATCATTAAGGATTCAGTAGAAATCCATTGTGTCAAGACGTCGTTGTGATGTATGTATTTTCCCCCTTTTCTTGAGTTAGTACTCGCAGCCGAAACTGGACAAGGTTAGCTCCTCTTTGACGGTAAATGGTTTCCTTGGTGCGCGGGAACGTTGCAGTATAAATGGTGTATTAGTGTGGGAAAGTTTACGGTAGTGTTGTGCTAAGGCGTGGCTACGTCTTCGTGGTCGGCTGGCTATCCCATGACGTGCAAGTCTTGTGGGGAGAGTGTCCCAACAAGACTAATCCCCATCCGTGAGACTGACAAGAACGTCGAGCGTAGGGCAAGCCTGGGCAATTAATCCATTAGTGGGTGGGGTCCAGCAAGGCTTCTTAGAATCGGATTGTGTAAGACGGAATCCTGACGTGAGAAGTCAGAATTTGTAGGCAATCCTGGGGTTTAAGACCAATGTGCGGGTGGGGCCTTTACAAGATTTTTATGTAACGACGCTTGCGCTGTTAGGGACATAGTAGTTCCCTTTTATTTGCGGCTATATGCCAAAGGGGAAACGGAAGTACCAAGTTGTTTGATGATGTGTTAGATGCATACGAGATAGGGTGCCTTGGGCAAAGCCCGGGTTTGCATACATATTGCATAGTAGGCCTCTT
The DNA here is from genome assembly GCA_039513925.1 of Platanthera zijinensis. Classification (NCBI taxonomy): domain Eukaryota; kingdom Viridiplantae; phylum Streptophyta; class Magnoliopsida; order Asparagales; family Orchidaceae; genus Platanthera; species Platanthera zijinensis. Next base: position 102,757,826 of record CM077089.1, read on the forward strand.
TCATACTATTCTCAACATAGAAAATGTGTTTGTTGTTTGAGACATCCAAACCTATTTTAAAGCCTTATGAATTTACGTATATGGTATACGAAGTGCTGACTTGTAGGTTAGAGGGGTACCCCGGGGTCCGTTAGGGGCAGGAGGGAGTAGATGTGTTGGTTACACAGTAGAGGTCAGCCTTTGCTGACCCACGTTACTTCAAATCTTTAGAGGGCAAGGATCACAAGCGGGAGCTAGTGCGCCGGGCGAAAAACCTATGCCTCGTGAAGTATTGCTGTATTTTTAGTTTGCTTCCTGTGAATGTTTGATCCATGTTTTAGACATTGTACGACTTGCACGCCGAGGTCGCTTAGGAGTGCTTTTGCACGTTGATGATTGACATTGTGGTCTTTATGTTTTGGACACTTTTTTTATAAGGCCTTAAGGCCATTTTATACTCCTATTAGTGGTGGATAACTTCTAGTTGTTTGGTTTGTTTCCGATGTGTTTTGTTCTTAGTTTTCAGATCGAGTAGTAAATATCATCTTATAATGCTGAAGCTATAGCGTCTGTATGTTATGGGGCCCCAGCCGGACCCATATTATACAGTCATTATAGGGGAGATGTTACACACTCGGTTCATCATATCCATAAAGGCAGAGGGTGCATTGGTCAAACCAAAAGACATGAACAGGAACTCAAAATGCCCGTACCGGGAATGAAAGGCAGTCCGTGGAAATCTGATTCATGAATCCTTACCTAATGGTAGCCTGAACGAAGGTGAATCTTTGAAAACATAGCGCTACTATGCAATTGATAAAATAAATCATAAATTCTCGGTAGGGGATACCTATTCTTAATAGTCACTTTATTCAGCTCTCTATAATAATACACAACATCATTGATATGTCCTTTTTCTTTACAAACAAAATGGGAGCACCCCAAGGCGAAGAACTCGACCTAATAAATCTATTCTGAAGCAATTCATCTAACTTAGTACACAACTCCTCCAGCTCATACGGGGCCATCCAGTATGGCGCCTTAGTAATAGGATGGGTACCCGACTCCAAATCTGTAATGAACTCCACATCTCTCTCGAGAGGAAGACAAGGAAGATTATCAGGAAATACATCTGGAAACTCACGCACCACGGGGATCATCTATAAATGTGGCCAAACAACATTAGTTTCCAAAACTGAAACCAAACAAGAAAAATAACCGAAATTTGAAAGCTTCCGAGCACATACCGCAAAAATAACCGGAGAAACCTGGCGCAGATAACCATAAACACTCCTGGGTTGACCATTATCCATCTTGAAGTTCAAGATCTTAACTTTGCACTGGATAACGACATCATACTTCGACAACTAGTCCATGTCCAAGATCACATCAAAATCTTCCAAGTCTATCACCTTCAAATCAGTAACTGCTAGAAAATCGCCTAATAGAATCAGACAACTCTGAATACCTTGGTCTGATACAACAGAATTGATGTCTACTAATCGTGAAGAAAATAAAAGCAACCGAACTAGCAATCCATCTAGGCAAGTATACCTCTCGAATTGTAGCTAGGGGACACAAGTGAAGTATTGAAATCTGGGGACTGCTGAGTACACTTACTCACATGAAGACTATTATTTTATCGAATGAAAAACTTGAGGGTTAAAAAGTAAATTGCAATTACGAAAGGAAATACAGTTAAAGCTGGAAAGAGAACTACTGCAGTAAGTTAAAGAGCTATTAGAAGCGATTACGATAATGGGTTGAAACAATGGGATGGAAATGCACTCGATCAAGAATCACCTCAGCTAGAGTTAATAAAGAAATGCGATAAAAACCTAAACTTAATAGGGAAAAGTTTCTTGACCGCGGAGGTTCCTAAAGCTTAAGCATGCTTCTCTCGAAGTCGTTCCCAACTGAGTTTAGGAAGGTCCGATCGACTTTCGTCTAAATCAGACGCCTAAAGCTCGCTTTACGCGGTGAACCCCTCTATTAGATTTTACTCCAATCCGGGAGATTTGGACGACTGCCTCTCTCGAGGGTGCATACAAATCCCTTTCCTCTTGAGTGCTCACTTCAAACTATCGGCCTCTTGGCTAGCCAAGCATGAAAGCTAAGGCGGAGAGTATATATCGATGATATATCTCCAACCCAAAAGAAATCAAGAGTAATTCAAGGCTAAACCCTAAAAAGAAAAGGTAAAATTAAAGCATCATAACTTAATCTCTCAAACCTCGGATCATCAAGATCGAGTACAAGGAGGATTTAGTTACTCATGGTATAGAAAATGAAAATCATATTAATAATATGTAAACTAACACCGAGCAGAAGGGAAAGAGAATAGCGAACTATTTTATTTCTTAATGAAGAGGAATCACAAGTAGGGCACACAGATACTATAAGAACACCATCTACGATGCTTACAAATACTGTAAAAAGTAAGTACAAAAATGCTAAAAGGGCTTGCATAAAAAAAACGTAATTACTTGAAATGAGAAAGGGGAAGAGAAAAGCTTAAGACATGAAAAACTAAAGTGACAGCACTACTCCTCCTCAATCTGCATGTTGGGCTCAAGGAGAGGGGTTTCTATTTATAGAATTTTTTCGACCGAGTCACGCCCTCCGTCACGCCCGTGTCGGGGGCGTGTCGGGTTAGGTACGAAAGCGATGCAATAACTCTAGCAGGAAACAGCTGCTGGCAGCTTATTTTTCTCGGAACTTGGGGTGACACGCCCTTCGTCACGCTCGTGTCTGGGGCGTGTCGCCAGTGTCTTCTGGTAGAAAAGTCAATGTTGCTGCTGGCGCCAAAACTGTGAACTTTGTAGGTCACGCCCTCGGTACATGCCCGTGACTAGGAAGACACGCCCGTGACTTGTTGGTGAAGGTTGGAAATGCGCTTGCGGTGGAGAATTTTGCGGAAATGCGGGTCACGCCCTATGTACACGCCCGTGTTGAATGTGACACGCCCGTGTTGAATGTGACATGCCCGTGACGGGGGCGTGTCGGATGGAAATCTTTGTCTTCTGTCTTCAGACCGTTTTCTTCATTCCACTGGGTTACACGCCCTAGGTACACGCCCTAGGAGGGCGTGACCATGGGGCGTGTAATAGCAAAACTTTGTAAAAACCTGCAAAAAGAAGGAAAAATGTTAGTGACAATAATATATACAAAAAGGGATCAAAATATAAGCATACAAGACATGATTTGTAAATTGAAAGCTAGAAAATACAATAATAGTTTAGGCTACAAAACGAACTATCAAATTCCCCCAAGCATAAGCTTTGCTTGTCCCCAAGCAAAGATATAAAAACTAGCTAAAATAACAGGTGACTAATCAGGAGAATTCTAATTATGTCAACACAAGTATCATGCGAAATTCCAAGTAGGGAGAACATGAAACGTAAACCTAAAACAATTACTTAAACATGGTTTACAATTTATAAGCTTTACTAACGAAAATGAATCATCCAAAATTTCAACAAAAATCCTTTAAGCAAATCAACCAGATAAAAAAACGCATTGAGTTGTTACTAGATCCAAGAGGCAAATTATAACCATACCAATCAAATAGCAAAAATCTAAATTTAAATCCAAAACTTTACTAGTCTACTTTTCCTCTTTACTTAGCTAATTAAAATAAAAAGCATGAATCAAAAGGACTTAATAGGACTGAAATGTTTGGTTTAGGATTATGATTAGGAGTGGAATTCAAAGATAAACAAGGAGACTTAAAATCACACTAAACTAAAACAACGAGTTTCAAAAATTTTATAATGAACAAAATAACAAAATTTTTTTTTTCTTTTCCATTTTTTTCAAAAACAAAGGCCATAATATTTTTATTTTCTTTTTGAAATTAGCCAAAAATCAAACACTTCTTTTGAGCATACTTTTTTTTAAAAATTTCTTCATTAATATCACAAAACAACCTATCATGATTATAAAATTTTTATTGAAACTCAAAAAAAGTGTAGTGCGATTAGATAGGTTGGGAAAGTTGGCTTTGGTAAAAATGAAATGGTAAGTGGAGCTATCAATTGAAAGTAGAAAATGGCTCAAAAGTGGCTTACTAAAAGTAAAAGAATTTTAGGTTGGCAAGAAGGCTCAAACAAAAACAAAAACGGCCTAAATCATTTTCATGCTTTTTAAATTCATTTAAAGCATAGATTTGAAATTTTTTCAAAAAGCAAGTATTAGATAATAAAGAAAGATTTATGAAATTATCTTGAAAATAGAAATAAAAGGCGACTTGGATCGTTCACATCTACTACTCTAATTAGAGGTTGATATTACAAAAATTATGAAAAGGAAAATAGTGGATGACAAATTTTCGAGAAAGTATAGTAAATAAAGGATGAAAACCATAAAAAAATAAATTTTTAGAAAAAAAACGTTTCAATATTAACATGCTACCGTGAATTAGAAACACAGCATGGTCAACATTTTACTTGTAAAACATAATTAAAAAAAACGATTTAGAAATATTATAATTAGCTAAGTTGTTTATATGGGATTTTGGGAAAAACAAAGCAAAAAAGCGAGGGGCACTCTTGCTTAAACAATTAAAGTAAAAACAAATATATACACGAATAGCAAAATGAAGGAGGAAATCCTCCCCCAAGCTTAAAATGGACATTGTCCTCAATGGAGAAAGGAGGTTAGAGTGAGAGAGAGAAAATGAAACAGGAATGAAAGTACAGAATTGAAAATAGGTACTTACCCGGATTTATGCGTCGCGAATGTTGATTGATGCTTCTCCCACATGCTTGCGCTTTGGCACTTCTAGCAAAATCTTCTTCGGACTTTAAGATAGATTCAACAGCGTTGGAGCGGGTGATTGCAGGAGCTTTGGCTTGTTATAGTCGTCCGGGGAAACCAAAAAAAAGTGTAAAATAAAGAAAACAAAAAAAAATCACTTGGGTTGCCTCCCAAGATCGCCCTTTGTTTAAAGCGTCGTTTGAGCTCGACGCATCAAAAGAATATTGTTGACCCAATATATTTTGTCCAAAATAATAATGTTCAAAGTTCTAATTATAAAACAGAGTTTTAAAATGTTTGAGAATCTAATCATAGAGGATAGAGTTAACATAGTTAGGACTGAACTCACCGCAGAAATATAGTTTAAGACGCTGACCATTTACTTTGAAATTACCCTTATCAGGGTGTGAAATCAAAACAGTTCCATACGGAAATACTTTCGAAACAGTAAAGGGCCCAAACCATCGTGATTTTAACTTACCCGGAAATAAATGTAAACGAGAGTTGTACAAAAGAACTTGGTCACCCGGCTTAAAGGTTTTTGGGTGCCTTAAGTGTTTGTCATGAAAATGCTTTGTCCGCTCTTTATAAAATTTGTTATTTTCATAGGCATAAGAGCGCCACTCGTCGAGTTCATTAAGTTGAAATTTTCGAAAGTCACCGACAGAGTGGGGATCGAGGTTTAAAGATTTTAAGGCCCAAAAAGCGCGGTGTTCTAATTCTACAGGTAGATGACATGATTTTCCATAGACCAATCGATACGGCGTACATCCGAGGGCAGTTTTGTACGCTGTTCGGTGGGCCCATAGAGCATCATCTAGTTTGGTTGACCAGTCCTTCCTAGAAGTCGAAACAGTCTTTTCTTAAATTCTTTTAATTTCTCTATTTACTACTTTGACTTGTCCGTTGGTTTGGGGGTGGTAGGCAATAGAAATCTTATGTGTAACGCCGTATTTAGTAAGGATTTTAGAAAACTACGCGTTACAAAAATGGGAACCCCTATTAGTAACGATGGCTCGCGGCGCAACGAATCGAGAAAATAATTTTTTTAAAAACATAACTACAACTCGGGAGTCGTTCGTAGGAAGAGCTTGGGCTTCTACCCATCGCGAAACATAATCAACGGCAACTAAAATATATTTATTTTCGAAGCTAGAAGGAAGTGGGCCAACAAAATCGATCCCCCAGAGGTCAAAAACTTCGCACTCAAGGAAATAATTTTGCGGCATTTCATTTTTATTGGAAATGTTGCCCGACCGTTGGCAACTATCACACCTACTCACAAAGACTTGCGCGGCCTTAAATAGGCTAGGCCAGTAAAAACCCGCGCTGAGCACTTTGTGAGCGGTGCGAGCAGCTTGATAGTGCCCACCTGTCGGTCCTTCATGTAAACATTTTAATATATCAATTCCTTCTTCACAAGAAACACATCTCCTTATCATTTGATCCGCACAGACTCTAAAGAGATGCGGGTCTTCCCAAAAATAGTTCTTTAACTCAGAAAATAATTTCTTCTTTTGCTGAGAGGAGAAATCTTTTGGGAGCACCCGAGCCACTAAATAGTTGGCGATGTGTGCGAATCAAGGAGAAGTAGATGCATTAATTGAAAGAAGTTTCTCATCAGGAAAATAATCATTAAAAGATTTTTCATTTAATTTTTTTTATAAAGGGATTGTCTAATCTAGACAGATGGTCGGCGGCCAAGTTCTCGGCTCCTCGCTTATCACGGATCTCTAAGTCAAACTCCTGGAGGAGCAAGACCCAGCGAATCAAGCGTTGCTTGGCATCTGTTTTGGCAAGAAGATATTTGAGGGACGAGTGGTCCGTAAAAATGATGATTTTTGAAAGTGTAATGTAGGGATGGAATTTATCAAAAGCAAAAACTACAGCTAGGAGCTCTTTCTCGGTCGTGGTGTAATTTTCCTGTGCAGATGTGAGCGTTTTACTAGCGTAATAGATGGGGTGGAAGTTTTTAGATATGCGTTGACCTAATACGGCTCCCACCGCGAAACTACTTGCATCGCACATTATCTCAAATTGAAGGTCCCACACCGGAGCTATCATAATTGGTGCGTTAATTAATTTTTCTTTTATTAAATTGAAAGCAGCAAGGCAAAGGTCATCAAAAATAAATGGGGCGTCTTTTTCTAATAGATGGGTAAGGGGCTTGGTGATCTTTGAGAAGTCTTTTATGAAGCGGCGATAAAATCCTGCGTGGCCTAGGAAACTTCTAATAGCTTTTACATTTGTAAGCGGCGACAACTTCTCGATAACTTCTATCTTAGCAATGTCTACTTCAATACCTCTCGCAGAAATTTTATGACCCAAAACTAACCCTTCCCTCACCATAAAATGGCATTTTTCCCAATTGAGGGCAAGGTTAGTTTCTTCGCATCGTTCTAAGACTTTTTCTAGATTTTCTAAACAACTATCAAACGCATCACCAAACACGGAAAATTCATCCATGAATACCTCCATAATGCTTTCTACGTACTTGTCCAATATAGAGAGCATACATCGTTGGAATGTAGCTGGCACATTGCACAATCCAAACGGCATTCTTCGGTATGCGAAGGTGCCAAAGGGACAAGTAAACGTTGTTTTTTCCTGGTCCTCGGGAGAAATGGGGATTTGGAAATACCCTGAGAGGCCATCGAGAAAACAATAAAAGCTATGGCCGGATAATCGTTCTAAAATCTGATCGATGAACGGCAAGGGAAAGTGATCCTTGCGGGTGGCATCATTCAATTTCCTATAATCTATACACATACGTCAACCCGTCACCGTCCGTGTCGGGATTAATTCGTTATTTTCATTACTATCTACCGTTATCCCTCCCTTTTTAGGTACTACATGAACGGGGCTAACCTTTTTACTGTCTGAAATAGGGTAGATAATTCCTGCATCTAATAACTTCATAACCTCGCCCTTAACTACTTCTTTCATATTCGGGTTTATACGGCATTGAGGTTGAATAGAGTTATGTGAATTATCTTCCATTAGAATTTTATGGGTACAGAAGGATGGGCTTATGCCTTTGATATCAGAAATTTTGCCAAGCAATAGCTTGTCGATGCTTACATAGAACTAGAAGAAGTTTCTCGTTTTGCTTATCCGTGAGGTAGGCTGAAACGATAACGGGTAACTTGGAATCTTTTTCTAAGAAAAAATATTTAAGGTGTTCAGGAAGTTGTTTAAGTTCCAGGGTAGGGGGTTCTTTATAAGAGGATTTAGAAATTCTTTCTTTTTCAAAATAATATCTTCATAAAATTTTTTATAAGGAACATAATAAGGGGTGGGGCTAGCAGCTAAGACAGCTTCTTGTAGCAATTCAGTTGGAAGAAAAGAGGAAGAACAAAAATATGAAAATTCTTTTTCAAATTCAAAAAGGCAATCAGAAGATTCATCGCTTCCTTGCAGCGATTCAGCGGGAAGAGGAGAGTAGGAAAAAAATCAGAAAACTCTTTTTCGAAGTTGGAGAGGCAGTAGGAGGATTCATCACTTACGGTGTCTACGAAAAAACATGAGTCATCATTTGCTAACGTGTTCTTCATCGAAGGTGTGATAGAAAAAGTGACTTCGTCGTCGCCTACTCGAAGGAAGAGCTTACCATTGCTCACATTAATGATGGCTCTGGAGGTGGCAAGGAAGGGTCGGCCAAGGATCAGGGGAACCTCGACGTCTTCTTTGATGTCCAAAATGACAAAATCCACCGGGAAGATGAACTTGTCGACTTTAACCAAAACGTCCTCCACAATTCCTAACGGGTACTTGACCGATCGGTCAGCTAGCTGGATACTCATCCACGTGGGATTTAGGCCACCGATTCCTAGCTTTTTAAACAACGAGAGGGGCATCAGATTTATGCTCGCACCTAAGTCGGCTAATGCATGCTTGACAAAAAGGTCACCGAAGACACATGAAATAGAAAAAAAACCGGGATCACTGATCTTTTTCGGCAAACCGTTTGTCAAAACAGTAGAGCACTCGGCATTTAGTGTGACGTGCGAAAGTTTCTCTAACTTCTTCTTGTTGGTGAGGAGATCCTTCAGATACTTGGCATATTTCGGCATCTGGGAAATAGCTTCGTGAAAAGGCATATTTATGTGGATCTGCTTGAACATCTCCAAGAAGCGGGAATACTGATTATCCTGTCGTTGTTTATTAAGTTCAGAAGGGTATGACGGGGTTGGATTATTTTTAAAGATGGATGGTGGAGTGAGATCTTTTTCTAAAGCTGGGGTGATAACTTCTTCAGCAGAGGGTGGTTTTATTGAAATGGGAGTTGAGCTTGCCTCAGGCTCTGTGCAAACCATGCCAGAACTTTGCTTCCCACTCCGAAGAGTCATAGCTTTCGCTTGCTCTCTTGGGTTGGGCTCGGTATTGGCAGGAAGAGACCCGGCGGGTCGCTCAGAGATAATTTTTGCGAGTTGTCCTACTTGATTTTCTAAACTTTTAACAGTCCCGGCAAGGGTTCTTACTGTGGCGTCATTTATATTCATGTATTTAGCAAACATTTCCTCCAAACTTGGAGGTTTTGGAAAATTTTGGGTAGGTGGTGGTGGAGGTGTAGAAAAATCAGTTTGTGGTGGCGGACGTATTGCGTTGGAGGGATTACTCCACGAAAAGTTCGGGTGATTACGTAAACCAGGATTATAGCTATTCGGAAAAGAAAAACCAGGAGCAGGATAAGTAGGAGCATAAAAATTATGTAGAGTGTTTCTAGACATGTTGTTAACATAGTCCAATTGTTCGGGGGGAGGGAGAGTTGCAGATTCCCATACCTGAGGGGCGGAGGCAGCAGTCATCTCCGTTATCTTTTTGTTTAATATTTCAACTTGTAGGGAGAGCTGGGAGACTTTGTCAACTTTAAAGATACCTGCAGGTTTGTTCGGGCGGGACCTAGGCACATTCCACTGATAAGTGTTCATGGCCATGTCCTCAAAAAGATCAAGAGCTGCTTCCGGGGTCTTATGGTTTAAAGTACCGCCAGAAGCTACGTCTATCATTTGCTTTGTATTTTGATTTAGCCCATTGTAGAACGTCTGCACTTGTAACCATACAGGCAGCACGTGATATGGGCATCATCTTAATAATTCTTTGAATCTTTCCTAAGAATCGTATAAGGTTTCAGAGTCGATTTGTCCAAAAGCGGAAATGTCGTTCCTAAGTTTTGCAGTTTTAGCCGGCGGAAAATACTTTGCCAAAAATTTTTCGGTTAATTCATTCCAGGTTGTGATGCTATTTTTAGGTAGTGTGTTCAGCCACTGCTTAGCCTTAGTTCTAAGAGAAAAAGGAAATAATCTTAGCCTAATAGCATCATTTGAGACACCAATAATTTTGAAAGTGTCATAGATCTCAAGAAAGCTAGCTATATGTGCGTTCGGATCTTCATCCTGAAGCCCGTCATACTACACATACTGCTGCACCATTTGAATTATGCTAGGCTTTAGTTCGAAGTTATTGTTAGTAATAGTGGGGCGAACTATGCAAGATTCTGTACCCTCCAGGCTTGGTCTTGCATAATGGGACATAGTCCTTTGTACGACTTCCTCTTGGTTGGGTATTTCCATTCTTAAGGTAGAATATGAATCGGAATGTTCAACCGTTATGTGGAGAGTAGGGCCTTGAAATCACAATCTTCTCCAAAGAGTACGCTCAATTTTGTGGTCCAAGTCCAAAATAACTGACGGACTTCCCCAGGTCATGCACTGGAAGAAGAAAGAGAGAAGTATTGTTTGTTTTTTTTTCTTTTCTTTTATTTTTATTAAAATATTATTTTTTTTAGATGTTTTAGCACCCAAACTTCCCAAGGACTACCCGATTAAGGGTTCGCAAGGTACTAGACAAGATAGCGGCACTTAAAGCCGCTTTGCCCTTTTTGAGAGAATTTGTAGGTGTAGGAAACTTGTGATGTGGGTTTCTATTAAGAACGCTAATAAATATATATATATATATATATTTTTTGAATTTTTTAATTTGTAAGAACGAGGATAAAGTAATAGGTTCGTGTTTTTAATATATCAACAAAAGTTGCTTCCCCGGCAACGGCGCCAAAAACTTGATGTCTACTAATCGTGAAGAAAATAAAAGCAACCGAACTAGCAATCCATCTAGGCAAGTATACCTATCAAATTGTAGCTAGGGGACACAAGTGTCGTATTGAAATCCGGGGACTGCTGAGTACACTTACTCACATGAAGACTATTATTTTATCAAATGAAAAACTTGAGGGTTAAAAAGTAAATTGCAATTACGAAAGGAAATACAGTTAAAGCTGGAAAGAGAACTACTGCACTAAGTTAAAGAGCTATTAGAAGCGATTACGATAAAGGGTTGAAACAATGGGATGGAAATGCACTCGATCAAGAATCACCTCGGCTAGAGTTAATAAAGAAATGCGATAAAAACCTAAACTTAATAGGGAAAAGTTTCTTGACCGCGGAGGTTCCTAAAGCTTAAGCACGCTTCTCTCGAAGTCGTGCCCAACTGAGTTTAGGAAGGTCCGACCGACTTTCGTCTAAATCAGAGGCCTAAAGCTCGCTTTACGCGGTGAACCCCTCTATTAGATTTTACTCCAATCCGGGAGATTTGGACGACTGCCTCTCTCGAGGGGTGCATACAAATCCCTTTCCTCTTGAGTGCTCACTTCAAACTATCGGCCTCTATGCTAGCCAAGCATGAAAGCTAAGGCGGAGAGTATATATCGATGATATATCTCCAACCCAAAAGAAATCAAGAGTAATTCAAGGCTAAACCCTAAAAACAAAAGGTAAAATTAAAGCATCATAACTTAATCTCTCAAACCTCGGATCATCAAGATCGAGTAAAAGGAGGATTTAGTTACTCATGGTATAGAAAATGAAAATCATATTAATAATATGGAAACTAACACCGAGCAGAAGGGAAAGAGAATAGCGAACTATTTTATTTCTTAATGAAGAGGAATCACAAGTAAGGCACACAGATACTATAAGAACACCTTCTACGTTGCTTACAAATACTGTAAAAAAGAAGTACAAAAATGCTAAAAGGGCTTGCAAAAAAAAACGTAATTACTTGAAATGAGAAAGGGGAAGAGAAAAGCTTAAGACATGACAAAATAAAGTGACAGCACTACTCCTCCTCAATCTGCATGCTAGGCTCAGGGAGAGGGGTTTTTATTTATAGAATTTTTTCGGCCGAGTCACGCCCTCTGTCACGCCCATGTCGGGGGCATGTCGGGTTAGGTACGAAAGCGACGCAATAACTCTGGCAGTAAATAACTGCTGGCAGCTTTTTTTCTCGGAACTTGGGGTGACACGCCCTTCATCACGCCCGTGTCTAGGGCGTGTCGCCTGTGTCTTCTGGTAGAAAAGTCAAATTTGCTGCTGGCGCCAAAACTGTGAACTTTGTAGGTCACGCCCTCGGTACACGCCCGTGACTAGGAAGACACGCCCGTGACTTGTTGGTGAAGGATGGAAATGCGCTTGCGGCGGAGAATTTTGCGGAAATGCGCGTCACGCCCTATGAACACGCCTGTGTTGAATGTGACACGCCCGTGACGGGGGCGTGTCGGATGGAAATCTTTGTCTTCTATCTTCTGACCGTTTTCTTTATTCCACTGGGTTACACGCCCTTGGTACACGCCCTAGGAGGGCATGACCATGGGGCGTGTAACAGCAAAACTTTGTAAAAACCTGCAAAAAGAAGGAAAAATGTTGGTGACAATAATATATATAAAAAGGGATCAAAATATAAGCATACAAGACATGATTTGTAAATTGAAAGCTAGAAAATACCATAATAGTTTAGGCTACAAAACGAACTATCAAGAATCACTAGAAGGAAACTTGACACAAAATGCGTCACCAACCTGATCGAGAGTCAAACGATGATGCTTTACGAAAGGCCTAGCCACAAATGATTGGGTAGCACCAGAATCAAACAGAATACACGCCAAACGGTTCTTTACCTTAAACGTTCCTATAAAAATTGCATATGCTACTAAGAAGATGAACATTGAACTATAACTACGAAGTAAGAACGAAAGCTAGGGAAGTAACTAACTTGATATCACTTAAGTAGACGTCTGGGCTTCCTCTTACAAAACTACGTTTAGCTTGCCCTTTCCTTTGTCCAATTGCTGCGGTGGTGGCAAAGCCTGTATTGGAACTGGCTGCAGTGTGGGTTGAGACTGCTGGCACTGAGACTTGAAATGTCCTTCTTGACCGCACAGCCTCTTGTCTTTCCCCGACAATGGGTTGTGTCATGCCCCCTCCTCTTACACACAGAACAAACTAAGCCTCCTTTTGGAGAACTTTGAATCGAAAAAACCTGCTCCTGCTTCTGAGCTCCTATCCTCTTATAACATTTCTCAAATGGATGGCCTGGTCTGCCATAGAAACTGCATATTTCTTTGCTCCTTTTCCTCAAAGCAGAACTTGAATCTTGAAAACTCTTGCTCTCATTAGGCTTCCTCTAATCTTTCTTAAACAACTGACCTTGATTCTTAGCATTGTTGATCGCTTCGACTTTCAAGGCAGCTTCCACTACTTCAACATAGCTTTTTGATCCATTAGCATTTGCTAGTTACTGGATGTCACACCTTAGACCACTCAGAAAATGCTTAACTCTATTAGCTTCAGATCTTACCAAATCATGGGAAAATCTGCTCAGTTTGTTGAACTCAATCTCGTACACACTAACTATGAGTTGCCTTAGATTTAAATGTAGAAAATCATTCATCAGAAGATCTCGCTCGAACAATGACAGAAACTTCTTCAGCAGCAATTCCTTGAAGATTCCCAGGAACACTCATCCTTCAAATTTTCCTTTTCCCTCAGCCACCATCTCTTTGCCAAACCCTTGAGCTGATACGCAGCGAGAATCACTCTCTGGTCGTCAGAAACTCCTGAGTATGAAAACATCTCTTTGTGTACTCTAAGACAATCGTCCAAAGCCAAGTAATCCGCTCGACCATCAAACATAGGAGGTCCTAAATGCTAAAAATTCGAGATAAAATTCATCTCTGGTGGAAAAAAACCAGAGGCACCAGAGGAGAAGAAGGAACAGGAACAGCCAGACCCACTATAACATCCATCAGACTTTTAGACCCTTAGGATGGTTTTGTCATGACTGGGTCATGACAAAACCGTGGGAAGCACTAAAGGGTATAATGACACCCAATGTAACACCCCAAAAAGTACAGGATAAGAGGACTGAGCTGGACGAAAACTGAGCCGGACGGAAATCTGAGCTGGACGAAAATCTGAGCATGGAGGAAATTGTCGAGAAGAGCTCGATGAAATCGTCGAGCTGAGCTCGACGATTTGCTCGAAGAAATTTTCGAGCAGAGCTCGACGAATCGTCGAGCTGAGCGGAGTAATGGCCATCATGGCCATGGTGGCTCAATAACTCCCACTTTTATGGCGATTTTTATCCTCTGGGAGAGAGGAGGAGTTTTTTGATGTGGCCACCCATTAATATGGTTCAGCTCCCTTAGATTAGTTGAAATCGAAGGGGTGGAGTTAATGAATATTAATGGAGTTGTATGACATTTTGGAGTTACAAGCCTCCTCTCCAAAATTCCATCTTTAAGGGCCTTCACTAGATCAAGGGGAAGCGTTTCCCCAGATTACTTTTCAATTCTATTGAGGTTGGTGTAGAAGTTGTAGAAGAGCCAGAAGCTCGGTGGCCAGAATGATGAAGAGGCAAAGCGCACGTCTTCAGGCCAAAAATGAGGTCCTCTGCTACTCCTTCATGGATTCGATCTTAGGAATATTTAGAGATAAGAATCGGGCTCAGATGAGCCGATTCCAAGCTTCAAATTCCAAGAATTTTTTATTTGGGTTTCCTATCGAGTTCGCAATAAATCGCCCCTCCTGCGGCCGTGCCATCGCCCAGCAATAGCCCCCACATCAACGGAGGTGGTGGCTGTGGTAGCCGGCCAGGGAGATGGCCGGGTGGCTGGGAAATACGGCTGGAAATTATCATTGGTCGGGTTGATCGGGGCCCTTTGTTGGAGGAAGAAGAAAACCAGCAACCGTTACATTTGCTTTAAGATCCGTGTTGGAACTAATATATTAAATGTTGAGTTATGTATTTTTTTTGTCACAATCTTTGGGCTGTATTATATTAATTACTAAAAATACCTAGGGGCCTATTCAGGAAAATTATTCTACATAAAAGTTGTAGCCCTATAAGTCTAGTTTAATTTAAAATTATTTCGCACCAATTTAAAGTTCAGGTCTGACCACAACACTCTGTTCAGTGAGGTCTATACCTAGGCTTGTTCAGAAATCTTTTTGAGTGCCCCCATCAATCCAGCTATCCAAATGACTTGAGATTTTGGATGGGGGTCACTCCAACCTATACCTAGTACATATCCAAAAATGGAAATTTTTGGAAAACATTTTTCTAATATTTTTGTAGAAATTTAATAATCAATGTATGAATTATTTAGGGGGTCTAATGACCTCTAAACCCACCAAGATTTTGGTGTCTGACTCTTAGGGTCTTCGCACGACCATGATAAAAATCTCATGCTAATTGGGATAGATTTGAATAGGTTTTTTTGAGACCAAAGTGTGGCCCTTTAAGGGTTAATTGGGGCCAGAGTGAGCTTGTGCCATGGAGGGGCCAATTCCCACTCAAAGGTGTTGGAGCTTTGGCCGGAGCCCCAAGGTTAGTTTAAACACCCTCAAATGGAGTTTGGGATGAATTAGGGTGGATTTGCCCTAGAACCCTTGTTCAAACCCTAAGGTTGAACATTGGGGGTTTGTGAAAGACAATGAGTGATATGTCCTTGCACGAACATGGTGTTTAGTCAAGGTGATCTTAGGGTGGTGAAATGCCATAGAAATGAATTTGGTGACATTTATACTTAGGTACACAACATAAACTAATTAGGGATAGTTTAGGCCTATACTTTTTTGAAAATATAGGAGGGTCATATGATCTTGGATTTTCGTGGGATTTTGTTAGGAGTAATTTTATAGTGTTATTGACCAGTGAAATTTATAAAAGGATGATAAGAAAAAAGTATCTCATACTTGTAGGTATAATCTCCACCTTGCCTTTTTTGATGATTTTGAAGTAACTATAGTTAGATTAACTTAGGATGATATGAAACTCTGGCAAGGTTAATTAAATATCATTTAGAGGCACTAGTAAATTATTTTGATCATTTGGGCATTTTCTCTTAGTACTTCATGTATAAAGTAAAATAGTGCACCATATTTTTATAAATAAATAATAAATAGTATACCTTGTTGTAAAGTTGTGATACTTGGCCAGAGAATCTTTTAGGGCATAATAAAGACTAGAAGAATTATAATATGTCAATTGGATAAGTTTATAAGAATCTTTCTTCACAAAGTGCACTTTTATGGAATTATTTGATATATTTTTATACATGGCTCACCGACCTTGGAGTTGCATGAAACTTAGTCAGTAGTATTTTATCATCATTATAAGGCTTTGGTAATTTGTATATAATTTTTGGATTATAATTTAGGGTACTCCCTTCATTAACTATAATTATTCGGATCAACTTGAATTAATTATGTAGGGGTTATCACATTTATGAAAATCTGTGAAATTTGGAATTAACTTATATTTTTTCATCATACACTGTTCATAATTTTTGGGTGGTAATAACTTAAGGAAATCTAGTACTTCATGATCAAAATTACCCATAGCCTATATTTTGCGAAAATTTAATAAATGTCAAATTAATTAGGAAAATTACAAGTTTCTTAATTTAGGCTAAATGTGTCATGTTAGACCCCAAATAATTATCTTAGGGCATTAGGATGAAGATTTGGAGTACCTCTTATCATGTACATTATATAACTTAGGTTAGTTTGCAATATGTAAACTGCGGAAATGGTGATAACATGGGGGATGGTCATAGGAAGTGGGGAGTAAAGTATGCTTATTTGGTCAGATAAAAAGAGAGTTTCATTAGGAGTCATAAAGAGGAGAGGGCTGGGTTGACAAGTGTTAAGAGGTGTTCGTGATCGATGAAAGATCTTCTTCCTTGTGGAGAGAAAGAGAGTCAAAATACACTAGAGTTAGATCTAGTATAATATTAAAAGGGATCGGGAATTGGGTAATAACCAATAATAGTAAGTGCCTTGTGAAAGG
This sequence comes from Platanthera zijinensis, assembly GCA_039513925.1. Classification (NCBI taxonomy): domain Eukaryota; kingdom Viridiplantae; phylum Streptophyta; class Magnoliopsida; order Asparagales; family Orchidaceae; genus Platanthera; species Platanthera zijinensis. Next base: position 102,774,692 of record CM077089.1, read on the forward strand.
GAACGATGTGCTTCAGATACCATCATAGTTCCTAGTGCCCATTGAGAACCCTTCACCGAGTATGCCTGGTGCAGTCCTGGGCTAACCTAAACCGTAAGAATAATCAAGGTTTAAGAGTAACGAGTATAACTTGGATTACACTTACACTCACACTCCACGATGTTGTGGGAGTTAGGTTGGGTCTCACGAGCGGTAGGCTCGGTGGTTTTGGTGATGGGCAAGTCAGCCCTACGAGCCGATGGCTTGATAGAAAATTGTGAAGGACGGGATATTCCGGGGAGCTTTGGCTCGGTGGGAAAAATATAGTAATATTTCATGTGCATAAGATAAAAGCTAGTGGGTCTATGGTATTCGAGAGTCGTCACATCGACACAAATACAATGACTCAGCAAGTGTGGTTTAGCACTTGGCCAAATAAAGTCTGGTGTGCAGCCGGCAAAGGTACGTAGGAGACTTGCTTAGTGCACCAGCATTGAGTCGTATGATAGGTTTGACTGGTATTGTTGATACTGGTTTATAGGTGGGCGAGGCCCAACCAACCGCTTTTGTTTGCCACTACGGAGAAATCCTTGGAGATTAGGCTCCAAAAAGGGTGAACTAAAGCTCTGTGTACACAGAGTCGAGTGTGTGTGTTGTACTTGCATGTTCACATCATAACATACTTGCATGATATAGCATCATCATTGAATATAACCCTTGACACCTCTTGTATAAATTGGTATGGGACACCTTATACAATAGGCCTAGCAAAACGACCCCTTGGTCTATAGGTTTGTATGGGCATTCCTATAAGTCATGGTTACATACTTTGTTTACCTTCTCCTACTTTACTTGCTCACCTTTTCTTGTGTATATTTATGCTACTTACCTTCTACTGCTTACATATAGTTGCTTTGTTTATGAACTCATGATAGACTAGTTCCGTCTCCACTTGCTTACCTTTGTTACTCTCCACCTTTATTACCTTCCTTTTACTTCTCCTAGCTCGGTGCCTTGGAGACATGGGGGAGGCGAGGGGATGATATAACTTAGTATTTTAGACTAACGGTCCTTGACCAAATAATTTTAGGGGATCGTGGAGCCAAACTAGGAGATACAACTCCAAAGGTCGGTGCACTTGGAGACGGGACCGTCTAGTACTTGAGTTCACGCAGCAAGAATAGTGAGTCCTAATAATTAGTAGATATTATAGATTTGCTTCCGCGATTGAGTGACTTATAGTGAGTATTTTGATATATCGGGAATGAGCCCTCTTTAGTTCTTTACTTTGTCATTTCTGTGGACTCTCCCTTCATGAAGAATTATTTACATATATGTGATTCTGGTGGACTAGTTTGAGTTTCATTTTACTCATATAATTTATACTTTTACTCTTCTCTTCTGTGATCGGAATGTCCGGAAGAGTCAACATTTTGTAGTGACGACCTTCCCAGGTGCATTGGTATCTCCGCAAAGCAGTGGTTCTTGACATATGACCCCTGTGGTTTAAAGGAAAAAATTGGGTCTTACAAACTGGTATCAGAGGAAACCTCGATCAAAAGAGTAAAAGTCCACTAACCCTGGATCACCCCTACTCGCTCTTAGTTTGGGGACAAACTAAGCAGCGGAAGTGTTGTGTGCCCATATGGGGGGTCACATGTAAATTTCCACTTTTAACTAGGTTCGTGCTAAATTTCTTACAATTGGCCTTTGTTATGCAGTCCCTGACACAATCTACATGGCAGGGAGGAGCTCAGCAAACTCTTAATGTTGCACCACCTAACCTGGCTCCTACTCCGTTTCTATAGTTGGAGATGGGGCAGAATCTGACGGCCATTCTGGATTTCTTTAGGGTTCAGCAGGCTCCGGCTCCGCACTCGAACCCGGGGGCCAATTGGTTGAGCATCTTTCTAGGACTCTCTCCCCCATCTTACATTAGGATGGAGTCGGCCATATGGACGGAAGAGTAGCTCAATATCATGTTCGAGATGCTGACCGGGATACGGTGCCCGTGGGAGGAGAGGGTACCTCTGGTGGTCTCTTGCTTGGAGTCTCATGCCAAGAATTGGTGGAAAACACTTTTGGATACGAAATTTGTAGATCGGAAGGTTGTTGACATTACTTGGGAGGAGTTCAGGGCCGCACTGTTGGAGCACTTCGTCCCATAGTCGGCAAGAGATGAGCTGGAAGATAGATTCCTACAGCTGAGGCAGGACAACAGGACGGTGCTGGAGTACCATCAGGAGTTAAATCACTTAGCCCAGTTTGCAGACTCCTATCAACTAGATGAAGTAGGGTATACTACGAGGTTCTATAATGTCCTTCGAGAGGACCTAAGAGAGGCTCTTTTGTTTGTATCTAACGTACCTATACCCCGGATTTGTGAGATGGCAAAGAGGATGGAGGCTGTTTGGCACACGACTCGAGGCCGGAAGTGGCCAAATGAGGATCAGGGTCGGGGAGGAAGGAATGATTAGCGGAGGGGTCGCTTTTCTGATGAGAGAAGGGTAGAGGACCAACCCAGCCAAGAGGTGAGACAAGAGATAAGAGTTTCAGTGGTATTGGCCCCTCAACCTCTTCAGATACGGGAGATGCAGGGTCCCGGGGGTGTGGCACTTCCCCCACCCGTGTGCTATAACTGTTATGTAGGGAACATTCGAAGAAACTGGCCCATGAGAGGGGAACCTCTACCGGCACCACAGGATACCTAACTAACTCAGCAGTTTGCAAGGCAAGGCTATTGAAGAGGACGCGGTTTCCTGGGTGGAGATTAGAGAAAAGAGAGGGAGAAGTTGTATGCTCTAGACTTTTCTCCACCTCGGGACCTTGGCAGGGTGATTGCATGTATGCTGTTAATTTTATTTTGTTATTTACTTTTGGAATATTTGAAACAACAAACAACAGTAGAATATTAGGAAAGAAACCATAAGCCCAGTTACCTAACCAAACATAAATAAACAGGAATAGTCATGGTGTGCAGCAAACCTGCCCACACCTTGGTGGATACGGGGGCGTCACACAATTTCGTCTCTGAGGAGTTCATAAAGTGACTGGAGGGAGTTAGACATTATTCGGGAGTCCCAAGAAGGGTGTGTCTCCCAAACGGGACAAAGATCTTAGCTACATCTAAGTGCCTCCTAAGGGTGACTATTGATGGACTAATGTTCGAGGACCCGACTACGGTATTAAGGATACCGGGTTTCGACTTGGTTCTAGGCATGACATAGCTTACTTGGAACCATGCTAAATAGATTACCCAACAAAGAAGGTTTTATTGAGTTACGACCGCACCTTCGTGACCTTCGAAGGTATTACTCCCATGTCTTGTAGGATTTTATCTTCTATTGAGGACGTTAAGGCCCACATACACTGAGATGAGGTGTATCAGGTGTTCCTAGAGATAATCGAGGCAAGGACGAAAATTGCCGATATATCGGTGGTGCGGGACTTTGCGGATGTGTTTCCAGAAAAGCTACCAAGATTTTCGCCACATCGCGAGAAGGATTTCCAGATTCAATTTGCGCCTGGAGCTAAGCCAGTATTTTGGGCTCCCTATCGGATGGCTCCAAAAGAGCTAGTGGAGTTCAGGAGTCAGCTGAAGGAGATGGTGGAGGCTGGATTCATTAGTCCAAGTTCCTCGCCTTGGGGAGCTCTGGTCTTGTTCATAAATAAAAAGGATGGTACCCTCAGGTTGCGTATCGATTATCGTGCACTAAACTGGTTGACTGTCATGAACATATATCCACTGCCAAGAATCGATGATTTGTTTGATCAGCTAGAGGGAGCACTTTTGTTCTCGAAGCTGGATCTTAGGTCGGGATACTATCGGCTACGTATTTAGGAAGAAGACATCACGAAGACGGCATTTAGCAGCATATATGGCCTGTTTGAGTTTATCGTGATTCCCTTTGGGCTCACGAATGCACCTTCGGCATTCATGAGCTTGATGAACTGGGTGTTCTAGCCATACCTCGATAGGTTTGTAATTGTTTTCATAGATGACATCTTAATTTATTCAAGGATGATTGAGGAGCACACACAACATCTGGCCTTTACCCTAAAGAAGCTCAGGGAGCATCAGTTGTATGCCAAGTTGAGAAAATGCATGTTTTTGCGGATGGAGGTAGCCCTTTTGGGCCACATTATTAGTGGAGCAGGATTGGCTGTGGATCACACGAAGATTCAGGCAGTGCGAGATTGGCCTCAGTTGAAGACGGCCACAGATGTCAAAAGTTTTCTGGGATTGGTCGGGTATTATCGGAAGTTTGTGTAGGGATTCTCTCAGATATCCCTTCCACTCACTTCCATGACAAAGGACACTCCATTAGTTTGTATTTCTTAGTGTTAGGAGGCCTTCAAGGAGTTGAAGGGACGGCTTACATCGTCCCCTATCCTCGCTCTTCCAACTTGTAAGGAGGGATTCCAGGTGTACACTGATGTGCCATTTCAAGGGATAGGCATTGTAGTAATGCAGCATGAATATGTGATAGCACATTCCTCGCGCTAGCTGAAGAAGCACGAGCAGAACTACCCTGTGCATGAATTGGAGATGTGAGAAGTGGTGTTCGCTCTGAAGATTTGGTGTAATTACCTTTATGGCGTGCACTACGAAATATTTTTGGATCATAAGAATCTGAAATATGTCGATATGCAGAAGGAGTTAAACATCCGCTAGAGAAGATGGGTGGAGTTCTTATCTGATTATGAGTACATGATACACTATCACCCGGGGAAGGTGAATGTTGTGGCAGATACACTAAGCTGGAGGGCTACCACTTTGGGAGCAGAGCACTAGTTGATGTCAATGGAGTTGATACGGATGATGGAGGATATGCAGATTACCTTGGGGTCCTCGGACGACTCAGAGTTTTATGAGGAGTATTTGGCCGCGATGAGCACTACCATTGATATTCGAGATTGCATCAGTGCTGAGCAGAGGAGGGATAACAAGTTAGTGCCAGTATTCAGGACCATTGATGCAGGAATGGCCGGGGAGTATGTAGAGAGAGATGGGCTGATATGCTTTAGAGGACATGTGTACATACCGGCTAGGGGCAAGATTCGAGAGGACATTATGACCGTGGCTCACTATAGTAGGTACTCGATGCACCCGGGAATCACCAAGATGACGTCCGACCTGAAGAGGACAATATACTTGTCGGGCATGAAGAGGGACATCACATACTTCGTTACCCATTACAAGGCCTATCAGTTAGTTAAGGTAGAATGTAAGAGTCAGGCCGGATTGTTATAGCCACTTCCTGTACCGGAGTGGAAGTTCGACGATATTGCCATGGATTTTATACATGGTCTTCCTTGGTCGCATGCGGGGGACGAATCGATATGGGTGATCTTCGATCGATTGATGAAGGTGGCTAGATTTCTACCGATCATGAAGAACTCTCCTATGGGTGACTTGATGCGGATTTTTGTGGAGCAGTTCGTCTGATACCATGGAGTGCCATGGATGATAGTGTCCGATTATGATGGAAGATTTACGTCTAAGGAATGGAGGATGGTCTGGGCTTATTTGGGGACCCAATTGACATTTAGTACTGCCTTCCACCCTCAGACGGAGTGACAGACAGAGCGCACCAATCTAACACTTGAAGATTTGTTGCATCTTTATATACTGGACTGTGGAGAGCTATGGGAGAGACATCTACCATTGATCGAATTCTTTTACAATAACAACCACAAGCCCAGCATCGTCATGGCCCCTAACGAGGCTTTATACAGGCAGAGATACAGGACTCATTTGTTTGGGATCCAGGATCAGGATCCGAAGGCACTTGGCTCGGAGTTCGTTGAATATATAGATGCTCAAGTACGGTTGATTTGAGACAGGATGTTGGAGGCCCAGAGTAGACAGACCAAGTATTACGATGCTCGACATCATCAGGTAGAGTTTCAGGTATGAGACCGGGTGTTTCTAAAGATACGACCGATGCATGGAGTCTCACGTGTGCGTGGTTGGAAGAAGCTCAATCCGAGATATATGGGGCTTTAACGGATCTTGGAGAGGATTGGCTCCTTTGATTACAGGCTGGATCTGGCGCCAGAGCTAGCGGGTTTGCAAGATGTCTTCAATGCCTCCTCCCTTAGGAGAGCTCTACTTCGGCCGGAGTAGCAGATTACATCTATAGATGGGCCTATAACTTCGGATCGATCGGTGCACATGGATACGATCTAGATAGACGATACTGGGATGCGGGTCTTGCGATGCTAGAAGGTTTCGTTTGTCAAGGTCTTGTTGAGGAATAATGGATAATAGGAGCATACGTGGGAGCCACTGGACTTGATATAGCAAAGGTACCTGGGACTTTTCATGTAAGGTACTCCAGTTAACCTCTCGGGATGTTACATTTTTTTCTCATACTTGAAACCCTGTAGGCATAACTTTAATTTTGAGTGTGAAATTTTTATTTTTATGTTATGGGATTTGTAACATCCCTCAGACTTCTACACCCCTAGGATGGTATTGTCTTGACTAGATCATGACAAAAACTTGGGAAGCACTAAAGGGTCTAATGACACCCAATGTAACACCCCAAAAAGTAGGGGTTATGAGTACTGAGCTGGACGGAAACCGAGCCGGACGGAAATCTGAGCTGGACGAAAATCATCGAGAAGAGCTCGACAAAACGTGGAGCAGAGCTCGACAAAATTTCTAGCAGAGTTCGACGAAATTGTCAGCAGAGATCGATGAAATCATTGAGTAGAGCTCGACGATAACGTCGAGCAGAGGTCGATGATAAAGTCGAGTAGAGCTCGATGAAAATGTCGAGCAGAGCTTGAAAAAATCGTCGACCTGAGCTTGACAATCTGCTCGATGAATTTGTCGAGCAGAGCTCGATGAAATCGTCGAGCAGATCTAGGAGAAAATGTCGAGCAGTGTTCGATGAAATCTTCGAGCAGAGCTCGACGAAAGCCTCGAGCAAATCTGAGCGGAGTAATAGCCATCATGGCCATGGAGGCTCCATAACTCCCACTTTTTTGGGGCTTTTATTCCTCTATGGGAGATGAGGAGTTTCTGGGGGTGGCCAACCATTAATTTGATTCAGCCCCCTTAGTTTCGTTTAAAATAAAGCGGTGGAGTTAATGGCCATCAATGGAGTTTTTTGATATTTGGGAGTTACAAGCCTCCTCTCCCAAATTTCGTCTTAATGGACCTTAACTAGAGCAAGGGGAACCATTCCCCCGATTACTTTTCAATTCCATTGAGGTTGGTGTAGAAGTTGCTTGAAGAGCCAGAAGCTCGGTGGCCGAAATGGTGAAGAGGCAAATCGCACGTCTTCAGGCAACAAATCAGGTCATCCTCTAATCTTTCTTAATGGGTTAAATCTTAGTAATCTTTAGAGATAAGAATCAAGCTCAGATGATCTGATTCCAAGGTTCAAATTCCATGAATTTCAGATTTGGACTTACTCTCGATTTTGCCGGAAATCGCCCATACAGTAGTTAAATTGTCCCAGGCCAGCTCGGTGGCAATGGTGTCCGGCCAGGGAGGTGGCGGGGTGTCCGGGAAATGTGGCTGGAAATTGTCCCGAGTTGGGTAGATCGGGCCCTTGGCTGGAGGAAGAAGAAAACCCACAGCCGTTAAATTTGCTTTAAGATCTGTGTTAGATCTAATATATTAATTGTTGAGTTTTATATTTTCCAGTCACAGTCATTGGGTTGTTTTAAATTAATTATTAAAAATACCTAAGGGCCTATTTAGGAAAAGTGGTCTACAAGAAAGTTGTATCCCTATGAGTCTAGTTTAATTTAAAATTAGTTTGAACCAATTTGGAGTTCAGGTCAGACCACAACACTCTTTTTGGTGAGCTCTATATTTAGGCTTGTTCATAGATTATTTTGAGTGACCACATCAATCCAGCCATTCAATTGACTTGAGATTTTGGCTGGGGGTCATTCTTTCCAATACCTAGAATATATCCAAAAATGGGAAATTTTCGAACACATTTTATTAAAGTTTTTGTACAAATAAAATAATCAACATATGAATTATTTAAGGGGTCTAATGACCTCTAAACCCACAAAGATTTTGGTGTACTACTCTTAGGTTCTTGGCACAACCATTATAAAAATCTCAGGCTAATTGGGTTAGATTTGAATTGGTTTTGGTAAGACCAAAGTGTGGCCCATTAAGGGTTAATTAGGGCCAGAGTGAGCTTGGGGTATGTAGGGGCCAATTCTCACCCAAAGGGGTTAGGACTTTGACCAAAGCCCCATGGTTAGTTTAAACACCCTCACATGTAGTTTAGGGTGGATTAGGGTGGATTTGCCCTAGAACCCTTGTTCAAACCATAAGGTTGAACATTGGGGGTTTGTGAAGAACATGGAGTGATATGTCCTTGCATGGACTTGGTGTTTAGTCCAGGTTATCTTATGGTGGTGAAATGCCATAGGAAGGAATTTGGTGACATTTATACTTAGGTACACAACTTAAACCAATTAGGGATAGTTTATGCCTATACTTTTATGAAAATATAGGAGGGTCATATGATCTTGGATTTTCATGGGATTTTGTTAGGAGTAATTTTATAGTGTTATTTACCCCTGAAATTTATTATAGGATGATTAGAAAACAGTAGATCATAATTGTAGGTATAATCTCCACCTTGCCCTTTTTGATGATTTTGAAGTAACCATAGTTAAGTTAACTTAGAATGATATGAAACTCTGGCAAGGTTAATTAAATATCATTTAGAGGCCCTATTAAATTATTTGGATCATTTGAAAATTTTCTCTTAGTACTTCATGTGTAAAGTAAACTAGTGCACCATATTTTGATAAATAAATAATAAATAGTATACCTTGCTGTAAAGTTACGATACTTGGCCAGAGAATCTTTTAGGACATAATAAAGCCTATAAAAATTATCAGATGTCATTTGGATGAGTTTATAAAAATGTTTCTTCACAAAGTGCACTTTTATAGAATTATTTGATATATTTTTATACATGGCTCACTGACCTTGGATTTGCATGAAACTTAGTCAGTAGTGTTTAATGAACATTATAAGGCTCTGGTAATTTTTATATAATTTTTGGACTATAATTTATGGTACTCCCTTCATTAACTCAAATTATTTGGATCAACTTGAATTAATTATTTAGAGGTTATCACATTTATGAAAATCTGTGAAATTTGGAATTCACTGATATTTTTCTATCGTATACTGTTCATAATATTTGGGTGGCCATAACTTAAGGAAATCTACTACTTCATGATCAAAATTACCCATAGCCAATCTTTTGGGAAAATTTAATAAATGTCAAATTAATTAGGAAAATTACAAGTTTCGTGATTTAGGCTAAATGTGTCATTATAGACCCCAAATAATTATCTTAGGGCATTTTGATGAAGATTTGGAGTACCTCCTATCATGTACATCATATAACTTAGGTTGGTCTGCATTAAGTAAACTGCGAAAATGGTGATAACATGGGGGATGGTCATAGGATGTGGGGAGTAAAGTATGCTGATTTGGTAAGATGAAAAAGAGAGTTTCATTAGGAGTAACGAAGAGGAGAGGGCTGGGTTGACTAGTGTTAAGAGGTGCTCAGGATCAATGAAAGGTTATATTCCCTATGCAGAGAAAGAGAGTCAAAATACACTAGTGTTAGATCCAGTATAATATTAAAAGGGATCGGGAATTGGGTAATAACCAATAATAATAAGTGCCTTGTGAAAGGGAACGATGGGCTTCAGCTACAATCATATTTCCTAGTGCCCTTTGAGAACCCTTCACCGGGTATTCCTGGGGCAGTCTTGGGCTAACCTAAACCATAAGAATAATCAAGGTTTATGAGCAACGAGTATAACTATGATTACACTTACGTACACTCACAATCCACGATATTGTGGGAGTCAGGTTGGGTCTCACGAGCGGTAGGCTCGGTGGTTTTGGTGATGGGTAGGTCAGCCCAGTGAGACGATGGCTCGGTAGATAATTGTGACAGACGGCATAGTCTGGGAGCTTTAGATCGGTGGGAAAAATATAGTAATATTTCATGTGCATAAAATAAAAGGTGGTTGGACAACAATACGATGACTCGACAAGTGTACTTTAGAACTTGGCCAAATAAAGTTTGGTGCGCAGCCGACAAGAGTAAGCAGGAGCTCCACTTATTGCACTGGCGTTGAGGCATACAATAGGTCTGACTGGTAGTGTTGATACTAGTTTAGAGGTGGGCGAGGCCCAACCCACTGCTTCTGTTTCCACTCCGGAGGTATCCTGGGAGATTAGGCTCCAGAAAGGAGGAACTAAAGGTCTGTGTGCATAGAGTCGAGTGTGTGTGTTGCACTTGAATGTTCACATCATAGCATACTTGCATGACATAGCATCATCGTTGCATATAACCCTTGACACCTATTGTATAAATTTGCATTAGACACTTTATACAATAAGACTTGCCAAACGACCCCTTAGTCTATACCTTTGTATGGGCATTCTTATAGGTCATGATTACATACTAAGTTTAACTTCTCCTAATTTACTTGCTCACATGTTCTTGTGTATATTTATGTTGCTTACCTTTTATTTCTTATATATATTTGCTCTATTTAGGAACTCTTGATAGACTAGTTCTGCCGCCACCTGCTTACCTTTATTACACTCCACCTTCATTACCTTCCCTTTCCTTCTCCCCGCTCGGTGTCTAGGAGCCATGGGCGAGGTGTGGGAGATGATAGGACTTCGTATTTTAGACTAATGGTCATTGACCAAATCATTTTAGGGGATCATGGAGCCGAATCAGGAGATGCTTCCCTAGAGGTCGGTGCACATGGAGACGGGACAGTCTAATACTAGAGTTAAGGTAGTAGGGACAGTGAGTCCCGATCATTAGTAGATATTATATATTTTCTTCAACAATTGAGTGACTTGTAGTGAGGATTTTGATGTATCGGGCAGGAGACCTCTTTAGTACTTTACTTTATCATTTATGTGGACTCTCCCTTCGTGGAGAATTATTTACATATATGTGATTCAGGTGTAGTTTGAGTTTCATTTTACTCATGTACTTTTAAACTTTTAATCTTCTCTTTTGCGATCGGAATGGCCGGTAGAGTCGGCATTTTTTAGTGATGACCTTCCTGGGTGCGTTGGTGTCACCGCAAAGCGGAGGTTCTGAGCAGAAGACCCCAGTGGTTTAAAGGAAAAAATATGGGGTCTATACCCACCGCAGGGTCCTGCACTCTTGGCAGCAGTCCTGACATGATAAATAACAATGCTGGGATTTGCGACTGCTTCTCCACCATTTGCCTCGACAAGGTCTCATTGCTCTACCACATACTTTCAATCATCGCATCAGTATGTGCACCCAAAGACTCGCCTTCAGATTGGGGAGTCGATCTAATCGCCACACGCTTAGGCACCATTTTAAAAGAACAACAAACAACTAATCAAAACCAAGCCCAACCGCTAGAACCAAAAAACATAGTCCAGACCATACATACTTATGTACGTTCTCATGTTGCTAACTTGCTCAGGGATTTTAAATTGTTTTACTTTAAAACCATGTGTGTACGTATGTCATCATGTAAATATTAAGCTTGGCACGTATGGTAATGTTATGTTATGCTATGTATGTTGTGCTATACATTATATAAAAATGCCTTAGTGCATGTTATGAGCGGCATACACATGAAATATTATGCATCCCATACTACATTATATCACATGTAACGAGAAAGTAAAACGTGCTAATTGGCATCCATTTGATGAAGGTTATGCATCCCATACTATATAACCGTCACATATTGCCGTCTATGGTGGATCCATATACAAACACATATTATGCATCTCATACTATATAATATGCCCCATTTACTTCTTATCATGCTTATGAGTGTAGTGTTCATGCTTCATGTAACACCCCCATCCGTCGTGTGGCATATAACAGAAGGTCCAGCTGGAACCCGACACCATATACCACAGACAGTCAGAGGGGTTACAGAATAATACAAATTACTCAACTACTCGTCCTAACACAGAGCATTCTAGCGGAAGCTTTTTAAGAAGTTAATAGAACCCCAAATTTGCACAAGAATGGCATGAATGTCCACTAATCATAATAGGAATGAAATAAAATGAATCCACAGAAGAGTACATGGCCTTATGGCCTTACAAAGTTTCTCTTAACAAAGTAATGTCTTACAAACATCGGCTAGCAAGACGGCCATACATGACAGAAAGTAAAGATAGTAGTTCACTACGGCCTTCGGGGGCCTGCACAGTAGCTTAGGCTTCAACACACTACTTGGCGCTTGGTTCCGCAGCACCTACAAGCAATTATTCCACCGCATGGTGGCAAACAGAGAACCGATCAGCTAAAGTTTACCAAATTATAACGACCTCGCCCCCTTAATAGGGACGGCTGTGCTCCTTCCCTACATATCGTTAGCCAAGCTAGATAATAAAGTGCATATAATGACTTTTGCCACAGGTGTAGGCTCGCTCGGCCAAACACCCCGTGCACTCAGGGCACATTCACGATGAATCCGGTAAATTCTGTGGCTTCACTACCATCCTTTGGATGGCAAATAATGTGAGCATTTTTGAGTCCTTTCGACCATAGTCCAAGACTCCCGACTATGCTAACGGCCAGTTCCACTTTAGGGCCTCTAGCACCGAACCACATTGCCCAGGCCTGTATCCACCTTCCCGTTGCTTACGCCGCCTAGTCACTTTAATATGTACGCGCAGGCTAAGCTTTACCCGGATCCTGAATCATTTCCAAACAACACATAATCCAGTTATGTTCAAGGCTGACTCCCCGACCGCCATGTTTTCCGGGTGCGCCTTGGAGTTAATCTACAAGGATCCCTACAGCAATCTACCACATAGAAACCCGAAAACAACGCACAGAGTCTTCTTTGTCTATTCGTGCAATGCAACATCACCGATCAAGACAAATACGTCCGGGTAGGCTTCACATATAATGCATATGCCCGTACTTCGATTCCGAACTCAAAATAAGGGGGACTTCACATATCTACCCCAAGGAACCCCGCGCACTCACCGCACACTCGCGGGAGTGGGTTTTCCCATGCAAAGGATGAAAAGCTTCAAGTGCTCGTGTTGAAAATCGTTACCCTTGATGTCTGCTTCAGTGACATGAAAGACTAGTCGGATAGAAAGCTTCGTAAAGGAATTCTCTCGATGGATCCGGTCTCGATTCTCAGATTGGAGCTCTGATGCTCTATCGGCGGCCGAATTCCTCCCTTTCTTCTCCTTTGATCTCTTCTCTCTCTAAATTCTTAGAAAGAGGGAGTTAAAGATGAAAATGAGGAATAAAACCTCTAATCTAGGATTAAACACAAGCAGTAACTCATCTTGCCCGTTGGATCTTATTTAAAGAAAACGAATGGCTCAAGTTAGACTGAAAACTTTAATCCTGGGCCGAACACGGCTTTTCACACGGCCGTGTTCCAGGCCGCGTGCCTCGATCCCGCCACTCAAATGGAGCATAGAAAAGGACACAGGTTGGGACATGCCCGTGTCACAACATGACACGCCCGTGTCAAGTCCTAGACACGCCCGTGACCAGGGGCCGTGTCACGGATAACCACCACGCCAACCGCCACGTCGCTTGGTGGGCACTGGTGACGACAGGCCCATGTCGGAGTTTACACGCCTGTGTCAACCAATACACGGCCGTGTTCGACAGTCGATGCAAAACTCAAAAAATTCCAGAGATGTACACGGCCAGGTGACACGCCTGTGTCCCATGCCGTGTGCACTGACACGCCCTTGGACATGCCCATGTCCTAGGCGGTGTCCTTCACTAGACGACCTGAGCATGACACGGCCCTGTGACACGCTGATGTGAAAGATAAGACTCGAAGAAAATATAAGTGACTGAACTAGCAATCCAATGAGGCAAGTATACATATCGAATCGTAGCTAGGGGACACAAGTATCGTATTGAAATCCGGGAACTGTTGGCTATGCTTACTCACACGAACGCTATTATCTTATCGACAGAAAAATTAGGGTTTAGAGAATTTAATTGAGATTAAGGAAATAAAACTAATGCTAGAAACAGAGCTATTGCAATTAAGTAAAGTGCTATTAAGTAAAGCGATTATGACAGAAGGTTGAAACTATGAAATGGAAATGCACTCGATCAAGAATCACCTCGGCTAAAGACGATTAAGAAAATGCGATAAAAATCTAAACTTAATAGGATAAAGGTCCTTGACCGTGGAGGTTCCTAAAGCTTGAACACAATTCTCTCGAAGTTGTGCCCAACTGAGTTTAGGAAGGTCCGAACGACTCTCGACTAAATCGGAGGCCTAAAACTCGCTTTACACGGTGAACCCCACTATTGGATTTTACTCCAATCCGGGAGATTTGAACGTCTACCTCTCTCGAGGGGTGCGTACAACTCCCTTTACTCTTGAATGCTCACTTCATTCTATCGGCCTCTCGGGTAGCCCAGAATGAAAGCAAAAGTGGAGAGTATATATCGATAATATACCTCCAACCCATGATTAATAAAGAGTAATTCAAGGCCCTAACCTAAAAAGAAAAGATTAGTTAAAACATCATAACTTAATCGCTCGAACCTCGGATCATCAAGATCGAGTACAAGGAGGATTAGTTAATCATAATGGAGTGGAGGGGGGATGAGTAGAAAAGCATATAAAGGAACACAAGTAAAGAAAGAACACTTATATTAATGAAAAGGAGCAAGTTACACTATGGAAAAAAAGATTACAAGTTCATGAATTTAAAGTCCTATTCTGGCCCTACAAGTAGCACTAAGCAAGAGCAAGATTACAACAAAAGCTAAAACAAACTAAGATTAAACTAGGGTTAAACAAAAATTACAAAGAGAGGGAGAGAGAGGGAGAGAGAGAGAGAGAGAGAGAGAAAAATGCATAAAAACTAGAAAAGGACCCAAGAACCAAAGGGGCAGCACCTCTCCCTCTCAGCCAAAACTTGTTGAAATGAAGAGGGGGGTCTCAATTTATATATTTTTTCTCACGGGTTGGTCACGCCCTCCGACACGCCCTAGGGGGGGCGTGTTAGGGGGCGTGACATTACTATGTTGACCTCGGGCTCTGGACTCTGGCGGGAAGGATCATTGCCTTTGTACGTCGGTGGTCACGCCCTAGGTCACGCCCGTGTAGGGGGGCGTGACAGGCATGTCATGTCAAAATCATTGGTCAGAAATCCGTCAGTCACCGAAAAAAGGAGGGAGTCATGCCCATGTCACGAGCGTGACATGGGGCGTGACAGTACTGTTTGCATGCTGTGGAGAAACGGCATTTAATGCAGCGGCATGCTTTGAGGTAGAGGGCGACACGCCCATGGTCACGCCTGGTGACACGCCCAGGGAGGGCGTGTCAGGGGGCGTGATAATGGTTTTGTTCGTTTTTTTGTCCCTTCCGGCAGGAGTCCTCGGGATATGTTGACACGCCTTAGGTCACGCCCAGGGAGGGCGTGACAGGGGGGCGTGTCAGGTCATTTTTGGCCAATTTTTTGGAAACCTGCAAAAAGACAAGAAAAAGTCAGTGGCAATAATATTTACATAAAAATGATAAAACAATAATAGACATGATTTTTACAGTATAAAATAGAAAATACGATAATAGTTTAGGCTACAAAACGTATTATCAAATTCCCCCAAGCTTAAGCCTTGCTTGTCCTCAAGCAAAAATATAAAAAACTAGATAATCATAAAAAAGACTAATCAAAAAGTTCTAATTATGCCTACACAAGTACTATGTGAAATTCTAAGTAGGGAAAAGGTGAAATGCAAGTCTAAAACAATTATTTAGGTATGGTAAAATTTTTGTAAACTTTACTTAATAAAAATAAATCATCCAAATTTTTTGACAAAATTCTTTAAATAGATTTAAGTAAAGCAATGAAAATGAAAAAAACGCATTGAGTTGTTACTAGATCCAAGCAACGTATTATTATTATATCAATTTAATAGACAAAAATCTAAGTTTATCTCCGAAACTAAAACTGATTTACTTTTCTTCTTTTCTTAGTTGTTAAATAAAAACAAGAAGCGTGAATCAAATGGACTTAAATAGGACAGAAACGTTTGGTTTAGGAAATTGTTTAAGAGTGTAATTCAAGGATAAACTTGAAGGCTTAAAATCACACTAAACCAAAACAAAGAGTTTTAATAAAATTTTCATTTAAAACATATATAATTTATATATTTTTTCTTTCTTTTTCTTTTTTTTTTCTTTTTCCATTTTTTTTCAAAGCAAAGGCCATAAATATTTTTTTTATTTTTCAATTTAATTGGCCAAACATAACTTTTTGAGCATACTTTTTTCAAAAACCCTACTCCCACAAAAACCACAAAAATAACCTATCAAAATCATGAAAATATTTAATAAAACTCAAAAAGGCTAGTGTGATTAGATAGGTTGGAAATTTTGGTTTTGGTGAAAATGAAATGAAGGGAGGAGCTATCAAATGAAATCGGAAAAAAAGGCTCAAAAAAGGCTAATTAGTGGTAAAAGTTTTTTGGTTGGCAGGAAAGCTCAATCGAAAACAAAAACGGCCTAAATCATTTTCACGCTTTTGAATTTATTTAAAACAAAGGCTTGAAAAATTTCAAAAAGCGAGTCTTAGATTATAAAAGAAGATTGATGAAATGAACTTGAAAATAGAAATAATAGGTGACTTGGATCGTTCACATCTACTACGCTATTCAAAAGTTGACTTTACAAAAAATTATTCAAAAACAAAAAAGAAAATAGTGGATGATGAATTTTTGAGAAAGTAAAGAAAATAAAAAACAAAAAACCATGATAGAAATGCAAGTTTTAGAAAAATATTTCACCTTAACATGCTACCGTGAATTAGAATCACAACATGACCAACATTTTACTCGTGAAATATAATTAAAAAGATCGATTAGAAATATTATAACTAACTAAATTGTTTATAGGAAATTTTGAGTAAAACAAAACAAAAACTAGGGGTACTATTGAAAAACAAAAATGTCTAAATTATTCAAAAACACCCCTTTTTTTTTAATTTTGTGAAATATTCTCTTTGTTTTTGGAATTTTAAGATATTCATTTTTTTTATTTTTGAAATATTTAAAGAAAAATATTTACACTAAGCAAAAATGAAGGAGGAAGTCCTCCCCCAAGCTTAAAATGGACATTATCCTCAATGACAAAAGAAGGGGGTTGGAAAAGGGGAGAAAATAAAGTACAGAATTGAAAGACAGGTACTTCCCCGGATTTATTTGCTACGAAAGCTGAGTGATGCCGCTCCCCCGAATGTCTTCTTTGGACTTCGTGATGGATTCATCAACGTTGGAGCAGGCGATCGCAGATGCTTCAGCTTGTCGGAGCCGTCCGAGGAAAAAATTGTAAAATAAAGAAAACAGAAAAAGATAACTTGGGTTGCCTCCCAAGAGCGCCCATTGTTTAAAGCATCCTTGAGCTCGACGCATCACAAAAATAATATTGTATTGTCCAAAAATATTGTTGTCCAGAAAAAAAATTGTTTTTAACAAAAATTAAAAGTTCAAAGTTAAAGTTCGTGAAGCAGAAACTTAATAATGTTTGGACTGACATCATCTTCTCCAAACAAATAGAGTTTAAGACGCTGACCATTCACTTTGAAATTACCCTTATCAGGGTGAGAAATTAAAACAGTTCCATAAGAAAATACTTCTAAAACAGAAAACGGGCAAGACTAGCGAGATTTTAATTTGCCCGGAAATAAACTTAAACGAGAATTATATAAAAGGACTTGGTCGCCCGGCTAAAAGTTTTTAGGGTGCCTTAAGTGTTTATCGTGTAAACGCTTCGTCCGCTCTTTATAAAGTTTATTATTTTCATAAGCATAAGAGCGCCACTCATCGAGTTCATTTAGTTGAAATTTTCGAAGGTCACCGACTGAACGGGGATCGAAGTTTAAAAATTTTAAGGCCCAAAAGGCGCGGTGTTCTAACTCTACGGGCAGATGGCACGATTTTCCATAGACCAGGCGATACGGCGTACATCCGAGGGCGGTTTTGTTCACTGTTCGGTAGGCCCATAGAGCATCGTCAAGTTTGGCTGACCAGACTTTCCTAGAAGTTTAAACAGACTTTTCTAATATTCTTTTTATTTCTCTATTAACTACTTCGACTTGTCCGTTAGTTTGGAAGTGGTAGGCAGTGGAAAGCTTATGTTTAACGCCGTATTTGGTAAGGATTTTTTAAAATTGTGCGTTATAGAAATGGGAACCCCTATCGTTAACGATCGCGCGTGGCGTACCGAATCTAGAAAATAATCTTTTTAGAAATGTGACTACAACTCGGGAGTCGTTTGTAGGAAGAGCTTGGGCCTCAGCCCATCGTGAAACATAATCAACAACAACTAAAATATATTTGTTTCCGAAGCTAGCAGGAAGGGGGCCAACAAAATAAATTCCCCAGAGGTCGAAAATTTCGCACTCTAAGAAATAATTTTGCGGCATTTCATTTTTATTAGAAATGTTGCCCGACCGTTGGCAACTATCACACCTGCTCACAAAGGCTTGCGTGTCTTTAAACATGCTAGGTCAGTAAAAACCCGCGCAAAGCACCTTATGAGCGGTGCGAGCAGCTTGATAGTGCCCACCTGTCGGACCTTCATGCAAATGTTTTAGAATATCGATTCCTTCCTCATAAGAAACACGTTTCCTTATCACTTGATCCGCACAGATTCTGAAAAAATGCGGGTCTTCCCAAAAGTAGTTCTTCAGCTCAGAAAAGAATTTCTTCTTTTGCTAAGAGGAGAACTCTTTTGGGAGCACCCGGGCCACTAGATAGTTGGCGATGTGCGCGAACTAAGGAGAAGTAGATGTGTTAACTAAAAGTAGCTTCTCATCAGGAAAATAATCATTAAAAGATTTTTCATTTAATTTTTCTATAAAGGGGTTATCTAATCTGGATAGATGGTCGGCGGCCAAGTTCTCGGCTCCTCGCTTATCACGTATCTCTAAGTCAAACTCCTGGAGGAGTAAGACCCAGTGAATCAAACGAGGCTTGGCATCCGTTTTGGCAAGAAGGTACTTGAGGGCCGAGTGGTCCGTAAAAACAATGATTTTTGAAAGTGTAATGTAAGGGCGGAATTTATCAAATGTGAATACTACAGCTAAGAGCTCCTTCTCGGTTGTGGTGTAATTTTCTTGTGTAGATGTGAGGGTTTTACTAGCGTAATAGATGGGGTGGAACTTTTTAGATATGCTTTGACCTAATACGGCTCCCACCACAAAACAACTCGCATCACACATAATCTCGAAAGGAAGGTCCCACACCGGAGCTATCATAATCGGTGCGTTAATTAACTTTTCTTTAATTGATTCAAAGGCAGAAATACAAGAGTCATCAAAAATGAATGGAGCGTCTTTTTCTAAGATATGGGTGAGGGGATTAGTGATCTTGGAGAAGTCCTTTATAAAACGACGGTAAAAGCCAGCGTGGCTAGGAAACTTCTTATAGCTTTTATGTTTGTAGGCGGCGGTAACTTCTCAATAACTTCTATCTTGGCAACGTCTACCTCAATACCTTTAGCAGAAATTTTAAGACCCAAAACTAACCCTTCCCTCACCATAAAATGGCATTTTTCCCAATTTAGGGCAAGGTTTGTTTCTTCGCATCGTTCTAAGACTTTTTCGAGGTTTTCTAAACATCTATCGAAGGAATCGCCGAACACGGAGAAATCGTCCATAAATACTTCCATAATGCTTTCTACGTACTTGTCAAATATTGCGAGCATACATCGCTGGAATGTAGCTGGCGCATTGCACAATCCAAACCGCATTCTTCGGTAAGCGAAGGTGCCGAAGGGACAAGTAAACGTAGTTTTCTCTTGGTCCTCTAGAGAGATGGGTATTTTAAAGTACCCCGAGAGGCCATCGAGAAAACAATAAAAGCTATGGCCGGAGAGACGTTCTAAAATCTGGTCGATAAATGGCAAAGGACAGTGGTCCTTGCGGGTGGCGTCATTCAACTTACGATAATCTATACACATACGCCAACCCGTCACCGTCCGTGTCGGGATTAATTCATTATTCTCATTACTAACTACGGTTATCCCTCCCTTCTTTGGCACTACCTGAACGGGGCTAACCCACTTACTGTCTGAAATAGGGTAGATAATTCCTGCATCTAATAATTTCATAACCTCGCCCTTAACTACTTCTTTCATATTCGGGTTTATACGACGCTGAGGTTGAATAGAGTTACGCGAATTATCTTCCATTAAAATTTTATGGGTACAGAAAGATGGGCTTATTCCCTTGATATCAGAAATTTGCCAAGCAATAGCCCGACGATGCTTACGTAGAACTAGAAGAAGTTTATCGTTTTGCATATCCGTGAGGTAGGCCGAAACGATAACTGGTAACTTGGAATCTTTTTCTAAGAAAGCATACTAAAGGTGTTTAGGAAGTTCTTTAAGTTCTAGGGTAGGGGGTTTTTCATAAGAGAATTTAGAGATTCTTTCTTTTTCAAAAATAATATCTTCATAAACTTTTTTATAAGGAACGTAATAAGGGGTGGGGCTAGCAGCCAAGACGGCTTCTTGTAGCGATTCAGTGGGAAGAAAAGAGGAAGAACAAAAATTAGAAAATTCTTTTTAAAACTCAGAAAGACATTTAGATGATTCATCACTTCCCTGCAGCGATTCAGCGGGAAGAGAAGAAGAAAAACAAAAATCAGAAAGTTCTTTTTCAAAGTCGGAGAGGCAGTAGGAAGATTCATCACTCACGACGTCTACAAAAAAATATGAGTCATCATTTGCTAGGTTGTTCTTCATCGAAGGTGTGATAGAAAAAGTTACTTCGTCGTCGCCTACTCAAAGGAAGAGCTTACCATTGCTTACATCAATGATGGCTCTGGAGGTAGCAAGGAAGGGTCGGCCAAGGATCAGGGGAACCTCGACGTCTTCTTCGATGTCCAAAATGACAAAGTCCACCGGGAAGATGAACTTGTTGACTTTTACTAGAACGTCCTCCACTATTCCTAACGGGCACTTGACGGATCTATCGGCTAGCTGGATACTCATATGCGTGGGGTTAAGGCTACCAATCTCTAACTTTTTAAACAACGAAAAGGGCATCAGGTTTATACTCGCGCCTAAGTCTGCTAACGCGTGTTTAACAAAAAGATCACGAAAGACACACGGGATAGAGAAACTACCCGGGTCACTGATTTTCTTCGGCAAACGGTTTGTTAAAATGGCGGAGCACTCGGCGTTTAGCGTTACGTGCGAAAGATTCTCTTACTTCTTCTTGTTGGTGAGGAGGTCCTTAAGATACTTGGCGTATTTCGGCATCTGCGAAATAGCCTCGTGGAAGGGAAGATGAATGTGGATTTGCTTGAAGATCTCTAAGAAGCGGGAGTACTGATCATCTTGACGTTGTCTATTAAGTTCGAAGGGGTATGGAGGAGTTGAATTTTTTTTTAAGATGGGTGGTGGAGTGAGATTTTTTTCTAAAACAGGGGTGATAACTTCTTCAGCAGAGGGTGGAATTTTTAAAACGGGAGCAGAGCTTTGATTTTTAAAGGTGGGAGTGGAGCTTGCCTCGGGCTCTTCACTTACCATACCGGAGACTTGCTTCCCACTCCGAAGAGTTATAGCTTTCGCTTACTCTCTCGGGTTGGGTTCGGTATTGGAAGGAAGAGACCCTGCGGTCGCTCAGAAATTATTTTCGCGAGCTGTCCTACCTGATTTTCTAGACTTTTTACGCTTCCGGTTAAAGTTCTTATAGTAGCGTCATTTGTGGTGATGTATTTAGAAAGTAATTCCTCCAAGCATGGAGGTTTTGGGTAATTTTAAAGAGGTGGTTGTGGTGGTGGTGCAGAAAAATCATTTTGCAGTGGTGGGCGCATCGCATTCGATGGATTACTCTATGAAAAGTTCGGGTGATTTCTTAAAGTAGGGTTATAACTATTCAGAAAATTAAAATCAGGAGGATGAAAATTCACAGCAGAAAAATTATTAAAACCATTTCTAGGCATATTATTAACATAATCTAAATGTTCTTGAGTAGGGGTTGCAGATTCCCATACCTGAGGGGCGGAGGCAGCAGTCATCTCCGTGATTTTTTTTTGCTTAGGATTTCTACTTGCAGAGCGAGCATGGAGACGTTGTCCACTTCATAGATACCTGCAGGCTTGTTCGGGCCGGACCTAGGCACATTCCACTGATAAGTGTTTATGGCCATGTCCTCAAAAAGCTCAAGAGCTGCTTCCGGGGTCTTATGATTTAAAGTACCGCCAGAAGCTGCGTCTATCATTTGCTTCGTGCTTTGATTTAGCCCGTTATAGAACGTCTGCACTTGTAACCATACAAGTAGTGCGTGATGTGAACATCGTCTTAATAATTCTTTAAATCTTTCCAGGGTTTCATATAGGGTTTCAGAGTCTATTTGTCCGAAGGCAGAGATATCGTTCCTAAGTTTTTCAGTTTTAGCTGGCGAAAAATACTTCGCAAAAATTTTTTCAGTTAATTCATTCCAAGTGGTTATGCTACTCTTAGGAAGTGTGTTCAGCCACTGCTTAGCTTTAGTTCTTAAAGAGAAGGGGAACAGTCTTAGCCTGATTGCATCATTTGTGACACCATTTATCTTGAAGGTGTCGCAAATTTCAAGAAAGCTAGCTATATGTGCGTTCAGATCTTCTTCTTGAAGTCCGTCAAATTGCACATATTGTTGCACCATTTGAATTATGCTAGGCTTTAATTCGAAGTTATTATTTGCTATAGTAGGGCAGACTATACTTGATTCTGTTCCCTCGAGATTTGGTCGTGCATATTAGGACATAGTCCTTTGCACGGCCTCATCTACGTTGGGTTCTTCCATTCTTAAAGTAGCGGATGACTCTGAGTCCTCAACCGGCACTTGGATATTAGGACCTTGAAATCGCGATTTTCTCCGAAGAGTACGCTCAATTTCGTGGTCCAAGTCCAAAATAACCGACGGACTCCCGCGGGTCATGCACTAAAAGAACAGAAAAGAAGAAAAGAAAGAGAAATAGGATAAACTAGAAAGAAAGCTACATCAGAATATATATTTTTTTGAAATAGATTTTTTTATAGATTAACTCCCGAACTTCCCAAGGACTACCCCGTGAAGGGTTCTCAAGGTACTAGACAAGATAGTGGTGCTTAAAGCCCTTTGCCCTTTTCGAGAGAATTAGGTGGCGTAGAAAAATCGTGAAGTTGGTTACTATTAAGAGCGGTGATAAAAAAAAATTTTGATTTTTAAAAATTTAAAGAAAAAGTATGAGAAAGAGAAGAGATAAAATTAATAGGTTCGTGTTTTCAATATATCAACGGAAATTGTCCCCGGCAACGACGCCAAAAACTTGATGTTAAAGCTAAGACTCGAAGAAAATATAAACGACTGAACTAGCAATCCAATGAGGCAAGTATACCTATCGAATCGTAGCAATGGGATACAAGTGTCGTATTGAAATCCGAGAACTGTTGGCTATGTTTACTCACACGAACGCTATTATCTTATCAACGGAAAAATTAGGGTTTAGAGAATTTAATTGAGATAAAGGAAATAAAACTAATGCTAGAAAGAGAGCTATTGCAATTAAGTAAAGTGCTATTAAGTAAAACGATTACGACAGAAGGTTGAAACTATGAAATGGAAATGCACTCGATCAAGAATCACCTCGGCTAAAGACGATTAAGAAAATGCAATAAAAATCTAAACTTAATAGGGTAAAGGTCCTTGACCGTGGAGGTTCCTAAAGCTTGAACACGATTCTCTCAAAGTCGTGCCCAACTGAGTTTAGGAAGGTCCGACTGACTCTCGTCTAAATCGGAGGCCTAAAACTCGCTTTACGCGGTGAACCCCACTATTAGATTTTACTCCAATCCGGGAGATTTGAACGTCTGCCTCTCTCGAGGGGTGCGTACAACTCCCTTTACTCTTGAATGCTCACTTCATTCTATCGGCCTCTCGGCTAGCCCAGAATGAAAGCAAAAGTGGAGAGTATATATCGATAATATACCTCCAACCCATGATTAATCAAGAGTAATTCAAGGCCCTAACCTAAAATGAAAAGATTAGTTAAAACATCATAACTTAATCGCTCGAACCTCGGATCATCAAGATCGAGTACAAGGAGGATTAGTTAATCATAATGGAGTGGAGGGGGGATGAGTAGTAAAGCATATAAAGGAACACAAGTAAAGAAAGAACACTTATATTAATGAAAAGGAGCAAGTTACACTATGGAAAAAGAGATTACAGTTGCATGAATTTAAAGTCTTATTCTGTCCTTACAAGTAGCACTAAGCAAGTGCAAGATTACAACAAAAGCTAAAACAAACTAAGATTAAACTAGGGTTAAACAAAAATTATAAAGAGAGGGAGAGAGAGAGAAAAAAAAAAGCATAAAAACTAGAAAAGGACCCAAGAACCAAAGGGGCAGAACCTCCCCCACTCAGCCAAAACTTGTTGAAATGAAGAGGGGGGGTCTCAATTTATAGATTTTTTCTCACGGGTTGGTCACGCCCTCCGACACGCCCTAGGGGGGGGGGTGTCAGGGGGCGTGACAGTACTATGTTGACCTCGGGCTCTGGACTCTGGCGGGAAGGATCATTGCCTTTGTACGTCGGTGGTCACGCCCTAGGTCACGCCCGTGTAGGGGGGGCGTGATAAGCACGTCATGTCAAAATCATTGGTCGGAAATCCGTCAGTCACCGAAAAAAGGAGGGAGTCACGCCCATGTCACAGGCGTGACCTGGGGCGTGACAGAACTGTTTGTGTGCTGTGGAGAAACGACATTTAATGCGGCGGCAGGCTTTGTGGCAGAGGGCGACACGCCCATGGTCACGCCTGGTGACACGCGCAGGGAGGGCGTGTCAGGGGGGCGTGACATCGGTTTTGTTCATTTTTCTGTCCCTTCCAGCTGGACTCCTCGGGATCGGGTGACACGCCCTAGGTCACGCCCAGGGAGGGCGTGATAGGGGCGTGTCAGGTCATTTTTTGCCAATTTTCTGGAAACCTGTAAAAAGACAAGAAAAAGTCAGTGGAAATAATATTTACATAAAAATGATAAAAAATAAACTAATAATAGACATGATTTGTACAATATAAAATAGAAAATACGATAATAGTTTAGGCTACAAAACGTATTATCACAAGCCCGTATCACAGGCCGTGTTCACCCTTCCAAGATCCAAACTTGGTACAAACACCGCCCGTTTCAACTCTAAATTTTGAGGAGTTAATATTCTCCTCCCCTTAAAGAATTTCATCCACGAAATTAAGAAAAGTGTACACAAAATAATTTAAACATTACGTGAGTTTAAAAGTTCTGGATATTCCTCCAACATAGCCTTCTCTCGCTCCCAAGAAAGCTCCTCACGCCCGCAGTTATCCCAATGGACCTTAACCATTCGAATTTCCTTATTGCGGAGCCGTTTGACTTCAAAGTCATCAATGCAAACTGTCTTGACCTTCGTCATCAACCCACTATCAATCGGCACTTGATCGACAGCAACGACTTGTGAAGGCTCTTGCACCACCTTCCGCTACCCCGATACGTGGAACACATCGTGTAGCCCAGTCAACTCCAACGATAGCTTCAACCAATACGTTTCTTCACCTATCCGCTCCAGGATCTCAAACGGCCCAAGGTATCAAAGACTCAGCTTCTTCAGGCATCGAATCCGCAAGACACCCTTGAACAACTTGATTTTCAGATACACCCAATCCACAGCACTGAACTCCACGTTTCTATTTTAGGCATTATAGTATTTTGCTTGCCTGTCCTGAGAGATTCTTAACCATTCCTGAATCGTACGTACCATTGAAGTGGCTTGTTCCACCGCCTGACGTTTGAATAACTTTGACTCGCCAACCTCCAACCAAGACAAGGGTGTGCGAAACCTTCTCCCATAAAGGGCCTCGAAAGGCGCCATTCCAATACTTGCTTGAAAACTGTTATTATACGCAAACTCTACAATGTATAGGTGATCCTCCTAATGTTCTCCGAAATCTAGGACGCACATGCGGAGCATGTCCTCCATCGTCCTATTGACCCTCTCGGTCTGACCATCCATTTGCGGATGGAAGGCTTTGCTAAAACTCAGCTTAGTTCCCAACAACTTATGCACAAGCCTCCAGTAATTGGACTTGAAGCGCCCTTCACGGTCACTAACAATACTGCGGGGCACACCGTGCAACCATACAATATTATCCACATAAAGCATGGCTAACTTTTCCATCGGATCTTCCTTCTTATTCGGAATGAAATGCGACACTTTTGTCAGTCTATCTACGACCACCAAAATGGCATCATTTCCCTTCTGTGACTTTGGCAAATCGTGCACAAAATCCATGGATATGTTGTCGAACTTCCATTGCGGGATTGGCAAGGACTTAAAGAAACCTCCGGGCTTCTGGCACATCGCCTTCACTAAGGCACATGTTTGGCACTTTGCCACATACAGCGCTACATCCTTCTTCAGCCCTGGCCACCAGAATAACTTCTTCATGTCCCTATACATCTTTGTGCTCCCCGGGTGGATTGAGTACTTGGTGTGATGAGCCTCATACATCAATTCCTCTCGAAGTCTATTTGCACTTGGAATGCAAAGGCGACCCGTCCTTCCTTAGCAGTCTATCCACAACTACAAACTGGGAATTTGACCCATCCAACGATTCATCCAATGCCTGCTTCATAGTGTTATATAGAACCAAAGCCTGCCGAATCCTATCAGTTAGGTCGTACTGCACCTCCTTCCAATACAATATTTCTTCAGCACGAGATTGCTTGTCGACGCAAGAGATCTCCAATGCCTCCAAATCACAGACTAATCTCCCATCATGCACCGCCAACCAGTTGGCCTGTGTTAGAGCCCTACGACTCAAAGAATCCGCCACTGCATTTCCTTTACAAGGCACATAATGTATCTTGAAAGTGTAGTCCCCCAAGAACTCCATCCACCTTCGCTGCCTCATGTTCATGTCCTTCTGATCTAGTAAATACTTAATGCTCTGATGATCGGTGTAAATGTAAAACTTTACATCGTACAGATAGTGCTGCCATAGCTTTATAGCAAAAAAAATAGACCGGATAATTTATCTCATGGACCTTAAACTGTCGTGATCTGTACGCTATTACTCTCCCATGCTGTAGCAGAACACATCCCAAAACACTGCCTGAAGCATCACTATAAATTTTGAATCCTTCGGATCCACTCGACGTACACAAGATAGGTGCCGAGATCAACCGCCTCTTCAACTCTTCAAAAGCCTGCACGCACTCCAGCGTCCATACAAACTTATGATCCTTCCTTGTCAACGTCGTGAGTGGTAGCGTGATCCGTGAGAAATTCTCCATAAAGCACCTGTTGTAGCCGGCAAGCCCCAAAAAGCTTCGGACTTCCGCCACCGTATACAACTCAGTCCACTCCTGAATTGCCGCTATCTTTGCCGGATCCACCGCAATCCCGTTACTACTAACAATATACCCAAGGAACGCTATTGAGGACAACCAAAACTCAAACTTGGAGAACTTAGCATACAACTAATTCTTCCTAAATGTCTCCAACACCATATGCAGATGCGTGTAGTGATCATCCTCACACCACGAGTACACCAAGATGTCGTCGATAAACACTATCACGAATTGGTCCAGGTATTCTCTGAACGTCCTGTTCATTAGATCCATAAACACGGATGGCGCATTGGTCAACCCAAACGGCTTGACCGTAAACTCGTAATGTCCAAACCACGTGCTGAAAGCTGTCTTAGGGATATCACATTCCTTTATCCTTAACTTGTAGTATCCAGATTTCAAGTCTAGCTTCAAATATACTATTGACCCAACTAACTTATCAAAAAGATCGTCAATCCTTGGGATCGGATACTTATTCTTTATCGTAAGTTTGTTCAACTCCTGATAATAAATAAAAAGCCGCAAACTCCCATCTTTCTTCTTAACGAAAAGCACCGGTCCGCTCCAAGGCGATGAACTTTGACGCACATACCCTTGATCTAACAACTCTTGCAGTTGTACCTTCAACTCCGCCCTCTCCATAGGCGCTATCCGATACGGAGAGCGTGACACCAGTTTGGCATTCGCCAACACCTCAATTGTAAAATCAATCTCCCGTGTAGGAGGGGCTCCCGGGAGATCGTCTGGAAATACATCAGGATACTCAGACACCACTGCAATACTATCTGGACTAGGATTAGGCATTGAAGCCTATACTGAAATGACAAACAGCTCAACACCAGACCGAAGTGCCTTAATATCCTGAAGAGCCGACATCATAATCTTGCTCGACCCTTTCATGCCTACAAACGTAGTCTCCCGCTCAGTATCTAGTCCCAACCTAACCTCTTTTCGGTTACAGTCAATGCAGGCTCGCTGCTCCGAAAGCCAGTCCATACCAAAGATTACGTCGAACTCTACTAACGGCAACACCGACGCTTACAAAACAAACTCATGATCCCAAATCCGCAATTTAGCCACGCAGATTCTATCCATGTGCATTGAGCACCCATTGGGCAACAACACATCCAGCTTGTCCTTTGCCATCGAAGAAAGGACTCCAATGAGCGATACAAATGTTTCGGACAAGAAGGAATGCGATGCTCCCGTATAAAATAGGGCTCTCGCCGGACGATCGAGAATCAATACAAAGCCTAACATCAACAATAAAAAGCTATCACATACAAAGGTAACAGTTACAATAAAAGCTAAACTATAATAAATTTAACTTATACCTGTCACCACGTCAGCTTGTTTGATGGCCTCTTGCAGGACAAGGTTGTAAACTCTAGGCTTGGTTGGAGCATGATGGGATGCGGTTGACTCCGCCGCCTTCCCATTTTCCTCATAAGTTGCTCCTTGCCTCCTTTCGAACTTTGCACGTCCGCTCCAACAATCTCTTGTAAAATGTCCCACCTTTCCATAATTGTAACAGGCTCTTGGGACTCGACTTGGGTTTGCCCCCATCATACCAGACGAAGGGGCTAATCTCGAAGTCTTCTATTTCTTGTTCCATCTGCAGAAACCTGACTTTGAATTTGGCACTTTAAACTCTAACTTCTTATCCACTGGGTCCTTCTTCTCTTGCACATTCCTGGCAACTCTTTCGGAAGACCGAGCCGCATTTACCAAGGCTAAGAAGCCCTGGGCCCTAGGCCCAGCAAGGAGTAGCTGTAGGTTGCTCTGTAGACCCTCATAAAATCGGTTGGTCTTCCTCTCTTCTTTAGTAAACATAGAACCAGCATAAAGACCTAACCGAGTATACTCATGGAGATACTCATCCATGCTTCTCGCTCCCAGAGTCAAACCAAGGTACTTATTCTCCATCTCAAGCTTCTGGGCAGATTGTAGGTATCTGGCCAAAAACAACCTTGAGAATTCCTCAAACGATAGTGTACAACCCCGTGTTCGTCGAGGGAACCAAGGCGAGTAGGCGGGTAAACCCCGGCCCGCGCCATCAGGTGGGTCAGCCTTAGGCCTGCGCCCTTAGGCGGGCTAGCCCCCGCCCCGCACCATCAGGCGTGTCGGCCCTCGGTCTGCCCCCTCAGGAGGGTCAGCCCCGACCCACGCCTTTTGGCGGGTCAGTCCCGGCGGGGGGCGAGAGCTCGCCAAATAGCGGGCGGGTAGGACCGGCCGAGCTCACACTCTCCTAGCGCCAAGCCAAGGCGGCAAGTGCCAGCTCCACCCAGTACTTAGCGTCCTTGCCGAGTACCAGCCATCATAGGGCCACTCGCCCCTCAGCCGTGAAGTATGTTCTTTTTTACCAGTTTGCCCCCACTGGTCTTCCCATAGCCGGTTAGAACAGCGGAGTTACGCTGTTGGCAGACCCAGTTGAGCTGCACATAACTGTTTAGAATGGCGGAGGTTGGCTATTTGCAGGCCATTTCCGGAAATCTATAAATAGGACCCAAGGGGGCACCTCGAAGGCACTGTCTCGTCTCCAAGATTCCAGTGCTTTCCGAGGTGCCTTAGCCTGGCTCTTTGGCTAAGGAGGGGAAGCGCTCTGAGATCTTCCGGGATAGTGGTGGGACCTCCACGCCGGGCCCTTGGTCTAGTCCTTTGCACTCTTTCTCTTCTTGTCGTTCTTCTTGCAGGGGCGCAGTAGGAGTGTGACCACCCCTTCCCCAAGGGTTGAACTCCATAGAGACCGACTTTCCGGTTTCAACATTTTGGTGTGGTGAGCGTGGAGCGTGGTCAACTAGGAAAACCTTCAGCAAGTTCAATGACTGGAGGAGAAGGGCTAGGATCGGACAGGACCGACTCGCCACCCCCACCCTCTCTCGCTACCATGGGGATGTTCGAGGAGTTTAGACAGGAGATGCTCGACATGGTCCGACTCGTACTAAGCATGCGGGCCTAGAGTGCGACCCCGGTGATCCCGGTCCTCGTAGACCCGACACCCGGAGAGGCGGCCCCCGCTAGACGAGCCGGGAAGGAAGTCGCTGAGGAAGGTCGAGGTTCCGAACTCCCAGGGCGAGTGCTCTTCCCAGGCTCAGAGAGCAGCGGCCGGTTCAGTGAACTAGGGGTGCAAGATCCTCCGACTCGCCCGGTGGGCGGAGGTAGTCCCTTCGGTGAATTGGTTTCTTCTGCGCCAGTCCCGGATGGGTTCAGAGAGCCCGAGATGTCCAACTACACCGGAAAAGGGGATCCAATCCAGCACGTCCAGTGGTTTGAGGACGTGGTCTCAATCCGGCAAATGACGGTTGGGTTCAAGTGTCGACTCTTCGTCATTACCCTCAGGGAGAAGGCAAGAGAGTAGTTCCATCAGCTGCCGTCAAAATCCATTTAATGTTTCGAAGATCTACGTCGGGGGTTCGTGTTGAGATTCACCACCTCTAAGAGGAGGAAGAGGGAGTCAGAATCTCTATTCCATATCAAGAAGGTGGCGAACGAGACCCTGGGAAACTACGTCGACCGCTTCCAGGAGGAGGTTGCCCAGGTCCAAGAGACGCCAGGCCATACCCTGATGATGGCCTTCACCCTGGGCTGCAGCAGGGTTTCTTTCGCAAGGAGTTGAAAAGGGTTCCCCCTCTCCTACGAGGAGTTAATGGAGAGGGCGGCGAGAGAAGTCGACGGGGAGGCATTGAACCCGGAGTTAGCCCAGAATCTAGCCAGATGGGCTACGGAAGACGAGAGGCCCAGAGGAGGTAGAGGCCAGGAAGAGAGGAGTGCCGAGCCCCGTCAGAGGGATGGGAAACATCAGCAGTAACCCGGTTGGGGGCGCCATGAGCCAAATAATCAACTAGGATGGAGGCCCGAGTGGCAGGAGCAGAGGGCGAGGAGAGGGTTCCACGGAGGGGACCGACGCCAGGGAGGCCAGGGCACGTTCTACCCTCCCAGAGGGAGGCGAGAACAAAGGACACCTCTCCCCGACCAAGAATAGGCAATGTCCATAGCCATGGGATAGAGGAGAAGGCCAGCAAGGAGGAGGAGAAGGGAAGTCAGAATAGAGTTGTCGTATTGCGACTTCCACCAGGAAGAGGGGCACTCCACCGTCACGTGCCCGGAGTTCCTCGAGATGAGGGGAAATAGGGAGCAGTAACACCAGCGAGACCGCCAGGGAGTGCGGATCGAAGAAGTCTTGCCCCGAAGGGAGGAGGACAGATGCGAAGACTGGGCCGATGTTGGGTCCCGGGGAGGGATAGGAGCAATCCACGGGGGGGGGGGGGGGGGGGGGGGTGGCAGGGGTCGAGGCCTCCCGCAAGGCGAGCCTCCACACCATGTATCGCAGGAGCATTGGCTCCACATCCCAGACCCCCCCCCCCACCCAGAAGAGAGGATCACGTTCTCTGTCAAGGACATGCCAGGACATGAGGACCCCTTTTGCGAAACGTTGGTCATCCAGACGGCCATCGAGGATTTCACCGTCTTCCGTATCCTCATCGACAACGGGAGCTCGGTCAACGTCATCTTTAAGAAGGCGTTCGACGCAAGGAAGGTGGAGGCTATGAGGGTGTTGGCCTCAGACGGTCCCCTGTTTGGCTTTTCGGGGGAAAGGAAGTCGAAGGAGGGGTGGGACTCAATGTTTCTCTAGAGGGGCAGTCCCGCAATTGCAAATTCGTCATCGTGGACGCCCCCAGTAGCTACAGCACCATCTTCAGGAGGCCCCTCATCAGCGCCTTCCGCTGCGTCCCCTGATCTTTTCACCAGTGCCTTAAGTTCAACGTCGAGGGGGTTCAAGTCCGGGTCCGCGGAGACCCCAAAGTAGCGAGGGAGTGCTATGTCACGGCGGTGAACTCTATCTCTTGGCAGGAGGGAGCCGAGGAGATGGGGCGGAGGATGGAGGAGGCGGAGCAAGAGGCTGACAAAGAAGGTGTGGAAGCAGAGGAGAGCCGCGCCCGAGAAGAAGTAGCGAAGGAAGTCCAGGGACCGACCGAAGCAATGGCTGTGGAGGAGGTTGAGCAAGAAGTCTTCACCCCCGGGGGAGAGGATGCTGAGGAGTGGGGGAAGAAGTCCCGTCTGGAGGCGGCGGAAGAGGTGGTAGAGATGGAGGTTCTCACTATCGGCTGCAGGGTAGAGAGGGTTCGCGTCAGCGGAGGTCTGACTCAAGAGGCTCGAGGCAGGATGTTGGAATGCATCTAAAAGAACGTGGACATCTTCGCCTTGAGTGCGGCTGAGATGCCAGGGATTGACGCTGACGTGGCTTGCCATCGCCTCAACCTGGATCCGGAGGCTCGCCCTATCCAGCAGAAGAAGAGGTCCACGGCAGACATGCTGGCCGAGCCAATTCGAGAGGAGGTGGCCAAACTTCTTAAGGACAATTTTGTATCTGAAATCCAATACCCCGGCTGGGTCTCTAACGTTATAATGGTTAAAAAAGGAGACGGCCGGTGGAGGATGTGTGTTGATTTTTCTTTACATAATAAAGCATGCACTAAGGATTGTTACCCCTTGCCTCGAATCGAAGCGCTGGTTGATTCAGCCGTCGGTTTCCCTGTAATGAGCTTCCTAGATGCGTCTTCAGGCTATCATCAAATCAGGATGCACCCTCCAGAAGTCAAAGACGTTTCTTTCATCACGGGAAATGGGTGTTATTGCTCTAAAATGATGCCCTTCGGGCTAAAGAATGCAGGTGCAACTTACCAAAAATTGATGGACAGGGTCTTCCGAGAGCAAAGGGGAAGAAACTTGGAGGTGTATGTGGATGACCTCATGGTCAAAAGCCTCGACGTTCATTCTCACCTCCGGGACTTGGAGGAGACTTTCGCTACCCTCCGAGAGTACAAAATGAGACTGAACCCCTCAAAGTGCATCTTCGGGGCGAGCAGGGGCAAATTCCTGGGACATCTCCTCACCCTCGCCGGTGTGGAACCCAATCCAGACAAGGTAAAGGCAATTTTGGAGTTGGTGCCACTGCGAAATGCTAAAGAGGTACAACGGCTGACGGGAAAGCTAGCGGGGTTGAGTAGGTTCCTCTCTCGAGCCGGGGAGAAGTGCTCCCCCTTCTTCAAAACTTTGAGGGGAGGTCGGAAGTTCGAATGGACCTCGGAATGCAAGGAGGCATTTCAGGCTCTGAAGAGGCAGCTGACTCAAGCCCCCCTGCTCCAAGGGCAAAAGGAGGGGGAGGACTTATTTCTATACTTTGGCGTCAGGGTGGTGGCCTTGAACTCCGTGTTGGTTCGGGAAGAGGGGAAGAAGCAGCTTCCAGTTTACTATGTTAGTAGGGTGTTGAGGAAGGCCGAGCTCTGCTACCCCATCATGGAAAAGTTGGCATTCTCTCTAATCATCTCGGCCCGGAGGCTTCGGCCTTACTTCCAGGCACACTCGATCCGAGTAGTGACCGACCACCCCCTTAACAACATCTTTGGTGTGGTGGAGCATTCGGGCAGGTTGGCAAAGTGGTCGGTGGAATTGAATGAGTTCGACATCTCCTTCGTCCCTCGCCTCTCGATCAAGGCAAAAGCTATGGAAGATTTTCTAGCTGAGTACATGGTCGAAATGGCGGAGGAAGGCCTCACTCGCCCGATTCCTTGGAAGATTATGGTGGACGGCGCTTCGGGGAGGCACTCCCTTGGAGTCGGGGTCATCCTAGAAAGCCCCCAAGGGACAAGGATAGAGCAGATGGTGGTACTACTCTTTCCCATCGCCAACAACTAGGCTGAGTATGAAGCAGTGATTGCAGGGCTACGCTTGGCCAGGGAGTTGGGGGTACATGATGTGGAGGTCCTCACTGACTCCATGGTGGTGGCCTCCCAGATTAAGGGGGAGTTCGAGGTCAGGGAGCCCACCCTGCAGCTGTACTTAACTAAGGTGAAGGGGGTTATCAGCGCGTTCCATACTTTTTCCATCCGGTACGTGCCCTGGGAGGAAAATGAGCAGGTGGACCAACTAGCAAAATATGGTCCTCGGGCGGGAGGAATCATCACCGACTTATTTCGGCCTTCCATCGAGGAGGGGGAACTGATGGAGGTGGAGCAACGCCCCTCATAGATGGATCCGTTCATGACCTTCCTATCCACGGGGAAATACCCCGAGGGGATGGATAAGAAGAAGCTCAAGTATAAGTCGGCATATTACCTCCTACGAGATGGCCAGTTATACAGGAAGACCCTCTCGAGAATGTTGGCCCAATGCGTGGCCGAGGAGGAAGTCAGAAGGATCTTGGAAGAAGTTCACTCCGGGGAGTGCGGGAGCCACTCAGGGAGCCGGACAATGGAGGGGAGGATCATCAGACAAGGATACTTTTGGCCGACCTTAGGCCGCGATGCGGCAAGATTTGCCAAGGAGTGTCACAAGTGCCAGCTATTCGCTCCCCTTCAGCTGCAACCAGCCAAGCGCCTCAGGAGCATCACGGCCCCTTGGCCCTTCGCGATCTGGGGAATGGATTTGGTTGGACCCTTCCCCCAAGCCAGCGGGCAGAGGAGGTTCCTGCTCGTGATGATTAATTATTTCTCCAAGTGGCTGGAAGTTAAGGCGTTAGCCAAGGTGACCTCCCAAGTCGTGAGGAACTTCGTATGGGGGGTGATCATCTACCACCACGGGATGCCCCAAACCATCGTCACGGACAATGGACCTCAGTTCGCGAGCGCCAAATTCTTCTGCTTTTGCGAACAGCTCGGAATTGACCTTAGGTTCGCCTCGATCCATCATCCGAGAAGTAATGGGCAAGTGGAGGCAGCGAACAAGATTATCATCAACCTCCTCAAGAAGAAAGTGGAAAACCTAAAAGGTAGTTGGGTGGAACAGCTCCCCTCGGTTCTCTGGGCCCTCAGAACCATGCCCAACACATCCACGGGAGAGACCCCATTATAGCTTTCCCATGGATGCGAGGCGGTGCTTCCCATAGAGCTCGAGTTCCGAACACCCCGGGTAGTGGAGGCAGGAGAAGACAGGGATTAGTGGAGAGCCGAGAACGAGGAGGAACTGCGGCTCTCCCTTGACATGGTAGAAGAATTACGGGACCTCTCCACCATCAGGCAAGAGGAGGTGAAGAGAAGAATGGCCAAATATTTTGACAAGCACATCAGGGTCAAACAATTCGCGGAAGCGGACTTAGTCTTGAGGAAGGTGGATGCCACAGGGAGATCAGCCGTAGTAGGGAAACTCAACCCCAATTGGGAAGGGCCGTATATAGTACAAGAGGTCTTGAAATCAGGAGGTTATCGCCTTCGAAATGCGGAAGGCGAAACCCTGGGTCCCACTTGGAGTGGTGACGACCTGAAGCATTTCTATCCCTGAATCATGTAAACTCTGTTCTATGAAATAAAATTCTTTGTCGAGATGCTCAGGTTCATATGTTTATACAAGTTGAAGAGAGAGCCTGCCCCAGACCCCGAGAAGATCCCGCTGTCAGGCTCCCATCAAGCTGGCAGGGCTGGATATCACTCGGAGGAGTCTGCCCCAGACCCAGAGCAGATCCCGCTGCCAGGCTCCCATCAAGGTGGAAGGGCTGGATGTCACTCGTAGGAGTCTGCCCCAGACCCCGAGCAGATCCCGCTGCTAGGCTCCCATCAAGCTGGCAGGGCTAGATGTCACTCGGAGGAGTCTACCCCAGACCCCGAGCAGATCCCGCTGCCAGGCTCCCATCAAGCTGGAAGGGCTGGATGTCACTCGGAGGAGTCTGCCCCAGACCCCGAGCAGATCCCGCTAACAGGCTCCCATCAAGCAAGCAGGACTGGATGTCACTCGGAGGAGTCTGCCCCAGACCCCGAGCAGAACCCGCTGTCAGGATTCCATCAAGCTGGCAGGGTTGGATGTCACTCAGAGGAGTCTGCCCCAGACCCCGAGCAGATCTCGCTGCCAGGCTCCCATCAAGCTGGCATGGCTGGATGTCACCCGGAGGAGTCTGCCCCAGACCCCGAGCAGATCCCGCTGCAAGGCTCCCATCAAGCTGGCAGGGCTGGATGTCACTCAGAGGAGTCTGCCCCAGACCCCGAGCAGATCCCGCTGCCAGGCTCCCATCAAGCAGGCAGGGCTGGATGTCACTCGGAGGAGACTGCCCCAGACCCCAAGTAGATCCCGCTGCCAGGCTCCCATCAAGCTGGCAGGGCTGGATGTCACTCGGAGGAGTCTGCCCAAGACCCCACGTAGATCCCGCTGCCAGGCTCCCATCAAGATGGCAGGGCTAGATGTCACTCGGAGGAGTCTACCCTAGACCCCGAGCAGATCCCGCTGCCATGCTCCCATCAAGCTGGCAGTGCTGGATGTCACTCGGAGGAGTCTGCCCCAGACCCCGAGCAGATCCCGCTGTCAGGCTCCCATCAAGCTGGCAGGGCTGGATGTCACCCGGAGGAGTTTGCCCCAGACCCCGAGCAGATCGCGCAGCTAGGCTCCCATCAAGCTGGCAGGGCTGGATAAGTAACACCCCAAAAAGACCCCAAAAGACTCAACATGAAGTTTGAGTAGCAGGTCAGGTTACACGGCCTGGGACACGGGCGTGTCCCAGGGCGTGTCGGGTGTACACGGCCTGGGACACGGGCGTGTCCCAGGGCGTGTTCGATTTATTTTGCGAATTTGGCCTATTCAAGTCAGAGCCGGACACGGCCTTGAACATGGCCGGGAACACGGGCGTGTCAGGCTGGACACGGGCGTGTCAGCTGCCGTGTTCCGACCCGTGTACTGGTTGCAGCTCGATGGAGCAGGAGACACGGGCGTGTCTCAGGTTTGACACGGGCGTGTCAGGTCCGACACGGGCGTGTCGATGACCCGTGTTGTGCAGTCGGTTCAAACTGTGTGTACCGCTTAAGGGGTACACGGCCTGTGACACGGGCGTGTCACAGGCCGTGTCGGCCAAAAAGTGAATTTTTGGGAAAATCTTGGCCGTTCAGTTTCCTCTCTTTTGATCCAAAGGCTCAGGTGGTTTCTTGGGCTGGATTAAGTCGTGAGAGAAGGATGAAGATTCATTCATCATTTGTGCTTAAGGAAGATAGAGGAAGAGAAGAAGGAGGAGGAGAGCAAGCCACCGGCGGAGCTCCCGTGGTCCGATTCGTGATCCGAAGCCGGCGTTGTGAAGGCAAGGCTGCTGCGGTTCTTTCTCACCGGCTAGTTTTCGATGGCACCGAAGAGATCGACAAGGGTAACGATCTCCCTCCTTGGACATGTGAAGTCCTTCTTTCTGCATTGCATAGGGAAAACCCTTCCCCGCGAGTGTGCGGTGGGTTGTGGTGTCCCTTGGGGTAGATATGTGAAGTCCCCCTTGTTAGAGGCCGGAATTGGAGTACGGCTCTAGGCATGCTGTGTGAAGCCCATCTGGATGTAATCTGGATTGGTGATGCTTGTTTGCATATCGGAGAAGGCTCCGTGATAATGGCTTGTGATGCCTATGACTTGTGATGCCTTGTTCCTACCTGTTGCTTGGTGCGGCAGGAAGTACTGGACGATGTCCAGGAAATGAAGAGGGTTGGCGGCAACTCTTGTGGCCGTGCGTTGCCACTTTGTGAGTAGTTGAGCCGTTGGGCTGCAACTCGTTGAAAAGGCAGATTGCCGAACAGGAAAGGTGAAACCGACCCGCGCCTATAAAATGCCATGGATACTTCCGTATTCGAGGTGGCTCGGCGACTTGAGCAACGGGGGGTGGCTGATCCGTACCTGCGTTAGGTCCGTCCGACTTGGAAGCCTGGTTTAGGTTTTGTTGGAGCGCCTAATGAGAGTCTTAGGCCCGCGCGCCGGAAAGACTAGAAATGCTCAATTACCGTGTAGACGGTGGTGTTGACCCTGGTATTCCGGTAAACCGAAAATGTGCCCTGAGTGCACGGACTGTCGGGCCGGGTGGCCGATGGTTGTGATGGCTTGAATGTGCCTGCGCGCACATAATTGCTATTTGATGATGCCATGCTTGCAGGGAAAGAATGCTCATGCCCCGAGAAAGGGGTAGGATTGTTATAATTGGGTCAGCTGAATGCTGACCGTTGCATTGTTTGCCACCGGTTGGGTGGTTTGTTCCCGTGCAGGTGCTGGAGAGCCAAGTGGTAAGTGATGGGCTGAAGCCCTACTGCTGTTGCTGCTGCTGCTGCGGCTAGCCCTGGAAGGCTCAGCGAATGGCGTTGTTTTGTTTTCTCTTTTTCCTCATGTATGGCCGGCCTGCGCGCCAAGGTTTGTAAATCATGATGTATGTTCAGAGGAACTGTAAGGCCTTAAGGCCAAACTCCTGTGGTTGTGTACATTCCGTGATATTTATATATAAAGGTGGTTTTATATATATTGGACATTCCGGTTGAGAGTACAAAGTACTACTTAAAGCTTCCGCTAGAATGCTCTGAGTTAGGATTCGTATTTGGTTTGGTAATATCCTGTGACCTCACCGTCTGTTTGTGGCATATAGTGTGGGGCCCCGGCCGGACCTTCTACTATACGTCATTTAACGGATGGGGTCGTTACATTTTGGTATCAGCCTTTCTCGGTCTTCCTCTTTCGAATTCGTGGTCGAATTCTTTTGTGGGGTGGCGAGCACGTGTTTGTGCGACCTGTTGTAACGCTAATGAACTCTGGAATGTCCATTAAGGAATGTACAAAATCTTGTTTGAGGAATCTGCGCGTTCCTTTTTGTGTTGTTTTGCTTGCATACGTTCGCTAATGTGTGTCTTGTCCACCTATAGGTGACACGTACTGGTGCTGGGCAGTCTGAGCCCCAGCGTTCTGATGAGAGTGCGGCACCAACTGAGGTGCCCACACCTCCTCCATCTGCGGAAACTGTTCGCTTAGTGGCTGAGGCGCTATTTGCCATGATTCAGCCGACCGGGCAAGCGCAGCCGGCGGTAGTGCCAGTTCGTGTTGATGTAAGACCCGAGCCGGTTAAGGCTATAGATCCATGAGCAGCTGACCGACAGTTGAAGCAATTCATGAGCTTCAGTCCTCCTACGTTTGCGGGAATGGGATCCCCAACGCAGGCGGAAGATTGGTTATCGCGTGTCAAGAGGATAATGACAGCGATCAGGGCGGAGGAAACTCTCAAGGTCACCTTAGCCACCTTCATGCTTGAAGGGGAGGCGCGGTTGTGGTGGGACGAGGTTGAGCTACACCATTTGGCGGGCAGGCAATTAACACAAGTATCGATTGAGGAGTTCTCTCGACTATTTCTGGCGAAACATGTCCCAGCGGCGCAACGTATTGCTATGGAAAATGAGTTCCAACGGTTAAAGCAAGGGGAAGATAGTGTGGATATCTACTTGCACGAGTTTACCAGGTTGGGACGATATGCGGGAACAATCTTCGCGGATGACCAAAGGAAAACGAATCGGTTCTATAAAGGATTGCGGGATGAGTTACGATTCCTGCTTTCGAGTTCTGTGAGCCAAGGGTTTCAGGCGTTGGTTGATACTGCGTGCGCGTTGGAGAAGGACATGAGGCGAGTGCAAGGGAATAAGGGCTTGGTGGTGTCTAAGCCAGAGTTCCAAGCACCTCGCCCAGGCAAGTCGTTTTACCAGAAGAAAGGGGGCAAGAGGTCCAAGCCATCGGGGCAAGTGACTACGACCGTTGTGTCGGGAGCGACATCAAGGCCGGATGCTCGTACATGCTATAACTGTGGCCGGGTGGGGCATATTGCTCGTGACTGTCGGGTTGTGCACCCCAAAGGGGAAAAGAAGACGGGTGCGTCATATGCTGAGAAGGGCAAAGCGGTGGTGGATTCCTCTGCTTCCCAGGCGCAGCCCCGAATCTATCAACTTGGCCAACAGGAAGCGATTAAGCAAAGTGACGTCGTCACAGGTATGAGTTGATTTAGTTTACTTGCTGTGCTTTTGGTTTTGGTTATGTTTAGCTTGTGCATGATGTGTGTGTGCTGCAGGCTTTGTCCTGATTCGGAATAACTTAGCGAGAGCCCTGTTTGATACGGGTGCTTCGCATTCTTTTCTGTCTGAGGATTTCGTATCTCGCATTGGGGTACTGAGTCATGTGACGGTGGATAGTACAAGGGTGCTATTGCCGAATGGCTGTGTGATGCTTGCGGATAGGGCTTGCGATGTGGATGTGCAAATTGGAAGTCGGGATTTCGGTTTGAGTGCAGCTGTGTTACCGTTATCGGAGTTTGATGTGATCTTTGGTATGGACTGGCTCTCGGAGCAGCGTGCCTTTATTGATTGCAACTCCAAAGAGATTACACTGGGCCAGAATACCGGGCTTGTGACGAAGTTCGCTGGTATGCGAGGAGTTGGCGGGACTTTGTTGTCTGCACTCCAAGTCGTCAATGCTGTTCGGAAGGGCGCGGAGTTATTCTTCACGCTAGTTCAGGCTGTTGAGCCAATGGCCAGTGTCGGTGAAGTGCCAGTTGTGTCAGAGTTTGCCGATGTGTTTCCTAAAGATCTTCCTGGGTTACCACCCCAGCGGGAGATTGACTTCTCTATTGAGTTGGTGCCAGGTGCGAAACCTGTGGCCCGCTCTCCATATCGCGTCGCGCCAAAAGAGATGGCTGAGTTGAAAGTCCAACTGCAAGAGTTGTTGGAGCAGGGTTATATACGCCCAAGTATGTCACCTTGGAGCGCGCCTGTTCTATTTGTGAAAAAGAAAGACGGTAGCTTACGGTTGTGTATTGACTACCGCGAGTTGAATAAGCTGACGGAGAAAAACAAATATCCGATTCCGAGGATTGATGACCTCTTTGATCAGCTGGCGGGATCAACGGTCTATTCCAAGTTGGATTTGAAATCGGGATATTATCAGCTAAGGATTCGGGAAGGTGACATTCCCAAGACAGCGTTTGGAACACGCTACGGTCATTATGAGTTCACGGTGATGCCGTTTGGCCTATGTAATGCGCCTTCGGTATTTATGGACCTAATGCATCGAACGTTCCGAGAGTATTTGGATTTGTTTGTTATTGTGTTTATCGATGACATCTTAGTATACTCTCAGTCGGAAGAGGATCACGCAAACCATTTGCGGTTGGTCTTGCATACCCTGCGGAGGAACAAACTTTTTGCCAAGTTCTCAAAGTGTGAGTTCTGGCTCTCTTCAGTAGCCTTCTTAGGCCATGTGGTAAGCGGAGAGGGTATCGCGGTGGATCCGTTGAAGATAAGTGCCATCCGAGATTGGCCAGTGATGTCTTCAGTGGCCGAGGTCAGGAGCTTCCTTGGACTTGCGGGCTACTATAGACGGTTTGTGGAAAACTTCTCACGGATTGCTTTACCTCTCACCACGCTGACGAGAAAAGATCAAAAGTTCATTTGGACGCCGGAGTGCGGGCGAGCTTTTGAAGACTTGAAGAGTCGTTTGACCACGGCGCCGGTGTTGACATCGCCATGTGGTACCGATGGGTATGAGATCTATAGTGATGCATCTGGGAGTGGCTTAGGCTGCGTTCTTCTGCAGTTTGGGAAAGTGATTGCTTATGGCTCGCGTCAGTTGAAAGTGCATGAGCGGAATTATCCCGTCCATGATTTGGAGTTGGCGTCGGTAATCTTTGCGCTCAAGTTGTGGCGGCACTATCTATATGGCGTTAAGGTGGATATCTATACGGATCACAAGAGCCTAAAGTATTTATTTGATCAGAAGGATCTGAATATGCGACAACGAAGATGGATGGAGTTCCTCGGGGACTACACCTTCGAGATTCACTATACTCCCGGGAAGGGAAATGTGGTCGCTGATGCTTTGAGTCGGAAGACTCCGGTACGGGCAAGCTGGTTGCAGAGGCATGATCAGCGTTTGATCCAAGAATTGGAAGCAATGGAGATATCGTGTGTTGACAAGGGTGCGTCAACCGATGCATGCTTGAACTGGACGGAGGTGCAATATGACCTTACGGACAGAGTTCGGCGAGCAACGGAGCTTGATGAAAGTCTCCAGCGCTATGCTAAAGATGGGCCAGATGATCAATTCTCTTGGGATAACGGGTTATTTCGGAGAAATGGTCGAGTGTGCGTCCCAAGTGTGGGTAAACTGAGGGAAGAGTTG
The DNA here is from genome assembly GCA_039513925.1 of Platanthera zijinensis. Lineage (NCBI taxonomy): Eukaryota > Viridiplantae > Streptophyta > Magnoliopsida > Asparagales > Orchidaceae > Platanthera > Platanthera zijinensis. The sequence goes on from CM077089.1 coordinate 102,816,994, forward strand.
ATGTACGAAGCTCACTTTGCAAAGTACTCAGTTCACCCAGGGAGCACAAAGATGTACAGGGATATGAAAAAGCTATTCTGGTGGCCCGGACTAAAGAAAGATGTGGCTCGTTATGTGGCGAAATGCAACACCTGTGCGTTGGTGAAAGCAGAATGCCAGAAGCCTGGCGGGTTTCTGAAGTCGTTACCTATTCCGGAGTGGAAGTTCGATGATATTTCGATGGATTTCGTGCACGGATTGCCGAGATCTCAACGCGGTCATGATTCAATCTGGGTGATTGTGGACCGGTTGACGAAAGTGGCGCACTTCCTTCCAAACAGAAGAGACGATTCAGTAGAAACCTTGGCCAAGCTGTATGTGGAGCAAGTTGTTCGACTGCACGGTGTTCCTCGGAGCATCGTTAGTGACCGTGATGGGCGGTTTACATCGAATGATTGGCGGCTCGTTCATCAAATGTTGGGTACAAAATTGGCATTTAGTACGGCCTTTCATCCCCAAACGGATGGCCAGACTGAACGAACCAACAGGACGATGGAGGACATGCTCCGCATGTGCGCCCTAGACTTTGGTAAGAGATGGGAAGAATATATATTTCTCGTCGAATTTGCCTATAATAATAGCTACCAAGCGAGTATTGGTATGGCACCATTCGAAGCGTTGTATGGTCGGAAATGCCGTACACCCTTAGCTTGGGCAGAAGCAGGCGAATCTAAGCTGAGTGGGAAAAAGGAAGTCGAAGAAGCTACTTCGCTCATACGCTCTATTCGGGAGAGGCTATTGATAGCCCAAGATCGTCAAGCAAAGTACTACAATGCCAAGCACCGGAACGTGGAGTTCGCGGTGGGTGATTGGGTATATTTGAAGATCAAACCCTTCAAAGGTGTGTCCAGGATTCGACGTTTGAAAAAGCTAAGTCAGAGGTATCTTGGTCCATTTGAGGTGGTGGAGCGAGTTGGGGAAGCTGCTTATCGACTAGCACTTTTAGCGGACTTGGGTGTATTACATGATGTGTTTCACATCTCAGTCCTTCGTAAGGCGGTAAAGGATCCAGCTCAAGTCGTGGAGGCTGATCGGGTACCGGTCGAGTATGGGCTAACGACGAGGGTTAGACCCATTCGGATCGAGGATCGAGCCGAGAAACAGTTGCGGAACAAAGTGATCGGGATGGTCAAGGTCCGATGGGACAATTGTGGCCGTGAAGAGCTAACATGGGAGCGAGAGCAGACCATGCGAGCTGAGTTTCCCGAGTTATTTGTATAAACTATAGACCGTGTACTTTTTGTTATAACAGTATTATAGCATTGCTTGGGACGAGTTATGCTGGTTTTGTTTCCTTACCGTGCAAATTTCGGGACGAAATTTTGATAAGGGGGGGAGGGTTGTAACACCCCAAAAAGACCCCAAAAGACTCAACATGAAGTTTGAGTTGCAGGTCAGGTTACACGGCCTGGGACACGGGCGTGTCCCAGGGCGTGTCGGGTGTACATGGCCTGGGACACGGGCGTGTCCCAGGGCGTGTTCGATTTATTTTGCGAATTTGGCCTATTCAAGTCAGAGCCGGACACAGCCTTGAACACGGCCGGGAACACGGGCGTGTCAGGCTGGACACGGGCGTGTCAGCTGCCGTGTTCCGACCCGTGTACTGGTTGCAGCTCGATGGAGCAGGAGACACGGGCGTGTCTCAGGTTTGACACGGGCGTGTCAGGTCCGACACGGGCGTGTCGATGACCCGTGTTGTGCAGTCGGTTCAAACCGTGTGTACCGCTTAAGGGGTACACGGCCTGTGACACGGGCGTGTCACAGGCCGTGTCGGCCAAAAAGTGAATTTTTGGGAAAATCTTGGCCGTTCAGTTTCCTCTCTTTTGATCCAAAGGCTCAGGTGGTTTCTTGGGCTGGATTAAGTCGTGAGAGAAGGATGAAGATTCATTCTTCATTTGTGCTTAAGGAAGAGAGAGGAAGAGAAGAAGGAGGAGGAGAGCAAGCCACCGGCGAAGCTCCCGTGGTCCGATTCGTGATCCGAAGCCGGCGTTGTGAAGGCAAGGCTGCTGCGGTTCTTTCTCACTGGCTAGTTTTCGATGGCACCGAAGAGATCGACAAGGGTAACGATCTCCCTCCTTGGACATGTGAAGTCCTTCTTTCTGCATTGCATAGGGAAAACCCTTCCCCGCGAGTGTGCGGTGGGTTGTGGTGTCCCTTGGGGTAGATATGTGAAGTCCCCCTTGTTAGAGGCCGGAATTGGAGTACGGCTCTAGGCATGCTGTGTGAAGCCCATCTGGATGTAATCTGGATTGGTGATGCTTGTTTGCATATCGGAGAAGGCTCCGTGATAATGGCTTGTGATGCCTATGACTTGTGATGCCTTGTTCCTACCTGTTGCTTGGTGCGGCAGGAAGTACTGGACGATGTCCAGAAAATGAAGAGGGTTGGCGGCAACTCTTGTGGCCGTGCGTTGCCACTTTGTGAGTAGTTGAGCCGTTGGGCTGCAACTCGTTGAAAAGGCAGATTGCCGAACAGGAAAGGTGAAACCGACCCGCGCCTATAAAATGCCATGGATACTTCCGTATTCGAGGTGGCTCGGCGACTTGAGCAACGAGGGGTGGCTGATCCGTACCTGCGTTAGGTCCGTCCGACTTGGAAGCCTGGTTTAGGTTTTGTTGGAGCGCCTAATGAGAGTCTTAGGCCCGCGCGCCGGAAAGACTAGAAATGCTCAATTACCGTGTAGACGGTGGTGTTGACCCTGGTATTCCGGTACACCGAAAATGTGCCCTGAGTGCACGGACTGTCGGGCCGGGTGGCCGATGGTTGTGATGGCTTGAATGTGCCTGCGCGCACATAATTGCTAATTGATGATGCCATGCTTGCAGGGAAAGAATGCTCATGCCCCGAGAAAGGGGTAGGATTGTTATAATTGGGTCAGCTGAATGCTGACCGTTGCATTGTTTGCCACCGGTTGGGTGGTTTGTTCCCGTGCAGGTGCTGGAGAGCCAAGTGGTAAGTGATGGGCTGAAGCCCTACTGCTGTTGCTGCTGCTACTGCGGCTAGCCCTGGAAGGCTCAGCGAATGGCGTTGTTTTGTTTTCTCTTTTTCCTCATGTATGGCCGGCCTGCGCGCCGAGGTTTGTAAATCATGATGTATGTTCAGAGGAACTATAAGGCCTTAAGGCAAAACTCCTGTGGTTGTGTACATTCCGTGATATTTATATATAAAGGTGGTTTTATATATATTGGACATTCCGGTTGAGAGTTCAAAGTACTACTTAAAGCTTCCGCTAGAATGCTCTGAGTTAGGATTCGTATTTGGTTTGGTAATATCCTGTGACCTCACCGTCTGTTTGTGGCATATAGTGTGGGGCCCCGGCCGGACCTTCTACTATACGTCATTTAACGGATGGGGTCGTTACAGGATGTCACTCGGAGGAGTCTGCCCCAGACCCCGAGCAGATCCCGCTGCCAAGCTGCCAGCAAGCTGGCAGGGCTGGATGTCACTCGGAGGAGTCTGCCCCAGACCCCGAGCAGATCCCGCTGCCAGGCTCCCATCAAGCTGGTAGGGCTGGATATCACCTGGAGGAGTCTGCACCAGACCCCGAGCAGATCCCGCAGCCAGGCTCCCATCAAGCTGGCAGGGCTGGATATCACTCGGAGGAGTCTGCCCCAGACCCCGAGCAGATCCCGCTGCCAGGCTCCCAGCAAGCTGGCAGGGCAGGATGTCACCCGGAGGAGTCTGCCCCAGACCCCGAGCAGATCCCGCTGCCAGGCTCCCATCAAGCTGGCAGGGATGGATGTCACTCGGAGGAGTCTGCCCAAGACCCCGAGTAGATCCCGCTGTCAGGCTACCATCAAGATGGTAGGGCTGGATGTCACTCGGAGGAGTGTGCCCCAGACCCCGAGCAGATCCCACTGTCAGGCTCCCATCAAGCTGGCAGGGCAGGATGTCACTCGGAGGAGTCTGCCCCAGACCCCGAGCAGATCCCGCTGCCAGGCTCCCATCAAGCTGGCAGGGCTGGATGTCACTCGGAGGAGTCTGCCCCAGACCTCGAGCAGATCCCGCTGCCAGGCTCCCATCAAGCTGGCAGGGTTGGATGTCACTCAGAGGAGTCTGCCCCAGACCCCGAGCAGATCCCGCTGCCAGGCTCCCATCAAGCTGGCAGGGCTGGATGTCACCCGGAGGAGTCTACCCCAGACCCCGAGCAGGTCCCGCTGCCAGCCTCCCATAAAGCTGACAGGGCTGGATGTCACTCGGAGGAGTCTACCCCAGACCCCAAGCAGATCCCACTGCCAGGCTCCTAGCAAGCTGGTAGGGCTGGATGTCACTCGGAGGAGTCTGCCCCAGACCCCGAGCAGATCCCGCTGTCTGGCTCCCAGCAAGCTGGCAGGGCTGGATGTCACTCGGAGGAGTCTGCCCGAAACCCCGAGCAGATCCCGCTGCCAAGCTCCCAACAAGCTGGCAGGGCTAGATGTCACTCGGAGGAGTCTGCCCCAGACCCCGAGCAGATCTCGCTGCCAGGCTCCCAGCAAGCTGACAGGGCTAGATGTCACCCGGAGGAGTCTACCCAAGACCCCGAGCAGATCCCGCTGTCAGGCTCCCAGCAAGCTGGCAGGGCTGGATGTCACTCGGAGGAGTCTGCCCCAGACCCCGAGTAGATCCCGCTGTCAGATTCCCACCAAGCTGGCAGGACAGGATGACACTCGGATGAGCAAGTTTAAACTCCAGCCGGTTTTAGTAGATGGACCCTGCCAAGCCACAGGGATCGGACGGACATCACTCCAGGAGTCCGCCCGGACCCTCCCGCCGTCCGGCTAAGGCGGGAAGCTCTAGAAGGCACAGCGCATAGGGGAAGGAGTTCGCCGCCAGCGTCATGAACGATTGGGCCGATGGGCCGACGAGAAGACCCCAACGAATCGGCGAGCTGGGAGTGTCGGTCGCGGCCTGTCATTCGGCGAGCCCCGAGGAAAGGACGCGGGTTCCGAGAATTCGGCTGCACCAAGACTCCTGGAAAGGCCGACCCTCGCGATCCCCTTTAGCACAACAACCCGGCCTTACTCGCCTGTTCCGCGGCAAGAGCATAGCAGCGAGCCTGGACGGAGGATGCGAGTCGCCCGTCCGTGCCGTGACTACCCAACGTTCCCCACACTCCTAAGTAAAGATTCCTTATCTAAAGCGAGCAGACGGCCTCAGTTGCTCGCGGCAGTTAAGTCAAAGAATGAACATTCGAGACAGAACGTAAACGGCGAATGCGAGATGCAAGTGGCGAAGCGCGGAAAAAGAAAACATTTACATTACAGCAAAAGGAAAGAATCAAAAGTTTCTGATCACACTAAGACTTATCAAAAATAAAGATTACAAAAACCAAGGCATGGGCCCTCAGCATGTCTACAAAGAAAATCGAGCGAGTGCAAGCCCTCGGCGAGGCGAGCCCTAAGCGGCGAGCCTCCTCATATAGGATGAAAGTGGGAGTCGCCCGGCTTTGGTACCGGGAGGAATAGATCCGGTACCACCTCGTTCGCCGAGAGCTTTGCACAACTGCTCCTGAGGAGGTTGGCCCGCTGCAGCATCTGGAAAGTGTTCTTCGCCGCGCTGGCTGCGTTCTTCTGCATCATCACCTCAATCTCGTGATCGCTGTAATGAGCTAGCCGACAGCTGCTTGTAGATGGCGGCGGCGCGGCCGCGGCAGCCTCCAGTGCATCCACCCGCGCCTTTAGTGCCTGTTTCTCCTGCTGAACGGTGGCGATCTCAGTACCCAGCCGACTAGCCATCGCCGCATCCTGTGGAGAGGAAAGTCATTGGGTCAAACCGCGCAAAACGAGGGAAGGGCAACGCGAGTCAGCTAACTTACCTCCCCCCCAGGAACTGCGCAAGGGCGGCATCGGATACCTCGTCCCGCTTCCGCAGTTCGTCTGCCTCCTCTCGAGCGAGCCTATGGGCCGCTTCCTTCTCATCGATCATCTTGTTAAGGGGCAGGACGTTCTTGTCCAACCGAAGGCACCGCCGGCCGACCATATGGGCCAGCTCGAGGCTACGAAGCTGGGCCCGCGCGCTTTCGTAGATCAGCATCTGCGTCGCCTCCTCGTCATAGACAGTGGCATCCTCTCGCCCGTAGACGCCGAAGGAGAGGTTGTACGCATCCCCGCTGCAAGTTTCTTGCTCAACCCAACTCATCAGTGCCGAGGATAAGGAGACCCGGTTGGTCTCCTTGTCCCGCTGACGTAGCGGGAATCCGAGCTCATCCAAGGGCCCCTCCCCGTATCCGAAGTTGCGATGCCCCTGAGGAACTAGCTTCCCTGCTGGCTTGCCCCCTTCTTGCGGCTACGACATATCTGCCTCTGCAGCAGCTGGGCCGATGGCCGGAGTTGCCGAGGGGCAAGGGGAAAGAGAATCAGTGGATGGTCGATCGGCAGGAGCCTTGCCCTTATCGCGAGCCGGGAGAGGCACGCCACTCGCTTTCTTCGACTTATTGGGTGGTGGCGAATCCTGGGCTCGCTCGCGGATGAGTCGCTTTGGTGGAGCGGGGACTGATAGCTCACGGTGTGTGGCGGCCGCCGCCTCGGCCCGGGCAAGCTCGCTAGACACGAGTCGAGCGCTCTCGTAGGGGGAATGGAGGGGAATGCCGCGCTCACCTGCAAAAGCGTCGGACTTAAGACTATTCGAAGGATGGTTTCTTTTTTAGAAAACGGAAGCAGTCGAATCACTTACCTTCACCGGGCGGGACGGGGGCGAGGTTGTCCAAGTTCCATCGGAGGTAGGCCACTTCAAAGTTCTTCCCGACGAAGAACCCGAATAGTGCTGCCTCATGGCCCCCCAAGGTCGGGAGGCGATAGCTCGCCTCGCCGAGCTGGATCGGCGAGAAGGGGACGTTTCTGAAGTCCCCCTTGACGAAGATGAACTTCTTTATCCAATTGTGGCTCTTGTTCACTGTCTCCCGCACCTTCGCCTGGCTGCTGGCAAAGCAGGCGGTTCCATCCTTGCTTGTCCGAAAGGAGAACAACTTGCGGAAGACCGTGAGGCTGAACTCGATCCTCTCCTCCCGAAGGAAGCAAGCGAACCCGACCGCCACCGCGACAGAGTTAGGGGTCATCTGTCCGGGGACAACCCCGAAATATTTGAAGACTTGACAGATTTCCGGCCACAAGGGCAGCCAGAGACCCGCCTAGAAGTGGGCGGTGGGAATCGCGAGCTCCTCCGCCGAAAGATCGTTTATGCGCTCGCTCGCCTCAGGCCTCCTCGCCTCAAAACCCGCCGGGACGAATTGGCCAAGGGCCTCGTGGAATTCCCGCTCAGTGATAACGGTGGGAAGGAAATCGTGCTCGGAAAATGCCCAAGCACACTTTCCCCTCCCGTCCGCCTCGCCGCTGCCGCCGTCGCATACCAGATTGCGAGGGGTTCACTAAACAAAAGAAGGGAAGGTCCTCACGGGGAAAGAAAGAAGAGGCTTTTAATGCGGTGGGTAAAAAGTAGATTGGCGGAGCCTATTTATAGAGCTAAGAGGGGCGGAAAAAACCTCATTGGCGGGAAAAGTGCGGATAGCAAGGTTAACCCCGACGCTTCGACTTCTGAACTCGACCGGGATCCTCGTCGACTCGCAGGACGGCCACGAGAGGTTCTCGTCTGCAAGCCGCCTGCACCCGCTCCTGCGTGAGAGAGTAACGAGCGACGCGGGCCTCGCCAAGAGTGGCGCGCGAGCCCTCAAGAGGAAGACCCGCGGGATGTCGGCCCGCTACCGCCAGAATAGATGCGATCAAGGCCCAAGCGGGCCAACTCCGCAATGCCGAGCAAGCAGGAAGGAGAACTGACAGAGCCGGCTTGCCTTGCCCGCATCTCTTAAAAAGTTAGAACAGAGTAGCCAAAATAAAAGGCACAGCGAGCGGACGCCCATAAGCGGGCGGGACAGGTCCTGAATTATTACAGACGAATAATTGTTTTCAAGCAAATGTTTGCGATTCCGATAGTTTTGATCAACATGCGAGGCAACCCGTACCCATCGATAAGCAGCAGGCACCGACGGGAGCGAGGTAGGCGGCTTAGTACTGAATCCATTTCCATATGCCCCTCCCCCGCTTTCCGGATTGGGGCGGCACACGAGGATAGTGATACTCGCGAACCGCCGTCAGCTCCCGCTGCGTCATATCAACTTTCTCTGAGACCTGCCTAAGCCGCTCCTCGGCCCGCGTAATGTGCGCGCCCAGCGACGTTGCTCCGTCCTTATCAGCAGTTCGCCCAGCTCCTTCCAAAGCCGCGAGTCGCTCCTCCACCTTAGCTTTGTCTTTCTCTACTTTATCGAAGATTTCATGTAGTAGCAGCGTGTGTTTCTGAAACAATCGCGTCACTTGTGTCTTCATCCTCGCGGTGTCCAGCGGGTCGCCCAGATAATCTGCGATGCCGTCCAGCTCGGGGGGAGGAGAATATCCCTCGCTCATTTCGACGACAGAAGAGACCGTGTTGTAACCTGCGAAGTCAAAGTTAGAGGAAGCCAACAATTGATGAGCGGGCTAAAGCAAGGAAGTTACCGGGCATCAGCACGTCACCCGCAACATAAGCAGGTCGGGAAGAGCCCGGACGACCCTGGAATGCTGGTCCCCCAGGATTAATAAATTATTTTCCCAAGCCAGGGGGTCTTGGAGACGGAGGAGTGGAAGGAGGAAGATGCGCCCGAGAAGGGGAACTGGCACCCCGATCTGTCACTACCAAAGGGGATTTCCCTGATCCCCCCATTTCCGCCCTGTCGTCATGAGGCGCCTCATGTCAAAAAGAAAAGTTAGGAGGAGCGATGGGTCGAATAAGGAAACCTCATGCCTCAGGAGCGACCTCAGCATTGCCGGCCGAACCAGAAGCAGGGTCACCGTTCGGTGGGGGTCGACGGATGATCTTTCCATTTACTGGCTTGAATTGGGGGCCGGGCGATCCATGCGCCAACTACGGGGCTGCTTCGAGAGCCGCTTCCCGGGCACCCTCCCTCGCAGCTGCCAAGCGAGCCCGCGTCTCCTCGGACATAGGCATCTTTCATCTTTTAAATCACAGAAGAGGGCAAAGAAAAGGAGTAGTCTTCAAAAGTCCGGATGCTTATTTATAGAGCAAAGGTGGGACCCCCCCCCCCCCCCCAATATTCCCTCCAGCTTAGCAGGGCCCCCACCGAACACGTCGGGTTGGATGATTCTTTCCGAGCTCCTGCGAAGCTCGCAAAGAGCGGGGATTGTGTACAACCCCGTGTTCGCTGAGGGAACTACGGTGAGTAGGCAGGTAAACCCTGGTCCGCTCCATCAGGCGGGTCAGCCCCAGGCCTGCGGCCTTAGGCGGGCTAGCCCCCGTCCCGCGCTATCAGGCGGGTCGGCCCTCGGCCTGCCCCCTCAGGAGGGTCAGCCCCGACCCACACCTTTTGGCGTGTCAGTCCCGGCGGGGGGGGGGGGGGGGGGGGGGGGGGGGGCGAGAGCTCGCCAAATAGCGGGCGGGTAGGACCGTCCGAGCTCACACTCGCCTAGCGCCAAGCCGAGGCGGCAAGTACCAGCTCCACCCGGTACTCAGCATCCTTGCCGAGTACCAGCCATCATAGGGCCACTCGCCCCTCAGACGTGAAGTATGTTCTTTTTTACAAGTTTGCCCCCGCTGGTCTGCCCATAGCCGGTTTGAATAGCGGAGTTACGCTGTTGGCAGACCCAGTTTGGCTGCACATAACTGTTTAGAATGGCAGAGGTTGGCTATTTGCAGGCCATTTCCGGAAATCTATAAATAGGACCCAAGGGGGCACCTCGAAGGCACGGACTCGTCTTAAAGATTCCAGTGCTTTCTGAGGTGCCTTAGCCCGGCTCTTTGGCTAAGGAGGGGAAGCGCTCTGAGATCTTCCGAGATAGTGGTGGGACCTCCGTGCCTGGCCCTTGGTCTAGTCCTTTGCACTCTTTCTCTTCTTATCATTCTTCTTGCAGGGGCGAAGTAGGAGTGCGACCACCCCTTCCCCAAGGGTTGACTCCATAGAAACCGACTTTCCGGTTTCAACAGATACGTCAACAAGGGTTCTTCCCACTAAGAGATGAACCTCCAACTCGTCCCACCACATCCTTGCCTCACCGGCCAATAGGAAGGTCATTATTGTTGTCTTCTGCCACTCTGCAGTTTCTGTGGCGGTCAAGACCCTTATCATCATAGAGAGCCAATCCTTAGCTTGAGTTGGCATTCCCAACCCATCGAATACCGGAGGATTAAAGCTCATCACGTTCTTGAGCTGTTTCTCCATGGCTCTTCTTGGTTCTACCGGATCAACTGCCCCACACTCTACTACTCCCGGCACTGCCACTCTTATCGGTTCTTTCTCATTAACAGGTGGTGTGTGCTGCACTTGCTGGGAATTTATCATGGCAAAAACTGCTTCAGCCACCAATCTGATGGTTTCTATTGAAGGAGGTGTTGTAGGCACGTCTCTTGGCGCACTACTTTCCGCTGATTGCGGAAGCTCCGATTGCCCCGCACCACTTCTAGACACCTATAATAGCGTAAACCCTTAATTAGGCGACACACAAATTGCTAAAAGCAATCATTAGAACACTTAGGTTCCCAAAACAAATGCATTTTTCATTCCTAAGTGGACATTCATGGGTTCTTTTATATTATAACGATGACACACATACATGTGCTCACAACCCCTTAAAACAATTCGCCCACGAATTCGATTACAGACGACCGGCACCCTAGTCTGATACCAAATTGTAATACCCCCATCCGTCGTGTTGCATATAACTGAAGGTCCAACTAGAACCCGACGCCATATACCACGGACAGTCAGAGGGGTTGCAGAATAATACCAAATACTCAACTACTCGTCCTAACACAGAGCATTCTAGCGGAAGTTTTTTAAACAGGTAATAAAACCCAAAATTTGCACAAGCAGTGCATGAATGTCCACTAATAAAAATAGAAATGAAATAAAACGAATCCACAGAATATTACATGGCCTTATGGCCTTATAAAGTTTCCCTTAACAATGTAATGTCTTACAAACATTGGCTCGCAGGCCGGCCATACATGACAGAAAGTAAAGATAGTAGTTCACTATGGCCTTTGGGGGCCTGCACAGCAGCTTAGGCTTCAACACGCTACTTGGCGCTTGGTTCCGTAGTACCTGCAAGCAATTATTCCACCGCATGGTGGCAAACAGAGCAATTGTAAGCTAAAGTTGACCAAATTTTAACGACCCCGCCCCATTAATAGGGACGGTGGTGCTCCTTCCCTGCATATCGTTAGTCAGGCTAAATAATAAAGTGCATATAAAGACTTTCTCCACAAGTGTAGGCTCGTTCGGACAAACACCCCGTGCACTCAGGGCACATTCACAGTTAATCCGATCAATTCTGTGGCTTCACCACCATCCTTTGGATGGGAAACAATGTGAGCATTTCTGCGTCCTTCCGACCGTAGTCCAAGGCTCCCGACTATGCCAACGGCCAGTTCCACTTTAGGGCCTCTAGCACCGAACCACATAACCCAGGTCCGTATCCACCTGCCCGTTGCTCATGCAGCCTAGTCACTTTAAGACGTACCTGTGGGCCAAGCTTCACCCGGATCCTAAATCATTTCCAAACAACACATAACCCAGTTATGTTCAAGGCTGACTCCCCGGCCGCCAAGTTAGCAGAATTACGTTTTCGCCCAGTTTTTTGGGTGCTCCTTAGAGTTAATCTCCAAGGATCCCTGCCGCAATCTACCGCGTAGAAACCCGAAAACAACACATGAAGTCTTCTCCGCCTATTCATGCAATGCAACATCACCGATCAAGACAAATACGTCCGGGTAGGCTTCACACATAATGCTTATGCCCGTACTTTGATTCTGGACTCTAAACAAGGGGGACTTCATATATCTACCCCAAGGAACACTGCGCAATCACCGCACCCTCGCGGGAGCGGGTTTTCCAATTCAAAGGAAGAAAAGCTTCAAGTGCTCGAGTTGAAAATCGTTACCCTTGAAGACCGCTTCGGGGCCATAAAAAACTAGTCGGATAGAAAGCTTCGCAAAGGAATTCTCTCCACAGATCAAGCCTCAGTTCTCAGATTGGTGCTCCGATGCTCCGCCGGCCGCCAGATTCCTCCCTTCCTTCTCCTTTGATCTCTTATCTCTCTAACTTCTTAGAAAGAGGGAGTTAAAGATGAAAATGAGGAATAATACCTCTAATCCCGAATTAAACACTAGCAGGAACTCATCTAGGCCGTTGGATCTTATTTAAAGAGAACGAACGGCTCAGATTTTCCTGAAAACTTTCATTCTGGGCCGAACATGGATTTACACATGGCCGTATTCCCGGCAGTATGCCTCGATCCAACCACTCAAATCGAGCATAGAAAAGGACACGGGTTGGGACACGCCCGTGTCCCAAGCTGACACGCCCGTGTCAGGTCCTCGACACGCCCGTGACCAGGTGCCGTCTTACGGATAACCGCCACGCCAATCGCCACATCGCTTGGTGGACACGGGTGACGATACGCCCGTGTCGGATTTGATATGCTCGTGTCAACCAGTACACGGCCGTATTCGAAAGTCGATGCAAAACTCAAAAAATTCCAGAGAAGTACACGGCCAGGTGACACGCCCGTGTCCCATGCCGTGTGCACTGACACGCCCTGGTACATGCCCATGTCCAAGGTCGTGTCCTTCACTAGACGACCCGAGCATGACATGCCCGTGTTGCAGGCCGTGTTCACCCTACCAAGATCCAAACTTGGTACAAACACCGCCCGTTTTAACTCTAAATTTTGAGGTGTTACACTTCAGCCAAGACGTACTGATAACACATTAATGTGTGTATGAAACGAAACTAGACTACTAGCACTAACTAGAGATGGTTGCTCGACCAGTTGTCAAACAACCTGCCCCTATGATACGAACTGTAACAACCCGCATTTTCTTCGTATTTAAGGTTTTATCTGTGTAAGAGAAAATATACGTCGTGATGCCACACTGGTAGGAGATTATTTATAATGCTCAGGCAAGACTGCAATACTCTACGATTTATATGAAATTCATAAGTTATTATGAAGGAAATCAGTTTAAGTTAGATGGGAGTATCCCTCTGTACGGTGGATCAACAAGTCCTTGAGTAAAAGTGTAGTTATACGCGGCGAAAATAACTGGATTATTTTGAGTTAACAACCTACATGAGCATAAACATCCTCGAAGGACAACTCATGATGTGTAAGACTTTAGATTTATTATAAGTACGAAAATAGTCTTTACGTTACCTAGAAGATAGTATTTTAGTTTTTAGAAAGATGGCATTTATGAAATACTTGTAGTAATACTTTTATAAGTTAAAATATCTAATATGCAATCTAGCATAAAAATTACCATAAAGAAAGTAAACTAACCACAAAAGGTAAAACTAGCAGCTTAGCAAAGTACTTAACATCTCAAAAGAAAACAACTAGTGGGCATCAACAAACTGACATGAACCCACAGAGAGTATGTATGTCTATCTGAAACTAAGCAGGAAGTATCAAACTACCACACAACGGCGAGGGAAAAGCCTCTCCAACACAGAAGTCCACTAACAACACTAAACGTAGCCGCTAAAGTGGCTACTGCCCTGAACCTGAGGCATTCAAAGAAAGAACACCTCAGCAAGAAAATACAAGTGGCAAAAGGAATCAATAAGATAGCAATCAAGTGAAAACAAAAAGGTGTTTACCAAACCTTAATTTTAGGAAAAACTGACGACCTCAGCTGAATAGGAATATCAAAGAAGGGTAAAAGCTAACTTACCAACTCCAAGAGTAGGAGAATTTGCACCAAGTGTGATAAAAGATCAATGCTTTAAGAAATGTGTACATGAGTAAGTGTAATTTTCAGAAAAATATTCTGCTCATAACTTTATAAGTAAAAACACCGGGGAAAAACCGGCACCTGCGGTGGTGGGAACCTACCAAACACACCCACAGTCACAAAACTCAACAAAACCACTTGGGAAAACTAGCACCTGCAGTGGTGGGAACCTACCCAACACACCAACAATCTCAAACCTTGCGAGGATCCAAAGAAAGGTTGTCTTATACCTTGACAAACCCAAAACCAGAGAAAAATCGGCACCTGAGGTGGTGGGGACCTACCCAACACACCATCAGTCACAAACCCACCGGGGTAAAATATTCACAACCAACGAGGGCAATACAAAAATACCTTCAATACGAATAAACCCAAACAAAACTCTGTAAAACCTAATGACCAAAGCCTGAACTCTTCCAAAGACAAACAGGATAAACATACCCAAAATAAACCCTAAGGACCAAACTCGACGAATCAGACAAAATCGGCGAAAAACTCCAAGTCCTGGCCAATTCGGCGAGTATACCCAACAAACTACAATGATTTTCGATGAATCCTACACTATTTGACGGAAATGAACTTGCGATACTCGACGAGTTCCTATGATACACGTTGAATTCTACTTGGTAACTTTACAAAATTTGACGGTTGACAATACTCAATGAATTCCGATACTCGCCAAATTTGTCAAACGATACTCGACAAAAATCCCTGAGGCTACTCTACTATACCTGCCAAATCCCTACACCTATACTCGTCTAATTTCAACCTGATACCCGTCAAAAATCCCTTTGTCCACTAACCGAGTTTTCACGGCTTTTGCCGAAATCAATCCCTAACTGAGGGGGCTTCTTTTAATGATTCACCTATACTACTCCTGTTCTCTAAGGAAAGAGGAAAAAGGGGAAGAAAATGAACAACAAAATGGACATGCAAGAGGAGGATTTCCACTTTCCTTGAACCTTAAAAAAACGCCGCCCGCTCGAACAACGACAAGGATCGACCGCAACAATGCCCTAGCAACGTTTCCTGAAACTTTTGGAGGGGAAAGGGGTCAAAATCGCTAACCCTAACTTATAAAAATTGAGGAATCTGGGTAAACTTACCACGATCGTGTAGCCCACACCGAGAGCTTTCAGAATCTCTAAACTATTTACGAAACTGACCGCCAGATCTATGGAAATCATCGGTCGAACGCATGCCCTGTCCTCCGCCCGTCCTCTTTCGCGAAAAGTCTGCCATCAGGTTAGGGAAGATGATGAATAGTAGGGTTCGATTGCATCAGTTTATTTATACTTATATTTATATTATATATATTATTAATTATTAGATAACGTCAAAAAGACCCTAAATCCAAACAAACTCGGATTTCTACGAAAATCGCACCGTAGCTAAATACCTATGCTAAGAATCCAACGATAAAGTCGGAATCAAAGTTTGACAAACCAAAATCAGACAAAAACCACCCGAAGCCAAAACACAAGCATTCCCAAAAGGTTCCACCGAGTCACCAAAACAGACCCGGCTCGCAAGCGAATCATGCAAATAGCCTAAAACACAGCCACACTGAAATCCTAAAAAGCAAAAAAACCACGCTCTAACAACGGTACATGTCAAACACACGTCAATGTAATGCCATGAATTCATAAATATTCTAATAAAGAAATAAGGTAAACATCGAGAAATCAGGGGCGTTACACGCACCGCCACATGTCCCATCTACACAGGGCACATTTTCGATGGTCTAAACTTTCATAGGACCACCACCATCCCCAATACCAAACTGATGGTAAAATTCGGTGTTCTGGACTTTCCCAGGCCGACCACCATCCTCAGTTCAAGACTGATAGTAACACTTGAGCATTATAGTCATGCTTAAACTATGCTAATGATTCTCTCCTATGCCCTTGACCGCACCAGTTACCTTAGGCCATTTAATCGAGAGACATAATATGGGTACAGCTCAGCCCCTTCCCGTTGCTCAAATCGTCAGGCCATCAGGCGGTTGGCATGATGTGGGTCAGCCTTCACTTTCCCGTTTACAAAATACATAACCATGTTTTGTTTAAGTATTGGCTCTCATTGACACTATAGTTAGGCACTCCAGGCTCTCATTTCAAAATGTTACCCACCTTTACTCATAGACACAGGCTTCACAACCACAATAATCTACTCACTAGGCGATACTTCCAGCAGTATCGCTACTATCGCATGGCATAGAACATTTCTTCCCCAAAATTTGGGTTTTTCCTAGAGACCACTCCAGTACTCTAACTATAGCAACCTACAGACCCAATGACTCTGTAAACTACATGTTTAACCCTGGAGTCTTCTCTGGCACGCAAATAAAAGATAACCATCACCTATCTAGACAAACTTATCCAGATGGACTTCTCACAGCATGCCTATTCTGTACATTGATTTCTGATTCTATATGAAATTTCTACCTATTGTAAATCCCTTCATTATCCACCAATTAGTGGGAAATTTCATTGATGGCGACGTTGTACCACCACTGGTTCATGATGGCGTTGTTGATGCTGCCGATGATCCCCGACACTGAGAGTTTGTTGATTGGGACGATCGTTGCAGCAAGCTGAAGATGGGATTCTACCGAAACATTCATCGCCAATGCTGCAGCCCACTACATGTTATGCATGCCATCCGCTGTTACCTAAATATCAGAATATATGATTATAAATTAAATATTTATAATTATATATTTTTAAGCATTTTTATTTTTAAGCAATTTCTTTTTATGCATTGTACTATTGTTATTTCTATTTCATGTTTGTGATGGGTGCTTATAACCATCAAATGTTTTTTTATTATTGAATGGTGTAGCCTATATAAGGCCTTGATGTTGAATATTTTAGTAAGTTGAATGAATCAAAAATTAAAACCTAATTCTTATTGACAATTCCTCTCTCTTTCTACTTCCCCTCACCCTAGCCGCCGGCCACCCTTTCCCCCCTTCTCAAAATTGTGGACACAACCCTCTCCCTCTCCACTTCTTCCCTAAAGAATCCGGCCACCCTCACTCCCTCCAAAACTGAGTAGCCCCCTTCTCTTCCCTCTCTAGGTTTGGCCTCCTCTCTCCTCTACCCAAACTGCCGACCCTCTCTCCCTCCACCCTAAAACCCATCAGCCTCCCTCTTCCTCTCTTAAAGAGTTCGGCCAACTTCAAGTTGCCGCCCCTATTCTTCCACCTTGGAAGAATTCGTCCAGCCACCCCCTTGATAATATTCGGCAACAACCTTTCCTCTCTCCTCCTTAAAGATATTCGGTCATCAAGGTTTCTCCCTCTCCAAGGGTTTTGCAAAGGAAAGTGGCTCGCGTCTTCATCGTCTGGTGCAGTTCCGTGGATTTGCGTGGAAGTAGATTCCTACTCCTTTGTGTGTGCTTCCTCCACTCATCTCTGTGGATGGATTTCGCAGATTTATTACTTGGGACGTGTTAACAATTTCTAAACCTCCTATTGAGCGATTCTTCAAATTTATTGTGAGAGTTGGTGGTTTAGAAGGCTAGTGATTTGTCCGAATTTATATTGAAAATAGTGCCTTAATAAAATCTGAATTTCAAGCGTTTATTTAACCGAATATTTTCGTATAAATTGGATCATGTAGATCTCGTGAACACTAGTAGAGATCGGGTTCATTAACCCTAATTTCCCCTTGAGTTCAAGTGATTTGGCCTACCTTATATTAATTGATTTGGGATTTATTTTTAAGTTTGTTGAAATCGTAATTTTTGTTTGCATCTTCCCTTATTGGGTTTGTGAATTCTTGCGGATAAATTTAATTTGAATTGCTAATTGTTTTGATCGTGAAGGTCCTATTCGCTTGAGTGAACATTGGCACATAGCCCTTATTTAATCTATAGAAGGGTTAGTGACCCTTTGCTTTGCACATTTCTAAAGGTTGTGTCACAAATTGGTTGAGTTCATCGATAGTGTTTTAGAGAGATACTACACGCTATATATCTTGTTTAATTGTCCGCAATAAAGAGAGAGAAGCATCCATCCCATCAAAACCATTGGCCTGCATCAATTTGGTATAAGAGGAAGGTTTGTATTAATTTCCTAATTATCACCCTCCCCCTTTTCATAGAATGCCCACACACACTTGCATGATCCGTTGTCCAAAACAATAAAAAAATTTAATTTTTGGTCTGCAAATAGCGGCTTAAAACTTTTATTTTTCTGCAAAAAGTCAAAAAAAAAAATTTAATAAAATCCATATTATTTTCATCAAAAAAAAAATTTACTACCCTAGTTATTAACCAAGAACAAATCCATCTTTCTTAAATTTATTTGGTCAGAATCATTTATTCATTGCATGCGCATAAGATCCGGGTAGATTATTCTCTCCGGTCCCCACTGAATATTGCCCATGACATTTATGCTTCTTGATTAGACTATTTGTATGTTATAGTTAAGGCTAATCACACCCCTGCCTTGCCTACATACAAGAGGAATACCAACCGTACCCACACTATTCCAGACACTAGAAGACAGGCACCCACTTATGATGTTTATGGGAATTCCCAAATTTTTAGGGACTAGCTTAAGAGAATGGAAATTTATTTTGATTATCATGAATGGGATGACCACCAAAAGGTTGTCGTC
Organism: Platanthera zijinensis; assembly: GCA_039513925.1. NCBI lineage: Eukaryota > Viridiplantae > Streptophyta > Magnoliopsida > Asparagales > Orchidaceae > Platanthera > Platanthera zijinensis. Next base: position 102,835,415 of record CM077089.1, read on the forward strand.
ACCCGAGAGAGGTTAGTAGGTCAAGCCCAGGTGTTTTGGCTAAACGAAGAGTGTTGTGTGGGTGATTATCAATATGCTTGGCCGCAAATGCGTAACCTTCTCACCTTTCAATTTGACCCCTCCTACCTCCGTACTAATAGCACTACAACCGTGAGCGTGTATAGTTATGACACTAGACCCATAGCTGCTTATAGGAGTGACCATATGTAACATCCCATTTCCAACTAGACCCCTAAGATTGGTTTTGATCATGACCAGGTCATGAAGAAGCCCTAGGGAACTAAAAAGGGCTAGGTAATCAAAGGCCAAGGTGAGAATCACCTTGGTCTGCCTATGACACAACCTCATCACCAAACTTAGGGTTTGTCCTTAAGGCTTCACCATGACCCCTTGACCCCACCACAACACCACTAACCTATTAGAGGACCACTAGAGCCTTAAGGGTCCATTAGAGTCAACCAAAAATGGCCAATTTGGCCTAGGACCACCATAGGCCTAAATTGGGAAAGGTGCCCTAACTAAGGGAAGTTAGCCTCAAATGTGACCAACAAACCTTGCCCAGGTCTCCCTAGACCTAAAGTGGGGTCAATGGGTCACCAAAGATCCATTAGGGTCAACTTTAGAGCTTCAGTTGACCCAAGTCAACCCTTGATCTAAAGTGGTCAAAGTGCCCTTACCAAGGGTCATGTGACCTCCAAAGTGCCAAGTCAACCCTACCCAGACCCTGAGAGGGGCCAATGGGTCAATAAGGATCCATTTGTGTAAGCCCTAGAGGCTAGGTGGACCAAAGTCAACACAAGCCCATTTTGGGTCAACCTAGCCCAAATGGGCTAGCCCTAGCTCAAGCCCCCTCATGTAGCTTAATAAGAATATAATTTGTATGAGTGGGCTGCCTTTAGACCACTGGATTGACCAATTCAACTTGGTGACTAGGAGAGAGAGAGAAAGCTTCATTTTCCTTTAATGGAGGGGAGAGAAAATGGTGGAAGTAAGCCATTCATGGCCAAGGAGGCCAAGGGCCAATCTCCATTGGCTAGCCCAACTCCCCATATGATCCAGGGAAGACCAGGAGGCCATTATGGTGGCTGTTCATGGTCAGGAGGTGGCTGCATAGCCATGGTCGAGCTTTACCTTCAAGGGCCATTAATTGCCATTTAAGCTTTGGCTCACCTCCCCACCACCATTATGGCTGGATTCAACTCCTCTATGGAAGAGGAGGAGTTTCCATCCATTTCCTGGCTGGATTGAGCCATGTACATCCCCCCTTGCCATGGCTGAAATCACCTTTAAGAGGCCATTAATGGCCACCACCATTTAGACCCCTCCCCTCCCCCCGTTTTATCATCTTAAAAGCATCCCTTGACCCATGGGATTCTTTTCCACCACTTACCCGAAGGATCCATTGCAGTACACAGTGTTGTTGCAGAAGCCGAGCGCCGCCGCCATCGACCATGGCATCCCATCATTCCTCCCGCATTCAGGCCGCCGGAAAGGTCCTCCTCCTCTCCTTGTCTCATGGGTAGATCATAGGAATTCTTAGGTTCAAGGTTCGGGCTCAATTGAGCCAGAACAAAATCTCGATTTTCATGGTTTCGGGCCGAAAAACTTCCTTGCAGAACTGCCAGAATCCGCCCCTCTTGCCGCTGCGCCGCCTCCAGTCGATAGCCACCACCTCAACGGAGGTGTTGGTGGAGGTGGCTGGCCAGGGAGGTGGCCGGATGGTCAGTTGTGGAGGCTCGAAGTTGGCCCAGGCGAGGGCAATCGTGGTCGTTGGCCTGTTGGAGAAGATGACAGTCAGCCGTCAGATGTGCGTCAAGATTCGTGCAGGAATCATTTCTTATTATTATTATACCTTTGATTTATTCATTTTCTATCACATAAAATACAGTGATTTGTTTTAAATTTTAAAAATACTTAAGGCCTCTGATGAGAAAACTTGAAACATGAAATTTCTATCACTAAGGGTCTACTTTAATTCAAAATTGATTTGGACCCATTTGGACTTCTGGTTTGGCTAGGGCACCCATTTTGGTGGGGCCTATACCTAGGGCTAACCTGAGCTTCAAATTGGTGCCCACCCTTCATCCCTTTTCCAAATAGAATGAAATTTGGACAGGGCACCAATCTAAACCATATCTAAGGACTGCTCGAAAATGAGAATTTTCTGAGACACTTTTCCTAAAGTTTTGTTTTTATTTAATAATGCTAGGGTAATAAATTTAAGTGGTCAAATGATCTCCAAACCCTCCTAAATTTTCGTGAGTGGTCCCTGGCATCAATACCTAGCTCTGTACAAAATTTCAACTCATTTGAATGAGTTTTTGATTGGAAATAACCTAACCCTAATTATGCCCTATAAGGGTATTTTTGAAATAAAAGTGCACCATGGGCTTAGAGTGGTCATCTCACCTCAACAGAGGTTGGGGTTTTGGTCACTGACTTGGTATGGCCAATGTCACCCTCTTAAGGTGAATGGTGTAATTTAGGGTTGGTTTACCCTAGGGTTCAAACTCAAACCCTAAGGAAGGGCCCTTGAGTGTTGTGAAGGGCATAGGGCCAAATGCCCTCATGTGACCTTGTAACTCAGTAGAGTTGAAGGTAGTAAAACCTAAGTCCTCTGGTAGGAATATTAGAGGTTTTGGATGTAGTTGGACACCTCAAAACCCTAACCCTAGTTTTAGGGTAGAAGCCCAAATATAGTAACACAGTCACTAAATTTTAGTTAAAAATTGTGAAACTTGGGTAGAGTAGGTTTTAGTCTAGGTAGAACCCTTACTAATTTTTATTAGAATTTTATGGGTTATATTTCTAGTACTTTATTTGTTGGGTATAAATTTGCCCAAACTGTTATTTTAATTATTTTGATTACTCTTACCATTGGAATCTAATGAAATTTTGCGAGCAGATGATTTAGGTCTAAATGAATATCCCTGAATTTTGTTATTAATTTTTAGTTGATTATATTTCGTACTTCCTTCACAAGTTTCAAAAAGGACATTTATGATCAATAAATCAATTAGAGCAAATTAACTACTGTAAAAATTATGAAACCTAGCCACTGATGTTTTCAGATCAATATTTAGTTGTAGGATTTTATTCATGATTTTTAGGAGAATATTTACAATACTTGCTTCACAAGATAACCTTTTGAGATTTTGGTAATTATTTATTCTAAAGCTCAATTCCCATTTAAGAATTATGAAATTTGGCTACTAATGTTTTTAGGACAGTATCTGCTCTTGAAGATTAATAAAGAATTTTTGGATGATTATTTACTGCACTTACATCATTAATGAAAGGAAACAGGATTTATTCTTCAAATTAAATTAGAGCCCTTAAAGTACTGGAAAAATTGTTATATCTTGGATTTACTAATAAATTGTTGTATAGAATATATCATGATTTTATGAAGCTTTGTTCATATCTAAAAAGGTGCACTTTATGTTCAATTTGTAGTTCTTGGAACACCTAAGAAAATTAATTAAATATCAGAATAATTAGGAAAATTATAATCTTCTGGATTTAGTCCATTTGTGTCATGATAGGTCTCCAGTAAATAAATTAGGGCATTCGAATGATTATTTAGATTATCTCCTATCCGGTTCGATGTATAGTCTAGGTTGTTCTGCACTTAACAAATCATTAAAGATGTAATAGGATATGATTTTGAATAGTTGTTGGAGTTAGTCATTTTGCTGGGTTGGATAGATGTGGATGATTTCACCATAGAAGGATGGGAGGGGTAGTGAGAAGTGGTTTGGCTAGAGTGTAGAGGTGCTCGGGTTCGACGAAGATCGTCGTTCCTGAAGAGAGGAAGGTTAAAAATCACACTAGGTTAGTCTATCGTAACACGAGAAAACATTGAGTAAGGGGAATCAAACAATAACAATAAGTGCCTTGTGAAAGGGAACGATGGGCTTCAGCTACCATCATAGTTCCTAGTGCCCTTTGAGTGCCCTTCATAGGGAATACCGGGGGCAGTCCTAGGTTAACGTAAACTGTAATAACAAACTGTAAAGAGTAACCTAGTAAATAGGATCTAACATTTCACAAACAATGTTAGCAAAGGAAGATTGTTGGTAGCTTCAGCTCGGTTAGTTTTGAGACGGACAGTTTGGTCTGGGGTGCTTCGGCTCGATTAGTTAAGAGACGGACAGAATGGCCCGGGGAGATTCGGCACGATTGGTTTGATACGTTAAATTTGCATGTGCATAAAAGGAAAGAAAATAAAGGTGGTGGATCTTCGGTATTGGAAGGTCGATGCACCGACGCCAATACGCTGACTCGACAAGTGTGGTTAGCACTTCGCCAACAAAAGTCTGGTGCGCCAGCCGTCAAGAGTACGCAGGAGTCTGCTTCATTCACCAAGCGTTGAGGCGCATGATTGGTCTGACCGGTAGTGCTTTACTGGTATAGAGGTGAGCGAGGCCCAACCCACCGCTTCCATCTGCCACTACGGAGGTATCTTAGGAGGTAACGACTCTGAAAGGGGGAACTAAATGTCTGTGTGCAAAGAGTCGGGTGTGTATGTTGCACTATCATGATCCATCATACCCACTAGCATGTCATAGCATAATAGATTCATTTAACCCCTGAAACCTAAGGTATAAGTGGAATGGGATGCTTATATATTAGGACTTGCAACATGACCCCGTGGTCTATAGGCTTGTGTGGGCAAGTTTATAAATTAAGGTTAAATTCATTATGTATATATTGTTGTTAATAACCGACACCCCAACGTATAAAGTGGTATGGGACTCTTTATACGATGGGAGCCCTGCAAAAGATCCCTTGACTTATGTGTTTCCGCACATAAGTTAAGGTTAATTTTCCATACTTTACTTTACTGCCACGTGTATTATAAAATTACTAGTATAGGTCCGCTGCCACCTGATTTTGATTACTCTCCACCTTCAAGTCCTCCCCTCTCTTCCTCTCCGCTCGGTGCCTAGGGGCCATGGGGGAAGGGGCGGGGGATGATAGGGCTTAGTCTTATAGACTGACAGTTTTCGGACCACATCATTTTGGGGATCGTGGAGCCCAGCATGGAGGAGCAGCCCCGGAGGTAAGCCTGTTTGGAGATAGGGCAGTCTAGCTCAGGAGTTATGATAACTAGGACTGTGAGTCCCTAAATCTAGTAGTGTTTTACTTTACTTCCGCTTAAGTGGCTATGTAGTTAGGATTTGATGTATCGGGCTTAAGCCCTATTTCAGTACATTTATACTCTGTGGACTCTCCCTTCGTGGAGATTTTATTACTCTGATGTCATTTTTATTGTAAATTTTATGGCTAGAGTTTTACTACATTTTGTGTTTACTCTACTATTATTGCTCTTCTGTGATCGAATCAGCCGGCAGAATTGGCATTTCGCGGTGAGGACCCTTCAAGGTGTGAAGGTATCACCGCAAAGTTGTGGTTCTGGGCCTAAGACCCCAGTGTTTAAAAAGAAAAATATGGGGTCTAGCAAGTGGTATCAGAGGAAACCTCGATCAAAAGAGTAGCGGTCTACTAACCCTGGGTCACCCCCGCTCGAGTTTAGTTTGGGGACAAACTAAGCAGCGGAAGCGTGGTGTGCCTATATGGGGATCAAATGTAATTGTCCACTGTTAATTAGGCTTGAGTCAATTGCTTACAAACGATTTTTGATATGTAGCCTCCATCACAGCCTACACCATAGGGCGGAGCCCAGCAGACTCCGAATGATGCACCACGTCTCCCAGTCCCCACTCCGTTCTTACAGTCGGATATGGGGCAGACTCTGACAGCCATTCTGGAGGCTTTCAGGGCTAAGCAGGTTCTGGCTCCGCAGCAAAACCCGAGGGCCAACAGGATGAGCATCTTCCGTGACTCTCTCTCCCCAACCCTACTTAGGAACAGAGTTAGCTGTCTGGACAAAAGAATGGCTGGACATTATGTACGAGATTTTGACAGGGATACGGTGCCCCTGGGAGGAGAGAGTGCCTTTGGTGGTCTCTTGCTTGGAGTCTTATGCCAAGAGATGGTGGAATACGTCACTGGACACGACCTTTGCGGATATGGAGATTGCAGAGAATACTTAGGAGGAGTTCAGGGCCGCGTTACTGGAGCATTTTGTTCCATTGTCGACTAAGGATGAGCTGGAGGAGCGGTTCTTACAGCTGAAGCAGGGCACCAGTACGGTGGTGGAGTACCATCGGGAGTTCAACCATTTGCCTCGATATGTAGATTCTTACCAGCTGGACGAAGCAGGGTATATAAAAAGGTTCTATAAGGGCCTAAAATAGGAGTTAAGGGAGGCCTTGTTGTTTGTATCTGACGGGCCTATCTCCCGGATTTTGGAGATGGCAAAGAGGATTGAGGCTGATTGGCACACCACTCAGGTCCGGAAGAGGCAAGCGGAGGATCAAGGACGGAGAGCCAGAAATGATAAGCGGCGAGGTGCTATACCATATTGGAGAAGGACAGAGGACCAGCCTCATCAGGAAGTGGGGCAGGAGTCGAGGGAGCAGGTGATATTGACCCCTCAACCACTTCGGATGCAGGATATGTCGAGACCCGGGGGTATGGCATATCCCCCACCAGAGTGCTTCCATTATCATCAAATTGGGCACCTCCGGAGAAACTGCCCCATGAGGGGGGCACCACGTCCAGCACCACAGGGTGGCCCACCTGGTCAGCATTTCGGATGTCGAGGTCATGGCTGAGGATATGGACACAAGGGGGGAGATCGTAGACAAGAAAGGGAGCAGGAGTATGCTTTGGACCTTGCGCAGCCTCGGAACCCAGAGCAGGTCATAATAGGTACGCCGACATGTTTAATTGTTTTAAAAAAAGAATTCTCCTTTTTCACATTTGATAAATTTTTGTAGAACTGCACTAGATAGAATAAATAGGAAAGAAAAACTTGTTATAGTATCCTAATACATTTAACCACCCCAGGTATAGTCTTCATCAGCGGCAAGCCTGCTCGCATGCTTTTCGATACCGGAGCTTCTCACTCCTTCGTGTCGGAGACATTCGTAGAAGGATTGGAAGGTGTTGAGTGATTAACAGGCTTGGTGATGATGGTGTGACTACCAGATGGATCTGAGCTCCTTACCTCGGACCACTGCAACCCTGAGGTAGAAATCGGTGGAAAGGCGTTTGAGGCTCTGGCGATGCTTTTGAAGTTGACAGACTACGACTCGATCATGGGCATGGTATGGATGCACTGGAACCATGCCCAGATTGATTGCCAAGCGATGAGGATCACCGTGAGGCACGACGACTCCTTCATTGTCATCGAAGGTATAAGACCTGCCTCTCGTATACTCTTATCTTCGGTATAGGCCGTTAAGGCCCATTTGTAGGGAGAGGAGGTTTATCAGGTTCTATTTGAGATGACGGAGGTCAAGGAATCTTTGACGGACATTTCAGTGGTGTGAAATTTCGCTGACATCTTTCCAGAGAAACTACAAGGACTACCTCCGCACCGAGAGCAGGACTTCCATATACAGCTTGTGTCGGGGGCCAAGATGGCATCAAGGACCCCTTACCAGATGGCCTCGAAAGAGTTGATAGAGTTCTGAAGTCAGTTGCAGGAACAAGTAGAGGCAGGGTTTGTCCAGCCAAGCTCTTCACCGTTGGGAGTCCAGGTGCTATTTGTCAAGAAGAAGGACGGAAGTCTCCGCTTGTGTATTGATTATCAAGTGCTGAATAGACTAACGGTATGGAAAACATACCCGCAGCCACGGATTGACGAGTTGTTCGATCAACTGGAAAGAGCGCATTTCTTCTCAAAACTTGACTTGAGGTCAGGTTATTACCAGCTACGAATTCGAGAGGAGGACATTCCGAAGAGCGCCTTCAGTAGTAGATACGGACTATTTGAGTTTACAGTGATGCCTTCGGGCTCACAAATGCGTCGTCAGCATTTACAAGCCTCATGAACAGTGTATTCGAGGAGTATTTGGATGTATTCGTCATCATATTTATCGATGATATACTCATCTACTCAAGGACGGTGGAGGAGCATACACAAAACCTGACGTTGACTCTAGAGAGGCTACGGGAGAACCAGCTCTACGCAAAGTTCAGCAAATGCCAGTTTTGGTAAAAGGAGGTGGCCTTCTTAGGTCATATTATTAGCGGTGTTGGGTTGGAAGTAGACCCGACCAAGATTCAGGCAGTTCAGGATTGCCCACCATTGAAGACAACCACAGATGTACGGAGTTTCCTGGGGCTTGCCGGATATTACCAGAAGTTCGTCAAAGGATTCTCCTGAATTGCACTGCCTCTTACTTCCCTGATGAAGAAGGAATCCCCTTTCGTTTGGATGCCACAGTACGAGGCGGCCTTTGTGGAGTTGAAAGGTCGGCTTACCTCGGCGCCCATTCTAGCTCTTCCGTCAGGAAGGGAGGGATTTCAGGTGTACACGGACGCCTCCTACCAGGGGATGGGTGCCGTTCTGATGCAGAACGGGCACGAGATAGCCTACACCTCCCGATAGCTAAAGATACAAGAGAAGAACTATCTGGTGCATGATCTGGAGATGGGTGCAGTGATCTTTGCTCTGAAGATTTGGCAACACTACCTCTACGGGGTTCACTATGACATCTTCTTAGATCATAAAAATTTCAAATACGTGGACACACAGAAGGAACTCAACATTAGACAGAGACATTGGGTGGAGTTCCTGTTGGATTACTAGTACACCATGCACTACCATCCCAAGAAGGCGAACGTGGTGGCAGATGCTTTGAGTCGGAGAGGAGATACCTCAGGGAAGGAACCACATCTGATGTCCATGGAGCTAGTCCTGTCATTCAGAGATATGCAGATATTCCTAGTGTAAGAGAATGATCCAGAGCTGTATAGGGAGTATCTTGCATCGATGGTTGCCAAAGATGATATTCGGGTCCGCATCCGGGACGAACAGAGGACAGATGCATGGGCAAAGCCGATATTCCAAGCCTTGGAGGAGGGTTCAACGGGAGATTATTCACTGAGAGATGGATTATTATATTTCAGAGGCAGGGTCTATATACCCGCAGGAGGCCAGATTCGGGAGGACATCATGGAGGAAGCACATTGTAGCAGATATTCTATACACCCGGGGATCACCAAGATGACGGCAGACTTGAAGAAGACGATGTTTTTGCCAGGGATGAAGAAGGATATCACATACTTCATGACTCCTTGCGAGGCATGCCAGCTGGTGAAGGCGAAGTGCAGGAACCCCGCAGGATTGTTACAGCCACTTCTTGTGCCGGTGTGGAAATTTGAGGACATCGCGATGGATTTCATTCATGGCCTCCCCCGATCACGGACGGGAAACGATTCGATTTGGGTCATCGTCGATCGGTTGACGAAGGTGGCCAGATTCATTCCGATCAGGAAGGATGAATCTATGGGAGTACTAGTGTGGAGATTTGTGGAGAAGTTCGTTCGATATCACGGGGTGCCCAGGACGATCGTGTTGGATCGGGATGGTCTGTTCACATCTAGGGAGTGGAGATCCGTGCAGTCTTACTTAGGCATGCAGCTGACCTTCAGCACAACATTTTATCCCCAGATAGATGGGCAGACGGAACGCACCAATCGGACGTTGGAAGATATTTTGAGGCTATGCATTTTGGACCGCGGGGAACCGTGGGAGAAGCTCTTATCCCTGGTCAAGTTCTCCTATAACAATAGCTACCAGTCCAGCATCAGGATGGCGTCTTACGAAGCCTTATATGGAAGGAAATGCAGGACCCCACTTTCTTGGATTCAGGATGAGGATCCGAAAGTGTCAGGATAAGTGTTTGTCGAAGACGCCGAGGCTCAGGATAGATTGATACGAGACCGGATGCTGGAAGCGTAGAGCAGACAGGCTAAGTACGATGATGCCCGACACCGTCAGGTAGAGTTCTAGGTGGGAGACTGGGTTTTCTTGAAGGTCCGGCCCATGCACGGATTTTCACGGGTTCGTGGTCGGAAGAAGAAGCTCATCCCTAGGTATATGGGCCCTTACAGGATCCTGGAGCGGATCGGGCCCCTAGCTTACATACTAGAGTTGCCACAGAAACTAGCAGGGGTACACGATGTGTTCCATATTTCTTCACTTAAGAGGGCTCTACTACGGCCGGAGCAGCTTATTTCGACCACAGATGGGCCGGTAGCTTCAGACCGGTCAGTTAACTTAGATCCAGTTCGGATCGATGATAGAGGAGTACGAATCTTACGTCGCAAGAAGGTTCCGTTATTCAAGGTTCTGTGGAGGAACCATGGCATGGAGGAGCATACCTGGTAACCGCAGGACCTGATGCGACAAAAGTATCCATAGCTATTCAGTTAGGTATACCTCAAAACCTCTCAGGATGTTCAATTTTCTTTCCTATTTTAAACAAATAGGACTGGAATTTCAAGAGTATGGGCTATTCTTTTGTTTATTGGGGCCTAGACGTTGCCAATTGGGCGAATTAGTCATAGACGTGAGTTTTCCCTTTAAAACCTCAATTAGCAAACATGGCGTCGTGATGTAATCTTTGACTTCTCATGGGATGTTATAAGTTTCTTTCTGACCGATAGGATTTCCCTTAGGCTTAACCTTGATTTCAGGGATGAAATCTTTGTTTTTTTTATTGGGATTTGTAACATCCCATTTCCAACTAGACACCTAAGAGTGGTTTTGATTATGACTAGGTCATGACAAAGCCCTAGGGAACTAAAAAGGGCCAGGTAATCAAAGGCCAAGATGAGAATCACCTTGGTCTGCCTATGACACAACCTCATCACCAAACCTAGGGTTTGACCTTAAGGCTTTACAATGACCCCATGACCCCACCACAACACCACTAACCTATTAGAGGACCCACTAGAGCCTTAAGGGTCCATTAGAGTCAACCAAAAATTGCCAATTTTGCCTAGGACCACCATAGGCCTAAATTGGGCAAGGTGCCCTAACTAAGGGAAGTTGGCTTCAAATATGCCCAACCAACCTTGCCCAGGTCTCCATAGACCTAAAGTGGGGTCAATGGGTCACCAAAGATCCATTGGGGTCAAGTCTAGAGCCTGAGTTGACCCAAGTCAACCCTTGATCTAAAGTGGTCAAAGTGCCCTTACCAAGGGTCATGTGACCTCCAAAGTGCCAAGTCAACCTTACCCAGACCTACCTAGACCCTAAGAGGGGCTAATGGGTCAATAAGGATTCATTGGGGTCAGCCCTAGAGGCTAGGTGGACCAAAGTCAACCCAAACCCATTTTGGGTCAACCTAGCCCAAATGGGCTAGCCCAAGCTCAAGCCCCTTCATGTGGCTTAATAAGAATATAATTTGTATGAGTGGGTTGCCTTTAGACCACTGGATTGACCAAGTCAACTTGGTGACTAGGAGAGAGAGAGAAAGCTTCATTTTCCTTTAATGGAGGGGAGAGAAAATGGTGGAAGTAAGCCATTCATGGCAAAGGAGGCCAAGGGCCAATCTCCATTGGCTAGCACAACTCCCCACCTTATCCAGGGAAGATCAGGAGGCCATTATAGTGGCTATTCATGGTCAGGAGGTTGCTGCATAGCAATGGCCGAGCTTAACCTTCAAGGGCCATTAATGGCCATTGAAGCTTTGGCTCACCTCCCCACCCCCATTATGGCTGGATTCAACTCCTCTGTGGAATAGGTTGAGTTTCCAGCCATTTCTTGGCTGGATTGAGCCATGTAAAGCCCCCCTTGCCATGTTCGAAATCACCTTTAAGAGTCCATTAATGTCCACCACCATTTAGACCCCTCACCTCCCCCCATTTTATCTTCTTAAAAGCATCCCTGGACCCAGGGGATTCTTTTTGTTGGGTATTGTATCCACAATTACCTAGATTTGAAGAAGACTCTAGTCAAGCTAAGATGGATTCACAATGTATTTTGCAATATTCTATTAAGTTGTGCTTGCAGCTATTCCATGCTAAGTACACACTAATGTCAGGGTTCAGTAGGTCAATATACACGGGTCTGCGCAACATAATCCCTCGTTGAGCAGATCAGTGTGTTGACTCACGTGTGCTCTCTCTATTGGAGTGTACTTATTTTCAAGTACAGGATTAAGGCAGATCATGAGCAGAAGAAGGAGCAAAGATGGTTCAAAGACTAAGTCTTCAAAGGAAGGAAGAGAAAATTCTTCTAAGTAAAAATCGACGGGAATCACTAAGTGATTCTCGCCGACTTCGACGAGAATCGTTAGTGATTCCCGCCGATTCGGTGAGATTCAATCAGCATTCCCGCCGACCTTTTCCGTATGGCTGTTTTCCTACAGAAATTCTGCTAACGAAGAATCGACGGGAATCACCAAGTGATTCTCGTCGACTTCGACGGGAATCGTTCTGATTCCCGCCGATTTGACGAGAATTAGTTTGCATTCCCGCCAATCCCCACCGGCTGACAAGGTTTACAATTGGAATTTGTCCAAGGAAGAATCGACGGGAATCGTGAGTCATTCCCGCCGACTTCGACAGGAATCACCAACGATTCTCGCTGATTTTGCCTTAGGCAATTTTCGTCTGTTCGCTGGATCAAACCAAGAGACCGTGCGCTATTTCGGACGGGGCTAGGGCTATTTCTTGTGGGCCCCACAACGATCTTTTAGGGTTGGCTCGGGTATATATATATATGCATATTTAGAACTTCTACAGTAACTATTCACGAGAAATAAAAAGCAGCCGACGTCGTGACCTAGCAGATTGTGGAAAACGCCGATTGCTAGGAGTCGCTCGCAAGCCCGTCGCTGCCGCTGATCTCAGAGGTTCTTTGATCTTCCGACGACAGTACCGAGGCAAGATGAGTATCTCACGCATCTCTCTTGAGATCGCTTGTCTCTTGATTCGTTGAACGAAGTTAGTTCTTCATTCCGAATCGATTGAGATGACTGATCTGACTGAGATCGTTCGTAGACCTAGCTTGCTTCGTAAAGAAGTTTGGATCTACCAAGTATCGCAGCCGCAATCACTTGCCGCCACCAATCTTGACAAGATCCTCTCCAAGAGAGAACTCCGGTTGTGGACTCTTCGTATCTTTCAAGAAAGCTTCAACGAACGAAGAAGGACACCGGAATCTCCAAAAGCCTTGTTTGTATTTTCTTATACATTCAATTTTTGATTTGTTGAAAAGAAATTTTTATTCCTAGTTGTAAGAGTTGGGTGCAACCCGTGGTGGTGGAGTGGAGACTCCATTGTTCGAAGGGTTCATTCTGTAGTGTGAGGATTGGATTTCAATACGTTTGGTTAAGTGATCGAGTCGTCCCTTGGTGGGAGATAGGTCGAAGGGGGAAAATGGACGTACCCAAATCGGGGAACCACTATAATTTCTTGTGTGTTTTCTGTGCTGTGCTTGTTTAATTGTGCAGGTAAATTTAATTCCGCAAAAGACTGCACGACACCTATTCCCCCCCCCCCCATAGGTGGACTTAGTCGACACTAGATACTTTCAAGTGGTATCATAGGGAGGTTACTCATCAATAAGGCTAACACCTTGAGTAAGATCCCGTCTCTAGTGTCAAGAAGAAAACAAGACTCAAGCACGGAGATGTACACTAATGTCTCTCCCCTGAGACTGCCTGTATGCATAAAAAAATATTATCCCATCTGGAAAATGAGGGTTCAGTTTAATCTGGAAGCCATTTACCCCCGTGCTTTATTCATTATGGAAGAGGGTCCCTTCATTCCCATGAAGGCTTTTGACTCTTGAGAAGATCACCAAATCCCCAAGAGTACGACAGAGATGTCTGAAACTGAGCTTTCACTATTCAAATTGGACAAGCTGGTACGACAGATCATCTCTGATATTTGGTCAGAATCATCACTTACTAGATTGGACAAGTGTAAGACTGTAAAGTCCATGTGGGAAACTATCTCTGATCTCATGGAGGGAAAGAAGACTGCCTGGAATGAATGCCAGCAAGAATATGAAGCATATGTGGGGGTCCTCATCTCTGAAGAGGAAAGTCAAGAACAACCTGTCAATTTTTGGGCTCCCGTTTCTCTATCAGAGTCTGAAGAAGAGATTGAGGAAATCAGTTGTGATGAAGCTGAAACATCAGTATCTGCAGACCATAACTCTAACCCTGATCAACCCAATCAGGATCAAGTATCTTCCTCTTCATGCTCTTTTCCCTTTATATCTCCTGAAGACAGGAGAAGTTCAGAGGTTTGTCCATCAATTGATGCAAGGGAAATTGACAGTTTTAATCAAGAGATTGAAACTCTTGATTCCCATGGTAGTGCCCTTCAGAAGAGCAACTTGCTAGTTAAGGAACAAGCTAAGGAAATTGCTCAGTTGAGGACCATGATGGACCTCCAATTGGAATTAATCAAGGTGAAGGACTCAAAGATTTCGGATCTAGAGTTTCATCTAGAGACCGAGAAGAGGATAATATCCAATTTTTCCAAGATAGATGCTATCAAGAGAAAGGGAGAAAACTGGTGGATCTCACAAATTATAAAATCGTGGAGAAATGGTGAAACTGTGTTCAGACCCCCCACACTGAGTAGGAAGGACACACATCATTCCTTCAGGTATGACCATAAGAACAACTATGGTCACTGCAAGAATGATCGGCCCTCATGTGGAAACACCCATAGTGCGAGTGCTGTTATGGCTACCCATGAGAAAATACACACGACTCATCATGAACCATTTTTATTTACGGCCTCAGCTCCCACACTTCATGACATTGCTGGAACCAGCTCTCACAGAACATTTTCCCACCCTAGGACAAAGGAAAAGGTAGTTGGAAAATATGTAGCAAGCATCAATGGGGCCCTCAGATGTGTGCTGGCTGAAAAGAAAGCATCACCTTCCAGACCTCATGACACTCAACACATGTTCACTATCAGACCCCCCTCGAGTCTTGGTGGAAAGGGAAAATCTGAGAGCAGATCCAGCTCTACCCCTTTCAGACCAAGGATCGTTACTAGCTCTGTTAGTAGATCTGGTCAGAAAAGGAGGTACAATATCCATGAGTGTTGGCGTTGTGGCAAGGTGGGTCACTTTGCCATAGATTGTTGGCACAATCCTTCTGTGCCAAGGGCAAGGGTATGTCCACATCCTTTTGCAAGAGATAGCCTTCCTGACAGAAATCCTGTAGGAAGGCATGTTGGATTTTCTGCTGATAAGAACCTAGGAACCAATACCTATTGGGTTCCTAAGGTAAGGTAACTCTTTTTTGCAGGATAATCTAGGCACCCATGAACCTGATGGGACTTAGACAAGAGATGTTCCAGGCTTGCTATGGAACAAGTATATGAGACTAGAGATAATGCTAACTACAGTGTCCTACTTGAACTTGATTCCCGTTGTACTTCAAATAGTGGATCTGAATGATCAACCTAATGATCCCAAGTACGCATATTCTGTTTCGAAAATTGAATCGCATTACATAAATGTATATATATATATATCCAAACACATGTGTATATTCCCTTTCAAGATATAAATATATATATATACACACACACCTGATGGAAGGACATAGAAGCTAATATCCGTATGATCCATATTGTGGAAACTGATAAACTGTCAAAATTTTGATATGGTGAGAAAGGGGGTGTCAAATGGTCCTATGACTCTCAAGGGACTTGTATCAATAGTTGAAACTATAATATTACATTTTGAATCCAACAAGGATAAGTCGAGATTTATTTCTAGTGTTAGACTTCCTTGAACTCAACTTAGCTATCAGAACATGAAAACTTTATATCCTTTGTTTAGAGGAAAAAGGAAATCTAGGTGAAATAAACAGGATTCCTGTAAATTATAATAATCATGTGGAAATATCAGAAACCTCCACAACCAGCGGAAATATCAGAAACAACGGCTAAATTCGAAAATAAATTGCGGAATTAGCGGAAATTCTCCTCCCGACCCTTCACATTCCCATCGACTCTACAGAAATAGCTTCCACACGGAACTTGCGAAATCGTGTCTGCCTCTCGTCAAATCCCGTCGCTCCCGTCGAGTGCAATCCGCCCGCTGTCCTCTCCCCATCGGCTCGGTGTTCCCATCTCCGGCATCTTCTCGACGCAAGTGTCTCGCCGATCCACCTCCAGCATTCCGTCCAGACGCAAGCCTCTCATCAGACTAGGGCTTCTCTCCGCTCACCGCCTACCTAGATTTTTCTACCTTTCCTCCTCTGAGTAATAGGTAACGACCGTTCTTCTTTGAATCATTAGCTCGTTTGTAACATGTCTAGTTCCTACTAGTTTAGTTCCTACAAACTATAGATTTAGATAGAGTTAAGTTCCTTGAGTGTAACTTGTTTAGGTTTATAATTGCTCCTTGAACAACGGTCGGGCTCCTCACTGGAAGTGAGTTGGTTAGGACTGGCTTTGACCATGTTTCTGATGAATTCAGGAACATCATCTTGATGCTAGAGCAAGCCGAGCTCTTCTTTATTCTCGAGCACCCGTGCAAGGTCCTAGACACGGAAGTTCTAGAGTTCTACACAACCGCCAAGCTACGTCACGAGGACACCCTAATAAAGAGTAAGATAGCTGGACTAAGGATCAAGATGATTGCTGCAAAACTATCACATCATCTCCAGCTCACCAGCTCTGTACAAGAGGACTACCTATATGAAAATGATCGTTCGAGGACACTACTGTTCTGTGGATTAGCTCGAGGGACCAAGGCAATCAAACGCAAGGACATGAACGAAGAAGGAAAGCTCCACTCAGATATCATAGGGAAGGTTCTGATCTGCAAACCTAGCTCCCATGATCATATTTCAGGGGACATGTTTAAGATCCTGATTGCTATAGTGTGCAGAAAGAAATTCAACTGGGGGGCCATGTTATTTGAGAAGATAATAGATACCCTGTGTACTCCTTATTTCGTGAGAATCATCAGTCTATAAGTGAATCAGATGGACGGAGACAGATTTGATATGAGTAAGGGAGTCCCCCTTCACTACCTAAAGAAGATGGACTCCATCATCTTTGATAGGTGGGAAAGAAGAATTGCCCAAGGGGGTGCGGCTGGAACGCATATTGATGAAGAAGACAGAGCACCGGAGTTTAGAAATCCCTCGGATGAGCCCAGTGAAGTTCCTGATCTGCTGCATGCAGGAACTGAGGGGGAGTCTTTACCCAGTCTTTCTGCTGACATCAGGATGGATGCCATAGTCTCAGATCAAGTAGATTATTTCACTGATATTTCCCTCATCGCAAAGGATGTAGTGGATATCCTCGCTACTTATCATACTGACAAAGAGGAAGTAGAGGATGATATGGAGAATGATGCTGCTGATGATGATGATGTGGAGCATGCCACCGCTGATGACCTTAACAATGAGCAAGCTAGAAATGAAATGGACATGAGGGAGATTGATGTTGACCTCCCCTCTGAGGAACAGGGTCCGTTAAAAGTTACTAATGTATCTGGCGCAACAATTGAGGGGGAGACCTCCCGCCAGGGGATTATGAGTATATCTGGAAAAATGACAGAGGCTGCCCCAATCCCCCCGCTTGAGACCGTAACTCTATCTAGCTCCACAAGTGTATCTGAAGAAGAGAATTCTGGCTCAAAGAGTCCTATCCCCCCTGAGCACGACCAGGTCATTCATCAGGATCATCCGCTAAGACCTTGCCTAGCAAATCACACGGTACATATCATTCAAGGTATAGTGGATGAACTGAAGACCGCATTTGAACGATCTCACAATAAGGTACTTAAACGAATTAAGCAATCCAAGGATCTGATGCTAAAGAATGTTATGGAGATAAATCATAAGCTGGATATGATGGAACAAAGATTTGAAGCTAAGTATGATGAGGTCGGCACTGCCGTCAATCTTTTGATGCAAGGGCTTAGGAAAAATACAGCTGACCTGGCAGTGGTAAATCAAAATACACATGTTGTGGCCAACAACCTCAAATTGTTCCATGCCAACATGGTCACA
This sequence comes from Platanthera zijinensis, assembly GCA_039513925.1. Taxonomy (NCBI): domain Eukaryota; kingdom Viridiplantae; phylum Streptophyta; class Magnoliopsida; order Asparagales; family Orchidaceae; genus Platanthera; species Platanthera zijinensis. The sequence continues at coordinate 102,853,291 of CM077089.1, forward strand.
CTCAACGCAAATCAGAAAACCATGCTGGAAAATTTACTCAGAATATAAAGCATGTAGATGAATACTGCATTCCTATGCAAACTCCATTGCCCTAGAATCCAAAAAGGGGGAGAATGAATATACAACTAAGATGGCAGGGTTAGAACAAATCATGGTCGACAACTTTAAGCAGTCAAATGTGTATGTTTTTGAAAGCGGCCACTGGCTAGTTCAGCAAGCATCTTGTATACACATTCCAGTTTCTCCTGCTGATGAGGTTGCTACTGCTACTGCTGATGAGGTTACAAGTGCTGAGGAGGTTCCCTTGAGTGAAGCTGATTCCAGAAAGGCTACTAGGGCCGCTGCCAAAGCTGCTCACAGTGCTATGTTTGATCAAGAGGCCATTGCAAAAGGGAAAAGAAAACTTCAAGAAGGAACTTCCAAAGAAACTCCAGCTGAAAGGAAATTAAGATTGAAGGAAAGTGAAGTTAAGACTGAACGATGGAGTCCTACGTCTAGGAGCATCATACTGGATACATTCATGTTACAACAGCGGGGAGAGCTTAATAGAAATGAAGTATATAGTCAGTATGAGTGGGAGATGCACAAAGAGTATGAGGCCAAAATAAACATATTATTCAGGACTAACACTGTGGAACATAAAGATCCTCCCCCCAGGTACTACCCGAAGCCAAAGGAGTACTTTGAAAGACAAAGCAAGAAGTTCCTGGCTAAACAACTAAGGGATGCTCAGGCAAAGGAGGGATAGACTTGGAATCTAGATTCTTTTTTTTTATTTTCTATATGCGTGTATATCTTTTCTTGTATTTAAAAGAACAACCTTTGGATATATACATATATATATATATGATCACATGCTGATTCATTTGTTGTTCTGAATGCGTGAAATTTTATTATTATGAATTCTTGTCTCGTGCATTTGTTATGTATATCTTTCTGGTTGGTGTAATTCATCTTAGCTAGTAGGATTTTGGCTTCTTCAAATAGGGAGAGATTGTTGGGTATTGTATCCACAATTACTTGGATTGGAAGAAGCCTCCAGTCAAGCTAAGATGGATTCACAATGTATTTGATAATCTTCTATTAAGTTGTGCTTGCAGTTATTCAATGCTAAGTACACACCAATGTCAGGGTGCAGTGGGTCAATATAAATGGGTCTGCGCAACGTAATCCCTCGTTGAGCAGATCAGTGTGTTGACTCACGTGTGCTCTCTCTATTGGAGTGTACTTATTTTCAAGTACAGGATTAAGGCAGATCATGAGCAAAAGAAGGAGCAAAGATGGGTCAAAGACCAAGTCATCAAAGGAAGGAAGAGAAAATTCTTCAAAGTCAAAATCGACGGGAATCACGAAGTGATTCTCGCTGACTTTGACGAGAATCGTTAGTGATTCCAGCCGATTCGGCGAGAATCAATCTACATTCCCGCCGACCTCTTCCGGATGACTATTTTCCTACAAAAATTCTGCTAAGGCAGAATCGACGGGAATCACCAAGTGATTCTCGCCGACTTCGACGGGAATCGTTCTGATTCCCGCCGATTCGACGAGAATCAGTTTGCATTCCCGCTGATTCCACCAGCTGACAAGGTTTATAACTGGAATTTGGCAAAGGCAGAATCGACGGGAATCGTGAGTCATTCCCGCCGACTTCGACAGGAATCACCAACTATTCTCGCCGATTTTGCCTTAGGCAATTTTCGTCTGTTCGCTGAACCAAACCAAGGGACCGTGCGCTGTTTCGGTCGGGGCTAGGGCTTTTCCACTTGGGCCCCACAACGGTCTTTTAGGGTTGGCTCAGGTATATATATATATATATGCGTATTTTGAACTTCTACAGTAACTATTCACGAGAAATAATAAGTAGCCGACGCCGTGACCTAGCGGATCGTGGAAAACGCCGATCACCGGTAGTCGCTCGCAAGCTAGTCACCGCCGCTAATCTCAGAGGTTCTTTGATCTTCCGACGACAGTACCGAGGCAATACGAGCGTCTCACGCATCTATCTTGAGATCTCTTGTCTCTTGATTCGTTGAACGAGGTTCGTTCTTCATTCCGAATCGATTGAGACGACTGATCCGACTTAGATCGTTCATAGACCTTTCTTGCTTCGTCAAGAAGTTTGGATCTACAAAGTATCGCAGACGCAATCACTTGCCGCCGCCGATCTTGACAAGATCCTCTCAAAGAGAAAACTCCGGTTGTGGACTCTTCGTATCTTTCAAGAAAGCTTCAACGAACGAATAAGGACATCGGAATCTCTAAAAGCCTTGTTTGTATTTTCTTATACATTCATTTTTTTGATTTGTTGTAAAGGAATTTTTATTCCTAGTTGTAATAGTTGGGTGCAAACCGTGGTGGTGGAGTGGTGACTCCGTTATTGGAAGGGTTCCTTTCGTAGTGTGAGGATTGGATTTCAATCCGTTTGGTGAAGTGACCGAGTCGTCCCTTGGTGGTAGATAGGTCGAAGGGGGAAAGTGGACGTACCAAAATCGGGGAACCACTATAATTTCTTGTGTGTTTTCTGTGCTGTGTTTGTTTAATTGTGCAGGTAAATTTAATTCTACAAAAGACTGCACGACACCTATTCTCCCCCCCCCCCCCCGCATAGGTGGACTTAGTCGACACTAGATACTTTCACTTTTCCACTACTTACCCGAAGGAGCCATTGCAGTTCATAGTGCTACTGCAGAAGCTGAGCGCCGCCGCCGTTGACTATGGAATCGCGTCGTTCCTCCCGCATTCAGGTCGCCGGAAAGGTCTTCCTCTCCTTGTCTCATGGGTAGATCATAGGAATACTTAGGTTCAAGGTTCGGGCTCAATTGAATCCGAACCAATTCTCGATTTTCATGGTTTTGGGCCGAAAAACTTCCTTGCAGAACCGCCGGAATCTGCCCCTCCGGCGGCTGTGCTGCCGCCAGTCGATAGCCACCTCCTCAACAGAGGTGTTGGTGGCGGTGGCTAGACAGGGAGGTGGTCGGATGGTCGGCTGTGGAGGCTCAAAGTTGGCCCAGGCGTGGGAAATCGTGGTCGTTGGCCTGTTGGAGAAGATGACGGGCAGATGTCGGATGTGCGTCAAGATTCGTGTAGGAATCATTTTTGATTATTATTATACCTTTGATTTATTCATTTTCTGTTACATAAAATGCTGTGATTTATTTTAATTTTTAAAAATACTTAAATACCTCTGATGAGATAACTTGAAACATAAAATTTGTAGCCCTAAGGGTCTACGTTAATCCAAAATTGATTTGGACCCATTTGGACTTCTGGTTTGGCCAGGGCACCCATTTTGGTGGGGCCTATACCTAGGGCTAACCTTAGGTTCAAATTGGTGCCCACCCTTCATCCCTTGTCCAAATGGATTTAAATTTAGAGAGGGGACCAATCTTAACCATATCTAGGGACTGTCCAAAATGAGAATTTTTGGAGACACTTTGCCTAAAGTTTTTGTTTTTATTTAATAATGCTAGGGTAATTAATTATGTGGTCAAATGATTTCCAAACCCTCCCAAATTTTGGTGAGTGGTCCCTGGAATCAATACCTAGCTTTGCACAAAGTTTGAACTCATTTGGATGAGTTTTTGATTGTAAATCACCTAACCCTAATTAGGCCTTATAAGGGTATTTTTGAAATAAAAGTGCACCATGGGCTTAGAGTGGTCATCTCACTTCAACAGAGGTTGGGGTTTTGGTAAATGACATGATATGGCCAATGTCACCCTCTTAAGGAGAATGGTGTAATTTAGGGTTGGTTTATCATAGGGTTAAAACTCAAACCCTAAGGAAGGGCCCTTGAGTGTTGTGAAGGGCATAGGGGCAAATGCCCTTGTGTTACCTTGTAACTCAGTAGAGTTGAAGGTAGTAAAATTTAACTCCTCTGGTAGGAATATTAGAGGGGTTGGAGGTAGGTGGACACCTCAAAACCCTAACCCTAGTTTTAGGGTAGAATCCCAAATATGGTAACACAGTCACTAAATTTTAGTTAAAAGTTGTGAAACTTGGGTAGAGTAGGTTTTTGTCTAGGTATAATCCTTACTAATTTTATTAAAATTTTATGGGTTATATTTCAAGTACTTTATTTGTTAGGTATCAATTTGCCCAAACTGGTATTTTATTATTTTGATTACTCTGACTATTGGAATCTAATGAAATTTGGCCAGAAGATGATTTAGGTCTAAATGAATTTCCCTGAATTTTGTTATCAATTTTTAGTTGATTATATTTAGTACTTTCTTCACAAGTTTCAAAAATGACATTTATGATCAATAAATCATTTAGAGCAAATTACCTACTGTAAAAATTATGAAACCTGGCCACTGCTTTTTTCAGGTCAATATTTAGTTGTAGGATTTTATTCATGATTTTTAAGATAATACTTACAATACTCTCTTCACAAGCATAGCGTTTTGAAATTTTAGGAATAATTTATTCTAGAGCTCAATTCCCATTGAAGAATTATGAAATTTGGCCACTGATGTTTTTAGGACAGTATCTGCTCTAGAAGATTAATAAAGAATTTTTGGATGATTATTTACTGCACTTACTTCATTAATGAAAGGAAAAAGGATTTATTCTCAAAATTAAATTAGAGCTGTTAAATACTGGAAAAATTGTTATATCTTGGATTTACTGATAAATTGTAGTATAAAATTTATCATGATTTTATGAAGCTTTGTTCTTATCTAAAAAGTGCACTTTATGTTCAATTGGTAGTTCTTGGAACACTTAAGAAAATTAATTAAATATCAGAATAATTAGGAAAATTATAATCTTCTAGATTTAGTCCATTTGTGTCATGATAAGTCTCCAGTAAATAAGTTAGGGCATTCGGATGATTATTTAGATTATCTCCTATCTAGTTTGACGTATAGTCTAGGTTGGTCTGCACTTAGCAAATCATTAAAGTTGCAATAGGATATGATTTGGGATAGTTGTTGGAGTTAGTCATTTTGCTAGGTCGGATAGATGTGGATGATTTCACCATAGAAGGATGGGAGGGGTAGTGAGAAGTCGTTTGGCTAGAGTGTAGAGGTGCTCGGGTTCGACGAAAGATCGTCGTTCCCGAAGAGAGGAAGGTTAAAAATCACACTAGATTAGTCAATCGTAACACGAGAAGACAATGGGTAAGGGGAATCAGCCAATAAAAATAAGTGCCATGCGAAAGGGAACGATGGGATTCAGCTACCATCATAGTTCCTAGTTCCCTTTGAGAGCCCTTTACAGGGAATACCGGGGGCAGTCCTTGGTTAACGTAAACTGTAATAACAAACTATAAAGAGTGACCTAGTAAATAGGATCTCATATTTCACAAACACTGTTAGCACAGGAAGATTATTGGTAGCTTCAGCTCGGTTAGTTTTGAGATGGACAGTTTTGTCTGGGGAGCTTCAGCTCGATTAGTAAATAGACGGACGGAATGGCCCGGGGAGCTTCGGCTCGATTGGTTTGATACGTTAAATTTTCATGTGCATAAAAGGTAAGAAAATAAAGGTGGTGGGTCTTCGGTATTGGAAGGTCGATGCACCGATGCCAATACCCTGACTCGACAAGTGTGGTTAGCACTTTGCCAACATAAGTTCGGTGCGCCAGCCGGCAAGAGTATGTGTTGGAATACCCTATTACTAATTTGGGCAAGGATCACTATGTTTATCTTAGGAAACCAGGTTGACCTAGTTGTATAGTGTAAAGGTCAACCTTAGAATGAGTCTAGGGCTTAGAACTTAGGTTTGAAGCTGCCCCCAAGGACCATTCAAGCTCAGGATTTCAAGCTAAGTAAAGAGATAAAAATAGTCGAACGACGGTCGACTATCGTCGAGCTCAGGTCGACAATCGTCGAGCTTAGGTCGACTACTTATGTCCTCAGCCTTCTGCTTGTTGCTGGCTTTGGTCGACTATCGTCGAGCTTCAGTCCGACGATCGTCGAGCTTTGGTCGACGATCTCTGGCTGTGCTTAGGTCGACTATTTCTGGGAAAGTTTAGGTCGACGATCTCTGTTTGCTTCAGGTCGACGTTTTCTGTTGAAGTCTAGGTCAACGATCTCTGTCTTAATCAGATCGACTATTTCTGCCAGACCAAGAACTTCGATAGTCGATCTCAGATCGAAGTTTTCTGTCTACTGCTTATCTTCAATATCTCTGAGCTCAGGTCGACGATCTTTGAGCTCAGATCGACGTTTTCTGTCAGAATGATCTATTCCTTCTCTGAGCTCTGGTCGACGATCGTGGAGCTCAGATCGACGTTTATTTTGAGAGATAGACGTTCTTAAGGATTCAAATGTTGCCGGTCTTTGGAATGTTTTTTTTTTCAGCATTTAATTTCAAGAAGATTTGCCAGCCGTTTTCATTTATTCTGGGACAAGTTTCAAGGAATTATTCAGGAATGTTTCTTTGGACTTTCCTCTAGAAGACAAATTCTTTATGGAAGGCATTTAATGTCTGATAACGGCTATCTTGGAAGAATTATATTCAGAGAATAAGATCGTCTTCTCTACTACTACTCTCCAAGAGAATTAATCCAGAGTCAATACACGATAGAATCAAGAGACACACACTGTTACAGAAGAACAAGAAGAATTAAGCTGTGAAAGATAACCATCCTCTTGCTTACAGAAAAGTGATCAAAGCCTCATCTCAAAGAACTCCAGACACCTCATCTTTCAGCCTCTTTGCTGAAATAATTCTTTGCTGGAGATCTAAAGATCTGAAGACCTATCACCCTAGAGCAAAGCTTCCATTCTTGATTCATTCAACATCTCAGGGGGAGCCTTGACAACAAAAGACCCACTAGTCTTCTCTCATTTGATTTGAGAACAGAGAAGACAACCTCACCTCATTACCTTTTTCTTTTTCCTGCTGTAAAGGGTTCTTGAACTCCCTTCAAAAGTTCTGTCTGGTTCTGAGAGCCTTGTAAAAACTCAGTGGTGGCAAGACACCTTATCAAAAAATTCAGTTTTGGTTTTTGAGCACCTTATCAAAAGCTCATTGGTGTCAGGACGCCTGATCAACTCATCCTGAGTGGATTCCTACCAAGGGTGGTAGAAGAGTGGATGTACCCAGGTTTTTGGGGAACCACTATATTTCCTTGTGTCTTCTGGTTTGTTTGTGTGATTTGTTTGCTGTGTGCTGTGCTCTTTACTTCTTGATTTTTAACTTCTTACTAGCACTCTACAATATATCATAAATTGAATTTTATATGTGCTGTTTATTTTAACTGTGAAAAATTATTTTAAAATACTCTATTCACCCCCCCTCTAGAGTTGAGATAGATCTTACCTTCACTTTCAATTGGTATCAGAGGCAGGTTGGTTGCTCATACAGGCTAACACTGAACCAAAAGATCCTTGATAAGATCAATCTCTTAAGAGGATTATTTTCTATACATCTATCTATTTATTTAAAGACATGGCACAGAACAAAGATTATGCAAGCACCAGACCAGCAGTGTGCAACCTTTCCAAGTTTGCACTCTGGAAGGCAAGGATTAGATTATACATGAATTCTATTGATGAAGATATTTTCAATTCTGTCTTGATAGTTTGTCCAAGTCCACCAGCAAGCTCAAGCACAAATGCTGTTCCACCTCCCTCAGGAACAGATGCAGACATAAAGAAATGGAAAACTGCAGATGCAAAGGCCATGAACATCTTAGCTCAGACAATGTATGATGAGATATTTCAAAAAGTAGCTGACTGCAACTCAGCCAAAGGAATTTGGGACAAGCTCTCTGAAATTGTCTCAGGGTCTGCTGATGAAAGGAAAGATAGAAGATCTCATCTGATAAGCCAATATGAGAACTTCAAAAAGGGAGAAGCTGAATCAGTGGCTGACATGTACAATAGACTAAGTCTAATTGTCAATGAGTTAAAAACCCTGGACAAAGAAATCTCACTGACTGAGCTGAATGACAAAATCCTGATGTGCTTCCCCAGCACTTGGGATTCAAGAATCTGGCCAATCAAAGATGCCAGAAGTCTAAATGAGATTACCACTGAAGCTCTCCTGGGCAAGCTCAAATCCTATGAGCTGCTCATTAAAAATAGAGAAGAAGAACAAAAGGCTACTTCTCCAGCCACAAGGAAAGAAAAGACCATAGCCTTCAAAGCTGCAGAAGAGGAGCCTGAAGATAAAGCTACAGGAAATGATGAGCTCATAAGTCTACTGGCCAAAAGATTCTATAAGATGGCCAGAAAAGACTTCAGAAAGAGACCATACAAGGGTCATGATAAACCAAGGTATGATAAATCAAATAACAATAAAGAAATTATATGTTTTGGTTGCAGGAAACCAGGCCACATTGTGCCTGACTGTCCAGAAAACAAGAATAAGGACAAGAAGGAAAGAAGAGAAAGAAGAAAAGAAAAGGATTACAAGAAGAACAGCTCAGACAAAGCCTCCTCCAGCAAGAACAAACATACAAGGAAGGGCTTTGTTGCTGAGACATGGAGTGAGACTGAAGAGGAATCTGAAGCCTCATCCAGTTCCAGTGATGATGAGGATGATGCAGATGAAAAAGAATTTTGCATGATGGCTATCAATGCCTCACAGCAAAACTCTGATGAAGAATCAGAATCAGATTCAGAAACTCAACCAGATGAAGATCAGGTAATCAACTCTTTTGATTTTTATTCTGAGGACTTCAAAAATGAATTTAAGACACTGTGCCTAGATTTATTAAAATCTGAGAAGGAGATAATCTCTCTCAGGAATCAATTATCTGAGCATAGTGTCCTAAACTCAAAGAACCTCAAACTCTCTGAGGAGTTAGAATGCTGTAGGGAGGAGATAGCTTCACTGAAAAGTGAACTATCAAAGGCCAAAAAGTTTGATGAATCCCTAAATGGGAGAAGTATCAGACTGATGGACATCACAAGCACAGTGAACTCTAGATTTAATAGCACACTGGGCTTGGGTGCCTCATCCAGCCAACCTATAATATTATCAACTCCAATCAAATTTGTCTCTGACAAAGGAAAGGGAGTAATAGAGGTAGCTAGGAAGAATGCAGATCTGTCAGAGAAAAATTCAGTTCAACAGATGGCGTCGAGCAGAGCTCGATGATCGTCGAACAGAGCTCGACGATCTAACCACAGATCGTCGACCTCAGCTCGATGATATCCAAACTCTGAACTTCAGTATAATCGATCTTCGAACAGAGATCGACGATCTGACCTAAGATTGTCGACCTCAGCTCGACGATCGTCGAACAGAAATCAGGACTGTGAACATTCCTTCAATGGCACATCTAGATTCAATCCTAGAAGTCCCACATCCCAAGGCTTTAATCCCTATACTGAATGGATAGTACCTCCTAGGAGATACCATCCTGAAGGTTATAAGGATCAACCTGGGATGTCTTTTATTTCAGAATTCAAGGGATATCAATCTAGGCCCAAGGTTAACTGGGTCAAAAATAAATAAGCTGTTTTTTGTGCAGTTGAAGACCTATCCAGCATCAAACCATCAATGGTATCTGGATAGTGGGTGCTCAAAGCACATGACAGGGGACAAGGACAACTTCACTTTCTTCAAAGCCAAGCTTGGACCCAAAGTAATTTTTGGAGACTCAAGCTTTGGAACTACAAAAGGATATGGTGCTGTCCAAATTAGCTCAGTCACTTTCAAGAAGGTGGCATATGTTGAAGGACTCAAGCACAACTTGATAAGTATCAGTCGACTGTGTGATGAAGGATATCAAGTGACATTCAACAAAGCCATATGCAAGGTCAAGTCAGAGGACAACACAACTGTGTTGACAGGTAACAGAAGAGGTAACATTTACTTAGTGGATTTTCATTCACCTGTAGTAGATATTTGCCTATTCAATTCCATTTCAAAATCTAATATTTTATGGCATAAGAGACTAGGGCATATTAACCTTAGAACCATTGCTAGGCTATCCAAAGACAACCTTGTTAGAGGACTACCTTCTGGTCCCTACAAGAAGGAAGGACTTTGCAAGGCTTGTCAATTAGGCAAGCAAACTAAAAGTAGTTTTAAATCAATTAATAAGAGTGATTCACCTAGGATTTTGTACCTGTTGCACATGGATCTTTTTGGACCCATATCTGTACAAAGCCTAGGAGGGAAATCCTATACTTTAGTGGTTGTAGATGACTTCTCAAGATTCACTTGGGTATTCTTTCTGAGGAAGTAGTCTGATAACTTCAAGTGTTTGACAGATTTTCTCAAATGCATTCAGATTGAGTTCAACACTCACATTGCCCTGATCAGAAGTGATCATGGGACAGAGTTTGATTCTCTTCTCATGCAAGAGTTCTGTCAAAGTGAAGGGATCAGGCACACTTTCTCAGCTCCTAGAACTCCTCAACAAAATGGGGTAGCTGAAAGGAAAAATAGAACACTCATTGAATCTGCAAATATATTATTGGCAGATGCTCACCTACCTCTATCCTTTTGGGCTGAGGCAGTGAACACCTCCAACTATGTGTTGAACAGAAGCCTGATACACAAACTGAAGGGCAAGACTCCCTATGAATTGCTCAAAGGGAAGAAACCTAAAATAAGCTATTTTAAAGTTTTTGGTTGCACTTGTTTTATTCATAATAATGACAAGAAATATCTAGCAAAATTCCAAGCTAAAGCTGATGAAGGAGTGTTTCTGGGATACTCCATGATCAGCAAGGCCTATAGGGTTTATAATAAATCTTCCTGTAAAATTGAAGAATCTGTTCATATTATTTTTGATGAAGCTAACATGTCTTTCAAGGAGAAGAATGCTTCTACCATAGAACCTTTGTAGGTATATTCTCTAGCTGAAGACTTGAACAAATTGCAAGTTGCTGAAAAGAATGAGAGCAGTGATGATGAAGAAGAAGTTCAACATCTGGAAGAAAATCACCTTGAAGAGCCAGTTGTTGTTCCACAAGAGGAAACAACAACACAGGTTGGTGAACCATCAACACCCCCTGTTGATCTAGTAACAACAAGAAACCATCCAATCTCTCAAGTAATTGGAGACATCTCAGCTGGTGTGCAAACTAGAAATCAGGTCAACCAGAACCTGATGCACACTTGCTTCCTCTCTCAAATTGAGCCTCAATCCATTCAAGATGCAGAGCAAGATCCACACTGGATCATTGCAATGTAAGAGGAGTTGCATCAATTTGAAAGGAACAAGGTTTGGGAACTAGTGCCTAAGCCAAAGGATCATCCCATTGTTGGAACAAAGTGGGTATTCAGGAACAAGCTGGATGATCAAGGAGTTATAGTCAGAAACAAGGCAAGGCTAGTTGCTCAAGGGTACTCTCAACAAGAAGGAATAGACTATGATCAGACCTTTGCACCAGTTGCAAGGTTAGAAGCCATCAGAATATTCCTAGCCTATGCTGCTCACAAAGGTTTCAAAGTGTACCAAATGGATGTAAAGAGTGCATTTCTCAATGGGGACATCAAAGAGGAAGTCTATGTTAGACAACCTCCAGGTTTTATCTCTCTAACTCACCCTGATTATGTTTACAAATTGCATAAAGCATTATATGGTCTCAAGCAAGCTCCTAGAGCATGGTATGAGACCCTAGCATTCTTTCTTCTGGAAAATGATTTTGTTAGGGGGAGAGTAGACCAAACTCTTTTTATTAGAACCCATAAGTCCCATACGCTAATAGTGCAAATTTATGTAGATGACATTATATTTGGTTCTACTGATTCAAACTTGTGCAAAAAGTTTTCCAAGCTTATGCATTCTAAATTTGAAATGAGTAGCATGGGTGAGTTGTCCTTCTTCTTAGGACTGCAAGTCAAGCAACATGCTGAAGGCATATTTATTTCTCAAACCAAGTATGCAAAAGAATTGGTTAAGAAATTTGGTATGTCTGATGCATCATGTATGAAAACACCCATGCCCTCAAATGCTGTAATAGATGCTGATGAACATGGGAAACCTGTTGATCAGACAACATATAGAGCAATAATTGGCTCTTTATTGTACCTTACAGCTAGTAGGCCTGATATAATGTTTGCTACATGTATTTGTGCTAGATTCCAAGTTAGCCCTAGAGAGTCACACTTAATCTTAGTTAAGAGGATTCTTAGGTATGTTAAAAGTTATCCAAATCTAGGTCTCTGGTATCCAAAAGATTCAGCATTTGACTTAACTGGATTTTCAGATGCTGATTATGCTGGATGCAGAATAGACAGGAAAAGCACTAGTGGAACTTGTCAGTTCCTTGGTGATAGACTTGTCTCTTGGTTTTGTTAGAAACAAACATCTGTGTCAACTTCAACTGCTGAAGCTGAGTATATGGCTGCAGGCAGTTGTTGCTCACAAATGTTGTGGATACAAAATCAGCTTCTAGACTATGGTTACAACTTAGAGAAGTCAAAAATTTTCTGTGATAATACTAGTGCTATCTCTATAGCACAAAATCCAGTCCTCCATAGTAGGACAAAACACATAGAAATTAGGCATCACTTTTTGAGAGATAATGTAGAGAAAAATAAAATTGAACTTCAATATATCCCAACTGATTTACAAAGGGGAGATATTTTCACCAAGCCTTTGGATGAAAAGAAACACAGCTTCTTCCTAAATCAGTTAGGCATGTTAGATGGAGGAAGCCTAAACTAAAGTACAAGTTTTTGAAAAGCTAAAACAGACCAAGACTAGGCTAAAAATCAATTCTTTTTGTGTCTGTAGAACAAGTTTTGTCTCTGAACTGTGCTCGACGTTTTCCCAGAAATCGTCGAACGAAGATCGACGATTTTCCAAAAATCGTCGACCAAAGATCGACGTTCCCGAAGTCATCGATCTGAGTTCAGAGTCTTCGCTAGATCTAGGCTTTTTCTCCTTCTGTTCAGAGGCCGTCGAGCGGAGCTCGACGCTTATCAACATCGTCGAACGGAGATCGACGATATTGACGTCTCTTCAGATTCCTTCTGCAGCCCAAATCGTCGAGCTGAGTTCGACGCTTCTTCGAACTGAGCTCCACGATTTTCCTTTTTCGCGTCGAACCCTAATATAAAATCATTTTTTGGCCGCCGCTCGTCGTTTACGCCTTCATACTCTCTGCAAATTCTTTTTCCCTCCAAATCTTCTACACTTGGTCGCGTTTGTTCAATCTTTGCAGGTACAAATGGCTTCAACTATTGCCGCCCTTTCGAAGATGAAATTTGACACCGGATTTGATATCGATATAAGCTCATTTGATGGAAGCGATCAGCACTTCAAGGATATTCTCAATCTGTTCAGAGATCAACAACTGTTGGAATTAATGACTTCCAGAATGAAGATCGCTTCAGATGAAATAAAAGAATGGTGCTATTCAGCGACAGATGAGAATGAGAATTCTGTCGTCGGCCTCATAAAAGGGACCCAGGTACAACTGTCCCCGGCTCTCTTAACTGAAGTGTTTCATCTCAGTTCTGGAGAAGATTCCATCGAGTTATCTGAAGAAGAATATGATTCCATGCTTGATCGAATGGGTCACAATGCTGTGAATCCTAATAAACTGCTGAAGAAGAATCTGTCATTGGAATTTCAGTTTTTGGCTGATGTAGTTGGGAAAGTGCTGCTGGCCAAGCACTCTGCCCATGATACAATTTCAAGATATCAGTTTTGTCTAATGGGAGCTCTGCTGGATAAGAAACATCTGAACTGGGGATCAATTTTATTCAATCTGATTAAGAAAAAGCTGAATAAGACTGCTGTCAGCTTCGGGAGAATTCTAGGGGTCTATCTGCATTTCAGATGCCCTGAGTTGCTAACCTCTTCTGGGATGTTCATTAGTGCATCCAAGAGGCTCTCCTGTGCCCTTTTTGGCAAATGGGACAGGCAGATCATCAATCCCTCCAGAGCTGCTGCATCGACTCCTGCTTCAGGCACAAGGACTGTCATTGTCACTCCACCTCTAGTCTCTACACCAGCAGAAGGGTTTCCTGCTCCTCCTCCTCCTCCAGATGTCTCTACCCCAGCCATTTCATCCTCACCTCCAATCTCTACCATAGCCATATCTTCCCCAATTACCATTTCTTCACCAGTTTCATCCCCTCCAGCATCTACCTCTGAGGTATTCCTTCCTCTCTTCTCTTACCCATCCTTTACCACTCCATCATATTCTCTTTTAGATGAATCCTTTATGTATGATTCTCATCCTTCTACTCCTCCTGAGCCTCCCTCTACCTCCTCATTCCAACAAATGATGGAAGACATTTTCTCTCAACCTATCTTCAATCCTTCTCTTACCCCTTCTATCTCCACCTCACCTCATTCTATCTCCTCCTTTCCTATATCAGAACCATCCATTCCCTCACCTCCTATCTCCTCTTTCCCCATGCCACCAGCTCCAGCCAACATCCTTCCAACAACCTTCTCTCCTACCTCTGCTCAAGCCCCTCTTGAGCATGTAGATCTATCAGCCCTGGCTGACAGGTTATATGAGCTGTTAGCTCCAAAGCTAACCTCATTACTGGAGACCACTCTGGCTCCACTCCTGACCCATGTCAAGGAGCTCTCTTCCAAGCTATCATCTTTCATTCCCTCTCAGGCAACTTCATCTTCTGGGTGCCTTGATTCACTTATCTCTGAACCAAGGCAGGTGGAGATGCCATATGAAGTAGTTTTTGCAATGAACCTCCAGAGCCTGCACTCCAAGTTTAATGCTGGATACTTCAGATTCCTGCCAGTTCCTCATACTGAAGATCTGTCTAAGGCCATTGTGCCTATTTCTGTCTGTAATCCCAGCCAAATTGAAGCATATATAAATTCTTGGAAGGCTGTGGATGTTGTTATGTCCATCTCTGATGCTGCTACTAAGGCCATTGTGCCTCTTGTTGATGATGTTGCTACTGCTGTTGTAGATATTTCTGCTGATATTGCTGTTTATTCTGATATGCTTATTGATACTTCTGCTGCTGATTCTGTTTGCTCTGCTGCTGCTCCCTCTCCTCCTGCTCCTGCTGTTTCTGCAAAGCTTAAAGCTCAAGAAGAGTATATCAGAAGAATTGATGATCTGTATGATCAACCTCAGAGTTCTGAGAGTGATCAGTACAGGACAGATTCTGATGATTCTGCTAGCACTATTGCCAAGAAAAGGAAGGCCAAAAGCAAGGCCATGATGTCTGTTTCCCCAGCTCAAGCAAAGGATTCTAATGATACTCCCTACTATATTTTGCATGACTGCCCCTTATCTGAGCCTTGGATGTAGTAATCCAAGAACCAATTAAAGGCTATGAAGAAGAAGAGGAAGCTAGACAAGTATGAAAAAGGATCTTCTCAGTATCAGCCTCCTCCTCCTCCTCCTCCTCCTCCTCCTCCAGATTCTGGTTCAGGCTCAGCCCCTCAAGCTCCAGTTTCCAGACACAGTTCTTCCCAGTCCTATCAGAGATCCTATCAAAGGGGACAGCATCAAAGGGGATATCAATCCAGAAGAGATCAATATAGAGGAAGCCAGAGAGGGCACAGATTTCATCAAAGGGAAGGACAAGGCCATACTGATTCTACTTCAGTTCCTTTTCCCTATAAGCTAAAAGATGTTGTTGTCTCCAGGACTCCTCCTACTGATTCTGAAACCATCAACAGATATGAACCTCATGTTCCATTTGAGGATCCTGAGAACAACCCTGTGTCCTGGACAGCTAGAATGAAAGAATTGGCTGCCCTTGATCAAATGAAAAAAGCCAGAGAACAAGGCAAGGATACTTCCAACATAACAACTTTATCAGAGCAGAGAAAGAAAGAACTAGAGAGATATGCATCAAGGAAATTCTTTAATCCAGAAGACTATATGAAGCTGCACCCTGAGGCTGTTGTTCCAAGGCCCAAATCTCAAACTTCCTTAGGTGCAGAAGATGATAGAAGATCCAAGAAAGAAGCCCTAAATCCCAACAGAGAAATTTTGTTTAAAAAAGGAACTGAAAAGAAGTGAACTGTGTAAGCTGAACATCATTCTCCCTTGGATATTTGCTGTCTTTTTATCTGTGATCTGCATTGCTGCTATATATCTCCTCTACAGTATTGATTTACCTTTTGTGTTGATGTATGCTTATTTATTTCCTATTTTTGTCTGTAAATAGTAATCCTAACCCAAATAGGGGGAGATTGTTGGAACACCCTATTACTAATTTGGGCAAGGATCACTATGTTTCTCTTAGGAAACCAAGTTGACCTAGTTGTATAGTGTAAAGGTCAACATTAGAATGAGTCTAGGGCTTAGAACTTAGGTTTGAAGCTGCCCCCAAGGACCATTCAAGCTCAGGATTTCAAGCTAAGTAAAGAGATAAAAATAGTCGAACGACGGTCGACTACCGTCGAGCTCAGGTCGACTATCGTCGAGCTCAGGTCGACAATCGTCGAGCTTAGGTCGACTACTTATGTCCTCAGCCTTCTGCTTGTTGCTGGCTTCGGTCGACTATCGTCGAGCTTCAGTCTGACGATCGTCGAGCTTTGGTCGACGATCTCTGGCTGTGCTTAGGTCGACTATTTCTGGGAAAATTTAGGTCGACGATCTCTGTTTTCTTCAGGTCGACGTTTTCTGTTGAAGTCTAGGTCAACGATCTCTGTCTTAATCAGATCGACTATTTCTGCCAGACCAAGAACTTCGATAGTCGATCTCAGATCGAAGTTTTCTGTCTACTGCTTATCTTCAATATCTCTGAGCTCAGGTTGACGATCTTTGAGCTCAGATCGACGTTTTCTGTCAGAATGATCTATTCCTTCTCTGAGCTATGGTCGACGATCGTGGAGCTTAGATCGACGTTTATTTTGAGAGATCGACGTTCTTAGGGATTCAAATGCTGCCGGTCTTTGGAATGTTTTTTTTCAGTATTTAATTTCAAGAAGATTTGCCAGCCGTTTTCATTTATTCTGGGACAAGTTTCAAGGAATTATTCAGGAATGTTTCTTTGGACTTTCCTCTAGAAGAAAAATTCTTTATGGAAGGCATTTAATGTCTGATAACGACTATCTTGGAAGAATTATATTCAGAGAATAAGATCGTCTTCTCTACTACTACTCTCCAAGAGAATTAATCCAGAGTCAATACACGATAGAATCAAGAGACACACACTGTTATAGAAGAACAAGAAGAATTAAGCTGTGAAAGATAACCATCCTCTTGCTTAAAGAAAAGTGATCAAAGCCTCATCTCAAAGAACTCCAGACACCTCATCTTTCATCCTCTTTGCTGAAACAATTCTTTGCTGGAGATCTAAAGATCTGAAGACCTATCACCCTAGAGCAAAGCTTCCATTCCTGATTCATTCAACATCTCAGGGGGAGCCTTGACAACAAAAGATCCACTAGTCTTCTCTCATTTGATTTGAGAACAGAGATGACAACCTCACCTCTTTACCTTTTTCTTTTTCCTGCTGTAAAGGGTTCTTGAACTCCCTTCAAAAGTTCTGTCTGGTTCTGAGAGCCTTGTCAAAACTCAGTGGTGGCAAGACACCTTATAAAAAAATCCAGTTTTGGTTTTTGAGCACCTTATCAAAAGCTCATTGGTGTCAGGACACCTGATCAGCTCATCCTGAGTGGATTCCTACCAAGGGTGGTAGAAGAGTGGATGTACCCAGGTTTTTGGGGAACCACTATATTTCCTTGTGTCTTCTGGTTTGTTTGTGTGATTTGTTTGTTGTGTGCTGTGCTCTTTACTTCTTGATTTTTAACTTCTTACAAGCACTCTACACTATATCATAAATTGAATTTTATATGTGCTGTTTATTTCAACTGTGAAAAATTATTTTAAAATACTCAATTCACCCCCCCCCCCCCTCTAGAGTTGAGATAGATCTTACCCTCACTTTCAGTATGCAGGGGTCTGCTTCGTGCACCAAGCATTGAGGCGTACGATAGTTCTGACCGGTAGTGCTTTACTTGTTTAGAGGTGGGCGAGGCCCAACCCACCGCTTCCGTATGCCACTACGGAGGTATCCTGGGAGGTAACAGCTCTGAAAGGGGGAACTAAAGGTCTGTATGCACAGAGTCGGGTGTATGTGTTGCACTTGCATTATCCATCATACCCACTAGCATGTCATATCATAATCTATTCATTTAACCCTTGACACCTAAGGTATAAGTGGAATGGGACGCTTATACATTCGGACTTACAACACGACCCCTTGGTCTATAGGCTTGTGTGGGCAAGTTTATAAATTAAGGTTAAATTCTTCATATATATATATTATTGTTAATAACCGACACCCCAACGTATAAAGTGGTATGGGACTCTTTATACGATGGGAGCCCTGCAGAAGATCCCTTGGCTTATGCGTTTCCGCACATAAGTTAAGGTTAATTTTATACTTTACTTTACTGCCACGTGTATTATAAAATTGCTAGTATAGGTCCGCTGCCACCTGCTTTTGATTACTCTCCATCTTCAAGTCCTCTCCTCTCTTCCTCTCTGCTCAGTTCCTTGGGACATGGGGGAAGGGGCGGGGGATGATAGGCCTTAGTCTTATAGACTAACGGTTTTTTGACCACATCATTTAGGGGTTCGTGGAGCCCAGCATGGAGGAGCAGCCCCGGAGGTCGGCACGTTTGGAGATAGGGCAGTCTAGCTAAGGAGTTCAGACAGCTGGGACTGTGAGTCCTTGAATCTAGTAGTGTTTTATTTTGCTTCCGCTTGAATGGCTATGTAGTGAGGATTTCATGTATCGGGCTTAAGCCCTATTTCAGTACATTTATACTCTGTGGACTCTCCCTTCGTGGAGATTTTATTACTCTGATGTGATTTTTATTGTGGATTTTATTGCTAGATTTTTAATACATTTGGTGTTTACTCTACTATTGCTGCTTTTTGTGATCGAATCGGCCAGCAAAATCGGCGTTTCGCGGTGATGACCCTTCAAGGCGGGAAGGTATCACCACAAAGTGGCGGTTTTGGGCCTAAGACCCCGGTGTTTAAAAAGAAAAAAAATGGGGTCTTACATCATATGCCTCAGGCTAGATCCTTTCCCCACCAAGGTAGGACTACCCAAAGTGTGCTTATTTCCACCTTTAGCAAAAAAAGGCAGTTTAGACCCTATGTTTAGGACTCGAAAGATATTACTACAAGGGTTTTTCTCCTTTAGCTTCAACATCTTAACCTCTTGAGATTGTGTATGATACCCCTGAGGATTCTGATGTATATATGGTATCTCTTGATTCTAAGGATGACCAGCTAGATGAGAGTATTCCATCAAGTACGATAGTGCCCGACAATTCTGATGATTCTGACATTGATGGGATACCTAGTGATTTGGAAGTTTATGTATGGGATGATGGTATTCTGACATATGAGAGTATCTCGTTACCTATTACATGCTCTGCTAGCATTGTGTCTGATCACCCTATTATTGAGTGCCCACTCCAGGCTACGATCCCTATCATGATGGAGCCTACGATTGCACCAGCTGAGAATGTATCCGAGTCATCTGAGGAGCCTGAGAGTGAGGATGTCACTATTGTTTTTGTGGATGATTTATCTTATGAGGGAAATTTATATTCTGATTACTTTAGAACTGAGAACCTGAAAGATATTTCCTTTATGTTATCACCATTGCCTGAAACTCAATATGAATTAGAAATTTTGTCGGGTTCGAGTTTGCCCATTTCTGAGACCTTTACTAATTCTTATTTGGATGATGTATCCAGTGTGTTTGAAGAATTTACAAGTGAGTGAGTTGTACTTTTGGATGACGTTATTGATATAGAATCAGATGAGCGTCCTTTGATGTCGTCTCCGTTGCATGAAATTCAAGATGATTTTGATTCTCTCCCGAGTTAGACTTACCGACTCTCCCTGCAGATCCGTTGACTCGACTAGTGAACCCTTTAGGATACGAGTTTGGTATGCCTGATCTTAATTTTTTTATGCCGACCTTGCTAGACCCTCCATTGTACATGTCTCATCGTACATATTTTAGTGAGTTATTAGATTTTGTAGTCGGTCTTTTCACCGCACTGGTAGATCTGACTACGTGTCACCTTTGACTGTTCATTTTTCTGCGTATCCATCTACGGTTCTGTCCACGATTGTAATCGATTCTAATTCCACGGTGATTGTGCCCCTAATTTTGCTCTTATCACACAATAACTATTCTTCAAATCTAGTGGCACCGACTTTTCCTCTGCCTATTTACGAACTCAGCTTACATGTATCTAGGACGTTAGCTTGCCATTTTAATTTATGTGACACGCACTTCTGATCCCTGCAAGACCGTCCTACACTATATTTGGTGATTTGGGTTTAGTCTGGTCAGTCCCCGAGCAGATTTCTACTTGCTCCATCAATAATTTAATATTAAGTAATGTCGACCCTTCCATGGATATGAAGAACTTCGGATTTGATGATTTTCTTTCAGATTTTTATAATGCACGGGGTGTTTCACTTTTTTCAAGTTTTCGGACTTTTTATTGTAACATCCCTCAAGCAACTAGACCCTTAGGAGTGGTTTTGTCATGACTAGGTCATGAAAAAACTCTAAGAAGCCCAAGAATAATAAGTGAACCTAGAAATGTAGGTAAGATCAATATAGTCTACAAATAGTAGGTTTTTAAACACAAGTTTAGGAAGATCATGGGGCTTCACCATGACTCCAAGACCCCGCCACAACCTCACCAACCTATTATAAGATCCAATAGAGCCCTAAGGTTCCATTGGGGTCAACCTAGGGTGGCCAAGTTGACCTAGGATCACCCAAGGCCTAAATTGGGCAAGGTGCCCTAATTAAGGGCAATGTGCCCTTAATGTGCCCAACCAACCCTACCTAGGTCTTCCTAGACCTATGGTGAGGTCAATGGGTCACCAAAGACCCATTGGAGTCAACCTTAGAGGCTAAGTTGACCCCAGTGAACCCTAGCCCTAAAGTGGTTAAAGTGTCATAACTAAGCGGCAAGTGACCTCCAAGGTGCTAATTCAACCCTACACAACCCTTCCTAGGCCTTATGGGAAACCAAGGGGTCACCAAGGACCCCATGGGGTCAACCCAAATTGTCATGTTGACCAAAGTCAACTCATGGGTCAAAGTGGTCAATTTGAGTTAGCCTAGCCCAATTCAAGAGGGCTAAGCTCGAGTGGTGTGGCCCATTAGTCCAAGGAAGTGGAGAAACACATTTTGGGCCCACCAAATTAAGAGAGTGATGACTAGGAGTGAGAGGAAGGAGTTACCCACTTTGGAGGAGAGAGAAAATGGAGCTTAATGGCCATTATGTCCATGGAGGTTTCAAAACTCCCCCATCTTGATGGGTCTTACTCCTTGGAGGAAGGGGAGGAGTTTTCAGGAGGTGGCCGGCCAGTGGAGTGGCTTAGCCCCCTCAATTTGTCTGAAACCAAAATTAGGGTTAAATGGGCATTAATGGTGTTTTCAAAAACTGAGGAGTTACAAGCCTTATCTCCCCAATTTCTTCTTTAAGAACCTTCACCAGGTCGAGAGCAAGCATTTCCACCATTCCAATTTCCATTCACTTGTTGTTACTGTTGAGGTTATAGAGAAGCCCAAATCGGCAGCCAGAAATGGCAAGGAAGCAATCCACCCGCTCACAGGCCGCAAATCAGGTCCTTCCTTTCTCCTTCTTCTACGGGTAGATCCTGGGATTCATTTAGAATAGAAATCGGGCTCAATTGAGACCGATGAAAGCCTTCATTTTCTTGGTTTTTCTAAGAACTTCCGCTTATCGGGATCGTCGGAATCCGCCCCGCGACGGCTATTCCGCAGCATGGCGATAGCCACCATCTCGACGGAGGTGGTAGTGGCGGTGGCCGGCCCGAGAGGTGGTCGGGTGCCCGGGGAAAGGCGATGGAATAAGCTCCAGGAAGATGTAATCGTGGCCGTTGGCGCGCTGAGAAGAGGACCAGATGCCATCTATATTGTGCCAAGATTCGTGTTGATTTTCTTTTAATCTTAGGATAAATTATTCATTTCATTTCATTTCTATCACAGAAAGTGTAGTGAATGTTTTTAATTATTAAAAATATTTTGAGGCTTGTAGAGAGAAAGTGGTCAACATGAAGTTTGTAGGTCTGGATGTCTATTTTATTTTAAAATTTATTTGAACTAATTTAGATATCTTGTTTGACCATGGCACTCATTTTGGTGAGGTCTATACCTAGGGCTAGTAAGAGATTTAAATGTGTGCCCTGACATCACCACCTGTCCAAATGATCTGAAATTTGGACAGGGAGCCAAAATTACCAATATCTAAGTCATGTCCTAAAATGGGAATTTTTTGAGATACTTGTTTTATAGTTTTTGAAATAATGTAATAATCCTAGGGTAATTTAATTAGGGGACCTAATGACCTCTAAACACTCCCAAATTTTGTTGACGTGTCTTTGGGGTCATCATAAGGCTCTGGATTAAATTTCATCTCATTTGGAGATGATTTGAGTTGAATTTTTGTAAACCATAGCCTTGGCCTAAAGTGGGGTATTTAAGTTAAAGTGTTCCTTATGAGTTTTAGTGGTCAAATCACATCAATAGAGGCTGAAATTTGGGCTGCTAGCTTGATATGATGCTAGACACCGTCACATGGAATTTGGGGTGGATTGGGGTAGATTTTCCCTTGGACCTAAGTTCAAACCCAAAGGTTGGACTTTGGGGATTTGTGAAGGGCATGGGGTCAAATGCCCTTGTATGGACTTGGTGTTTAGTCCATGTGATCCTAGGGTGGTAATAAGCCCTAGGGAGGGATATGGAGGGATTTGGGAACATGCACACCACTAAAAACCACTAGGTAAGTCTTTGGGTCCATATACCTTAGGAAATGTCTAGTGGCTCATATAACTTTGGAATTGCATGACATTTTGGTAGAGGTCATTTTCATAACCTTATTATCCACAGAAATATACTACACATTGTTTGGATGAGTTTACAAGTGAGTTCCTTTGAAAAGTGCACTTTCATGAATTGTCTTGATGAATTTTATTATGTGACTTCCTAACCTTGGGTTTGGATGATACTTAGTCAAGCTATGTTTTAGGTCTATAACAAGCCCTATAAATTTTTAATATGAATTTTAGATTATTAAATGGGGTACTTCATTCACAACCCATCAGGTTGCACCATTTACTTAGATATTTCTTATGAACAAACCGCTCAATGGAAACTTATGGAATTTAGTAAGAGGTTGTATTATTGACATTTTAATCTCTGTGAATTTTTATGGAATTTTTGGAAATCTATCTATAGGGGTTGTTTCACAAGATGTTATTCTCTAAGTAGAAGTAATTGAATTTATTTTGGTACTTTGTAAACTTAATAAAATATAATTTTTGGTCAGAGGCCCTTTCTGGTCATGCTTGAGATTCAGTAATGTTTCTACAATTGTTTTATGATTAATTTTAGTACCTTCTTCTTTAACCATAATTATTGGCTTATTATTGGATTAATTAATTAGAGGCCAAATCATTTTTGGAAAATCATGAAATTTGGTTTTTACTATTATTCCCCTTTTATCTAGTGTTAATAATTTTTGGGTGACGATTACTCGAGAAAATATTATACTTCATGTTCAAATTACCCATGTCCTAACTTTGGGAAAAATTAATTAAATACCAAATTAAATAGGAAAATTGTAGGGAAAGATAGGGGATAGACCTGCTTTACTCGAGAGGGGGGGGTGAATAGAGTAATTAAAACTTTTGGCTGTTTTTGAATTTATCAAAGAATATAAGTGATACTAGTAGTAGTATAAAAGGAAATAGAAACAGGCTAAGCTACTCTATCACAGCACAAAAAAAACAAAGAGAGAATGATCAACCAGACAATACAAGAATTTTATTGTGGTTCACCAAATCTAGGTACATCCACTCTTCTACCACCCTAGTAGGAATCCACTAGCAGGTTTTGCTAAGGTGACTGCCACCACAAGATTTATTTACAGGGAGATCTCACAACCCTTTAGGATTTTGATCAGGTGCCCAAAAACCAAAAATAAACTTTTGAAGGGAGTTAATAAACCTCTTTACAGGAGGTTGAGAGAGTTTATGGTGTCTTCTCTTTTCTCAAACAACAGAGAATACTTGAGTGGATTTTGTTGTCAAAGCACCTTCTAAAATGTTGAGATTGTTCAGAAAACCTAGAACTTTGCTCAGGATATAGGTCTTTAGCCTTGTCTTAAAGAGATATAGGAACTTGCAGTCTGATCAATAGTATTT
The DNA here is from genome assembly GCA_039513925.1 of Platanthera zijinensis. Lineage (NCBI taxonomy): Eukaryota > Viridiplantae > Streptophyta > Magnoliopsida > Asparagales > Orchidaceae > Platanthera > Platanthera zijinensis. The sequence continues at coordinate 102,877,382 of CM077089.1, forward strand.
GTCCTTAAAGATTCCTGGAGTGAAAGATTAAGAAAACTCTTGATATATGATTGTTCTTCTTCTTCAGCTTTCAGTAAGATCAAGGGAAAAAAGAATGTTTTCATGCACAGAGAAGAAGCAGTTATTCTTATGTATGTTCTGTGTTTCATCTCTGTATTCTCAATCATGTCTGGCCATCTGAAGAGAAAATCTCTTTTATATTCTGTTGTAAAAATTCTCCTTTGAAATTTTAATTCCATGAATTAATTGCTGACTGATTCTGTAGAATAAAACGATTGGAATATCCTCTTTAATGAGTTTCCCTAACTGTCCCATTAAAATAAGCATGTTAATTAACTCTGATGAAATCCATTATTAATACTGCTAAGAATGGATATATTTTTTTAGAATATGAGCATTAATTACTCAGGGAATTACTGCTAAATAATTTAATAAATTAGGGACGGAAATAAGGAAAACTTCTCAATCTGGCTCGGGACAGAAATCGTCGACCTCTGAACAGAATTTGTCGACTGGAGTTCCAAGATAATCGAGCTGAGAATTCCTGTTCGTCGACCTGAGCTCAACAAACTATATTCTTGAAATAACTTGATAAATCTGTGTTCCAAGTTCGTCGAGCAAGGAATCTATCTTGAGGAAGATATCGTCGACCTGAGCTCGAATATCATCGAGCTCAACTCAGGGAATGAATACTGAGTTCGTCGATCTGCGATCGACGATCGTCGAGCTGGGTTCGAAGAATTTCGAACTAATATTTTGAACTATGAATTATTCTAAGTCTTGAGTCTAGTGAAGTCCTCTGCTGGCTGGTCCAGGAAGATAGAACCTAAATACTAGCCTAAACTCTAGGACTAACAGACTTGACCCTGGCTATACAGTGTGGGTCAAAAACATCTTAATTAGTGAACCTAGCCCAAATCCAAACTAGGGATCCAAAAATTTCCCCTTATTTGGGTGAGGTCACTAACACTAACAAAAGAAATACAGTCATAAAGCAAAAAACAGATATCTGGCAGAAATATAAACATCTAGTAGATATTTACAATAGGTGATTCATGATTAGCAAATAGTTCAATAAAATAAACTAAAGAAAAAGTTATTTGTTCTTCTAAGACTTCTCTTTGTAAGATTTGTAAGATGGTTGTTTGAATATTATTTCTCTATTAGGGTTTGAAGCTTCTTTCTTAGACATAGTCATGTAAGATGCTCCAATTATATTGCATGAAGTAGCCCTTGGTACAATAGCCTCAGGATGGAGACTCATATAATCATCTATATTGATAAATTTATTGGCTTTATCATACCTTTTGAGCTCTTCTTTTTTATATGATGACCTTATGGAGTACTGAGATGGATCTTTTTCTTTTTATTTTTCTTTGTTGATCAATGAAAGTCTGACAATCTCCTGAAATCTTGCCATCTTTGTAGTTGTCTCTTGTTCTGGATCTACAAAAGGAATAGGAGGTGATTCTGTCCTTTTAGGACTAGAGTCCTTCTTTGAGTCATCAAGAGATGTTGAAGAACTTTTCTTTTCTGTACCAGGAGGAGGCTTGTTCTGGGTAGATTGCTGCTGTTGACTGCTTCCTTGATAACTTGCCTTGGAGTGTCTCTGATATGTCTTGGTAATTAGTGCTGATTTGTGAGTCACACTTCCAGAGGCCCCAGCTGATGGAGGAGGAGAAAGAGGAGGAGTAGGAGGGTCTTTCTTAAATTTCCTAGGAGGAGACCTGTACCTTCTTCTCTTCATCCTTTCTTTTTTCTCATTCTTCGACAGCCACATCCATTGTGTCATCCCAGGATAAGGTGTAATATTTTGCAAAATATAGTAGGGAGTGTCAAGAGTAGGATTGGGCTTGGGAATAGCTTTGGGAACAGCCTTCCTTTTCTTAACTATCTTCTTCTTAGCCTTAGGTTCATCAGAATCATCAGAATCCTCATCTTCATTCGTGGAACTAAGGGGATTGTCGTACATCTCATCAATCTCCTTCAAGGCTTCCTTTGAGATTTTCTTCACAGCTTGACGTAGCACTTGAGGTTCTAGAACTTTTGGTTAAGCAATAATTTCAGTAACCATTTGATTATCATCTTTATATATATAAGTAAACAAAAAATCATCCATGTTTGGTAAAGGGGACTCAGCCTAAGGGAAGGTAGGGGAAAAAGCCTTTAGCTCTGAAGTAGAGGTTAATACAAGAACATTCTCAGTCACATGTTCTTCTGAAATCTGAGTAACTACAAAACTTGCCTTTAGTTGTTTAACAACTTCAGGGCTTATTGGAGAGGTATAACATACTATAGCCAAAGACTGCTTTGGGAAAACTTTTGGAAGATAATTCAAATAAGTTGCATTAAAAGAATTCAACAAGCAAAATAAATCTACTGTAGGAATTATAAAGCAATCACCAACAGTCATAATTTTTGGAAGATCTGCTTGCTCATCTGTACACATCATATCAATATCAATTGTTCTCTCAATTTTGGTATTCATATATATATCTGCATTTGCTGTTGGGTTCAACTGAACATCTGCTGCTGCTGCTAGTGCTGGAGGAGAAATAACTGGAACTTCTTCATTAGATATCTCCCCCTGCCTGGTTTTAGAGGGTCCTAAAGCAAACCAGAAGAAGGGACAGTTGGGGCAGCAGAAATGAGAGCAAAAAGAGAAGAAATAGAATCAGCAAGAGGTTTAATGGCCTCTGCTATGAGATTTTTGAGGAGGGGAGTGATGAGTTAAGGTAGAGAGGAAATGGAAGGGGAATCCAATTGTATGAACTCAGAGGGTGTATGAGTGGATATAGAAGTATGGAGGGTGGATGATGAAGGGAAAGATGTGATTCCAGTCATTGGTTCATCTGCGAATGATGGTGTGTAGATAGGAGATGTTGATAAAAGTTCAAAAGATGGAACTGATAAAAGGTTGGTTAGTGGTATATCAACAAGATGATAGCGTAATGGGGATGAGGGTGGTGTGGTGTGCTCAAGAGATTGAGTTGGAGTCGGTTGACGTACTAGAAAGATTGGTTATATTGGAGTATGGATTGGTGATGTGGCAGGTTGTTGGTGGGGAGTAGATGAAGGAATTGAAAATTGTGGAGGAGTAGGTTATGGATGAGATGGAGGAGATGGAAATTGGATGGAGGGAGCATCTTCTGGAGGTGTGAGATTTGCTATAATAGTTCTTGTATCCTCAGAAGGTCTGGAAGAGGATGAAGCCTTAGATGGCTTAGAAATTGTCCTCTCCCATTTTCCAAATAAGGCACAAGTTAGCCTTTTGAAAGAATTTATGAGTTTGGTCTGGGAGACCAGGGATTCAGCTACTTTTTCCTGTTGGAAAATTCCTAGAATTCTTCAGAAACACACTTCCTTCTTACTATTCTTCTTCCTGATTAATTCAAACAAAATCCTGGCCTAGTTCATTGCTTTCTTATTGACTACAACACACATTACCATAAATTATTGCCTGGTAATATAGTCCTAGGCAGAATGCTTGACTAGCACTACTTTACCCACTACATCAGCTAAAAACTTGTAAGCAGCAGACAAATTTTTCTTCAACAATTTGTTAGGGTTTTCTCCAATATGACCCAATTTATTCAACATTTCATAAAAATTAGAACTATCAATCTCAATATCTTCTTCACCATTAACTAATCCAAAAATCTTAGTTAAAACTGTTGGAGTAAGAGAAACTTGGTTACAGTAGATTGTGTCGGTAATGGTGTCGACGTCTGGAGTACTAGAAGTGAATACCCATTCTCTAATCTATGTTACAACAATCTTTATTCTGGTAGTCATGATTTTCTTCAACTGCTGGTCCTCAAACAATTATAGTATGTCAAAGAAAATCTGATCCGACTGTTGGAATTATTCAAAATATATATCAAATCCTGTGTCGAATTTCATTGCAAGAAAGAGAACTCGCTCGATTCGCCATTGTTCGTCCTGTAAAAGGAAACAGTAAGATAAAGTGCAAGGGTAACAGAAAGCGCGGGATGGACTTTGAAGAAAACCTAGTAATAAGGTTTTCAGAATATGAACCGCCAGACTCTATCCTGCGAAATAAACAAAATTCTTCGATCTGAGGTTGACGAGATATTTATTTACAAAAGAGTTCGTCGATCTCAGTCTGAAGAAGGGAACACTTTTTTGTCATTCTCAGGTCGACGAAAATTTTTTGAAGCAATATCGGCGATCTTCGGTCGACGAATAAAACTTCACACATAGAGTTTGTCGATCTCAGGTCGATGAATTTTCTCAAGAACTTTTCTCAGTTCATCGATCTCTGTTCGACGAACGGTGACAAATTCTTCAACCGCAGACAAAAAATTCAATTAAGGCTTCTCCATTTTTCATACCAAGCTGATTCAGAAAGAACAGATGGTTCCTTTCATCTAAGGGTTTGGCGAAGATATCTGCTCTTTGAAAATCAGTATAGATGTAGATAAGCTTAATTTTATTTTTGTCCACACAATCTCTAATAAATGATGCCTTAATTTTATATTCTTGGTTCTACTATGATTAACTAGATTCTGTGCAATGAAAATTGCACTTGTATTATCACATAGTAAGGTTGAATTATTTAAGTTGAACCCATAATCTAGGAGTTAGTTTTGAATCCACAATATCTTGGAACAACAACTTATAGCGGTTATATACACAGCTTCTACAGTTGAAGTGGACACAGATGTTTGCTTTTTGCAAAGCCAAGACACAAGTCTAGCACCATGGAACTTGCATGTCCCTGAGGTGCTTTTTCTATCCACTCTACATCCAGTAAAGTCGGCATCTGAGTATCCAGTCAACTCAAACTCTGAATCAGTTGGATACCAGAGTCCTAGACTAGGATAACTCTTTATATATCTCACAATCCTTTTGAGAAAAGTAAGGTGAGATTCTTTAGGGTTTACCTTGAACCTATCACAAAGGCATGTAGAAAACATTATGTCTGGCCTACTTATTGTGAGTTATAACAGGGACCCAATAATGCCCCTATATAATTTCTGATCAACCGGCTTGCAATGTTCATTAGAGTCAATCACAACATTTGTAGCCATGGGTGTTTTCTTTGCTGAGGCATCAGCCATCCCAAACCTTTTTATTAGGTCCTTTTCATATTTGGATTTGGATATGAAGATGCCATCAGGAAATTGCTTCACTTGGAGTCCAAGGAAGTAGGAAAGTTCACTCATACTACTCATTTCAAACTTGGAATACATAAGGTTAGAGAACCTTTTGCATAGTTTGGAATCAGTAGAGCCAAAGATAATATCATCTATATATATTTGTACTAATAAAATTTTATCCTTATGATGCTTAATGAATAAATTCCTATCTATAATGCCTCTAGTAAAATTATGCTCTAGGAGAAAGCTAGCTAAGGTTTCATACCAAGCTCTTGGAGCTTGCTTTAGACCATAGAGAACCTTATACAATTTAAAAACATAAGAGGGATGAGTAGGAGAGAGAAAACCTGGTGGTTGTTCCACATAAACCTCTTATTTAAGTTCACGATTAAGGAATGCACTCTTTACATCCATTTGGTATATAGTGAACTTTTTGTAAGAAGCATAAGCAAGGAAGATTCTCATTGCCTCAAGCCTTGCAACAGGAGAAAATGTTTGATCATAGTAATTGCCTTCCTCTTGTTTATAGCCTTGAGCAACTAGTCTTGACCTGTTCCTGATGATAATACCTTGGGTATCTAATTTATTTCTAAATACCCATTTAGTTCCTATGACTGGGTAGTATTTGGATCATGGACCTTCCCAAAATCTACATCTCTCAAACTATTTGAGCCCCTCTTGCATTGCAATAATCCAATGTGGATCTTGCTTAGAATCTTTTATGGATTGGGGCTCAGTTTGAGATATGAATTAGGCATGCATCATATCCTGGTGGATTTGATGCCATGTCTGCACACCCACTGATATGTCTCCAATCACTTGAGATACAGGGTTATCTCTAAGTGCGACTAATTCAGTAGGAGGAGTTAGTTCAGCAACAGCTTGGAGAATTAATTCCTCTTGAGAAATTATATTAGCTATTATTGGATCTTCACTGTACTTAGTGAAATCATCTTCACTTTCTTCAACAACATGTGGAGAATGATGTGTAACAGCCTCATTGTTGAGGGTCAACCCATCCAACTTCTCACACAGATATTGTTCCTACAAAGTCTCATTGGTAGAAGGGATCTTCTCCTTGTAAAACATGTTAGTCTCATAAAAAGAAATATAAATAGATTCTTCCATTTTCATAGATAATTTATTAAAAACCCTATATGCTTTACTAAATTGGGAATATCTTAGAAAAATTCTCATTGCAGCCTTGGCTTCAAGCTTTCTAAGATATTTCTTGTCATTATTATGAATGTAGCATAAATAACAAAAAATTCTATAGTAATCTACTTTAGGTTGCTTCCCTTTGAGTAGTTTATAGGGAGTCTTGCCCTCGAGCTTATGATTCCAACTTCTATTCAGTATATAGTTTGTTGTGCTTACAGCCTCTGCCCAAAAGGATAGGTGCCTGTAAGCACTTGCAAGTAATGTGCATGCAGCTTCAATTAGTATTTTGTTATTCCATCAGCTACCCTATTTTTTTGAGGAGTTCTAGGAGCAAAGAAACAGTGTCTGATACCTTCCTTCTCATAGTATTCTTGTATGGGAATAGACTCTAACTCAGTACCATGATCACTTCTGATCAATGCAACCTGAGTAAAATACTCAATCCTTATGCTCTTAAGAAAGTATGTAAGAACCTTTAAGTTATCATATTTGTTTCTCAAGAAGAACACCCAAGTGAACCTAGAGAAGTCATCAACAATTACTAAGGTATAAGACTTCCCTCTTAGGCTCTGTACAGTAATGGGTCCAAAGAGATCCATATGGAGCAAATATAAAATGCTAGGTGAATCACTCTTATTATGTGATTTAAAGCTATCTTTAGTTTTCTTTCCTAATTGACAAGCCCTGCAAAGGCATTCCTTCTTGTAGGGGTAAGAGGACAATCCTCGAACAAGGTTGTCCCTAGAGAGTTTAGCAATGTTTTTCAAATTAACATGTCCTAATCTCTTATGCCAAAGTTCATTATTATTGCTTGTTTGATTAAATAAGCATATTTCTATTTTAGCAGACATAAAGTTAACTACATAGATGTTTCCTACTCTAGTTCCAATTAAAACAATTTTGTTATCTACTGAAGTAATAATACAGGAGGATTTATCAAATGATACCTAAAACCTTTCATCATATAAATGACTTATGGATATCAGGATGTTCTTTAGTGTACTAACATAAGCTACCTTCCTGGTGACAGCTCCAATTTTGACCTTTACATTGCCTTTAGTTTTGCCATAGTTGGAGTCACCAAATATTACTTTAGGTCCTATCTTAGACTTGTAGTTGATTAGGTTGTCCTTGCTGCTAGTCATATGCTTTGAACAGCCACTATCCAGATACCACTGTTGCTCTGTGGTGGGATAGTCATTCACCTGCAATAAAACAGATTAGTTATTCTTAACCCAGGTTATCTTGGGTCCTTGTCTCTTTTCATAGTTAAAACTAGAAATATTAGAGTATTTAGGTTGATTTTTCTAACCTCAGGGATGGTATGTTCTAGGTGCAATTATCCACTGGGTGAATGGATCAACATATTCTCTTGGTTGATTAAATAATCTTGAGGAATTAAAGTTTCTGTTATTCTGAAATGGGGTCGGCAAATTCTGGTAAGTTCGTCGATCTATGGTCGACGAATGGGGATGAGTTCATCGAACTCTGCTCAGAGATTGAAAATATTCATTTTCTGGGCCCCAATATCGTCGATCTTAGCTCAAAGAACCATACTGATTTCGTCGATCGTAGTTCAGAGAATAATTATAATGAAAAATTTTGTTCGGTGTTTGTCGACTTGAGTCCGACAAACCATACACATTTTGTCGATCTGAGTTCGACGAAATCTGCGTAACTTTGTTATAGTTAGGATTTTTGTTATTCTTTCTCTTTTTCTTATTTTTTCTGTTTTAATTCTGTTTGGTTAACATGATGATCATCTTTCTTTTCCTTGCTTTTATAGAAACAAATTTAATTTGAGTTGTTTGTATATTTTTCTGAATTAATGGGGTTTGTCTTGATGAAGCACCTAAGCCCATCTTACCATTTAGTCTGGCATTCAATGTGCTTGCGATGTCCATCAACATGATGCTTCTCCCATTTAGAGTTTCTTCAAGTTTCCTTGCCTCAGTTAATTTAGTTTTTAATGTGATGATATGTTCATTAGCTAGAGTTAATTCATCATTCTGTTTAATGTTTTCAGAAATGAGATTATCTTGTTCAGTAAGTTTTTCTCTAAGTTATTTAATTTCTTTCTCAAAATTTATTAAATCATTACATAATAATTTAAATTCAGTTTTCAAATTATCTGAATTAAAATCAAATGAAGACAGTACCTGAACTTCTTCAGATTGAAGTTCTTCACTGTGTGACTGCTCGTCATCTGAGAGGATGTCTAATGCATTGATAGCCATTAAGCAAGCTTCTCTTGCTTTTTCTTCCTCCTCATCTTCACTGGAGCTGGAAGATGCCGATTCATCTTCAGTTTCACTCCAGGTTTTAACAAAAAAGACTTTCTCTTTCCTCTTGTACTTGTTGGAAGAGGGCTTGCTGTAGTGCTGCTTCCTGGGCTCCTTTTCTTTTCTTCTCTCCTTCTTTGATTCTCTTGACACTCTGATATGAAGTGTCCACGATTCCTACAACCAAAGAAAACAACTTCTTTAGTTTGGGTTTTATCATACCTTGGCTTGTCATTTTGTCTAGATGACTTCCTTTTGAAATCCTTCTTCCCAATTTTGTAGAATCTCCTGGCTAGGAGACTCAGAAATTGTTCAATGGCTAATGGAGCTTATGTTTCTTCAGATGCTTTGAATGCTATGTTTTTCTCCTTTATAGCTAATGGGGGAGTCTTCTACTCAGCAACTTCTCTAGTCTTCATTAGCTGTTTATAAGATTGAGCTTTCCAAGTAGAGATTCAGTGGAAATCTCATTCAGAATTCTGGCTTCCTTGATTGGCCAGATTCTGGAATCCCATGAGCTGGGGAAGCACAAGAGGATTTTATCATTCACCTCAGTGAGAGTTATGTCTTTGTACAGAGTTTTTAGCTCCTTGATGATTGAGCTTAGTCTGTTGTACATGTCACTCACTGACTCTGACTCATCTTTCTTGAAGTTCTCATATGGAGAGATGAGATTGGATCTCCTGTCTTTTCTCTCATCTACTGATCCAACAACCATTCGATTAAGAGAATATCAGATGGCCTTTGCTGAGGTGAACTCGGCCACTTTCTAGAAGATGTCATCAGACATTATCTGAGCCAGAATACTCATGGCCTTGGCATCAGCTATCTTGGCCTTCTTTTGTGCATCTGTCCACTCAGGTTGTGGAACAACATATGTGCTGGATGTTGCAGTATTGGTAGCCACTGGAAATGGTGGTCCTGTAAAAATAGAATTGTATATGTCTTTATCAATAGTGTTCATATAAAGACTAATTCTTTCCTTCCAGATGGCAAACTTGTTCAAGTTGAAAACTGGAGTTCTGGTACTTACATAATCCTTATTCTGTGCCATGATATGTAAAAACAAAAGTCAGAACTATCTAGGAACTTTTGATTCAAGTGTTAGCTTGTACAACTAAAGGAACCTTCCTCTTATACCAATTGAAAGATAGGGGATAGACCTGATTTACTCAATAGGGGGGTGAATAGAGTAATTAAAACTTTGGCTATTTTTGAATTTATCAGAGAATATAAGTGATACTAGTAGTAGTATAAAAAGAAATAGAAACAGGCTAAGCTACTCTATCACAGTACATTAATTACAAAAAGAAAATGATCAACCAGACAACAAAAGAATTTTTTAGTGGTTCCCCAAATCTGGGTACATCCACTCTCCTACCACCCTGATAGGAATCCACTAGCAGGTTTTGCTCAAGTGATTGCCTCCACAAGATTTATTTTCAGGGAGATCTCACAACCCTTTAGGCTTTGGATTAGGTGCCCAAAAACCAACAATAAACTTTTGAAGGGAATTAAAAAACCCTTTTACAGGAGGTTGAGAGAGTTGATGGTGTCTTCTCTTTTCTTTAAGCAATAAAGAAGACTTGAGTGGATTTTGTTGTCAAAGCTCCTTTTGAAATATTGAGATGGTCGAGAAAGCCTTGAGCCTTGCTCATGGTATAGGTCTTCAGCCTTATCTTGAAGAGATCCAGGAACTTGCAGACTAATCAAGAGTTGTTGTCCTTAAAGATTCCTGGAGTGGAAGTTGAAGAAGACTCTTGATATATGATTGTTCTTCTTCTTCAGCTTTCAGTAAGATCAAGGGAAAACAGAATGTTTTCTTGCACAGAGAAGAAACAGTTATTCTTTTGTATGTTCTCTATATCTTCTCTGTATTCTCAATCATGTCTGGCCGTCTGAAGAGAAAAGCGCTTCTATATTCCGCTGTCAAAATAGTCCTTTGAAATTTTAATTCCATACATTAATTGCTGACTGATTTTGGAGAATGAAACGGCTGGAATATCTTCTTTAATGATTTTCCCCAACTGTCCCATTAAAATAAGCATGTAATTAACGCTGATGAAATCCATAATTAATGCTGCCAAGAACGACTATATTTTGGAGAATATGAGCATTAATTACTCAGAGAATTACTGCTAAATAATATAATAAATTAGGGTCAGAAATATGGAAAACTTCTCAATCTGGCTCGGGACAGAAATCGTCGACCTCTAAACAGAATTCGTTGACTGGAGTTCCAAGATCGACAAGCTGAGAATTCCTATTCGTCGACCTAAACTCAGCGAACTGTATTTTGGAAATAACTTGATAAATCTGTGTTCCAAGTTCATCGAGCAGAGAATCTGTCTTGAGGAAGAGATCGTCTACCTGAGCTCGAATATCGTCGAGCTCAACTCAGAGAATAAATACTGATTTCAACAATCTGCGATTGATGATCGTCGAGCTAAGTTTGAAGAATTTCAAACTAATATTTTGAACTCTGAATTCTTCTACATTTTGAGTCTAGTGAAGACCTCTGCTGGCTGGTCCCTGAAGATAGAACCTAAAGACTAGCCTAAACTCTAGGACTAATAGACTTGACAATGGCTATACAATGTGGATCAAACACATCCTAATTAGAGAACCTAGCCCAAATCCAAACTAGGGATCTAACATATAGGTTTCAGGATTTAGGCTAATTATGTCATGATAGACCCCCATTAAATATTTTAGGGCATTTGCATGAAAATTTGGAGTACCTCCTATCATGTACGACATAAAATATACATTAGTCTACAAATAGTAAAACTGCAGAAAATGTGATAACTATGAATTGGGAATATGGCTTGGGGTGAATAGTTTGATGGTTTGGGTAAAATGAAATTGAGTTCATCATTGGAAGTTGGGATGAGTAGAATGTTGGGTTGGCTAGCATTAGGTGGTGCTCGGGATCGACGAAAGATCGTCTTTCCTGTGGAGGAAGAGAAAGAGTCAAGATACACTAGGGTTCGCTCTAGTATAATATTAAAAGTGATCGGGATTCAGGTATTAACCAATAACAATAAGTTCCTTACGAAAGGGAATGATGGGCTTCAGCTATCAATATAGTTCCTAGTGCCCTTTGAGTGCCCTTAACGGGGTATGCCGGCAACAGTCCTGGGCTAACCTAAACCATAGGAATAATACACATCAAGAGTAACTAGTATAACTGGGGGTTCACTTTCACACACCCTGGTGTATGTGAAATATATGGTGACTAGGATGTTCGGGCGGTAGGCCAGGTGGTTGTGGAAATGGGCAGGATTGACCGGCAAGCTGAAGGCTCGGTAGATAATGGTGACGGACGGGTTAGTCCGGGGAGCCTTGGCTCGGTAGTTAGTTGTGACGGACGGGTTAGTCCGGGGAGCTTTGGATCGGTGGTTGATACATCAAGATTGCATGTGCATAAATTATAAGGTGGTGGTCTTCGATATTGGAGGGTCGATGCACCGACGCCAATATGTTGACTCAGCAAGTGTGGTTTTGCACTTCGCCAAATTAAGTCTGGTGGACCAGCCGACAAAAAGTACGCAGGAGCTCAAATTTGTGCACCAGCTTAAGGCGTACGATAGGTCTGACTGGTAGTGCAATTGCCTGTTTAGAGGTTGGTGAGGCCCAAGCCACCGCTTCTGTTTGCCATTACAGAGGTATCCTAGGAGGTTAGGCTCAAGAAAGTGGGAACTAAAGTTCTGTGTGCACAGAGTCAGGTGGGTGTGTTGCTTTTGCATGATTCATATCATAGCATACTTGCATGACATAGTATAACCATTGCATCTAACCCTTGACACCTATTGTATAGATTTGTATGAGACTCTTTATACAATAGACCCTACAAAACGACCCCTTGGTTTATAAGCTTGTGTGAGCGTGCTTATAAGCTAAGGTTATTATTCTATGGATATTTATATTGCTTGTTTGAAAACCGACACCCTATCATATAAATTGGTATAGGACTCATTGTATTATAGGATCCTTGCAGAAGACCCCTTAGCTTATGTGTTTGTATGGGCATTAATATAAGTTAAGGTTTCTTACTTATTTCATGTTCTGTCTTATATACTTTTACTACTACTACCTATTTTCATAGAAGTACTAGATTAGTTCTGCCGCCACCTACTACTTTGTTATTCTCCACCATCATTACCGTTCCTTTCCTTCTCCCCGCTCGGTGCCTAGCTGCGATGGGGGAGGGGTGGGGGATGATAGGACTTAGTCTTTTAGACTAACAGTTTTTTGACCAAATCATTTTAGGGGATCGTGGAGCCCAACTTAGAGGTGCAGCCCGGAGGTTGGCACGCTTGGAGATGGCACAGTCTAGTACCAGAGTTCATACAACTAGGATTATGAGTCATGATCGTTAGTAGTTATTTTAGTTTTTTTCCGCGATGAGTGACATGTAGTGAGGACTTGATGTATTTGTCATGAGCCCTATTTCTAGTACTTTTTTTATTATTATTGTGGACTCTCCCTTCGTGGAGAATTATTATATATGTGATTAATGTGGACATGTGTTAGAGTTTTCATTTCTTGTACTCTCATACTTTTGGTACTATTATGTGATCGATATGGCCGGCAGGATCGGCATTTTGTAGTGACGACCTCCCCCGGCTTGATGGTGTCACCACAAAGCGGCGGTCCTGGTTCTAAGACCCCGTAGTTTAAGGAAAAAAAGTGGGGTCTTATAAGTGGTATCAGAGGAGACCTCGATAAAAAAGTAGCAGTCCACTAACCCTAGGTCACCCCCGATCGAATTTAGTTTGGGGACAAACTAAGCAGTGGAAGCAGTGGTGTGCCTATATGGGGGATCACATGTAATTGTCCACTTTTAACTAGGTTTGGGTAAATTTCTCACAATGGTCTTTATTATGCAGCCTCCGGCACATCCCACACTACAGGGCGGAGTCTAGCATACTCTTAATGTTCCACCACCTCCCCCTGCTCCCACTCCATTTCTATAGTCAGAGGTGGGGCAGACTCTGACAGCCATTCTGGAGGCTTTCAGGGCCCAGCAGGTTTCGACTCCACAGCCAAACCCGGGGACCAATTGGTTAAGCATCTTTCGAGGAATTTCTCCCACATCTTGCTTAGGGACAGAGTCAGAAATACGGACAGAGGAGTGGCTTGACATCATGTACGATATGTTGATTGGGATACGATGCCCATGGGAAGAGAAGGTGCCTTTGGTGGTCTCTTGCTTCGAGGCCCATGCCAAGAAATTGTTGAAGACACTGCTGGACACGACCTTTGCAGAAAAGGAGGTTGCTGGCATTACTTGGGAGGAGTTCAAGGCCGCATTGTTGGAGAACTTCGTTCCACAGTCGGCAAGAGATGAGCTGGAAGACAGGTTCCTACAATTGATACAGGGCAACAAGACGGTGGTAGAGTACCACCTAGAGTTCAATAATTTAGCTCGATTTGCAAATTCTTATCAGCTGGATGAGGCAGGATACATCAAGAGGTTCTATAAGGGCCTGCGATAGGATATGGGAGAGGCTCTTTCGTTCGTATCCGACGGGCCTTTACCATGGATATTGGAGATGACAAATAAGATTATGGCATATTGGCACACGACTCGAGGCCGAAAGAAGCCAACAGAGGATTAGGGCCAGGGAGCCAGAAATGATCAGCGGAGGGGCCACATTGCTGATGGGAGAGATGGGAGAAGGGCAGAGGACAAACCTCATCAAGAGGTGAGACATGAGCCGAGGGAGCCGGTGGTAATGGATCCTTAACCTCTCCATATATGGGAGATGCAGAGTTTCGGGGGTATGGCATTTCCCCGACCGAGTGCTACCACTGTCATCAGGTAGGGCATATCCGGAGAAACTGCCCCATGAGAGGGGCACCCCTACCAGCACCAAAGGCTGCCCCACTTGCTCAGCATTTTTGAGGTCGAGGACGTGGATTCAAGGGCGGAGACCGCAGGAAGAGTAGAGAGCAAGTGTATTCCTTGGATCTGGCTCAACCTCGGAACTCGGAGCAAGTGATAACAGGTAGGCCAGTAATTTTAAGTTATTTTCTTTCCTAAAAGCTAGACTCATGGATATAAAATAAATTTAACTAGAAAGGAAAACCATAACTAGACTTCTAAGATATTTAATTACCCGTGACAAAGTCTTCATCGGCGGCAAGCCCGCTTATACGCTATTTGATATGGGTGCTTCGCACTCATTCTTGTCAGAAGCCTTCGTGGAAGGGCTGGAAGGTGTGGAGCGATTCACAGGCTTGATGATGAGGGTACGAATACCTGACGGATCCGAGGTAATCACCTATGCCCACTGCAACATGGATGTGGAGATCAGCAAAAAGGCATTCGAAGCACCAGCGAAGATCCTAAGGATGCCAGCCTATGATCTGATCCTGGGCATGACATGGTTGCATTAAAACCTTGTCCAGATAGACTGCCTATCAAAGAGAATCACCTTGAGGCATGGGGATTCCTATGTCATCATTAAAGTTATTAGATCTACCACACCTCTATTATTATCATCTGTACAGGCCGTCAAGGGCTACCTACAGGGAGACGAGGTCTATCAAGTGTTGCTTTAGATCGCCGAGGCCAAGGATTCCATCCTTAGTATCCCGGTGGTACGGGATTTTGCTGATGTGTTTCTAGAGAAGCTGCCAGGGCTACCCCCACATCGGGAGAAGGACTTCCATATACTGCTCATTCCAGGGGCTATACCGACATCTAGAGCTCTGTACCGGATGACTTAGAAGGAGTTGGTGGAGTTTCGAAGCCAGCTGCAGGATCTTGTGGAAGTCGGTCGGATTTGTTCGGCCAAGCTCTTCACCATGTGGAGCTCTAGTACTGTTCGTCAAGAAGAAGGATGGAACGCTCCGATTATGCATCGATTATAGGGCTCTAAATAGGCTGACTGTTCGGAACACGTATCCTCTACCAAGGATTGACAAGCTGTTTTAACAGTTGGAGGGAGCCCATTGGTTCTCAAAATTTAATCTGAGGTCAGGTTTCTACCAGCTGCGCATTCAGGAGGAGGATATCCCGAAGACTGCCTTCAGCAGTAGATACGGGCTGTATGAGTTTACCGTGATAAACTTTAGGCTCACAAATGCGCCATCGGCTTTCAAGAGCCTAATGAACCGGGAGTTCAAGCCGTACCTCGACCGGTTTATCATAGTATTCATAGATGACATCCTCATCTGTTCAAGGACAAAGGAGGAGCATACACAGAATCTGGCCTTGACTTTGGAGAAGCTCAAGGAGAACCAGTTATATGCCAAGTTCTGCAAGTGACAGTTTTAGCTAACAGAGGTGGCCTTTTTAGGCCATATTATCAGTGGAGCAGGACTGGCAGTGGACCCCGAAAAGATTCAGGCAATGCAAGACTGGGCTCAATTAAAGATGGCCACAGATGTCCGAAGTTTCCTGAGATTGGCCAGATACTACCAGATGTTTGTGTAGGGATTTTCTCAGATAGCCCTCCCATTCACTTCTTTAATGAAGAAGGATGCTCCGTTCGTTTGGAAGCCACGGTGTGAGGCGGCCTTCCAGGAGTTGAAGAGTCGGCTTATGTCAGCCCCTATCCTTGCCCTTCTATCTGGGAAGGAGGGCTTTCAGGTGTATGCTGATGCGTCTTTTCAGTGGATGGGTGCGGTACTAATGCAGCATGGTCATGTGATAGCATACGCCTCATGGCAACTGAAGAAGCAAGAGCAGAACTACCCTATTCATGACATTGAGATAGGAGAGGTAGTGTTTGCTCTGAAGATTTGGCGGCATTACCTCTATGGTGTGCACTGCGACATATTTTCGGATCATGAGAATTTGAAATATGTTGATACGCAGAAGGAGTTGAACTTTCGCCAGAGACAATGGGTGGAGTTTCTATCTGATTATGAGTACATAATACACTATTACCCAGGGAAGGAGAATGTGGTGGCGGATGCGCTGAGCTGGAAGGCTACTATCTCAGGAGCAAGACCTCAGCTTATGGCCATAGAGTTGGTGCAGATGTTAGAGAAGATTCAGATAACCCTGCTGTCTGAGGATCACCCAGAGTTATACCGGGAGTACCTATCGTCGTTAGTTGCTACCGAAGACATTAGAGATCGTATCAGAGCTGAGTAGAGAAGGGATGACAAGTTGGAGCCAGTATTCAGGACCTTGGAGGCAGGCATGGCCTAGGAATATACAGAGAGAGATGGGCTGATATGCTTCAGAGACAGAGTGTACATACCGGCTGGGGGCAGAATTAGGGAGGACATCATGATTAAGGCTCACTACAGTAGGAACTCGGTGCACCTGGGCATCACCAGGATGACGGCTGACCTGAATAGGACAATGTACTGGACGAGCATGAAGAGGGATATCACCTAATTCATGACCCACTACAAGGCTTATCAGTTGGTGAAGGCGGAGTGTAGCAACCCGGCCGGATTACTGCAGCAACTTCAGGTTCCGGAGTATAAAATCGACGACATCACACTGGACTTCATACATGGTCTTCCTCAATCACGTACAGGTAATGACTCAATATAGGTGATTGTCAACCGATTTACGAAGGTGGCCAGGTTTCTACCGATCGGGAAGGACTCTCCGGTGGGTGACTTGGTGCAAAAGTTTGTGGAGCAGTTCGTTCGATATCATGGAATGCCGAGGACGATAGTGTACGATCGTGATGGATGATTCACGTCTAAGGAATGGAGGGCGGTTTAGGCTTATTTGGGGTCACGGATGACTTTTAGTACCGCCTTCCACCCTCAGACGGATGGACAGACATAGCATACCAATCGGACCCTGGAGGATTTACTGCGTCTTTGCATACTAAACCGTGGGGAGCCATGGGAGAGGCAGCTACCATTGGTCGAGTTCTCGTATAATAACAGTCATTAGTCCAGCATCGGCATGGACCCTTATAAGGCTATATACAGGCAGAGATGCGGGACTCCTTTGTCTTGGATCCAGGATGAGGATCTGAAGGCACAAGGCTCGGAGTTTGTCGAGGATACGGATGCTCAGGTGCGATTGTTACGAGATAGGATGTTGGAGTCTTAGTTCAGGCAGGCTAAGTATTACGATGCTCGGCATCATCAGGTAGAGTTTAAGGTAGGATACTATGTAATCTTGAAGATTCGACCGATGCATGCAGTCTCGCTGGTGCGGTTTCGAAAGAATCTCAGTCCGAGATACATGGGGCCTTACAGGATCCTCGAACGGATCGTCCCCTTAGCTTATAGACTAGAGCTGTCGTAAAAGCTAGTGGGTTTGCACGACGTATTTCACATCTCCTCCCAAAGGAGAGCTCTACTTCGGCCAGAGCAGCAGATTATGACTACAGATAGGCCTATAGCTTCTGATCAATCAGTGCACCTGGAGCCGATCTGGATATACGATATTAGGATACGGGTCTTGCGATGCAAGAAGGTCTCGTTGGTCAAGGTCTTGTGAAGGAATCATGGGCAAGAGGAGAACACATGGGAGCCACAAGATTTGATGCAACAAAAGTACTTGGAGCATTTCAGTCAGGTATTCCTTACAACCTATCGGGATGTTACATTTTATTTTTCATACTTGAAACCCCGTAAGCCTAACTTGAATTTCGGGGACGAAATTTATGTTTATGTATTGGAATTTTTAACATCCCTTGGACAACTAGACCCCTAGGAGTGGTTTGTCATGAGTAAGTCATGACAAAACTCTAAGATGCCCAAGAAGACCAAGTGAACCTAGAAATGTAGGTGAGATCACTATGGTCTGCAAATAGTAGGTTTCTAAACACTAGTTTACCAAAGAGTTGGTTAAGAAATTTGGAATGTAGAATACAACCTCTATGAGGACTCTAATGGGTTCAGCTATGTCTCTTGACAAGGACGAGAAAGGGAACCCTTTCTATGAAACCAAGTACTAGAGCATAATTGGATCATTGCTTTATCTTACTGCTAGCAGACCTGACATATTGTTCTCAACATGTGTGTGTTAGATATCAGGTGAACATTAAGGAATCTCACTACTTTGTTGTAAAGCATATTTTGAGATACCTGGACGTAACACAAAATATTGGCTTATGACACCCAAGAAATAATGATAGCGAACTAATTGGATTACCAGATGCAGATTTTGCAGGTAGCAAGATGATAGAAAGAGCACTTCTTGGACTTGCCAATTCCTTAGAAGAAGGCTCATATCTTGGAGTAGTAAAAAGTAGAATTATGTTGTAATGTCAACCGCCGAGTCAGAATACATTTCTGCAGGCAGTTGTTGCGCACAACTTCTCTGGATAAAGAATAAGATTGAAGATTACAATTTGAAATTTTAGGAGATTCCTATGTTTTATGACTCTTCCAGCACTATAACAATCACCAACAATCCAGCCTATCACAGCCGGACGAAATATATTGAATTGAGATACCACTTTTTTTGAGAGCATCTGGATAATGGGGACATCAACCTTCAGTATGTTCCAATAGACAGACATATTGCAGATATATTTACAAAGCCGCTAGATGAGGGCAAGTTTTCTTTCTTCAAGATAGAACTTGGCATGCTAAACATGGAGTCCTTAGAAGTTGAATCAAAGTCGAGAGAAGATTCACCTTCAGCCACTCAGAAAATGCTAAAGGAATTCTCAGTCAGCAAATATCCAAAAAAGTTAAAGTTCACATATGGACTTCTCGAAAAACAGAAATGGATTTATCAGAAAAGACTTATGTTTCTCGAAAAGGAACTCAGGTTTCTCGAAAAGAACTTGGTATTCTCAAAAAGAATTTGGATTTATCGAAAAGCCCTATGTTTTTCCCGAAAGGCCTTCTAGATTTCTTGAAAAGGACTTGAATTTTCGAAAAACTAATGGGTTTCTCAAAAAATGTCTTAGACTTCTTGAAAAATCACTTGGTCTTTTTGAAACATTATAGGACTTTTAGAGAAAATTTTCATTCTTTTTGAAAAATCCTATATTTGTTTCAACAAATGATGTCTACTTTTTGAAAAATATCGAAATTTCCTCAACGAAATTTTTGAAGAAGTGAACCGCCTTTCTAGGTACGCCTTTCCTTATTTTCAAAATTCTTAATTTTATATATAAAGGAAAGTCCATAGAAATCCAACACCCGACATTTCAAAAAAGTGCTCCCAGAGAATGACGCTTCATTTTCGCCGACAATGTTTCGTTTCTGCTGCTCTTGCTCGAGAACTCCACTGCTCCTCACCGACCAGTCAGAAATCCTTCAACCTCTGTAATCAATGGCTACTATAGTGAAGATAGGGTTTGGCAGTGAGTTTGTCCGCACTGGCATCGCCGAATTTTTCGATGATTTTCGCATTGTTATTCACTTCCTTGAAGCAGCCGACCTTACCTTCATTATCGATCAACCGTGCAAAGTATTCATTCCAGATATCGAAGAGTTCTTCAGGAATGTCAAAGTTAACCAATGTGGGAAGTTACTATAGACTTCAGTAAAAAATGTAAAGATCAAGATCAATTCATCATCCATAACAGAGCTTCTTAAACTGACTACAATCGACGAGGAAGATTACATGGAAGAACCCGACTACTCTAGGGCTATGTCCTTCTATGCTCTCTCCAAGTCCATAACCTCCATTCGACGACCGAAAATGAATGCTGAAAGCAAGCTCCTCGCAGACATTCTAGGCAAGGTTCTACTTTGCAAAACTCAATCTCTTCAATATATATCGTTAAAGTTCTTCGACATGATGACTATAGTAATATGTCGTAAGAAGTATCACTGGGGATAAATGATTATTGATAAAATTAAGGAAAGCATAATTGCTCCAAGTTATGCAAGAATCATCACTCTGTATCTCTATCAACTCCACCAAGAAATCTTCGACTTGTCTAAAGGTGTGTCTGTTCACAACCTGAAGAAAGTCACCCACGCCTCCATACGCAGATGGGAAATCATGATTTCATAACTAGGACAAGATCCAGAAGTTCCTATACCAGTTGTTGATGAGGATAGGACCCCATCTTCTCCTCATACTGATACAACTGGCACATCTGGTGTATCTGTTGAGGGGGAGCCTGCTCTTTCAGTTCTAAAAGAGGTCCAACCAACAGCGGTTACAAATATAGTTATACAATTAGATGCCCCAATAGATAAGGTTCTAGAGAAAGTACATGCAGATGATAACACTGCTGAAAAGATCACCTCCATGTATGAAGGTGGCCCAAGTGTTGATGGTGAATCTTCCTCTGATACGGAAGATTTCACTGATGATCAGGTGAATACCAGAGTCACTTCCACTGATGCTGACATTGTCAAGTTTATAGAAGAGCTATCATCCGATGATGCCCTGTTCCAGTCTACTGAAATGTATGCAGAAAGTTCTCCTGAAAAACCCCATGATGAGATTCCAGAAGATATTCCAATAGAAGCTACAGACCATTCTCAGCCCCAGGAACATGTTGTGGTGAAGAATGAAGCTATACTCTCTGATGTTGAAGAAATTATCCTAGAATCAGCTGAACTCCCTCATAGAAATTTGGACTTCTCTTTACCTATAATTATTGGTGAGGAAGGAGATGTCATATCTTCAAGCAAAAGATGCAAGAGTTCAGTTCTGATTGAAGAAATTTCTATCTGGTCTGCCCCAGCTCTTCCTCCTCCACCTCCTCTAACTTAAATAATCCCTAATGATAACCTTTGGGAAAAATAGGATCTATGCTTAGAACGCAAAGAGAGTACTTTGATATGTATCTCAAAGACGTTACTAATAAAGTATCTGCTCTAGAGAAAGAGATAAGTAGAGGCTTTGCTGAAATTCAATGTAACACAGATTAACCGAAATGACTATTCCAGATTAGTGGCAAGGCCTTGGACCATACTATCACTAGTGTTGGTACAGTGATGGGCCAATCAGTCACTCTCGCCAATAATTAGATTCAATTGGAGAAGAAAGATCAAGAGCACAACTTCAAAACTTGTGGAGAGGTTGGAAAATTTAAAGAGGATGTTATAGCAACCCTATTTGTAGAAGTCAGAAAGGGGGAGGAACTAGTCAAAGAATATCTCACTAAATCTGATTAAGGCAAGAAGGCAAAATGGGAAGCTAAACTGAAAGAGATCAGTACAGATATACAGACACAGATTCTTAATGTAAAATTTCATACTTATGATACAGTTGTTTGGATGCATAATCAGATCTTCCTCGACTTTCAAGTCAACCTAAATGCGGCTCCACCTCTTCATCTAAATCCAACTATCTAGCATCCTATATTCTCCAATACCAGAACATTATGAGGCTCCTCCTGCACAGTACGCTCATGTTTGGTCTGAAATAGAGATGCCTAAAAACGCTCATCTAGAGATTCATGTGCTGAAGAAAAGAAAATATGGTGACAATGCCTCTACTAGAAGATCCATCACGAGTCAAGAAGCCGAGAAAAGAAAAGAATAAGAATTTGTTGAGGTGTGGAGCCCAACCTCCAAGTATCTCATTCTAGACACTCTAAAGTTGGTTGTAAATTACAATGAAAATAGAAATAATCATTAAAGTTACCAAAATTGGGATTTTTATGAAAAATCCTTGAAAAGAAGAGTTTATGATCGTGAATATGGATGAAATAATATCAGTGCCCCTCCTAAACCTTTAAAGTACTACCCCAATCCCAATAGCTCCCTAAAAAGACAACAAGAAAAGAATGAACGACTATATCAACAACAACATAAGTGATTCATGATTTTCAGTGCTATGAAATCTTGTGGACCTGAACTCTTCTATGAACATACTCTTTATATATATAATTTTTAATTTTGATGATATTTTTTCCCTTTTTTCATTGCAATTACTATTGTGTTTGTTAGTAAATTCTCATAATTATCATGATATAATTCACCTTAGGGTAGAGGGTTCTGACTTCTACAAATAGGGGAGATTGTTGGGTATTGTATCCATAATAACATAGATTTATGTGAAGTCACCCTTAAACTAAGATGAAATAACTATGTATTTGATGTTATATTCTTATTGAGTGCTTGCAGGTTATTATTACTAAGTGTTGACTAATGTCAGTTTACAATGAGTCGCTTAACACAGGACCATGCAATGTAACCCCACATTATGTGAACCATGGTGTTGAATCATACGTACTCACTATTTTAATGCACTTCATTTTTAAGTACAAAAGCATGGAAGAAAGGAAGGGTTGCTGGTCTCATGCAAAGAATAAAATAAATTTACTTTAAAATTTTCCTAAGTCCAATCAACGAAAAGAAGAGTGTTTTTCGAAAGGTCTAAGTTAAGTTTTTCGAGAAAGAAGAATTATTCTTGAGAAACATAAAGTCTTTTCAAAAAACTCTGAAAAACTTCTAAGTTCTATTGTTCGAAAATTGCTCTGCAAATTTCGCGAGCCAAGTCCGTTTTTCAAAAAAGTAAAGTTGTTTTCGAAAAATTGGACTCATGTTTCAAAAATAAAAGCTATTTTCGAAAAGACAAAATTGTTTTTTGAACAATTAGTTTAACTATTCAAAAAATTTTGCGTGAAGCATTTTATCAAGAAGGGTATGCCATTTTTCGAAAGATCAAGTTCTTTTCAAAAAATCAAGATGCCTTTCGAAGAATGCAGTTGCAGAGATTTTATAATTCGTCGAATGGATTCCATTCAATTCGTCGAACGTGTTTTCATTCATCAAACAGAGTTCATAATTACTCGAACAGGATTAATTCAATTTGTCGAACGAGATTTCATTCGACAAATGGGAGTTCATAATTCGTCGAATAGGATTTCAAATGTTAATCCGTGTTTAACATGGTTTTTCATCATTCCTTAAATGATTTCAGACCGTTAGTGGATATCCTATAAAATGTCCTCCAAGTATTCGCTAACCCTAATAATAATAACGATAGAAAATACATAAGTCAGAATTGCCGGAAGTTTTAGATCGGTAAAAAGCCGCACACGCCATCTTCATTCTTTTTTTAAGCTTCTTCCTCGATCCAGCAATTCTACATAGAAAAGATTCGATAGATCACTATTTAAAGATTCTGGATTCATTCCCTTGATCGTGTCGGATCCTACAAGTTTCAGATCGTGTTTTCTCAAGATTTCTTCCTCAACATCTTCTTCAAGAATTTCAAGTCTCATGAGGGAAGAAGTTTGAAGATCTCAGATCTAGAAGTAAAATTTTATTGTTGTTGAAAAATTTATTTCAACTCGTGTAGGATCTTTGTCTCCGAGTTTGTAGGAAGATTAGTCTTCTGAGTGTAGATCTGTTATTAGTGGATCGAGTTTATAGGAGTGTGTTTACTCCGAGTTGTATGAGCGTTACTCTCAGGTGTAGGATTGTTTGACTTCGAGATATAGTAATGTAGCCAAGTCTAGTCGTGCTAGATTGGTGAGGTGGAAAGTGGACGTACCCAAGATTGGGGAACCACCATAATTCCTTGTGTCGCCTGGCTTGTGCTTCATTACTTGTTGTGTTTTACTCTCTCAAATTTTTATTCCGCAAAAGACGCAAATCTCACCTATTCACCCCCCTCTTGGTGATTTAGGTCAGTGAACCTTTCTTATCATTATAATCGTCTGGTAATTTTATCATAATTTTTGGATAATAAATCCTTATATTTGCTTTGTTTAATTTTATTTTATTAAATATTCAATATTGTGATTTATGATAGAAATTATTTTGGAAAATTATGAAATTTATACCATGTTGTTTAGTGAATATGATGTTTTTCAAAATTTTATTGAGGACTTTGCATATCAAAAACTTGTACCTCATGTTTAAAGTCACAAGTGGCATGGTTTTAGGAAAATTATAATAAATGATGAATAAATTAGGAAAATACAAATCTTTAGAATTAAGCACAACATATAAAGAAAGACCCCTAGAAATAATCCTGAGGTTTTTGGTGAAGTATTTGGAGAATTCCACTTCACACGCTCAATCTAGTTCATTTCTGAAAGACTTTATTTTAAGAGCCTAAACACCTAGAGGGGGGGTGAATAGGTTCTAATATTTTTGTGTCTTTTTTATTTTTAGGCAAACAGTTATAAGACTTCTTTCAGCACAGATTAATCAATCTACAGAAAATAAACACATCACAGTAAACACCAGACTTATAGTGGTTCCCCAAGATATGGGTACATTCACTTTTCCCCTTCGCCTATCTAGCAAATAACTGGATTCAGCCTAACTTCCTTCCACTGGCTCAGATCCTCAGATCTTACAATCTCAGAACCAAAGATGGTTCCTACACCACAGACTTTACACAAGTCCTACCTCAGATTCTTCTCCATAATCCTACCTCAGGCCTCAGGCCTACCTCAGCCTATATAATTTGGCTTACACCTCAGATTTTCCACAAGTCCTACCTCAGGCACACAACCCTACCTCAGCCTTTATAAATTTAGGCTTAAAATATCAGATCTAACAAAAGATCCTACATGAATTTGTGAGTAAAGAGTAACTAAAAATTTCACCAGCTAGATTTCTCTGTTGATGTAGTGATGGCTGCAAAGCAGAGACTGACTGTGGGTGGTTTGAAATGGTCTGATTCCGCGGGCCGAGTTAGAAGATCGAGTTTTCTAACGAGAGGAGGCAAGTGCACCTATCGCGTAGTACTCGGTATTCGGGAGAATACCGAAGTCGTATTGTTCTCGGGGGCGCGTTGATTATATTTACTCTTCCAGGAAGACTATTATCTTACTATCAGCAAGGTGAGATTTTTAGTTATATTAAAAAGAAAATGAAAGCAAGAAATTTTTAAGTTAGTTCGATGATGGGTTAACGCTCGGCATCGAATTGGATTAAGACTAAAATAATTCCTAATAATTATTGAACTTAGTTTTTAAATTAATAAAAGGCACTTGGCCATGGAGGTTCCGAAAATATGATCACACCTATCTCTAAGTAATATCGCTCACCTGAACATTAAGACTATTCGACCAATCGTTAGACCGATGAAGGAATCCTCTTAATGCCCGCTTTACGCTAAGAACCCCGTTATTGGTTGGGGCACCTAATCCGGTAGAACTACGCTCGTCCTCCTTCGAGAGAATGTACGCAATTCTATTCACCCAAGGGGGATCGGTCCATACGTGCGGCCTCTCGGCATTGCGTATGAATAACATAAATAGATCCCACAAATCGATTATGTGGTCCTATGCGTCGTTAACCCAGGGAAAACCCTAAGTCCTTAAATTAAAATTAAAATAAGGTTCTTTAATTATTTTAAATCATTTTATATATCCCAATGCTCTTCGATGCCGAAGGCTAATAGAGATTAGCCACTCATCGGTATGGGGATGGCTTTATGGTTTTTAGTGAAATGTGAGTTTGAAATTAAGTACTAAATAGTTATAAGAGAAAACATAGAAAAAACAGGGTGTTTAAATAAAATTGAAAGAAAGCTAATTGATGCAGACACTCACGCACACTTCAAAACCATAAAGAAATAAAGTAATGCAAGTCCTACTTGAATGAGTAGGCGGGAAATAAATGCAAGTACAAGTCCTACTCAAAACTAAGTAGGCGGGAAATGACAAGTCCAACTCAAAACTTAGTAGGTGGGAGATGACAAGTCCTACTCAAAACTGAGTAGGCAGTAAATTAAAGCAATGCTCCATTTAACTCTTTACGAGTAAGAAGAAATAAATGCACACACGCACACACTCTACATAATATAGAAAGCGATAAACAAAGCATGAAAAGTTATCACCTACACTCACACACTCTACATAAATGAATAAAGCAATAAAATTGCGAGTCTCGGCTCAAATGAGTGGGCGGGAGAATGAAAGAAATAAAACTATCCTCATACACTCACACACACATAGAAATAACACAAAATGAAAGTTACCTAAAAATTAAAATTACAACTTTTCTACTATTAAAACTTGCCAAAAAAACAAATAAAAAGATTAAATAAAAATTAAAGAAGCAAAAGTTTTTTGAAAAAAAAGTTGAAATCAAAGTTGTTGAAAAATTAAAACGTTTACATTTTCATCCTTAGGATTTCATAAAAGTGATTAAAAAGTGAAAATAAAAATTAAAGGAAAAAAAAAATTTTACAATCCTAAAACAAAGCTAAGTTAAAAAACAAAACACTTTAAAACCACTTTTACAATTTCATAGGAATGAAAATATAAGCCTTTAAAAAGTTTTCAATACAACTTTGATTTTTTTTAAAAGAAGACTTAAACTAAATTTTGGCATTATAAGAACTAATTTTTAGATAAAAACCTATAATAAAACATATCATGACAACTATCTAAGAGCATAAAAAAACAAATTACTCACATACACACACACTTTTTCATAAAGATGAACAAAGATGAACATAAGGATAAAAAGAAGAAGAAAAATGAGCCACCCAAATGCATTTTCATTCCAAGTAGTGAGAAAAAAGAAAGAACATAATTTTTATTTCAATAATTAAACCTATTACAAACTGTTACAAAGTTAAAGAGAAAGCTAAAACAAATATAAGAAGGGAGGGGGGAGAAAGTTATCCTTACATTCGATTGGAAACACTAAGGGCAACCCACAAGAAGACACACTAAAATTGGCTCAAAAAAGTGAACCCTTGGACACTACAGAAATTTTTTATTTATAGACAAAAAGTTCAGGTTTGACACGCCCTAGTCACGGGCGTGACAGGGGGCGTGTCGGTCAGTTGCGTGTTTGACTTGGCAAATTCGGCGAGCTGGCGTTTCTTCTAGAAGCTCATGTACGTGACACGTCATCATCACGGGCGTGACCAGCATGTCACGGGAGTGACAGGAGGACGTGACTGTACTGTTTAGCTGAATCGAACCATCGATTTGACAGCAAAGTTGACTTCGGGGAGCTCCACGTGTCAGTCACGGGCGTGACCAGCATGTCACGGGCATGACCGGATGGCGTTGAGTGTTGAACAGTAAAATCGTTGAGTGTCGACTGGCCAAAGGTATTAAGTGACTGATACAAGTGTGTCGGGAAATGATACGGGCGTGTCAGGTCAAATTTTGACATTTATCTAAATTTTTTTGGAAAACAAAAATAACTAAGTTAGAAATAAAAATTCCAAAATATGAACTATTTATTGAACAAAACAAACAAAAAAAGCAAAAATAAAGTAAACTATCATAATAGCAATACTATAAAAGTAGGTATAATTTCAACTTATCAAATACCCCCATACTTAAGCTTTTATTATTCTAGAGCAAAAGTTTGAGGTGAACTTATAAGGAATAATAAAAAAGTATAAGTTCTGCTACCGCTAAATTAATTATCAGAGAGATCTAAATAAATATACGGGGTATAAGAGTTAAGTCCTAAAATTATGTAGATGATATAAACAGGGCAAAAGTTTTGGCCAAAAGATTTCTTGATGTAATCAAATAGAAAGCAATAATTATATTGATTAGATTAACAAAAATAGTTTGGAATTATATGAACTCTAGCTTATAGGAGTTTTATCGGAAATAGAGTAATTTATGAATTATGCTCTCAAAATGATTTTTGAATAAATTCTAGAGTAATGAAATTGGCTAAGGGGGGTTATGTTGGTTTATGAAGATGCTTGGATTTTGAGGCGAGGTAATTTTTTCTCGAACCTCCAATTGTTTTTGATTTGGATGTTATAGGAAAACGAAATCTTATTTTCCTTAACATGAATTTTTTTTCTTCATAATAAGAATTAACCCAATGCATATGTGTAGGAGTAATGAATTTTATCCTCTTACTTCGTAACATATAACTTTTAATTTATTGGGTGCCTATGTTTACGGAATGAAATCTTATTCTCATTGACATAAGATCTTTTTTTCTTTTTTTGGGGGGGGGGGTTATCATACCAAGTAGGTCATGATAAGTAAGGGGAGAAAAGAGAACTAGATTTTTAATTAAAAAATTATTGAGAGCAACCTTTATAAATTGTACGTTCCAATTTTTCAGAAAGCTAAAAGGAAGCATAATTGAATTCTATAGTTGTTATTTTCTAACAAAGTACTCGTGCTCCTATCTATGAAAAATTAGAAGTAGTGCCTAAAAAGATTCCCCTATCTCTAACAAAGTATAATAAATTCTTTAAAACTTAACCCCGGCTATTTAAAATTTTAAATTTATAATTAACAAATGAATAGTGAACAAAAAATGATCAAATTTGCATATAAATAAACTCAAAACCAAAGTTTCGGATAGCAAGAAACTTAAGAATGATATATTTGATTTATTTGTTTCATAAATTATATATTTGTTTTTGAATTTTTGAAGTTATTATCTTTTTTTATGTATTTTTATATTTATTTCTTTATTATATACATACTAAAGAAAGAAAATGCGAAAATAAATTTTTTTGGATTTTCAAGTTTTGCGAATTTTTTTTATTTTATTTTTAAGTTTTGTAAATTTTTTTTGTATTTTTAAGAAAATTTTCATCTATTTAAAAAAATTTGGGAGAAAAAGAGAATTTATTTAGAAGGATGAGAGGGAAAAAGGGGAAAGAGAAAGAATATTTACCAAAAATACTTGCAAAAATTATTTACAAAAAAAATATTTACAAAAATTAAAACTAGGTTGCCGCGAGATTACTCGTTATGTGGATTGCTTGATGAGCCGAATCTCGCGGATCGAGTTAAAAAAAGAAGTAAAAGTTTCAAAAATGAAACTTCAAAAAAAAAATTTATTTTTATTTTTGTGTTTTATACATATATTTTTTTTTTGAAGTTTTGAAATTTTGTTTTTCTAAATTTTTTTGTTTATTTTTAATATATATATATATATATATATATATTTTTTGTTTTTTGAAATGAAATGCGGAAAATAAAGGTGCAGAAAAAGAAAGTACGAAAAATACGAAAACACCCCCATACTTAGTTCAGACATTGTCCCCAATGTTGTATGCCAAGCATGAGGAACAAAATAGCAGCTATATGTACAAAAAAAAGAGAAAGAGGGGGCAGAAAACGTCCCTGATCCGCGCTCGGGGAAGCCCATTAGAAACCCTGCAGTTATTAGAAAAATAGAAAGGATAATAAATAAAGACGTAAATAATAATAATAAAAAAAAAGATAAGCGTGGGGTGCCTCCATGGAGCGCTTTGTTTATAGTCGTGTAGCATGACTATATTGGCGGGGTTAAAAGTTGAGGAGGGATATGGTTTCGTTATGCTCGATCACAGGGTTGCCCGCTATATAAGACTTTAACCGATGATCGTTCACTTTAAACGAGCCTTTTTCCGGGTGGGAGACGAGTATGGTCCCATATGGAAAAACTTCTTCAACTTTGATGGGACCAGACCAATGAGATCTAAGTTTACCCGGAAAAAGTCTAAGACGAGAATTATAAAGAAGGACTAGATCGCCCGGAGAAAAAAAATTTGGGGTTTTAATTTTTCGATCGTGATATAACTTAGAACGCTCCTTATAGAACTTATTGCTCTCATAAGCGTTCACACGCCTTTCATCGAGCTCGTTTAGTTGCAGTTTTCTATTCTGAGCAGCTAAGTTAGAGTCGAGGTTTAAAAGTATTAATGCCCAAAGTGCGCGGTGCTCCAGTTCTACGGGTAAATGGTATGCTTTGCCATAGACTAATCGAAACGGAGTACAACCGGTAGCGGTTTTGTATGCCGTTCGATACGCCCATAACGCGTCATTAAGCTTGGAGGACCAATCTTTCCTATTAAGTGAAATGGTTTTTTATAATATTCGATTAATCTCTTAATTTAATACCTCAACTTTGCCACTTGTTTGCGGGTGGTAGGAGGTGGCAAGTTTGTGCGTGACTCCGTATTTAGCTAACATTTTAGCCAATAGAGCATTACAGAAATGCGTTCCCCTATCACTAATAATTACGCGAGGCATGCAGAAGCGATAAAATAATTTTTTTTAGAAATATAACGACGACTCGCACATCGTTGGTGGGGAGAGCTTGCGCTTCCGCCCACCTCGATACGTAGTCGACCACCACTAAAATATAGGTATTTTTATAAGAAGGAGGTAAGGGGCCTACAAAATCTATGCCTCATAGATTGAAGACTTCGCATTCTACAAACATGTTTTGGGGCATCTCATCTCGACGAGAGATGTTACCCGACCGCTAACAGCTATTGCATGTGCGCACAAAATTATGCGCGTCTTTGAAGAGAGTGGGCCAAAAGTAGCCCGACCCTAGCGCCTTCCTAGCGGTCCGGTTGGCTTGATAGTGCCCCCAGCTGGACCCTCGTGGCAGTGTCTCAAAATTTGCGTGCACTCCACACCCGCAACGCATATTTGAACCGCTTGGTCCGTGCAAATACGGAAAAGAAATGGGTCCTCCCAAAAGTAAATTTTCAAGTCGAAAAAGAATTTCTTCTTTTGATGACTCGAAAATTCTTTTGGAAGTACCCACGTGACTAAGAAGTTCGCAAAATCTGCGAACCAAGGTGAAGATGACGAAGATGAACGAAGGGCAAGAAGGCGTTCCTCGGGGAATCTGTCATTTATTTCAGATTTGGCGAGCGCTTCCGCACCCAGATTTTCTAAACGGGAGAGGTGGTCTGCTGCAAGATTTTTCGCGCCCTTCTTATCTCGGATCTCCAAGTAAAATTCGTGAAGGAGGATAATCCATCGAAGAAGGCGGGGCTTCGTGTCGGTTTTAGCTAGTAAATACTTAAGGGCGGAGTGATCGGTAAAAATGATAACTTTAGATAGCGTTAAATATGAGCGAAACTTATCGAAAGCGAAAACGACGGCTAAGAGTTCCTTTTCCATCGTCGTGTAATTCACCTGTGCGGAAGTGAGCTCCTTGCTAGCGTAATAAATAGGATGAAAATGTTTTTATATGCGTTGGCCAAGAATGGCGCCTAAGGCAATATCACTAGCATCACACATGATTTCGAACAGAAGGGACCAATTAGGGGCCACTAGAATTAGAGAATTGATAAGTTTTTGTTTTATGATATTAAAGGCAGACTCGCAATCGCTACTAAAGACAAAAGGTGATTCCTTTTCCAAGAGGTGAGTAAGCGGCTTTGTTATTTTTGAAAATCTTGAATGAAGCGCCTATAAAAGCCCTCGTGGTCTAAGAAACTCCTAATAGATTTAACGTTAGTCGGCTGAAGAAGCTTTTTTATGATTTCTACTTTGGCCTTATCGACCTCTATCCCTTTATTCAAAATCTTATGGCCGAGGACCAAACCTCCTAGAACCATAAAGTTACACTTTTCCCAATTTAAAACAAGATGCATGTCCTCGCATCGCTGGAGGACACGATCGAGATTACGAAGACAAGCCGGGAAAGAGCATCCGATTACAGAAAATTCATCAATAAATACTTCCATAATATCTTCTACTAGCTCGCCAAAGATTGCCAGCATACATTTTTGGAATGTAGCTGGCGCATTGTAGAGGCCAAATGGCATTCTTCGGTAGGCGAAGGTGCCAAAGGGGCAAGTAAAAGTTGTTTTCTCTTTGTCTTCGGGGGAAATGGGGATTTGGAATAAACCCGATAAACCGTCGAGAAAACAATAAAATTGATGACCGGAAAGACGCTCGAGAATCTGGTCAAGGAACTGTAGTGGGAAATGGTCCTTGCGGGTGGAATCATTTAGTTTGCGATAATTGATGCACACACGCCAACCCGTAATAGTACGAGTTGGGATGAGCTCATTGTGCTCATTCGCCACTATAGTCAGACCGCCCTTCTTGGGAACGACATGAATGGGACTAACCCATGCACTATCAGAAATGGGATAAATAATCCCCGTATCTAATAATTTAATTATCTCAGTTTTCTTGACGTCTTTCATGTTTGGGTAAAGACGTCGTTGCGGCTGAATGGTTTTGCGGCAATTATCGTTTAAGAAAATTTTATGAGTGCAAAAAGAAGGGTTAATCCCCTTAAGGTAAAAAATTTGCCACGCAATTGCGTGGCGATGTTTAAGCAAAACCTCCAATAAATCGGAGATCTCCGAATCGCTTAAATGCGAAGAAATGATTACCGGGAGTGTATCATTTTTCCCCAAAAAGGCATATTTGAGGGATTCGGGTAATGGTTTGAGATCTAGGGTGGGCGGTTCTTATAGCGAGGTTTTAGTGATAATGTCTTTTGAACCAATTGGTTCAAAAGGCATATCCGTAGACGCATCCTCATCGCAATAAAAATTTTCGAGTGAAAAAATCTTTTCGTTAAAAAAATCTGACTCGAAAACCGGAGAACAACAATCTCCATTAAAAGAATCTAAAGAGTAGCAGAAATTGTCGCTCAGCGACGAGTCTTCCTTTGAGGGGTTAATAGAAAAAGTAACTTGGTCATCTCCTACCTAAAGGAGAAGATGACCGTTACTTATATCAATTAGTGCACGTGAGGTTGCAAGGAAAGGGCGACCGAGTATTATTGGTACCTCGGCGTCCTCCTCGATGTCTAAGATGACGAAGTCCACCGGGAAGGTGAACTTGTCTACTCGGACAAGGACATCCTCAACTACCGCAATGGGG
This sequence comes from Platanthera zijinensis, assembly GCA_039513925.1. NCBI lineage: Eukaryota > Viridiplantae > Streptophyta > Magnoliopsida > Asparagales > Orchidaceae > Platanthera > Platanthera zijinensis. The sequence continues at coordinate 102,910,349 of CM077089.1, forward strand.
AACCTAACCAAGCAATCAGCTAGTTGGATGCACATATTGGTAGGAGTAGGAGTACCCAAACCTAATCGCAGGAAGAGCGAGAACGACATCAAATTAATGTTCGCGCCTAAGTCTGCTAAGGCGTATTTTACTAATAAATCGCCAAAAAGGAACGGGATAGAAAACCGTCCTGGGTCGTTTTGTTTTGAGGGCAACTTACTAGTAAGAGCCGTCGAGTAGACAGCGTTAAGAGAAATATGCGAAATATCTTCAAGTTTTCATTTGTTAGAAAGAAGCTCTTTTAAAAAATTTGCATATTTAGACATTTGCGAGATGGTCTCGCAAAAAGGAACATTAATATGAATTTGTTTAAGTAATAAAATAAATTTTTCAAATTACGCGTTCACTCGCTTGTTATCTAACTTATGCGGGTAGGGCAGCGCCTTCTTTAAAATAGTTTTGTCATTTAAAATCGGTAAGGGCTGCGTAATCGAATAAGAGGGAAGAGGGGTCGGAGGTGAAATATGTACCCTAGGATCGATCCATTTTGGATCGACCACCTCCTTACCGCTACGGAGGGTTATAGCGTTGGCATTCTCCCTTGGATTGGGCTCCGTATTACCAGGTAGTGCCCCCAGAGCGAGTTCCGACATAAGTTGCGCCAGCTGTCCAACCTGTATTTAAAAATTTTAAAGCGATTCGGTGATGTTCCGGATATTGGACTCGTTGGATGCGACGTATCGATTAAAATTTTCCTCCACCTGGGACGGCTTCATAAGAGGGGGAGGAGGAAACGTGGGCGCAAAAGAAGGAGGAGGAGGGCGCTGCGCATTGTTCGGGTTGCTCCATGAAAAATTCGGGTGGTTCCTCCAACCCGGATTATAGGTATTACTATAAGGGTTATTTTGGGGGAAACGAGGGACGAACCGGATTTCCCATGTAGTCAACAAACTCATCGACTACGCAGACGTTAGAGGGGGGAAGAAAACAAGGCAGAGTGGGGGAGGAAACAGACATCTCCGCCACCTGCTTAGTTAGCCTTTCGACTTGAAGGGCTAGCTGAGCAGTGGCATCCACTTTATAAAGGCCCGCCTGCTTATGGCGCGCCCGCGGAACGTTTCATTAGTAGGAATTCATAGACATTTCTTCGAAAAGAGCCTGGGCGGCCTCGGGGGTCTTATTACTCAGAGTGCCCCCAGCAGCCGCGTCAATCATTTGACGCGTCTGACAATTCAGTCCATTATAAAAAATCTATACCTGCAACAACGTTGGCAGCGCGTGGTGCGGGAACCGGCGGAGAAATTCCTTAAAATGCTCCCAAGTCTCATAAAGAGACTAAGAGTCGATTTGCACAAAGGAGGATATGTCCGCCCACAATCTAGCAGTTTTTGCGGGCGGAAAATATTTAGTAAGGAATTTCTATGCCAACTCAGCCCAGGTCATAATGGATCCCCGTAGGAGGGAGACCAACCACTCCTTGGCCTTGGACTTAAGGGAGAAGGGAAAGAGGCGCAAATGAATGGCGTCATCAGTGACGCCATTTATCTTGAAAGTATCGTAGATTTCTACAAAATTAGACAAGTGGTTATTAGGGTCCTCATCCGGCTGTTCGTCGAACTGCACGGCATTTTGGATCATTTGTATAAAACTTGACTTAATTTCAAAATTATTGTTCGCCAAAACAGGCCGAACAATACTCGACCCCATATCATCCAAGTTGGGTCGAGCGTAGTAAGACATTGTACGCTCGGCCGCTTGGGCATTATTAGGGTCGGCCATAGAAGGGAAAGAGGGTTCTCCGGTGGTTCTTACGGGGTCTAAAAATGGAATTCGAAGAAGAGATTGGATACGTGCAAGAGAGCGGTCGATCTCAGGGTCGAATTCAAGATTTTCAAAACTCGAAGGTTGTCCACGGGTAATACACAAAAATAAAACAACGAAGGGGGAAGGATTTTTTTTTTTAAATAAAATAAAATTAATAGAGTCCCGGATTCGATATAACAACCGTGCTCCCCGGCAACGGTGCCAAAAACTTGATGGCCGCAAAACAGAGACCGACTGTGCGTGGATCGAAATGGTCTAATTCCACGGGCAGAGTTAGAAGATCAAGTTTCTAACGAGAGGAGGCAAGAGCACATATCGCGTAGTACTCGGTATTCGGGAGAATATCGAGGTTGTATTGTTCTCGGGGGCGCGTTGATTATATTTACTCTTCCAGGAAGACTATTATCTTACTATCAGCAAGGTGGGATTTTTAGTTTAATTAAAACGAAAACGAAAGTAGGAATTTTTTAAGTTAGTTCGATGACGGGTTAATGCTCGGCATCGAATCGGATTAAGACTAAAATAATTCCAAATAATTATTGAACTTAGTTTTTAAATTAATAAAAGGCACTTGGCCGTGGAGGTTCCGAAAATATGAGCACACCTATCTCTAAGTAATATCGCTCACCTGAACATTAAGACTATTCGACCGATCGTTAGACCGACGAAGGATTCCTCTTAATGCCCGCTTTACGCTAAGAACCCCGCTATTGGGTGGGGAACCCAATCCGATAGAACTACGCTCGTCCTCCTTCGAGGGAATGTACGCAATTCTATTCACCCAAGGGGGATCGGTCCATACGTGCGACCTCTCGGCATTGCGTATGGATAACAGAAATAGAGACCACAAATCGATTATGTGGTCTTATGCGTCGTTAACCCGGGGCAAACCCTAAGTCCTTAAATTAAAAAAAAAATAAAGTTATTTAATTATTTCAAATCATTTTATATATCCAATTGCTCTTCGATGCCGAAGGCTAATAGAGATTAGCAACTCATCGGTATGGGGATTACTTTATTGTTTTTAGTGAAACGTGAGATTGAAATTAAGTACTAAAGAGTTAAAAGAGAAAACATAGAAAAAATAGGTCTTTTAGATAAAATTGAAAGAAAGCTAATTGATGCAGGCACTCACGCACACTTCAAAACCATAATGAAATTAAGTAAAGCAAGTCCTACTCGAATGAGTAGGCAGGAAATAAATGTAAGTACAAGTCCTACTCAAAACTGAGTAGGCGGGAAATGACAAGTCCTACTCAAAACTGAGTAGGCGGTAAATTAAAGCAATGCGCCATTTAACCCTTAATGAGTAGGCGGAAATAAATGCACACACGCACACACTCTACATAATTGAGAAAGCGATAAACAAAGCATAAAAAGTTATCACCTACACTCACACACTCTACATAAATGAATAAAGCAATAAAATTGCGAGTCCCGGCTCAAATGAGTGGGCGGGAGAATGAAAGCAATAAAACTATCCTAATACACTCACACACACATAGAAATAACACAAAATGAAAGTTACCTAAAAATTAAAACTACAACTTTTCTACTATTAAAACTTGCCAAAAAAACAAATAAAAAGATGAAATAAAAATTAAAGAAGCAAAAGTTTTTTGAAAACAAAGTTGAAATCAAAGTTATTGAAAAATTAAAACGTTTACATTTTCATCCTTAGGATTTCATAAAAGTGATGAAAAAGTGAAAATAAAAATTAAAGGAACAAAAAAGGTTTTACAATCCTAAAACAAAAGTAAAAAAACAAAACACTTTAAAACCTCTTTTACAATTTCATAGGAATGAAAATATAAGCCTTTAAAAAGTTTTCAATACAACTTTGATTTTTTTTAAAAAGATGGCTTAAACTAAATTTTGGCATTATAACAACTCATTTGTTGATAAAAACCTATAATAAAACCTATCATGACAACTAACTAAGAGCATAAAAAACAAATTACTCTCATACACACACACACACTTTTTCATAAAGATGAACAACGATGAACATAAGGATAAAAAGAAGAAGAAATATGAGCCACCCAAATGCATTTTCATTCCAAGTAGTGAGAAAAAAGAAAGAACATAATTTTTATTTCAATAATTAAAGCTATTACAAACTATTACAATGCTAAAAAGAAAGCTAAAACAAACATAAGAAGGGAGGGGGAGAAAGTTCTCCTTACATTGGATTGGAAACACCAAGAGAAGCCCACAAGAAGACACACTAAAATTGTCTCAAAAAAGTGAACCCTTGGATACTACAGAAATTTTTTATTTATAGACAAAAAGTTCAGGTTTGACACACCCTAGTCACGGGCATGACAAGGGGCGTGTCAGTCAGTTGCGTGTTTGACTTGGAAAATTCGGCAAGCTCGCGTTTCTTCTGTAAGCTCGGGTGCGTGACATGTCATCGTCACGGGCGTGACCAGCATGTCACGGGCATGATAGGAGGGCGTGACTGTATTGTTTAGCTGAATCGATATGTCGATTTGATGAAAAAGTTGACTTTGGGGAGCTCCACGTGTCAGTCACGGGCATGACCAGCATTTCACGAGCGTTACCGGATGGCATTGAGTGTCTAACAGTAAAATCGTTGAGTGTCGACTAGCCAAAGGCGTTTAGTGCCTGACACGGGCGTGTCGGGAAATGACACTGGCGTGTCATGTCAAATTTTGACATTTTTCTGAATTTTTCTGGAAAACAAAAATAACTAAGTTAGAAATAAAATTTACAAAATATGAACAATTTATTGAACAAAACAAACAAAAAAAGCAAAAATAAAGTAAAATATCATAATAACAATACTATAAATGTAGGTATAATTACAACTTATCATGTAGTCTTCTTGATCAGTTCTTGGATTGACTTAGCCTTCTGATCCAACCTAACTTAGCTTTTCAAAGCTTCTTGATTAGAACAAAATAAGTTGGATCTTCTCTGTTGATGAAGATGATCTTCAATCAGCTTCTTCCTTAAATTCAGATAGAACTCTGAATCTTTCTTACAGACAGCTTTTGACCTGTCAGAATTCTTCTTATAGATGCCTCACGTTGTTGTTCTATCTATTGTCATTTCCGATCTGTCTCTTATATAGAGCTTGCTTCATGGTTACCGGCTGATCTGGTTTATAACAAACTTCTGACAGTTCTGACAGTGGTGTCAGAACGGCTAGTTATGACAACTGTCAAGTCACCAGTCACGTCACCAAGTTCTTCAATGTCTTTTCAACTCAACATACAACACTCATCAGACTGCTTCACATATGTCGACACATATAGACTAAGTGTCGACACAAGTCTCCATGGTGTCGACACCATTACTCCAAGTGTCGACATAGTCATACTTTAGCTTCTCGACACTGCTTATGTTTTATGTTTTCACACAAGTCCTGTGTGTCGACACAACAGCATCTTGTCTCGACATTTCTGTTGCAGAATGTTGGTGTTGAGTGTTTGTCAAATAGAGTTGAGTGTGTGTTGACACAATTACTTATAAACTCGACACAACCTTTTGAGAGTTGGTGTGTCGATACAAGTCCTGTGTGTCGACACAATTATTTCAGGTGTCGACATATCTCTTGAATGTCGGCATAGCTTCAGTTTTAAGTGTCGACACAAGTCCTGCATCAGATGTCGACACATTTCTTGATGTCGACACAACTGCTTCTTTAGGTGTCGACAAAGCTCTGAGTGTCGACACAACTTCTTTATAAGTGTCGACAAAATTCTGGGTGTTGACACAACTTCCTTGGGTTTCGACACAATTTGTCTGTGTGTCGACATAGCTTGCTTGAGTGTCGACACAAGTTTCCTGAGTGTCTACATAGTTTCTTCACAAGTGTCGACACTTGTACTTAGAAATTTTTCCTTCAAATACTTAAACCTGCACAATGAAACTCAAACTCCTATCAAATACAAATTGTTACAAATCATTGACTAAGTTGTGGCTTCTCTAAATCTAGTACACATTTTCCAATGTACCCAACAATCTCCCCCTATTTGGAGAAGTCATAACCCTTTGTCAAAGATATACATCTCTTAAGATAAAACAAAATTATAATAGAAGTAAAAACATTTCAGAGTAGGTTATTACATAATCATTGTAAACAACAAACACTTAATACTGAAACAGATTTAATTAATCAGAAAAACTTTGGTTTACATGAATTTCTTATAGAACAAAATAAAAAAATTAGTACATTGTTCTATTACAAAAACCTAGCAATCCTATTATTGACTAGGCTCCTTAATAAATATTCCTTTGTTAGACTTAATTTTAGCCTGCACAGAAGGTTTCGCAACCTCAGCTGGCTTTTTCCCTTTTAGAGCTTTCTTCTTTAATTCTTCAGCCTTGATCTTTTGTCTTTCAAAATAGTGGAAAGGTTTGGGGAAGTACTTGCTTGGCTCTTGAGCATTAGCAGGTAGCTTCCCAGCCTTAGCACTTCTTATATGTTGAAGAATTTCTTCTTGTCCTGCTTGATATTTATTCCACTCTTGTTCACAATACCACTTACCCCTATCATGGGTTTTATCCTTTACAGCTTTCCAGGCAGTAAGTATGATGTTTCTAGAAGTTGGGCTCCACTGCTAAAAATCTTGCTTCAGCTCAGCCTTCTCTCTGAATCTCTTCTTAGAAAGTTGAGCTTCCTTATGAGATTCTAATGCAGCTTTTTACATTTCAACCGTTCACAGAATTACATTTTGTGCCTCTTGTGGAGGACTATATATTTTCAGCACTTCTTCTTGAACCATCTCAAAATCAACTGGGGGGTAGATCACTTGAGCAACATCAGACTGATCTCCTTAAAAAAATTCAGGTTGTATCCCAAACTCAGCTACATTAGCATCATCACAAAGAGGAGGATATCCAAGAGTAGCTCTGATGCTATTGGTAGTCCATTTAGCATGACCAGAGCTGGCTTTGACTAGTAATCTCTCCCCCTTTATGACTTCTCTTACAACATGATCTCTTAAATCTTCTTTCTAGAATTTGCCTTGATCAGCTATATATTAAGTTCCCTCTTTAAAATAAGCTCTGAATTTTGTCAGAAAATTTTAAATTTTCTCCTGAGATTATTGAAATGTGGCTTTGATGTCTATAGACTTGCTTTGATTATCTAGTTTTATTTGCATCTGGACCAGTAAAGAACTGAAGTCCACAGTTGTTGTAGATGGTGTTGTTCCCACTTGCAAAGCCTTCTTGTATCCAGAACTCTTTTTCTTTAAAACAGTTAGCTGCCTTTTCTTAGCCAATGTGGCTTCTTCATCTTTAGAAGATTCAATTGTACTATTAATATTAACAATATTCTTTTCAGCTGGGGTATCCTTCTCAGTATCCTTTGATTACTCCCCCTCAGTCCTTGGAATATATTTTCCTTTCTCAATATGCTCCAACTTAGTTCTATCTGGAGGAAGATTGGGAAAAAATTCTTCCATTGTAAATTCCTTCTAAATCTGTACAGAAGGAATAAGATTAGTTTTAGTTTAATGACTTAAAAGACTTTCTTTTTACACAAAAGTTGCCCCCCTGAACAATTGTTGAGAAGAATACTATCATATATCATAAGAGGTGTGGATAAGATACTTACTAGCTCATTTTTAGCATCTGTCTTATCAGTTCCTTTAGCTGCAGTGTTGATTTCAGACACTACCTTCATGATTGAATCTACAGCTAAATCACTGTCTAGGACAGAATCATCAATACCTCTCCCTTGGGCAGGCAGCTCAGTTCCTTGTTCAAAGTGTTCTCCCACTTCAGTGGAGTCTACTTATTTCTCCTTGAGCTCACTGTCCTTTACTTGATAATGTGCTTCCTGTTTGTGTTGGTCTTCATCAGAACTAAAGACCACTTCCTCTTCAGAATCACTAGAGGAATCAGCCTGTACAATCACTTTCTTTTTCTTCTTGTCTTTATTAGTTTGCTCCCTGGGAGCAGGGACTTCCTTGGTCAGAACTCTGTCCCATCTTGACAGTATCCTCACATCCATTTTCCTCATGTGATTTATCTTAGAGCAATTTGCTTGTTTCAGAACATCTGGAATTACTGATGTTAAGCATAAACCGAGGATTCTTCCCAGGTTAGGTTTCTTAAATCCTTCTAGTATTTTATCAAACACTACTACTGCCCTGACAGTGTTTATCTTGAATATAACCCTCGCCATAAGATTGAACATGTGGGCAAAAATCCTATCATGTCCACCAGTATTGTAGATTATCACTTTGCCCACAACTTTTGAAAAAAAATTTCCTTAGGAATTCATCCCTTTTCTATTGATAGATGATCCAATCTTAATACTGGGACTCAGTCCAAACCAGTATAAAGCTTCAGTTATCTGGGAAGGAGTTATTTCGTCTGTATCCTTGATCAATGGTAGATGTAGTGCTTTCCCGATTGATTTCAATGTGAGCTTCACCCGGGTATCTTGAATAGAAGCCTTGATTTTCTGTCCTTCTGTGTCCACAGTAGCGGTTGAGTAGAACTCCTTGACTTCCCTTTTCCATATTTTGGTAGGTTTAGAGACCAAAAATTCTAATCCATTTTCAGAAATTAGGGCAATGACTCCCTTAATTTCATTAGAAGCAGTCGTGAATCCTTCGCAAACCAGTTCATAACCTTCATTAACCTTATCTTTTTGGTTTGGCGCCATTGACGTAAGATCTAGAGGAGAAGAGAAAAGAAGGTCTATGTCGACAGAAGGTGTAGAGTCAAAAATTTTGATAGCGTAGTCGACCAAATTTTGGCTTCACCTATTCATAGTACTTGAGTCAAGGGCAAACCAAAAATCGGGCTTAAGTCGACAGATCAGTTTTTGTGTCGACAAAAATGACCTAGGTCTTGACAAAACTTAAGTTAAGTCGGCATGACTATGTGTCGACATACTAATGTCTAAGTCGACAAAACGTATTTTAAGTCGACACATCTATGTGTCGATATACTTGAGTTTGAGTCGATATTGACCACTTTCGTCTCGACAGAGTTGTGTCGACACCAACTTTTTGTGTCAACACAAATATCCTCTCTACATATAGTCTCGACAATGTTGGGTCGAGACTTTTTGTGTCGACGCCTATTCTTCTGTCGACACAGATACTGTTTCTGTGTAGACATATCCTTGTTCTGTGTCTACACAACACACTGAGTGTGTCGACAAAACTTGCTTGTGTCGACACAAACTTTGTACTTAGCCAAATTTCAACAGAAATTTGGTGCTTACAAATGCTACTAATGGAAACTTGTGTTAACCTAGTCTAGGTTCAACATACCTAATTCAATTTTGAAATTATTGAATTTAGTTTCATCCAGTGGTTTTGTAAAAATATCAGCTATTTGATTATCAGTTTTTACAAACTCTAGATTAATATTTTTCTTCTCTACATGTTCTCTGATAAAATAAAACTTAATATCTATATGCTTGGTCCTACTGTGTCATACAAGATTCTTAGCAATAAAAATAGCACTTGTAGAATCACAAAATAGTGGTATTCTACTTATCTAGATGTCATAATCTTCTAGTTGATGCTTCATCCACATTAATTGTGCACAGTAGCTACCAATAGCTATATACTCTAATTCAGTTGTTGATATAGCTACACTGGTTTGCTTCTTGCTACTCCATGACACCAGCCTCCCACCAAGGAATTGACAGGTTTTTGTGGTATTTTTTCTGTCTTCTTTGCATCCAGCAAAATCTGCATCTGAGAAACCTGTTAATAGAAAATCTATATTCTTAGGGTACCAAAGGCCTAGATTAGGTGTGCCCTTAAAATATCTCAAAATTCTTTTAACTGCAGTATAATGAGATTCCTTAGGGCATGCTTGATACCTAGCACAGACACATGTTGCATACATTATATCAGGTCTACTAGCAGTCAAGTATAGTAGGGAGCCAATTATCCTTCTATATAAAGACTCATCAACAGGTTTCCCTGCTTCATCTTTGCATATAGGCATACTTATTCCCATTAGAGTTTTCATTGTAGAAGCTGAGTCCAAACCATACTTCTTAATCAACTCATTGGTGAACTTAGACTGGGATATGGACAACCCACTCTCAGTCTGTCTAACTTTAAGTCGCAAGAAGAACTTCAGCTCACCCATACTGCTCATCTCAAACATCCCTTACATAAGTTTGGAAAACTTCCTACAAAGGCTGTTTTCAGTAGAACCAAAGATAATGTCATCCATATATATCTTGACTAGTATTATCTTGCCTTTTGATTCCCTATAGATTAGAGTTTTGTCTATCTTTCCTCTAAGGAATTTATTCTCAATGTGGAAGGCAGACAAGGTTGCATACCAAGCACTTCGAGCTTGTTTCAAACCATATAGAGCTTTCCTAAGCCTATATACATAATCAGGAAAGTGAGAGTCTACAAAACCTGAGGGTTGTTCTACATAGACTTCTTCTTTTAAATTACCATTCAGAAATGCTGATTTCACATCCATTTGATAAACTTTGAACCCTTGATAGGCAGCATAGGCTAAGAACAGCCTTATTGCCTCCAGCCTTGCAACTGGAGCAAAGGTTTGATCAATATCAATACCTTCCTCTTGCCTGTAGCCTTTTTCTACCAGCCTAGCCTTGTTCTTAATTATAGTGTCATTCTCATCAAGCTTGTTCTTGTAGATCCACTTAGTTCCTATTATGTTGTGATCCTAACCTTTTGGCACTAGTTCCCAGACCTTACACCTTTTGAACTGACTGAGCTCTTCTTGCATTGCATCAATCTAGTTGGTGTCTAGCATGGCCTCTTCAATCTTCTCGGGTTCTATCTAAGACAGGAAGCTAGAACATAAAACTGTGTTCATGCTCCTGCTCCTTATTAGAACACCCTGACTTGCAACACTAATGATCTGGTGAGCTGTATGATCCTTCAGGTGTCTCTTTGCTGGAGGAATTCTGTCAGCATTATGGCTATCTCCAGTTTCCTCATCTTGATGCTCGACATTTTCTTCTTCACCCAGAGGGACTTGATCTCCCCCTGGATAGCTGGAATCTTTATCCTCATCCAGTTTAGCAGTAACATCTTCATTGATGGTCAGCTTGTCCAGCTTATCTGTTATACCTGTAGAACAAACTGAAGAACTAGACAATTCACTGTTAATAAACATTGACTCATCAAATAAAACATGCACAGATTCTTCTATAACTTGAGTAGTCAAGTTGTAGATCCTGTATGCTCTAATATGGTTGTTGTACCCAACAAATATCCCTTCTAGGGATTTGGCAGCAAACTTAGTTTGGTAGTGTTTACCATTGACTAGTACAAAACACTTACAACAAAAGATTCTGAAATAAGATATGTTTGCTTTTCTGCCTTTTAAAATCTGGTAGGGAGTCATCTTATGTTTCTTGTTGATGGTGGGCCTATTGAGCACATGACATGTGGTATTTACTGCCTCAGCCTAGAAGTATTAAGGGTGAGTAGTGTCATTCAGTAGAGTTCTACTAGCTTCAATTTGAGTCTTATTCTTTCTTTCAGCAAAACCATTTTGATGAGGAGTTATAGGTGAGGAGAATTCCTGATGAATCCCAAGTTCTTCACAGAATTTTGTCATACATTCAGACTGAAATTCAGTTCCATGGTCACTTCTGATTTTGACCACTGAGCTGTTGTATTCATTCTGTATTTGTCTGACAAAAGTCTGGAAAATAGTTGGGGTTTCAGATTTCTGCCGCAAGAAGAAAACCCATGTAAATCTAGAATAGTCATCCACAACAAAAAGTGTGTATGCTTTCCTACTAAGACAATATACTGGCATAGGACCAAACAAATCCATATGCATGAGATACAAACATCTCTTTGAATCTTTGATGTCAAGTGACTGGAAAGAGGACTTAGTCTGCTTGCCTTTTTGGCAAGCTGAGCACACACCCTCTTTTATACACTGAACTTGAGGACCATTCCTCACTAATCCCATGCTAAACAGCAGTCCAATTGACTTATAGTTCAGATGAGCTAGCCACTTGTGCCATTTGACACATAGAGAAGCTTTCTCTCCTGCAACCAAACAAATAGGTGAGTTATTAGACTCACACTCTAGGTTAAGGCAATACACATTTCCTTTCCTAGTGCCAGTCAAAATGATCTCTTGATCACTTGACCTTTTTACTAGGCACTTCCCTTTGAGGAAAGAAATATCATAACCTAGGTCACTAAGTTGACTTATGCTAATCAGGTTATGTTTTAGACCCTTTACATAAACCACTTTAATGATTGTAATTAAATCACAAGATATGTTACCAAATCCTTTGATTATTCCCTTTTCTGATCCACCAAGGATAACTTTTGGTCCATTCTTTATGGGACAATAGATCCTCAACATTCTCCTTATTCTAGTCATATGTCTGGAACAACCACTATCCAAGTACAGTATAGGGGTATGGTCACTTGGATTTACCTGCAACAAATAATGAATCATTTACCTTTTGGACCCAACTTGCTAGTGGGTCCTAGGTCCTTGTTAGTTTGAAACCCTATGACTGATCTAACAGGAATCCTACTTTTGGTTTTAACACTTAAGTTAAACCAGCAATCCATGGCAAAGTGGCCCACCTTGCCACAACACCAACACTCAAACCTATTATACCTATTCTTAGGTACATGCCTTCTTACTTTGTTGTTAGTAGACTTATTAAGTGTTGATTCTGGAACAGCATTCTTCAAGAACTCCTCTTGAATATGATGGGCATGCCTATAGATTGGTCTATTGGCATTAGCACCCTTGCTCAAGAAATTTTCATGCTCACAGTGACCATGTGTAATGTCATGATCATACCTATTAGTAGGATTCACTACCTTCTAAAAGAAAATAGGGGGATTAACAGCTAGAGGCTGAACTGTGGCTTTATATTTTCTATGAGAATTGGTAGCCCTAGTTCTTCCCTTAAAGCCTAGACCAGTCATTCCTTTTTGTGAAAGAAATTTATCTATCAAAGGAAAGACTGATTTTGGCTTGGAGAATTTTGCCACTAGCTCTCTCTCTCTTACTGAAGTTTTCCCTCCAGTTTCTTGATATGATTCTCTTTGAATGAGATTGTGCCCATCTGAATAACTGTAATATTTTTTAATTTGGCAACCTCATTCAGTTTTTGATCCAGCAGTTTTGCTGAAATTGCTGCAGCCAGCTTAAGAGACTCAATCTCTTTGGCTTGCTCTTTAACAAGAAACTTGCTCTTCTTTAGAGCATGCAACAACCCACCATACTCATTAATGAGGTTGTGAACATCCCCGTCAGACTCAGATCCATCCAATTCTTTTGAAGAAGATGCTTTTGATTCTGATCCAGTAAAGTAATCTGAGACTAGGGGTGAATTGTTTACCTTATTTGGTCCAAGCTAATCTTGGCACTTATCTTCTTCAGATTGGGCCATTAACCCTTTACAGCAATATTTTTCCACTCCATTTATGGAGTCCAGCATCTATAGGAATTCTAGTTCCCTAGAATCCTCTTCTGTTGAGAAGAGTCCAACATATGCTTCTGCCTCTTCTTCTTCAGATTTTGAAGATGAAGAGTCTGTCTAACTCTTCTCCTTCTGAGCCACTAGAGACTTCTCCTTCTTGCCTTTGACCAGCTGCTTCTTCTTGTCCTTTGACTCCTTTCTTTTGTCAGGACAGTAAGCTATGACATGCCAAGACTTGTTGCAGTAATAACACACAATCATAGAATTAGATTGTTTACTAGGTTTAGAAGCATTCCTGTCCTCCTTAGGTGTTTTCTTCTTCCTGTAATATTCATCCTTAGAATAGGATGTAGATGAAGGCCTGGTTCTCCAATTCTTTTTCTTCATGAACCTTTGGAATTGTCTTGTGAAGGCAGCAAAGTCTTCATCAGATGTATGACTATCTGATGTACTTGTTTTAGGAACACCTTCTTATGCTTCAGTACTCCTAGGTGGAGAAGGAGATTTTCTCCTACCCTTTCTTTAGCCCTCAGCCTTAAAGGCTACTGACTTTTCTTTATATTCAGATTTGCAGCCCTTCTCTTCCTCTTGCCTAGCAGTAAGCTGCATTTCATATGAAAGCAGTTTTCCAAAAAGTGTAGGTGGTGGTGTGTCAGCCAGTTTGTCCACTTCCCTGATGGCACATATCTAAGTGTCCCAATCCTTTGTTAGGGACCTAAGAAACTTGTCATTCAGTTCATAAGTACTGAAGACTCTTCCATATGTCATCAGTTCATTCACTATTCTGAAAAACTTTTTATAGTATTAAGCTATGCTGTCAGTTTTATTCTGCCTAAAGCTCTCATATTCCTGATTTAACATAGACTTTCTGTCCTCTCTAACTTCTTCTGTGCCTTCTATATAGACAATCAATGTATCCCATATTTCTTTTGAAGTTTTACAGTGCATAATATTCTGGAATGTTGAATCATCTATGGCGCTTACAATTATATTCCTAGCTCTTTTATCTAATGTAGCCACGATGATTTCATCCTTAGTCATCTCTGAATAACTCTTTGGAGTTTGAATGTTTGCATTAAGAACTCAAACCTTTATTGGGATGAAGGGGCCTTCCTGTAATGTGATATAAATTCTTGGATCAGATGCTTCCATAAATTGTCTGGCACTTTCTTTCCAATTTCCAAAAGATTCTTTCCTGCATATGGGCAATTTCATAGATCCAAATTCCTTTTGATTTTCACTTGAACTCATTTTTGTTATCTATTATTTGCCTTGGAGAAATCCTCTGACTGTTAGCTCAAATTTTGAGAAATCTCCCTCTGATACCACATGAAAGACTTTATTTCAAGAGCCTAAATACCTAGAGGGGTGGGGGTGAATAGGTTCTAATCTTTTGGTGTTTTTTTAATTTTTAGGCAAATAGTTATAAGACTTCTTTCAGCACAGATTAGTCAATCTACAGAAAATAAACAAATCACAGTAAACACCAGACTTATAGTGGTTCCCCAAGATATGGTTACATCCACTTTCCCCCTTCGCCTATCCAGCAGATAACTGGATTAAGCCTAACTTCCTTCCACTAGCTCAGATCCTCAAATCTTATAGTCTCAGAACCAAAGATGGTTCCTACACCTCAGACTTAACATAAGTCCTACCTCAGATTCTTCTCTAGAATCCATCCTCAGGCCTCAGCTCTACCTCAGCCTTTATAATTAGGCTTACAACTCAGACATTCCACAAGTCCTACCTCAGGCTGTAAGACCCCTTTTTTTCTTTCTAAACACCGGGGTCTTAGCCCAGAACTGCCGCTTTGCGGTGGCACCAACTCACGGGAAGGTCGCCACTACAAAACGCCAATTCTGCCGGCCCTTTTGGATCGCAGAATAGTAGCATAATAAGGTAAAAGCAAGTCCACATAACCACATATATATAAATAAATCTCCACAAAGGGAGAGTCTACGATAATAATAATAATCAGAGTACAAAAGGAGGGCTTGTGCCCAGTACATGTAATCCTCACTACAAGTCACTCGCGGAAGCAAAACTAAAACTAAACGTCACCGTAACTGTCGCTGAACCGAGAGCACCCAAGCTGGACTGGACCATCTCCACCGACTCCGTACTCTACTGGTGCTGCATCTCTGGGTGCTTCTTCCTTTTCGGCCTGCCGTCGTCGCCTCGCAATCCACGTCAGCGTCTATGTCTTCGGCCTCCTGGCTGCTGAGCTGGTGGGATCCCACCCATCAAGGGGCATTTAACCAGTGTATGTCCCGGCTGGTGACAATGGTAATACGGTCGCGGGGTCAACTCTATCAGAAACTGCAACACTCGTGACCCTTCCATATGGTACACCTAAAATGTTGTGGTTCGAAAACCGTTAGTCATAAAGACTAAGCCCTATCATCCCCTACCCCTTCCCCCATGTCTCCTAGGTACCGAGCGGAGAGGAAGAAAGGGAAGGATATGAAGGTGGAGAGTAAGTCAAAAGCCGGTAATAGCGGACCTATGCTAGCAATTCCATAGTAAACATGATAGAAGCAGAAAGTAGGAAATGTAACCTTAACTTATGCGCGGAAGCGCATAAGCCAAGAGATCTTTTGCAGGGCTCCCATCGTATAAAGTGTCCCATACCACTTATACGTTGGGGTGTCGGTTATCAAACATCAAGGAGTAGCGAGTATGTAAAAGCACAAGAAATATAACCATTGATTTATAGGGATTACCCCTGTAGATCAAGGGGTCGTTTTGCAGGGTCTATCGTATAAAACGTCCCATACCATCTTATACGATAGGTGGCAATGTTTATGCTATGACATGCAAATATGCTATGAAATTCACAAGCAAGTGCAACACACCCACCGACTCTATGCGCACAGACCTTCAGTTCCCCCTGTTCGGGCGGCTAGCTTCACCCCCAGGAACCTCCGTTGTGGCAAACGGAGACAGTGGGTCGGGCCCCCCACTAGGCGGGTAACCACACTACCAGGCCTAGCCCTTCCGTACGCCCCTAGAAGAACACAACCTAGAGTATTCGCGTACTAGTGCTGGCTGTACCCACCAGGCTTTATTTGGCTAAGTGTCCCACACCGCCGAGTCAACGTACCGCTGTCGGTGTGATCGATCGCCCAGTACCGATGACCCACCACTTTTATGCACATGCAATCATGACAATTATATTTTTACAAGTTCTCATGTTACCGAGCCTCCAGCTCTCTAGGCTACCAAGCATGTACCAAGTCCCCGAGCATCCAGCTCCCCGGACTTCCCAATCACAAACCAGACCACTATCATTACTAGTAGGCCCTTAGACCACGGACCTACTCTACCCATTCCATGGCAATTCTTCTTCCTAAGTGTACAAGTGTAGGCGTGAGGTAGAACTATTATTAGGGTTACTCTTGATCATTTTATTCCTATGAGTTAAGGTTAACCTTGGACTTCCCGAGGTTTACCCGGTGAAGGGCTCGCAGCGGTACTAGGAGCTATGATGGGGTGAATCCCAAAGCTCCCTTTCCAAGACACTTATTATAATTGATTGGTTCCCTTAACCCATTCCCTTCTCACATTACAGTGGGCTAATCCTAGGGTGACTTTGACTCTTCCTCTTCTCGGGGAGGACGATCTTTCGTCGTTCCCGCACGCCACTTAACCTTAACCAGTCTCACACTCTACTTATCCTGACTTCCAATAACGAACTTAATCTTAGCTTACCCTAACCAACCAGCAACCACCAAAATTCCGTTTCCCAAGTTCATTATTACTCAAGTTCAGTTGCCGTGGTTTTACTATATGCAGACCATCCTAAGGTACATGAGGAGTATAAGGGGAGGTACTCCAATTTGTCTTCCGAATCTCCAATAATATTTACTGGAGGTCTACCATGACATAATTAATCTAAATCCAAGGTTTCCAAATTTTCCTATTTATCGGGCATTTAATTTATTTATTCCAAGATTCCAAATGCCCTAGTATGAACATGAAGTGCAATAGTGAGCCAACAATAAATCATCATAAAATCAGTAAAAATCCTATGAGACATTTAAACAGCAATTCCAAGTTTTGAGAAATTTCAGAGGTGTTTAGGCCTACATTTCCTAATTTACCATTTTAGGCCACTTTTACTATATTATGAAGGAAGTACTGTAAATATATATCCAAAAATCCCAAGAAATTTATAGAAGCTTTATAGTGACCTAAAACCATCATAAACCAAGTACCATAATTTTCCTCCAACATTTGAACTCTGAATTTATTTTAATTCAAGATACTAATTCTCCTAACTTAATGAAGGAGGTACTGTTTTTAATCATCTAAAATTCTAGAGAAAATTACAGAGTGACTATCATAATTTGAAACACCCTCTGTCCCAATTTCATAATCTCAACAAAAATTATATCATGGCTATTTTGACAAGAAAATCCCTTTGCCCAAATTTTACCTGATTTGAAGCTCATTAGATAGCTTAATAATTCAAATTAAGGTTGGTGACCTAAACTAGGGTTAGGGTTTTAGGTGGGCTAAAGGTCTCCAAATACCCTAATGTTTTTACCAGAGGACTTTACTGGCCCTATGGTCCTCTCCACCAAATTTCAAGTCAGTCCAAGGTCATTTGACCCCATGACCTTCACAACCCTACAAATCCCCATTAAGGGACCTACCCTAGGGTTCTAGGGCTACCCTACACCAAACCACTTCAAACTCCCTTGGAAGGTGTGTCATGCCTTAAAAAGTCAGTGACCAAAATATCAGCCCCTGTTGAGGTGATATGGCCACTCAAATACCAAGGGGGTGTTTGATCCTAAATTATCCTATGAGGATCAACCTAGGGTTGGACACAAACCTAATCAAAACATCTCCAAATGAGATGAAATTTTTACCAGAACCTTATGTTACACCCAGGGACAACTCACCAAAATTTGGGAGGGTTTGGAAGTCATTTAGCCATCTAATTAAATTATGCTAGGATTATTAAATTTTGCTAAAAACTATAGAAAAACATTCTCCAAAAATTCTCATTTTTGGATAGAACTAGATATAGGTAAGATTAGGCCATACCCCAAATTTCAAGTCATTTTGATGACTGGATTGGAGAGGGGAATTTTCCTAAGGTCAATACAGCCCTATGGATATGCCTCACCAAAAAGTGTACTATGGTCCAACCAGGACTCCATATCGAGTGAAATCAATTTTAAATTAAACTAGACCTCAAGGGCTACATTTTCTATGTTGACCACTTTTTATGTTTCAGCCCCTACGGGCTATAATTTTCAGTTTTAACCAAGTGTAAGTAAAGGGAATTAATTCCTAACTATACATTATATGATATTATTAAATATTACTGTTCACCATCTTCTTCACACGAACCCGAACAGCATCAGAAAAACAAACGCCTCCTGTAGCTTTTCTAAAGCTATTTCCCGGCCACCCAGCCATCTCCCTGGCCGGCCACCACCACCACCTCTGTTGAGGTGTGGGCTACCGTCGGGCGGCGGCACGGCCGCCGGAGAGGTGGTTTCCGGCGAAACCGACCACCATTTATTTTTGAAAAAACATGGAAAAAACTCACTCAATCTTGCTCCTTTGAGCTCGACATCTCTCCTAAGTAATTTCTAAGATCTATCCATAGAAGAAAGAGTAGAGGAGGACCTTATTCGTGGTTTGGAGTCGAGCCGATCGTCGGGATGCTATATGTGCGGCGGTGGCGTCGTCGGAATTCTTCTACAGCAAGGTAGGAGGCTCGAAACTTCAGGTAAGGGCTGGGAAACTTCATCCTTGAGCCTAAGGGGCCTTTTTAAAGCAGCAAAAAGGAGGGAGGGGAAAGGTCTAACGCTTTTGGCCATTAATATTTCTCTTAATAACGTTTCGGTTATGATGTTGGGAAGAGGAAAAGATGGAAGATGAATTGGCTGATCCAGCTGGCGATTTCCTGTTGGACCTCACTCTCTCATTCTATTAAATAATTAGGGACGGAAACGGCCCATAAATATTCATGCTGTTCATTCCATAATCAGAATTGATTAAGACGTCGGTTACCGAAATTTAAAGTCTGGCTGACGTTTCGGCCTTGGTCATGGGCGTGACACATAGGTCACGGGCGTGACAGGCCCGGGTGGCCAGTTCTGGGTTTGACGATCGTCGAACTGAGATCGACGATCATCGAAGGGTGGTCACACCCTAGGTCACGGGCATGACACATGGGTCACGGGCGTGACAGGCCCGGGTGACCAAATTCTGGGTTCGACGACCGTCGAACTGAGGTCGACGATCGTCGAAGGGTGTTCACGCCCTAGGTCACGGGCGTGACACATGGGTCACGGGCGTGACAGTGTCATGAGGCAAATTCCGCGCTCGGCGATCGTCGCGCTGTGATCGACGATCGCCGAAGGGGTCACGCCCTTGGTCACGGGCGTGACAACTGGGTAACGGGCGTGACAGGGCCGGATTGAAAATTCTGCGCCCGACGATCATCTCCCTGAGATCGATAATCGTCGAAGGAGTCACGCCCTAGGTCACGGGCGCGACGTGTCGGTCACGGGCATGACGGGTCGGTCACAGGCGTGACCAACCCGTGACCCGAAATCTTGGTCGATTTATTTCAATTTTTGGGCTTCCTAGGGTTCTGTCACAACCAACCGACTCCTAGGGGTCTAGCCGGAAATGGGATGTTACAAATCCCAATAAACAAAACAAAGATTTCGTCCCCGAAATCAAGGTTAGGCCTACGGGACTCTAATCGGGAAAAGAAGCTTGTAACATCCCATGAGAATTGAAAGATAACATCTCTACGTTAGGTTTGCTGTGTGCAGTTTTGATTCTAAGACCAAATTCGTCCAACCGGCAAGGGATATACCCCAATAAACAAAGGATTAGCCCCTATTCTTGAAATTTCAGTCTTATTGGTTTAAAATAGGAATGCAAATTGATTGTCCAGAGGGGTTGTGAGGTATACCTGACCGAAAAGTGGAGTGCTCTGGTGGCAATCTCCAGCCTGTAAGCTAGGGCCCCGATTCGCTCCAGGATCCTGTAAGGGCCCATATACCTAGGACTGAGCTTCTTTCTCCGACCACGCACCCGTGAAACTCCACGCATGGGCCGGATCTTCAAAAAAAACCACTCGATCTCCCTCCTGAAACTCCACCTGACGATGCCGAACGTCATAATACTTAGCCTGTCTACCCTGCGCTTTTAACATCCTGTCTCTGATTGGTCTCATCTGAGCCTCGGCTTCTTCGACATAATCCGATCCGAATGCCTTCGGATCCTCGTCCTGAATCCAAGAAAGCGGGGTCCTTCATCTCCTTCCATACAAGGCTTCGTAAGGCGCCATCCTGATGCTGGACTGGTAGCTGTTGTTATAGGAGGACTTGATCAAGGGTAGAAGCTTCTCCCATGGTTCCCCGTGGCCCAAAATGCATAGCCTCAGAAGATCTTCCAGCGTTCGATCGGTGCGTTCTATCTGCCCATCCGTCTGGGGATGGGATGCAGTGCTGAAGGTCAATCGCGTGTCCTAGTGAGCATGCACGGATCTCCACTCTTGGAAGTGAACCAGCCATCCCGATCCGACACGATTGTCTTGGGCACCCCGTGGTATCGAACAAACTGCTCCACAAATCTCCGCACTAGTGCCCCCCCACAGAGTCATCCTTCTTGATCGGAATGAATCTGACCACCTTTGTCAAACGATCGATGATGACCCAAGTCGAGTCATTTCCCGTCCGTGATCGGGGAAGTCCATGAACAAAATCCATCGTGTTGTCCTCAAATTTCCACTCCGAGGGTACATGTTCTGAGATACATCATCCTTCTGATGATACAAGCTAGCGATTAAATCTTTACCTTCTCAGATATCCTGAATCTTGTTACCTGTCACCTAATTTCACGCGATAATAGTTAATTCTCATAATTATTCCGTCTTATTACCATGTCATTGTCTTGGTAACGCTACGGGTCATCATTCCAACCATGTTTGTTACGTCACTTTCCCTAAACTAGGTCCAAGGGAACCCAAGCCAATACTAGCTTGCCCAATAAACAAAAGTTTAGCCCCCAATAAACAAAAAATCAGCCCCTACCTATCTTGGGCTAAGTATCTTTGATATTACCCTGTTACATCTGTCCTAGCTGGGTGCACAATCCCTAGGGCATCAATCTTCGACTTGGGGTTCCACCCTGAAACTCGTTAATATACTCCATACTTTAAACTCTCTGAGTCACATCTACGACAACCTTATCCGGGTCAAAATGTTCCCAATCCCAAATGGGTATCTTCCGAACTCGAATTCCTATCCGACCCTCAGTTTTTGTCTCGGTGGTTTCCTCCAGGTAATTTTATTACCGGTATTGAGGGTTAAGACTACTTGTCTTTTACCATTCTGTTAATGTATTATTGGTCTCAATTCTCCTTAAGTAGTCTACCGCTTTGAATAATCCTTGATTGGGATAGTAGGGACACCTGAGTTTACGTCGTAGGTAGTCATCCCCGTGCTAAACTCCTCCTTTATTCTCATTGGGTATCTCCGCACCTTAACCAAGTTCATACCCATGGTCTATTTTGGACTAGGACATGCTAAAAGTCGTCATGGTTAGTAGTGAGTCCTAGTGGGCTGACTCTAACTCGTAGACTAGAGAATTATGTGAAATGTTCTTTGCAGCCAGAGGTGTTCCCTGCTGGGGGCAGGGTAGTTCACAGGCTACAAAGAAGGATTCCAATTAATGATGAAGTGGACTTTTACATGTGATTTCCCTTATGGGCACACCACTGCTTCCGCTGCTTAGTTTGTCCCCAAACTAAACTCGAGCGGGGGTGACCCAGGGTTAGTGGACTGCTACTTTTCCGATCGAGGTTTCCTCTGATACCACTTGTAAGACCCCCCCCTTTTTTTATTTCTAAACAGCGGGGTCTTAGCCCAGAACTGCCGCTTTGCGGTGGCACCAACTCACGGGAAGGTCGCCACTACAAAACGCCAATTCTGCCGGCCCTTTTCGATCGCAGAATAGTAGCATAATGAAGTAAAAGCAAGTCCACATAACCACATGTATATAAATAAATCTCCACGAAGGGAGAGTCCCCGATATTAATAATAATCAGAGTACAAAAGGAGGGCTTGTGCCCAGTACATGTAATGCTCACTACAAGTCACTCGCGGAAGCAAAACTAAAACTAAGCGTCACCGTAACTGTCACTGAACCGAGAGCACCCAAGCTGGACTGGCCCATCTCCACCGACTCCGTACTCCGCTGGTGCTGCATCTCTGGGTGCTTCTTCCTTTTCGGCCTGCCGTCGCCGCCTCGCAATCCACGTCTGCGTCTATGTCTTCGGCCTCCTGGCTGCTGAGCTGGTGGGATCCCACCCATCAAGGGGTATTTAACCCGTGTATGTCCTGGTTGGTGACAATGGTAACACGGTTGTGGGGTCAACTCTGTCAGAAACTGCAACACTCGTGACCCTTCAATATGGTACACCTAAAATGTTGTGGTTCGAAAACAGTTAGTCATAAAGACTAAGCCCTATCATCCCCTACCCCTTCCCCCATGGCTCCTAGGTACCGAGCGGAGAGGAAGAAAGGGAAGGATATGAAGGTGGAGAGTAAGTCAAAAGCAGGTGACAGCGGACCTATGCTAGCAATTCCATAGTAAACATGATAGAAACAGAAAGTAGGAAATGTAACCTTAACTTATGCGCGGAAGCGCATAAGCCAAGGGATCTTTTGCAGGGCTCCCATCGTATAAAGTGTGCCATATCACTTATACATTGGGGTGTCGGTTATCAAACAGCAAGGAGTAGCAAGTAAGTAAAAGCACAAGAAATATAACCATTGATTTTTAGGGATTACCCCTATAGATCAAGGGGTCGTTTTGCAGGGCCTATCGTATTAAACGTCCCATACCATCTTATACGATAGGTGGCAATGTTTATGCTATGACACGCAAATATGCTATGAAATGCACAAGCAAGTGCAACACACCCACCGACTCTATGCGCACAGACCTTCAGTTCCCCCCGTTCGGGCGGCTAGCTTCACCCCCAAGAACCTCCGTTGTGGCAAACGGAGACAGTGGGTCGGGCCCCCCACTCCTAGGCGGGTAACCACACTACCAGGCCTAGCCCTTCTGTACGCCCCTAGAAGAACACAACCTAGAGTATCCGCGTACTAGTGCTGGCTGTACCCACCAGGCTTTCTTTGGCTAAGTGTCCCACACCGCCGAGTCAACGTACCGCTGTCGGTGTGATCAATCGCCCAGTACCGATGACCCACCACTTTTATGCACATACAATCAAGACAATTATATTTTTACAAGTTCTCATGTTACCGAGCCTCCAGCTCTCTAGGCTACCAAGCATGTACCAAGTCCCCGAGCATCCAGCTCCCCAGACTTCCCAATCACAAACCAGACCACTATCATTACTAGTAGGCCCTTAGACCACGGACCTACTCTACCCATTCCATGACAATTCTTCTTCCTAAGTGTACAAGTGTAGGCGTGAGGTAGAACTATTATTAGGGTTACTCTTGATCATTTTATTCCTAAGATTTAAGGTTAACCTTGGACTTCCCGAGGTTTACCCGGTGAAGGGCTCGCAGCGGTACTAGGAGCTATGATGGGGTGAATCCCAAAGCTCCCTTTTCAAGGCATTTATTATAATTGATTGGTTCCCTTAACCCATTCCCTTCTCACATTATAGTGGGCTAATCCTAGGGTGACTTTGACTCTTCCTCTTCTCGGGGAGGACGATCTTTCGTCATTCCCGTACGCCACTTAACCTTAACAAGTCTCACACTCTACTTATCCTGACTTCCATTAACGAACTTAATCTTAGCTTGCCCTAACCAACCAGCAACTACCAAAATTCCATTTCCCAAGTTCATTATTACTCTAGTTCAGTTTCCGTGGTTTTACTATATGCAGATCATCCTAAGGTACATGAGGAGTATAAGGGGAGGTACTCCAATTTATCTTCCGAATCTCCTATAATATTTACTGGAGGTCTACCATGACATAATTAATCTAAATCCAAGGTTTCCAAATTTTCCTATTTATCGGGCATTTAATTTAATTATTCCAAGATTCCAAATGCCCTAGTATGAACATGAAGTGCAATAGTGAGCCAACAATAAATCATCATAAAATCATTAAAAATCCTATGAGACATTTAAACAACAATTCCAAGTTTTGAGAAATTTCAGAGGTGTTTAGGCCTACAGGTCCTAATTTAACATTTTAGGCCACTTTTACTTTATTATGAAGGAAGTACTGTAAATATATATCAAAAAATCCCAAGAAATTTATAGAAGCTTTATAGTGATTTAAAACGATCATAAACCAAGCACCATAATTTTTTCCAACATTTGAACTCTGAATTTATTTTAATTCATGATACTAATTCTCCTAACATAATGAAGGAGGTATTTTTTTTAATCATCTAAAATTCCAGAGAAAATTACAGGGTGACTATCATAATTTGAAACACCCTTTGTCCCAATTTCATAATTTTACAAATAGTAATTGGACATTATTTGTATTTTTGACTACATATCACAATTAGTACACTAAAGAATAAAGTACCCAAAATAATCAGATAAAATTTCCAAGAAAATTACATAAGGAATATCATGCTATAATTTGCACTCATCCAAGATTTCATAACATTCCAGTGCATAGAAATTCCAAAATAAGCAAGATAAATATCTAGGGCATAATTTGAGTTGTAAATGAAGTACTGTATAAATTTGCCAAAAAATCTCAACAAAAATTATATCATGGCTATTTTGACCAGAAAATCCCTTTGCCCAAATTTTACCTGATTTGAAGTTCATTAGATAGCTTAATAATTCAAATTAAAGTTGGTGACCTAAACTAGGGTTAGGGTTTTAGGTGGGCTAAAGGTCTCCAAATACCCTAATGTTTTTACCAGTGGACTTTGCTGGCCCTATTGTCCTCTCCACCAAATTTCATGTCAGTCCAAGGTCATTTGACCCCATGACCTTCACAACCCTACAAATCCCCATTAAGGGACCTACCCTAGGGTTCTAGGGCTACCCTACACCAAACCACTCCAAACTCCCTTGGAAGGTGTGTCATGCCTTAAAAAGTTAGTGACCAAAATATCAGCCCCTGTTGAGGTGATATGGCCACTCAAATACCAAGGGGGTGTTTGATCCTAAATTATCCTATGAGGATCAACCTAGGGTTGGACACAAACCTAATCAAAACATCTCCAAATGAGATGAAATTTTTACCAGAACCTTATGTTACACCCAACGACCACTCACCAAAATTTGGGAGGGTTTGGAAGTCATTTATCCATCTAATTAAATTATGCTAGGAATATTAAATTTTGCTAAAAACTATAGAAAAACATTCTCTAAAAATTCTCATTTTTGGATTGCACTTAGATATAAGTAATTTTAGGCCACACCCCAAATTTCAAGTCATTTTGATGACTGGATTGGAGTGGGGAATTTTCCTAATGTCAATACAGCCCTATGGATAAGCCTCACCAATAAGTGTGCTATGGTCCAACCAGGACTCCAAATCAAGTGAAATCAATTTTAAATTAAACTAGACCTCAAGGGCTACATTTTCTATGTTGATCACTTTTTACGTTTCAGCCCCTACAGGCTATAATTTTCAGTTTTAACCAAGTGTAAGTAAAGGGAATTAATTCCTAACTATACATTATATGATATTATTAAATATTACTATTCACCATCTTCTTCACCCGAACCCGAACAGCATCATAAAAACAAACGCCTCCTGTAGCTTTTCTAAAGCTATTTCCCAGCCACCCAGCCATCTCCCTGGCCGGCCACCACCACCACCACCTATGTTAAGGTGTGGGCTACCATCGGGCGGCGGCACGGCCGCCGGAGAGGTGGTTTCCGGCGAACTCGACCACCATTTATTTTTGAAAAAACATGGAAAAAACTCACTCAATCTTGCTCCTTTGAGCTCGACATCTCTCCTAAGTAATTTCTAAGATCTATCCATAGAAGAAAGAGTAGAGGAGGACCTTATTCGCGGTTTGGAGGTGAGCCGATCGTCGGGATGCTATATGCGCGGCGGTGGCGTCGTCAAAATTCTTCTACAGCAAGGTAGGAGGCTCGAAACTTCAGGTAAGGGCTGGGAAACTTCATCCTTGAGCCTAAGGGGCCTTTTTAAAGCAGAAAAAAGGAGGGAGGGGAAAGGTCTAACGCTTTTGGCCATTAATATTTCTCTTAATAACGTTTCGGTTATGATGTTGGGAAGAGGAAAAGATGGAAGATGAATTGGCTGATCCAGCTGGCGATTTCCTGTTGGACCTCACTCTCTCATTCTATTAAATAATTAGGGACGGAAACGGCCCATAAATATTCATGCTGTTCATTCCATAATCAGAATTGATTAAGACGTCGGTTACCGAAATTTAAAGTCTGGCTGACGTTTCGGCCTTGGTCATGGGCGTGACACATAGGTCACGGGCGTGACAGGCCCGGGTGGCCAGTTCTGGGTTTGACGATCGTCGAACTGAGATCGACGATCATCGAAGGGTGGTCACACCCTAGGTCACGGGCATGACACATGGGTCACGGGCGTGACAGGCCCGGGTGACCAAATTCTGGGTTCGACGACCGTCGAACTGAGGTCGACGATCGTCGAAGGGTGTTCACGCCCTAGGTCACGGGCGTGACACATGGGTCACGGGCGTGACAGTGTCATGAGGCAAATTCCGCGCTCGGCGATCGTCGTGCTGAGATCGACGATCGCCGAAGGGGTCATGCCCTTGTTCACGGGCATTACAACTGGGTCACGGGCGTGACAGGGCTGGGTTGAAAATTCTGCGCCTGACGATCATCTCCCTGAGATCGACGATCGTCGAAGGAGTCACGCCCTAGGTCACGGGCGTGATGGGTCGGTCACGGGCGTGACCAACCCGTGACCCGAAATCTTGGTCGATTTATTTCAATTTTTGGGCTTCTTAGGGTTCTGTCACAACCAACCGACTCCTAGGGGTCTAGCCGGAAATGGGATGTTACACAAGCACACAGCCCTACCTCAGCCTTTATAATTTTAGGCTTACAATCTCAGATCTAACAGAAGATCCTACAAGAATTTATGAGTAAAGAGTAACTGAAAACTTCACCAGCTAGATTTCTCTATTGATGTAGTCTTCTTGATCAGTTCTTGGATTGACTGAACCTTCTGAACCAACCTAACTTAGCTTTTCAAAGCTTCTTGATTTTAACAAAATAAGTTGGATCTTCTCTGTTTATGAAGATGATCTTCAATCAGCTTCTTCCTTAAATTCAGATAGAACTCTGAATCTTTCTTGCAGACAGCCCTTGATCTGTCAGAATTCTTCTTATAGATGCCTCACGTTGTTGTTCTATCTGTTATCATTTCCGATCTGTCTCTTATATAGAGCTTGCTTCATGGTTACCAGCTTATCCAGTTTATTCCAAACTTCTGATAGTTCTGACAATGGGGTCAGACCGGCTAGTTATGATAATTGTCAAGTCACCAGTCACATCACTAGGTTCTTCAATGTCTTTTCAACTCAGCATACAACACTCAGCAGACTGCTTCACATGTGTCGACACATATAGACTAAGTGTCGACACAGGTCTTCATGGTGTCGACACAATTACTCCAAGTGTCTACATAGTCATACTTCTGCTTCTCGACACTGCTTATGTTGTGTATGTTGACACAAGTCCTATGTGTCGACACAGCAGCATCTTGTCTCGACATTTCTGTTAAAGATAGTTGGTGTTGAGTGTTTGTCAAATGGCATTGAGTGTTTGTCGACACAAGTCCTATATATCGACACAATTACTTTTGAACTCGATACAGCTTTTTGAGAGTTGGTGTGTCGACACAAGTCCTGTGTGTCGACACAATTTCTTCAAGTGTCGACATATCTCGTTAATGTCGACATAGCTTCAGTTTTAAGTGTCGACACAAGTCCTTCTTCAGATTTCGACATATTTCTAGATGTCGACACAACTGCTTCTTTAGGTGTCGACAAAACTCTGAGTGTCGACACAGCTTCTTTATAAGTGTCGACATAAATTCTGGGTGTCGACACAACTTCCCTGAGTGTCGACACAATTTGCCTGTGTGTCGACACAGCTTGCCTGAGTGTCGACACATGTTTCCTGAGTGTCGACACAGTTTTTTCATAAGTGTCGACACTTGTACTTAGAAAATTTTCCTTCAAATACTTAATCCTGCACAATGAAACTTAAACTCCTATCAAATACAAATTTATGCAAATCATTGACTAAGTTGTGGCTTCTCCAAATCTAGTACACATTTTCAAATGTACCCAACAATTTCTTCTGCATATAGTAATTTGATGAATTTAGGGTAGAGATGTAGGTCTCATATGGGGTGGTAACAAAGCTGGTGCACATAAATTTTGTGGAGACTAAATGAGGTCACCCATAAGGCCAAGTGATTGGTATCCTGAATACCAAGGTAACAAAGCTGAGCATGGGGCTTGTAAAGACCCATCCCCTTACTAAGGAGGTTACCAAGTCTTATGCCCCGAACCACAACCTTAAGGTGACACTAACACATGGGATAGTTGACATCGCAATATGTTTATCTTGCCAGCATGTACGATCATTTACCTATAGGACAATTGAGAATAGAAGTACACCAAAAAGCTAGCAAGTCCACAAGTCACGGTAATAACATCATATATATATATATAATGAAAAGGTACAACAGTTCACAATGAGTACAAAAAGAGAGAAAGGCTTATGCATCTACATGCCAAAAAAATGAATAGTAAATATCTCTCTCTGACAACAACACTATGGGAAAGCAAACTCTAAATAAGCACACTCGTCATCACCTGACGCTGAGCTATGGTAGTATTACGTGGTATCTGCTCCTCAAGTCCTGCCACCTCATCCTGCTGGTCTTATTGGTGCTCAAGCTCCTCGAGCTCCTAAAATGATATGGTCACAACCGTCCGTTAGTCAAAAGACTAAGACATTTTGTGCTCGCCTCACCCCGGTGACTCCTAGGCACCGAGCAGGAGGACGAAAGCGGAGGAAAATGAAGAATTATGAAAATGTAAGCAGGTGATGGTGGATCCATTCTATCATGGATATATTTCTAACTGTTATGTCATTACATTAGATGTTATATATTTATAGCACAAGTAATGTAAGTAAAGTAGTACTAAAAGAAGTGTAGTAAGTAAAATAGTACTGAAAAGAAGTGCAGTAAGTAAAGTAAAGAAAATGAGAAGAAAGTAAACTATCTACTGCTACACTAACATCACAGGAGTACCTTAACTTATATGAATGCAGAAACAAACTTATTATTTATGGTGTCAAGAATTATAACTTATCATATAAAAGTGCCCATACTAATTTATATGATAAGGATCTATAATGTGTATGATCTAGGTATGTATGTATGCTATGATATGTTATGCGGTTTATGGTTCATATAAGTGCAACTCACACACACAAATCTGAGATCACAGACCTTTAGTTACCGCCTTTTGGAATTAACTGAACTCTCTGGTACCACCATTGTGGCTACGACAGCAATGGAGCAGTCGTATCCACTTCCTGGGTAAGTATACACAATACAAAGCCTAGACCCTTCATATGCCTCTGAACACGTCCGAGGTGCACTCTAGAGTCTATGTGTACTAATTTGCTGGAAAATACACAAATCTTTTTGGTCGGGTGTGCATTTTTGGGGATCGTCCTTCAGACCGCAGTATAAACAACCCACTGGTCCCTCAACCCTCACACCTCACCTGAGTCACCGTACTACAGTCGGTGTGACGACTGGCTAGTTCCGCATGACCCGCCACTAATATGTTCTTTGCACATGCAGGTTATTTTGAAACCCAAGCCTCAAGCTCGTAGGACCAAACCGTCCTGAAGTAACCAACCGAGCCTCCAGCTTGCAGGACTCAACTCGTCCTGGTATCAAAAATCTGAGCCTCCAGCTCGCGGGACTAAACATGTCCTGTATCCAAACATCTGAGCCTCCAGCTTACAGGACTAAACCCATCATATATCTAAACATCCGAGCCTCAAACTCGCCGGACAAAACCCGTCCTATATCCAAACATCCGAGCCTCCAGCTCGCAGTATTAAACTCATCATGTATCCTTATCTTATTCTCCATCTCACAGGACTAAACCCGTCCTAAATTCCAACAAACCTATACGTATGAGTTTTTTACATCGTTCCCAGATGTGTAGTAATCGGCAAGCGCACCAGTCACACAAGTAATAATATGTGGGAATAAATCCTCGAGTGTTGGTTTCTTGAGGAATGCAATTAGCATAGATCGGTCTAAGTCAGAAAATATTGTTATAAGGGTTATACTTACAAAATATTAAAAAGAGGGCTTGAGAGATTGTGTTTTCTTGATCTAATAAACTAATAAGGACTATGCGGGTCGAAGGCACCACTTCACAAGGTGAGATGAGTGTATCGTCCGTGATGCCAAACTTTGGTTGGGCGAGTGGACGGAAAGTTAATGGATGGAAATGTTCGTGCGTGGAGTGTAATGGGAAAAAGCACATGTATGGTGTGGATGTGGAGTGGGCGAGGCGCATTCACAATACACAACTCGACAGTAAAAGGCAACTATAACAGTTGAATATGAAATCTTACAACATTATAGTTCATTACAATTTCTATTATCCCATACAATAAAGAAAGAGAAGGAGGAGTAAACCAATAGATGTTGAAGGTCCACCGCAAGTTGTGGCCGGAATAGCGAGTTGTCAATCCGCTTCCGAGCTTAGTTCGAGGAGTCTTCTGGTACAAATGAGCTGTCACCTCGAAGGCCTTTGAGTCCTTTCTCTAAGTCGTCTTCTTCTTCTCCACTTCAAGTGGAAAGCTTGGAGTTGAGGTCATCAATGGCCGGGAGCTTCGTCGGAAGGTTCAGAAAGCTTCGAAATCGCCGGCGATGGACTCCAGATGGAAGGGATGAAGATGGAGATGGATGGAGCAGCTGGAAGGTGGAACGGCGGATTGGCGGCAAGTCCCGATTGCAAAATCGTTCCCTAATTCGCGGAATGATCTAATTTATAGAAGCAGATTTTAAATACCGCGCACGGTCATCGGCTCACGACCAGTGGTCGTGCGCCCTGATGTCGGCGCCCGTACGGCAGCAACCTATAGAACCTGCAATAAAAATAAAAGCTTTCGCATGAGCAAAGGCGCGCGATCGGTGATCGTGCGAGGCATGGTCAGTGCTCGTGAAATAGCGGAGATAGGGATGGCATAGAAAGGGTCATGAACGCGTACGATCGGCAGCGCACGATCGATGATCGTGCGAAGCAAAGCTGGTGATCGTGCAATAGCCTGAGACAGGGATGGTAAAAATCTGGCATGACATCGCACGATCGATGATCTTGCGCCAAAGGTGTTTCTGGTCGTGTGTGGGTTAAAACGCATGACCATTTACTCCTTTGCATAAAAGATGCCAAGCACTCTCCCGGACGCCCACGCGATCCCCGAACCTGGAGAAAAACCAATTGCGCAGTCGAAGATGGTGTTCAACGATATAATGAAACTACAAACACCACAATGCATGCAGAATGAGCTATGAAATAAGTAAATGCATGAAAATGGTCTAAAACAGTGCACTAAGCGTAGAATGATGTAGTGAACCAAAAGAGGTGATAATGACACTAAAAGGAAGTGAAATGACATGAAAATTGGCCCAGATGAGTCCGAAATAAGGTATAAAATTTGGACTCATCACACCCCCAGACTTAACTGTTTGTGCATCCCGAGCAAACACAAGCTAAGAAGGTAAGGAAAATAATCTAGCTTACATGGAAATTGAAATACGTAGTACCATGCGAAGTCGTAAGCTCGCGTGCATAAAAATACAATAGAAGAAATTTCTAAGTATGCGAAAGTAGTTTCTATTTTTCACAATGCGTATCAAAATTTTATTACTACTCAAAAATGGAATCACTGTGAATCATCCGGTCACACATAGGAAGAAAGTAGACTTGCCACTAAGGTGAGCTTTGCCAAAGATCGGGGCTCAAGATCACCTCCAAATGAATCCACCAATGTCGGGGACCATATGCTTGCCCGTTCACACTCTCTCCACAGCACTAGTTTGACTCGAGCGTGAATCCGTAGGACTTTAGGATAAGTATGAGGCTTGGGTTACGGTGAGGAAAACAATGATAAACAGAAAGGCTAAACACCTAACCCCAATGAGCTTATTAAAAAGATATCCTCCGCTAATCCAAACTATAAACAAGTACACCACACCCCCGGACTTAATTTTTACAACATGGGTGTGTACACCGCCTACTCCAAATCCAAATCATCTCAAATAAATAATTCAATTAAACTTTTTTTTTCTTTTCAACTTTTCTTTTCCATAAAAATTTTTCCTTTTTTACATATTCTTTATTTTTACATTTTAAGCACAAATAAAAGTGAGAGCACGACCACCTTTTCACAAGAATAGAACCACATCAACACCCCAACATGAAAATATAAACTCTAAAGCTCGACTTGGGTGTACGACTAGGATTGGCTTTGAGGCTTTGGTGAGAAATAGTGGAGTTGAATCAAAAGGAGTGGGTAGGCACAACGGGGCTTAGCGAGGGCTGCATTAGGAATGGTACAAAGCTCAACTAGGCAAAAATTATGGCCTACATCACACTCACGCTATACTAACCATGCACCAATGCTTCGAGAGTAGCTTGGGGCAAGTTCTTAGCCACCGAGAAAGATAATCCTTCCTCCTGACTCGAGCAAAACGAGTCTAGTGACAGCTATACACATCCCTACATTACTGTTTGATTCACACAACTTTTGAGTAGAATAAAAAGATCTTTACGCAAAGAAAAAAAAATAAAAAGCTATAAGCATAAAGAAAAATTAATTCTACACAAATTTCTACACAAGATTAGAGAAGTTGACTAGAAACATAGCAAGGTCAACATTTTACTCTTTCTCACAATCCTAAGTCAGCACAATAATTTTCCTAAATCTAACAAAGATACGGGTATAACTCACAGCATGCAAAAAGCTAAGCACGTGCTCAAGTGGGTGTAGTGGTTTTCTACAGGATTCTACAATAATAAAGTACATAATAAAAGGCTACTGGCATGCAACTAAGGTTCTCGTGGAGTGCATAGCTGGTTCTTCCCCCAGACTTGAATGAAAATGCAGACAAGATTGATAATTGGACATTTAAAATTGACATAAGAGCTGAAAGGAAAGAGTACCTATGCTCAATAAATGAGCATACCAGCAGAAACGCGAAAAATCCGGCGGCGGTTGCTGCATTGCACAAATGCTGGACCTGCAAATCAGGTCAACCACAACAAGAGAAATACATGGGACATAGCCAAAAAAAATATAAAGAAGTAAAATAGAAACACAAAGCAGGACCAGATGGTCCAAACATGGGTTGTCTCCCGAAAAGCCCTTTTGTTTACTGTCCTTAAGGTGGACCAAATACCAGTATTAGCAGCTATAATAAGTGTTCTTTGAAGTTTTAAGCAAGAAATAAATACAGCAGAATAAAGTTCCAAAAATAGCGAAGGAATATGGAGAAGAAATCAGCTATAAGCGAATTTATGGTAAGTTTCTCCGGTGGGGTGCGAGGGGGCGGCAGATTGTCGTTTTGCATCGGGGGAAGGGGGTATCCCCTTGCTCCGATTGTACACTTCCTTGCACCGGAAGGCAGCGTAGCGCTTTTCGCGTAAATGCTTTGCCTCCTTAAATTTCTCCACTGTGGGAGACTTCCAATTGATGCAACCAGCGGGTGTTCCTGTTTTAGCGGTTGGTGGTGTCCTTTCCGGCACCGCGACGGCAACCGGATCTGCCCAAGTTATAGATCGTTTAACAAAGTTATCAGCTGAGTTATACAAATAATTGACTAAGGATTTCTCCCGGATAAAACTCGGTTTGCCATGCTCAAAAACAGAGCTGGCTAGAAGTAGAAAGGCAGCATTAGCTTTGGTGCACCCGGTCTTCTCTTCGACCAATAGCTCTTTATTTTCATCAATCTCCTAGAAGAGTCCCTTTTTTGTCTTCTCATCCGGGCGTGCTTCTTCCGATGTTGGGGGTCTTGAATCTATCTTCGAATTTGTGACACTCAGAGATTTGTTATTTTGTATGGGAGAGGGATGTACGGATGTGTTATCATGGGCGGAATCATCGGCTGGCCAAGTGACGAGTCCTTTGGAGAAGTCGAGGGATGTGTCGTTGGCCGTCAGGAATGGGACTCCCAATATAGGAATAGGGTTATTTTCCTTTGGTCCCAAAACCTGGAAGTCAGTGGTTATACTTTTTCCGTTGACCTCGATTTACACTTCCCGTACACCTCCCTCGGTGTCAACCAAATTTCCATTAGCTAAGATGAGCGACTTCCAGTTTTTCGTGTCGACTTGTAGGTGCATCTTCGCAACATCTTGCAGGGTGAGGATGTTGTTGGACGCCCCGGAGTTACATAATGCGGGGGTTTCAAAATTGTTTATTTTACAATTTATGACAAGTTTGTTGACTTTTCCAAAATTTTCCTCCCCGAGTCTCTTACCTTGTTCATGGGGGTTCTTTTCGGTGTTACTACGTAAGGTGCCCTGGGTGCGCTCTGAAACCACTTGGGCCAATTGACCCAATTGTGCCTCCAGTTTGTGCATTGAGGCGGCTTGATTTGTCATATTGGTTTGGGAAATTTCAACGAATTTCTCGAACATCTCTTCCAAAGAATTTTTTTTACGGCGGGGGGCCCTTTGAAATAATTCGGTTGAGGCGGCCGCGGTTGGCTTCCAGAGGCATACGCATCATTTTTATGCTACCCCAGGTGCCATCTTTGGCCAGAAGCATTTGGATTTGAAGAAAATTTGGGGTGGTTTCTCACCCCCGGGTTGTATGAGTTTCCATAAGGCACTCCCGTATTTTGATTCGCTACAAAATTAACAGATTCATTAAGAAAAGAAGATTCGTTTGATACCTCAACTCCTAGGCATTCGAAGCTGTGGTGGTTGGTGCTTCCGCAACCTTAGCATGATATTTCCATCACTAGGGCGGTGGCGGCAGGCTTAGGGATATCCACGGCAAATACTCCGCTTGTTCTTCATGGAATGTTTCTTCCGGCGGTCCAGTAAGCATTGTGGGTAGCGGTGTGTTGTTAGATTCTCAGTGCATCTTCTGGAGTAAGGTTCATAATTGTTCCTCCGGAGGCGGAATCGATCATGGCTCGGTGTTGGGGTTCAATAGAGAAGTAGAAACTTTCGACGAGATTCCACGTTTGGAATCCATGGTTAGGGCACTTCCTCGGCAGCTCGTTGAAACGCTCCCAAACTTTGGCTAAACTTTCTTGATCGGCTTGTCGGAAGTTGGCAAATGCTCGCCTCATGCTCATGATCCGATCTACCAGGTTGAACTTGGCTAGAAATTTTGTGGTCAAAGCCTCCAAGGTGGTGGCTGTTCCAGGTGGGAGAGAGTGAAGCCACGTCTTGGCTTTGTCCCTTAATGAAAAAGGGAAGAGGCGGAGATTGACTGTTTCATCCGGGATTCAAGCGTAGCGGAATGTGGCGCAAATTTCTGAGAATTCTGCAAGGTTAAGATGGGCGTCTTAAGTGGCCATTCCTGAGAACTGAGCATTGTTCCGAATGATATTCAAGATAGTTGGTTTAATCTCGAACTGTTGGATGGTGATAGCAGGTCCGATACCGGGGTATATGCTCCCGACGGTAGGTGTAGTGTAATCCCTCATAGTGCGGACCTGGGGAGTGTTCACTTCATTTTCGTCGCAATTTCGGTCACCAGGAGGTATCCCTCCAACTCGGTTGCCGGCATCGATATTCAGCTGGTCTCCCATTGGAGCTAAAGTGATGGCTGTGGTGCGTCTTCGCGCTAAGATAGTACGTACGATCTCTGGGTCGTAAGCTACAAGATCTCTTGTGGCTCGACCCTGCATTCACAGTGACAAACTACACAAGGAAACAACAATCAAAAACAATAACACTTATAACAATATTCTCAGTCATCCTGAGTCGCTCTATAGTTATATTCCTCGGCAACGGCGCCAAAAACTTGATGCGTGGTAATCGACAAGCGCATCGGTCGCACAAGTAATAATATGTGGGAATAAATCCTCGAGTGTCGGTCTCTTGAGGAATGCAATTAGCATAGAGCGGTCTAAGTCAGAAAATATTGTTATAAGGGTTATACTTACAAAAGATTAAAAAGAGGGCTTGAGAGATGGTGTTTTCTTGATCTAATAAACTAATTAGGACTATGCGGGTCGAAGGCACTGCTTCACAAGGTGAGATGAGTGTATCGGCCGTGATGCCGAACTTCGGTTGGGCGAGTGGACGGAAAGTTAATGGATGGAAATGTTCGTGCGTGGAGTGTAATGGGAAAAGCACATGTATGGTGTGGGTGTGGAGTGGGCGAGGCGCATTCACAACACACAACTCGACAGCAAAAGACAACTATAATAGTTCAATACAAAATCATACAACATTATAGTTCAATACAATTCTTGTTATCCCATACAATGAAGAAAGAGAAGGAGGAGTAAACCAATAGATGTTGAAGGTCCACCACAAGTTGTGGCTGGAATAGAGAGTTGTCAATCCTCTTCCGGGCTCAGTCCGAGGAGGCTTCAGGTACCAACGAGCTTTCACCTTGAAGGCCTTTGAGTCCGTTCTCTAGGTCGTCTTCTTTTTCTCCACTTTCAGTGGAAAGCTTGGAGTTGACATCATCAATGGCCGGGAGCTTCGCCGGAAGGTTCAGAAAGCTTCAGAATCGCCGGCGATGGACTCCTGATGGAAGGGATGAAGATGGAGATGGATAGAGCAGCTGGAAAGTGGAATGGCGGATTGGCGGAAAGTCACGATTGTAAAATCGTGCCCTTATTCGTGGAATGATCCAATTTATAGAAGCAGATTTTAAATACTGCGCATGGTCATCGGCGCACGACTGGTGGTGGTGCGCCCTGATGTCGGCGCCCGTTCGGCAGCAACCTGTAGAACCTGCAATAAAAATAAAAGCTTGCGAATGAGCAAAGGCGCACTATCGGTGATCGTGCGAGGCATTGTCAGTGCTCGTGCGATAGCGGGGACAGGGATGGCATAGAAACGGTCGTGAACGCGCACGATTGGTATCGCACGATCGATGATCATGCAAGGCAAAGCTGGTGATCGTGCGATAGCCCGAGATAGGGATGGTAAAAATCTGGCATGACCACGCACGATCGATGATCGTGCGCCAAATGTTTTTCTGGTCGTGCGTGGGTTAAAACGCACGACCAATGACTCCTTTGCATAAAAAGATGCCAAGCACTATCATGGATGCCCACGCGATCCCCGAACCTGCAGGAAAACCAATTGCGTTGTCGAATATGGTGTTCAACGATACAATGAAACTACAAACACCACAAAGCATGCGGAATGAGCTATGAAATAAGTAAATGCCGTGAAATGTGCTAAAACAGTGCACTAAGCCTAAAATGATGCAGTGAACCAAAAGTGGTGATAATGTCACTAAAAGGAAGTGCAATGACATGAAAATGAGCTCAGATGAGTCTGTAATCAGGTATAAATTATGGACTCATCATTCCCTTAACTTATTAGACTACTCTTGTCTAATTCTTGTTATACATAGTAGTTTAGGGTTAATCGTTAGACAACACTGGGCATGCCCATTGAAGGGCTTTTGAGGGCACTAGGAACTACGATGGTCTGAAGCCCAATGCTCCCTTTTCTTAAGGACACTTACTTATATTAATCTCTACCCATTATTAATACCCCAATCTCGTTATTACTCTTGAGTAAACCTAATGACTTAAAGTACTGATTGGGAGAGCGACGATCTCTCATAGAGTCCCGTTATAGTTATTCTCCTTGTGGCTTGCACTCTATCACTCATTACTATTTAGTGATATACTCGTGACTCCAAGCAGGGTTTCAACTTCCCAATACATCTCTCAATCCAACAAACTATCATTTCCCTGTGGGTCCTAGTGTTACACGTCACTTTTAACTAAGTGCATCCCATGATATAATTCTAACCCGTATGAGATGACTTCCAAGTCCTTAGGCCAAAGGCCCCCAAATATTTATTATGGGTTTGTCAAGTGTATGAAGTTGACCATTTAGAATTTCAACCTTTTTCTAAGTATTTAGGACAATAAATTAAATCATTTAATTAGGTGACCAAGGTCACTTTGAACATGAACTACAATATCCAATGGTCCATTATGTCTAGATAATTTATCTAAAGTTCATCTAGGTTAAAAATAGTTGTTCACCAAAGATGCTAATTTTTCCACTTGATTTACCTTTCATTTTCTATTTATGATTATAATCACAATTATTCCATTTTCCAAATGAAGTACCTAAAATATTAACCTAAAAATTCATAGAAAATTAATGGTGATTAACATTGTCATAATAGCTCTCAAAATAGAATTTAATACTCCTAGACAGTGATTTGACCTAAAACAATTACATGTGAACATTATTACAAAAATGCCACTACTAAGGTTTTCAACATAATTAATAATCCAAATATTCTTAGAAAAATTCATAGGGGTTTATATCACAGAAATAAGAGACTATACATTTTTCCATAATTTTCAAAACATTATTACTCCTACTTTTAATTTAAATTTAAAAAGGTTAAAATTGTAAATTACAAAATACAGAAGTTATAATTCTCAGACAAGCTCATAACTTTTTCCAAAAGCGTGAAATGTCCTATTAGGGCTTAAAAAAACTTTGGAATTTTCTAAGGAGAGTAGTCCCATTTCTCATTTTTAATTCTAAATGAGCTAATTTTCCAATAATTCAATTTAATGGGATTTTTGATCCCAAAAATCTCAATCTTTCTATGGGAGGTATATTTCATCCCTATGAGCCTCTAACTAATATACCATGGACATGCATTGGGCCTAACAAGCCAATTTCCCATTTTCCAATTTTTACAATTGGCACTCCATTTACAAAACTACCTCCACAACATATGTTGGATTTCCTCAACCTACAGAGGTCCAACTAGTCTAAAACTTTTACCAAGATCATATGATGACACTAGCACAATTCCACCCAAATTTAGGGGTATTTGGAGTTGTAAAACTCCCTAGATTACAAATATTTAATAAATTATTTTTTGAATAAAACTATAATAAATTGTCCTCCAAAAAGACTCATTTTTTGACATAGTCTAAGTATGGTAAACACGCATGTTTGACCTAAATTTCATTGCATGAGGATTTTTTGATTAGCCTAGGAAACCATTTGAAGTTCTGCCCTAGTATATGAGCAGTCCTAGGAGAATGACCCTATAGTGAGCTATAATGCTCCATATTGCATGTTTAGGATGTCAAAGCAAAGGTATGACCTAGGTCTACATTTTCTATTTGAAAGTTTCCTCTGAATATGCCTCTATAAGTTCCAAAATTATCATGCAAGTGGCTATTTAACATGTGACAGAAATACACATAATAATAATACTATGCTATAGTTTATAAGATTTAAATCAACGACATCCATGCATCTTCCTCATCCAGCCGACGATTCAGATTAACCCCGCCTGCAGCAACTTTAAATATTTTTTCCCGGCTACTAGGTGTAACATCCCATGTTACTTCTAGACCCCCCAACTTAGATTGGGTTAGGCATGTGGTGAGTTAGGGGGGATTAGCTAGGTTTGACCCTAGGTGGTGAGTTGTAATCAGGTGGGGCCCACTATAGGGCCAAGTCAAACTAGGTCAAACTAGACTAAATGAGGACACTAGCCACACCATGATCCCCACCACACTGCCCTAACCCTAATTACAATCTAAGTGGACCCAAGGTCATGCCCTAGGTCAACACTTTGACCATAGTTGACCCAGGTAAACCTTGGATCTAAAGTGGTAAAACCCCACACTCATGAGCCCAATTAGATCAAGTAGGGCATCACCATGACCCAAGCCATGTTGGGTGATGATTTAGACCTCATGACCACTAGGTGGGGTCAACCCACTCACCCATTTGACCAAGTCAACCCTAAGGTCAAACTTGGTCAACCTTAAGCCTAATTAAGGGTAATTGAAGACCAAGCCCATTCCCAGTGGGCTAAGACCATCACCATGGCCCAATCCATGTTAGGTGATGACATGGAGTCCATGGCCATCATGTGGGGTCAGCCCACTCATCAAGTTGACCAAGTCAACCTAAAAGTCAACAAGTCAACATTTTACCCTAAAGAAGAAAGATGTGAGCCCAAGTCATTTCCCATGGGCCAAGCCCACCAAATTTGGCCCATGACCAGCCAAGTGGCCAATGACCAGCCCTACCCCCCTGGTTGTGGAGAGAGAATGCATGCAAAGGGGCAATTTGGAGAAAACACCAAAATGGAAGAGAGAGAAGTGGGGAAGAAGAAGAAGTAGGCCATTTGGCCCTTTTCCCTCAGCCCCAATGCCTGCTGGCTGACCCCAGGGGTTCATTCCAAAGGAATTACAGCAGGGGGTGGCCAGGTGGAGGCAAGGGTGGAGATTTCAAAGTGAAACCGAGCTCACATAGGAATTATCTCCAGGTATAAACACCCTCAGCCCAAACCGACCCAGCCATTAGCTTCAGAAGGCCGAGGGGAGTAGAATTCGACACCTGGATTAAGGCAAATGATGAAGAATCAAGGTTTTGGGCAGGAGATCGCCGGCGCACCACCACCATGCCAAACCGCCGCCTGACTCGCCGCCGAGCCCCAATCCAGGTCCATTTCGCCTCACCTCTCCACGTACTAGCTTCCTAGATCTTTTAGGAGAGAAATCAGGCTCAATTGAGCCCGATGACATGTGAGGAATTCATGAAATTTCCGAGTTTTTCCTACCTCTCAGGATCGCCGATGCCGCCGTCTCCCGCCGCCTCTCCGCCGGGAAAATGTAGCCACCACCATCGTGAAGGTGAAGGCACCGTTGGCCGGCCACGGCGCCGCATCAGCCGGCCGGAAAACGTCCCGCAATGTGGCCCAGCAAGTGCAATCTGGGCCGTTAAACCGTTGGGGACGATGATGGGATTCCGTCCATTCTACATCAAGATTCGTGCTATTTCATTTAAATAAATATTTAATTTGATTAATGAATAGTAGCTGCATGTCACACTTATACAGCCAATTTCAAACTGAAAATAAGGGCTCTTAGATTCATTTCTAGGTCCAGACCCTTGAAGATAAATTGTAGCCCTAGATCGTAACTTTAAAAGGCCACCTTAATCTTGGACTTTGACCCAGTGGTCTGTCCTGTAGGTCAATTCTCCTAGGGCTGGTCCTAGGCTAGGGCAGATTTTAATTTGAGTGCCCATGCTAAACCATTAAGCCTAATGACCTGAAATTTTGGTCATGTGCATGTCTAGGGCATATCTAGCGCATGCCAAAAATTGGGAATTTTTGGGATAACTTTTCCTATAGTTTTTGCAATAATATCAAAATGTAAATTAATGAAATATTTGGAGTTATAGGCACCCAAATAGCCCCAAATTTTGGTGGCAAGTCCTTGGGGACAGTATTGGTGCATGATAAAAATTTCAACCCATTTGAGTCACTGCATGATGGGTTAACCCACTTGCAAGTGTAGGCTAGTATTAGCCTTAGTGTGCAAATAGCAATTTTGCTAAAATGTGTATTTATTCATCTCAGGACTTCTGAAGACCTTGAAATTAATTCTAGAGGACATTTAGGTCAAATATAGTCCCTAAAAATCATTATGGGATTTTTGGGAACAAAAATCCCATTATTTGGATTTTTGAAAACTATAGCCTTATTAGAAAATAAAAATGAAAAATAGAATTAATCAGGCAAAAATCTTCAAATCTGGCCTTGTTAAATATTTGATCATAATTGAATTGGGGTATTTTTATTTTCTCTGTTTGAGGTATTTTGAGGTAGATTATCATGAAATGACCATTTTACCCCTATTGCTTTTATTCATGATTTAATGAAAATATAGGTCAGAAAATTTGGAAATATTTATAGAGGTGTATATAGGTACTAGTTAACTGACATATTTATTTCAGAATTTTTGGATGTGCATACAAATTTTAATTAATCATAATGGCATTTTGGTAAATACCCAAGAAATTGCATTGCAAGTCTATAACATTATTAAAGTTCATGAAACTTTGTCAGTAGCCTTATTTTGATGGTTTAGATCCCCTGTAATTTTCTTAGAATTTTTGTGATTAAATTTCTCATACTTACTTTGAAAAGTGGTAATTATGATGGTTTTGGGATAATTAACAAATAAATACAAATGTTTGGTGAGAAATTATAAACCTTGGAAAATAGTGATATTTCATCATGCTAATGGTTAGGATAATTATTTTGTATCATTAGGGCTATGCAAAGACACACTTCATATGTTAAATGACCTTGGGAAATATTGGGAGAAAATAAATTAATTATGAAAATAATTAAGAAAATTGTGAAAATTACCATACTCATTCTAGTAGATCATACCACCCTAGGATAAATATTTGGGGGTTGGAGGCCCAAGGATTTGAAAGTTCGATTTCAGGGTGGTACTAGGCCATGGGGTGCGCATAGTAAAGGTAGGCTATACTATAGGCCACCAGGGAACGAATCAACAACTGAGTTAGAGTCTAAGATCGGAAGTATAACCCTGGGTGGCAGATGTATTCTAGAGACGAGAGTAATAGTGCAACCTTAGACTTATTTAGGTGGAGCCGACGGAAGACCGTCATTCCTCAACCCATAGCTTAAGTCACTAAGTCACTCTATGTAACAGAGAGAGAAAAAGGGGGTTCTGTGTGGAAATCAACTAAAGTAAATATCCTTGAGAAAGGGAGCTTGGGATTCAGCCCATCGTAGCTCCTAGTGCCCCTGAGAGCACTTCACCCGGAATACCTTGGGCAGTCCTAAGATTAACCTTAAGTTTCTAAGTATAATGATCAGTAGGCAGGAGTAGTC
Source organism: Platanthera zijinensis (assembly GCA_039513925.1). NCBI lineage: Eukaryota > Viridiplantae > Streptophyta > Magnoliopsida > Asparagales > Orchidaceae > Platanthera > Platanthera zijinensis. Next base: position 102,953,486 of record CM077089.1, read on the forward strand.
TAACAGGTTAAGTGAACTGGACATGTTCTCACTCGGGCCGGGTTGGAGGGACTTGGAGTCTATTGACTACTTGCTCACCCGTGAAGAGTTGGAGGAAAGTGATTGATATATATATACTCACCCGGGTAGGGTTGGAGGTTTTGTAGCACATACTCACCCGTGACGGGTTGGAGAGATTTGGGACAGGATAGTCCTTCGAGCTGGAGGCTCCATATATTCTACTTGCATGTGCATATACTAGTGGCGGGCCATGCGGTACTGGCCAGTCGTCACACCGACGGCAGTACGGTGGACCAGGCGGGTGCGAGGGTTAGAGGGACCAGTAGGTTGTTTATACTAAGGTCTGGAGGAATTTTCCCGATAACGCGCACTCGGCCCAACAAGACTGACAGGTAGTCAGCAAAGTGGTACGCAGAGGATCTAGAGTGTACTTGTCAATGTATAGAAGCGTATAAGAGAGGTTTAGGCCTGGTAGTGTGTATACCCGCCTAGAAGGCGGAGACGCCCGCTCCACTACTGCCGTAGCCACAACGGTAGTACCTGAGAGTGATGCTAGCTCTCGAAAAGTGGGAACTAAAGGTCTGTGATCACGGAGTCGTGTGTGTGTGTTGCACTGCATGTTTTTATCATACCCACCATATAGATGCATATCATAAACATACATAACAACCTATGACACCTAATGTATAGGTGGTATGGGACGCTTATACATTAGGATCTGCTAAACGACCCCTTAGTCTATAAGCTTGAGTGGGCAAGTTTATAGGTTAAGGTTATTCCTTTTATATATATATGCTGCTTGTGACAACCAACACCCCATCGCATAAATGGTATGGGACATTTTATACGATGGGAGCCTTGTAGAAGATACCTTGCTTATGTGTACTCGCATAAGTGAAGGTTACTTTCTTTACTTATATTCATGTATATTCTGCTATTAGTTCTTGTCACCTGCTTCCACCTTTGTCACCCCTTGTTTGTCCTCCGCTTCGTCCTCCCGCACGGTGCCTAGGAGTTGCGGGGCGAGGTGTGGAGGAAACGACTTAGTCTTTTTGACTAATGGTCAGTGACCATACTATTTTTAGGAGCTCGAGGAGATGGACCAGCACGGCGAGGAGGCATGGCTTGAGGGGCAGATACCGGCTACTACTACTGGAGCACATGTTCAGGTGTGATGATTTGAGATGATAGATTCCGCTGCTATTAGATTGAGAGAGAGTGTGATTTGATATTGATGTACTAGGGATAAGCCCTTATTACACTCTTTTGTTGTATTCATTGTGGACTATATTTTGTACTCATCATCTCTTTATATGATATGTACTCTGTGGCTGTGGACTTGTGTAGTTTTTTTTACTATATACTTAATTTTTGTTTCTCATATTGGCCGAATAGGTTATGATCGTACTAGCCGGCAGGATCGGCGTCTTGTGGTGTCGACTAACCCGTGCGTTAGTGTCACCGTAAGACGGAGGTTCTGGGCATAAGATCCAGGTTAGCCTCGGAATGGGGAGACAGGCTCTTACAAACTGGTATCACTTGAACAAACGATCATATGAGAACGAAGTCCACAAACTGGTACACCCCGCTCGAGCATTAGTTTTGCGGACAAACTATGTAGCGGAAGCAATGGTGTGCCCATGTGTAAAAGCCACATAAAACAGTCCATTAAACAATGAGTTAGGCCAATTTTGACGTTACCTTACCTTTATGCAGCCTCCACAGGATGCGGTTCCTCCCCCTCCAGCTGCCATTCCGTTCATGCAGACAGAGATGGGGCAAATGCTGACGGCAATCCTGGACGTATTCAGAGCCCAGCAGGCCCCGGTACAGCTTCCCAACCCAGGGTCGAACTGGCTGAGTGCGTTTAAAAGTCTGTCTCCGCCACTGTATCGCGGGACAGAAGATGCTGTGAAGACAAAGGAGTGGTTGGAGACCATTCATGAGTTACTGGCTGGAATTAGCTGCCCAGTCAGCCAGGCGGTACCACTTGCCACTTCCGCACTAGAAGCTGTAAGACCCCCCCCTTTTTTTTTCTTTTTCAACCACCAGGGTCTTAGGCCCAGAATCGCCGCTTTGCGGTGACACCTTCACGTCCTGAAGGGTCATCACCACAAGGCGCCGATTCTGCCGGCCAATTCAATCACAGAAAGGTAGCACAATAATAGAAGTAAGAGCAATGCAGTCTACAATAATAAATCACATATATAGAAATAAATCTCCACGAAGGGAGTGTCCACAGAAAACATCAGAGTACTATAAATGCGGGCTTATGCCCGGTACAAAATGTCCTCACTACAAGTCTCTCATGCGGAAGCAAAAACAGGAACTACTCAGGGTCGAGACTCACGGTCCCGGCTGTACGAACTCCGGAGCTAGACTGCCCCATCTCCAGGCGCACCGATCTCTGGGGCTGCTCCTCCATGTTGGGCTCCACGATCCCCTAAATGATGCGGTTCGAAAACCGTTAGTCATAAAGACTAAGCCCTATCATCCCCTACCCCTTTCCCCATGGCTCCTAGGTACCGAGCAGAGAGGAAGAAAGGGAAGGACATGAAGGTGGAGACTAATCAAGAAACAGATGGCAGCGAAACTAATCTAGCAATTCTATAATAGTATGACAGAAACAGAAAGTAAGAAAAGTAACCTTAACTTATGTGCGAAACGCATAAGCCAAGGGATCTTCTGCAAGGCTCCCATCGTATAGAGTGTCCCATACCACCTATACGTTGGGGTGTCGGTTATCAAACAACAGCATATGTTTATATATTGAAATTAACCATTGATTTATAAACTTGCCCACACAAGCTTATAGACCAAGGGGTCGTTTTGCAGGTCCTAATGTATAAGTGTCCCATACCACTTATACTTTAGGTGTCAGGGTTAAATGAATCGATTATGCTATGACATGCAAGTGGGTATGATGAAACATGCAAGTGCAACTCACACACCCGACTCTGTGCACACAGACCTTTAGTTCCCCCTTTCGGAGCCGTTACCTCCCAGGATACCTCCGTAGTGGCGGACGAAAGCGGTGGGTTGGGCCTCGCCCACCTCAAAACCAGTAAAAGCACTACTGGTCTGACCTATCGTACGCCTCAACGCTTGGTGCACTAAGCGGACGTCTGCGTACTCTTGTCGGCTGGCGCACCGGACTTCTGTTGGCGAAGTGCTAATCACCCCGCCGAGTCAACGATATCGGTGTCGGTGCAATCGAACTCCCCGATATCGAAAAACCCACCACCTTAACTTTTCCTATTTTATGCACATGCAAGTTTAATCGTAAACACACAAACACCGAGCCAAAGCTCCCCGGACCAAAATGTCCGTCTCCAAACCAACCGAGCCGAAGCTCCCCGGACCAAAATGTCCGTCTCCAAACCAACCGAGCCGAAGCTCCCCGGACCAAAACGTCTGTCTCCAACCAACCGAGCCGAAGCTCTCATCAAGCTTCCTGTGCCAACAGTGTTTGTGAAAAGTGCAGCCCTAGTTACAAAGTTACTCTTGTCGGTTTGTTATTACAGTTTACGTTAGCCCAGGACTGCCCCCGGTATTCCCCGTGAAGGGCTCTCAAGGGGCACTAGGAACCAAGACGGCGGCATTACGGCTCGAAGTTCCCTTTTGCAAGGCACTTATTGTTATTGGTTGATCTCCATAACCCGATTCCCTTCTCATATTAAGATAGACTATCCTAGGGTGATTTTTAACCTTCCTCTCTTTGGGAAAAGGCGATCTTTCGCCGAAACCCGAGCACCTCTTAACTCTATCTATCACCAATTCTCACTACTAGTTATACCTTCCTATTGTGATTTCCTCCACCATTGCCCACCTAGACATTATGATTAACTCCAATGCCTTCCTCAGCTCATGTCCTATTGCATTTCACAAATTGCTATATGTAGACCGACCTAGACTACATGTCGAACCGGTATGCAATGATCCAATTCTCATCCAAATGCCCTAAATTATTTACTGGAGACTTACCAGGATATAAATGACCTAAATCCAGAAAATGGAAATTTTCATAATTTCTTTGGCATTAAATTAAAATCCTCGAAAAACCCAAGGGCTACCGGTTTGAACATGAACTACCCTAAGTTCTCATGCATGATGTACAGCAAATTTAAGATAAATAGTAGGTTATCGCAATAGGTCAAATTCAAAGTATCATAATTTTTCTATCATCAAAAGGGCATTAAAACTATTTTAGAAATAATCTCTAACTTCTGTTGTTTATGAATCAAGTACAGAAAGTATTCTTCCAAAAATTATAAATATTTTATGACATGCAGATAAAGGCCTAAAATTAGCACTGGCCAAGTTTCATAATTTTCCAGCAAGTATTTTATCCATATTTAATTTCTAAACAATAAAACCCCTTTCTAACATCTGTGAATAAAGTACTAGATTTACTCAACATAAAATTCTATAAAAATTCAGGGATCAATGTTCTACTAGTCAAGATCTAATCCAGAATTTTAACTGATTATAATTAATTTAAAACCTCCAAATAATTGAAACAACAAATCGGGCTAATAATCCTTTAACACATGAAGTATAATACTTATTTATCATAAAATTGCAGGAAAATTACCATAAGTCTAAAACATCCTAAAACTCCCTCCTCCCGAGTTTCATAAATTTTGGATTAGATTTAGTGCTTAAAATAACTAAAATACATGTTTATCCTAATCCAAAATCTCAACTTTCGAGGTACCTAATTACCCACAATTCCTTCACTATTTCAACCAGAGGGTTTTCAGCATATCATCCCACTCTCCTCCAAATTTCAAGGGCATACAAGAGCTTTTGCTCCTATGTCCTTCACAAACCTCAAACTCCCACCCACTGGATTTGAGCCGATCTCTTAGGGTAAAATCCACCCTAATCCACACCATTTTACCCAAGAGGGTAGACATAGACTCAACAAATCGGTGGCCATAACACCAGCCTCATTTGAAGAGATTTGTCCACTCCATTTCCAATCGTACTTTTCCCCATAGTATCCCTCACCAAGACCTATCAAGGACTTTATACTTCCCTATTCAAAACTCGATCAATTGAGTTGAAATTTTGTACAGATCTTAACATTGGTGCCAGGGACCACCACCCAAAATTTGGGGGAGTTTGGACTTAATTTCATCTCCTAATTAATTTTATAATGTTTATTAAAATTTTACAAAAACTTTAGGCAAAAGTTCTCCAAAAATTCTCATTTTTGGTCTGTCGTTAGGTTTAGCTAAGGTTAACCCCTTGCCCAAATATCAGGTCATTTGGACAAGGGACGAAGAGTGGGCATCCATTTTAATTTCTGCCCAACTCTAGGTACAACCCCCACTAAGACGGGTGCTGCGGCCGAACCGCTTAACCAAACGAGTTGAAACCAATTTTAAATTAAAATAGACTCGAAGGGCTACGACTTTCGTGTTTGGTCACTTTTCCTAAAATGGCATCTAAGTGCCTCGTTTTGCAGCATTAAAATGTGCCCATCCAAGTATAATTTCCACACAAAATTATTTACATAATTTATATATTAAAAACAGTTTTTACTGTTCATCTTCTACAGAACCCGAAAACCAGACACAGAAAATCATATTTCCTGTAGCTCTTTCGCGCTCCGTCACCGGTCGCCCGGTCACTTCCCTGGCCAGCCACCACCACCACCGCCTCCGTTGAGGCGATGGCTATCGGTCGGCGGTGGTTTGGCCGCTGGAGGTGGCGGTTTCCGGCGAACTCAAGAATACACTTTTCATGGTTTTCCATGAAAATGAGAGATGGGTCCGGCTCCGTTGAACGCGAACTTCCTTTCTAAGAATCCTAAGATCTACCCATGAAAGAGAAGAAGCAAAGGAGGACCTTATTCGTGGTTTGGAGGCGAGAAGAACGACGGGGTGCCATGGCGCAGTGGTGGCGTAGCCAAACTTCTCCTACAGTAAGAACAAAGATCTGATCCGTTTGCTTGAGCATGTAAACTTCTCCTCTTGCTCCAAGTGGGCTTTTATAAGTCAGAAAGTGGGGAGGTGAAAGGGTAAAGCCTTAATGGCCATGAAGGCTCCTCTTAATAGCCTTTCGGTTACAGTGAAGGGATAAGAAACGGTGGAAGATGAACAGGTGTGTCCAGTTGGCGGTTTCCTATTGGACCAACACTTCCTCCTTTATTATATAATTATAGAAGGATAAACGGCCCGTAATTACTCCTAGTGTAACTTCCCACACCAGCATTTATTTCCACGCGTGTTAGAATAATTTCGGGCCTGAACCGTCGTTTCGGCCAATGTCACGGGCGTGACACATAGGTCACGGGCGTGACAGGCGCGGGTGACAATTTTGGGGTCGACGATCGTCGAACTGAGATCGACGGTCGTCGAAGGATGGTAACGCCCTAGGTCACGGGCGTGACACCTAGGTCACGGGCGTGACAGGCCCGAACGGCAATTTTGAGATCGACGATCGTCGAACTGAGATCGACGGTCGTCGAAGGCTGGTCACGCCCTAGGTCACGGGCGTGACACTTAGGTCACGGGCGTGACAGGCCCGAGTTCAATTTCGACGATCGTTTTACGGGGATCAACGATCGTCGAAGGAGTCACGCCCCTGGTCACGGGCGTGACACTTTGGTCACGGGCGTGACATGTCCGGGCTACCAGATCGACGATCGTCTCACGGAGATCGACGATCGTCGAAGGGGTCACGCCCTAGGTCACGGGCGTGACACCTTGGTCATGGGCGTGACATGCCCGGGCTGCAAGTTCGACGATCGTCTCACGGAGATCGACGATCGTCGAAGGAGTCACGCCCTAGGTCACGGACGTGACACCTTGGTCACAGGCGTGACATGCCCCGACAGCAAGTTCGACGATCGTCTCGCGGAGATCGGCGATCGTCGAAGTAGTCACGCCAAAAGTCACGGGCGTGACGGGTCGGTCACGGGCGTGACCAACCCGTGACCCGAAACCTCGATCGATTTATTTTAATTTTTGGGCTTCACAGGGTTCTGTCACGACCAACCGACTCCTAGGGGTCTAGCCGGAAATGGGATGTTACAAATCCCAACAAACAAAACAAAAATTTCGTCCCCGAAATTGAGGTTGAGCCTACGGGGATTTCTATCGGAATAAATTAAACTTGTAACATCCCATACAATCTTTCTATCGGGTTTAGGCGACTATTCGTTTGATAAACGAAGACAATCTCCCCAATAAACAAAAGATTAGCCCCTACCTTTCTGATTGAGTGCGCATGCCTAGGTCCTGAGTTTTCCTTATCTAGTCTTAACTGTCCAAAACAAGAAGGCAATCTATAGTATACCGAGAGGTGGTGAGATGTACCTGACTGAACAACTCCCGGTATCTTTGCCTCATCAGATCCTGCGGTTCCCAGGTGTGCTCCTCCTGACCGTGGTTTCTCCACAGAACCTTGACTAAGGGGATCTTTTTGCGGCGCAAGATTCGTACTCCTTTGTCGTCGATCCGGACCGGCTCCAAGTGAACAGATTGGTCTGAAGCTACCGGCCCTTCGGTGGTCAAAATCCGCTGCTCCGGGCATAGTAGAGCCCTTCTCAGCGAAGAAATGTGGAAGTCGTCGTGTAGACCTGCCAGCTCTGGCGGCAACTCTAGCCCGTAGGCTAGGGGTCCGATCCGCTCCAGGATCCGGTAAGGGCCCATATACCTAGGGCTGAGCTTCTTCCTCCGACCGCGCACCCGTGAGACTCCGTGCATGGGCCGGATCTTCAAGAACACTCGATCTCCTACTCGAAACTCCACCTGACGATGCCGGGCGTCATAGTATTTAGCCTGTCTGCTCTGCGCCTCCAACATCCTATCTCTGATCAGTCTCACCTGAGCCTCGGTGTCTTCAACAAAATTCGATCCCAACACCTTCGGATCCTCGTCTTGAACCCAAGAAAGCGGGGTCCTACATTTTCTTCCATACAAGGCTTCATAAGGCGCCATCCTGATGCTGGACTGGTAGCTATTGTTATAGGAGAACTCGACCAACGGTAACATCTTCTCCCACGGCTCCCCTCGGTCCAGTATACACAGTCGTAGTAAATCTTCCAAGGTCCGGTTGGTGCGCTCTGTCTGCCCGTCCGTCTGAGGGTGGAAGGCCGTGCTAAAAGTCAACCGGGTGCCCAAATATGCCTGCACTGACCGCCACTCCCTGGATGTAAACCGTCCATCGCGGTCCGACACTATCGTCCGGGGCACGCCATGATATCGGATATACTGCTCCACGAACTTCCGTACCAGCACTCCCACCGAGTCATCCTTCCTGATCGGTATAAAGCGGGCCACCTTCGTCAACCGATCAACAATCACCCAGATCGAGTCGTTCCCCGTCCGAGACCGGGGAAGACCATGTATAAAATCCATAGCTATATCGTCGAACTTCCACTCCGGCACCGGGAGTGGCTGCAGCAATCCTGCGTGGTTCCTGCACTCCGCCTTAACCAACTGACACGCCTCGCAATGGGTCACGAAGTACGTAATGTCCTTCTTCATGCCCGACCAAAACATCGTCTTCTTCAGATCAGCGGTCATCTTTGTGATCCCCGGGTGCACAGAGTACCGGCTGCAATGCGCCTCCATCATAATATCCTCTCGGATCTGGCCACTTGCGGGTATATATACTCTGCCTCTGAAATGTAGTAATCCATCTCTCAGGGAATAATCTCCTGTCGAACCTTCCTCCAAAGCTCGGAACATCGGCTCTGCCCACGCATTTGTCCTCTGTCCGTCCCGAATGCGATCCCGAATATCATCTATGGCCACTATCGATGCCATATACTCCCTATACAGAACTAGGTCATCCTCGGACACTAGGGATATCTGCATATCTCTGAATGACCGGACTAGCTCCATGGACATAACCTGGGGCCCAGCTTCGGAAGTGGCAGTTCGCTGGCTCAACGCGTCGGCAACCAAGTTTGCCTTCCTTGGATGGTAGTGCATCTCATACTGATAATCTGCTAAGAACTCCACCCAGCGCCTCTGCCTGATATTCAGCTCCTTCTGCGTGTCCACGTATTTCAGGTTCTTGTGGTCGGAGTAGATGTCACAGTGGACTCCGTAAAGATAATGGCGCCAGACCTTCAGAGCAAAAACGACCGCTCCCATCTCAAGGTCGTGCATTGGGTAGTTCTTCTCATGGGTCTTCAGCTGGCGGGAGGCATATGCTATGACGTGTCCGTTCTGCATCAGTACTGCTCCCATCCCCTGGTATGATGCGTCAGTATACACCTGGAATCCTTTCTTTCCAGATGGAAGGGCCAGAATAGGGGCTGAGATGAGTCGGTCCTTCAGTTCCTGGAAAGCCGCCTGGCACTGCGGGGTCCAAATGAAAGGTACCTCCTTCTTCGTCAAAGATGTGAGGGGGAGGGCAATCTGAGAGAACCCCTCCACGAACTTCCGGTAGTAACCGGCATGTCCCAAGAAACTGTGTACATCGGTGGCTGTCTTCAACTGTGGCCAATCGCGAACTGCCCGAATCTTTGCCGGATCCACTGCCAACCCTGCTCCGCTGATAATATGGCCCAAGAAGGCCACCTCCTTCAACCAAAACTGACACTTGCTAAATTTTGCATAAAGGCGATGCTCCCGCAACCTTTCCAAAGTCAGTGCTAGATGCCGAGTGTGCTCCTCCTCCGTCCTAGAGTAGATCAGGATGTCGTCTATGAATACTATGACGAACACATCCAAGTAGGCCTCGAAGACCCGGTTCATGAGACTCATGAACGCCGACGGGGCATTCGTGAGCCCGAAGGGCATCACGGTGAACTCATACAGGCCATATCTGCTACTGAAGGCCGTCTTCGGGATATCCTCCTCCTGGATCCGTAGCTGGTAGTATCCTGACCTCAAGTCCAGCTTCGAGAAATAATGGGCCCCCTCCAGCTGGTCGAATAATTCATCTATCCGAGGGAGCAGATAGGTATTCCGGACGGTCAGCCTGTTTAGTGCTCGATAATTGATGTACAGGCGGAGTGTCCCATCCTTCTTCTTCACGAATAGGACCGGTGCTCCCCATGGCGAGGAACTCGGTCTAACAAATCCTGCCTCAACCAATTCCTGCAACTGAGCCCGAAACTCTGCCAACGCCTTTGGGGCCATCCGATAAGGGGCCCTAGATGCCGGCTTGGCCCCCGGCACAAGCTGTATCTGAAAGTCCTGCTCTCGGTGTGGAGGTAGTCCTGGCAGTTTCTCTGGAAAGATGTCAGCGAAATCTCGCACCACCGGGATGTCTGTCACCGACTCCTTAACTTCCGCCATCTCAAATAGAATCTGATAGACCTCCTCTCCCTACAGATGGGCCTTAACGGCCTGTACCGAAGATAAGAGTATACGAGAGACAGGTCTTATACCTTCGATGGTAATGAAAGAGTCCCCGTGTCTCACGGTGATCCTCTTCGCCTGGCAGTCAATCTGGGCATGGTTCCAGTGCAGCCATACCATGCCCAGGATCAGGTCGTAGTCTGTCAGCTTCAAAATCATCGCTGTAGCCTCGAATGCCTTTCCACCAATTTCTGCCTCCATATTGCAGTGATCCGTGGTAAGGAGCTCAGATCCATCCGGTAGTCGCACCCTCATCCTCGAGTCTGTGAACCGCTCCACGCCTTCCAGTCCTTCTACGAACGTCTCCGACACAAAGGAGTGAGTAGCTCTAGTATCGAACAGCGTGCGGGCCGGCTTGCCGCTGATGAAGACTATACCTGGGGTGATTAGATATCTTAGGGTTTTATAGTGAGTTTTACTTTCCTTGCTAATCTATCTAGTGCGATTCAAAGTTTGACCATTGAAAGGGAAATTCTATGAAAATAAAGAAGCATTGCGGCGTACCTGCGATGACCTGCTCCGGATTCCGAGGCTGCGCAAGGTCCAAAGCATATAACTGCTCTCTTCCCTGTCTACGATCTCCAACCTGGTATCCACGATCGCGGCTGCGTCCTCGGCCTCCGTAATGCTGAGCTGGTGGGCCGCCCTGTGGTGCTGGAGGTGGTGCCCCCCTCATGGGGCAGTTCCTCCGAATGTGCCCAATCTGATGACAAAGGAAGCACTCCGGTGGGGATACGCCATTCCCCCGGGTCTCGGCATCTCCTACATCCGAAGAGGTGGAGGGGCCAATATCACCTGTTCCCTCGGCTCCTGCCTCACGTCCCGATGAGGCTGGTCCTCTGTCCTCCTCCCCTCTGGTACAACACCTCACCGCTGGTCATTTCTACCTCTCCGTCCCTGATCCTCTGCTGGCCGTTTCCGGCCCCGAGTGGCGTGCCAATCTGCCTCAATCCTTTTTGCCATCTCCAAAATCCGGGAGATGGGCCCATCAGATACAAACAACAGAGCCTCCCTCAAGTCCTCCCGCAGGCCCTTATAGAACCTCCTGATATACCCTGCCTCGTCCAGCTGGTAGGAATATGCGTATCGAGCCAGATGGTCGAACTCTCGATGGTACTCCACCACGGTCCGGGTGCCCTGCTTCAGCTGTAAGAACCGCTCCTCCAAATCATCCCTAGCCGACTGTGGAACGAAATGCTCCAACAGTGCGGCCCTGAACTCCTCCCAAGTAACCTCCGCAACCTCCCTATCGGCAAATGTCGTGTCCAACAGCGTCTTCCACCACCTCTTTGCATGGGACTCCAGGCAAGAGACAACCAGAGCCACCCTCTCCTCCCAAGGACACCGTATCCCGGTCAGCATCTCGTACATGATATCTAGCCACTCTTCCGTCCGAACAGCCGACTCAGTCCCCAAATAGGACGGGGGTGAAAGACCCCGGAAGATGCTCAGTCAGTTGGCCCCCGGATTTGGCTGCGGGGCCGGAACCTGCTGGGACCTGAACCTGCTGGGACCTGAAGGCCTCCAGGATGGCAGTCAGAGTCTATCCCATGTCTGACTAAAGGAAAGGAGTGGGGACCGGTGGGGGTAGTGCAACACCCTGAGCCTGCTGAACTCCGCCTTGTGGCGTAGGCTGTGCTGGAGGCTGCGTAACAAAAACACATGCTGAGAAAATGTTCAAATATTACATAAAGGTGGACAATTTATATGTGATCCCCATATGGGCACACCACTGCTTCCGCTGCTTAGTTTGTCCCCAAACTAAACTCGAGCGGGGGTGACCCAGGGTTAGTGGACTGCTAACTTTTCAGATCGATGTTTTTGCTCTGATACCACTTGTAAGACCCCCTTTTTTTTCTTTTTCAACCACCGGGGTCTTAGGCCCAGAATCGCCGCTTTGCGGTGACACCTTCACGTCCTGAAGGGTCATCACCACAAGGCGCCGATTCTGCCGGCCAATTCAATCAAAGAAAGGTAGCACAATAATAGAAGTAAGAGCAATGCAGTCCACAATAATAAATCACATATATAGAAATAAATCTCCACGAAGGGAGTGTCCACAGAAAACATCAGAGTACTATAAATGCGGGCTTATGCCCGGTACAAAATGTCCTCACTACAAGTCTCTCATGCGGAAGCAAAAACAGGAACTACTCAGGGTCGAGACTCACGGTCCCGGCTGTACGAACTCCGGAGCTAGACTGCCCCATCTCCAAGCGCACTGATCTCTGGGGCTGCTCCTCCATGCTGGGCTCCACGATCCCCTAAATGATGCGGTTCGAAAACCGTTAGTCATAAAGACTAAGACCTATCATCCCCTACCCCTTCCCCCATGGCTCCTAGGTACCGAGCTGAGAGGAAGAAAGGGAAGGACATGAAGGTGGAGACTAATCAAGAAACAGATGGCAGCAGAACTAATCTAGCAATTCTATAATAGTATGACAGAAACAGAAAGTAAGAAAAGTAACCTTAACTTATGTGCGAAACGCATAAGCCAAGGGATCTTCTGCAAGGCTCCCATCGTATAGAGTATCCCATACCACCTATACGTTGGGGTGTCGGTTATCAAATAACAGCATATGTTTATATATTGAAATTAACCATTGATTTATAAACTTGCCCACACAAGCTTATAGACCAAGAGGTCGTTTTGCAGGTCCTAATGTATAAGCGTCCCACACCACTTATACTTTAGGTGTCAGGGTTAAATGAATCGATTATGCTATAACATGCAAGTGGGTATGATGAAACATGCAAGTGCAACTCACACACCCGACTCTGTGCACACAGACCTTTAGTTCCCCCTTTCGGAGCCGTTACCTCCCAGGATACCTCCGTAGTGGCGGACGGAAGCGGTGGGTTGGGCCTCGCCCACCTCAAAACCAGTAAATGCACCACTGGTCTGACCTATCGTACGCCTCAACGCTTGGTGCACTAAGCGGACGCCTGCGTACTCTTGCCGGCTGACGCACCGGACTTCTGTTGGCGAAGTGCTAATCACCCCGCCGAGTCCACGATATCGGTGTCGGTGCAATCGAACTCCCCGATATCGAAAAACCCACCACCTTAACTTTTCCTATTTTATGCACATGCAAGTTTAATCGTAAACACAAAAACACCGAGCCAAAGCTCCCCGGACCAAAATGTCCGTCTCCAAACCAACCGAACCGAAGCTCCCCGGACCAAAATGCCCGTCTCCAAACCAACCGAGCCGAAGCTCCCCGGACCAAAACGTCCGTCTCCAACCAACCGAGCCGAAGCTCTCATCAAGCTTCCTGTGCCAACAGTGTTTGTGAAAAGTGCAGCCCTAGTTACTAAGTTACTCTTGTCGGTTTGTTATTACAGTTTACGTTATCCCAGGACTGCCCCCGGTATTCCCCGTGAAGGGATCTCAAGGGGCACTAGGAACCAAGACGGCGGCATTACGGCCCGAAGTTCCCTTTCGCAAGGAACTTATTGTTATTGGTTGATCTCCATAACCTGATTCCCTTCTCATATTACGATAGACTATCCTAGGGTGATTTTTAACCTTCCTCTCTTCGGGAAAAGGCGATCTTTCGCCGAAACCCGAGCACCTCTTAACTCTATCTATCACCAATTCTCACTACTCTTTATACCTTCCTATTGTGATTTCCTCCACCATTGCCCACCCAGACATTATGATTAACTCCAATGCCTTCCTCAGATCATGTCCTATTGCATTTCACAAATTGCTATATACAGACCGACCTAGACTACATGTCGAACCGGTATGCAATGATCCAATTCTCATCCAAATGCCCTAAATTATTTACTGGAGACTTACCAGGATATAAATGACCTAAATCCAGAAAATGGAAATTTTCATAATTTCTTTGGCATTAAATTAAAATCCTCGAAAAACCCAAGGGCTACCGGTTTGAACATGAACTACCATAAGTTCTCATGCATGATGTACAGCAAATTTAAGATAAATAGTAGGTTATCGCAATAGGTCAAATTCAAAGTATCATAATTTTTCTATCATCAAAAGGGCATTAAAACTATTTTAGAAATAATCTCTAACTTCTGTTGTTTATGAATCAAGTACAGAAAGTATTCTTCCAAAAATTATAAATATTTTATGACATGCAGATAAAGGCCTAAAATTAGCACTGGCCAAGTTTCATAATTTTCCAGCAAGTATTTTATCCATAATTAATTTCTAAACAATAAAACCCCTTTCTAACATCTGTGAATAAAGTACTAGATTTACTCAACATAAAATTCTATAAAAATTCAGGGATCAATGTTCTACTAGTCAAGATCTAAATCCAGAATTTTAACTGATTATAATTAATTTAAAACCTCCAAATAATTGAAACAACAAATCGGGCTAATAATTCTTTAACACATGAAGTATAATACTTATTAATCATAAAATTCCAGGAAAATTACCATAAGTCTAAAACATCCTAAAACTCCCTCCTCCCGAGTTTCATAAATTTTGGATTAGATTTAGTGCTTAAAATAACTAAAATACATGTTTATCCTAATCCAAAATCTTAACTTCCGAGGTACCTAATTACCTCTAATTCCTTCACTATTTCAACCAGAGGGTTTTCATCATATCATCCCACTCTCCTCCAAATTTCAAGGGCATACAAGAGCTTTTGCTCCTATGTCCTTCACAAACCTCAAAATCCCACCCACTGGATTTGAGCCGATCTCTTAGGGTAAAATCCACCCTAATCCACACCATTTTACCCAAGAGGGTAGACATAGACTCAACAAATCGGTGGCCATAACACCAGCGTCATTTGAGGAGATTTGTCCACTCCATTTCCAATCGTACTTTTCCCCATAGTATCCCTCACCAAGACCTATCTAGGACTTGATACTTCCCTATTCAAAACTCGACCAATTGAGTTGAAATTTTGTACAGATCTTAACATTGGTGCCAGGGACCACCACCCAAAATTTGGGGGAGTTTGGACTTAATTTCATCTCCTAATTAATTTTATAATGTTTATTAAAATTTTACAAAAACTTTAGGCAAAAGTTCTCCAAAAATTCTCATTTTTGGTCTGTCGTTAGGTTTAGCTAAGGTTAACCCCTTGCCCAAATTTCAGGTCATTTGGACAAGGGACGAAGAGTGGGCATCCATTTTAATTTCTGCCCAACTCTAGGTACAGCCCCCACTAAGACGGGTGCTGCGGCCGAACCGCTTAACCAAACGAGTTGAAACCAATTTTAAATTAAAATAGACTCGAAGGGCTACGACTTTCGTGTCTGGTCACTGTTCCTAAAATGGCCTCTAAGTGCCTCGTTTTGCAGCATTAAAATGTGCCCATCCAAGTATAATTTCCATACAAAATTATTTACATAATTTATATATTAAAAACAGTTTTTACTGTTCATCTTCTACAGAACCCGAAAACCAGACACAGAAAATCATATTTCCTGTAGCTCTTTCGCGCTCCGTCACCGGTCGTCCGGTCACTTCCCTGGCCAGCCACCACCACCACCGCCTCCGTTGAGGCGATGGCTATCGGTCGGCGGTGGTTTGGTCGCCGGAGGTGGCGGTTTCCGGCGAACTCAAGAATACACTTTTCATGGTTTTCCATGAAAACGAGAGATGGGTCCGGCTCCGTTGAGCGCGAACTTCCTTTCTAAGAATACTAAGATCTACCCATGAAAGAGAAGAAGCAGAGGAGGACCTTATTCGCGGTTTGGAGGCAAGAAGAACGACGGGGTGCCATGGCGCAGTGGTGGCGTAGCCAAACTTCTCCTACAGCAAGAACAAAGATCTGATCCGTTTGCTTGAGCATGTAAACTTCTCCTCTTGCTCCAAGTTGGCTTTTATAAGTCAGAAAGTGGGGAGGTGAAAGGGTAAATCCTTAATGGCCATGAAGGCTCCTCTTAATAGCCTTTCGGTTACAGTGAAGGGATAAGAAACGGTGGAAGATGAACAGGTGTGTCCAGTTGGCGGTTTCCTATTGGACCAACACTTCCTCCTTTATTATATAATTATAGAAGGAAAAACGGCCCGTAATTACTCCTGGTGTAACTTCCCACACCAGCATTTATTTCAACGCGTGTTAGAATAATTTCGGGCCTGAACCGTCGTTTCGGCCAATGTCACGGGCGTGACACATAGGTCACGGGCGTGACAGGCGCGGGTGATAATTTTGGGGTCGACGATCGTCGAACTGAGATCGACGGTCGTCGAAGGATGGTAACGCCCTAGGTCACGGGCGTGACACCTAGGTCACGGGCGTGACAGGCCCGAACGGCAATTTTGAGATCGACGATCGTCGAACTGAGATCGACGGTCGTCGAAGGCTGGTCACGCCCTAGGTCACGGGCGTGACACTTAGGTCACGGGCGTGACAGGCCCGAGTTCAATTTCGACGATCGTTTTACGGGGATCGACGATCGTCGAAGGAGTCACGCACCTGGTCACGGGCGTGACACTTTAGTCACGGGCGTGACATGTCCGGGCTGCCAGATCGACGATCGTCTCACGGAGATCGACGATCGTCGAAGGGGTCACGCCCTAGGTCACGGGCGTGACACCTTGGTCACGGGCGTGACATGCCCGGGCTGCAAGTTCGACGATCGTCTCACGGAGATCGACGATCGTCGAAGGAGTCACGCCCTAGGTCACGGGCGTGACACCTTGGTCACAGGCGTGACATGCCCGGGCAGCAAGTTCGACGATCGTTTCGCGGAGATCGACGATCGTCGAAATAGTCACGCCCAAAGTCACGGGCGTGACGGGTCGGTCACGGGCGTGACCAACCCGTGACCCGAAACCTTGATCGATTTATTTCAATTTATGGGCTTCACAGGGTTCTGTCACGACCAACCGACTCCTAGGGGTCTAGCCGGAAATGGGATGTTACAAATCCCAATAAACAAAACAAAAATTTCGTCCCCGAAATTGAGGTTGAGCCTACGGGGATTTCTATCGGAATAAATTAAACTTGTAACATCCCATACGATCTTTCTATCGGGTTTAGGCGACTATTCGTTTGATAAACGAAGACAATCTCCCCAATAAACAAAAGATTAGCCCCTACCTTTCTGATTGAGTGCGCATGCATAGGTCCTGAATTTTCCTTATCTAGTCTTAACTGTCCAAAACAAGAAGGCAATCTATAGTATACCGAGAGGTGGTGAGATGTACCTTGTTGGAACACTCTATTACTATTTGGACCAGGATGACTATACTTCTATAGGGATTTTGTGTTGTGACCTCCTTGTTGTTATAAAGGTCACATAGGCTAGTTAGAGTCGATCTCAGCTCGACGTAGATTCGACCTCTGCTCGACGCATAGTCGATCTCAGCTCGACGCAGAGTCGATCTCAGCTCGACGCAGAGTCGACCTCAGCTCGACGCAGAGTCGATCTCAGCTCGACGCAGAGTCGACCTCAGCTCGACGTGGAGTCGACCTCAGCTCGACGTTTCGTCGAACCCAGTTCTGCTTACAGAAAACACTCTCTGGCCGATGTGTGTCGTGCTCAGATCGACGTTTTACTGTGAGCTCGACGTTTTCCAGACTTCCGTCAGTTTTGAATAGGAATTCAAATTCCTTCTGTCAGACAATTAATGCTGAAGATTTATTGGCCGTTACAGCATATCTGGTGCATGGCTCAAGGAATTTTCTAAGGAATGTCTGTCTGACATTTCCTTTGAGGCATGGACATTTAAGGAAAGCAATTAATGCTGACTTCCAACGGCTATCAAAGAAAAGGAAGAAGAAGACTCAGTTATATTATTCATTCTTTCATTTTTACATATACAGAGAATATACAGAGAGACATAGAACAACAATACAGGACTTTAGCTGCTCTCTCTCTGTGATATTGTTTTGAAAGCTCACTCACAGGAATTCTGATTGCTTCAGACATAACCATCCAACCTTCTTGGATCATCTCTTGCTGGAGCAAATCAGATCTTTGAAGACCCCTCACCCTTGTGCAGAGCTCTCCTTTCTGAACTTCTTCTTGATCTTAGGGGGAGCCTTGACAACAACTACAGATCCACTTCTGCTTCTCTCAGCTTGTTGATAGAGAAGACAACCTCATCCCTTTTTCTTTTTCTTTCTGTACAGGGTTTTAACTCCATTCAAAAGTTACTTTTGGTTTTGCTGAAACCTGGTCAAAATCAGCTCCTTTGGTTTGTGAGAACCTGATCAAAAACTCTCTGGTGATCAAGACACCTGATCAACTCATCTTGAAGTGGATTCCTATCAAGGGTGATAGAAGAGTGGATGTACCCAGATTTGGGGAACCACTATAGCTCCTTGTGTCGTCTGGATTGCTTGTTTCTTTGTGTTTTGCTTTGTGCTGTGAATTTCTTTTTACTCTGATTATTTGCTATAGCACCATACACTAAGTAAATATAAACTTTCTCTGCACACAAGTTTTTATTTGCAAAATTATTTTAAATAACTCTATTCACCCCCCTCTAGAGTTAGGATTGATCTTATCCTGCACTTTCAATTGGTATCAGAGGGAGGTTTATCATTCATACAGGCTAACACCTGGATCAAAAGATCCCTGATAAGATCATCTCTCTCAAAGGGTTATTTTCCTTAGTTTTACTTATCTTTAAAACTCATGGCACAAAATAAGGACTTTGCTAGTACCAGACCTCCTATGTGCAATCTCTCTAAGTTTGCACTATGGAAAGCAAGGATTAAACTTTACATGAACTCTTTTGATGAAGACATTTTTAATTCTGTGTTGACAGATTGTCCAAGACCTCCCACAGGAACAAGTACATCAGCTGTTCCTCCTCCTTCAGGAACTGATGCTGACATAAAGAAGTGGAAGGCAGCAGATGCTAAAGCCATGAACATTTTGGCTCAAACCATGTCAGATGACATCTTCTAGAAAGTAGCTGATTGCAATACTGCTAAAGAGATCTGGGAAAAACTTTCAGAAATTGTATCAGGTTCTGCAGATGAAAGAAAGGATAGGAGATCCTACCTCATCACCCAGTATGAGAACTTCAAAAAGGCAGAGTCTGAGTCAGTTGTTGACATGTACAACAGACTGAGCCTAATCATCAGTGAGCTTAGATCACTAGAGAAGGACATATCTCTCACTGATATAAATGACAAGATACTGACTTGTTTCCCTAGCTCTTAGGACTCAAGAATCTGGTCAATTAAAGATGGAAGAAATGTCTGTGAGTTATCCACAGAAGCTCTTCTATGAAAGCTCAAGAGTTATGAGCAATTCATTAAGAAGAGAGAAGAAGAGCAGAAGACATCCACACCAACAGAAAAGGTTGAGAAAACCATTGCCTTCAAAGCACAGGAAGAAGAACCTAAAGAAAAGGTGTTGGGAAATGAAGAGCTTATGAGCCAACTGGTCAAAAGGTTCAATAAGCTGAATAAAAGGAACTTCAGAAGATGGTCATCCAAAGACAAAGACAAGCCAAGGTATGACAGATCTACTAATAAAGATATTATCTGCTTTGGCTGCAGGAAACCAGGACACATTTTCCCCAACTGTCCAGAAAATCAAGATAAGGACAGAAGGGACAAGAAGGAAAGAAAAGATAAAAGGAAAGATAAGGAGTCAAGGAAGTACCATGACAAGCCTTCCTCCAGCAACAACAAGCACACCAGAAAAGGATTTGTGGCTGAATCCTGGAGTGACTCTGATGAGTCTGATTCATCATCCAGCTCTAGTGATGATGAGGATGATGCAGAAGAAAAAGGATTCTGCATGATGGCCATCAGTGCATCTCAAATGAACACTGATTCAGAGCCTGATGCTAATTACCTATCTGATCAGGAACTCACTGAGGATCAGGTAATAGATTCATTTGACTTTACCTCTGATGAATTTAAATCTGAGTTCAAATCTATGTGCATTGACTTGATTGAATCTCAAAAGTTGATTAAAACTCTCAGAGAACAATTAATTGAATGCAAATCCATTAACTCAGATAATCTTAGACTCTTAGAAGAGTTGAAGCAGTGTGGGGAGGAGATAGCTTCACTGAAAGGTGAGCTATCTAAGGCCAAACAATTTGAAGAAACCCTTAATGGGAGAAGTATCAAATTGATGGACATCACAAGTACAGTGAACTCAAGATTGAATGGTTCACTGGGCTTGGGTGCTTCATCCAGCCAACCCATAGTGCTGACAACTCCAATCAAATTTACCAGTGAGAAAGGTAAAGGAGTCTTGATAGTGGCTAGGAAGAATGCTGACTTAACCCAGGAAACTGGACAAAAAGCGTCAAACGAAGCTCGACGGACGTCGACCAGAGCTCGACGTAATCGCAAGAGAACGTCGAACTCAGGTCGACGCCCTCTACCTTCTGAAGAAAGCAAGCCTTCGCCGTCGAATGGAGCTCGACGCACTCACCAGAGTCCGTCGACCGAAGCTCGACGTGCGTCGAGCCAAGCTCAGAGCAAAAGTCAGTTCTCAGGGGTTAATTCAAAATTTAATTCCAGCTCCACATCTCATCACTTTAACCCTTATGCTGAATGGATAATACCTCCTAGGAGATATCATCTTGTAGGCTATAAGAGTCAACCTGAGATGTCTTTTATTTCAGAATTTAAAGGATATCAAGAAAGGCCCAAGGTAAACTGGGTCAAAAACAATTGATTTGTTGTATGTGCAGATAAAGACCTATCCAATTGAGAACCAGCAGTGGTACTTGGATAGTGGGTGCTCAAAGCACATGACTGGCAACAAGGAGAACCTTGTGTCCTTCAAAGCCAAACATGGACCCAAAGTAATCTTTGGAGATTCAAATTTTGGACAAACAAAAGGCTATGGCCAAGTCAAAATAGGATCAATTACATTCAAGAAAGTGGCCTATGTGGAAGGACTAAAGCACAACTTAATCAGCATCAGCCAGCTATGTGATGCTGGTTATCAGGTTTGGTTTACCAACTCAGCATGTAATATTGCATTAAATAACAACATTGTTTTAATTGGTAATAGACAAGATAACATATATCTAGTTGATTTCAATTCATCTAAAGTAGACATTTGTTTATTTAACTCCCTTAGCAAACCTAATGAACTTTGGCATAAAAGACTAGGACATGTGAACCTTAGAACCATTGCTAAGTTATCCCAAGACAACCTTGTTAGAGGACTACCTTCTGGTCCCTACAAGAAGGAAGGACTTTGCAAGGCCTGTCAGTTAGGCAAGCAAACTAAAAACAGTTTCAAGTCACTTAATAAGAGTGACTCACCTAGAATTTTGTACTTATTGCACATGGACCTTTTTGGACCAATTAATGTACAAAGCCTAGGAGGGAAATCTTATGCTTTAGTAGTTGTAGATGACTTCTCAAGATTCACTTGGGTGTTCTTTCTGAGGAAGAAGTCTGATAACTTCAAGATTTTGACAGATTTTCTCAAAGGCATACAGATTGAGTTCAATACTCACATTGCCCTAATCAGAAGTGATCATGGGACAGAGTTTGATTCTCTTCTTATGCTAGAGTTCTGCCAGAATGAAGGTATCAGGCACACTTTCTCAGCTCCAAGAACTCCTCAACAAAATGGGGTAGTTGAAAGGAAAAACAGAACCCTTATTGAATCTGCCACAACATTGTTGATAGATGCTCACCTTCCTCTAACCTTTTGGGCAGAGGCTGTGAACACCTCCAACTATGTTTTGAATAGAAGCCTGATACATAAACTAAAGGGTAAGACTCCCTATGAGTTACTCAAAGGGAAGAAACCTAAAGTAAATTACTTCAAAATTTTTGGTTGCATTTGCTTCATTCACAATAATGACAAGAAATACCTAGCTAAATTTGAAGCCAAAGCTGATGAAGGAGTGTTTCTGGGATACTCCATGACTAGCAAGGCTTATAGGGTTTTTAACAAGTGCTCAAATAAAATTGAAGAATCCATGCATGTTACATTTGATGAAACTAACATGTCTTATAAGGAGAAGGAGACTTCTACCATAAGCAATTTGCAGGAACATTCAATTTCAGAAAATCTGAAGCAGCTTACCATCACAGACAAAGGGTCATTACCTTCACCAATTCAGCAAGACACTGAACTCAGTGACAATGAAGAGGAATTTCAGGTTTTGGAAAGTTCAAAAGGCCAACAAATTGAAGAACCAGTTGTTGTTCCACAAGAGGAAACAACAACACAGGTTGGTGCATCATCAACACCCCTTGTTGATCTTGCAACAACAAGAGATCACCCAATCTCACAAGTAATTGGAGATATCTCAATGGGTGTGCAAACAAGGAATCAAGTTAATCAAAATATTATGCACACCTACTTTCTTTCTCAAATTGAGCCTCAAACCATACAAGATGCAGAGAAAGATCCAAACTGGATCATTGCAAAGCAGGAAGAGTTGAATCAATTTGAAAGGAATAAAGTTTGGGAATTAGTACCAAGACCAAGGAACCAGCAAATTGTTGGAACCAAATGGGTATTCAGAAATAAGTTGGATGATCAAGGAATAATTGTGAGAAACAAGGCAAGACTTGTTGCACAAGGATATTGCCAAGAAGAAGGAATTGATTATGACCAAACCTTTGCACCAGTTGCAAGGTTGGAGGCCATAAGAATCTTCCTTGCATATGCAGCTCACAAGAGATTCAAGGTATATCAGATGGATGTCAAGAGTGCATTTCTCAATGGAGACATCAAGGAAGAAGTTTATGTAAAGCAACCTCCAGGTTTTATCTCTCCAACCTTTCCTGATCATGTTTTTAAACTGCATAAAGCTTTATATGGTCTCAAGCAAGCTCCTAGAGCATGGTATGAGACTTTAGCTTGTTTTTTGTTGGAAAATGATTTTAAAAGGGGTAGAGTAGACCAAACTCTTTTTGTTAGAACCCATAGGTCCCATACCCTACTAGTACAAGTTTATGTAGACGATATCATATTTGGGTCTATAGATTCAAACTTATGCAAAAAGTTCTCACAACTTATGCACTCAAAGTTTGAAATGAGTAGCATGGGTGAGCTTGCTTTCTTTCTAGGATTACAAGTTAAACAACATGTGGATGGCATCTTCATTTCTCAAACCAAGTATGCAAGAGAACTGGTTAAGAAATTTGGAATGTCTGAAGCATCCTCTATGAAAACACCTATGCCTACAAATACTGTTTTAGATGCTGATGAATCTGGAAAACCAGTTGATCAGACAAGCTATAGAGCAATCATTGGCTCATTACTTTATCTAACAGCTACTAGACCAGATATAATGTTTGCTACATGCATTTGTGCTAGATTCCAAGTAAGCCCTAAAGAGTCCCACCTCACATTAGTTAAGAGGATTCTTAGGTATGTAAAAGGTTGTCCTAATCTAGGTCTCTGGTATCCACATGACTCAGGATTTGATCTAACTGGATTTTCAGATTCTGATTATGCTGGATGTAGAGTAGACAGGAAAAGCACCAGTGGAACTTGTCAATTCCTTGGTGATAGACTTGTCTCCTGGTTCTGTAAGAAACAAACCTTTGTGTCCACATCAACTGCTGAAGCTGAATACATGGCTGCAGGCAGTTGTTGCTCACAGATTTTGTGGATTCAAAACCAGCTCCTAGACTATGGGTACAACTTAGAGATGTTTAAAATCTTTTGTGACAATACCAGTGCAATATCTATTGCTCAAAATCCAGTTCTCCATAGTAGGACCAAGCACATAGAGATCAGACATCACTTCTTAAGTGATAATGTAGAAAAGAAGAAAATTGCACTAGAATATATTTCCACTGAACTACAGAGAGGAGATATTTTCACCAAGCCCTTGGATGAAAAGAAGCACTTCTTTTTCCTCAATCAGTTGGGAATGCTAGATGGAGACAGCATAAAATAAAACTCCAAGATTTTGAAACCCATAATTAACAGGAATAGGAAAAATTTCACTTTAAAATTTCCCTGTCTGAGTGGTTTTTCTGAGCTCTGAACTAAGCTCGACGCTGAGTCGAACGGAGATCGACGGTCCGTCGCCCTCAAAAGCGTCGAACGTCGAACTCAACTTCTAGCGTCGAACTAAGTTCACAGCTCCCTGGCTTCTTGAGTTTCTCTCTCCCCGGTCGACGTCTTCGTTCAACGTTGACCTAAGCTCGACGTATAGCTTCAGCCAAAGCGTCGATCGTCGACCTAAGCTGGACGCTGTTGAGTCGTTTCAGTTCTCCTAGAGCCTTAGAGCGTCGAACTGAGCTCGACGTTCTTTCCTTTTCTGCGTCGAACCCTAAGTATAAAATCATTTTTTCATCGTCGTTCGCAGTTGCGCTTTCATATCTTTCTGCTCAAGCTTTCTCCCTCCAAATACCTTACTCTTGATCTTGGAAGGTATTCTTTTTGCAGGAAAATAGCAATCACAGCAGGAGCTCTGGCGGCCATGAAGTTCGATTCTGGATTCGATATCGACTTCGACTCTTTTGATGGATCTCCACAATACTTTCTGGATATACTGGACCTCTTCAAGGATCAGCAACTGGTTAACTTTATGTCAACCAGGATCCCTCTCCCAGAGTCAGAAATCAAAGAGTGGAGTCTTACAGCAGTTATCTCAGATAACAATACATTGACTGGGAAAGTTTCAGGAAATGAGGTAGCCATCTCACCTCAAATCATTTCAGAAGTTTTCAACTTTGCTGCTGGAGATGATGGCATAGAACTATCTGTGGAAGAGTATGCCTTGATGCTGGACAGGATGGGGCATGCTGCTGGTAACCCCTCTAAACTCCTCAAAGTTAACCTAGCTATTGAATATAGGTTATTAGCAGACATTACAGGCAAAGTGATTTGTGCAAAGAGGACTGCACATGATGCAATTACTAGGCATCAGTTCTGCCTTATGGCTGCACTTATGGATAAGAAATATCCCAACTGGGGATTGATTGTGTTTGAAATGATTAAGAAAAAGTTGGATAAAAACTCTGTCCACTTTGGAAGAGTTCTTGGGTTGATTCTCAACCATTGCTGCCCCCAACTGCTTGTGTCCTCCAAGAAGCACATCAATGCTTCCAAGAGGCTCACATGTGCCCTAATTGGCAAGTGGGACAGAAGAATTGTGAATCCCAGGGCAGCAGCAGCAATGAAGTCTTCTGCAGACACCAGGACTGTAGAGGTCACTCTCCCTCAGTCCACTGGTCCAGAAGCAGGGACTTTGCCATCTGACTCCCTCACCCTCCCATCTACTTTCATCCCCTCAACCACAGTCATTCCATCCACTCAACCTCTCCCTTCCTCCATCTCTACCATTGCCTCCTCCCTTCCACCTCACACTACTTTCCTTCCCATAAGCTTGGATTCCTCCCCACATGAGGATCTCTTTTCTTTTGACATGCATGAAGACTCCTTCATGGATGCCTCTACCTCCTCTCCACATGAATTCCCCCATTCATCAACTTTTTCAGAACTGCTCTTTTCCTCCATCCATGAACCAGTTACACCTCCCTTGTCTGCACCACCCTCAACATCTTCCCAATTTACATTTTCTGCTACTCCCTCTACCTCTACTCAAGTCCCACTTGAGCAAGTAGCTCTCCTGCCCTTGGCCAATCAGATTTTTGACCTTCTGTCCCCTAGGCTCTCCTCCCTCTTGGATGCCAAGCTGGCTCCTCTCCTCCTTTCCCTGAGAACTCTCTCTGCCTCTGTCTCCTCCCTCTCCTCTCATCTGGCATGCCCTTCTTCTGGGGGCCTAGAGTCAGCTGCCACTGATTCTAGGCAGGGGGAGATGTCTGTAGAAGAAGAGCTGCATCCTTCATCAGTTCATCCTTCATCAGTTCAGTTTGTTCAGACATGTTCAGAGACAGTATCAGTTGCAGAAGTTCAGATAGTATCTGAGGCTCCTCCTCCAGCTTCAATTCAGCTCATCAACAGTGCCTTAGACCTTCAGTGTTTGGCAGCTTCTGTCCAGAGCTTCTCCCCTCCAGCTCAGATTCAAGAAGAACTTTCCATGGCACCTGTGGCTCCTCCTCCTAATTCAGAACTGCTTCAAGAAGATCTGTCTAGGGCTATTGTCCCTTTTCAGAAGATCCCTGATGTAGCAGTGGTAGCAGTGGCTCCTGCTAATGATGAAATTGAAATGTTAGCAGCTGTTGAAACTTCAGGTGAAGCGATTGAGACACCTGATGCAGTTGAGACCCATGTCTCCCAAGCCCTTCAGGAACCAGCCTCTTTAGTCTCTATGGATCCTGAGGCTGTGCCCTCTCCTGCAGTGGTAGACTCCTCCTCCCCACTGACAGCAGATCTTCCTTCAGTTTCCTCCTCAGCAGCTCCAGACTCCATCAGTTTTCCTATCTCTAAAAGGAAGTACATAGATCCCTATGAAGAATCTCAAAGTTCAGAAGATGAGTTTGCTACTGATTCTGATGACTCCTCTGCAACCATTGCAAGGAAGAGGAAAGCAAGATCAAAAGCTTTGAAAAGAGTTCCAATGGCTAGAGCCACAGACCATGACATTCCCTACTATATCAAATACAATTGTGAAATCACAGAGCCATGGATGCAGTACTCCCAAAATCAGAGAAAAGCAATGAAGAAGAAAAGAAAATTCAATGAAGGACCAACCAAATCTGTCCATCAGCCTCCACCTCCACCTCCTCCAGATGCAGGTGCAGGTGCTAGTCTATCTTCCAATCCAGCCCCTTCAGCTCTACATGGAAAGACATATCAAGCAAGAAGATATCAAGGAGACAGTCAGCAAAGGGGAGGTCAGCAAAGAGGAAACTATAGAGGCAGGCAGTCCAGAGGAAGATCAGGTTCTCAACCTTATCAAAGGGGAAGAGCTATTGATCCAACCTCTGGTCCCTATCCTTATAGACCTAGAGCTGACCTCACCCCAACTACCTCTCAAGAACTCTCCTCTAACAGATTTTAACCAGCAGTACCTTTTGAAGATCCCACCAAAACTCCTGCCTACTGGAAAGCTAGAATGACAGAAATGGTTGCTTTAAATGAGATTAATAAAGCTAGAGAAAAAGGTCTGGACACCTCTCATATCAGTACAATGTCAGACCAAAGAAAAGAGGAATTGGAGAAATATAATTCTAAGAAATTCTTTGATTCAGACAGATATATGCAACTCCATCCTGCAGCTGTACCACCCAGTGCAAGAGATCAAAAGTCTTTAGGTGCAACTAATGATTACAGATCTAAAAAGGAAGCTTCAAATCCAAACAGAGAAATCATCTTCAAGAAGAGTGATCAAGACAAAGCCCCAAAGGGAAAGTAAAGTAAGATGCTTTAATTCTTTCTATATGCTGGACTCAGGACATTTGAACATTTGTGCAGCTATATAGTGTTATATATATGCTGCTTTTTTATTCTGTCATATGTCTGGTTGTATTGTAGTGTATTGTATCTGTTTTATCTTTCTTTGAATCCCTAAATTCATGTAAATAGTAATCCTAATCCAAATAGGGGGAGATTGTTGGAACACCCTATTACTATTTGGACCAGGATGACTATACTTCTATAGGGATTTTGTGTTGTGACCTCCTTGTTGTTATAAAGGTCACATAGGCTAGTTAGAGTCGATCTCAGCTCGACGTAGAGTCGACCTCTGCTCGATGCAGAGTCGATCTCAGCTCGACGCAGAGTCGATCTCAGCTCGACGCAGAGTCGACCTCAGCTCGACGCAGAGTCGATCTCAGCTCGACGCAGAGTCGACCTCAGCTCGACGTGGAGTCGACCTCAGCTCGACGTTTCGTCGAACCCAGTTCTGCTTACAGAAAACACTCTCTGGCCGATGTGTGTCGTGCTCAGATCGACGTTTTACTGTGAGCTCGACGTTTTCCAGACTTCCGTCAGTTTTGAATAGGAATTCAAATTCCTTCTGTCAGACAATTAATGCTGAAGATTTATTGGCCGTTACAGCATATCTGGTGCATGGCTCAAGGAATTTTCTAAGGAATGTCTGTCTGACATTTCCTTTGAGGCATGGACATTTAAGGAAAGCAATTAATGCTGACTTCCAACGGCTATCAAAGAAAAGGAAGAAGAAGACTCAGTTATATTATTCATTCTTTCATTTTTACATATACAGAGAATATACAGAGAGACATAGAACAACAATACAGGACTTCAGCTGCTCTCTCTCTCTGTGATATTGTTTTGAAAGCTCACTCACAGGAATTCTGATTGCTTCAGACATAACCATCCAACCTTCTTGGATCATCTCTTGCTGGAGCAAATCAGATCTTTGAAGACCTGTCACCCTTGTGCAGAGCTCTCCTTTCTGAACTTCTTCTTGATCTCAGGGGGAGCCTTGACAACAACTACAGATCCACTTCTGCTTCTCTCAGCTTGTTGATAGAGAAGACAACCTCATCCCTTTTTCTTTTTCTTTCAGTACAGGGTTTTAACTCCCTTCAAAAGTTACTTTTGGTTTTGCTGAAACCTGGTCAATATCAGCTACTTTGGTTTGTGAGAACCTGATCAAAAACTCTCTGGTGATCAAGACACCTGATCAACTCATCTTGAAGTGGATTCCTATCAAGGGTGATAGAAGAGTGGATGTACCCAGATTTGGGGAACCACTATAGCTCCTTGTGTCGTCTGGATTGCTTGTTTCTTTGTGTTTTGCTTTGTGCTGTGAATTTCTTTTTACTCTGATTATTTGCTATAGCACCATACACTAAGTAAATATAAACTTTCTCTGCACACAAGTTTTTATTTGCAAAATTATTTTAAATAACTCTATTCACCCCCCTCTAGAGTTAGGATTGATCTTATCCTGCACTTTCATACCTGACTGAACAACTCCCGGTATCTTTGCCTCAACAGATCCTGCGGTTCCCAGGTGTGCTCCTCCTGACCGTGGTTTCTCCACAGAACCTTGACTAAGGGGATCTTTTTGCGGCGCAAGATCCGTACTCCTTTGTCGTCGATCCGGACCGGCTCCAAGTGAACAGATCGGTCTGAAGCTACCGGCCCTTCGGTGGTCAAAATCCGCTGCTCCGGGCGTAGTAGAGCCCTTCTCAGCGAAGAAATGTGGAAGACGTCGTGTAGAGCTGCCAGCTCTAGCGGCAACTCTAGCCTGTAGGCTAGGGGTCCGATCCGCTCCAGGATCCGGTAAGGGCCCATATACCTAGGGCTGAGCTTCTTCCTCCGACCGCGCACCCGTGTGACTCCGTGCATTTGCCGGATCTTCAAGAACACTCGATCTCCTACTCGAAACTCCACCTGACGATGCCAGGCGTCATAGTATTTATCCTGTCTGCTCTGCGCCTCCAACATCCTATCTCTGATCAGTCTCACCTGAGCCTCGGTGTCTTCAACAAAATCCGATCCCAACACCTTCGGATCCTCGTCTTGAACCCAAGAAAGCGGGGTCCTACATTTTCTTCCATACAAGGCTTCATAAGGCGCCATCCTGATGCTGGACTGGTAGCTATTGTTATAGGAGAACTCGACCAACGGTAACATCTTCTCCCACGGCTCCCCTCGGTCCAGTATACACAGTCGTAGTAAATCTTCCAAGGTCCGGTTGGTTCGCTCTGTCTGCCCGTCCGTCTGAGGGTGGAAGGCCGTGCTAAAAGTCAACCGGGTGCCCAAATATGCCTGCACTGACCGCCACTCCCTGGATGTAAACCGTCCATCGCGGTCCGACACTATCGTCCGGGGCACGCCATGATATCGGATATACTGCTCCACGAACTTCCGTACCAGCACTCCCACCGAGTCATCCTTCCTGATCGGTATAAAGTGGGCCACCTTCGTCAACCGATCAACAATCACCCAGATCGAGTCGTTCCCCGTCCGAGACCGGGGAAGACCATGTATAAAATCCATAGCTATATCGTCGAACTTCCACTCCGGCACCGGGAGTGGCTGCAGCAATCCTGCGGGGTTCCTACACTCCACCTTAACCAACTGACACGCCTCGCAATGGGTCACGAAGTACGTAATGTCCTTCTTCATGCCCGGCCAAAACATCGTCTTCTTCAGATCAGCGGTCATCTTTGTGATCCCCGGGTGCACATAGTACTGGCTGCAATGCGCCTCCATCATAATATCCTCTCGGATCTGGCCACCTGCGGGTATATATACTCTGCCTCTGAAATGTAGTAATCCATCTCTCAGGGAATAATCTCCTGTCGAACCTTCCTCCAAAGCTCGGAACATCGGCTCTGCCCACGCATCTGTCCTCTGTCCGTCCCGAATGCGATCCCGAATATCATCTATGGCCACTATCGATGCCAGATACTCCCTATACAGAACTGGGTCATCCTCGGACACTAGGGATATCTGCATATCTCTGAATGACCGGACTAGCTCCATGGACATAACCTGGGGCCCAGCTTCGGAAGTGGCAGCTCGCCGGCTCGACGCGTCGGCCACCACATTTGCCTTCCCTAGATGGTAGTGCATCTCATACTGATAATCTGCTAAGAACTCCACCCAGCGCCTCTGCCTGATATTCAACTCCTTCTGCGTGTCCACGTATTTCAGGTTCTTGTGGTCGGAGTAGATGTCGCAGTGGACTCCGTAAAGATAATGGCGCCAGACCTTCAGAGCAAAAACGACCGCTCCCATCTCAAGGTCGTGCACTGGGTAGTTCTTCTCATGGGTCTTCAGCTGGCGGGAGGCATATACTATGACGTGTCCGTTCTGCATCAGTACTGCTCCCATCCCCTGGTATGATGCGTTGGTATACACCTGGACTCCTTCCTTTCCAGATGGAAGGGCCAGAATAGGGGCTGAGATGAGTCGGTCCTTCAGTTCCTGGAAAGCCGCCTGGCACTGCGGGGTCCAAACGAAAGGTGCCTCCTTCTTCGTCAAAGATGTGAGGGGGAGGGCAATCTGAGAGAACCCCTCCACGAACTTCCGGTAGTAACCGGCAAGACCCAAGAAACTGCGTACATCGGTGGCTGTCTTCAACTGTGGCCAATCGCGAACTGCCCGAATCTTTGCCGGATCCACTGCCAACCCGGCTCTGCTGATAATATGGCCCAGGAAGGCCACCTCCTTCAACCAAAACTGACACTTGCTGAATTTTGCATAAAGACAATGCTCCCGCAACCTTTCCAAAGTCAGTGCTAGATGCCGAGTGTGCTCCTCCTCCGTCCTAGAGTAGATCAGGATGTCGTCTATGAATACTATGACGAACACATCCAAGTAGGCCTCGAAGACCCGGTTCATGAGACTCATGAACGCCGACGGGGCATTCGTGAGCCCGAAGGGCATCACGGTGAACTCATACAGGCCATATTTGCTACTGAAGGCCGTCTTCGGGATATCCTCCTCCTGGATCCGTAGCTAGTAGTATCCTGACCTCAAGTCCAGCTTCGAGAAATAATGGGCCCCCTCCAGCTGGTCGAACAATTCATCTATCCGAGGGAGCAGATAGGTATTCCAGACGGTCAGCCTGTTTAGTGCTCGATAATCGATGCACAGGCGGAGTGTCCCATCCTTCTTCTTCACGAATAGGACCGGTGCTCCCCATGGAGAGGAACTCGGTCTAACAAATCCTGCCTCAACCAATTCCTGCAACTGAGCCCGAAACTCTGCCAACGCCTTTGGGGCCATCCGATAAGGGGCCCTAGATGCCGGCTTGGCCCCCGGCACAAGCTGTATCTGAAAGTCCTGCTCTCGGTGTGGAGGTAGTCCTGGCAGTTTCTCTGGAAAGATGTCAGCGAAATCTCGCACCACCGGGATGTCTGTCACTGACTCCTTAACTTCCGCCATCTCAAATAGAATCTGATAGACCTCCTCTCCCTGCAGATGAGCCTTAACGGCCTGTACCGAAGATAAGAGTATACGAGAGACAGGTCTTATACCTTCGATGGTAATGAAAGAGTCCCCGTGTCTCACGGTGATCCTCTTCGCCTGGCAGTCAATCTGGGCATGGTTCCAGTGCAGCCATACCATGCCCAGGATCAGGTCGTAGTCTGTCAGCTTCAAAATCGTCGCTGGAGCCTCGAATGCCTTTCCACCAATTTCTGCCTCCATATTGCAGTGATCTGTGGTAAGGAGCTCAGATCCATCCGGTAGTCGCACCCTCATCCTCGAGCCTGTGAACCGCTCCACGCCTTCCAGTCCTTCTACGAACGTCTCCGACACAAAGGAGTGAGTAGCTCCAGTATCGAATAGCGTGCGGGCCGGCTTGCCGCTGATGAAGACTATACCTAGGGTGATTAGATATCTTAGGGTTCTATAGTGAGTTTTACTTTCCTTGCTAATCTATCTAGTGCGATTCAAAGTTTGACCATTGAAAGGGAAATTCTATGAAAATAAAGAAGCATTGCGGCGTACCTGCGATGACCTGCTCCGGATTCTGAGGCTGCGCAAGGTCCAAAGCATATACCTGCTCTCTTCCCTGTCTACGATCTCCCACCTGGTATCCACGATCGCGGCCGCGTCCTCGGCCTCCGTAATGCTGAGCTGGTGGGCCGCCCTGTAGTGCTGGAGGTGGTGCCCCCCTCATGGGGCAGTTCCTCCGAATGTGCCCAATCTGATGACAAAGGAAGCACTCCGGTGGGGGATACGCCATTCCCCCGGGTCTCGGCATCTCCTGCATCCGAAGAGGTGTAGGGGCCAATATCACCTGTTCCCTCGGCTCCTGCCTCACGTCCCGACGAGGTTGGTCCTCTGTCCTCCTCCCCTCTGGTACAACACCTCACCGTTGGTCATTTCTACCTCTCCGTCCCTAATCCTCTGCTGGCCGTTTCCGGTCCCAGGTGGCGTGCCAATCTGCCTCAATCCTTTTTGCCATCTCCAAAATCCGGGAGATGGGCCCGTCATATACAAACAACAGAGCCTCCCTCAAGTCCTCCCGCAGGCCCTTATAGAACCTCCTGATATACCCTGCCTCGTCCAGCTGGTAGGAATCTGCGTATCGAGCCAGATGGTCGAACTCTCAATGGTACTCCACCATGGTCCGGGTGCCCTGCTTCAGCTGTAAGAACCGCTCCTCCAAATCATCCCTAACCGACTGTGGAACGAAATGCTCCAGCAGTGCGGCCCTGAACTCCTCCCAAGTAACCTCCGCAACCTCCCTATCGGCAAATGTCGTGTCCAACAACGTCTTCCACCACCTCTTTGCATGGGACTCCAGGCAAGAGACAACCAGAGTCACCCTCTCCTCCCAGAGACACCGTATCCCGGTCAGCATCTCGTACATGATATCTAGCCACTCTTCCGTCCGAACCGCCAACTCAGTCCCCAAATAGGACGGGGGTGAAAGACTTCGGAAGATGCTCAGCCAGTTGGCCCCCGGATTTGGCTGCAGGGCCGGAACCTGCTGGGCCCTGAAGGCCTCCAGGATGGCAGTCAGAGTCTGTCCCATGTCTGACTGAAGGAAAGGAGTGGGGACCGGTGGGGGTGGTGCAACACCCTGAGCCTGCTGAACTCCGCCTTGTGGCGTAGGCTGTGCTGGAGGCTGCGTAACAAAAACACATGCTGAGAAAATGTTCAAATATTTCATAAAGGTGGACAATTTATATGTGATCCCCATATGGGCACACCACTGCTTCCGCTGCTTAGTTTGTCCCCAAACTAAACTCGAGCGGGGGTGACCCAGGGTTAGTGGACTGCTACCTTTTCAGATCGATGTTTTTGCTCTGATACCACTTGTAAGACCCCCTTTTTTTTTCTTTTTCAACCACCGGGGTCTTAGGCCCAGAATCGCCGCTTTGCGGTGACACCTTCACGTCCTGAAGGGTCATCACCACAAGGCGCCGATTCTGCCGGCCAATTCAATCACAGAAAGGTAGCACAATAATATAAGTAAGAGCAATGCAGTCCACAATAATAAATCACATATATAGAAATAAATATCCACGAAGGGAGTGTCCACAGAAAACATCAGAGTACTATAAATGCGGGCTTATGCCCGGTACAAAATGTCCTCACTGCAAGTCTCTCATGCGGAAGCAAAAACATGAACTACTCAGGGTCGAGACTCACGGTCCCGGCTGTATGAACTCCGGAGCTAGACTGCCCCATCTCCAGGCGCACCGATCTCTGGGGCTGCTCCTCCATGCTGGGCTCCACGATCCCCTAAATGATGCGGTTCGAAAACCGTTAGTCATAAAGACTAAGCCCTATCATCCCCTACCCCTTCCCCCATGGCTCCTAGGTACCGAGCGGAGAGGAAGAAAGGGAAGGACATGAAGGTGGAGACTAATCAAGAAACAGAAGGCAGCATAACTAATCTAGCAATTCTATAATAGTATGATAGAAACAGAAAGTAAGAAAAGTAACCTTAACTTATGTGCGAAACGCATAAGCCAAGGGATCTTCTGCAAGGCTCCCATCGTATAGAGTATCCCATACCACCTATACGTTGGGGTGTCGGTTATCAAATAACAGCATATGTTTATATATTGAAATTAACCATTGATTTATAAACTTGCCCACACAAGCTTATAGACCAAGAGGTCGTTTTGCAGGTCCTAATGTATAAGCGTCCCACACCACTTATACTTTAGGTGTCAGGGTTAAATGAATCGATTATGCTATAACATGCAAGTGGGTATGATGAAACATGCAAGTGCAACTCACACACCCGACTCTGTGCACACAGACCTTTAGTTCCCCCTTTCGGAGCCGTTACCTCCCAGGATACCTCCGTAGTGGCGGACGGAAGCGGTGGGTTGGGCCTCGCCCACCTCAAAACCAGTAAATGCACCACTGGTCTGACCTATCGTACGCCTCAACGCTTGGTGCACTAAGCGGACGCCTGCGTACTCTTGCCGGCTGACGCACCGGACTTCTGTTGGCGAAGTGCTAATCACCCCGCCGAGTCCACGATATCGGTGTCGGTGCAATCGAACTCCCCGATATCGAAAAACCCACCACCTTAACTTTTCCTATTTTATGCACATGCAAGTTTAATCGTAAACACAAAAACACCGAGCCAAAGCTCCCCGGACCAAAATGTCCGTCTCCAAACCAACCGAACCGAAGCTCCCCGGACCAAAATGCCCGTCTCCAAACCAACCGAGTCGAAGCTCCCCGGACCAAAACGTCCGTCTCCAACCAACCGAGCCGAAGCTCTCATCAAGCTTCCTGTGCCAACAGTGTTTGTGAAAAGTGCAGCCCTAGTTACTAAGTTACTCTTGTCGGTTTGTTATTACAGTTTACGTTATCCCAGGACTGCCCCCGGTATTCCCCGTGAAGGGATCTCAAGGGGCACTAGGAACCAAGACGGCGGCATTACGGCCCGAAGTTCCCTTTCGCAAGGAACTTATTGTTATTGGTTGATCTCCATAACCTGATTCCCTTCTCATATTACGATAGACTATCCTAGGGTGATTTTTAACCTTCCTCTCTTCGGGAAAAGGCGATCTTTCGCCGAAACCCGAGCACCTCTTAACTCTATCTATCACCAATTCTCACTACTCTTTATACCTTCCTATTGTGATTTCCTCCACCATTGCCCACCCAGACATTATGATTAACTCCAATGCCTTCCTCAGATCATGTCCTATTGCATTTCACAAATTGCTATATACAGACCGACCTAGACTACATGTCGAACCGGTATGCAATGATCCAATTCTCATCCAAATGCCCTAAATTATTTACTGGAGACTTACCAGGATATAAATGACCTAAATCCAGAAAATGGAAATTTTCATAATTTCTTTGGCATTAAATTAAAATCCTCGAAAAACCCAAGGGCTACCGGTTTGAACATGAACTACCATAAGTTCTCATGCATGATGTACAGCAAATTTAAGATAAATAGTAGGTTATCGCAATAGGTCAAATTCAAAGTATCATAATTTTTCTATCACCAAAGGGCATTAAAACTATTTTAGAAATAATCTCTAACTTCTGTTGTTTATGAATCAAGTACAGAAAGTATTCTTCCAAAAATTATAAATAATTTATGACATGCAGATAAAGGCCTAAAATTAGCATTGGCCAAGTTTCATAATTTTCCAGCAAGTATTTTATCAATAATTAATTTCTAAACAATAAAACCCCTTTCTAACATCTGTGAATAAAGTACTAGATTTAATCAACATAAAATTCTATAAAAATTCAGGGATCAATGTTCTACTAGTCTAGATCTAAATCCAGAATTTTAACTGATTATAATTAATTTAAAACCTCCAAATAATTGAAACAACAAATCGGGCTAATAATCCTTTAACACATGAAGTATAATACTTATTAATCATAAAATTCCAGGAAAATTACCATAAGTCTAAAACATCCTAAAACTCCCTCCTCCCGAGTTTCATAAATTTTGTATTAGATTTAGTGCTTAAAATAACTAAAATACATGTTTATCCTAATCCAAAATCTCAACTTCCGAGGTGCCTAATTACCTCCAATTCCTTCACTATTTCAACCAGAGGGTTTTCAGCATATCATCCCACTCTCCTCCAAATTTCAAGGGCATACAAGAGCTTTTGCTCCTATGTCCTTCACAAACCTCAAACTCCCACCCACTGGATTTGAGCCGATCTCTTAGGGTAAAATCCACCCTAATCCACACCATTTTACCCAAGAGGGTAGACATAGACTCAACAAATCAGTGGCCATAACACCAGCCTCATTTGAGGAGATTTGTCCACTCCATTTCCAATCATACTTTTCCCCATAGTATCCCTCACCAAGACCTATCTAGGACTTGATACTTCCCTATTCAAAACTCAACCAATTGAGTTGAAATTTTGTACAGATCTTAACATTGGTGCCAGGGACCACCATCCAAAATTTGGGGGAGTTTGGACTTAATTTCATCTCCTAATTAATTTTATAATATTTATTAAAATTTTACAAAAACTTTAGGCAAAAGTTCTCCAAAAATTCTCATTTTTGGTCTATCGTTAGGTTTAGCTAAGGTTAACCCCTTGCCCAAATTTCAGGTCATTTGGATAAGGGACGAAGAGTGGGCATCCATTTTAATTTCTGCCCAACTCTAGGTACAGCCCCCACTAAGACGGGTGCTGCGGCCGAACCGCTTAACCAAACGAGTTGAAACCAATTTTAAATTAAACTAGACTCGAAGGGCTACGACTTTCGTGTCTGGTCACTTTTCCTAAAATGGCCTCTAAGTGACTCGTTTTGCAGCATTAAAATGTGCCCATCCAAGTATAATTTCCATACAAAATTATTTACATAATTTATATATTAAAAACAGTTTTTACTGTTCATCTTCTACAGAACCCGAAAACCAGACACAGAAAATCATATTTCCTGTAGCTCTTTCGTGCTCCATCACCGGTCGTCCGGTCACTTCCCTGGCCAGCCACCACCACCACCGCCTCCGTTGAGGCGATGGCTATCGGTCGGCGGTGGTTTGGCCGCCGGAGGTGGCGGTTTCCGGCGAACTCAAGAATACACTTTTCATGATTTTCCATGAAAATGAGAGATGGGTCCGGCTCCGTTGAGCGCGAACTTCCTTTCTAAGAATCCTAAGATCTACCCATGAAAGAGAAGAAGTAGAGGAGGACCTTATTCACGGTTTGGAGGCGAGAAGAACGACGGGGTGCCATGGCGCAGTGGTGGCATAGCCGAACTTCTCCTACAGCAAGAACAAAGATCTGATCTGTTTGCTTGAGCGTGTAAACTTCTCCTCTTGCTCCAAGTGGGCTTTTATAAGTCAAAAAGTGGGGAGGTGAAAGGGTAAAGCCTTAATGGCCATGAAGCCTCCTCTTAATAGCCTTTTGGTTACAGTGAAGGGATAAGAAACGGTGGAAGATGAACAGGTGTGTCCAGTTGGCGGTTTCCTATTGGACCAACACTTCCTCCTTTATTATATAATTATAGAAGGAAAAACAGCCCGTAATTACTCCTGGTGTAACTTCCCACACCAGCATTTATTTCCACGCGTGTTAGAATAATTTCGGGCCTGAACCGTCGTTTCGGCCAATGTCACGGGCGTGACACATAGGTCACGGGCGTGACAGGCGCGGGTGACAATTTTGGGGTCGACGATCGTCGAACTGAGATCGACGGTCATCGAAGGATGGTCACGCCCTAGGTCACGGGCGTGACACCTAGGTCACAGGCGTGATATGCCCGAACGGCAATTTTGAGATCGACGATCGTCGAACTGAGATCGACGGTCGTCGAAGGCTGGTCACGCCCTAGGTCATGGGCGTGACACTTAGGTAACGGGCGTGACAGGCCCGAGTTCAATTTCGACGATCGTTTTACGGGGATCGACGATCGTCGAAGGAGTCACGCCCTTGGTCACGGGCGTGACACTTTGGTCACGGGCGTGACATGTCTGGGCTGCCAGATCGACGATCGTCTCACGGAGATCGACGATCGTCGAAGGGGTCACGCCCTAGGTCACGGGCGTGACACCTTGGTCACGGGCGTGACATGCCCGGGCTGCAAGTTCGACGATCGTCTCACGGAGATCGACGATCGTCGAAGGAGTCACGCCCTAGGTCACGGGCGTGACACCTTGGTCACGGGCGTGATATGCCCGGGCAGCAAGTTCGACGATCGTCTCGCGGAGATCGACGATCGTCGAAGTAGTCACGCCCAAAGTCACGGGCGTGACGGGTCGGTCACGGGCGTGACCAACCCGTGACCCGAAACCTCGATCGATTTATTTCAATTTTTGGGCTTCACAGGGTTCTGTCACGACCAACCGACTCCTCGGGGTATAGCCGGAAATGGGATGTTACAGAAGCCCATGCAAAGAGATGGTGGAAGTCTATTTGGGACTCAGTTTATAGGGATATGGAACTAACAGACATATCCTGGGAAGAACTCAGCGACTTGTTCCTGGACCATTATGTTTCTGTCACAGACCGGGACACATTGGAGGCGAGGTTCCTGAACCTCTAGCAGGGGAGCCGATCAGTGATCGAATATCAGAGAGAGTTCTCCCACCTGGCTAGGTTTGCAGGCTACATTTTATATATTGAAAGTTTCCTCTGAATATGCCTCTACAAGGCCTAAAATTATCATGCAAGTGGCTATTTAACATGTGACAGAAATACACATAATAATAATACTATGCTATAGTTTATAAGATTTAAATTAACCGCATCCATGCATATTCCTCCTCCAGCCAATGTTCCAGATTAAGCCAGCCTATACGAACTTCAAACCTTCTTTCTCGACAACTCATCCACTTCCACCTCCGACGATTATAAACTTTTCCGGCGACATGGCCGTCGGAGGCTTGGCGGGTACAGTTTTGGTGAGCCATGACCGTCCCTTGCTCTAGCTAGTTAGCTTGATTTCTTGTTTCTCCAGCAAAATCTTAGATCCAGCAGTCATTTTCCACACCTCTGGGTTCAAGAAGTTGATGGTGGGCTTTGCAAGAATGAAGTTGACAGAGGGCTTCTCCTATCTACCTTTTATACGAAGAGTTAGGGTTTAAGTGGCTTGCCACGTGTCACCCTAATAATGGACCGTCAATCATCACTTTAAATCGGTCTTGTCCAAGAGACTCTCTAATATTAGACCTCCAATTATTTCTTTAACAAGGTCTTCATCAAGGAAATGAGGTCCAATGAGCCTTCGGCACTTATCCCGAAAATCTAGTTCAACCCGTACATATGAACAAGTAAACACAATTTTTAGACCGAA
This sequence comes from Platanthera zijinensis, assembly GCA_039513925.1. Lineage (NCBI taxonomy): Eukaryota > Viridiplantae > Streptophyta > Magnoliopsida > Asparagales > Orchidaceae > Platanthera > Platanthera zijinensis. Next base: position 102,993,274 of record CM077089.1, read on the forward strand.
AAATACTCTAAGTCCAAAAGCATTGAGTAGAGAACACTCAACGCCTTGTTGCATCCCATGTTTTCAAAGTCAAAAGCATTGAGTTTCATTAAGACCACTCAACGCAGTGTTGAGTCAACTTAACGCCTCAACATCCAGAATGTTTTTATGTCAAAAGCAGTGAGTGGTGTTGAGACCACTCAACGCCACGTTGAGTCCACTCAACTCTGCGTCGAATGGCATCGAGTTCCCTCAATGCACTCGACGCCTCATCAAATAGCGTTGAGTGCACTCAACGCACTTAACTCCTATTAACTCTAGAACATTCATTTCCTAAGTTAGAGTTGATTAAACCCCATAGTTGGTCCTATGCGAATCCACCCTAACCCTTGGTTCCAAAATAGTCTATCCCCATTCATCCACCACATTTCCTACCCTAATCTTAGTTAAGGGGTCTAGAAGGAAATGGGGTGGTATAGGGCCGATGATGTATTGTCTCAACCCTAAAAGTTGTAATTCACTTGGGGTTAGCTTAAATATAATGTGGGAAGGGGTTTGGCAATGAATAAATATCAATAAAAGTAAGTGCCTTGAGAAATGAAACTTTTTTGCTTCAACCCATCATAGTTCCTAGTTCCCTCGAGAGCCATTCACCGGGTAGGCCCAGGGCTTTCCAAAGTTAACCTTAAACTGTAGGAATAAGCAGATTAACTATAAATAAACTATCATCATACCCTTTCACTCACTCTATTATTACGGGAGGATAGTTTGGTTTATTCCCGGGAGTTGTGGGCTTGGTGTTTGATGGAATGGATGGGTTATTCTGGTAAGCCCATGGCTATGGAACTTATTATTTGCATTTGTGCTTGTGCATTAAAGTGGTGGGTCCTCGATATTGGATGGTCATTCACATCGATGTCGATATGTTGACACGGTAAGTATAAGTTCTCACTTAACCAAGAAAAGACATGTGGATTTGTTAGCATAAGTACAAGTGACTCCATAGCATCTAACTCTGGGTGTACTGAGTAGTACGCATGGTCTAGGGTAGGTAGTGTGAATACTGACCTTGGAGTGGGGAGGCCCAACCCACTACCTCGGTTTGACACTACAAGGGGTACCTAAGAGTTTAGATAACTCAAAATAGGGGAACTAAAGGTCTGTGCGCTTATAGTTATGTGGGTGGGTTGCACTTTGGTGAGACATATCATTTAACATGTATATCACTTTATATCATACATAATATTGCATAAAACTTATATCCCAAAACATAGAAATTTTTAAGAGAACTTTTATTTGTTAGGCCTTGCAAAAAGACCCCGTAATTTATAAGTTTGTTTGAGCATTCATATAAAGTAAGGTTACTTTCTCTTTGTTGATAGTTAGCTGCTTTACCATTATTTCATGTCACTGCTTTCATTGTGTCGTTTATTTGCTTATAGTTTCATATATAGACTTATAAATATTGTGGTAGATATTATTTGCATATGTTAGCTAGGGCAAACATACACTGCTATTGTTTACTCTCCACTTTAAGTACCTTTCACTTCATCCCCCCCTCATGGTGCCTAGGAGTCATTGGGGGAGGGGTGGAGGACCAAGACTTAGTCTTCTTGACTAACGGCCTGATGGGCATAACACCAAGGACTCCGGCTCAGAGACAAGGTGCATCACTAGGAGACCCAACACCACCCGAGTATGGTTGATGCAGGCCAATGGTTCCGATTGAATAAAACTAAGCACTCTTAGGTTCAAAAATTAAATTAGATACGTAGCATTCAATATCTCTCTAAAAAACTATCGATGAGCTCAACTAATTAGTGGCACAAATATTAATGATGCACAATGGAAAGGGGCGCTACCCCTTCTAGAGATAAAACAAAGGCTATAAGCCAGTGTTCGCTCAAGCGAATTGTGCCTACCCGATCCAGACAATTAGCAATTAAAAATAAATCAATCTGCAAGCATTCACAAATCCAATTAGAGAGGGTTCGGACAAAAATAGCGATTTAAAATAAAGTCCAAAATCTATACCAAATTAATTAAATATGAGGGTGGCCAAATCAACTGAACTCGAGGAGAAATCAAGGTGAGGAAATCGATTTCCTCTAGAGTTCACGAGATCTAACCGATCCAAGTTTTATGAAAACATTCAGAAGAATAAACGCTTGAAAATTAGATTTTAATTAAGGCACTAATTTCAATATAAATCCGGACTAATTACTAGCCTTCTAATCCACCAAACCTCACAAATTTTATAGAAGAAATCACATAAGAGAGGATTAGAAATCGTTACCCAATCCATGAACATCCATCAACAAAAATGAGTGGAGGAAGCACACACGATGGTGGATGGATCTATTTCCACGCAAATCCATGGTTCTGCACCAAAAGATAAAGGCACGAGCTATTTTCCTTTGAAAAACAAAACATAGGAGAGGGAGAACCTTGATGGCCAATTTCTTGAAGGAAGAGAGAGAAAAGGTGGTGGCCGAATTCTTTCGGGAAGAAAAAGAGAGGGAGAGGGTGGTGGCCGGAAAATGATAAGGAAGGGAGAAAAGGGCTTCGTCGGGGTTGTTGAAGAAGGGGAATGGCTTCTCTGGTTCGGGTGGTGGAGGAGAGCAGGAGGGTGGCTGTTTTGGGGAAGGGCCGAACCCTAGAGGGAAAGTGGTGGCCGACGGTTCTTGGAGAAAAAGTAGAGGGGGTCTTGTTACTTTAGTGATTAAGAGGTGAGAGAGATATTGAGGAGGGAGGAGGAGGAGGAGAGGAGGCCGAGAAAATAGAGGGGGAGAAGGGGTGGCAGGCGGCCAAGAGGAAGAGAGAGTGAGGAGGCCGAATTTTGCCAAGTGGAGGAGGAAAATTCTAACAAGAATTTTTACGGTTTCAATTTCTTTTCATTCAACATTACAAAACACTTGTTTTACAACATAATTGCATGCCGTCATCGAGCTTGGCGACTATCTCTATGAATCAGGGGGTTAACAACATTACCTCTGGTTTACTTATTGGATGTTATGCACTAATTCTTTAACCACAAGACTGCCGGCTAACCGCCTCTTAGAATCTAACTTAACTGGCTTATAATCTATTGCTGATCTAGATTCCTTATATTGCGACTAGTATTTGATCATGTGAGAAAGATATTGAGCAGGCTTCATAAAACAAATTTGACTCTCTCTTATACAAATAATGGCTAAGTTTGTTGGATTTCCATCTGCTGGCATAGCTTATTATATTGCTACATGTAATTGGCCATTCGAGAAGCATTTCAAATCAAATTGCTCATTAATAATCAATTCATAGCGGGGTAATTTATTTCTTACCACCTCATGTGCTGCATAATTTCTTTTTATTTAAGGATATTCAAACTGCAATGAACACAACCTTCTTTTCGAATTAATTTCATTCTGTCAACTCCAAAAATATGCAGGATAGTGCGGTCAGCGCTGCGGTTAAAGTCAAGACTTAATTTTTATCGCAGGACTATAGTGGATTTGGGCGGATAATGAAGTTAGCAATTTCTATTCTCTTTTACACACACTCACAGTGAATATCTTAACCAGACTAAAAATTGCTAATGTTATCCAACAAATAAAAGGTTTCTCTTCTCGAACACATTATTTAAGAATTCTCATTCCCTCTCCTGTCGCCACTCCTCACTGAGATATGTCAATTGGTATCCAACTTGTAATAAAAGAGATAGCGTTTCTACCAAGTGGTGGTTCAAGGCTTTCTGGGTTGATGGATCTGGTTAGCGTCCCGAACTATGCGGCTAATCGAAATGGCGGGCTCATTAAGAGATGTCTATTTGCGAGGCTGTATGGGTAGGGAAGCTTGACCGTTCATCATAGAAGATGTTCCCCCAAGGCAGAGCTGGGATCTGATTGTCGTGATTTCTCCAAACTTGCGAAATCCGGTCGTCGACTCTCTCTCTTTCCATCGTCTCATAGTATCTTCTTTTGTAGTGGGAGGAATCTTCTTCGGAATTTTGATGTTGCCTCGCTTAATTCACGACTTGATCTCGGATAATCCTTTTCCACTCGTGGCTAGCATCCAGCTTTGCAGATAACATCCTTATATTCTCCTCTGAAGCAAACATTGATTCTTCCTCAACCACGAGCTTCGCCTTTAATCGCTCGAAGTAAACAAACAATTGGGAGAAGGCTCTACGGCCTTCATCATCTAGGAGATGCAATGCAGATTCATCTAGGATGGTTAGGGATTTCAGCCCTCCAAAACTTGCAGCAAAAGGCAAATAAGCGGTCAAAATCCACGTTTCAAATCAACTAAAATGACAAAAGTGGCAGTACTTTGAGATAAAGTACCCGAGATGAAGTTCTCATCTTCCCTAGTTGCCGCTATGATTTGCCGGCTAGGAAATACTGATCGCCTCAACCTCTCAGGGTCTATCCCCTACAAATATAGATCCCTTTATAGTCGCTTGGACTGCCTGTTCTTCTCAAGCTCCTCATGAGACAAAAGTATATCATTGGTCTCAGAGATAATGCAGATAGATCGTTTTACCCACGGTGGTTCCATATAAGATAGAGGAATCCTAATAATCTTCGTGGCAGGTTTGATCATACCTGTCTGCAGAAGTTGGGCGGCCAGCTGGTGGGTGGCCTTTGCTTGTTCTTTAGTAGAATGAGCTAGGAGACCACTTGGTTCTTCCCCTGTGGTTAGCAGCATCTTCTCGGCGAGCAATTTTTCTCATAGCTTCTCCTTCTCATCTCCTTTAGAGGGTGCTAGAGCTTCTTCTCTGGGCTTCCTAGACAAAACATCTAGGCCTGAGTCATCCCTGAGGGTTTGCTAGTTATTAACGATCTTTTCCATCTTCTGCAAGAAACTGCATTTAGCGAGAAGGGCAGAGTTTGTTGGGAATGCGAGCAATCAATCCCGACCAGAGCACCTATTTTAAATTTTAGGCGAGCAACCAGCGCGACCGCATTGAGCGGTATGCCATCACAACAAAATAACACAATGCAAAAGGAATAAAAGCACACAGAGATTTTAACGTGGAAAACCCAATTGGGTGAAAAACCACGGGACGATCGGAGTCCAACCCGAAAAGCCTCCACTAAAAGTGTGTGAAAAACACACGCACGGATTACAGGCTTTCCCTCCACCGATCCACAAAGGATCTTCACCAGCTTCACACTACACAATACAATAAATAGTAACAGAAAAATTGCAAGTTACCGATCGGCGGATGAGAAAGATTACACAAATCCTCTCCAAGATGCCTATTCGAATCTTTGCCAATATCTGCTCCAGATCCAATCCGTGTAAGCGAAGTACTCCTTGTCAACGTCGTACAACAACGTCTGAAAGCTCTCCCAAACTAAGACGATTGCCGCAAAGGCCTCTCTAGAAATCTTTCAATGCTTGAATTTGGAGAGAAGTGGATGCTTTACCCCTCCTCCTTCATCCCTATTTATAGGGCCAAAATCAAGGAGGTAGGTGTGGTAGATGACATGTGGATGAAGCTTCCATGAAGCTTCCCTTGGTCAAAAACACATGTCATGAAACTTCCTTTGGACAATTTCCTAGAAGCTTCCTTTAAGAGCACATGTTGAATTCCAAGTCAAAGACGGCTAACCCTTTTCATACTTGTCATGAAACACATCAAAGTTAGATAACCTCTTTCACACTTAGGAGGAAATTATCTTAACAAATCTCCCCCTTTTCGACTAAGTGAAGAAATCCTGTCATTCTGGCAATCTTCCCCAGAGTCTTTAATTTGCCTCTCTCCATGTCCTCCATCAATATGTCTCCACTTTCGATCAGCAGCACCAAATTCGAGTTAATGAGACTCGAACTCAACAGCTTTTTCCACAAAGGACGGGAACTGTACCCAACAAATTATTCTCCCCTTTGCTTTATGTGGAGAGAACCGCCATGCCGGCGATCCTAACGCAATGCTCGAACTTCCCCCTTGGCACTGTCTTGGTCAGCATGTCTGCCCCATTGTCATCAGTGTGTACCTTCTGAAGATCAAGCTCTTTCTGCTCCAGGACATCTCGTATCCAATGATACCGAGTGTCGATGTGCTTCGACCTCGAGTGAAACGTGGGGTTCTTCCCCAAGTGAATAGCGCTCTGACTGTCACATAGGAGTGTGTATCGGTCCTGAGTGAATCAAAGTTCTTTGATGAACCTCTTCATCCAAAGCAACTCCTTCCCAGCCTCAGTAACCACAATAAACTCAGCCTCTGTGGTGGATAGTGCAACGCACTTCTGCAGTCTCGACGCCCACGAGACAGCTCCCCCTGCAAACAGAATCATGTATCCGGACGTCGACCTCCTTGAATCCACATCTCCAGCCATGTCAGCATCAGTGTAGCCCAGCAGCTCTGGCTCACTGTCTCCAAATCTCAACGTCAAGTCTGACGTCCCCTGCAAGTATCTCAGTATCCACTTCACTGCGCTCCAATGCTCTCTCCCAGGATTGGAGAGAAATCTACTGACAGTCCCAACAGCATGCGCAATATCCGGACGAGTACACACCATCGCATACATGAGGCTCCCAACTACAGATGCATACGGAACCTTCTGCATCGCCTCGATCTCGTCGGGTGTGCTGGGGCACTGATCAGCGGTAAGCCTGAAGTGAGCTGCAAGCGGCACGCTCACCTTCTTTGCCTGATCCATATCAAACCTCTGCAGTACTTTGCGGATGTACCGCTCCTGGGATAACCAAAGTAGTCTGGCTCCCCTGTCTCTGCGAATGTGCATCCCTAAAATGGTCTTCGCAGCACCCAGATCCTTCATCTCAAAAGTGGAACTCAACTGTCGCTTCAACTCAGCAATGCGAGCAGTGTTCCTCCCGACGATCAACATATCGTCCACGTACAACAGTAGGATGATGAAGTCCTCTGAAGCATACTGCTTGATGAACACGCAGTGGTCAAGGGTGGTCCTCCTGAAGTCGATCTCCCCCATAAAGGAATCAAACTTCCTTACCATTATCGCGGGGCCTGCTTCAGGCCATATAAACTCTTCTGCAAGCGACACACAAGACCTTCCTTCCCTCTGACACTAAAGCCCTCAGGCTGCTCCATGTAAAGCTCCTCCTCAAGATCGCCATGCAGAAACGCGGTCTTGACATCCATCTGCTCAACCTCCAAATCTAGCCTCGCAGCGAGGCCAAGGACGACACGAATAGATGACATCTTCACCACAGGTGAGAAGATCTCATCGAAGTCTACACCCTGTCGCTGTCCAAAACCCTTCACCACCAGCCTGGCCTTATATCTGGGAGGTGTGGGGGAATCTCCCTGCTTCACCCTGAAGATCCATCGATTCTTCAAGGCTTTCTTGCCCTTAGGCAATCTCACCAGGTCATAAGTATGATTCTTCTGCAGTGACTGCATCTCATCCTGCATAGCATCCATCCACTGACGCTTCTCGGTACTCTCCACAGCCTCATCATAACTCTCAGGCTCCCCTGCATCAGTCAGCAAGACGAATTCTGATGCGGAATATCTAGCGGGCGGGTGCCTGGCCCGATCTGACCTCCGTAAGGCCGGCTCAGGGGCCGGTGCAGGCACATCATCAGTAATATCCTCAGCGACTCCTGGATCACCATCAGTGGTGATATCATGATCCGGAAGTATATCAACTCCATGTGCAGGCGCGGGCTCGACAGTCTCCTCAGCATCATCAGCTCCAACCATAGGTGACTCTACAACAGTGCGAGAGTCAACTTCCAACTCAACAGTCCCCTTAGGATCACCAATAGTCTGATCCTCGCAGAACACAGCGTCACGGCTACGTACAAGCTTCTTCTCAACTGGATCAAAGAACTTGTACCCAAACTCTCCACTATAGCCGTACCCCAAGAAAATACACTGCCGGGTCTTCGAATCCAGCTTCGATCTCTCGTCCCTAGGGACGTGTACAAAGGCTTTGCAGCCAAATACCCGCAAGTGACTGTAAGAAGGGTCTTTCCCATACCAGACCCTATCAGGAACATCCTCCTGCAAAGCTGAACTCGGCGAGAGGTTGATGACATGCGCTGTAGTGAGAAGAGCCTCGCCCCAGAACATCCCTGGCAGCTTCGACTCAGATAGCATGCATCGAATCCACTCCATCAGTGTCCGATTCATTCTCTCAGCTACGCCATTCAGCTGTGGCGTCTTGGGCGGGGTCTTCTCATGACGGATGCCATGGTCCCTGCAGTACTCGTCAAATGGACCAATATACTCTCCCCCGTTGTCGGACCTAATGCACTTCAGTCTTTTGCCAGACTGTCACTCCACCTCAGCGTGGAATCTCCTGAAAGTATCGAGTACCTGATCTTTGGTCTTGATGGCATAGACCCAAAGCTTCCTCGAATGGTCGTCAATGAAAGTGACGAAGTATGATGCTCCTCCTCTAGTCTGGACCTTCAGTGGTCCGCACACATCAGTGTGAACAAGCTCCAATGGCTCCGATCTCCTAGTGGATGTGTGGCTGTGGAATGAGACCCGGTTTTGTTTCCCAGCCAGACAGTGGTCGCACCTCTCCAAGTGAACATCAGAAATGTCACTTATCAGCTTCTTCTTCGCCAGGCATCCCAATCCCTTCTGGCTAATGTGTGCCAGTCTCCTATGCCATAAGGAAGTGGATGTCTCATCCCTGACGGAGTTGGCCTGAGCAGCTTCAGGCCTCCCCTCCATGTAGTACAAGCCAGAATCTCTATAACCCCTGGCCATCACAAGTGATCCCCGGATCAGCTTCCAGAAATCTCCTCCAAAGACACTCAGGTGTCCTTCATCTCCAAGTCTGCCAACAGATATCAGATTGAAGCGGATGTCTGGCACATGTCGCACATCCCTCAGAACTAGTAGGGCTCCAGTGCTCGTCTTTAAGTGCATGTCTCCACGCCCAAGTACCTTGGACGTATCTCCATTGCCCATCCTCAACACCCCACAGTCATGAGTGGTGTAAGTGGCAAATAACTCCCTGTTGTGGGAGACATGCGCAGAAGCTCTAGAATCAACGATCCAGCATCGGTCGTCACACGAAAGTGCAGCTGTGACGTCGTCGCCAACAATAATGACGTCGTCCACCTCAGTCGAAACAGTGGCTGCTGTGTGACCCTCATCTTTGCCCTCAGTGGCAATCCCTTTCTTCCTCTGGTCATTCTTCAACGAGTAGCAGAATTTCTTGATGTGGCCCTTCTTATGACAGTAGTGGCATTCCACGTTCTGATAACGTGACTTCGACTTGTCCCTACTCCGACTCCTGTCCTCCTTCCTTCCTCGGCTCTTACTCCTTCCTCTCCCCCTGGTCTCAGTAAAGAGAACGTCAGCTCGTGAAGAAGAGCCTGAAGTCCCCTGAGACTTTCGTCTCACCTCCTCATTCAAGATCCCGCTCTTGGCGATCTCCATGGAAACAATCCCCTGGGGGGAAGAATTGATCAGAGAAACTCTGACCATCTCCCAAGAGTCTGGAAGTGACTTGAGTAGCCACAATGCATTCACCTCATCTTCAAAGGTCACCTTCATGGCAGTCAGACGATCAATAATCCCCTGGAACTCGTTGACATGATCCAAAATAGGTGAGCCCTCCCGGTATCTGAACTCTCCAAGCTTCTTCAGCAAATATAACTTGTTTATGCCCGTGCTCTTGGCATACATGGTCTCGAGAGTCTTCCACAGATCCTTTGCATCATTGATGCTAGCCACATGGTTGTAGACGTTCGGCTCCACGAACCGTCTGATAAACCCACATAGCTTCCGATTTTCCACCTTCCATTTAGCCGGATCCGAATCTTTAGGCATTTCCTCAAAGATAGGAGCATGCCAACCCTTTACATAGATAAGATCCTCCATCAACAAATGCCACTGGTGGTAGTTCGCGCCATTCAGTTTCACCATTTGCTCGGACCCTGAACCTGAAGTAGACTCCATCGTGCTCTGTCACTGATCGGACTGATCTCAGTTCTTTGAGCCGACTATTCCACGGAAAGTAATCAAAGAGGACAGGGAGCGGACCAATGGTCGTCACCTACCGCACCCGATCACTAACCTGAAATATTCAATCGGCTCGTCTCAAATCTCAGATAGGTCAGCCCGATAATTGCTCTGATAATGAACCTCCCTCTGATACCACTTGTTGGAAATGCGAGCAATCAATCCCGACCAGAGCACCTATTTTAAATTTTAGGCGAGCAACCAACGCGACCGCATTGAGCGGTATGCCATCACAACAAAATAACACAATGCAAAAGGAATAAAAGCACACAGAGATTTTAACGTGGAAAACCCAATTGGGTGAAAAACTACGGGACGATCGGAGTCCAACCCGAAAAGCCTCCACTAAAAGTGTGTGGAAAACACACGCACGGATTACAGGCTTTCCCTCCACCGATCCACAAAGGATCTTCACCAGCTTCACACTACACAATACAATAAATAGTAACAGAAAAATTGCAAGTTACCGACCGGCGGATGAGACAGATTACACAAATCCTCTCCAAGATGCCTCTTCGAATCCTTGCCAATATCTGCTCCAGATCCAATCCGTGTAAGCGAAGTACTCCTTGTCAACGTCGTACAACAACATCTGAAAGCTCTCCCAAACTAAGACGATTGCCGCAAAGGCCTCTCTAGAAATCTTTCAATGCTTAAGTTTGGAGAGAAGTGGATGCTTTACCCCTCCTCCTTCATCCCTATTTATAGGGCCAAAATCAAGGAGGTAGGTGTGGTAGATGACATGTGGATGAAGCTTCCATGAAGCTTCCCTTGGTCAAAAACACATGTCATGAAACTTCCTTTGGACAATTTCCTAGAAGCTTCCTTTAAGAGCACATGTTGAATTCCAAGTCAAAGACGGCTAACCCTTTTCATACTTGTCATGAAACACATCAAAGTTGGATAACCTCTTTCACACTTAGGAGGAAATTATCTTAACAGAGTTAACCTTTAAGACATCCTCGTCCGCTTTAAGGAATTTTCCAAGCTCAATCAATGCGGTTACCTCTTTAGACCATGTAGTTACTTCTATATGGCTGGTCACCACCTTGGGGACCGAAGATCTCTTATTATCTCTCTTCTTCTTCCGGAGGGTCTCCTCTACCATCTCTTATGTTGTCAAAGTAAGATTGTTTTTCTTCTTCTTCACAGGGATTACAGCATTCACTGCACCCATGTTCTCCCACAGCTTGTTGGCATCACTCTTAGCCGCCATATTTTCCTTGCCATTGAAGGCAACTTCTTCTCCAGCTCCTCGATCGGTTACGCTGACATAGTCCCCCTCATCGTCTGCCTCACTGGATTGAGTGGATGTGATGTCAACATCTAGGTGGGTCGCAAGATGAGGAATTGTGGACAAAATAATTTCCAAAAGCTACATACTCGCCAAATCCTCGAGTAATTACTCTATAGTCTTGTCTGCAACCTTTTTGATAGGTGGATCCGGAATCCACTCTGCTAGCTTCTTAGAGGGTGTGCTCGCAGATGTCCCAGCCTATGCAGACTTCGTCTCTAATTTTTCTAGTAGCTCCTCTCTTCACCGCCGCGGTTTAAGCGACACTACTGTGGTAGTTTTCGACTTTGGTGACATCTCACCCATAATACGACTAATCGATTCTTCACATGGAGATTTTGTGATTGCAAGCCATTTAGCGCCAATCCTTGCCATAAAGCTTTTTAACGTCGACATCGCGGAGCGAAAAATTATAACCGTAGTTGGAGAGAAGTGACCAGTCTCGAAAGCTTTTTTCTGAAATAGCTTCCGCTTCAGGATATTTATAGCTTTTGGTGCATTTATGCGTTCGTGGTTTGGCAGGTAAAGTTTACAATTCCGAAATTCCTTAGCAATTTTGAAATATGCGGGGATCAAGTTAACCTAGAATGAACGCACTCTTAGAATTTCTTAAGTCATGGAGGCAAGACCAAATATATCCTTCAATCTGTCGTCTCGCAAGATCTCCTCGACACAGCAGCTGCCTAGGAGAAGCTGATCAGATCTAGTGCTGACCACCTAGCCGCATGGTTAGGTGGCAGCCATTCTATTTGTTCTCCCTATATCTAGTAAACGCTGCCCATTTATCTTGTACCGGGTGGCTGGTACTCTTAGCCCAGCTTGTTTGGGCAGGCCCCAGAGCCTATAAATAAGCGTGAACAATACTGCGTAGAGGAGGAAGTTTGAATCCCTAAGATTGACTCATGTGGAAGTAGACTCGAACTCTGCCTCTAGCGGATACCTGTTCGCTCGGGTTCTATTCTTAACCATTGTAGTTGTTCCTTAATAATCAAAGGAAAGCTCTAACTTCCAATAACAGGCTACTCGACAGTTTTTACCCTCTATTCTCTTTCTAGAATCCAGAGGCACATTTCACACATCAATAACGGTCTTCCCTTAGATGTAGTACGCAATTTTATGACACCAATTGGAGGCCATGACCAGAATAAGAGCTCTTGATAATTTGAGAGTGCCTCCCCTTGGCATCAACAACTAAACTCAATGCAATTAAGTGCTATGGACTCAAACAACAGACTAATCCCACATATTCATCAATGGGTACAACTTATTGAGGGAGTTCTTCAATATAAGTTATATTTTCTTTTTCATTATTCTTTTCAAGTTGTGAATTTGCAGCAGGTAGTGGGGACTAGGTCTAGCGAGTCTTAGGGGGCAAAATAATCTAGGTTAGATGTCAGTTTCTTGAGAGGATTTCGTGAATTTGCCGCATGTGGTGGCTACAAGATCGCGGGTAGGTCTAAGGGTGATTTGAGGCCGTATCTGGGATAGATATGCTAGAACCAACAAGTCCTTGGGGATAGGGGTTGAAATAGAAAAGGGAAAAAATGTTTGTATCGCCTCGACCCCAAGCGTGATTGGGATAAAAGTTTTTTATAACCATTGTTGTTTTTGAAAAAAAATTGATGTTCTCATTTTTTCAAGTGGCAATTCTTTTTAATCTATGTCTTAATTGTTAAAACTAAGATTTTGTTACTATCATCAGGTGGTATCACTATTGACGATGGAAGCAACAAAAACTAGAAATCTTTTGTTTAACTGCATAATAGTTAAAGTTTTAAGAAGCCTTATTTACCCCCTCCCCTTAAGGGAGTTGCACTATCCAACAGGTCCCATGGGATTCATCCTATTCAAATAGCAAGACTTGCACCTTGTGTAGGCCTTGTTTTTTTTCTATAATTCAAGCAAGCACTCTTATTAAAGTCACCTACTACTTTTGTTCATAAGCATGACATACCACGAATGGAATCAAAATAACAGCCTTAAATCAAGTAAGACCATTTACGTAGCTAATAAATTTATAACTCTTGTGAAGAAAGGAAATAACAAAAAAGATTATATAAAAGGAACAGCTCTGGAAACATGGGCGAGGTTAATATTATGTCGTACTTTCCTCCGAGCTCGAAGGTGTAGCTTCAGGATGCCCTGCAAAGAGAGTTCTATAGTCAATGTCTATGAACGCGTGTTTAAATGCGTTGTTATCATTCAAACGGCAGATCGACGTCTCCGACCCACGATTTGCATCTTATGCCTTCTCCTAGTTTAATACAGTCTCGTCTGCTGGTCTTTTTTCCTACAACAGCAAGAGCCGCAAATGTGTCACTTTCTCTGCATAGGTATGAGAAGGAAGGTCGAAGTTATGTTTGGGGATTACCTTTTATCTCTCTCTCATGTGGGTATTTGCGGCCAACGAATCATCAAGAAGACATGTCAATGCATGGTGATGAACCCACACCGTCTCTATCTAAGATTGAAGGTTGGTGGGGATCTTCATTGACCTGGGTCCCCTGATGATGTGTAGAACAATCAATTCAAGTTGCAGACTCTCCCATGGAGGAGGAATGGTGGATGTGCTAGCACCCATTGTTGGTCGGGCATGTTGTTCCTTTACAACTAGCTTCTTTCCCGTATATGTGGTCCGCGGTCTAGGGCCCGACACAATTAAGACAATCGCAGAGAATAAGAAGCCTCAAAGCAGGTATGTGAAAATATTTATAGACCTTTCGAAAAGACTTAACTCTTCGACATCCACCACTTTAATTACCTTGCAAACATAAAATCAACTTGTCAATGAACACCCTCTCCAAATAGAGAACAATCTGCAAACTAACCACGAACAAAGTTGGGGATAAAATATCTCTTTTGCGCAAAGGGAATAGAGTGTGTTGATGTCCCCAAGAACGCCTTTGAAGAATATGAATTAAGAACGCCAGCCCGCGAGAGCACCCAACATATTCATAATCAACATCTTGTCAGTGCAGAATAGCAGCTACCCGCTCTTCAACGTATGCGTTTGGAAGAGAAAGTGGAATACTTCCAAAGAAAATTTTATCCTCTCTAACCTCAAGTACATCACAAAAGACATTATGGTCATCAAGGAGTTGAGCAATAGATTAGCGGGAAAAATCCCAAAATATCTTACATTCTCTGCGATCTTTAATAAAACAAGAAAGGTCCAGCATACCTCGAAGTGATCAAGGAGGATTGCGAGTTTGCCCTTAGACATTGAGCTCACATTCACCTCTTTATTTGGAGGACATGCAGATAGAGTACCATCTAGCGGTTGCTTCGACTGGAAGAATTCCAAGTCTACGTAGTTATTGTTGGACGCGGTAGTTTATAACTATGGAAAGTTACGATGCACATAGAATTATGTAGGGAAGGAGATCGCGCTATTTTTTTTTTCAGAAAAGAGATTAGAATTTTTAGAGTAAACAAAAAATGGTGGTGTCCACTATTTGTAGCTTCAGCAAAAAGTTAGAAGCTTTGCCAAAAGGCGCCATTTCACAAGTGGTCCTGCACAATCAATCTCCTAGCAAAGCTCTTTGTAGTGCGACCAGCTACCATCCTACAGTAGGATGTGGACAATATAATTATTGAAACATTTGAAGAGGGAACCAAATGTATTTGAAAATTATTAATATTGCAGACGTAATAACATTTTATAAGAAGGATACAAAGGAAGGTCGTGCAATCTCAGTTATCTGTTGGGATGGCCAAGCTCGGCCTTCAATTTAGAGAACTTTGTCTCCAGTCTAAACACATATGCTTTGATATGTTCCAGGACAATCCATATGGAGTGCAAGATTGCTTCCAGCACCTCCGTAAGGAGACACTACAGGTAAGGGAAAATTAGTCGTCTTTTGCAGATAACTTTGACACACTTTGTAGGGATATACTTCTTGTCAATCCTTTGATTCTCACGTCTTCATCTCCAATGATGTCGGTTAGGGTTCCTACAAGCACTGATGGGCTTACCATGCGGTCGCAACCCTTGGTGGAGTTGAAACCTTGGAAGTCAATCATGGGCAAAATTGATGACCGTGTGGGGGTGAAGATAGGGTGCTTGGCCATCTCGGGGTCTACGCGCTTCATGTATACTTATTACATTAACTCCCCAAGCCAATGGACAACTTATAACTGTGTGTGGGTTCGCAGCTATTTGTTGGGTTTTGCTCGCTCCACGGGAGGAATGATGATGATTTACGAACGTTTAACTGAAACCCAAGGGCGTCCACCAACTTGGCCCGCTTGGACTATAAATCGCCTCTAGTAGGGTCCATGGTATCCTTTGTCCTACGCAGGTACTCGCATGACCTATTCCTCCAATTGTGTCATCCAAAGTAGGTCCTTTGCCATGACTTTCCCCTAGCTTTTCTCAGTCTCCTAAAAATTACTCCAGGAAATAATGCCCATAGAAGCATCAAACCGTAGGATTTTGGCCGAATCACTAACAACCAACATGTACTTGGAAGAAGTTACACATGCAGATATCTGTTGGAAAGATTGCTCCTTTGTTAATACCTCTTCCCCAGTAGGGTTACGGATAATACGCCCACTCACTTAGTAAATTATCACTCAGAGGATTCCTTATAGTACAGTGGTCTTAGAGGTAGAGTTCTTGGCGGACACTCTCCTTCTAATGAGGGTGGCCCTCTTGACCATAGCCTTCCTCAAATGTCCCAAAGGAAAAATTCCTGGTGAAGGTGTCCCGGCAGGAGGTCGTAATGAAGGAGCTCTAGCTAGCTCACTGGAACTCGGCATAAGACTTTCCAGAGCATCCTGGTCCATTTCGGCCATTTTCAACAAGGTCTAACTTTACAAGAAAGGTAAAAAAGGGTTGGCTTGACTGTCATATTTATAGGCCTACACTGCAAGCTTTTGCTCGTAGTCTTTGCGGTTAAAAATCCCTTTTTCTGGAGCCCGCATGGTCTGCCAAAAAGTGTTGGGATTTTGTTAACCCAAACCTTGCGATGATGGAGGAGATTATCCAAAAGAAGCTAGGACTACTTGGCAAGAAACTATCCTCGGTGTTTGCCAACCTCTTGGGTGTACACTCTAGATTATTTACGGGCACCCCCTAGGACAAGGGGGAGTAAGATAGTGATTGTCATGGATATTTGGTAGGAGACCTTCGTGCGGTTTCTGAGAGTGAAGTAGGTAAACTCCAATCTGGAGTGCGCACAGATGCTATAGCCAAGCTCGCGCAAACTTTTCTTCTTCGATCCAGCTCAGGCAGCACCGCGTAGATTTGTGTAGTCTCTTCTTTTTGTCTCCACAGGCCTGACACTTCAGGTACCTGCTGCACATTTAATGCTATGATAAATAAGGTATTAAAATCCCCTTAGTTCATGATCCGTTCACACATCATACCCTCTAGTACAAAATGGGGATCAGGAGTTCTTGGAGGGGACATGTGTTCACAGCCCAGTACTAGCCTACTTGCTGGTGTGGAAACTAAGTCAAGTCAAGCTATCTTTTTCCATTTAAGTTTGCTCGAATGTTGTTGTAATCCTCTTTTTTAATAAATAAAAAGTCCTTTCACAAGGAAGGCATTTTCCATGACAAGTCAAAAATTATGTTTGTCCCTCCCAGCAGTGCTTCCTTTCACAATCTATAGGGTCAGTAATCAATCGCTTGCAAACCACTCTTTCCTCTGTCAACCACCCGGCCCAGGGATAGCCCGCAGAGATTTGGAGACATTTTTTGGCTCCGATAATTATAGTTGAGTTGGGCATGGGAAAGAAGTAAATCTCAAGCACCCTTTTGGACACCCATGAAACACCACAAAAGGTTCCTCGGGCTTTTATTAAAGACCTTTGTTTGCCCATCCATTTGTGGATTATAGGCCGCGAAAGTAATAGTTTTGTGTTCATTAATTTCCATAAAGTTTTCAAAAATATCATGTGTATTTAATGTCTCGATCTGTGACTATGGTCTTAGGAACTCCACGATGAGTAACAACCTCTTTAAAGTATAATTTGGTGATGTAAGAGGCACTGTTCGGCTTACTACATGGGATTAAATAAGGAATTTTTGCAAAAATGATCAATAATGACTATAATAGAATCATGTCGGCGAATAATCAGAGGGAGGCCAAGGATAAAGTCCATGCTCACATCTTCCTACGGGATGGAGGGAATAGGAAGAGGAGTATACAACCCAACAACAGTCTTAGTACCTTTGGCAAGTTGGCAAGTGCGACAACTATGAACGATTTTTGTAACAAGTGATTTTTGTCTTGGCCAAAAGAACTTATCCTCCACTAACATAATAGCTTTACCACTACCAAAATTACTACCAGGGCCACCACTATGGATATCCTAAATAATAAAGTGGAAAAGTGAGGAGAGTGGAATACACAATTTGGAGTGCCTAAAACGATACCCATTGTGAATGTAATAAGTTGATATGGTAGAGGGGGAGTCATTTTGGGCAGAGAACTAGATGTACTTTAAGTCCGAACATTGCGCATACTAATTTTTAATTCTTTCAAAACCAATGACTTTTACTTGCAACGTGGATAACAACAAAGATAGACGACTAAGAGTGTCTGCAACTCGATTATGAATCCCCTTAAGATGTGTAATTATGAAAGTTTACTCTTGTAGAAAAGAAACACATTTGGTTTGTCAGGGGCTGATTTTGTGTTGGGAGTTAATAAATCGTAGAGCCACGTGATCAAATAGGAGAAAAATTACTTGGGGAGAAGATAAAGTTGCCAATGTTTGAGATGATGAGTAATTCCATAGAATTCCCTATCATAGTTAGAATAGTTTATCTTAGGTCCCATATGATTTTCAGTAAAATACACAATGGGGTGCTTTTCTTGACTTAATAGGGCGCCAATTCTTACGTGGAAGGAATCACAAGACAACTCAAAGACTTTTCCAAAATCCGAGATGTAAAAAATCGGCGCTTCCAAAAATTTTCTCTTAATTATTTGGAACGCATGGGTGGCCAATTTGGTCAATGAATGTCTCCTTTCTTTAACAATTCCATAATAGGAGCAATGATGCTACTAAAATCTAAAATAAAGTGGCAATAAAAGTGACAATGCCATGAATGCTACCCACAATATGAAGGGTTTTAGTCTCAGGCCAATGTTTAATGACTTGGGCCTTTCCTAGGTCCACGTAGATACCCTATGAACTCACATCATAACCCAAAAATTCAATGAAATGTACAAATGACGTGCATTTCTTAAGATTAACAAAATTTCTCTTCACGTAATATGGTGAACACAATCTTCAAGTGAGAGTGGTGATTTGTGGGAGAGGTTTTATACAACAAAATGTCGTCAAAGTAAATCACAATGATCTTAACCATAAAGGGTGTGAATACATGAGTCATAAAACGAGAGAAGGTACTTGGAGCGTTGGAAAGTCTAAACGACATGATGAGCCATTTATACAAACAATCTTTGGACTTGAAGGTGGTTTTCCATTCATCCCTCTCCCAAATCAAAATTTGGTGGTGCCACTCCTAAGATCCAACTTGGAGAAAATCATGGCTTCGGATAACATATCCAATAAGTCATCTAACCGGGTAATGAGAAACCAATATTTTATGGAAATCATATTAATTGAGAAAAAATCCACACGCATATGCTAAGAACCTTCTTTCTGGGTTGTAAGTAAAGCAGGGATGGCATAATGACTTTTGTTATGCCAAATAAAACCCTTTTGAAGAAGATCTGAAATTTGGGCTAGTAATTCTTGGTGGGCTGCGGGATTCAACATATAGTGAGGTAGATTGGGTAAGGAAGAACTCAGGATGGGATCCATAGCATGTTAGATCTCATGTAAGGGTGGCAAAGTACATAGCAACTCATCCGAAGAAACATCTTTATACCTGTCTAATAATGCTTTTAATTTCGGCGGCAAAGCTTCCAAATTATTAGCTTCATCCTTAAATAGTAGACACACTAAAGCATAAATAACTCGGCCAAGAAAAGAATCACGGGAAAATTACTTATGGTCATTAAACATAAAGTGTTCCTCTCAACTGGAAGGTTTTTATCCTTAGATGGAATAGTGGGTTCCTTAGGAGGTGCGGGTTTTAAATTTATCTTTATGCCATTAAATTTGAATTCATATATATTTGCTCTACAAAAATGCATCAAATCATGATCATAAAGCCATGTATGACCAAGCAGCACTTAGCAAACATCCATGGGTGATGGAGATGGCGACCTCAAACATGTTGAAGATGATGTCGGCATGCTCACGGAAGATTGATCGCTCTCTCCAATCAAAGACTTGCGGCACTGTGGTGTCCTTGTGGAGTGATGACTTATTAATATTTCTTTGAATTCCTTTGTTATTTTTGTGTGCAATTTTATTTTCATATTATGTTTTAATTTATGTATTTGTTTTAATTTTATTTGGGTTGCATGTAGCCGGATGTGTTGTAATCCTATATAAGGCCTTCATGTTGAAGATTTTAAGTAAGTTGAATGAATTGAAAACCTTAAAATCTAAATTAAGATTTTCCCCCGTTCTCTCTCCCCTCTCACTAGCCTCCTACCCTTCTCTTTCACCTTTGAGATTTCGGCCACCCTCCTCTCTCCCCTCTCTCCCCAAGCCGTCGGCCTCCCCCAAGTTCCCTTAGGGTTTCAGCCAACTACAAGTCACCTCCCCTCCTCTTCCACTTTAGAAAAATTTGGTCGGCCTCCTCCTTGAGAGTTCAGCCAAGGAGCAAAGATACATCTCGTGGAATCATTCCCGACGTGAATCAAAGAATGCGGACGAGTTTTCTCTCATTTCGATACTACTCCTATGGATTTGGTGATGAGCGATCATATCTTGGAGAAGTCAAATTCAGTCAGAGTGGGGTATAAAAAATTCTACCTTTTGTGTATTTCCCTCAAGATTTTCTTGTGGTGGAATTACTTTAGCGTGATCTCTTGATAGCAGTGGATTTATCGTGGTTTTCTCCGATCAGTTTGTTATTCATCTTAATTTTATTTAAGTTCGAGAGGATTGACGAACCTTATTTTCATTTTTTTGGGAGAGATCTACCTTTTCAGAATCATAAGTTTTGGTGGATCTCTTTTGGTACAACATTCACTCAATCAGACCCGGTGGGCCCTTTTTAGCCTGAGATAATATCGGCCTATAGCCTATGTTTGATCTCAAATTGTGTGGCTAACCCTATGTTAGCATTTGATTGATAAAATGGAATAACTGGTATGCTGCGCTGAAAGTTTTTTATGCGAACGTAGAATTGGGACGTAGAGAGAAATTCTTCTTTGTCCGTAATTTTTCGATGTCAACGTGTGAGCCTACATTAATTTTGTATCAGAGGGAGGTTTGTTCCGATTTCTTAATTTATATTATCCTAAATTTTCTTAGAACACCGACACGCACCTGCACAATTCGTTTTCCAAAACAATAAAACAATTTTTTAATTTTTGGTCTACAAATAGCGGCCTAAAACTTTTATTTTTCTGAAAAAATCAATTTTTTTTAATTATCTCCTTATTATTTTCATTGAGTAAATAAAAAAAATTTAACTACCCTTGTTATTAAGCGGGAACAAATCTATCTTTCAAAAATTTTATTAGGTTAGAAACATTATTCATTACATGCGCACTAGATTAGGTACAAAGTATTCCCCATTTTCCTCCTATATGGAGGACGAATGGGATATGGGACACGATCCAACAATGATTGATGAACTCTACTTGTAGTTCACTGATCAGTTGACGGCGATTAGGGAGATGCTTCACGAAATGAGATTAAATCTCGTGGCTCCCCGTAATAAAGTTGCCAACTAATATGAGGATGGGGATAATAATATTAATAATGATCATGACCCGCGTGCACCGTTTCACAATAACCAAGCATCTTTTGAGTTTGATATTACTAGGGTAGTCTGAGTCAAACCCCCATCATACGATGGATTGGGTGAACCCTAAGTCTTCTTAGACTGGGTTATGGAGATAGAGTGCTACTTCGAGTGGCATAAGTTAACTGACGTTGATAAGGTGCGAGTTGCGAGGATGAAACTGTTCGGTAGAGATAAATAATTCTGGTTAAATGAGAACGATGCCTTGGAGCTGTGAACGGCTTACCACCCATTGGTTGGGTAGGCATGAAGTCCATGTTGACATGCCAGTACGTCCCTGCGTATCATCGGACATAGATGTTTGCTGATTTAGCTACCCTTAAACATGGGAATTGGTTAGACGCTAAGTGCATGAGCTTTCTCAAGGACATGATGGTTAGTTGTGATGTTAGGGAGATTCCAGAGATCACCCTCTCTAAGTTTCTTAAGGGGCTAAACCCCTACATTAAGGGTAAACTTCTACGTTATGACAACATAGACCTAAACACCACTTTTAATGTCGCCTTGAATATTGAGAAGCACAATGTTCACAAGTGTAAGACTCGCTCGTTTCAGAAGGGAAAGTCCATCTTAGGACCACCCTCCCCCATCCAACTATAAGAATAAGGGTAAGTTCCGGTCCACTGACTCGAACTCTGATGTCATAACGGCTAGAAATCTAAAAAACCCTACGGGTGAGAGTGCCCGTCGAAAGGATCAACAAAATGAATATTACTTGTTTTGCTAGTGGGATTCAGAGCAAATACGGTAGTGAATGTCCTTCCAAGCCCAAGCCCCTAACCCTTTTAGGTGTGATTAAACTAAAACTAAAACATTAGCGAAGGGTGGCTAGCTCATAGAACATTAGGGTACAATGATAAACGGGAACGTATTTTTCTCTTGAGAGATTCTTCATAACTTGCCAACCGACAGGGGGAACATCATTATTTGCTCCTAATTATTACTCCTCATTTAGCCAAAAAACTTTTGCTCGCCCCATGAGCTTTATCCTGTCCACTTAAACCTTTTACGGGTCCAACAGGTGATGCCACTCAAAATTACACCCAATATAAATGACCCAACTAAAAAAATTTGTGGTTCTCCTAAGTCATCATAAATGGGGGCACTGATATTAATGGTGCGGGTAAGGTTGATGTCTCATTTAGGGTGACTGTGTTGGGGACAAGAATGTGTGGACATCTCATAAAATTGTCATCCTTGTGGTGGTGCTTACGGTTGGGTTGCATATGACCGTTAGGTGGTGAGTGGGTTCGGATGGCCAAAAGTTAGATCAACATTCCCTGAAGTTTCTCCATTTAATTTTCATTTCATATCAAAGAATGTCAACGATAGAGGGATTGGGATTAGGTTGTAGATCGTCGGCCATACTCAAAGAAGAAGTGGTGTGATACACTTGATCAGATCTAGTATGCATATAATGGGTGAATTTTTTTGTAAAATAAAAAATAAATAGTGCACGCATGAGACCTAGCGTAAACACAATGTAGACCAGAGTTAAGTAATTGGTCTACCTAGATCTGATATAATATTTATATAGACCTACGGGCCAAGGTATTAGTGTTGATTTAAGTGGTGGATCTCTTAAACCCTTTCCAACTAACCACATGCGCGCAAGTAATCATAGCCACACCAATATTTTCTTTAATCATTACGCGATCACAATATTCACTGGGAGAAAATAGAAACAAAAGGGCTATTCAGAAAGAGGTCGGTTTTACTCCAAATAGGAAATTAGCATAGGATTATCCGCAATCCCTTCTTTAAAAACAATTTCAGGTTTTACCCAATACTTTTAAAAATCTCAAGAAAACTCGGAGAAAACTATGAAAATGATCTCGATTAAATCCCAAATATTGCAACAAGTTTTCGAAGGCAACACTGACCTCTTTTACCCAAAAATCTTGTATGGAAAGAAGAACACACAAGATTGATTAGAGAAATCATTACCCAAGCACTCAAGATAATTTTTGTGGAGAATCTCTCTAGCATGAGTTCCACCAAAATAACACTGGATGGAAGAGGAGGCACGAGCTCTACCTAAGTCACATCAGAAGGAAGCAGAGGTGTCATTGCAGTTGTCTTCAAACACACGGGAGTTAGCCGATGCGACTGAAGGTGGCTACTTCGCACAAGGGTGCATGAATATCCATGGATTGTATGAGCAATCTGACAAAGTTTAGGTTATTTAAACGCGCATATTAACTTGTCATAATATTACACTACACAAGCATGCATAATAATGATTATAAATAAATATAGGAATCAAATTTAACGATTGTGTGAATCATTATCTAATATAAAATATCACTTATATTTTGAGACATACATAAGCACCTAGACATAAGTTTCCTATATACAATTTTCATTGTATGTTTAAGATAATTTGCATTGCATGAATAAATATTACAATATTCTATAAGGATTGAAATAACAAATTGCATATTTTAGCCATTCTATAAATATTATACTACTAAAGTCAGATATTTTCAATATTACATAAGTAGTGGTTTTTATAAATTTTGTTTTTCAACTAGAATACAAAGACAAACAAAATAATGCACAAAATATATTTTGTATTTTAGAATTCTTTTGTAGTTTTTTTTTGACTATTTGGAAAGAAAATAATAACAATAAAATAATTTATTTTAGTTGTAATGATAGAACATTGTAACTAAGTGATAGAGTATCCCATGATAACAATGTTAGAACATGCATTCTTTATCTCTTGGTTTGAGAAGAATAAATACAGCGATGCAGTTGATCTAGTCCTCTTGGGTGTTTATAGTGTTCATGTCATACAAGTACAAGTATATATATTGAACTAGAAGACAAGCTAGAGGACATAGCCTACCTAAATTGGCTACAAAAATACGTTAGGATCTATTATTAGTGGTAGCACCCATATATAGTAAGTTAGCTAGCAAGGTGTTTTAGTCGCACAAAATGGTGGGGAAAAAATCTATCTTTCGCAAGTTCTTATCACGACGCGATAATACTATCGCCTACCGGTAACATAAGGAAAGTCCACCAAGCACTAGATAATCCAGGAGCCAAAAGGAGAAGGAGATCAATGGTGGATCATAATCAACTCTAATGCGGCATGCTAGCCACTACCGTGTTGTGGTAGCGATCGTGTCTAAAATACCAGAGTACGTCTTCCATATATGCAATGATTTATGTGTAGCACTGTAGTTTTAACCATTAAAAAACAACAAATTTTATCTTTTGGAGCAATTGCTGGCGATTGCAGGATCGCTGGAGATAGTGATAGAATGTCATGTGGCAGACAACCATATATAAGTTTGTCGTAAGGAGGTCATTAAGCGGTGCTAACTTTGTTAAGCGGCCACCGCCGAAGGTATCGCAAGGCGATAGAGATATTGCCCTACAATAGTGATTTTTGTTTGAATGCTCTGATTAAATCTAGGCCATCTATTTTGTGCATTAATCATAATGTCCCATATTTGAAGAAGGCCCACAAGTCAATAGTATACACATATTTGTATTTGATATATGTTCAAGTTAAACATATGCAGGTTTTCTGCTATTCAATGATTAGATAGATTGATTCAGTCAGAACTTTGGTTGGAGTAAACGTAGGATACAATTGAGATGCAAGAATTTTCTTAAGTCCACAAGCGTTGAGAGAGCACATTTCACTTAACGCCAAAGGCCTAGAAGCATTGACAGAATCTCAGGAATTCAGATCTTCAATGGTGCTGGAATTAAATATAGCTAAGTCCAGAAGCATTGAGTGAAGACCTTTTACTCAATGCCTACTCAAAGGAAATCTGTCCAAGTATACAAGAATTGACTGAAGAATACTCACTCAATGCCATATCAAAAATTTAGCAATGTCTAGATGCGTTGAGTGTAGAATATTCACTCAACGCCTTTATTCAAAAATTCTACACTAAGCCAGATGCTTTGAGTGTAGAAGGTTCACTCAATGCCTTCAGTTAGGATAACTGCCAAGTCTAGGGGCATTGAGTGAATGAGGTTCACTCAACGCTTTCTACCAGAAGAATTCTATTAAGTCGAGATGCGTTGAGTCTCAAGATAACACTCAACGCCTCTATATGTTGAGTCATAAGACTTTACTCAATGCCTGTTAAGATTGTTTGTGAAAGTTGCTTAGTCCATAAACGTGATTCATACTGATTTCATCCAAATTCAAATAAAGCGGGATTTGCGCACTAGAAGCCAAATGGCACCGCAAACTTTTACAGAGCAGTAAAATGTAAATGTAACTTTACAACTGCATATTTGACATGCCCATACGCGATAGATAGCCGTTGAACTATGAGATATAAAATGTCTTTTCAGAGAAATTAAAAAGAGTTCTGCAGACAAATCATCGATTATTACTGGAAAAGTATTTTTGAAATTTAAAAACACTAAGGTGTCTTCAGCAAGAACTGAAACCCTAGTTTTCTGAAAGGGTTAGTTAGGAGAGCACTCAAGAAAGCTGTTATTTTTCTTCAAGATTACTGCTTTTCAACTCAGAACACATTCAAGCTTGAAAGAACAGACCTCTACAACAGATATTCTCATCAAAAGCAGAACAAACTTGAAGATCCACATTCTTGTTGCTGTGAAGAGTTCGGGCTGGTTATACACAGTCCAGGAACTTGACTCAGAGTTATACTTTTATGTAGTCAATCTCAAGAAAACATTCTTAAATTGTAGGATCATTGAGTTATATGAGCTATAATCTTATGCTATAAAGAATGAGTTGTTAGATCCATGAGTGGATCTGAGTGGGCAGTATCAAAGAGTGGATCTGTGGTAGGATCCTAATGGATCTAATGTAGGATATTGTGTTAATATCTGATGTAGGGCTTCAGATCCTGAGATAGTACTATCTATTGTCTGAGCTGTAGGAGTGAGTCTCACATTGAGGTATAAGGTACTAAGGGATCTGAGGTGTAAGCTCAAGGAGCTGAGAAAATAGGAGAAGTTAGCAGAATCTAGTACACTACTAGAAAGGCGGAGACGGAAAGTGGATGTACCCTAGATAGGGGAGCAACTATAACTCTTGTGTGTTGTTATGTATTCTTGAAATCTAACAACTAACATTAACACGCACTAAGCTCATAAATTAAATATTTTAAAAAGTGTCAAAACTATATTATTCACCCCCCCTCTAAGAGTTTAACTACCCTTAGAAAAGACTTTCAAGTGGTATTAGAGGGAGGTTGTTCAAAATGGACTTAACAGTCTGAACATATCTTCAAGGGTAAAAAAAGATTATCTCGATGGCTTCAGGTTAGAACTATAAGGAGTTGCTTTCTATGAAACTTCCTATATGTACGAAGGAAAATTTTTGGATTTGGAAGGAGATGGTAAGGCTATTTATGGAAGCCTCAGACACTATGATATTCATAACTATTCAAGAAGGAACTTTCATTCCCATGAAGGTCTTTATTATATATGCCAATATCAAGAGACCTAAGAAATATATAGATATGACAAAGGATGAAGTCATTTTGCCATATATGGACAAAAGAGCTCAAAACATCATTGTAAGTGATATAAATGACTCCACATTCAAGAACCTGGTTCACTACATAACTACTAAAGAGATGTGGAATTCTCTTATTGTGTATATGGAAGTTACAGAGGATGTGAGGGATGACAAGAAATCCATCTTGAATCAGCAGTATGAGGCATTTAAGCCAGATAATAAAGATTCCATAGCTGCTTTCAATAAAAAGTTCTTCATAATCTTGATATCTCTCAATAGGGAACGAGATATAAAGATTTATGTCATTTGGGAGGTTGGAAACCTGGCTAACACTCTGCCTCAAAACCTGTTTGAGAAGCTGTTATCTCATGAGATGCAGCTGAACTCCAGAAGAGTAGAAGAAGATTCTGCCAGAACCCTCAAAAAAGAGAAGGCTATGGCCTTTAGAGATGGATCCATAAGAAAGGGTAGGGAAAAGACTCATTCTCCACCAAGGAGAGCTGCAAGGTTAGAGTGCTCAGATCCCAACTCCTCAGACAATGAACTATCAGATGGAGAACTTACCTTATTCTCCAAACAGTTCAAGAAAATGTTGAGCAGGCAAAGATAGTGGAATAATAAGGGATCTTCTTGCTCTAGCTCAAGAAATCCATATATCAGCATGGAGAAGTCCAGAAAAGTCCCCTCTGGGGAAATGTGTGATTCTAAGCAGAACAATCACATTAAGACTAATGTTGTTTGCTATTATGGCAATAGATCTGGACATGTTATTGCTGATTGTACAATAAAGAGTAAGGAGAATAAGATATCTGATGATATGGAGCATTACAAGGACAAGAAAGCTGCAAAGAGCTTCTTAGCCAAGAAGAAAATTAGCTTGTCAGTTTGTGATTCTGAGTCTTTAGAATTAGAAGAAGAAGACGCCTACATTGGTCTCCTTTCTATTGAGGTAGAGCCTGATTATCCTGCTGTATTAATTAGAATAAGAGCACCACTATCTTCTACTAATAGTGATTTTGAAGATAATGATGAGTTCAGCCTCATAGCCTTAACAAAAGACAATCAGGACAAATCTTTTCCTGATGAGGTACACTCTCTCCCAAACTCTCCTTCTTTCCATGATATTGGATCAAAATCTGAGGCATCCTCTTCATATAGAGGGGACGATGGATCAGAATATGATGAGGATATCAATAAATTACTTGACAAGTATGGTGCTATCTTGGAAGCTCAGAAGAAGAACAAGAAGCTTGTCAGGAGACAAGCTACGGAGATTGGCTCTCTTCAATAAGCTACTTTCCAGCAGTCTGAGTCAGTTACTTCGATAGCTCAGATGAGGAGGCAAGTTAGTCAACTGACGACATTATCAGTTATCAAAATAGGCACCATTAGCCAAAAGAATAAGATCATCAAGTATCTTGAAGAGAAGCTCCGCAAAGATAGGATGGTAGTGGCTGAGTTTTCTAAGCCCATGATAGTGCTACTCTTGGGTCCATTGATCCCAATGTCCCTTATTAGTAATAAGTGAAACAATTCAATAGTATACACATAGTTGTATTTGATGTATGTTTAAGTTCATGCATGTAGGTTTCTCTATATCATATTCATTGGACAGGTGGTCCAAGTGACATTGATAGGTGGACTCAAAGAAATTGAGTGTAAAGGCATGAAATTACCTAAGTACATATGCTTTGAATGAAGCAAGCTCAATCAATGCTAGATGAACCAGAATCGAGTGACAGTGAAGGAAAATGACTCAGTCCACATGCCTTGAGTGAAGCAAGCTCACTCAATGCCAGATGAACCAGAAGCTAGTGAGAGCGTAGAAAAATGACTAAGTCCACATGCATTGTGTGAAGCCAGTTCACTCAACGCCAAACAGCTAATAGCGCTAAGTGAAGTCAGGACAGTCAAAGCTTTAAGTGTTGGGAAGGTAGAAAAGGGGTTAAGTCCGTAGGCATTGAGGTAAGTCAACTCACTCAATGCCATATAACCAGAAGCGTTGAGTCATGCTATTTATTTCAAAGCCATAGTAGAAAATGACAAGAAATTGGTTAAGTCCGGAATCGTTGAGTGAAGATTGATTACTCAGATCCATGATTGTTCTGTCAAAGCTAAAGCAAATATATCATAGTAAATTGGTTAAGTCCAGAAGCATTCAGCGAAGCATGATCACTCAACGCCATGTTAGTTCTATTAAATCTAAAGCAAACCTGTCACAGAAAAATTGGTTTAAGTTCAGAAGCATTGAGTGAAGCTTGATCACTCAATGCCATGCTAGTTCTGTCAAAGCTAAAGCAAATCTATCACAGAATATCAGTTAAGTCCAGAAGCATTGAGTGTAGCTTGATCACTCAACGCCATGCTAATTTAGTCAAAGCTATGGAAGAAAGACAGGAAAATCTGCCTAAGTACAAAAGCATTGAGTGAAGCCAGTTCACTCAAAGCCAAATGACAGATGGCGTTGAGTCATGCAGCTACTATCAATGCGTAAGGAGAAACCAGAATTTGATTAAGTCCAGAATCGTTGAGCGAAGCTAGTTCACTCAACGCCTAGTCAAATGTTGAGGCTGAAGGAGGAAAAGTGTTGAGTGTAATCAACACACTCAATTCCTTCATGCATAACAGAATATTTCTAAGTCCAGAATCGTTGAGTGAAGCCAGTTCACTCAAAGATATCAATGTTATAGTTGCAGAAACAACTAAAAATTATTCTAAGGCAAAAAGCATTGAGTGAAGCTTATACACTCAGTGCTTTCAATGCCTAGAGTTGTAGAAGGATACAGAATGTTTACTAAGTTAAAAAGCATTGAGTGGAGCTTACTCACATAACACCTAGTAGAGCAGGAAATTTTCTAAGTCCAGAATCATTGAGTATTGCTTATTAACTCAACGCACTCAATGCCTGGGTAGTTATCTTAAATTATCTAAGTACAGAATGACTGACATCAATAAAGTCAACAAAAGTCAACAATATTCAAAATGATTAAGGAAGAACTATAACTCATCACTAACATCCCCATCAGTCTCGTTCTGTAAAACTAAGGATATAATCAGTCGTTAAAGAAATTACACGTGTCAATCATCTCGCAGGAGTGACACATGATAAGGTATTTGTGATGATTTAAGTGGTGGATCTCTCAAACCCTTTCCAACTAACCACATGCGCGCAAGTAATCATAGCCACACCAATATATGCTTTAATCATTACACGATCAAAATATTCACTTGGAGAAAATAGAAACAAAAGGGCTATTCTGAAAGAGGTCGGTTTTACTCCAAATAGGAAATTAGCATAGGATTATCCGCAATCCCTTCTTTAAAAATAATTTTAGGTTTTACCCAATACTTTTAAAAATCTCAAGAAAACTCGGAGAAAACTATGAAAATGATCTCAATGAAATCCCAAATATCGAAACAAGGTTTCGAAGGCAACACCAACCTCTTCTACCCAAAAATCTTGTATGGAAAGAATAACACAAAAGATTGATTAGAGAAATCATTACCCAAGCACTCAAGATAATTTTTGTGGAGAATCTCTCTAGCATGAGTTCCACCAAAATCACACTGGATAGAAGAGGAGGCGCGAGCTCTACCTGAGTCACATCGGGAGGAAGTAGAGGTGTCATTGATGTAATGCCCCCGATTTTTCTACGATTATTTAATTCTCGTTTGGCGTTACGTCGACGCATTTTATTGGCTTGTGTCACTTGTGGAGTGGGTCTTAACTCCTTAGGACTGAGTGGCCTATTTTGTAGCCTATGGGCAAGTTTTCCCTAGCAAGACGGGTAGTTTTGGGTGACCTGGAGTGGCCTCTCTGGGGGTGCTTGTATTTTGTCTTTGGGTGGAGATAACCCGAGTTTTGCTCGTCGGAAGTTGATTTCGACTTCGCGGTTGTGTTCGTAGCGTGGATATTTAGCTATGGTACGAGGTTCGTCAAATTCCGAGGATGTTCGGTTTTTGCGTCGTTTTGTATTTCATGAAAAAAATAATACTATTTATTAAGTATTTTATTATCTAATACTTTAGAAGTGTTTGGCGGTTATACTATGTATTATTTTATATTATTTAATATATCAACTAATTAGGTTAATCGGGTACTACATATAGGATAGGTTAGATTTAGAAAAAAATAAAACCGCTCCTGTTCATCTTCCCGAAACCGAACCTGCAGTGCCTGTTCGCGGAACACGGAGAAAACGCCGAGCCTGCTCCCCTTCGGGCGCCGATTTCGGGAGCGTTTGTGGACGGAATTTGATTCCACAAGCGGATTTTTATTGCTTTTACGTAGAACTTCATTCCTACGGTAAGAAATAAAATTTTCGTGGTGTTTCTAGGGGTCTTGAAATTTCTTGGATTATACGTTTCCGCCATTAAAGCTCTAGATTTCTGGTTTAGATGTTGTTGTTGTTGGTACCGAGTGAGAGTAAGGGAGGCCGACCAAGCTTTGCTGGAAATTGAGGCAAGTGGTATTCTTGCCCTTGCCTAGTAATTTTTTTCTGTTGTTTATTTTTCTCTCTTTGTTCTTGCTGTCGTAGAAAGCTTTGTCTAGATTTTTGCTATGTTAGTAAAGCCCTGTTAGCCCGAGGTTAGAAACCCAATTCTTTGCTTGAAATCGGGTATAAACTTCCTGCTATAAGCCTTCCTGTACAGTTTTTACCTAAAGCAGCCGGGGAACTATGTTTTCCTTTTACCGTTACAAATAAATCGTCTTGTTCTCGGGCTGAGAAATGAAGTAAAGGTTAGGGTTAATTTTCCTGTGCTATAACTGTAGCCTTGTAGGGATGAGTGGTTTTAATTTTGAAATTTTTACTTAGTCCTAATCCTAACCCAAGATCATAGCCTGTTAGAATAATGTTACTACAGTAATTTTTAAAATAGTAGTAAGCTTGCTGGAATCGTGTTGGAGCAGAGCTAAGGTCAGGCGCTGATTGTGGAGCACACACTCAATGCCTAGCCTGTTCGGGATTAGCATTGAGAGTGGTGCATACACTTAACGCCTAGTCTATTAGGGCTTGGTGTTGAGTGTGGTACACACACTCAACGCCATAGTCTTAGGTTTTGATCTTTTGCGGCTAAGTATTGTGGCGTTGAGTGAGTCGACCTCACTCAATGCCATGGCTGTCTAGGCGTTGAGTGAGGCGGTCTCACTCAACGTCGCAGCCAATCCGCTCGATTATTTCGGATGATGTTGAGTGAGTGGGCCTCACTGAACGCCATGGAGGTTTATGCGTTGAGTGAGGTGGACTCACTCAACACCGTAACCCATACTTGCGGCTGAGTATTTTGGCGTTGAGTGAGTCGACCTAACTCAATGCCAAAACTGTTTTGGAGTTGAGAGAGGTGGACTCACTCAACGCCAATGTTAGTTTTTGCGGCTTTGTGCTAAGGCATTGAGTTAGTGAAACTCACTCAACGTCATGGCTATTTTGGCGTTGAGTGAGGTTAGCTCACTTAACGCCACTGTCAGTGTTGCAGATGGCATTGAGTGAGTGAACCTCACTCAACACCGTAGCTATTTCGGCGTTGAGTGAGGTTTGCTTACTCAACGCCATAACCAGTGTTGCAAAAAGCGTTGAGTGAGTGAACTTAACTCAACGCCGTAACAATTTTGGCGTTGAGTGAGGTTAGCTCACTCAACGCCACAACCAGTGTTGCAGAAGGCGTTGAGTGAGTGAACCTCACTCAATGCCGTAGCTATTCTAGCGTTGAGTGAGGTTAACTCACTCAACGCCACCGTCTGTTTAGGCATTGATTGAGTGGGGCTCACTCAACGCCATGCTGTGTTGAGTCATCTCAATGCTTTTCTGTTACCTTGATTTTCTCTCCCAAGTTAATTCCTTGATTTTTTTTGAGGTTCCTTGTCGGCTATATTTTTTCAAAGGCCGAATCGTGGATTGTTGTAGTAGTGGTGGTTTGAAGCTCTTAATGGGGGCGGTGTTGTGTAATTTAGCCATGCCCACCCTTTTCTTTTATCTTGCTCCAATTACGGGCTGGGCAAGGGGTGAAAGGTCCCTAGTGCTTTCACATGTAGACCCTTGAGCTTAATTTCTTTGAAATGGTTGTTGGGGGACTGAGTTTGCCTCCAACACGGATCCACGTTGTTGTTTTTTTGCTACTGCCATCTCTCATAATTTAGGATGTTAGACGTTTCTTCCTTTATAAATTGCAACGTTTTGGGAACATGGTAGCCTTGTAAACTCTGTATGATTTTTGGGCAGGGTTGTTGCAATTTCCTTGCACATAGTGCTTTTCCTTTTTGTCTTGCCTTGGACAGTGGTGCTTGTTATAGTTTACTTACTCTTCTTGCTTATCATTTATATTAACATTTTCGTACATCTAATTTTGTTTTTGCTTGCTGAGGTATTCTTTTCTTCTTTGAATGCCTCATGTTCTGATTAGTAGCCGATTAGGTGGCTAGTTTTTCTGTGATGTTGCTGGTGGTCTCTCGTTCTGTAGAGATCAGTTCTTTGGACTTGTGAGGTAGTTTTGTGCTTCTTTCTTACAGACATACATACTTGTTAGTGGGTTCGTGTCAGTTTGTTGGCGCACACTGGTAGTTTTACCTTGATACTAGATATATTATCTTTTTGCTACTACCTTTTTTGGAGATAGTCTACTTGCTCATGGGATGATTTATGCTAGGTTGCTAGTTATTTTTAAACCTAAAAACACTATTATAAGTATATCTCATGATCATCATGTTTATAAAAGTAATATACTACTTTCCAAACAACGTAAAAAGATCGTTTTCTTATATATAGTATAAATTAAATGTAGGGTCTTGCATAGTTTAAGTTGTCCTCTGAGGACACTTATGCACTCTTTTAGGATGTTAAATGTGAATAAAGTATTTTTCGCTGTGTATAAGTATTGTTTTTTCCTAAACTGTGGAGTAGATGATCCACTGAGCCGAGGGATACGACCTTTAAAATATAACTGATTTTCTATTCATTAAACTTATGAATTTTCATAGTCTTGTTAGATTATGTTCTCCTGAGCGTCGACAGTTATCCCCTGCTCGACGTGGCATCACGATGCGTGTTTTCTCATACTCTGATACTTCTTAAATTTGGAGAAAATGCGGGTTGTGACAGTTGGTATATGAGGGAGGTTGCTTGACAAGTTAGTCAGGCATCTTTCCTTTTTGATTGCATTAGAAGTTTAGCATCATGTCATTCACACACTGATATGTCATCAGCACGTCTTGGCAAAAGCATGAACACTACACTCATAGCATAACATGAAGTATACGGGGCATATTATGTAGTATGGGATGCATAATATGTGTTCGTATATGGATCCACCATAGGGGCAACATGTGAGGGTTATGTAGTATAGGATGCATAACCTCACCACATGGATGCGACTAGCTCATTTTCTTTTTGTTGCATGAGAATGCTATGTAGTATGGGATGCATAACATTTTCATGTGTACGCCTCTCATAACATGCATTAGGGACTTTTTTTTAGAATGCATAGCACAAACATGCATATCATAACATTGCATAAGCACAAGGTTCCAAGCTAAAGACTGGCAGGATGACATATGTACACACATAAGTTTTTGAGTCAAAAAAATATAAAGTCATGCAATCCCGATTTAGGCACAAGAGTTAGTATGGTGGTGGTTAACCATCCTAGGTTAGGCATAACATCAATTCTTGTAAAAATAAACTCCCAGAGCAAGTTTAGCAGCTTTAAGTTCATATTTATGTATGTATTTTCTGTAATTTTAGTTAGTTGTAGTTATTGTACTAGGATCTGGCTAATGTTGTTATGATTTTAGGATAGCGAGATGCCCTTCGACTAGATTGATTCCCCTTTATGAGGGTGAGTCATCTAGAGCGCAGAATGATGCGGTGATCGAGGGCCTGCGACAGACTAGCATTTCCTTGAGAAGGCAGATGACGGAGATGCAGGCCCAGATCCAGTCTCTGGTGGCAGTTGTGGCGGGACAGACTCAGGGAGTGCAAGGCCCTGCAGGGGGGTTAGCTGTTTCTCCTCCTCCTGCGCCTCTGAGACCTTCAGTGGTGGTGCCAGCAGAGATTGCTTCTATCTCACAGTTTCAGAGACCTAGCCCTCCTACTTATGATGGTAAGGTAGATTTTATGGTCATATATGATTGGGTGATCTCCATGGAGGAGATGTTCTTGTACTCCGAATTTCAGATGATCAGAGAGTGGTTATTGTTGACGCATGAATTGCGCCTTCCAATTAACGGGGTGTTCGATCTCACAAGCTAAGGGTGAAGGAAGAAGGGTTGCGGGGGTAAAGGTGAAGCTTGCTCAAGTAGAGAGGAAGCTTGCTTAAGAAGAGGAGAAGCTTGCTCAAGTAGAGAGGAAGCTTGCCTGAGCAGAGGAGAAGCTTGCTCAAGCAGAGAGGAAGCTTGCCTGAGCAGAGGAGAAGCTTGCTCAAGCAGAGAGGAAGCTTGCCTGAGCAGAGGAGAAGCTTGCTCAAGCAGAGAGGAAACTCGGTCAGGCACTGTCGAATAGACAGTTACTTTGATGGTTAGCTTTGCATGTTGACGCCGAGAGAGGAGAGAAGAAGAGAGGAGGCAGCTAGCAGCGGCAACAGCAGACTTCGCCTGCCGCGGCTTGAATGCCACTCTTGCGACGGGCTTTTCCTTTAATCAAGAAGAGTTACAACTTGCTATTGCACCATTACATATAAGAGCAGTAAAGGGTACAATGGGGGAAGCTGGCGGCTAAGGAAGAAGGTGCCAGAAACTAAGTAAAAGAGGCTGCGGAGAACTGGAGAACTAAGGCTGAAGATGCTGCTGAAGCTGCCTGCTGAAGCTGCCTGCTGATGGCAGAAAAACTAAGTCCCCAGCCCCTGACGACCTGGGCGGACTGGAGATCTGAGTCCGCCGACCTTGCTTGATCAAGCTATGACGGACTGGAAAACTGAGTCCGCAGCCTTTGATCAAGGTTGCAGTTCCCCTCTAGATCCCCCCAGAATGAGAGGTCTTGGGGGGTATTTATAGGCCCGGGGAGAATCTTCTAGAAGCGGGACCCAGATGACGTCATCTTCGACGACCTCGGCGGACTGAGACGACCTCGGCGGACTAAGACGACCTCGGCGGACTGATCAACCTGAAGAGCAGGAGGAGGGGGAGGAATGAGGAGCAGGCCCCCCCTGAGGGCAGGCGGCCTGAAGCCAGGCCGCCCCTAGGGAGGGCGGCCTGAGGCCAGGCCGCCCCTAAGGAGGCGGCCTGAGGCCAGGCCACCCCTAAGGAGGCGGCCTGAGGCCAGGCCGCCCCTAGAGAGGGCGGCCTGAGGCCAGGCCGCCCCTAAGGAGGCGGCCTGAGGCCAGGCCGCCCCTAGGGAGGGCGGCCTGAGGCCAGGCCGCCCCTAAGGAGGCGGCCTGAGGCCAGGCCGACCCTAGGGAGGGCGGCCTGAGGCCAGGCCGCCCCTAGGGAGGGCGGCCTGGGGCCAGGCCGCCCCTAGGGAGGGCGGCCTGGGGCCAGGCCGCCCCTAAGGAGGCGGCCTGAGGCCAGGCAACCCCTAGGGAGGGCGGCCTGAGGCCAGGCCGCCCCTAGGGGAGGCAGCCTGCGGCCTGAGGCTAGGCCACCCCCTGACGGCGAAAGCCTGGGGCCAGGCTGGACAGGGGAGCCGAGCCTTGCGATGGTCCGGTCGTGTGCTGGCACCGGCAGGTCGAACCTGCGAACTGATATAGGTTGCCTCCTGTAAGGAAGCAATGCTGCATGGTTAGCCTGGCCAAACCGCTTGGGCCAAAAAGGGAAAGCCGAGACAGATCGCGATCCTCGGGGGGGGGGGGGGGGGTTCCCTTGAGTGGACCGCGACTTGCGAGCTAGAGACCTTGGGAGGGATCACCGATTTTGGGGTTAACATAATCCCCGCACTTTTTTAAGTTCCGCAGGGAACTTCGAAAAAGTAGGAGACCCACGAAAATCGTGATCCACCCCTTAGAAACCAGGAGAGAAAAATTAAAGTTCAGGAGAGATAGAACCTGATGTCCCTCCTCAGAAAAAATCTATCAGTGCCTATCTTTTATCTGCGAAGAAAAAAGTTAATGCAGGCAAAAGGGAGGTACATCTTGCGTGTACCTGAGCTGCTTTTGTAAATGGGGAAGAGGATAACTGTCTTCCATAGAACTCTGCCAAAATACAGATGAGAGAAAATACAGTAGGATAATAATCTTACAAGTACCTGAAGGGGACTTTGCTACTATCTGCTAGTCTCTACAAAAGGGAGAGTAAGCAAGCAGATAGAAGAAGAAAATAAGCTGCAAGTACCTGAGAGGAACTTGCTACTATCTGCTAGTCTCTGTAAAAGGGAGAGTAAGCAAGCAGATGGATGAAGAAAATAAGATGCAAGTACCTGAGAGGAACTTGCGAATGTTGCTTGTTGATATGATAAGATATAATCAGGTAGCAGAAGAGTTACCTGGCAAGCTCTGCTATCAATTGAATAAAGGTCAAACCGTGATAATAACTCTCTCTTGTGTGACCAATATCAACGTGAAGACCCAGATCAGCAAAATAAGAAAGTCCGAAATTAGATTCATGATGACACTGCCTGTTAACCAAGAAGAACCATATGCTGGGAATAAATGATGTGTGATTAACATCTGATAGGAGAACTTGTTGATCATTATCCGATGAGAGCTTATGCAGGGTAGCGCATATAAGATGATCATAAGTCCAGAAGGATATTGCAGATCCTTAAAATAGGTTGGACTTAACCTGTTAACCTGTAAGAAGATAAAAGCACAAAGGAGGGCTATACCCCGAGGATGAGCTAAATAAGGTTGAATGCTGCCACAGGAGAGCACCCGTGGGCCTTATGCATCACTTGCCCCA
Source organism: Platanthera zijinensis (assembly GCA_039513925.1). Classification (NCBI taxonomy): domain Eukaryota; kingdom Viridiplantae; phylum Streptophyta; class Magnoliopsida; order Asparagales; family Orchidaceae; genus Platanthera; species Platanthera zijinensis. The sequence continues at coordinate 103,030,646 of CM077089.1, forward strand.
AAGTCATCCGGGGCGTAGTCCTACCTAAAGTGGGCTGGCCGCATTCCCTTGACAGAGCACAAAAGGGAAACATGCGCAAAATCCTAAGAAGGAAGCGACAGATATACTACTCTCTTGCCCCGGGTTACAAACATTGTTGATCCGTTCTACCAGGTGCGCCAAATGGTCTACAGCATTGCTCATCTTTGAAGAGATCAACAACATTATGGGTCCCGCGAAAGCACGGATTGAGAGTGCCATAGAGTGTTCGGCCATCACAGTTGTGAGATGATCGAGGAGACAAGGCTACACTTGATCGCCATTGCTTGTCAAGTAAAGATCATCGTAACTGTAACGTATCCCTATCGGAGCACGATAGAACTATCATAGGAGGCCTCCCCTAGGCACTCACACTGCGCTAGACATCGGCCGGGATCCGAAGACTCGTCATCCTCCGCACGAGAGTTGAACGGCCCCCACTGCACATATGCAAAAACCTCCCGCAATATGTGGTCATTGTGGTTTTACGCCAGAGAACAACCTCGAGGGGGCCCTGAGCAAGACTTGGCGATATCTCGGTGGTTCAATGATCTCTTTGACAAAGAGAAGAAGTATAGAGGAGAAACATTACAAAAAGGGAACTGTGTCAGTATGAGATCTCTGACGTAAACTTTACTGAATGAAACAAAAGAGAATGTTTGAAAAATATGCCTAATATTGTAAGAATAATTGTTGTTAGTTGCGAGGAGCTTTGAGGACTGTCATGTCCTTTTGGCTTTAGAATAGGTCTCCAAGGGCGCCCACGTCATTAGCATCGTGGGTCTCGCCTATAGCGAGGCCACGATACGTGTCGATTTGATTCACTCCCTTTGAGCTGCAAGGCATGTCCGCTACTTCTTTTCCTTTTAAAGTTGACGGATCGGAGTGGTCATCTTTCGGGAACAGACCAAGCATCTTACCCTGTCTCAATAATTCTTGCACCAGTTGATGAAGCGCTAGACAGTTTTCAGTCAAATGTCTGCTTTCTTTGTGGAACTCGCAGAACGGATCTGAACTTTTTGATCTTTGGTTTTTCGGCTGGTAGGGCATTTTGGAATTTGCCCTATCCTTCATAATCTGGCATACTTCTAGCATGGTCTCATCAAGTCCAAAATATGACAAGTCATCATCTTGCGGCTGATGAACTGAAGATGTTTCCGTAGGTGGGGCTGGTGATAGCAATCGTTCTTGGGCACGATCCTGGCCCGGGAAGAGGTGTTGATGATGATGTTGGAATCTTTTTGTTTTTCTTGAGTGGGATGAAAAGTCTTTTCGAGGAGACCTCGAAGGCTTCTTGCTAGAAGGATTTTTCTCCGACACCAGCCTAGAGACGAAGCTGGGGTTGCTCTTTTGACCGCGGATGTATGAGTTGGCTAAGGCAATTAGCTCTTGATATGTCTTTGGTGCTCGGACATTGGCCTCAAATTTGAGTGGTCCCTCCTGCAAACCATTGATGAGAGCCACTCGATACATCTCCTGGTCAACAATCTCGATGTCCAATATTTCCCTCTGAAAATGATCCACAAAATGAGACCAAGTCTCATTCTCTCGCTGCCTGATCTCAAAGAGGGCTTCTGGACCGCCCTTCCTCTTGGAAGAAGTAGAAAATCTGAGCAGGAACTCCCTTCGCAAATCAGCAAAGGAAGAGATGGACTGAGCACGAAGTCCATAGAACCAATCTCTCACTTGACCATCAAAGGTCGTTACGAGGAGCTTGCTCTTGGTGGCATCGGAGAGGGTATTGAGAGCAACGGCTGATTCAAAAGCTTGAAGATGCTTGACAGGATCAGTCTCCCCGGTGTAAATGGGCAACCGTGGCTCTCGAAAGTTGACTGGAGTTGGCTCATACCGAACACTCTTCGTAAACGGTGATGGCTCTTCTGGTTCTACTGCGTAAGGAAAGTAAGGAACATGAGCAGTAGCTGCAAAAGAAGCAGGAGGATTGGAGTAAAAGGTTGCTGCAGGAGGAGCAAATGCAGGAGCTGAAGAGAATGGATGACTTCCTTGAAAGTTCAGAAATCTAGCCGGACTTCCCCGGGCAGCTTCCCGGAAGAAGTTTTGACGAGCTGCAAACTCATCATCTTGAGATCGTAAAGGTGCTGCAGGTCCTTGCGGAAAAGTTGGAGTATAAAGAGGAGGATAGACCGGCGGATGAGCCGGTGGATAAACTTGAGGAGTCTCTGATGTTGGTGCTGGATTGATTGGAGGAACTGGCGCTGCTGAAGATTGAGCGGCCAATTGCTGCGTGAGAGCTGCTAGAGTACGGTTAATGGCTTGAAACTGTTGGGCAGTTTCTCTGCGAGATTGCTCTAAGGCCTCCCAAAGGGAATCATCACTGGGACTTGGAGAAAGATTCTCGGCTGGTTGATGGTCTGACATGAGTAACCACCGCTTTCACTATCTGATCGAGATCTGAAGGTCGCGTGTTAATGTTGACGCAAGAATTGCGCCTTCCAATTAACGGGGTGTTCGATCTCACAAGCTAAGGGTGAAGGAAGAAGGGTTGCGGGGGTAGAGGTGAAGCTTGCTCAAGCAGAGAGGAAGCTTGCTTAAGCAGAGGAGAAGCTTGCTCAAGTAGAGAGGAAGCTTGCCTGAGCAGAGGAGAAGCTTGCTCAAGCAGAGAGGAAGCTTGCCTGAGCAGAGGAGAAGCTTGCTCAAGCAGAGAGGAAGCTTGCCTGAGCAGAGGAGAAGCTTGCTCAAGCAGAGAGGAAACTCGGTCAGGCACTGTCGAACAGACAGTTACTTTGATGGTTAGCTTTGCATGTTGACGCCGAGAGAGGAGAGAAGAAGAGAGGAGGCCGCTAGCAGCGGCAACAACAGACTTCGCCTGCCGCGGCTTCAATGCCACTCTTGTGACGGGCTTTTCCTTTAATCAAGAAGAGTTACAACTTGCTATTGCACCATTACATATAAGAGCAGTAAAGGGTACAATGGGGGAATCTGGCGGCTAAGGAAGAAGGTGCCAGAAACTAAGTAAAAGAGGCTGCGGAGAACTGGAGAACTGAGGCTGAAGATGCTGCTGAAGCTGCCTGCTGAAGCTGCCTGCTGATGGCAGAAAAACTAAGTCCCCAGCCCCTGATGACCTGGGCGGACTGGAGATCTGAGTCCGCCGACCTTGCTTGATCAAGCTATGACGGACTGGAAAACTGAGTCCGCAGCCTTTGATCAAGGTTGCAGTTCCCCTCTAGATCCCCCCAGAATGAGAGGTCTTGGGGGGTATTTATAGGCCCGGGGAGAATCTTCTAGAAGCGGGACCCAGATGACGTCATCTTCGACGACCTCGGCGGACTGAGACGACCTCGGCGGACTGATCAACCTGAAGAGCAGGAGGAGGGGGAGGCCTGAGGAGCAGGCCCCCCCTGAGGGCAGGCGACCTGAAGCCAGGCCGCCCCTAGGGAGGGCGGCCTGAGGCCAGGCCGCCCCTAAGGAGGCGGCCTGAGGCCAGGGCGCCCCTAGGGAGGGTGGCCTGAGGCCAGGCCGCCCCTAAGGAGGCGGCCTGAGGCCAGGCCGCCCCTAGGGAGGGCGGCCTGAGGCCAGGCCACCCCTAGGGAGGGCGGCCTGAGGCCAGGCCGCCCCTAGGGAGGGCGGCCTCAGGCCAGGCCACCCCTAAGGAGGCAACCTGAGGCCAGGCCGCCCCTAGGGAGGGCGTCCTGAGGCCAGGCCGCCCCTAAGGAGGCGGCCTGAGGCCAGGCCGCCCCTAAGGAGGCGGCCTGAGGCCAGGCCGCCCCTAGGGAGGGCGGCCTGAGGCCAGGCCGCCCCTAAGGAGGCGGCCTGAGGCCAGGCCGCCCCTAGGGAGGGCGGCCTGAGGCCAGGCCGCCCCTAGGGGAGGCAGCCTGCGGCCTGAGGCTAGGCCGCCCCCTGACGGCGGAAGCCTGGGGCCAGGCTAGACAGGGGAGCCGAGCCTTGCGATGGTCCGGTCGTGTGCTGGCACTGGCAGGTCGAACCTGTGAACTGATATAGGTTGCCTCCTGTAAGGAAGCAATGCTGCATGGTTAGCCTGACCAAACTGCTTGGGCCAAAAAGGGAAAGCCGAGGCAGATCGCGATCCTCGGGGGGGGGGGGGGGGTTCCCTTGAGTGGACCGCGACATGCGAGCTAGAGACCTTAGGAGGGATCGCCGATTTTGGGGTTAACAGTTATAGCCGCCTATAGGTTAAAGGGTTTGGCTAAGAGTTGGTGGCTTAGAGAAAAGGAGAGCTTTGTAGCTGGTTGTTCCTGGGAAGTATTCAAGGAAATGCTGCTGAGGAATTTCTTGCCTTCGGTCGTGCGTGACCATCTTATGAATGACTTACTCCACCTGAATCAAAGACAACTCACAGTCGGTGAGTACGAGATAGAGTTTAGCAAGGTTAGCCGGTTTGCTCCTGGGTTGGTGAGTGTTGAGGTCGATCGAGTCAAGCGGTTTCTTGGTGGCTTGAGGAGCGGGGTTCAGCAGTTGACCAGTGCATATGGATCAGAGACTTATGCAGGGGTAGTGGAGGCTGCTCTGAAGGTGGAGGATATCAAGACCGCAAAGAGCAGAGGTCAGCAAATGAGGAAGGAAAAGAGAAAGTCTGTTGAGGAGAAGAAACCTCAGGTACCCGGTGCTGCTTCGGGAAAGAAGAACAAGGTGGTGTGTAGCTTCTGTGGCCGGTCAGGCCACCCTGTTGAGAGGTGTTTCAAGAAGCCAGCAGCTTAGAAGAAGGAGCAAGTTCATGCTATTCAGGATGCTCCTAGGAGGGATGTTTTTAGTTCTGTTTGCAAGCGACCCGGGCATGATGCTGCCCAATGTTGATCCAATGATAAAGTCTTCTATCAGTATGGGCAGAAGGGTCATATAAGGATAAGGTGTCCTCAAGTCCAGCCTATTCTTCATGCAGTTCCACTTCAGGCATTACCTCTACCTCAGCATGTGGACAAGGGAAAAGGAAAGCTAAACGTGATCTCTTCCGCGGAGGATGAAGCTTCAACTCAGGTCATCTCAGGTTAGTTCTTTTTCCAGCCTGAAAGTTTTATTTACCAGAATGGTTATAGTTTTGTTTTGGTAGTTCCTTAGTTGTATATACTCTTATAGGGAAATTTAAGGTGAAGAACCGCTGGGCGCATGTTCTGTTCGACTCCGGCGCTGCCCACTCGTTTGTGGCTAGAGCCTTTGTGGAGCGACATCAGTTAATTCTAGATCAAGTTCATGATACCTTCCGCATCAAGTTCCCTTCTGGTGAATCTGTGTTATCAAATTTGGGCATTCTAGATTGCCCTGTTTTTTTGGGAGACATTCTTACGAAGGCAGACTTGAAGATGATTTATCTAGAGGACTTCGATGTTATTCTGGGCATGGACTGGCTGTCTAAGTATGATGCGATTATTCAGTGCAAAGGGAAGCACTTTGACTTCATCAAGGACAACGGTCATCCCGGAAGCGTGTATGGTGATCCATGCCAGGATCCTCCTGTAATTTCTGTGGTATGTGCTCAGAAGCTATTTCTTTCTGATGGTTTTGCTTGTTTAGTCTCGGTTGTTGGGACTGCTGTTAGTGTACAACGTTTGGAGGAGATTCCTGTTGTTCATTGTTTCGCTGATGTTTTTCCTGATGACCTTCCTGGTCTTCCTCCCGATCGGGATGTTGAGTTTGTGATTGATTTGGAACCGGGTACGCGTCCTATTGCTAAGGCGTCGTACCGAATGGCCCCTCATGAGTTAGAGGAGTTACGAGTCCAGTTGGATGAGTTATTGGCAAAAGGATTTATCAGGCGGAGTTCGTCACCTTGGGGTGCTCCTGTTTTGTTTGTAAAGAAGAAAGATGGGTCGATGCGGCTTTGCATCGACTACAGGGAGTTGAACAAAGTCACTATTAAGAACATGTACCCTCTGCAGAGGATAAATGACTTATTTGATCAGTTGCGCGGTAGCACGGTGTTCTCCAAGATCGATCTTCATTCTGGCTATCATCAGCTCATGATCCGTGAGACAGATATTCAATGGACTGCGTTTAGATCGAGGCATGGAAATTTTGATTTCTTGGTGATGTCGTTTGGTTTGACCAACGCAATAAAAGCCTTCATGGATATGATGAACCGGGTGTTCAAGGATTTTCTAGACAAGTTCGTTGTGGTTTTCGTCGATGATGTGTTGATCTATTCTCGTAGCGCTGAGGAGCATGAGCAGCATCTGCGTTTGGTTCTATCAAAGTTGAGGGATCAAAAGTTATTCGCTAAGTAAAGCAAGTGCGAATTTTGGTTGCCTCAGGTCTCGTTTCTGGGCAACGTGGTGAACAAGGATGGGATCTCGGTCGACCCAGAAAAGATCGCAGTAGTGATGGATTGGAGCAGGCAGGGCACGCCCAAGGAGATCAGAAGCTTCCTAGGTTTGACCAGCTATTACAGGATGTTCGTGGAGGGTCTCTCTACCCTTGCTGCACCTTTGGCTAGGTTGACTCAGAAGAACGCGGCCTTTGTTTGGAGCGAGAAGTGCGAAGAAGCCTTCCTAGAGCTAAAGAATAGACTGTTCACTGCTCCCGTTCTGGCCCTACCTACTGAGGGTGTGGAGTATGATGTGTATGTGGATGCTTCGCATGTTGGTCTTGGTTGCGTGTTCATGCAGGGTTGAAAAGTGATTGTGTATGGGTCAGGCAATTGAAGACTCATGAGAGGAATTACCCTACGCATGACCTTGAGTTTGCAGCGGTGATTTATGCGTTGAAGCTATGGAGGCATCTACTTTATGGGGCTCAGTGCAAGATCTTCACTGATCATAAGAGCCTTAAGTATATGCTTACACAGAAGGAGCTGAATCTGCGCCAGCGGCAGTGGCTAGAGTATGTGGCCGATTATGATGTGGAGATCCAGTATCATCCAGGCAAGGCCAATGTGGTGGCTGATGCCCTGAGCCGGAAGACAGGGAAGATCATTAATCTCTCCGCCGATCATTTAGTGGAAGAGTTCTTATTGATGGATATCTCTGTGGGATGCTGTGACTTACAAAGCAGTTTGGCAGTGGCAGAGCCGTCTTAGATTTCTCTTACTAGGTTGCACTAGAAGGATGATCCTGACCTTCTGCACTTATAACTCAAGACTGAGAGAAGGGAGTTGCCAGATTTTTCTATCGATTATGCGGGTACTTTGACGTACCGTTGCAGATTTTGCATCCCTACTGTTGGAGATATCAGGGTTATGATATGTAGAGAGGCTCATGGATCCAGTGTTGCGTACCATCCAAGATCTATAAAGATGTATCGTTATTTCAAGCAAATTGCCTTGTGGTATGGAATGAAGAGTGATATAGCCTGATTTGTTGCTGAGTGCCACACATGAAAGCGTGTGAAGGCCGATCACGGAATGCCTGGAGGCAAGTTGACTCCGTTTGAGATCCCGACTTGAAAGTGAGAAAGTATTTCTATGGACTTTATTACGGGCTTACCGAAATCTCCAAGGGGATTTGATTCTGTTTGGGTTATAATGGATAGACTGATGAAGTGTGCTCACTTCGTGCCGTATAAGATTGATTATCTGATGAAGAAGATAGCAGAGCTGTACTTGAATGAGGTCATCAGATTCCACGGTGTGCCTGTTAGTATCATTTCTGATCGAGACTCCCGGTTTACTTCTCGCTTTTGGCAGAGTCTGTAGGAGGGTTTGGGTACAGATCTGAGGTATTCTACTGCTTACCACCCACAGACATAAGGGCAGACAGAGCGGGTGAACTAGATAGTTGAGGATATGATCAGATGCTACATTCTTGACCACGGTGGAGCGTGGGATGAGCGGTTGTGACTTATGGAGTTTGCATACAGTAATAGTTATCAAGAGAGCTTACAAATGGCTCCGTTTGAATCTTTGTATAGGAGGCACTGTAGAACTCCCCTGTTTTGGGTTGAGGCAGGTGAGAGACCCTTGTTGGGTCCGGATGAGCTCGAGGAGATGGAAGTCGCAGTGAAGCTTATTCGAGAAAAGCTTCGTATAGCTCAGGAGAGATATGAGAAGAATGCAAATCGGCGTAGGTCTGACTTGGATTTTTCTGTAGGGGACCTTGTTTTTCTTAAGGTTTCCCCGATGGTTGGTGTTAAGGGGTTCGGTAAGAACCAGAAATTGGACCCGAGGTTTGTGGGCCCTTTTAAGATTGTTGAACGGATTGGCGTGTCAGCATATAGGTAGGATTTGCCAGCAAACTTCCCAGGTGTTCATAACGTATTTCATATAAGCCAATTGCGGAAGTGTGTGCGTAGCAGTGGGCAAGTCTTGGATGTTGTGCCCCAGTTGGAGCCTAATCTCTCTTTTGTTGAAGTGCTGGTCCGCATTTTGGATACTCAAGATCGGGTGCTGCGGAGGAAGTCCATCCCGCTGGTCAAAGTTTTATGGAAGAATCAGGATTTGGAAAGCGCAACCCTGGAGTTAGAGTCGGCTATGAGGGAGGCTCACCCTCAACTGTTCCCCTAATTTGCTTGGTATGTTTTCTTTCTAGTATCTCTTGTTTGTTACTTTCCTTCTATAAGTAGATGTAGTGTATGTGAAGTTTCGGGATGAAACTTTCTTTTAGGAGGAGTGACTGTAATGCCCCCAATTTTTTTCCGATTATTTAATTCTCGTTTGGCGTTACGTCGACACGTTTTCTTTCCCTGTGTCATCTGTGGAGTAGGTCTTAACTCCTTAGGACTGAGTGGCCTATTTTGTAGCCTATAGGCATGTTTTCCCTAGAGAGCCGGGTCGTTTTGGGTGACCCGGAGTGGCCTCTCGGGGGGTGCTTGTGTTTTGGCTTCGGGTGGAGATAACCCGAGTTTTGCACGTCGGAAGTTGATTTCGACTTCGCCATTGTGTTTGTAGCGTGGATATTTAGCTACGGTGTGAATTTCGTCAAATTCCGAGGATGTTCGGTTTTCGCGTCGTTTTGTATTTCATGAAAAAAATAATATTATTTATTAAGTATTTTATTATCTAATACTTTAGAAGTGCTTGGCGGTTATACTATGTATTATTTTATATTATTTAATTGATTAGCTAATTAGGTTAATCGGGTACTATATAGAGGATAGGTTAGATTTAGAAAAAAAATAAAACCGCTCCTGTTCCTCTTCCCGAAACTTAACCCGCGGCGCCTGTTCGCGGAAAACGGAGAATTCGACGAACCTGCTCCCCTTCGGGCGCCGATTCCGGGATAGTTTGTGGACGGAATTCGATTTTGAAACCGGATTTGGATTGCTCTCGCCTAAACCTTAATTACTACGGTAAGAAATTAAATTTTTGTGGTGTTTGTAGGGGTCTCAAAATTTCATGGGTTGTCCGTTTCCGCTATTAAAGCTCTAGATTTCTGGTTTAGGTGTTGTTGCTGCTGATGCCGAGTGAGAGTAAGGGAGGCTGACCAAGCTTCGCTGGAAATCGAGGCAAGTGGTATTCTTTCCCTTGCCTAGTAATTTTTTCCTTTTGTTTATTTCTCTCTCTTTGTTCTTGCGGTCGTAGAAAGCTTTGTCTAGATTTTTGCTATGTTACTAAAGCCCTGTTAGCCCTAGGTTAGAAAATCAATTCTTTGCTTCAAATCGGGTATAAACTTCCTGCTGTAAGCCTTCCTATATGTTTTTTTACCTAAAGCAGCCGGGGCACTATGTTTTCCTTTTACCGTTACAAATAAATCGTCTTGTTCTCGAGCTGAGAAATGAAGTAAAGGTTAGGGTTAATTTTCCGGTGCTGTAGCTGTAGCCTGGTAGGGATGAGAGGTTTTAATTTGGCAATTTTTACTAATTCTTAATCCTAACCCTAGATCATAGCCTATTAGAATAATGTTACTACAGTAATTTTTAAAACAGCAGTAAGCTTGCAGGAATCGTATTGGAGCAGAGCTAAGGTCAGGTGCTGAGTGTGGAGCACAGACTCAACGCCTAGCCTGTTCGGGCTTGGCGTTAAGAGTAGTGCACACACTCAACGCCTAGTCTGTTAGGGCTTTGTGTTGAGTGTGGTACACACACTCAAAGCCATAGTCTTAGGTTTTGATATTTTGCGGCTAAGTATTGTGGCGTTGAGTGAGTCGACCTCACTTAACGCCATGGCTGTCTAGGCATTGAGTGAGGCGGTCTCACTCAACGCCGCATCCAATCCACGTGGTTATGTCGGATGGCGTTGAGTGAGTGGGCCTCACTCAATGCCATGACGGTTTAGGCGTTGAGTGAGGTGGACTCACTCAACGCCGCAGCCCATCCTTACGGCTAAGTATTTTGGCGTTGAGTGAGTCGACCTCACTCAAAGAAAAAACGGTTTTGGCTTTGAGAGAGGTGGACTCACTCAACGCCATAGTTAGTTTTTGCGGCTTTGTGCTAAGGCATTGAGTGAGTGAACCTCACTCAATGTCGTGGCTATTTTTGCGTTGAGTGAGGTTAGATCACTCAACGCCACAACTAGTGTTGTAGAAGGCGTTGAGTGAGTGAACCTCACTCAACGCCATAGCTATTTTGGCATTGAGTGAGGTTCGCTCACTCAACTCCATAGCTAGTGTTGCAGAAGGCATTGAGTGAGTGAACCTCACTCAACGCCGTAGCTATTTTGGCGTTGAGTGAGGTTAGCTCACTCAACGCCACAGCCAGTGTTGCAGAAGGCGTTGAGTGACTGAACCTCACTCAATGTCGTAGTTGTTCTTGCGTTTAGTGAGGTTAACTCACTAAATGCCACCGTCTGTTTAGGTGTTGAGTGAGTGGGGATCACTCAACGCCATGCTGTGTTGAGTCATCTCAACGCTCTTCCCTTACCTTGATTTTCTCTCCCGAGTGAATTCCTCAATTTTTTTTGAGGTTCCTTGTCGGCTATATTTTTCCAAAGGTCGAATCGTGGGTTGTGGTAGGAGTGGTGGTTTGAAGCTCTTAATGGGGGTGGTGTTGTGTAATTTTGCCATGGCCACCCTTTTATTTTATCTTGCTCCAGTTACGGGTTGGGCAAGGGGGTAGAAGGTCCCTAGTGCTTTCACATGTATACCCTTGAGCTTAGTTTCATGGAAATGCTGGTTGGGGGACAGAGTCTGCCTCCAACCCGGATCCGCGTTGTTTTTTTTTGCTACTACCATCTCTCACAATTTAGGATGTTAGACGTTTCTTCCTTTGTAAATTGCAACGTTTTGGTCACATGGTAGCATTGTAAACTCTGCAGGATTTTCGGGCAGGGTTGTTGCTGTTTCCTCGCACATAGTGATTTTCCTTTTTGTCTTGCCTTGGACAGTGGTGCTTGTTACAGTTTACTTACTCTTCTTGCTTATCATTTAGATTAACATTTCCGTACAGCTTATTTTGTTTTTGCTTGCTGAGGTATTTTTTTCTTCTTTGAATACCTCAGGTTCTGGTTAGTAGCCGATTAGGAGGCTAGTTGTTATGTGCTGTTGCTGGTGGTCTCTCGTTCTGTAGAGATTAGTTCCTTGGACTTGTGAGGTAGTTTTGTGCTTATTTCTTACAGACATACATAGTTTCCAGTGGGTTCGTGTCAGTTTGTTTGCGCCCACTGGTAGTTTTACCTTGATACTAGATATGTTATCTTTTTGCTGCTATCTTTTCTTAAGATAGTCTACTTGCTCTTGGGATGATTTATGCTAGGTTCCTAGTTACTTTTAAACCTAAAAACTCTATTATAAGTATATCTCATGATAAACATGTTTATAAAACTCATATACTACTTTCCAAACAACGTAAAAAGATCGTTTTCTTATATATAGTATAAATTAAATGTAGGGTTTTGCATAGTATAAGTTGTCCTCTGTGGACACTTATGCCCTCTTTTAGGATGTCAAATGTGAATAAAGTATTTTTCGCTACGTATAAGTATAGTTTTTTCCTAAACTATAGACATTGAGACGATGGATACGACCTTTAAAATATAACTGACTTTTTATTCATTAAACTTATGAATTTTCATAGTCTAGGTAGATGGTGTTCGCCTGAGCGTCGACAGTAATCCCCTGCTCGACGTGGCATCACGATGCGTGTTTTCTCATACTCTGATACTTCTGAAATTTGGAGAAAATGCGGGTTGTGACAATTGCAGTTGTCTTCAAACACACGGGAGTTAGCCGATGCGGCTGATGGTGGCTGCTTCGCACAAGTGTGCATGAATATCCATGGATTGTATGAGCAATCTGACAGAGTGTAGGTTATTTAAACGCACATATTAACTAGTCATAATATTACACTACACAAGCATGCATTATAAAGATTATAAATAAATATAGGAATCAAATTTAACGATTGTGTGAATCATTATCTAATATAAAAATATCACTTATAGTTAGAGACATACATAAGCACCTAGGCATAAGTTTCCTATATACAATTTTCATTATACGTTTAAGATAATTTGCATGGCATGAATAAATATTACAATATTCCATAAGGATTGAAATAACAAATCGCATATTTTAGCCATTCTATAAATATTATACTACTCATGTCAGATATTTTCAATATTACATAAGAAGTGGTTTTTAAAAATTTTGTTTTTCAAATGGAATGCAAAGACAAACAAAATAATGCAAAAAATATATTTTGTATTTTAGAATTCTTTTGTAATTTTTTTTTGACTTTTTAGAAAGAAAATTATAACAATACAATAATATATTTTAATTGTAATGAGAGAACATTGTAACTAAGTGATTGAGTATCCCATGATAACAATGTTAGAACATGCATTCTTTATCTCTTGGTTTGAGAATAATAAATACAGCGATGTAGTTGATCTAGTCCACTTAGGTGTTTATAGTGTGCATGTCATACAAGTATATATATTGAACTAGAAGACAAGCCAGAGGACATAGATCACCTAAATTTGCTACCATAATAAGTTAGGATCTATCATTAGTGGTAGCACCCATATATAGTTAGTTAGCTAGCAAGGTGTTTTAGTCGCACAAAATGGTGGGGGAAAAATCCATCTTTCATAAGTTCTTTTCGCGACGCGGTAATAATATCGCCTAGTTGTAACATAAGGAAAGTACACCAAGCACTAGATAATCCAGGAGCCAAAAGGAGAAGGAGATCAATGGTGGATCATAATCAACTCTAAGGTGGCGTGCTAGCCACTGTCGTGTAGCGGTAGGGATCGTGCCTAAAATATCAGAGCACGTCTTCCATATATGCCACGATGTTTGTGTAGCACTATAGTTTTCCCCATTTAAAAACAACAAAGTTATCTTTTGGAGCAATTGTTGGAGATTGCGGTATCGTTGGAGATAGTGATAGAATGTCACGTGGTAGACAACCATATATAAGTTGGTCGTAAGGAGGTCATTAAGCAGTGCTAACTTTGTTAAGCGGCCACCGTCGAAGCTATCGCAAGGCGATAGAGATATTGCCCTACAATAGTGATTTTTGTTTGAATGCTTTGATTAAATCTTGGACATCTATATGGTGCATTGATCATAATGTCCCAGATTTGAAGAAGGCCCACAAGTCAATAGTATACACATATTTTTATTTCATATATGTTCAAGTTAAATATATGCAGGTTGTATACTATTCCATGATTAGACAGATTGATTAAGTCAGAACTTTGGTTGGACTAAACGTAGGATACAATTGAGAGGCAGAAATTTGCTTAAGTCCACAAGCATTGAGTGAGCACACTTCACTCAACGCCAAAGGCCTAGAAGCATTGACAGAAGCTCAGGAATTCAGATCATCAATGGTGCTGGAATTATTTATAGCTAAGTCCAGAAGCATTGAGTGAAGATCTTTTACTCAATGCCTACTCAAAGGAAATCTGTCCAAGTATAAAAGAATTGACTGAAGAATACTCACTCAATGCCATATCAAAAATTTAGCAATGTCCAGATGCGTTGAGTGTAGAATATTCACTCAACGCCTTTATTAAGAAATTCTATACTAGGATAGAAGCTTTGAGTGTAGAAGGTTCACTCAATGTCTTTAGTCAGGATAACTGCCAAGTCTAGGGGCATTGAGTGAATGAGGTTCACTCAACGCTTTCTACTAGAAGAATTCTATGAAGTCCAGATGCGTTGAGTCTCAAGATAACACTCAACACCTCTATATGCTGAGTCATAAGACTTCGCTCAATGCCTGTGAAGATTGTTTGTGAAAGTTGCTAAGTCCACAAATGCTGAGTCATACTTATTTCATACCAATTCAAATAAAGCGGGATTTGTACACTAGAAGCCAAATGGCACCGTATACTTTCTATAGAGCAGTTAAATGTAAAAGTAACTTTATAACTGCCTATTCCGCATGCCCATACGGGAAAGAGAGTCGTTGAACTATGAGATATAAAATGTCCTTTCAGAGAAATTAAAAAGAGTTCTGCAGACAGATCATCGATTATTGCTGGAACAGTATTTTTTAAATTTTAAAACACTAAGGTGTCTTCAGCAAGAACTGAAACCCAAGTTTTTTGAAAGGGTTAGATAGCAGAGCACTCAAGAAAGCTGTTATTTTTCTTCAAGGTTGCTACTTTTCAACTCAGAACACATTCAATCTTGAAAGAACAGAGCTCTGCAACAGATCTTCTTATCACAAGCAGAACAAACTTAAAAATCCATATTCTTATTGCTGTGAAGAGTTCGGGTTAGTTATACACAGTCCAGGAAGTTGACTCAGAGATATACTTTTATATAGTCAATCTCAACAAAAGATTCTTAAACTGTAGGATCATTGAGTGATCTGAGCTATAATCTTATGTTATAAATAATGAGTTGTAGGATCCATGAGTGGATCTGAGTGGGAAGGATTCAAAAGTTGATCTGAGGTAGTATCCTAAGGGATCTAAGGTAGGATATTGGGTTAATCTCTGATATATGGCTTAATGTACAACCCCGTATTCGGCTTAGCGGGATCCTCCCCAAGTGGTGGACTTGGGGCGAGCTACGAGCGACGATGCGGCACAGCCCCATCCGAAGACGTGCGAGTGCTCGTGCTGGCGTGCGGAGGTTTTACGGGCGTAGACCTGTTAATATGATATAATATAATATATATATCTTATATATATTATGTAATATGATATATTATATAATATATATATCTTATATTATATTATATAATATATCATATATAATATAGAAGAGGGGAATAAAGATTGGAGGAATGGGGGGGGGCTCGGTATAGGAGGAAAAGGGTGAGCGGGTGGGGTACGGGCTAGAAGGAAGAAAAGAAAGCGGGAAGGGGAAAGGGGTGGAAGAGCTCGGGTACAGGTAGGGATGGGCAGGAAAAAAGCAAGACACAAGAAAAAGAGAGGAGGAGCAGCCCCCTACCCCGGCCCCTCTCTCCCTCTTCCTCGCAACATGGAGCAGCATGCACAACCGCCTCTCTCCCTCTCGGTTTTCCTCTCACACGCGGAAAAAGGGCAAGGCTCTGCTTAGAAGGGAGGCCAGCCACCGCCATCGCCGCCTCGAGCAAGGATCGGCCTATAAGGGAGGCCGACAACCGCCATCGCCGCCTAGAGCAAGGCTCGGCCTAGAAGGGAGGCCGACCACCGCCATCGCCACCTCGAGCAAGGCTTGGCCTAGAAGGGAGGCCTGCCACCGCCATCTCCGCATAGAGTAAGACTCGGCCTAGAAGAGAGGACGACCACCGCCATCGCCGCCTCAAGCAAGGCTCGTCCTAGAAGGGAGGCCGGCCACCTCCATATCTGTCTAGAGCAAGGCTCGACCTAAAAGGGAGATCGTCCACCGGCACCGTTGACAAAAATACACGCCAAGGGTAACAGAGTTTCTACTGGGGCAGGTGAAGCCCTTATTTTCGATATCTGCATGTAAGCTCCTCCTCACCGATGTGTGGGGGAAGAGTGCTCTCTTATGGGTTAATGTTTGCATCCCCACAATTAATTACATTTAGTGCCCGGAAGCGTGAGTACGGGTTTAGGCATGCTGTGTGAAGACCATCCAGACGATTGAGCCAGATTGGTGATATTCTGGGGTTCCTAGGGAAAACTCCGTGGAAGTTGTTTATTGACTATTTGCAGGGAATAAATGTCGTAGCCCATAAAAAGGGATAAATGCAATGTAATTGGTTTGATTTTAGTCGACCAAGGTTTAGCTTTCTGATGCCTGTCGAGACACTGGCGTACAGGTGTTGCAGTAGCAAGCGGGAGATAGCCGGGCTTAATCCCTAGTGTCGGCCCTTTAAGGCCTATTTTGTTTGTTTTGCCGGCCTACGTACCGAGGTATGGAATGTATATTCATGTAATCTGAAATGCCTGCGATACTTTTGATTGCCCTAGAAGGCTTATGTTACGTTGGTGGCGGCCCAAATAGAGCTACGGGAAAATAGAACCGTTAGGCGAGGTTATGCTATTAGGATGGCAGTTAAAGGGCATTTTGCACAAACCCGAGGTGGCACCTTTAGTTAAGAGGGAGTGGATTTCGAGATCCTCCCTAAAGGTTCTGGTCGGCCAAGAGATCCTTCCGAAGGTGCCTAATTAGCTCAGCATTTGGCTTGGGAGGGGAAGAGTTTGTTAGTCTTCCGGGTGTGTAGTGGGACCTCCACGCTGAGACCTTGGGTCTGTCCCTCGTGTTCCTAGTCTTGTGTCAAGATCATTCGCTTGAGGGTAGTAGGTGTGCGGTCACCCCTCTTTTGGGACCCCGAACTCCACGGAAGGCAATTTTGGCTTCAACATTTATGGTGCGGTGAGCGTGGAGAGTGGTCAGCAAAGAAAAACTCAGGCGAGCGTCATGACTATAGACGAGGAACTAAGTGATGACCAGGGCCATGCGCCGGTTCTTTGTGCGTGAGGTTCTCACACGCGGAGTCGTCCCACCTTATGGTTATTGTTGAAGTCCCTTGGTCTTTGGAGTATGATTTGCGCCTGTTTGAGGAAACGGACTTTTTATCTAATTATGTCGCGCCTTAACTCGGAACCTTTTGCTCAAATATATATATAGATATATATATATATATATATATATATATATATATATATATATTATACTTATTTTGTTCGTTCGTGTTTAGTTACTCTCAATACGTCGTTGAGCCAATCAGAGTATGACCTTGGGGATGATGTAAACCTCGCAGGGTTATCTTATTTTCTTTTGTAGTGCTTAGTTTACTAATAATTAGAAGTTAAAAAAGATGTTCAACTTTATTACAATCTTCTAGATATTTACGACCTCTAGCAAATTATGAGGGATCTATTTTTAAAAAGAAAAAAGAGGCAAGGACAAGTACTAAATGCAACTTACTTGCATCAACCCTAAAATTTCAACATCTTCCCAGGCTTGATTGTTCTTCGCTCAGCACGACCTCTTACACAATTTTATATGGAGCCTATATCACCATGATGCAAAACCTCGCACTTTCACTTGCTTGATTTATGGACAAAAACAAGGATGCACTCTGAAAAAGAAAAAAATAGAAAAGCTAAAATAACAATAAGTTGGTGGTTGACTTGTTATGCCCCCCTTCGATATTAACTAAATAGTTCATGTGTAAAAGACAACGTACCCTACAGTGGAACATATTTTATTAGTGTTATGCTTTAAATGGTTCGGGTTCTTTAAAATAAAGTGAAAATAGGTTTGATTAAATTCAATTCTAAACTTCATTGTAATTCGAGCCTCGGCTAGGTCCAACATCTTGAAACTATGGCTTGTGTTTTGATGGCTTTATTTTGCATATTGTGTTACTTTATATCTACTAGCAATATGATCAGAAATGGTACTCTGAAATTAAACGCCGTGTGTTATCTTATAACATTTTATGAGAGACTAGCACGCCAAATTTCAATACATTTTGAAGCATTTTTATGGGAATAAAATAATAAAGACGTTGTTCATCTTTAGTTTATTCTTCTGGAATCACATGCTTGGGTGAATAGCTTAGTTTAAATTAGATTTGGTTTTTTGGGTTGTCAAGATTGTTTATGACTCCAATTTAGACGATAACCTTCGTGTGTATGACTTCTTCAGTACGCCTTATTCCTATAAATGAGTCTTTTGTTTTTATTTAGGTGTTTGATAAGGATGTGGAAGCTGTGATTTGAAAACAAAAAAGTTTTAAACAGCTATAATTTTGGTCTGATGCTTACCAGAGTCACATAACTATAATTTTGATTTATAAGTTTGTTGAGCAGGATAAAACACCGGCCTTTGACTCAATCCCTAATTATCTTGACGATAGTTTGGTTATGAAGGTTTCCGTTTGAATAACGTTATTTTCTCACTGTGTTTATAATAGATTATACCTTCAAAAATGTACCTTAGGGAGAATATTATATGATCGACCCTGGTTCTCAAGAAGGTGGGCGTAGTAAGCATGGACCCTCAGTGGGAAAGCTCTGTCCCAACTGGGAAGGTCCCTTTGTGGTGAGAGGGGTCCCAAAATTCGGAGGGTATTAACTCCCGAACGTGGATGGGATACCGCTCGGTTGTGCCTGAAGCGGTGATGATTTCAAGAGATTCTATCCTTAGAATTTTTCTTTCTATCGATACTTGCAAATGTTGTTGGGCCCTACTAATATAATGAAATTACAGGCAGTTTCTTCTATGGCATGAGAGTGAAATGGTTGTTTGGAAAGGAGACCCCGAGAAGACCCGCTGACCAGGCTCTCATCAAGTTGGCAGGGCTGTAGGCTCACTCGGTGGTTGGAGGTTGTTTAGAGAGGAGACCCCGAGCAGACCCGCTGACCAAGCTTTCATCAAGCTGGCAGGGCTGTAGGCTCACTCGGTGGTTTGAGGTTGTTTGGAGAGGAGACGCCAAGAAGACCCGCTGACCAGGCTCTCATCAAGCTGGCAGGGATGTAGGCTCACTTGGTGGTTGGAGGTTGTTTGGAGAGGAGACCCCAAGCAAACTCGCTAACCAGGCTCTCATCAAGCTGTTAGGGTTATAGGATCACTCGGTGGTTGGAGGTTGTTTGGAGAGGAGACCCTGAGCAGACCCGCTGACCAGGCTCTCATCAAGCTGTCAGGGCTATAGGCACACTCGGTTATTGGAGATTTTTGGAGAGGAGACCCGGAGCAGACCCACTGACTAGGCTCTCATCAAGCTGGCAGGTCTGTAGGCTCACTCGGTGGTTGGAGGTTGTTTGGAGAGGACACCCCGAGCATACTCGCTGACCAGGCTCTCATCAAGCTGGAAGGGCTGTAGGCTCACTCGGTGGTTGGAGGTTGTTTGGAGAGGAGACCCCGAGCAGACCCGCTGACCAGGCACACATCAAGCTAGCAGGGCTATAGGCTCACTCGATGGTTGGAGGTTGTTTTGAGAGGAGACCCCGACAAGACCCGCTGACCAGGCTCTCATCAAGCTAGCAGGGCTATAGGCTCACTCGGTGGTTGGAGGTTGATTGGAGAGGAGACCCCGAGCAGACCCACTGACCAGGCTCTTATCAAGCTGGCAGGGCTGTAGGCTCACTAGGTGGTTGGAGTTTGTTTGGAGAGGAGACCCCAAGAAAACCCGCTAACCAGGCTCTCATCAAGCTGGAAGGGCTGTAGGCTCACTCGGTGGTTGGAGGTTGTTTGGAGAGGAGACCCCGAGCAGACCCGCTGACCAGGCTCTTATCAAGCTGGTAGGGCTGTAGGCTCACTCGGTGGTTGGAGGTTGTTTGGAGAGGAGACCCCGAGCAGACCCGCTTACCAGGCTGTCATCAAGTTGGCAGGTTTGTAGGCTCACTCGGTGGTTGGAGGTTGTTTGGAGAGGAGACCCCGAGCAGACCCGCTGACAAGGCTCTCATCATGCTGGCAAGGGTGTAGGCTCACTCGGTGGTTGGAGGTTGTTTGGAGAGGAGACCCCGAGCAGACCCGCTGACCAGGCTCTCATCAAGCTGGCAGGGCTATAGGCTCACTCGGTGGTTGGAGGTTGTTTGGATAGGAGACCTCAAGCAGAGCTGCTGACCAGGCTCTCATCAAGCTCGCAGGGTTGTAGGCTCACTCGGTGGTTGGAGGTTGTTTTGAGAGGAGACCCCGAGCAGACCCGCTGACCAGGCTCTCATCAACCTGGCAGGGCTGTAGGATCACTCGGTTGTTGGAGGTTGTTTGGAGAGGAGACCCCGAGCAGACCTGCTGACCAGGCTCTCATCAAGCTGGCAGGGCTGTAGGCTCACTCGGTGGTTGGAGGTTGTTTGGAGAGGAGACCCCGAGCAGACCCGCTGACCAGGCTCTCATCAAGCTGGCAGGGATGTAGGCTCACTCGGTGGTTGGAGGTTGTTTGGAGAGGAGACCCCGAGCAGACCCGCTGACCAGGCTCTCATCAAGCTGGCAGGGCTGTAGGCTCACTCAGTGGTTGGAGGTTGTCTGGAGGGGAGACCCCGAGCGCGGCTCGGTCCGAGGTAGACCCGCTGTACATGCTTTCATCTAGCTAGCAGGTCCGAAGGCTCGCTTGTGGGGGAGGGGTCTGGTTCTTGTTCCTTGGTTCAACACTACCCCAAGCACGGCTCGGCCCTAGGTAGACCCGCTGCACAGGCTTTCATCTAGCGGGCAGGTCCATAGGCTTGCCTGTGGGGGAGAGGTCTTGTTCTTGTTCCTTGGTTCTGCACTACACCGAGCGCGGCTCGGCCCCAGGTAGACCTGCTGCGCAGGCTTTCATCTAGTTGGCAGGTCCAAAGGCTCTCCTGTGGGGGAGAGGTCTGGTTCTTGTTCCTTGGTTCTGTACTACCCCGAGCGCGGCTCGGCCCCCGGTAGACCCTCTATAAAGAATTTCATCTAGCTGGCAAGTCTGAATGCTTGCCTGTGGGGGAGAGGTCTGGTTCTTGTTCCTTGGTTATGCACTACCCCAGATTAGTGTTTTGAATGCGAATTTTTGATTCTCTCAGAATTTCTCTTTGTATCAGCTCCCTCTCGCCGAATACTTGGGGTTGAACATTTCTTTTCGAGCTTGTACCAACCTCGAAAAGAGCTTGGATTGTGTACAACCCCATATTCGGTCGAGCGGGATCCTCCCCACGTGGTGGACTTGGGGCGAGCTATGAGCGACGACGCGGCACAACCCCATCCGAAGACGTGCGAGTGCTCGTGCAGGCATGCGGAGGTTTTACGGGCGTAGACCTTTTAATATAATGTAATATAATATATATATCATATATATTATGTAATATGATATATTATATAATATATATATCTTATATTATGTTATATAATATATAATATATAATATAGAAGAGGGGAAGAAAGATTGGATGAATAGGGGGCTCGGTACAAGAGGAAAAGGGGGAGCAGGTGGGGTACGGGCTGGAAGGAAGAAAAGAAAGCGGGAAGTGGAAAGGGGGCAGAGCTCGGGTACAGGTAGGGATGGGCAGGAAAAAAGCAAGAAAAAATAAAAAGGGAGGAGGAGAAGCCCCCTACCTCGGCCCCTCTCTCCCTCTTCCTCGCAACATGGAGCAGCATGCACAGCTGCCTCTCTCCCTCTCAGTTTTCCTCTCACACGCGGTAAAAGGGCAAGGCTTGGCCTAGAAGGGAGGCCGGCCACCGACATCGCCGCCTCGAGCAAGGCTCGGCCTAGAAGGGAGGCCGGCCACCGCCATCGCCGCCTAGAGCAAGGCTCGGCCTAAGAAGGGAGGCCGGCCACCGCCATCGCCGCCTCGAGCAAGGATCGGCCTAGAAAGGAGGCCGGCCACCGCCATCGCCGCCTAGATCAAGGCTCGGCCTAGAAGGGAGGCCGACCACCTCCATCGCCGCTTAGAGCAAGGCTCGGCCTAGAAGGGAGGCCGGCCACTGCCATCACCGCCTAGAGCAAGGATCGGCCTAAAAGGGAGATCGGCCACCGGCACCGCCGACAAAAATACGCGCCAAGGGTAACAGAGTTTCTACTTGGGCAGGTGAAGCCCTAATTTTCCATATTTGCATGTAAGCTCTTCCTCACCGACATGTGGGGGAAGGGTTCTCTCTGATGGGTTGATGTTTGCATCCCCGCAATTAATTACATTTAGTGCCCGGAAGCGTGAGTACGAGTTTAGTCATGCTGTGTGAAGCCCATCCGGACGGATGAGCCGGATTGGTGATGTTCTGGGGTTCCCGGGGAAAACTCCGTGGAAGTTGTTTATTGACTATTTGCAGGGAATAAATGTCGTAGCCCCGAAAAAGGAATAAATGCAATGTAATTGGTTCACTTTTAGTGGACCAACGTTTAGCTTGACGCCGCCTGTTAAGACACTGGCATACAGGTGTTGCAGTAGCAAGCGGGAGATAGCCGGGCTTAAGCCCAAGTTCGTGTCGGCCCTTGAAGGCCTATTTTGATTGTGTTGTCGGCCTGCGTGCCGAGGTATGGAATGTATATTCCTGTAATCTGAAATGTTTGCGATGCTTTTGCTAGCCCTAAAAGGCTTATGTTACGTTGGTGGCGGCCCAAATAGAGCTACGGGAAAATAGAACTATTAGGCGAGGTTATGATATTAGGATGGCAGTTAAAGGGCGTTTTGCACCAACCCGAGGTGGCACCTTTAGTTAAGAGGGAGTGGATTTCGAGATCCTCCCTAAAGGTTCTGGTCGGCCAAGAGAGCCTTCTGAAGGTGCCTAATTAGCTCAGCATTTGGCTTGGGAGGGGAAGAGTTCGTTAGTCTTCCGGGTGTGTGGTGGGACCTCCACGCTGAGACCTTGGGTCTGTCCCTCGTGTTCCTAGTCTGGTATATAGATCGTTTGCTTGAGGGTAGTGGGTTCGCGGTCACCCCTCTTTTGGGACCCCAAAAGAGAACGAAAGTCAATTTTGGCTTCAACACTTCAGATCCTGAGATAGGACTATCTATAGTCTGAGCTGTAGGAGTTAGTCTCACTTTGAGGTGTAAGATACCAAGGGATCTGAGGTGTAAGCTCAAGGAGCTGAGAAAATAGGAGAAGTTAGCAGAATCTAGCAGACTAATAGAAAGGCGGATGGACACGGGCATGACAGCTTGCGTCGAGTGGAGAACGTCGAGCTCAGTTTGAAGAAGTTCAAGCTAAGGTGTTGACTGGAAATGTCGAGTGGTCGACATGGGCATGTCAGACATGTCACGGGCATGACATGGTCTTTTGGTTGCTGGAAGATGAATTTTTCTGGAATCAAAGTAACATGCCCAGGTCACGGGCGTGACCTATTTGACACGGGCGTGTCAGGTCATTTTTTGACAATTTTCTGAAAAATATCAGAAATCAAAATTAAGTTAAGCTAGAATAATATTTAAAAAAATAAACATATTTATAAACAAAAAACTAAAAACTATAAATAAGAACTAAAATGATATAAATAAAGTACAAAAATACACGTATATTTCCAACTCATTAAATACCCCATACTTAAGCTTTTGATATTCCAGAGCAAAAGTTTGAGGTGAACTTATAAGGAAATAAAAAAACACTAAGTTTTTCTACCGCTAAATTAATTATAAGAGAGATCTAAATAAACATACGGGGTATAAGAGTTAAGTCCTAAAATTATGTAGATGATTTAAATAGGGCAAAAGTTTTGGCCAGAAGACTTTTTGATGTAATCAAATAGAAAGCAATAATTGTACTGGTTAGATTAATAAAAATAGTTTGGAATTATATGAACTTTAGCTTATACGAGTTTTATGGGAAATAATGCAATTTACAAATTATGCTCTCAAAAAGATTTTTCAATTAATTCTAGAGTCATGAAATTGGCTACGGGGGTTTGGCGGTTTATGAAGTGGCTTGGATTTTGAGGCGACGTAATTTTTTCTCGAACCTCCATTTTTTTCTTTTTGGATTTTTAGGAAAATGAAATCATATTCTCCTTATATGATTTTTTTTCTTTTCAACTTCATAATAATAGAATTAACCTAATGTATATGTGTAGGAGTAATGAATTTTATCCTCTTATTTCATAACATATTTTTTTAAAATTATTAGGTGCCTATGTTTACAAAACGTAATCTTATTCCCATTGACATAGGATCTTTTAAGGGTAAAATTTTTATCATGCTAAGTAAAACATGATAAATAAGGGGAGAAGAGAAAACTAGAATTTTAATTAAAAAAATTATCAGAGCAGCCTTAATAAATTGTACATTCCAATGCTTTAGAAAGCTATTAGTAAACATAATTAGATTCTATAGTTGTTTATTTCTAACAAAATACACGTGCTTCTATCTATGAAAAATAAGAAGTAGTGCCTAAAACGAGTTCTCAATTTTTAACAAAACATAATGAACTCTTTAAAATTTAAGCCCGACTATTTAAAATTTTCAATCAATAACTAACAAAAGAATAGTGAGCAAAGAATTAATAAAATTCACATTTAAATAAACTCAAAACAAATTTTTTGGATAGTAAGAAAATTAAGAATGGTATATTTGATTTATTTATTTTATAATTTTTTTTTGAATTTTTAAAGTTATTATCTTTTTTTATTATTTTTGTTTTTATTTATCTAATATATACATACCAAAGAAAGGAAAATGCAAAAATAAAATAAAAATTAGATTTTTAAGTTTTGCGAATTTTTTTGTATTTTCATGAAAATTTTCATTTTATTTACAAAAATTGGGAGAAAAAGAGAAGTTATTTAAAAGAATGTGAGAGAAAAGGAAGGGGGAGAGAGAAAAGAATATTTACAAAAAATATTTAAAAAAATTTATCTACAAAAAATATTTACAAAGTAAAACAAAATATTTTTGGATTTTTTGTTTTATTTTTTTTTTGTTTTTGTTTAGGAAATAAAAGTGCAAATAAGAGAAGTGTAGAAAAGAAAGTAGGAAAAGCACGAAAACACCCCCATACTTAGTTCACATAGTGTCCAATATTATAAGATAAGTACACGGAACGAGAAAACGATAAATGCTATATGTACAAAAAGAAAGAGGGAGGGTAGACACGTCCCTGATGCGTGTTCTGGGAAGCCCATTTAAAAACCCAGCATTATTAGAAAAAGTTGCAAAGTAGATAAGGAAAAAGCGAAAAAGGTAGACGTAGGGTGCCTCCCAGGAGCGCTTTGTTTATAGTTATATAGCTTGACTATATTGGCGGCTTTATATATCGAGGAGGGTTATCGTTTTGCTATGCTCGATCACTGGGTCACCCGCTATATAATACTTTAACTGATGACCGTTTACTTTTAACGAGCCTTTTTCCGGGTGGGAGACGAGTACAGTCCCATATAGAAAATCTTCTTCAAAGAAGAAGGGACCGGACCATCTAGATTTTAGTTTGCCTTGAAAAAGTTTAAGACATGAATTATAAAGAAGGACAAGATCGCCCAGAGAAAAAATTTTGGGGGTCTTTATTTTTCGATCGTGAAATAACTTAGAACGCTCCTTATAGAACTTATTGCTCTCGTAAGCGTTCGCACGCCATTCATCGAGCTCGTTTAATTGCAGTTTTCTATTTTGAGTGGCTAAGTTAGCATCGATGTTTACGAGATTTAAAGCCCAAATAGCACGATGTTTTAGTTCCACGGGTTAATGGCACGCTTTGACATAGACTAATAAAAACGGAGTACAACAAGTTTGCGGTTTTGTATGTCGTACGATACGCCCATAACGTGTCGTCAAGTTTAACAGACCAATCTTTCCTATTAAGTGAAATGGTTTTTGCTAATATGCGTTTAATTTCTCGATTTACTACCTCAACTTGGCCACTTGTTTGCTGGTGGTAGGGAGTGGCAAGTTATTTAGCAAACGTCTTAGCCATTAGGGCATTAACGAAATGCATTCCCCTATCGCTCATAATTGTGCGAGGCGTGCCGAAGCGAGAAAATAGTTTTTTAAGAAATGTCACGACGACTCGGGCATCGTGTGTGGGGAGAGCTTGCGCTTCCGCCCACCTCGATACATAGTCGACGGCCATTCAAATAAACCTATTTTTAAAAGACAAAGGTAGGGGGCCAACAAAATCTATGCCCCATAAATCGAAGACTTCGCATTCTAAAAACATGTTTTGGGGCATCTCGTCGCGACGAGAGATGTTACCCGACCGCTGACAGCTATCACATGCGCGCACAAAATTGTGAGTTTCTTTGAAGAGTGCCTGCTAAAAGTAGCCCGCTTCTAGCGCCTTCCGAGCAGTCCAGTTGGCTTGATAATACACACTGGCTGGACCCTCGTGGAAGTGACTAAGTATTTGCATGCACTCCACACCCGCAACGTATCTTCGGACTGCTTGGTCCGCGCGGATACGAAAAAAAATGGGTCCTCCCAAAAGAAATTTTTCAAGTCAGAAATGAATTTATTCTTTTGACGACTTGAAAACTCTTTTGGAACCACCCGGGCTACTAAGTAATTTGCAAAATGTGCGAACCCAGGCAAAGATGACGAAGAATTATGAATGGCAAGGAGGCGTTCCTCGGGGAATCTGTCAATTATATTATATTCGACGAGCGCTTCTGCACCCGGATTTTCTAAACGGGAGAGGTGGTCTGGCGCAAGATTTTTCGCGCCCTTCTTATCCCGGATCTTCAAATCAAACTCTTGTAGGAGGAGAATCCATCGAAGAAAGCGGGGCTTTGCATAATTTCTAGCTAATAAATATTTAAGGGCACAGTGATCGGTAAATACGATAACTTTGGATAACGTTAAATACATGCGAAACGTATCGAAAGAGAAAATGACGGCTAAGTGTTCCTTTTCCGTCGTCGTGTAATTTACTTGAGCGGAAGTGAGCGTCTTGCTAGCATAATAAATTGGATGAAAATGTTTTTCTTCGCGTTGGACAAGAATGGCACATAAGGAAATATCACTAGCATCGCATATAATCTCGAACGGAAGGGACCAATTAGGGGCCACTAAAATAGGTGAGGTGATATTGTTTGTTTTATTAAATTAAAGGCGGACTTGCATTCGCTACTAAAGATTAAACGTGATTCCTTTTCCAGGAGATGTGTAAGCGGCTTTGTTATTTTTGAAAAGTCTTGAATTAATGGTCGGTAAAAGCCCGCATGGCCTAAGAAACTCCTAATAGATTTTGCATTTGTTGGTTGAGGAAGTTTTTCTATGATTTCTACCTTGGCCTTATCTACCTCCATCCCCTTAATCGAAATCTTATGACCAAGGACCAAACCTCTTCGGACCATAAAGTTGCATTTTTCCAAATTTAGAACACAGCTTGTGTCCTCATTCCGTTGGAGTACAAGATCTAAATTTTGAAGGCAATCGTGAAAAGAGCATCCGAAAAAAGAAAAGTCATCCATAAAGAATTCTATAATTTCTTCTACTAGCTCACCAAAGATCGCTAGCATACATCTTTGGAATGTAGCCGACAGATTGTAGAGTCCAAATGGCATCCTTCGGTAGGCAAAAGTGTTGAACGGGAAAGTAAAAGTTGTTTTCTCTTGGTCATCGAGGGAAATAGGGATTTGGAAATACCCCAATAAACTATCAAGGAAACAATAATATGGATCACCAGATAAACGCTCTAAATCTGGTTCAGAAATGGTAGTGGGAAATGGTCCTTGCGGGTGTAATCATTAAGTTTTCTATAATCGATGCACACTCGCCAACCCGTAATAGTAGGAGTTGGGACGAGCTCGTTATGCTCATTTGCCACTATGGTGAGACCTCCCTTCTTGGGCACGACATGCACGGGACTAACCCATGCACTGTCCGAAATAGGGTAGATAATCCCCGCATCTAATAACTTAATAATCTCAGCTTTATCGACATCTTTTATGTTTGGGTTAAGACGTCGCTGCGGCTGAATTATTTTGCGACAATTATCGTTAAGAAAGATCTTATGGGTGCAAAAGGAGGGGTTAATCCCCTTTAAGTCAGAGATTTGCCATGCAAGTATGTGGCGATGTTTAAGTAAACTATCCAATAAATTGGAAGGCTCTGAATCACTCAAGTCCGAATAAATAATAATGGGAAGTGTATCGCCTTTTCCCAAAAAAGCGTATTTCAGTGATTCAGGTAAGGGTTTAAGATATATGGTGGGCGGTTCTTCTAGCGAGGTTTTAATTACTATGGCTTTCGAACTAATTGTTTCGAAAGTCAATTCTATAGAGGTATCCTCATCACATTTAAAATTTTCGAGCGCATAAATATCGTCATTTAAAAATACGGACTAGAAAACAATAGAAGAACAATCTCCAAAAAAGATATCTAAAGAATAGCAGAAATCATCGCTCGATGACGAATTGTCCATCGAGGGATTAATAGAGAAAGTAACTTGATCATCTCATACCCGGAGGAGAAGACGACCATTACTAACATCTATTAGTGCGCGGGAGGTGGCGAGAAACGGGCGACCGAGTATTATTGGTACCTCGGCGTCCTCTTCTATGTCTAAGATGACGAAGTCTACCGGAAAGGTAAACTTGTCTACTCGGACAAGGATGTCATCCACTACCCCGATAGGTAATTTAACCGAGCGATCCACTAATTGGATGCGCAAATTCGTAGGATTAGGAGTACCAAAACCTAATCATTGAAAGAGAGAGAACGACATCAGATTAATGTTAGCCCCTAAATCTGCTAGGGCGTATTTTACTAATATATTGCCAAAAAGGCACGGGATGGAAAACCGTCCCGGGTCGTTTTGTTTTGTGGGCAATTTATTTGTAAGAGCCATCGAGCAGACAACATTGAGAGATATATGCAAAATATCCTCTAATTTACGTTTATTAGAAAGTAATTCTTTTTAAAATTTCGCATATTTGGGCATTTGCGAGATAGCCTCGCAAAAAGTAACATTAATGTGAATTTGTTTTAATGATAAAATAAATTTTTCGTATTGCGCGTCCTTACGCTCGTTATCTATTCTATTCGGATATGGCAAGGGCATATTAAAAATAATTTTTTCATTTAAATTCGGTAATGGTAACGTAGACGAAGAAGAGGGAAGAGGGGTCGGAGGAGAGATATGTACCTAAGGATCGATCCGTTTTGGATTGACCACATCCGTACCGCTACGGAGGGTTATAGAGTTGGCGTTTTCCTGTAGGTTGGGCTCCGTATTCCCATGAAGCGCCCCGTGCGTGGGTTCCGACATGAGTAGCACCAATTGTCCAACTAGTAATTCTAAATTTTTTAGTGATTCGGTGATGTTCCGGATATTGGACTCGTTTGACGCGACATATTTATTAAAATTTTCCTCCACTAGAAAAGGCTTCGGAGGCAGAGGAATAAACGCAGGCGCAAAAGAAATAGGTGGGCGCTGCCATTGTTCGGGTTTCTCCATGAAAAATTCGGGTGGTTCCTCCAACCCGGATTATAGTTATTACTATAAGGATTGTTTTGGGGGAAGGATGGATGAACCAGATTTCCAATATAGTCCACGAACTCATCAACTACTCAGACGTTAGAGGGGGGACAATTATTTTCAAAATTATAACTAGCCCAAGGAGAAGTGGTGGAGGAAGTAGACATCTCCACCACCTTCTTTGTTAACCTTTCAACTTGAAGGGCTAACAAGACCGTGGCATCCACTTCAAAAACGTCGGCCGCTTTATTTAGGCGCGCCCACGGGACATTCCATTGATAGGCCTTCATAGCAATTTCTTCAAATAAAGCCTGGGCAGCCTTGGGGGTCTTATTATTCAGGGTTCCCCCGGCAACCTCGTCAATTAATTGACGCGTCTTAAAATTAAGGCCATTATAAAAAGTTTATACCTACAACTAGGCTGGCAGCACGTGGTGCAGGTACCTGTAGAGGAAATCCTTAAAGCGCTCCCAAGTCTCATAAAGAGGCTCAAAGATATTTTGAATGAACGACGAAATGTCTGCCCGTAATTTTGCAATTTTTGCGGGCGGAAAATACTTCATTAGGAATTTTTTCACCAACTCAGCCCAAGTCGTGATACATCCTTTTGGGAGAGAAATTCACCACGCCTTGGCTTTGGACTTGAGGGAGAAGGGAAATAAGCGCAAATGAATGGCATCATCAGTGACGCCATTAATTTTAAACGTGTCGTAAATTTCAAAAAAGTTGGACAAGTGGACATTAGGGTCCTCATCCGATAGTCCATTGTACAGTACAGAGTTTTGGATCAATTGGGTTGCACTTGACATTATTTCAAAATTGTTATTCACCACCATATGGCGAATAACACTCGACCCAGTATCATCCAAATATGGTCGGGCGTAATAAGACATTGTATGCTCCGCGACCATATTTGGTACATTGTCGGCCATAAAAATAGCTGGGGGTTCTCCGATAGATTCTTTGGGTTCTAAAGTTTGATCTTGGCATTGAGATCGAATGCGCGCAAGGGTGCCATCGATCTCAGGATCAAAATCAAAGGTTTCAGAATCCGAAGGTTGTCCACGGGTCATACACTCTAAAAAATAGAAAAAGAAATAAAGATAATTAAAAAAGTGGGGGATTTTTGTTGTTGTTTTTAAGTGGTTTTTTAAGAGTTAAAATATAT
The DNA here is from genome assembly GCA_039513925.1 of Platanthera zijinensis. Taxonomy (NCBI): domain Eukaryota; kingdom Viridiplantae; phylum Streptophyta; class Magnoliopsida; order Asparagales; family Orchidaceae; genus Platanthera; species Platanthera zijinensis. The sequence continues at coordinate 103,060,829 of CM077089.1, forward strand.
ATATTTTTTCTTTTTTAAAAAAAAGTAAAATTAATAGTATCCCATATTCAAAATAACAACGCCAAAGAAGCTCCCCGATAATGGCGCCAAAAACTTGATGACCCGCGAGCAGACTCTTATTTAGGTGGTTGGTTCAATGAGTCGACCGTCGCGGTCTTGCTAAAAAGCATGTTTTTAACGAAAGGTGGCACGTGCACCTATTTTATGTAGTACTCGATATTTGGGAGAATACCGAGGTCATATTCTTCTCGGGGTCGGGTTGATTATTCCTACTCCTACAGAAGGGCTATAATTTTACTTAAAGTAAGGTGGATTTTTGTTTAACTAAAGCGGAAAGAAAAGTAAGCTGAAAATTACTTAAATTAATCGATGACGGGTTAACACTCGGCATCGAATCGGATTAAGACTAAAATAAATCTTAATAATTAGAGAACCAAAATTTCAAATTAATAAAAGACAACTTGGCCATGGAGGTTCCATAAATATGAGTGCACTTATCTCTAGGAATATTGCTCACCTAAATTCTAAGACTATTCGACCAAACATTAGTCCGACGAATGATTCCTCTTAACGCCCGCTTTACGATAAGAACCCTGCTATTGGGTGGGGAACCCAATCCGGTAGAACTACGCTTCTCCTCTCTCGAGGGTATGTATGCAATTCTATTTACCCAAGGGTGATCGGTCAATACGCACGGCCTCTTGGCTAGCTAGCGTATGGATAACGGAAATAGAGCCCACACATCGATATGTGGTCCAAAACGTCGTTAACCCGGGGCAAACCTTAAGTCCTAAAATTAAAGTTAAGATAAAGAACTTTATTTATTTCAAATCATTTTTTATGCCCCAGTGCTCTTTGATGTCGAGGGCTAAAGACGATTAGCCACTCAACAGTATGGGGACTGCTTTACAATTTTGATGAGGTGCGAGTTCGATACTAAACGCTAAAGGATTATAAGAAGAAGACATAAAATAACAAAAATTTAGAAAAAATTAAAAAGCTAACTAAAATAAGAACTCACGCACACTTCAAAACCATAAATAAAATAAAGTAAAGACAAGTCCTACTCGAATGAGTAGGCTGAAAAAAATGCAAGTACAGGTTCTACTCAAATGAGTAGACGGTAAATGACAAGTCCTACTCAAATGAGTAGCCATGAAATGAAAACACGCCATTTGACTCTTAAGGAGTAGGCAGAAAAATGCCCACGCGCACACACTCTACCTGAATTGAAAGAAAGCAATACAATTATATCCTACACACACACTCTACATAATTTAAGGAAAGCAATGAAATTAAGTATGAAAAATTATCTCATAAACTCACACACTCTACATAATTGAAGAAAGCATTAAAAAATTATTTTCATACACTCACACACACAGCATGGAATTTAAAAGATCAAAATGAAAACCTAACTCGTACACTCACACACGCACAAATTAAAAATGAAATGAAAGTTAGCTAAAAATTAAAACATTAAGATCAATGTCCTTTAAGAATTAAAATGATAACTTTAACACTCTTAGGATTTTATAAAAGAGATAAAAAAGTGATAAAAAGGATAAATGCACGAAAAGGTTTTACATTCCTAAAAAACTAAGTAAAAAAATCAAAAACACTTTTAAAACTCTTTTGTAAAACCTAAGAATAGAAATTAAAATCCTAAAACCTAAAGCATAAAGAAGATAACAAACATAAAACTAACCTAACAACATTAATAAGGAAAACAAAGGCATCCTAACATTTTTTTTCATAACAAAAGACATAAAACTAGATATTAAAACCTCAAACATAAAAGCTATCCAAACACATTTGCATTAAGAAAACAATAAAAATGAAAGCATCACTCACAAACACACACACACTTTTCCATAAAGAGAAGAACAAAGATGAAACTTTAGGAGACAAATAAAAAACATAAAAAAACTAACATGGAGACAACATTTCATTTAGAAATAAAATCTATAAGAAAACCTAACATGGAGACAAATTAAAAACATAAAAAAATAAACAAGTTGCACTCATACACAAACACACACTTTCAATAAAGAGGAAAACTAGGATAAACTTAAGGGTAAAAAGAGAAAGAGATAAGCCACCCAAATGAATTTTCATACAATGTAGGGAGAGAAAATCCAACATTTTTATTATCCTTATGAAACTATTACAAAGCTAAAGCTAAAGCAAAGACGAACATAAAAGGGAGGGGGGAGAAATCTCCTTACATTGCAAGTGAATCCACAAGGGCAGCCCACAAAACACACTAAAATGGCTCAAAAAAGTGAACCCTTGGACATTACAGACTTTTTTTATATATAGACAAAATTTTGGGAGTGACATGCCCTAGTCACGGGCGTGACAGGGGGTGTGTCAGTCAAGTTTACTGGCGAAGTCAAAATCTGGTGAGTTGGCATCGTTCTCAAATCTTCGGGAACGTGACACGTCATCATCATGGGTGTTTCGGGGGGCGTGTCAGGGGGCGTGACTAGACAGCTAGGTGGAGGAAGTCAATTTGATATTTGTTGGCTAGAGGCGTTGAATGCCGACATCGATAAGGTCGTGTCGGGATGGATATGGGTATGACAGCTGACGTTTAGTGGAGAACGTTGAGCTTAGTTTGAAGGAGTTCGAGCTGAGGTATTGACTGGAAATGTCGAGTGATCGACATGGGTGTGTCAGACATATCACGGGCATGAACTGGTCTTTTGGGGTCTGGATGTTGAATTTTTCTAGAACCTAAGTAACATGCATAGCTAAGTTAGAATAATATTTACAAAAAGAAACATATTTATAAATAAAAAAAACTAAAAACTATAAATAAGAACTAAAATGATATAAATAAAGTACTAAAATACACGTATATTTACAACTCTACAAATACCCCCATACTTAAGCTTTTGCTATTCCAGAGAAAAAGTTTGAGGTGAACTTATTAGGAAATAAAAAAAAACACTAAGTTTAGCTACCGCTGAATTAATTATAAGAGAGATCTAAATAAACATACGGGGTATAAGAGTTAAGTCCTAACATTATGTAGATGATTTAAATAGGGCAAAAGTTTTGGCAAGAAGATTTCTTGATGTAATCAAATAGAAAGCAATAATTGTACATGTTAGATTAACAAAAATAGTTTGGAATTATATAAACATTAGCTTATAGGAGTTTTACGGGAAATAATGCAATTTACAAATTATGCTCTCAAAAATATTTTTTAATTAATTCTAGAGTCATGAAAATGGCTAAGGGGGTATGCCAGTTTATGAAGTGGCTTGGATTTTGAGGCGAGGGAATTTTTTCCAGAACCTCCATTTTTTTCTTTTTGGTTAGGAAAATAAAATCTTATTCTCCTAATATGATTTTTTTCTTTTTCAACTTCATAATAATAAAATTAACCCAATGTATAGGTGTAGGAGTAATGAATTTTATCCCCTTACTCCATAACATATAATTCTTTTAAATAATTGGGTGCCTATGTTTACGAAATGAAATCTTATTCCAATTAATATAGGATCTTTTAAGGGTAAAATTTTTATCATGCTAAGTAAGACATGATAAAAAAGGGGAGAAGAGAAAAGTTGAATTTTAATTAAAAAATTTTTGAGAGCAACCTTAATAAATTGTACGTTTCAATGATTCAGAAAGGTATAAGTAAACATGATTGAATTCTATAGTTGTTTATTTCTAACAAAATACACGTGCTCCTATCTATGAAAAATTAGTAGTGCCTAAAATGAGTTGGCTATTTTAACAAAGCCTATTGAATTCTTTAAAACTTAACCCCCGACTATTTATATTTTTCAATCAATAATTAACAAGCAAATAGTGAATAAAGAATTAAGAAAATTCACATATAAATAAACTCAAAACAAAATTTTTGGATAGCAAGAAAGTTAAGAATGGTATATTTAATTTATTTATCTTATAAATTTTTTTTTTGAATTTTTAAAGTTATTATCTTTTTTTGTATTTTTGTATTTATTTCTTTAATATATACAAACTAATAAAGAAAACTGCGAAAATAAAAAAATTTCTAGATTTTTAAGTTTTGCGAAATTTTTTATATTTTTAAGAAAATTTTCATTCTATTTACAAAAATTAGGAGAAAAAGAGAATTTATTGACAAGAATGAGAGAGAAAGGGAAGGGGGAGAGAGAAAAGAATATTTACAAAAAATATTTACAAAAAATTTATCTACAAAAATATTTAGAAAGTAAAACAAAATATTTTTGGAATTTTTGTTTTATAATTTTTTTGTTTTATTTTGGAAATAGAAGTGTAAATAAGAGAATTACAGAAAAGAAAGCAAGAAAAGCATGAAAACACCCCCATACATAGTTCCAACATTGTCCCTAATGTTGTAAGATAAGTATGCGGAATGAGAAAATGATAAATGTTATATGTACAGAAAGAAAGAGGGAGGGTAGAAATGTCCCTGATGCATTTTCGAGGAAGCCCATTGAGAAACCCTGCATTATTAGAAAAAGTAGCAACAAAGATAAGGAAAGAGCAAAAAAGGTAGACATGGGGTGCCTCCCTGGAGCGCTTTGTTTATAGTCATGTAGCTTGACTATATTGGCGGGTTTATATATCGAGGAGAATTATGGTTTCATTATGCTCGATAACTGGGTTGCCCGCTATATAAGACTTTAACCGATGACCGTTTACTTTAAACGAGCCTTTTTTCTGGTGGGAGACGAGAACGGTCCCATATGGAAAAACTTCTTCAACTATGAAGGGACCGGACCATCTAGATTTTAGTTTGCCTGGAAAAAGTTTAAGACGTGAATTATAAAGAGGACAAGATTGCCCGGAGAATATTTTTTTCTATTTTGTGCGGCTTAATTAGCGTCGAAGTTTAAGAGTTTTAAAGGCCAAAGAGCGCGATTTTCTAGTTCTACGGGTAAATGGCATGCTTTGCCATAGACTAATCGAAACGGAGTACATCTGATTGCGGTTTTGTATGTCGTACATATTTCCCATAACGCGTCGTCAAGTTTAACAGACCAATCTTTCCTATTAAGTGAAACATTTTTTTCTAATATGCGTTTAATTTCTCGATTTACTACTCAAACTTGGCCACTTGTTTGCGGGTGGTAGGGAGTGGCAAGTTTGTGCGTGACTCTGTATTTAGCTAATGTCTTAGCCATTAGGGCGTTACAGAAAAGTATTCCTCTAAAGCTCACAATTGCGCGAGGCGTGTCGAAGCGAGAAAATAGTTTTATAAGAAATGTAACGACAACTCGTGCATCATTGGTGGGGAGACCTTGCGCTTCCGCCCACCTCGATTCGTAGTCGACCGCCACTAAAATATACATATTTTTGAAAGACGGATGTAGGGGGCCATTAAAATTGATGCCCCATAAATCAAAGAGTTCGCATTCTAAAAAAATGTTTTGGGGCATCTCGTCGTGACAAGATATGTTACCCAGCCGCTGACAGCTATCACATGCGTGCACATAATTGTGAGTTTCTTTGAAGAGTGTAGGACAAAAGTAGCCCGCTTATAGCGCCTTCCGAGCAGTCCGGTTGGCTTAATAATGCCCACCGGCTGGACCCTCGTGGCAGTGCATAAGTATTTTCGTGCACTCCACACCCGCAATGCATCTTCGGACCGCTTGGTCCGCATAGATACGAAAAAGATATGGGTCATCCCAAAAGAAAATTTTCAAGTCAGAAAAGAATTTCTTCTTTTGATGACATGAAAACTCTTTTGGAAGCGTAAACTAAGCAATTTGCAAAATCTGCGAACCAAGGCGAAGATGACGAATAATTATGAATGGCAAGGAGGAGTTCCTCGGGAAATCTATCATTTATTTCAGATTAAACGAGCACTTCCGCACACGAATTTTCTAAATAAACGAGGTGGTCTGCCGCTAGATTTTCCGTGCCCTTCTTATCCCGGATCTCCAAATCAAACTCTTGTAAGAGGAGAATCCTTCGAAGAAGGAAGGGCTTAGCATCTTTTTTAGGTAATAAATATTTACGGGCGGTGAGATCGGTAAATACGATAACTTTAGATAATGTTAAATACGAGCGAAACTTATCAAAAGCGAAAATGATTGCTAAGAGTTCCTTTTTTGTCGTCGTGTAATTTACTTGTGCGGAAGTGTGTGTCTTGCTAGAGTAATAAATTGGATGAAATGTTTTTCTACGCGTTGGCCAAGAGCCACACCTAAGTCAATATCACTAGAGTCTCACTTAATCTCAAACGGAAGGGACAAATTAGGGGCCACTAAAATTTGTGAGGTGATAAGTTTTTGTTTTATTAAATTAAAGGCGGACTCGCATTCACTATTAAAGATGAAACTTGATTCCTTTTCCAGGAGGTGAGTTAGCGGTTTTTTTTGAAAAGTCTTGAATAAATCGTTGGTAAAAGCCCGTATGGCCTAAGAAACTCCTAATAGATTATACGTTTGTTGGTTCAGGAAGTTTTTCTATGATTTCTACCTTGGCCTTATCTACCTACATCCCCTTAATATAAATCTTATGACCGAGGACCAAACTTCCTTGGACCATAAAGTTGCATTTTTCCCAATTTAGAACAAGGCATGTTTTCGCACCGTTGGAGGACACGATCTAAATTTTGAAGGCAGTCGGGAAAAGAGCTTCCGAAAATAGAAAAGTCATCCATAAAGACTTTCATAATGTCTTCTACTAGCTCGCCAAAGATCGCTAGCATACATCTTTGGAATGTATCCAGCGCATTGCAGAGTCCAAATGGCATCCTTCGGTAGGCAAAGGTGTCGAACGGGCATGTAAAATTTGTTTTCTCTTGGTCATTAGGGGAAATGGGGATTGGGAAAAACCCCGATAAACCATCAAGAAAATAATAATATGGATTACCAGATAAACGCTCTAAGATTTGGTCTAGAAACAGTAGTGGGAAATGGTCCTTGCGGGTGGCATCATTAAGTTTTCTATAATCGATGCACACTCGCCAACCACAAATAGTATGAGTTAGGACGGGCACTTTATGCTCATTCGCCACTATAGTTAGACCGCCCTTCTTGGGCACGACATGAACGGGACAAACCCATGCACTGTACGAAATAAGGTAGAAAATCCCCGCATCTAATAACTTAATAATCTCGTCTTTAATGACGTCTTTCATGTTTGGGTTAAGACGTCGATGCGGCTGAATTGTTTTGGGGCAATTATCGTTTAGAGAGATCTTATGGGAGCAAAACGAGGGGTTAATCCCCTTTAAGTCAGAGATTTGCCACGCAATTGCGTGACGAAGTTTAAGTAAAACTTCCAATAAATCTGAAGTCTCCGAATCACTCAAGTCCAAAGAAATAATAACGGGAACTTATTGCCTTTTCCCAAAAAGCGTATTTGAGTGATTTGGGTAAGGGTTTAAGATCTAGGGTGGGCGGTTCTTCTAGTGAGGTTTTAATTCTAATGTCTTTCGAACCAATTGTATCGAAAGGCAAGTCTATAGAGGTATCCTCATCGCATTTAAAATTTTCGAGTGCATTAATATCATCGTTTAATAATACGGACTCGAAAATGGGAGAAGAACAATCTCCAAAAAAGATATCTAAAGAATTGCAGAAATCGTCGCTCGATGACGAATTGTCCATCGAGGGATTAATAGAGAAAGTAACTTGATCATCTCCTACCCAGAGGAGAATACGACATTACTAACATATATTAGTGCGCGGGAGGTGGCGAGAAAAGGGTGACCGAGTATTATTGGTACCTCGACGTCCTCTTCTATGTCTAAGATGATGAAGTCTACCAGAAAGGTAAACTTTTTTACTCTGACAAGGACGTCCTCCACTTCCCCGATAGCAAACTTAATCGAGCGATCCGCTAATTGGATGCGTATATTTGTAGGACTAGGAGTACCCAAACCTAATCATTGAAAGAGCGAGAATGGCATTAGATTAATGTTAGCCCCTAAATCTGTTAAGGCGTATTTTACTAATATATTGCCAAAATGGCACATGATCGAAAACCGTCCCGAGTCATTTTGTTTTGTGGGCAATTTATTAGTAAGAGCTACCGAGCAGACATCGTTTAGAGATATATGGGAAATATCCTCTAATTTACGTTTATTAGAAAGTAAATCTTTAAAAAATTTCTCATATTTGGGCATTTGCGAGATAGCCTCGCAAAAAGGAACATTAATGTGAATTTGTTTTAATAATAAAATAAATTTTTCGTATTGTGCATCCTTACGCTCGTTATCTAATCTATGCGGATACGGCATGGGCTTCTTAAAAATAATTTTTTCATTTATATTCGGTAAAGGTAACGTAGATGAAGAAGAAGGGAGAGGGGTCGGAGGAGAGATATGTACCTGAGGATCGATCCATTTTTGATCGATCACCTCCTTACCGCTACGGAGGGTTATAGAATTGGCATTTACCCATGGGGTGGGCTTCGCATTCCGTGGCAGTGCCCCGTGCGCGGGTTCCGACAAGAGTCGCGCCAATTGTCAACATGTAATTCTAAATTTTTTAGCGATCCAGTGATGTTCCGAATATTGGACTCGTTTGACGCGACATATTTATTAAAATTTTACTCCACTGAAAAAGGCTTCGAAGGAGGAAGAGGAAACGAGGGCGTAAAAGAAATACGCGGGCGCTGCGCATTGTTTGGGTTGCTCCATGAAAAATTTCTGTTGTTCCTCCAACCCAGATTATAGTTATTACTATAAGGATTGTTTTGGGGGATGGAGGGATGAACCTGATTTCTCATATAGTTCATGAACTCATCGACTATATAGACGTTAGAGGGGGAAGATTTTTATTAAAATTATAACTAGTCCAAGGAGAAGTGGTGGAGGAAGCAGACATCTCTTCCACTAGCTTTGTTATCCTTTCAACTTGGAGGGCTAACAAGGTCGTTGCCTCCAATTCAAAAACACCGGCCGCTTTCTTTGGGCGCACCCACGGGGCGTTCCATTGATAGGAGTTCATATCCATCTCTTCAAATAAAGCCTGGGCGGCCTCGGGGGTCTTATTATTAAGGGTGCCCCCGGCAGCCGCGTCAATCATTTGACGCGTCTGAAAATTAAGGCTGTTATAAAAAGTTTGGACCTACAACCACTCTGGCAGCGGGTGGTGTGGGCACCTCCGGAGGATATCCTTAAAGCACTCCCAAGTCTCATAATGAGACTCGGAGTCATTTTGAATGAACGACGAAATGTCTGCCCACAATTTTGCAGTTTTTGCGGGCGGAAAATACTTCTTCAGGAATTTTTCTGCAAACTAAGCCCAAGTCGTGATACATCCTCGCGAGAGGGAAATTAAGCACGCCTTGGCTTTAGACTTAAGGGAGAAGGGAAATAAGCGCAGATGAATGGCGTCATCAGTGACGCCATTAATTTTAAACGTGTCGCAAATTTCCAAAAAGTTGGACAAGTGGACATTAGGGTCCTCGAATGGCAGTTCATCGAACTGTACTGAGTTTTGGATCATTTGGATTACACTTGACTTTATTTCAAAATTATTATTCGCCACTGTAGGGCGAATAACACTCGACCTAGTATCGTCCAAATTTGGCCGAGCGTAATAAGACATTGTACGCTCCGCGACACCATTTGGAACATGGTCGGCCATAAAAATTGCTGGGGGTTCTCCAATAGATTTTTAAGGTTCTAAAGTTTGATTTTGGCGTTGAGATCGAATGCGTGCATGGGTGTGGTCGATCTATGGATAAAAATCAAAGGTTTCAGAATCCGAAGGTTGTCAATGGGTCATACACCCTAAAAACTAGAAAAAGAAATAACGATAATTAAAACAAAGGGGGGGGGGGGTTGTTGTTTTTAAGTCGCTTTTTAAGAGTTAAAATATATATTTTTTTCTTTTCTATTTTTGGGAAAAAAAGTAAAATTAATAGTATCCCAAATTCGAAATAACAATGCCAAAGAAGCTCCACGGTAACGGCGCCAAAAACATGATGACCCACGAGCAGACTCTTATTTAGGTGGTTGGTTCAATGAGTCGTCCGTCGCGGACTTGCTAAAAAGCGAGTTTTTAACGAAAGGAGGAAAGTGCACCTATCGCATGTATTACTCGATATTCGGGAGAATACCGAGATCGTATTATTCTCGGGGTCGGGTTGATTATTCCTACTCCTCCAAGAGGACAATTATTTTACTGAAAGTAAGGTGGATTTTTATCTAACTAAAGCGGAAAGAAAAGTAAGCTGAAAATGACTTAAATTAATTGATGATGGGTTAACGCTTGACACCAATTTGGATTAAGACTAAAATAACTATTAATAATTAGAGAACCAAATTTTCAAATTAATAAAAGGCAACTTGGCCGTAGAGGTTCCATAAATATGAGCGCACTTATCTCTAGGAATATTGCTCACCTGAATGCTAAGATTATTCGACCCAATGTTAGTCCGATGAAGGATTCATCTTAACGCCCGCTTTACGATAAGAACCCCGCTATTGGGTGGGGAACCAAATCCGATAGAACTACGCTTCTTCTCTCTCAACGGTATATACACAATTCTATTTACCCAAGGGGGATCGATCCATACGCACGACCTCTCGGCTAGCTAGCATATGGATAACGGAAATAGAGCCCACACATCGATTTATGGTCCTATGCGTCGTTAACTTGGGGAATACCTTAAATCCTAAAATTAAAGTTAAAATAAAGAACTTTAATTATTTCAAATCATTTTTTATGTCCCAATGCTCTTAGATGTCGAGGGCTAAAGACGATTAGCCACTAATCGGTATGGAGACGGCTTTATAATTTTGATGAGGCGTGAGTTCGAGACTAAACTCTAAAGGATTATAAGAAGAAGACATAAAATTACAAACATTTAGAAAAAATTGTAAAGCTAACTTAAACGAGAACTCACGCACACTTCAAAACCATAAATATAATAAAGTAAAGACAAGTCCTGCTCGAATGAGTAGGCGGGAAATAAATACAAGTACAAGTTCTACTCAAATGAGTAGACGGTAAATGACAAGTCCTACTTGAATGAGTAGGAAGAAAATGAAAACACGCCATTTGAATATAAATGAGTAGGCGAAAATAAATGCGCACACACACACACTCTACATGAATTGATCGAAAGCAATAAAATTATCTCCTACACACACGCACTATATATAATATAAGGAAAGCAATGAAATAAAGCATGAAAAATTATCTCATAAACTCGCACACTCAACATAATTGAAGAAAGCATTAAAAAATTATTTTCATACACTCACACACACCTGGAATTTTAAAGAACAAAATGAAAACTTAAATCATACACTCACACACACAAAAATTAAAAATGAAATGAAAGTTAGGTAAAAATAAAAACAATAAGATCAAAGTCCTTTATAAATTATAATGATAACTTTTCAACTCTTAGGATTTTATAAAAGTGATAAAAAAAGTGAAAATCACGAAACGGTTTTACATTCCTTAAAAAACTAAATAAAAAAAATCAAAATCACTTTTAAAACTCTTTTGTAAAACCTAAGAATGGAAATTAAAATCCTAAAACGTAAAGCATAAAGAAGATAACAAATCTAGAACTACCTAACAACATTAACAAGGAAAACTACGGCATCCTAACATTTTCTTTACATAACAAAAGACACAAAACTAGAAATTAAAACCTAAAACATAAAAGCTACCCAAACACATTTTCCTAAAGAAAATGATAAAAATGAAAGCATCACTCACAAACACAAACACACTTTTCCTTAAAGAGAAGAACAAAGATGAAACTTAAGTAGACAAATAAAAAAAATAAAAAAACTAACATGGAGACAACATTTCATTTAGAAATTAAACTTATAACAAAAACTTACATAGAGACAAATTAAAAACATAAAAAAATAAACAAGTTACACTCATACACACACACACACACACTTTTCATAAAGAGGAAAACAAGGATTAACTTATGGATAAAAAGAGAAAGAGATAAGCCACCCAAATGAATTTTCATACCATGTAGAGAGAGAAAATCCAACATTTTTATTATCATAATGAAACTATTACAAAGCTAAAGCTAAAGAAAAGACAAACAAAAAAGGGAGGGGGGGGATAAATCTCCTTACATTGCAAGTGAATCCACAAGGGCAGCCCACAAAACACACTAAAATGGCTCAAAAAGTGAACCCTAGGACATTACAAAATTTTTTATTTATAGGCAAAATTTCGGGAGTGACACGGCCTAGTCACCGGCGTGACAGGGGGCGTGTCAGTCAAGCATGCTGGCGAATTCTAAATCTTGTGAGCTGGCATCGTTTTGGAAGCTTCGGGAATGTGGCACGTCATCATCACGGACGTGTCGGGGGCATGTCGGGGGGGGGGGGGGGGGGGGGCGTGTCTAGACAGCTGGGTGGAGGTAGTCAATTTTATCTTTGGTGGCTGGAGGTGTTGGCTGACAACATCGACACGGGTGTGTCAGGATGGACATGGGCGTGACAGCTGGAGTCGAGTTGAGAACGTCGAACTTAATTTGAAGAAGATCGAGCTTAGGTGTTTACTGAAAACGTCGAGCGGTCGACACTGGCGTGTTAGACATGTCACGGGCGTGACATGGACTTTTGGTTGCTTGAAGTTGAATTTTTCTTGAATCAAAGTAACATTCCAAGGTCACTGGCGTGACCTATTTGACACGGGCGTGTCGGGTCATTTATTGATAATTTTTTGAAAAATTCCAGAAATCAAAATTAAAGCTAAGTTAAAATAATATTTACAAAAAGAAACATATTTATAAAAAAATAACTAAAAACTATAAATAAGAACTGAAATGATATAAATAAAGTACTAAATTACGCGTATATTTACAACTCATCACCATTTGTTCAAAACCATATACAGTACTTCCACCTCCCTTATTCACCCTCAAAAGACGAAACCAAGTCCACCATCTTCACAATGAAAAGAGGAGAGGTTTAAGACAATTAATCCCTAGGACAAGGTCCTAGCATGGTCTTTTCCTAGGAGATCTTCATCATGCACCAGTCAAACACTTTTGAGTCAACATCTCTCCTATATCTTAAGTAAAGATCTAGAATCAAGGGAGAGGGTACGAAGTTCACCTCATTTCCAGCAATGGAACATGTTATCCTCCTTGGCGACATCATTCTTCATAGAGACAAAGCTCTTCCTCTAGAAAATCTGACTCCAACGACCTCTGGTGACCTCTCTGCTTCCGTCGGAATCAGCACCTAGATTGGCTCGACAATAAATGGAAGTGACGTCTAGGGTTTCTCATTTCTTCCTTTTATAACAATGTATTAGCATTAAGTCATGTTGCCACGTATCACCCTAACATTGGACCGCCCATTATTACTTTTAATAGATCTAGTTTGAGAAAACCGAGTCCTAATGAGCCATGAACGCTTATCCCGAAAACTTGGTTCAACCCTCACGTATGAATCAGCAACATGGCCTGCTAAAAATATACTAAGTCAAATTCATCGCATGCATCGAGTGTCACTCGACTCTTCATCGAATGGCATCGAGATCACTCAAAGCTTTTTGACAAATTCTGCTAACTGAAATCATTCCAATTCTAAGTGTCATATGTATCGTGATTACTCGATGATTCGTAGAGTGGCGTCGAGATCACTCAATGCTTTTCGACGAAACCTTCTGGTCAAAATATTCTCATTCCAAGCGTTGTATGCGTCGATATCACTCGATGCTTCGTCGAATGGCGTCGAGAACACTCAAATCTTTTCGACGAATAATTCTGGCCATAATATTCTAAATCCAAGCATTGTATGCATCTAGATTACTCGATGCTTCGTCAAATGGCATCGAGATCAGTCAATGTTTTTTGACGAATCATTATGGCCAAAATATTCTAAGTCCAAGCACTGTATGAATCGAGATTACTCCATGCTTCGTCGAATGGAGTCGAGATTACTAAACGCTTTTTGAATCCAGTATTATTTTCCAAGTGTTCTTATGCGTCGAGTACCACTCGACGCTCGTCGAAAGGCGTCGTGACCACTTTACGAAACTCAACGATTTCCCCTAAATCGAAATCATTCTAAGTCAAACTCCACTCATGCGTCGAGTACTACTCGACTCCACCCTACTAGTCAATGCACTCGATGCCTGTTACTAGTTCACCCTGAGCCTGACTTAGTTCTCTTCACTAAAAATACGTGCGAGGGGACTAAAATGAATTAGGAATTTAAATTGGGAGATGACGGCGGTGGCTGGGCTCGTGAAGTTCCAAAATAATGGCGTCGCCAACCACGACGTTTGAAGACGGCGGCGGCGGCAGCCGCGGGGGAAATGAGCGATGGTGGCAGCGGCCGTGGAGTCGAGAAATAATGGAGGTGATGGCCGCATTGTTGGGAGATGACGACGGCAGCGGAGACGGTCGTGAAGTCTTGAAATAATGGCAGCGACGGCCGTAACATTTGAAGACGATGGCGGCGGCGGCCACGGGAGAGTTGAGCAACGAAGGTGGTGGTTGTGGCACTGGAAGACGACGACAGAGGCATCCATGGAAGGGAGGGGGACATGCGGCCATTCTATGGCCAGCATCCGCATTGTCTGGCAGGATTCTTCCCATGCGCACTATGCGGGATTCATCACGCACGTGCGTCGCGGGATGATTCCCGTGCCAGAGTGACATGTAGGATGATTTCCCCTCACTCCCTGCAGGGGCCTTGTGCATGGTAGTTTGTTTGTGCCCTAAGCGATTGCGCTGATCGGGAAGAGGTGGTCCTCGGGATTCACTGAACAATTCTTAAGGGGAAACCCCATTAAGAACCACACCAAGAATATGTTAAATGATCAAATATAAAGCATGGAAGTGATGAACGTTCAGAACTATATTATAAAGAAGAACCTCATCTCTCATTTAGTGTAATGCCAAAGCGGCACGTCACTAAGCTTGTTTATATTCCTCAACAATTACATTACAAATTTCTTCACGAGCGAACCTTCTTATTGCATTCCTGAAGTGTACTACTTCCGGGGAGTTGTTGCAGTGATGGGCTTCAGGTCCTCTGGCTAGACGAATGGGGTGTTCTTAGTTGGTCATAATAGGATGCTCTTGTTTAGGTATATGGTTTTCTTGAGCGAAGTGTTCAGTTAGAGCGCTATGTAGAGCTAGCGAAGGCAGACTACCTTGTTTGGGGGTAAGATTATGAGCTCATGACACTCCTATGTTCGTTAGGAGCGCAAGTTTCTCTTCTATTTGGTGCACACATTCTTCTAATGGCATACGAAGTATGTGCATGAACTCTTCTACAAGAGGCATGTTGACATGTAAATGTGAGGAAGTTGGGACGACGTGCTGCCCTAGGATTAATCCTTTAGTAGTACTGGTAGCTCTTCTTTCTATTACCTATAAATACTATCTTTAGAATCTTCGTAGAGTTTTAGGAACATGGTTCCGACAGACTGAGAAAAATTATTTAGGCAAAACTCGATGCTCTTTTGGTGGACCAGTCTAAATTGAACCATCTTAGCTCTAGGAACAATCTAGCGCGCAAATAGTCAATGTAAAATGAAATAGACAAGATGACTGACAAGGTGATTTTTTTAACATGGAAAAATTTGGAAATGGGTGAAAGATCACGTGGTCGAATAGGTACAGACCAAACTTCCTCTATTCACTTTGCGTTGTTATAGGGTTTTGTAGAAAACTCGAAGTTGACAGGCTGCCTCTTATTAAGATTATTAAGACAAAAAAAAGAAGGTATACGGGGGTGACATGCCACTACTCACGGAGCTAAGTATTCCTTCTTGTGTAGAAGGGGGTGTTGCGCTCTACACACTTTGAAGTCTTTGGTTGCTATTCGATGGTTAGAGGTGAGCGCTCTTTACATCTTATGATGTGCAGCTTTTATCCTATTGTGCGCAAAGGGGGACTGGAGCGGTTACTTACTTTTGACTATAGTCATTGTTATTGAGTGAAGAGTGTAATGTGCATGGAGCGTACTTGGTGCGTAGGAATGTGTGTGCCAAGTGGAACGTGCGCATGGTGGAACGTGCACATGGTGAAATGTGTGTATGAGAGCTCAATTGAGATTGAATATCTTCAAGAGGTCTTCAAAGAAACTAAAAGATCATTAAAGGGTTCTTAAAAGGCATAGAGAGACCTTAATGTGATTCCATGTGGAGTTCTCTCATGCGTAGGAGTAAAAGTGGGAGGAGAAAAGGATGAAATGGAAGTGGGCACCGGACCATATTATAACATTTCTTGGTGATTATGTGGTTATCCACACAGTATAACCATTTTATATACTATACACAGATCAATTTCTTATATTTTATGACACATATTTGTAGGGGACTTACTATGTGCATGCCCATCATATTATTCGAATGGTTATACTGAGGTGGTTACACGGCGATTGGACGGTGCCGATTTGAGGATGGCCAAGGGAGCGATCAAAGGAGAGTCAGTTGGCGGTAGTGAAGGGGTTGGCCAATGACGAGACCCAGACGATAAGGGTTGGCCGGTAGAGGGTTAGGCGAGGTGGCTGGCTTGGGAGGTCGGCCGAGTGCCCATCCAGGCACGACCACACGTTGAGAGTGTGTGCGGTGGTGGCCGATAAGCTGACCGACTGCTTGGCCTTGCAGTTGTACGTTTGGAGTACGTGTGGATGCACGACCAAGGGGACACGCGACTATGTTTGGCCTTGCAGAGGACAAATGTTCTCTTGACCTTGCAGCTGACCATTTACTCGGCCTCACGACCTTGCTCGAGAGCCGTGCTGTAATACCATTCAATATATCATACGAAGGAACAACTTAAGTACCATTCAATATATCACAAACGTTTGCATCCACTACCAAATGTTTCATGAAATCAGGTCACCTTCCTATTGTACTTGAAATACCCAGCCCCACCACAGTCCAAAAGTCCGAGACTAGCAGTAAACTGGAGCATTAATCCCTCTTATGCATCGACTATGTGACCAAGGACATTTCCTCATTCCAAGCAGATCATAAGGCGGGTCTAGGTCGGCCTATCCCGTTGCTCAAATCGCCATGCCATCACTGAAACAAAGCCTTCATGGCCCAATAGATAGATGTGGGTCAGTATTCCCCTTTCCCTCAACTGTAACAATTTATGCCCTCGCTTCCAAAACGTGGAACAATTTATGCTCCTACACACACATATAGCAGAACAATTTAAGCTCTCGTTATCCAATATAGTAGAATAATTTAAGCTCTCACAATCTAATACAGTATAACAATTTAGGCTCTCATTATCCAACCATAAAATAAGGTCCCCGGGTCTCCTAGAGACAGACCTCAACTCACCAGGAGATATCGCCTGTGATATCCACTGTCACCTGGCGATATCCATAGGTACCCAAAACAGTGGAATTTTCTGGGTATTTTCCTGGAGAACATCCTAAGTACTTCCTGTTACTCTCTTCACAGGCACCACCCTCGGGCTCTATAAACTACACATTATACTCGGAGTCTTCTCTGACATGCAAATTAAAACATCACCAATCCAGACTAACCTGTCCGGATGGGCTTCACATAGCATGCCTATTTGGTATTATGATTTCTGGATTCTATATGCAAAACCACCCGGGGATATCACGTCTAAACCCATAAGAATTCTCTTCATTCACCACATTTTAGAGGGGGATTTTGTGCGTATGCAAAAGTAGGACTTCAATTGTCCAAGAAAAAAGAATGTTACCAACGTAGATCGTTTTGGAGCCATAATGAAGTCTTCTATCTGGATGGAAAGGATCACCTCGCTTTCCTCTTTACGATCTTACTTTTGCTCATAAATCAGACAAAAGAATCTCCTTCACTTAGCTTGTAAAGCTTAGCCCCAGACTCTTGCTCTCAAGAACATCTAGAACTAAAGGAGAGAGAGAGAGAGAAAATGTGAATTCAGTCTCAAGTCCAACACTTAACTACTAGCTACCATTATGCAGTATCGGCTACCAACACGCGGTATCATAAGCGGCCGCCGCTTTGCCCAATTGACATCGCTCTGTCACATAAAAGAGCCTCCACCTTACTACTACGTTTCAAGTTACTGCCAACATTACCACACTACCATCGGACGGTACCTTCCCAAGAAATAAGTTATTTTTACCCAGCTATCGCTGCACCATAGATCACTACCTCCCCGCGGTAGTCTCTCAATGATTCGTTGAATGCGTTGAGTGCGTCGATTAGTATCGCAATGTAATATCTTTCTACCGCCATGCGGCAGGCTTCTGGATTATTTGCCGAGTATTTTCAGTGGTATCGCCGCGCGATACCTTTCTAACGTTGTGCGGTATATACCCGAGACGAAAGTTGATTTAATTCAAGGGATAACGCTGGTGTAAACACTTCCGTCGGGCATTATCTTCCAATCCTTCCTATTTCAGGATTTTTGGGGCATTACAATTTATGCGCGCCGCGATCAACAGTATTTATTTTGTTTTAGATATAGTAGATATAAAAAAATTTAGATAAAAGATATAAGTGCTCGCCTGCGATATTTAGTTTTGAACTAAAGGAGGCAAGTGCACCTATTGCCTGTAGTACAGGATATTCCGGTGAGTAATATCAGGGTCATATTGTTGTTGGGGTCGGTTTGACTATTTCTACTCTTTCCATGAATGGACTTTTATTTTACCGATAATATTTTATCGTGTGATTTAATTTTGGCAGAAATATATATAATGCATAAAATGAAATCAGAAAATGCCGATGAAGAAATAAAGGTCGACACCGAAGAAATTTGAACCAAAATAACTTTTAATAACTACAGATCAAAAATTTCAAATTAATTAAAGGGCAGACATGGCCGTGGAGGATCCAAAAGTATGAGCACACCTATCTCTAGGAATATCGCTCACCTAAACATTAAGACTATTCAAGCAAACGCTAGTCCGATGAAGGATTCCTCTTAATGCCCGCATTACGCTAAGAACCCCGTTATTGGGTGAGGAACCCAGTCCGATAGAGTTACGCTTCTCCTCTATGGAGGTTATGTATGCAACTCCATTTATGTAAGGGTGATCAGTCCATACGCATGGCCTCTCGACAAGGTAGCGTATGGAAAACGGAAATAGAGCCCACACATCAATATGTGGTCCTACGCGTCGTATACCCAGGGCAAACCTTAAGTGCTTTATTTAAATAAAAAAATGAGACCTTTAATTATTTAAAGCTATTTTATCTGTCCCAATGCTCTTCGAAACTAAGGGCTAAGAGTAGTTAGCCACTCATTGGAATGGGGACGGCTATTGAAAAGAAAGTACAAAATTGAAATGGAAGTCCTACTCAAACGAGTAGGAGGGAAATTAAAGAAGTAACGAAAGCTGAAAATGAAAGCAGTAAAAGTGCAAGTCATACTCAAACAAGTATGCGGGAAATGAAAGCGTAAATTGACAAGGCCTACTCAGAGGAGTAGGCGGGAAATGAAAGCAGAAAATTGCGAGTGCTAGTCAAATGAGAAGGCAGGAAATGAAAGCTGAAAAAGCTATCTAACAAAGTCACACACTCTACATAAATTAAACACACTCACACACTCTACTTAAATAAATAAAAAAACAATAAAAAGCTCACTCATACACTCACCCACACAAATTAAAAAAGAAAAAAAAGTGTTCTAAAATGAAAACAACTATATTTTTACCGCTAGAATGTAGTAGAAATGCATAAAAAGAGAAAATAAAAATTAAAGAAGCCAAAAGTTTGCAAAATAAAATGCAAAAACAAAGTGCTACAAAAATTGAAATGTTAACTTTTTCATTCTTATAACTTTATAGAAATGTTTATAAAGTGGAAATAAAGTTAAAAGAGAACGAAAAGTTTTTCGATCCAAAAAAGCCTAAGTTAAAGAAAATTAAAAACCACCTTTTAAAACATTTTTTTATAAAATCATAAGAGTGAAAACAAAGCTAAAAAAGAGAGCTAAACCTAAATAAGTAGGATGCAAGAAAAGCAAAAGTTATTACAACGGCTAGAAATTAAGCTAAAAACCCTAAGCTATGAAGATTTTGAAAAACATAAAATAAGAACAAACAAAAAAATAACTTTGAGTAGGGCGCATGAATGAATTCCACGCTATACAAAGAGAGAAAAAACGAACACATTTTATTAAATAAAAAATGAGATTACATGAAAGCAAAAAACAAACACTAAGGGGGGGGGGGAATGCCCTTACATACCATAGTAAATACCCAAGCAGCACCTACCCTAAGCAAAGTAGACCAAAAAGTGGAATAAGAGTTCATATAGAAAATTTTAATTTATAGAAAAAATTTATTGGGTGACACGGGCGTGTCAGGACATTTTACACGGGCGTGTCGGGTCTGGTGTGTTGGAGAAGACAAAATTCGTTGACTGGCCAATTTTTTGAAGCAGCTAGGCGTGACACGTGTCGGACATTGGCGTGTTGGGAGGCATGACACGGGCGTGTCGGGATACCTTGAAACTTGATGTTGGAAGTGGAGGGCATGAACATAGGCATGTCGGGTTTTGGGACACGAGTGTGTCCTGCTCGGGTTGATGAAGGTCGAACGTCCAGCTTGGGTCGATGATAGTTGAACGTCGAGGGCAAGACACGGGCGTGTCAGGACTTCGAACACGGGCGTGTTGGGTAATTTTTTTCTTTTTCTGAAATTTTTTAGAAATCAAAATTAAGTTAAGTTAGAAATAATATTTACAAAAAGAAGTAATTTATTAATGAAAAATAGCTTAAAATGACAAAAATAAACAAAAAACGACTTAATAAAAATACAATAAAATAGGTATATTTATAACTTATCAAATACCCCCAAACTTAAGCTTTTGTTATTACAGAGAAAAAGTTTGAAAGAAAAGGGATAGATACTACTCTAGAGGGGGGGGGGGGTGAATAGAGTAATCAAAAATTGCACTAGCAAAGTTGACTATCTACTCAACTCCCTTGGAGTGGATTTGCGGAATAAAGGTTATAGATATTTAAGATTAAACCCTAAAGCCTAACACAAGTGATGTGCACAAAAGACAGCCAACTGTAATTACAGTTAAGGCTAGGAATCCTAAGCAGCAACTAGCAGACCTAGTTAAAATCTAATCACAGCCACAATGCAAGTAATTAATTAAAGCAATCCAGACGACACAAGGAATTTATAGTGGTTCCCCAAACAACTTGGGTATGTCCACTCTTTTACCAACAAGGTAGGAATCCACTCAGGTTTTTGATCAGGTGCCCTGCCACCAACAAGATCTGCTTCAGGTAGATCTAGAAACCCTTTAGACTTTTGATCAGGTGTCTAAAAACCAACACAGGTTTTTGATCAGGTGCCCTGCAACCAAGGGATACTTTTGAAGGGAGTAATAACCCTATACAGGAGGGGGAAAGGAGGTTAAGGTGTCTTCTCTATTTTACAATAGATTAGAGAAGCACAATAACTTGCACTGAGCTAGAAAGCTCTAAAAGAATCAAGGCTCCACCTGGCTAAAAGAACGTCCAGGTGAAGTCTTGCTTCAGTGAAGAAACACTTCAGAAAATACTGAAGGAAAAAGCTACAAGAAGATAAATAATATGAAATAGAATTTCTTCTTCAGGCAGCTATCTTCTTCTTCTTCTTCAAAAAGATCTGAGTGAAGATCTTCCTGGAGGCAGGAGAACTCAGGTTGAAGAAGAGTGAAGAACTAAAACTTCTTCTCAGTTAGATGTGAATGAGCTGAGAGTAGTTGGAAACTGTAAGTTCTTAAGCTTGAATGCTGCTGATAGCTTTTTGGAATATGAGAGCTAGCTAATTTCTTTCTTCAAAGAAGTCTTTATATAGCAGCAGCAGCAACGACTCTTACTTGAGCTTGAATTTTGTCTTCTTCTGAACTCTGCAAGCTGGGCTGCAAAAATCATAAAGCAAAACAAAATACTGCAGGCAGATATCCTATAAAAGGATAAAGCTTTCTAAGAAGCTGCAAATTACTCTGATGAAATAATATAAGAGAAAGTCACATCAGAAGAGACTCTTTACAGCCAAGGAAGACTTTTTGAGTCTAACGGCTATAAAGGACAGCCTGGCAGATAAAGCAGAAATCATATCTCAGCTATAAGACAAACAACTTTGTCAGAAAAAATTAGCTCATGCATAAGGAATAGAAAAGATATTGCATGGAAATGTTATCACAATTTATTCAAATAATCTTTTATAAAATGTGCCAAAATAATTATGAAATTAATCACATCACAGAAGACGACAAAACTATTTAAAACATACAGCAAAACGTTGAACGACCCTCAGAGATCGTCGACCGAAGCACGGAGATCGTCGACCTATCAGACAGATAGTCGAACGATCCAGATAGTCGAACTATCAAAAAAGATAGTCGAACTACCTCAGCAGATAGTCGACCTATCAGAACAGATAGTCGAGCTATCAGATAGTCGATCTATCAGGACAAATAGTCGAACTACCAAACAAAACAGATAGTCGACCTATCAAACAGATAGTCGACCTATCACAGAAAACAGATAGTCGACCTATCAACAGATAGTCGACCTATCAAAGCAAAACAGATAGTCGACCTATCAATAGATAGTCGAACTATCAGATAGTTGAACTATCCAAGCAGATAGTCGAACTATCAAAGAAGAGCAGATAGTCGACCTATCAACAGATAGTCAAGCTATCAAAGAAAGCAGATAGTCGACCTATCAACAGATAGTCGAACTATCAGATAGTTGAACTATCCAAACAGATAGTCAAACTATCAAAGAAAAGCAGATAGTCGACCTATCAACAGATAGTCGAACTATCAAGGGAAAACAGATAGTCGACCTATCAACAGATAGTCGAACTATCAAACAAAGCAGATAGTCGACCTATCAACAGATAGTCGAACTATGAACGCAGACAGAATGTCGACCAACTGATAGACGATCGTCGATCAGCCGATAGACGATAGTCGAACGGCGTTCGACCATAGTCGAATGAAAAACTACTTAACCAAATATTCATCTGGAAAAGAAATTCTACATAACTAGAGAATCTAACCTATCAACTAACCTTTGACCATAGATAAATCTTGGGTCAAGAGACAGAAAGAGAGGACTGAACTCAAATCAAAACCTAGGGTTCCAACAATCTCCCCCTATTTGAGTTTAGTCTCTCAACAACTAAAACAATCAAAACTAATTACTGAAAGTAAAATAAAATGCATAAAGAGAAATAACTAAGCAGATATCATCAATCAAACAGATAAGAAATTAACTGTCAATCAATGAAAAATTAAGGTGCTTCAGAGTTAGTTTTAGGATCAGAAGAGCTAGAAACAAAAGTAATCTTTCTTATGGGATCTAGAGCTTCTTTTCTTGATAGCTTCAGGTCTTGTTCTCCAATGATTTTCAATTCTGTTGTTCTTGGGACAACTGCCTCAGGATGCTTTTCTATATACTTTGAAGGATCAAATATCTCAGGTCTGACCTGGAATTTTCGAGCTCCTTCATTCTAAATTTTGACATTGTGGTTAATCCTGCAGTGTCTTTTCCTTCTGCTTTTGCTTTCTTAATTTGCGCAGCTCCAACCAGTTCAAGAAAATGAGCCAACCTAAAATTAGGCTCAAGCTCTGGGCTTTCATAAACATTCTCAGAAGATATATCAACTGGTTCTTTATCCTGAGTAACTAGATAACAAGAGGGAGCAGACTTAGCAAATGTCTTGCTAGAATTTTCAGATAAAAATAAATCACTTACCTTTTGGAGCATCCTTCACAGAATGAATTGGCTTAGGAGTGGTTGAGCTTTTGATTTCTTTAGACTGAGGAGGAGAGAAGGTTGGTCTTTGATACACTACCTCCTTTACTTGTTCTTTAACAGCATCAGGTCTTTGATAGCCAGTTTGACTTTTACCTTGGTATCCTTGTGAACTTCTCCTTTGAGTTGACTGAGATGGATTTGATCTTTCAGATTGAGAACAGGTTTTGAAGATAAGTTTCCTTAGGCTCCTGCACTGGGAGACGGAGGAGGAGGACCTCTAGGATTCCATCTTGGGACAGGAGAGTCATACCTCTTTGACTTTTTCCTTTGCTTTTGCTGGTTCTTAGAAAATAACATCCAATGCTGGAAGTCTTTTGACTTTGGATCAATCCCTTTCAGTATATAATACAGAGTATCATTATCTGGATTAGCAGGAGGAGGAGCTACAGCTTTCCTATTCTTTTTAGCAATCCTTTTCCTTTTTGATTCAGTAGACTCATCAGAATCGATTTCATCTTCAGAATTTGAAGAGATGGGCAGATCATAAGGGTCAATAGCATCTTTCAAAGCTCTTTCATTTTCCTTTCGAGCAGCTCTTTCTAGTTCTTCTTCCATGGCATCCTGTGCCAGGAGAGCATCTAAATCCAAACCTGGGGAATAATCCCATACAGTAGATTTTTCAATTTGGGTATCTGTAGCTTTTTCTTGAAGATTAGAAACTGTCATGGTGACCAGTTCTGCTTGCACTTCTGGCTGAACAACTTGTTCTAATTCAGACTGAGCTTCTGCAGCTGGTAGGAGATCAGGCTCTTGAAAAACTTCTTCCAATTTATCTGTAGTATTATGAATAAAATTTTTCTAAATGACATCTAATCATCCCTTCCAGATATTCCCATACAAGCATATTAGTTAATAAGTCTAAAAAGTAAGTAAAGGGAATACCTTCAGAATCGACCACTGCGTGTCCTAACTCCCACAATTCATCTAGAAAGGAAGTGATGATTCCTTCTAGGTACAGGGCGACCAAGGGAGTAGAACATTCTTCTAAACAATCTTTGACAATAAATTCAGATTTCAATACTGCATCAGAAATTTCTGTTTCAGATAGAGGAGGAGGAGCTGAATCTTCTATTGCTTTCTCTGCTACTGCATGATGATCTGCTGGAGGAGAGGCCAAGGGCTGCTCAGAGACATCTTCATCAAGCATCTCCCCCTGCCTAATTTCAGTAGATACTGAAACCAGGCCCCTAGAAGAAGAGGGCTCAGCAGACTTTGAGAGTGCTTGAATAGCAGCAGTCAAAGAGGAGATAGAGGAAGCAAGAGGAGCAATTGTCTCTTCAATCATAATTTTGATTGAGGGGGTAATTAACTCCACAATGCTAGAGATGAAACTGGAGAGATCTCAAAAGATGATGATGATGGTGGTGGAATTTCAGAGGATGGAAGAACAGCAGGGATGGTGAGTTCATGATGAACTGGAGGATGAACTGGAGATGGAACCGGAGATGGATGAGATGATGCAGGGTGATCTATGTGATCAGAAGAGGGAATTGGAGAATGAATAGGAGTAGAATCTCAGACACCAACAAATCAAAACTGGGATGAGAGATCCCAGCAAGATGAGTCGGGAGAGGAGATGCAGGAGGAGATGCAAAGGGTCGTACTTCAATTGAAGTTGAGGGAACTTCAACTGAAGTAGACGGCAAAAAAAATGAGGAAGATGGAAGGGATGGATTTGCTGAGCCAGCTGCTAGAAGGGGGGAGTGACTGAGACAGTCCTGGTGCTCTCAGATATAACTGGAGAAACCCCTGCGGGAGCGGGCTTCAGGAAGGTCCTTTTCCACTTTGTGAATAGGGATGGATCCATCTTCTTGCTGGCATTTATGGAGGTGGCAGCTAACAATAACAGATGGGGATATTTCTCCTTCAGAAA
This sequence comes from Platanthera zijinensis, assembly GCA_039513925.1. Lineage (NCBI taxonomy): Eukaryota > Viridiplantae > Streptophyta > Magnoliopsida > Asparagales > Orchidaceae > Platanthera > Platanthera zijinensis. The sequence goes on from CM077089.1 coordinate 103,086,393, forward strand.
AATCCCAACTACCCTTCCCAGGGTAACTTCTTTCTTGCCATTCTTTTTCCTGATCAAGTCAAACATAACGCCTGCCCAATTGATTTGCTTCTTGTTTACAATTGCACACATTAGTGCAAATTGCTGCCTTGTAATATTATCGTGAGCAGAGTGCTTTTCCAGTAGCACTTTTCCAACTATTTCAGCAAGAAACTTAATCTTAAACGGGAAATTTACTTTGAGCAGCTTAGAGGGAATGCCTTCGGCATGTCCCAGCTCTATCAGCATCCTCCCAAACTCATGGGCATCTTGCTCATACTCTTCTTCTCCATGTATCAATCCAAAAATTTCTGTTAAAATAGCGGGAGTCAATGTAACCTCTTCTCCGCTAATGGTTCCAGTCATCGAATCGTTAGTTGAAGACGAAGTGAATGCCCACTCTTTGATCTCTTGAGTGTTTATCTTTATTCTGGAAGACATGAGCTTCTCTAACCCTTGATCTTTGCACAGATTTAGAATTTCCACTATTCCGGGTTCGCAACAGCTGAAGGAGTCGAAATCTATACTGAATCCTGCATCAAACTTTACTACTGCCAGGAGCGCTGGAGAAATCGCCATCGAGAGAGCTAGAGAAGACGAGGGAGAGACGGCGAGGACGGAGCGGCAGAAATCGCAAGACAAAGAGCAAGAGGGAAGACGGAATGCGAAAAGACGCTCTCCGTCGACGATAAAAGCAACTATCTCTTAACCTAGGTCGACCATCGGCTTTATATTAAAACAACGATCGTCGATCTATTTAAAAGATACTGGAGACGATGGTCGAACGGTCGTTTGGCGATCGGTCCTGAAGCAGAGTAGTCGATCAATCGTTCGACTATTTCTGTCTTCACAAAGAGCAAGCTATCGTCAACCATAGATCGACGATAAGCTCGACCTGTTCGACTATCTTCGAACGGCGGTCGACGATCTTCAAGAAGATAAGCTATCTTCAACCATAGGTCGACGATAGGCTTAATTCGACCGACTATCTTCGAACGTCGTTCGACTATCTTCGAACAAGTTTCAACAAGGCAGACGTCACACTTAGTCTCTTCCATTAATCATGCCTAGTTGAACTAAAAAGAACAGATGCTTCTATTCATCTAGAGTCTTGGTGAATATATCACCTCTCTGAAGGTCTGTGGATATGAACTCAAGGCTGATCTTGTTCTTTTCCACACAATCTCTTAGGAAATGGTGCCGGATCTCAATGTGTTTCGTTCTAGAGTGGTGCACTGGATTTTGTGCAATGGAGATAGCACTTGTACTATCACACATGATTTTTGTATTCTTGTGTGAGTACCCATAATCCAAAAGTTGGTTTTGTATCCACAGGATCTGTGAACAACAACTAGCAGCTACTATATATTCAGCTTCTGCAGTTGAGGTTGAGACAGAGGCCTGCTTCTTACAGAACCAAGAGACCAATCTCTCTCCCAGGAACTGACAAGTTCCTGAGGTACTTTTCCTGTCAACTCGACAACCAGCATAATAAGAATCAGAATATCCAATTAATTCAAATTCTGACTCAGCTGGGTACCAAAGTCCTAGATTTGAACATCCCTTCAGGTATCTCAAGATTCTCTTGAGAAGAATCAAATGAGATTCCTTGGGGTTGACCTGGAATCTAGCACAAAGGCATGTAGCAAACATTATGTCTGGCTTACTTGCAGTTAAATATAATAGGGAACCAATAATGGCCCTATAATTCTTTTGATCAACAGGCTTTCCCTGATCATCAGAATCAATAACTACATTAGTAGCTATAGGTGTATGCATTGCTGAAGCATCAGCCATCCCAAACTTCTTTACCAATTCCTTATCATATTTGGATTGGGAGATGAAGATACCATCAGCGTCTTGCTTTGCTTAGAGACCAAGAAAGTAAGACAGCTCACCCATACTACTCATCTCAAACTTTGAATGCATCAAGTTGGAGAACTTTCTGCACAGTTTGGGATCAGTGGAACCAAAAATAATGTCATCCACATACACTTGAACTAACAGGATTGTGTCCTTGTGGTGCTTGACGAAAAGGGTTCTATCAACTACTCCCCTAACAAAGTTATGCTCTAACAGGAAACTAGCTAGAGTCTCATACCAGGCTCTTGGTGCTTGTTTTAGTCCATAAAGAGCTTTTTGCAACTTAAATACATGTGAGGGCTGAGTTGAAGAAACAAAACCGGGTGGCTGTTCAACAAATACCTCTTCCTTTTGCTCACCATTAAGAAAGGCACTCTTTACATCCATCTGAAAAACTTTAAACTTCATATAGGCTGCATAGGCTAAGAAGATCCTTATTGCCTCTAGCCTTGCAACAGGAGCAAAGGTTTGGTCATAATCTATACCTTCCTCCTGTCTGTAGCCCTGAGCTACAAGCCTAGCTTTATTCCTTACAATGATTCCATTTGCATCCAACTTGTTTCTATAAACCCACTTGGTGCCTATGATCAGTTGGCCTTTAGGTCTTGGAACCAAAGTCCATACTTTACATCTCTCAAATTGATTGAGTTCATCTTGCATAGCAATGATCCAGTGGGGATCTAGCTCAACATCTTTAATGGTGAGGGGCTCAATTTGTGAGAGGAAACAAGCATGCATCACATCCTGTCTTAACTGATGTCTTGTTTGAACACCAGCTGATATGTCTCCAATCACTTGAGATGTAGGGTGATCTCTAAGTGTGACAACATCAGCAGGTGGGATGTGATCTTCAGCAATAGTTAGGATTAATTCCTCAGGAGGAATTTGATCTACTATTGGTGGTACAGCAACAAATTCTACAATGTCTTCATCACTGTCTGATTCAGTGATATGAAGAGTTGAAAGATGGAGAATCTCTTGAGTGACATCTTTGGTAGATTCTTGTACCTGCAATGAACTTGAGGAAGGGGAAGTTTCCTTCTCCTTGTAAAACATTTGGGATTCATCAAAGGACACATGAACAGACTCTTCAATTTTAGAAGATGATTTATTAAATACCCTATAAGCTTTGCTTACTTGGGAATATCCAAGAAAAATTCCCATTGAAGCTTTTGCTTCAAATTTTCTAAGGTATTCTTTATTATTATTATGAATATAAACTATACAGCCAAAAACTCTAAAATAATTTATTTTAGGTTTCTTTCCTTTAAGTAACTCATAAGGAGTTTTACACTTAAGCTTATGTATCAGACTTCTATTCAAGACAAAGTTGGCTGTACTAACTGCTTCTGCCCAATAGGAAAGAGGCATATTAACATCTGCCAATAATGTGCCAGCAGCTTCAATTAGTGTTTTGTTCTTCCTTTCAACTACCCCATTTTGCTGGGGAGTTTTAGGAGCTGAGAAGCTATGTTTGATACCTTCTCTCTCACAGAATTCTTGAATGAGAAGAGAGTCAAACTCAGTACCATGATCACTTCTGATCAAGGCCACATGAGTAGAGTACTCAGTCTGCACACATAATAGAAAATCTGTAAGGGCTTTGAAGTTATCAGCCTTAGTTCTCAAAAAGAACACCCAAGTGAACCTAGAGAAGTCATCTACAATGACTAGGGTGTAATACTTCCCTCCTAAACTCTGTACATTTATTGGGCCAAATAGGTCCAAATGTAATAAATACAGGATTCTAGGAGAATCACTTTTATTTACTGATTTAAATGAATTCTTGGTTTGCTTGCCTAGTTGACAGGCCTTGCATAGGCTCTCCTTCTTATAGGGGCAAGAAGGTAAACCTCTAACAAGGTTGTGTTTAGATAACCTAGATATATTCTTGAGGTTAACATGGTTAAGCCTTTTATGCCATAAAGTATTGTTATTGGTTACTTCATTAAATAAGCAGATTTCAGAGTGAGTTGAGTTAAAATCTACTAAATAAATGTTACCTTGTCTAATACCTACTAATACAACATTATTATTTAAAGTAATATTACAAAGGGAGTTAGAAAATAATACCTGGTATCCAGCATCACATAACTGACTTACTGAAATTAGATTATGCTTCAGTCCAGTTACATAAGCAACTCTCTTGAATGTTACAGCTCCAATTGTCATCCTGCCATAGCCTTCAGTTTGACCACAGCTTGAATCTCCAAAGATTACCTTTGGGCCAAGCTTTGCCTTAAACCTTGACTGATGTTCTTTATTTCCTGTCATGTGCTTGGAGCAACCACTATCCAAATACCACTTATTTTGAGTGATAGGATAGGTCTTCACCTGCAAATAAATCAATTTAAACATTGTGGACCCAGGTAACCTTGGGTCGCTTGTTTTTCACATAAGAAAAACTGGAAATAAATGAATAAGCAGGCTGAGGGTGATAACCTAACGGGTAAGATCTCCTAGGTGGGATTCTCAATGCAGATGATGGGTCAATGAACTTAGGATTTCTATTTTCATTCTGGTTTCTAAAGTTCTGGGTGTAGTTTTGAAATTCTTGTTGAAAGCGTCGATCGGCGTTCGACGATTGGTACCCAGATCATCGATCTCCATTCGACCACTGGGCCTGCGATCGTCGAGCTGCGTTCGACGCTCTTTGTAATTCCTTAAATTTCTATTTTCTTTTCTCTCTTTTAGCTTTATTTAAAGCTCTATTAACTTGATTAACTTGCTCAGTGTTTTTTATTCCACTAGATGAAATAAAATTCACTGGAGTTGAAAGTTGGTTTTTAAGAATTATTGGGGGCTCACTAGAAGATGCTCCTAAGCCTAATTTGTTATTGCCTGACCTAGTGTTAGACATGCTGGTTATTTCAAGCAACTTAAGGCTTCTACCATTCAGAGACTCTTCTAACCTTTTGGACTTAGCTAATTCATTCTTAAGGAATTTTATTTCTTCACTAGCATTAGTGAGTTCTGCTGTTAACCTAATGTTTTCATTTGCAATCAATTCAGATTCAACTAGTTTAATTCTAAGCTCTTTTATTTCTTTTTCAGAACTAATTAGATCTAAACATAAATATTTGAACTCAGATTTAAATTCAGCAGATGTAAAGTCATAAGAAGACAATACCTCATCTTCAGTTGGCATTTCTTCATCAGAATCTGAGTTCTCTGCAGCTGAGTGATTGCTGCAGGCATCAATTGCCATCAGGCAAACTTCCTTTGCCTTCTTTTCTTCCTCATCCTCACTGGAGCTTGAGGAGGAAGATTCCTCATCAGAATCGCTCCAGGTTTTAGCAACAAAGCCTCTATCCTTCTTTTTGTTCTTGTAGGAGGTTGGCTTGGAATGCTTCCTGTGCTGATCCATGTCTTTCCTTTTATCTTTGTTCTTTTCCTCTAGACAATCTGGAAGAATGTGTCCAGGCTTCCTGCAACCATAACAGATTATTTCTTTAGTAGGAGTGCGATCATACCTTGGTTTTTCTTCATATTTTGAAGACTTCTTTCTGAAGTCTTTCCTTCCTATCTTGAGAAACCTTTTGGCAAATAATGCCATCAGTTCCTCATTGGACTGGCTGCCTTCAGAAGTGTCAGCAGCTTTAAGAGCAAGGGTTTGCTCTTTTCTTGTAGGAGTTGGGGTCTTTGCTTCAGCTTCAGCTTCCCTGGACTTCAGCACTTGCTCAAAAGACTTGAGCTTGCGGAGAAGGGCTTCTGTTGAGATTTCTGTTGTGCTTCTGGCCTCCTTGATAGGCCAGATCCTCAGATCCCATGTGCTAGGGAAGCACATAAGAATCTTATCATTGACCTCTGTCAATGAAATATCCTTGTCAAGAGTCCTCAGCTCATTGATGATTGAGCTGAGCCTTGTGTACATAGCTTAACCTGATTCAGCATCAGTTTTCTTGAAATTCTCATACTGTGAGATAAGGTTGGACCTTCTGTCCTTCCTCTCATCAGCTGAACCAGCTAAAATCTGGTTCAGTGTATCCCACATTGCTTTTACTGAGGAGCAGTCAGCAACCTTCTGGAATACTTCATCAGACATTTTCTGAGCCAGAATGTTCATTGCCTTGGCATCTGCTATCTTTGCCTTTTTGTATTCATCATTGTAGTCTGGAGGAGGCACTGCACTCATATCAGTTGATGATGAGGCATTAGCTGCAGCAGGTGCTCTTGGTGGTCCTGTCAAAATAGAAGCAAAAATACTCTCATCAATAGAGTTCATATATAATTTAATCCTTGCCTTCTAGATGCTAAACTTAGCTAAGTTGCATGCTGGAGGTCTGGTGCTAGAGTAATCCTTGAACTGGGCCATGATAGTGAAAGTGAATATCTATAAACTATGGTATCTATCAGGATCTTGTGACTTAGGTGTTAGCCTATTCAGTCAGTCAACCTCCCTCTGATACCAATTGAAAGAAAAGGGGATAGATACTACTCTAGAGGGGGGGGGGGGAATAGAGTAATCAAAAATTGCACTAGCAAAGTTGACTATCTACTCAACTCCGTTGGAGTGGATTTGCGAAATAAAGGTTATAAATATTTAAGATTAAACCTTAAAGCCTAACACAAGTGATGTGCACAAAAGACAGCCAACTGTAATTACAGTTAAGGCTAGGAATCCTAAGCAGCAACTAGCAGACCTAGTTAAAATCTAATCACAGCCACAATACAAGTAATTAATTAAAGCAATCCAGACGACACAAGGAATTTATAGTGGTTCCCCAAACAACTTGGGTACGTCCACTCTTCTACCAACAAGGTAGGAATCCACTCAGGTTTTTGATCAGGTGCCCTGCCACCAACAAGATCTGCTTCAGGTAGATCCAGAAACCCTTTAGACTTTTGATCAGGTGTCTAAAAACCAACACAGGTTTTTGATCAGGTGCCCTGCCACCAAGGGATACTTTTGAAGGGAGTAATAACCCTGTACAGGAGGGGGAAAGGAGGTTAAGGTGTCTTCTCTATTTTACAATAGATTAGAGAAGCACAATAACTTGCACTGAGCTAGAAAGCTCTAAAAGAATCAAGGCTCCCCCTGGCTAAAAGAACGTCCAGGTGAAGTCTTGCTTCAGTGCAGAAACACTTTAGAAAATACTGAAGGAAAAAGCTACAAGAAGATAAATAATATGAAATAGAATTTCTTCTTCAGGCAACTATCTTCTTCTTCTTCTTCTTCAAAAAGCTCTGAGTGAAGATCTTCTTGGAGGCAGGAGAACTCAGGTTGAAGAAGAGTGAAGAACTAAACCTTCTTCTCAGTTAGATGTGAATGAGCTGAGAGCAGTTGGAAACTGTAAGTTCTTAAGCTTGAATGCTGCTGATAGCTTTTTGGAATATGAGAGCTAGCTAATTTCTTTCTTCAAAGAAGTCTTTATATAGCAGCAGCAGCAACGGATCTTACTTGAGCTTGAATTTTGTCTTCTTCTGAACTCTGCAAGCTGGGCTGCAAAAATCATAAAGCAAAACAAAATACTGCAGGCAGATATCCTATAAAAGGATAAAGCTTTCTAAGAAGCTGCAAATTACTCTGATGAAATAATATAAGAGAAAGTCACATCAGAAGAGACTCTTTACAGCCAAGGAAGTCTTTTTGAGTCTAACGGCTATAAAGGACAGCCTGGCAGATAAAGCAGAAATCATATCTCAGCTATAAGACAAACAACTTTGTCAGAAAAGATTAGCTCATGCATAAGGAATAGAAAAGATATTGCATGGAAATGTTATCACAATTTATTCAAATAATCTTTTATAAAATGTGCCAAAATAATTATGAAATTAATCACATCACAGAAGACGACAAAACTATTTAAAACATACAGCAAAATGTCGAACGACCCTCAGAGATCGTCGACCGAAGCACGGAGATCATCGACCTATCGGACAGATAGTCGAATGATCCAGATAGTCGAACTATCAAAGAAGATAGTCGAACTACCTCAGCAGATAGTCGACTTATCAGAACAGATAGTCGAGCTATCAGATAGTCGATCTATCAGGACAGATAGTCGAACTACCAAACAAAACAGATAGTCGACCTATCAAACAGATAGTCGACCTATCACAGAAAACAGATAGTCGACCTATCAACAGATAGTCGACCTATCAAAGCAAAACAGATAGTCGACCTATCAACAGATAGTCGAACTATCAGATAGTTGAACTATCCAAGCAGATAGTCGAACTATCAAAGAAGAGCAGATAGTCGACCTATCAACAGATAGTCGAGCTATCACAGAAAGCAGATAGTCGACCTATCAACAGATAGTCAAACTATCAGATAGTTGAACTATCCAAACAGATAGTCGAACTATCAAAGAAAAGCAGATAGTCGACCTATCAACAGATAGTCGAACTATCAAGGGAAAACAGATAGTCGACCTATCAACAGATAGTCGAACTATCAAACAAAGCAGATAGTCGACCTATCAACAGATAGTCGAACTATCAACGCAGACAGAACGTCGACCAACTGATAGACGATCGTCGATCAGCCGATAGACGATAGTCGAGCGGCGTTCGACCATAGTCGAACGAAAAACTACTTAACCAAATATTCATCTGGAAAAGCAATTCTACATAACTAGAGAATCTAACCTATCAACTAACCTTTGACCATAGATAAATCTTGGGTCAAGAGACAGAAAGAGAGGACTGAACTCAAATCAAAACCTAGGGTTCCAACAAAGTTGGAGATATATTTATAAGGTATGAAAAGAAATTCTAAATTTAGCTACCACATAACTTAATTAAAAGAAAGATCAAAATAAACATTCGAGGATAAAGAATTAAATCCTAAATTATGAAAATGTTATAAAATAGAGGAAGAGTTTCAAAAAGAATTCTAGATGAAACAAATAGAATGCGAAAATTATTTTTCTTAGTTTAACAAGGATAGATTGAAATTATATAAAAAACTTTAGCTTGAAAGAAGTTAAAGGAAATAATGCAATTTAAAATTATGCTCTCAAAAAAATTTAAATTTATTCCAGAATCATTGAAATAGGCTAAGTGGTTTGGTGGTTTATGAAGAGGGCTTGGATTTAGAGGCGTGATAATTTTTTCTCGAACCTCTACATATATTTTTTGAAATTTAAGGAAAATGAAATCTTATTTTCCTAACATAATAATAATTTGAATGAACTTCATAATAATAAATTACCCAATGTATATGTATAGGAGTAATGAATTTTATCCTCTTACTCCGTAACATATAATCTTTTTTTAAATATTGGGTGCCTATGTTTACGGAATGAAATCTTATTCCCATTAACATAGGACCTTTTAAAGAATAAAATAGGAGATAAATCATGCCAAGTAAGGCATGAAAAAAATGGAGATAGGTTTCAGAAAGAAAACTAAATTTTAAAAATAATTGAGAGACACCTTTTTTAAAATGAACGTTCCTATGTTTTTAAAGGCATGAAGTAGAAATAATTGAAATTAAAAATTGTTTTTTTTCTAACAAAAAAGACGAGCTTCTATTTAAAAAATTAGAATTGGTGGTGAAAAATAGGTTCCCTATTATAAGGAAAAGACATAAAAAATTCTTTAAAACTTAACCCCAGACACTTAAATATATCAACCTATAATTAATAAACGAATAGTAAATGAAGGATAAATAAAATTCTCTTATAAATTAACTCTAAACTAGTTTTTTGGAAAGCAAAAAGGGTTAATACATGGTATATTCGATTTTATTTGTTTCATAATAAACGATTTTTTTTTGGATTTTAGGGTTTTATCTTTTTTTGTGTTTTGATTATTTTTTTTTTATATTTTTAGTGTTAATCTGTTTTTTGATTTTTTAATTATCAAAATTTTTTTGATTTTGTTATTTTTTTAAGTTATTTACAAGAAAGGGGGAGGAAAGTGGTGTTATTTATAAAAAAAGAGGGAAAAAGAAAAGGAAAAAGAATAATTACAAAAAATAATTACAAAGTAAAAATTTTGGGGATTTTTGTTTTATAATTTTTTTGAGTTTTTGATTATAAAAACATTAATTTTTTTTAAAAAATTTTTAATTTTTGCAATTTTTTGGTATTTTTGATTGGGTGCAAAAAATAAAAGGGCAATATAAGAATACACCCCGATACTTAATTCCAACATTGTCCCCAATGTTGCAATATAAGTACGAGGAATGATATATATAAAAGTGTAGGTATTTACAAATAAAAAAAAAGACAGGGGGGAGGAAACTTCCCTGGAACGCGTTCGGGGAGGCCCGTTAAGAAACCCTGCATTATTAATAATAATAAAAAAGAAATATAAAAAAATGATAAAGATAAACTTGGCTACAAGTTTGTGGGTGGTAGGGGGTGGCAAGTGCGTGTGTGACTCGATTAGCTAATGTCTTAGCTATATGAGTGTAATAGGAATGCGCTCCCCTATCACTCACAATAGCATGAAGCACGCCGAAAAGAAATGAAAAAAAAGTGAAAACAAAACAAGTTAAAATAAATAAGTTAAACAAAACATATATACATTTCTAATAACAAATTATTTTTTTGCGTTTTTAAGTAGTTTTTTTTATTTTTTAGTTGTTTTTTAGGTAGATTTTTAGTTTTTTTTTGTTAAGTTTTTGGTTTTTTAGGTTTTTAGGTAGTAGCGTTTTTTTTAGTTTTTGTAGAATTTTAGTTTTTTTTGTTTTTAGATTTTTGTAGTTTTTAGGTTTTTTAGTTTTTTAGTTTAGTTTTTTTTAAGATGATAAAATTTTTTGTTTCTTTTTTCTAGATAATTTTTTTTGTTTTTGTTTTTACTTTGTTTTTTAGTTTTTAGATTTTTTAAGGTTTTTTTTTAGTTTTTAGATTTTTTGGTTTTACTGTTTTTCTAATTTTTATTTTTATAGTTTTTTTTAAACAACGCTATTTCATTTTTTTGTTTTTATAGATAAATATATATGAAATAATAAGTATAAAATAAACTCTCTTTTTTTAAGTAATTTTATTATTATTATAAATATATTTTTTTGTTGGCCATTTTTTTTAAATAAATATAAATAAAAGGTAAAAGTTATAGTTTTCAGGAATTCAAAATAGCAACTCGAAATTTTCTCCACAACGGTGCCAAAAACTTGATGCGCGCCGCGAGCAATGGTATTTATTTAGTTTTAGATATAGTAAAGAGAAGATAATTTAGATAAAAGATATAAGAGCTCGCAGGCGATATTTTGTTTTGAACGGAAGGAGGCAAGTGCACCTATCGCGTGTAGTACAGGATATTTCGATGGGGAATATCGGGGTCATATTGTTCTCGAGGTAGGTTTGACTATTTGTACTGTTTCCCTGAATGGACTATTATTTTACGGATAATATTTTATCCTGTGTTTTAATTATGGCGGAAATATATATAATACAGAAAATTAAAGCAAAAAATGTCGATGAAGAAATAACGCTTGGCACCGAAGAAATTTGAACCAAAATGACTTTTAATAACTAGAGATCCTAAATTTCAAATTAATTAAAGGGCAGACTTGGTTGTGGAGGCTCTAAAAGAATGAGCACACCTATCTCTAGGAATATCGCTCACCTGAACATTAAGACTATTCGACCGAACACTAGTCTAACGAAGGATTCCTTTTAATGCCGCATTACCCTAAGAACCCTGCTATTGGGGGGAACCCAATCTGGTAGAGTTACGTTTCTCCTCTCTCGAGGTTATGTATGTAACTCTATGTATCCAAGGATGATCGGTCCATACGCACGACCTCTCGACAAGCTAGCGTATGGATAATAGAAATAGAGCCCACACATTGATATACGGTCCTACGCGTCTGTTGATGCAAGAAATGCGCCTTCTAGTTAACTGGTGTTCGGTCACACAAGCTAGGGGATGAAGAGGGTTGCAGGGTGAAGGGAAAAAGGCTAATGATTAGTGGAGAAGGTTGATGATCAATAGAGAAGCTTGCTTGATTAGCGGAGAAGCTTGCTTGATTAGCGGAGAAGCTTGCTTGATCAGCAGAGAAGCTTGCTGATCAACATAGAAGATTGCTTGATCAGCGAAGAAGCTTGCTTGATCAGCAGAGAAGCTTGCTTGATTAGCGGAGAAGCTTGCTTGATCAGGGGAGAAGATTGCTTGATCAGCGGAGAAGCTTGCTGATCAACGAAGAAGCTTGCTTGATCAACGATGAAGCTTGCTTGATCAGCGGAGAAGCTTGCTTGATCAGGAGACAAGCTTTCTTGATCCACAGAGAAGCTTGCTTGAACAGCATATAAGCTTGCTTGATCAGTGAAGAAGCATGCTTGATCAGGAACTGTAAAGCATATGGTTACTTTGATGGTCGAGCTCTTATTGTTGGGACCAAGAGAAGAGAAGAACAGAGAGGGTCGTTAATAGCGCACTGCAGCATGAATGCCACTCTTACGATAGGCTTTTCCTTTAATCAAGAAACAAGATTATGTCTTGCTATTACACCATTATATGTAAAAGCAGTAAAGGTTACAAGAGGAAGCTGGCGGTTGAGGAAAGAGGGTATCGGAGACTAAGTAAAAGTGGTTGCTAGCTGCTGTGGAGGACTGGGAATCTGAGTCCTCAGCTATTGCTGGTAGCGGCGGAGGACTGGAAAATGGAGTCTGCAGGTCTTGATGATCATCTGTCGAGGACTGGAAAATTCAGTCAGCAGGTCTTGATGATCAACTGTGGAGGACTGGAAAACTGAGTCTGCAGGTCTTACTGGCGGCTGCAGTTTTCCTTTCGTGCTCCCCAAAATGAGAGGCCTTGGGGGTTATTTATAGGACCAGGGAAGATCTTCTAGAAGCGGGGCCTAGTGACGTCATCATTGAGGCGTGTGCGGACTCGGCGAGCAAGCTGCCTGGCTGGGCAGACTAGGAGAAGGCAGGCCGCACCTGTAGGCAGTTGAGGCAGGCAGGCTGCCCCTGGTGGGCGACCTAGACTCGAGGCCTCCCTTGGTGGGCGGCCTGGCAACTGGAGGCTGCCCTTAGTGGTCAGCCTGGACTACAGGTCGCCTCTAAAGGGCGGCCTGGCCACTGGAGGCCTCCCCTAGTAGGCGTCCTGGACTGGAGGCCGCCCCTGGTTGGCAACTTAGTAACTAGAAGTCGCCCCTAGTAGCCGGCCTTGACTGGAAGCCCCCTCTAGTGGGAAGCCTTGCCACTGGAGGCCTCCCTTAGTGAGAGGCCTAGCATAGGAGGCCACCCCTAGTGGGCGTCCTTTCTTAGGAGGCTGCCCCTGGTGGGCAGCCTGGCCACTAGAGTACGCCCCTAGTGGGCGGCCTTACATAGGAGGCCGCCCCTGGTGGGCGGCCTGGCTACTTGAGGCATCCCATGGTGCGCAGCCTGGACTTGAGGCCGCCCCTGGTGGGTGGCCTAGCCACTAGAGGCTGCCCCTGTCTGGAGGTCTGGCACAGGAGGCTGCCCCTAGTTGGCGGCGTGGCTATTAGAGGACGCCTTTGTTGGGCGGCCTGGACTGGAGACCGTCCCTGGTGGGCGGCCTGACCACTTGATGCCGCCCCTAGTGGGCGTCTTGACACAGGAGGCCGCCCCTGGTGGGCGGCCAGGCTCAAGAGGTCACCCCTGGTGGGCTGCCTTGCCACTAGAGGCTATTGGCCCTCTCCCCCTATAGGGGAGATGTAATCCGTCTCCGATGGCGAGCCGGAGAGTAAGTTTGCCGAGCCCGTGATAGTTGAGTTGGTCATGTTGACGCTTGTGAGGCGACCTGGCGGACTTAAAGCATAGATCGCCCCCCGATGTTGTAGATTGCCTCCTGAAAGGAAGAATGCTGCCCGGGTAGCAAGCCTAACCGCACGGTTTGCGAGGGTGAGCTATGTAACCAGCCAACTATCATGCAGGGCACACGATTGCTATGCGACAGGGGAGGATAGGAGTTTCTATGCGCCTGGCAAAAAAAAGGATGGTTGAGCCAGATCGTGACCCTCGGGGGGAGGGGGGAACCCATGTGTCGGCCGTAACTTTGCGAGCTAGATACCTAGGGAGGGATCTTCGATTTTGGGGATATCATAATCCCCGCACTTTTTTAAGTTTCGAAAGGAACTTTAAAAAATTAGGAGACCCACGAAAATCGTGATCCTCCTCTCGGAAATCAGGAAAGAAAAACTAGATACTGGGAGAGATAGAACCTGATGTATTTCCTCAGAAAAAATCTGTCAATGTCTATCTTTCCCCTGCGAAGAAAAAGTCAATGCAGGAAAAAGGAGGTACATCTTGTGTATACCGTAGTTGCTTTGGTAAATGAGGAATACGGGTAAATGTCTTCCATTGAGCTCTACAAAAATACAGATGAGAGAAATTACAGAAGGATAATAACTTGCAAGTACCTGAAAAGGACTTACAAATATCTATTAATCTCTGCAAGGGACTAGTTAGATGAAAATATGATAGAGAAACAAGCTCCAAGTTCCTGATGGGAACTTGCTAATATCTGCTAATCTCTGCAAAAGAAGAGTGAGTAAGGAGATATGAAAGAGAATTAAGCCGCAAGTACCTGAAGAGTACTTGCTAATATTTGCTAGTCTCTGCCAAAGAAGAGTTAGATGCAAATATGATAGAGAAATAAGGTGCAAGTACTTGAGGGAAACTTGCTACTATCTGCTAATCTCTGCAAAAGAAGAGTGAGCAAGTAGATATGATAAGAAGATTAAGCCGCGAGTACCTGAAGATTACTTGCCAAAATCCGCTAGTCTTTGCAAAAGAAGAGTTAGATGCAGATATGATAAGATAAATATGCTGCAAGTACCTGAGGGGAACTTGCTAATATCTGCAAATCTCTGTAAAAGAAGAGTGAGCAAGCAGATAAGATAAGAAAATTAAGCCCCGAGTACCTGAAGAGTACTTGCTAATATCCGCAAGTCTCTGCAAAAGAAGAGTTAGACGCAGATATGATAAGATAAATAAGCTGCAAGTACCTGAGAGGAACTTGTTAATATTTGTTAATCTCTACAAAAGAAGAGTGAGCAAGAAGATATGATAAGAAGATTAAGCCGCGAGTACCTAAAGAGAACTTGATAATATCTACTAATCTCTACAAAAGAAGAGTGAGCATACATATATGATAAGATATAGTTGGATAGCCGAGGAGAAACCCGACAAACTCTGCTTTTAACTGAATAGGGATCAAAACGTGATAATGATCGTCTCGCGTGATCAGGGTATGACTGTTGGAGTTTCCAGTGTGATCTAAAAGTGGTCAAACATGTAATCTCACTGCCAACGCGATATGAGCCTGCAGGGTCGCACATAAGAGCATGTGGAGAAGTTGGAAGATTGACTGTGTTGGTAAAGGTTACCAATCACCATAGAGAATGGGGTCCATCAAATGTTGCCAAGGAAGAATCGTCGAGATTCGTTGAGAATCGTCGAGAATCGTCGAGAATCGTCCAGTCTCGATCGTCGAGAATCGTCAAGTATCGATCGTCGATACTCGACGATCGTCGAAATTCGTCGAGATTTGAAATGTTCGATTCTCGACGAATGCTGATTCCCGTCAAATTTGACGATACTCGACGATCGTCAAGATTCATCGAGAATCGAAATGTTTGATTCTCGACGAATGCTGATTCCCGGTTAATTTGACGATACTCGACGATCTTCGAGATTCGTCGATAATCAAAATGTTCGATTCTCGACGAATGTTGATTCCCCTCGAATTTGACGATACTCGGCGAATGTTGATTCCCGTCGAATTTTTCCCAGGGACCCTATTTTGTTGAGGTCTGCGGATAGCGATTTTACCTAGGTTTATTTATGGTTTGGGTATAAATAGACACTTAGGTTTTGAGCGGAACACACGATGAATTTCCCTGACCCGACGGAAGAGTTCCGCCGATTCCGCCGGCGGAAGTGTTCTACCGACGGAAGAGTTCTGCTTTCGCCGATCATTCGCTCTGCCGACCTCCTCCTCTCTGGCGACAGTCGCCGGTGTTACTATTCCTAGCACGGACCTAGCAGTCCGTGGAAGTGCAAAGTGCGGTTGATCTCCTTCCCGACCCTTCGTGCGACGAAGCTCGGTGTTCTCCTGCTCGTATGGATTTCTGCAGAGACGTAGACGTTATTCTACGTATAACTCGCCACCGACAAGGACTCAAAGCTTGGAGCATCTCTGTTGAGTTTTGACTCAACACCGGAGAGGTAACTATTACCTAGTTGTTTGTTAACTTCTTGATTCAACATTCATGGCCCGATCCGAATCTATTTGGAATGTTCTTGATTTTATTACTTCGTTGTGTGCACAAGTGTTGTGCCATCCTCATAGATATACCCAACAATGATATCATTAATATGAAATCCAGATCATTAATATGAAACCATCTCAATTAGACCTTAATAGCATAGTGTGTTTATAAACAAAAATAGGATCCTTGATTGAATAAGAGATACCAAGAGTAAACATAATAAATCGTCAGCGGATGGAGCTTCATGAAAGCCAAATATTCAAGGTGAGCATTCGAAAGAAAATGCTGCAAGTCCTTTTGATAGGTTGGAATTATCCTGTTAACCTGTAAGAAGGTAAAAAACAAAGAAAGGAGGGCTATACCCCGAAGATGACTTAAAAAATACTAGATGTTGCCACAAGGGATCACCCTTGGGCCTTATGCATCGCTTGCTTATGAAAAATAATCTAGGGCATAGTCCTACCTAGAGCGGTCTAGCCGCTCATCCTTTAGAAGGGCACAAAAGAGACAAGCATAAAAAATCCTAAGAAGGATTGACAGATACACTGCTCTCATGCCTCAGATTACAAGTATCGCAGATCAATTAGACTAGTTGTGGCAAGTGGCCTATTGCTTGTTTGTGGAATGACCAGCGGAGTTATGGGCTCCGCCAAGGCATGGATTGCGAGTACCATAGAGTGTTCAGCCATCACAGTTGTGAGAAGATCAAAGAGACATGGCTACACTTAATCGTCATTGCTTGTCAAGCAAAGATCATCGTAACTGTAACGTATCCCTAGGCGAAGCACAGCAGAGCTAACACATGGGACCTCCCTGGAATCGCACTCTGTGTCAAATGCCGGCCGGGATCCGAAGTCCTATCATCCTCTGCATGAGAGTTGAACGGCCCCCACTATACATATGCAAAAACTCCTCGCTATATGTGGTCGTTGTGGTCTTACACCGCAGTTCAATCTCGAGGGGGCCCTGAGCAAGACTCGGCGATATCTCGATGGTTAAGTGATCTCCTTATCAAAGAGAAAAAGGAGATGAGGAGGCACTCCATAAATGGAAATGTGTCAGTATGGGATCTCTAACATAAACTTTATTGAAATGAAAAATGAAAAAACACTTAGAAGTGTTGCAATGAAAATGCTTGAAAAGTAAGATACAGTAAGAGTAACCAGTATTGGCTATGAGGAGCATTTATGAGCTGTAATGTCCTCTTTGCTTTAGAACAGTCTTCCAAGGGTGCCCTCGTAATTGGCATCAAAGCACTCTCTCTCATTGAAGTTGGGGTGATTGTTGATCTAATTCACTCCCTTTGAGCAGCAAGGCATGTCTGCTACTTCTTTGCCTTTTGAAGTTGACGGATCAGAGTGATCATCCTTTGGGAGTAGATCATACATCTTACCCTGCCTTAGCATCTTTTGTAAAAGTTGACGAAGCGCTCGGCATTTTTCAGTTAAATTCTCGCTTTCTTTGTGAAATTCAAAGAACGGATCTGAGTCTCTTGATCTTTGATCTGCTGGCTGATAGGGCCATTTAGAATTTTCCCTACTCTACATGACTTGGCTTACTTCTAGCATGGACTCATCAAGTTCAGAGTCTGGTAAGTCATCATCTTGCGGCTGATGAACCGAAGCTGTTTGTGGAGGCGGGGCTAGTGGTAGAAATCGTTCTTGGGCACGATCCTGGCCCGGTAAGAGGTGTCGATGATGTTGTTGGAATCTTTTTGTTTTACTTGAGTTGGATGAAAAACCTTTTCGAGGAGACCTTGGAGGCTGCTTGTAAGGAGGATTTTTCTCAGCTACAATACTGGAGATGAAGCTGGGGTTGCTTTTCTCACCGCGGATGTATGAGTTGGCTAAATAAATCAACTCTTGATTTGTCCTTGGAGCTTGGACATTTGCTTCAAACTTGAGTGGTCCTTCATGCAAAACATGAATGAGAGCCACTCAATACATCTCCTGCTCGACGATCTTGATGTCAAGGATTTCTCTATTAAAAAGATCAACAAAATGAGACTAAGTCTCATCTTCACCCTGTTTGATCTCAAATAGGGCCTCTGGACCGCCCTATCTCTTTGTAGAGGTAGAAAACCTTAGCAGAAACTCTCTTCGCAACTCAGTAAAGGAAGAGATGGACTGAGCAAAATGTCCATACCACCAATCCCTCACTTGAACGTCAAAGGTCGTTACAAGGAGCTTGCACTTAGTAGCATCTGAAAGAGTATTGAGTGCTACGGCTGATTCAAAGGCTTGAAGATGTTTGACTGGATCAGTCTCTCTAGTGTAAATGGGAAACCGAGGTTCTCTAAAGTTAACTGGAGTTGGCTCATGCCGAACATTCTCTGTAATCGGTGACAGCTCTTCTTGTTTTACTACATAAGTGATAACTCTAATTATTTCTATCTTTTTTTTATATTAATAGTTAGATATTTTATATTAATTTTATAATATTAAGTTTATTTTAACTTGTTTCCATAATTTATATCTATTTGTTCTAATAAAATCATTTTCAATTTTGCAGGGCTGATCTACAGGTTATTTGGAGCAAAAAGAAGAATTTTCCTGTTTTCTTCCTAGACACGCCCTGTGACACGCCCAACCTGGGCATGACACAGGGGCGAGACACGTGATACTCGAGACTGCTGCTGAATCTAGTCGACCCGTGGCCAACGTTCGTCGACCGACTAGGTCACGCCCGTGTCAAAATATGACACGCCCGTGTACCATTTACACGGGGCGTGACAGCAAGAAAGAGACCGTTGACCGATGCCACGTCGGATTAAAATTACACGCCTGGGTCACGGGCGTGATCTAGGGCGTGTCCCGGGCGTTTCCAGCCAATTATTCCTCTGTTCCAGCCGTTGCCGCCAGAGACCGTTCCTGCTCGACACGCCCCTAGTCACGGGCGTGACTAGGGGGCGTGACACCTTCTTGAAGACCACTTTTACTCCCGTCGTTTTCAGCTTCCCGCCATTTTCCAGAAACAGCCGTGACACGCCCTAGGTCACGGGCGTGACCTAGGGGCGTGACCCGTCAGTTAACCAATTTTGGCGGTTTCTCCTCCAACGTTCCCGGGCTTTCAAGACGACGGTACCGAGCCTGACACGCCCTAGGTCACGGGCGTGACCTAGGGCGTGACCAAACAGAAATTTTTTCTATAAATTCCAGACAGCTTCAGATACTCAGGAGTCGAATTTTGGGAGTTGGAGTCTTGTAATTTTCTGTTTCTTTTGCTATATTTTCTCATTTCTAAGTTAGATTTACCTTTGTTGTAACTTTAATTTTAGTTATTTCCATTTCAATCATGTCTTTTCCTACTTTGTTTTGTATTTCCCCAATCATGATGAGTAGCTAATCTTCTTTTAGCACTTGATCATGATGAACCTTAGAATAAAATAGATCTTTCTCCTTCTTATTAAATGTCTTGTTCTTAATTGTTCTCGCTACGATTTATCTTTGATTTTTATTTCATCGAATTCATATTATGCGGATATGATCTTCGATCTAAGATCCGTATCCTAAATGACCGAGAGGTTGCGGATACGAGGAGATCACTCAAAGATAAAAGGAGATGAATGCACTCCTCGAGAGAGGACGACGTAAATCTTCCGGATTGAAGTCAAATCCAATAGTGGGGTTCACCGCATAAAGCAAGCTTAGGGGTTTCGACTGGCCGAGAGGTCTTAATCGATCAACCTAAGTTTAGTTAGAATCATGAGCTCGAGAGAGATGCTTCTATACTTTAGGAACCTCCACGGTCGAGTGATTATAATTAAGAACTCGCATTTCATTATTTTTCAAGAAAATTTATTTTAGTCTAAGGGGATTCTAGATCAAGTGCTAGCTTTCTCATATTTGAATTTCTCTTTAGCGTCAACTTTAGTTTTATTAATTAGCATAATCAAACCAAGTTTTCTGTCGATAAGATAATAGCTTTCCTTGTGAGTACAATTGCTCAACAGGCCCCGATTCGCAATACGACACTTCCTATACTGCATTTCGATAGGTACGCTTGCCTATTCGGGATTCTAGTTTGGTTGTAATTTAACTTCTAGAAAATCAACATCAAGTTTTTGGCGCCGTTGCCGGGGAGATTTCTTTGTTGATATTTTGAAAACAAGGATCTATTAGTTTTATCATTTTTTTTTATTTAAAAAAAAAACGAACTTTTTCTTTCAAGAGTTTTATCTTTAAATTTTTATATTTAAAATTTCTTGCAAAAGGGCCGTGCCGGGTTTTCATCCCGCAATACCGCCTACTATCTTGCGAACCCGTCACTGGGTAGCCCTTGGGAAGTCCGGGAAATTTTATTTTATAAATTTTTAAATTTTAAAACTTTTATCTTTTTGTTTTGATTTTGTGTATGACCCGAGGGAATCCGTCAAATCTATTTGATTTGGATCCGGAGATCGAGCAAAGCTTACGACGACGCCTAAGACTCCGTGACCTCCATTCTCCAGATTTGGTTGAGGAATCTGTAGGTAACACTTTTTCTTCTTCATCATCTACATCGTGTTCTTCTTCTTCATCATCTTCTCCTTCTTTTCAATTTTCCTTTTATTTGGGTAATCAAAATCCAAATATGGCCGAAGAACGGACTATGTCCTATTATGCCCGGCCAAATTTGGATGAGCAGCAATCAAGTATTGTTCGACCCGCTATTGCAAACAATAATTTTGAATTAAATCCAAGCATCATTCAAATGGTACAGCAATCTGTACAATTTGATGGGCTTCAAGATGTGGACCCAAATGCGCATATTTCTAACTTTTTAGAAATATGTGATACTTTTAAAATCAACAGAGTTTCGGATGATGCCATCCGGCTAAGGCTTTTTCCTTTTACATTGCGCACCAAAGCTAAGCAGTGGTTGGGTACTCTACCAAGAGGCTCAATCACTACATGGGCCGAGATGACGGAAAAATTTCTCACGAAATATTTTTCTCCCGCTAAGACGGCCAAATTACGCAATGATATTACTTATTTCTCCCAAGTTGATACGGAAACGTTATATGACACTTGGGAGCGATTTAAGGAATTACTTCGCCAATGTCCGCATCATGCAATCCCCGATTGGTTGCAAGTGCAGACCTTTGATAATGGCCTCAACACTCAAACGAGGCAACATATCGATGCAGCCGCCGGTGGAACGTTAAATAACAAAACACCGGCGGCCGCCCAAGAGCTTATAGAAGGTATGTCCATGAATACGTATCAATGGAGTACACCTCGGTCTCGTCCACCTAAACCGGCCGGGATGTACGAAATAGATACGATTTCTAATTTATCTCTCCAGATGGAGAAGATGCAAAAACAGATGAACGAGATGACTGCTTCCTCGTCTACGCCTTCCTGTGAGCCCCAATTTTGGGAGCCTTCTACTATTGCCGAGCATGTGGATTACATGGGGAATCAGAATCGGCCACCTTATAATCCGGGTCATAATTTTGGTAATACCTATCACCCAGGTATAAGGAGTCACCCCAACTTCTCTTGAAGTAATCCAGGGAACGCGGCTCGCCCACCAAACACAATCTCACCAGGATATTTTCCACCACAAGCTCCAAAAGCTCCCAATATCAAGGAGTTATTCGCCAAATATACAAGTACAAATGATGCCTGTTGGAACACCCTATTACTAATTTGGGTAAGGATCACTATGCTTGTCTTAGGAATCCCAGTTGACCTAGTTGTATAGTTGAAAAGGTCAACATTAGAATGAGTCTAGGGCTTAGAACTTAGGTTTGAGGCTGCCCCCAGGATCATTCCAAGATCAAGGTTGAAGAGCTTAGTCCAAGGCAATTTTCGTCGAGCTCAGGTCGACGAATCGTCGAACTCCGTTCGACGCTCTCTGAGCTCATCTTCAATAAATCGTCGAACTCCAGTCGACGATCTTCGAGCTCAGATCGACTATCTGCTTTTGTCTAGCTTCTGCTGAGTCGTCGAACTCCCCTCGACTATCTTCTAGCTCAGTTCGACGATCCCTCCCTAAAGTTATTTCTCAGGCTCTGAGCTCAGTTCGACGATCGTAGAGCTCAGATCGACGTTTTCTGTCTGCTTGTCCATTTAATTTCTGAGCTCAGTTCGACGATCGTAGAGCTCAGATCGACGTTTTCTGTCTGCTTGTCCATTTAATCTCTGAGCTCAGTTCGACGATCGTAGAGCTCAGATCGACGTTTTCTTTGGAGAGATCGACGCTTTCAGGAATTCAAATGCTGCTGTTCTTTGGAATGTTTTTGAATATTATCAGCATTTATGTCAGAAGATCTCCCAGCCGTTTGTCTTTATTTCTGGAGCAAGTTTCAAGGAATTATTTAGAGAATGTTTGCTGGACTTTCCTCTAGAAGACAAAACTATTTTTGGAAGACATTTATGACTCCCAACGGCTAATTTTGGACAAGGAAACGTCAGAAAACTTTTATTCTTTTCTTCTGTGTTATTAAGAATACAGAATATACAAGAAGAAGATATACAGAAGTGAACACACAGAATAGAGAATACACAAGAAGAAGATACAGAGATTGAAAAGTCTTCACAAGAAAACATCTTCTTGCTGACTGAAAAGTGTTCACAATCTCATCACTCCAGACACCTTACCTTCAGCCTTCTTGCTGAAACCATCTTGTGCTGGAGATCAAAGTTCTGAAGACCTATCACCCTAGAGCAAAGCTTCTTTTCCTGAACCTTTCTACATCTCAGGGGGAGCTTTGACATCATCAATCCACTTGTGCTTCTCTTATTTGATTGAGAACAGAGAAGACACCCTTCATTCTTATTTTTCTTTTCCTGCTGTAAAAGGGTTCTTGAACTCCCTTCAAAAGTTCTGTCTGGTTCTGAGAGCCTTGTCAAAACTCAGTGGTGGCAAGACACCTTATCAAAAAATCTAGCTTTGGTTTTTGGGCACCTTATCAAAAGCTCATTGGTGTCAGGACACCTGATCAACTCATCCTGAGTGGATTCCTACCAAGGGTGGTAGAAGAGTGGATGTACCCAGGTTTTTGGGGAACCACTATAATTCCTTGTGTCTTCTGGTTTGTTTGTGTGATTTGTTTGCTGTGTGCTGTGCTTTTTACTTCTTAGTTTTTAACTTCTTACTAGCACTCTACACTATATCATAAATTGAATTTTATATGTGCTGTTTATTTCAACTGTGAAAAATTATTTTAAAATACTCTATTCACCCCCCCCCCTCTAGAGTTGAGATAGATCTTAGCCTCACTTTCAATTGGTATCAGAGGGAGGTTGGTTGCTCATACAGGCTAACACCTGAACCAAAAGATCCTTGATAAGATCAATCTCTTAAGGGGATTATTCTCTCTACATCTTCCTTTTTATTTAAAGACATGGCATAGAACAAAGATTATGCAAGCACCAGACCACCAGTGTGCAACCTTTCTAAGTTTGCACTCTGGAAGGCAAGGATTAGATTATACATGAATTCTATTGATGAAGACATTTTCAATTCTGTCTTGACAGTTTGTCCAACTCCACCAGCAAGCTCAAGTACAAATGCTGTCCCACCTCCTTCTGGAACAGATGCAGATATAAAGAAGTGGAAGACTGCAGATGCTAAGGCTATGAACATCTTAGCCCAAACAATGTCTGATGAAATCTTTCAGAAGGTAGCTGAATGCCACTCAGCCAAAGAAATCTGGGACAAACTCTCTGAAATTGTCTCAGGATCTGCTGATGAAAGGAAAGATAGAAGATCTCATCTGATAAGCCAATATGAGAACTTCAAAAAGGGAGAAGCTGAATCAGTGGCTGACATGTACAATAGACTAAGTCTAATTGTCAATGAGCTAAAAACCCTAGACAAAGAAATCTCACTGACTGAGCTGAATGACAAAATCCTGATGTGCTTCCCCAGCACTTGGGATTCAAGAATCTGGCCAATTAAGGATGCCAGAAGTTTAAATGAGATTACTACTGAAGCTCTCCTGGGCAAGCTCAAATCCTATGAGCTGCTCATTAAAAATAGAGAAGAAGAACAAAAGGCTATCTCTCCAGCTACAAGGAAAGAAAAGACCATAGCCTTCAAAGCTGTAGAAGAGGAGCCTGAAGATAAAGCTACAGGAAATGATGAGCTCATAAGTCTACTGGCCAAAAGATTCTACAAGATGGCCAGAAAAGACTTCAGAAAGAAACCATACAAGGGTCATGATAAACCAAGGTATGATAAATCAAATAACAATAAAGAAATCATATGCTTTGGTTGCAGGAAACCAGGCCACATTGTGCCTGACTGCCCAGAAAACAAGAATAAGGACAAAAGGGAAAGAAGAGAAAGAAGAAAAGAAAAATATTACAAGAAGAATAGCTCAGACAAAGCCTCCTCCAGCAAGAACAAACATACAAGGAAGGGCTTTATTGCTAAGACATGGAGTGAGACTGAAGAGGAATCTGAAGCCTCATCCAGCTCCAGTGATGATGAGGATGATGCAGATGAAAAAGAATTTTGCATGATGGCTATCAATGCATCACAGCAAAACTCTGATGAAGAATCAGATTCAGATTCAGAAAGTCAACCAGATGAGGATCAGGTAATCAACTCTTTTGATTTTAATTCTGAAGACTTCAAAGATGAATTTAAGACACTGTGTCTAGATCTATTAAAATCTGAGAAGGAGATAATCTCTCTCAGGAATCAATTATCTGAGCATAGTGTCCTAAACTCAAAGAACCTCAAACTCTCTGAGGAGTTAGAATGCTGTAGGGAGGAGATAGCTTCACTGAAAAATGAACTATCAAAGGCCAAAAAGTTTGAAGAATCCCTAAATGGGAGAAGTATCAGACTGATGGACATCACAAGCACAGTGAACTCTAGATTTAATAGCACACTGGGCTTGGGTGCTTCATCTAGCCAACCTATAATTTTGACAACTCCAATCAAGTTTGTCTCTGACAAAGGAAAGGGAGTAATAGAGGTACCCAGGAAGAATGCAGATCTGTCAGAGAAGAACTCAGTTCAACAGATGGCGTCGAGCAGAGCTCGACGATCGTCGAACAGAGCTCGACGATCTAACTACAGATCGTCGACCTCAGCTCGACGATATCCAAACTCTGAACCTCAGCATAATCGATCTTCGAACGGAGATCGACGATCTGATCCAAGATCGTCGACCTCAGTTCGACGATCGTCGAACAGAGTTCAGGCTTGTGAACACACCTTCAATGACACATTCAGATTCAATCCTAGAAGCTCCACATCCCAAGGCTTTAATCCCTATACTGAATGGATAGTACCTCCTAGGAGATACCATCCTGAAGGTTATAAGGATCAACCTGGGATGTCCTTTATTTCAGAATTCAAGGGATATCAACCTAGGCCCAAGGTTAACTGGGTCAAAAACAAATAAGTTGTTTTTGTGTAGGTGAAGACCTATCCAGCATCAAACCATCAATGGTATCTGGATAGTGGGTGCTCAAAGCACATGACAGGGGACAAGGACAACTTCACTTCCTTCAAAGCCAAGCTTGGACCCAAAGTAATTTTTGGAGACTCAAGCTTTGGAACTACAAAAGGATATGGTGCAGTCAAAATTGGCCCAGTCACATTCAAGAAGGTGGCATATGTTGAAGGACTCAAGCACAACTTGATAAGTATCAGTCAACTGTGTGATGAAGGATATCAAGTGACCTTCAACAAAGCCATATGCAAAGTCAAGTCAGTGGACAACACAACTGTGTTGACAGGTAACAGAAGAGGTAACATTTACTTAGTGGATTTTCATTCACCAGTGGTAGATATTTGCCTGTTTAATTCCATTTCAAAATCTAATGTTTTATGGCATAAGAGACTAGGGCATATTAACTTTAGAACCATTGCTAAGCTATCTAAAGACAACCTTGTTAAAGGACTACCTTCTGGTCCCTACAAGAAGGAAGGACTTTGCAAGGCTTGTCAATTAGGCAAGCAAACTAAAAGTAGTTTTAGATCAATTAATAAGAGTGATTCACCTAGGATTTTGTACCTGTTGCACATGGATCTTTTTGGACCCATATCTGTGCAAAGCCTAGGAGGGAAGTCCTATACTTTAGTGGTTGTAGATGACTTCTCAAGATTCACTTGGGTATTCTTTCTGAGGAAGAAGTCTGATATCTTCAAGTGTTTGACAGATTTTCTCAAATGCATTCAGATTGAGTTCAACACTCACATTGCCCTGATCAGAAGTGATCATGGGACAGAGTTTGATTCTCTTCTCATGCAAGAGTTCTGCCAGAGTGAAGGGATCAGGCACACTTTCTCAGCTCCTAGAACTCCTCAACAAAATGGGGTAGCTGAAAGGAAAAATAGAACACTCATTGAATCTGCAACTACATTATTGGCAGATGCTCACTTACCTCTGTCCTTTTGGGCTGAGGCAGTGAACACCTCCAACTATGTGTTGAACAGAAGCCTGATACACAAGCTGAAGGGTAAGACTCCTTATGAATTGCTCAAAGGGAAGAAACCTAAAATAGGCTATTTCAAAGTTTTTGGTTGTACTTGTTTTATTCATAATAATGACAAGAAATATCTAGCAAAATTCCAAGCTAAAGCTGATGAAGGAGTGTTTCTGGGATACTCCATGATCAGCAAGGCCTATAGGGTTTATAATAAATCTTCCTGTAAAATTGAAGAATCTGTTCATATTATTTTTGATGAAGCTAACATGTCTTTCAAGGAGAAGAATGCTTCTACCATAGAACCTCTGCAGGTACATTCTCTAGCTGAAGACTTGAACAAACTGCAAGTTGCTGAAAAGAATGAGAGCAGTGATGATGAAGAAGAAGTTCAACATCTTGAAGAAAATCATCCTGAAGAGCCAGTTGCTGCTCCACTAGAGGAGACAACAACACAGGCTGGTGAACAATCAACACTCCCTGTTGACTTAGTAACAACAAGAGATCATCTAATCACCCAAGTAATTGGAGAGATCTCAGCTGGTGTGCAAACTAGAAGTCAAATCAACCAAAACCTGATGCACACTTGCTTCTTATCTAAAATTGAGCCTCAATCCATTCAAGATGCAGAGCAAGATCCACACTGGATCATTGCAATGCAAGAGGAGTTGCATCAATTTGAAAGGAACAAGGTTTGGGAACTAGTGCCTAAGCCAAAGGATCATCCCATTGTTGGAACAAAGTGGGTCTTCAGGAACAAGCTGGATGATCAAGGAGTTATAGTCAGAAACAAGGCAAGGCTAGTTGCTCAAGGGTACTCTCAACAAGAAGGAATAGACTATGATCAGACATTTGCACCAGTTGCAAGGCTGGAAGCCATCAGGATATTCCTAGCCTATGCTGCTCACAAAGGTTTCAAAGTGTATCAAATGGATGTAAAGAGTGCATTTCTCAATGGGGACATCAAAGAGGAAGTCTATGTTAGACAACCTCCAGGTTTTATCTTTCTAACTCACCCTGATTATGTTTACAAATTGCATAAAGCATTATATGGTCTCAAGCAAGCCCCTAGAGCATGGTATGAGACCCTATCATGCTTTCTTCTGGAAAATGATTTTGTTAGGGGGAGAGTAGACCAAACTCTTTTTATTAGAACCCATAAGTCCCATACCCTGCTAGTGCAAATTTATGTAGATGACATTATTTTTGGTTCTACTGATTCAAAATTGTGCAAAAAGTTTTCCAAGCTTATGCACTCTAAATTTGAAATGAGTAGCATGGGTGAGCTGTCCTTCTTTTTAGGACTGCAAGTCAAGCAACATGCTGAAGGCATATTTATTTCTCAAACCAAGTATGCAAAAGAGCTGGTTAAGAAATTTGGTATGTCTGATGCATCATGTATGAAAACACCCATGCCCTCAAATGCTGTAATAGATGCTGATGAACATGGGAAACCTGTTGATCAGACAACATTTAGAGCAATAATTGGCTCTTTATTGTACCTTACAGCTAGCAGGCCTGATATAATGTTTGCCACATGTATTTGTGCTAGATTCCAAGTTAGCCCTAGAGAGTCACATTTAATCTTAGTTAAGAGAATTCTTAGGTATGTAAAAAGTTGTCCAAATCTAGGTCTCTGGTATCCAAAAGATTCAGCATTTGATTTAACTGGATTCTCAGATGCTGATTATGCTGGATGCAGAATAGACAGGAAAAGTACCAGTGGAACTTGTCAGTTCCTTGGTGATAGACTTGTCTCTTGGTTCTGTAAGAAACAAACATCTGTGTCAACTTCAACTGCTGAAGCTGAGTATATGGCTGCAGGCAGTTGCTGTTCACAAATATTGTGGATACAGAATCAGCTCTTAGACTATGGCTACAACTTAGAGAAGTCTAAAATTTTCTGTGACAATACTAGTGCTATCTCTATAGCACAAAATCCAGTCCTCCATAGTAGGACAAAACACATAGAAATTAGACATCATTTTCTAAGAGATAATGTAGAGAAAAATAAAATTGAACTTCAATATATTCCTACTAATTTGCAAAGGGGAGATATTTTCACCAAACCTTTGGATGAAAAGAAACACAGTTTCTTCCTAAATCAGTTAGGTATGTTAGATGGAGGAAGCCTTAATTAAATTACAAGATTTTGAAAAGCTAAAACAGACCAAGACTAGGTCAAAAATTTCCTTTCTTTTTGTGTCTGTAGAATGAGTTTAGACTCTGAACTGCGCTCGACGTTTTCCCCAAAATCGTCGAACAGAGATCGACGATTTTCCGAAAATCGTCGACCAGAGATCGACGCTTTTGCAGTCGTCGATCTGAGTTCAGAGCCCTCGCTAGAGCTAGGCTTTCTCTCCTTCTGATCAGAGGCTGTCGAGCTGAGCTCGACGTTTTTCAACATCGTCGAACGAAGATCGCCGATTTTGAAGACTCTTCAGATTCCCTCTGTAGCCCAAATCGTCGAGCTAAGCTCGACGTTTCGTCGAGCTGAGCTCAACGATTTTCCTTTTTCGCGTCGAACCCTAATATAAAATCTTTCTTTCAGCCGTCGTTCTCCCTTTGCGCTTTCATACTCTGCAACTCTCTTTCTTTTCCCTCCAAATTCTCTACGCTTGGTCGTTTTTGGTTTTCTGTTGCAGGTGAATATGGCTGAATCAAGTGCTGCTATTGCTAAGATGAAGTTCGACACAGGTTTTGACATCGACATAAACTCCTTCGACGGAAGCGACCAGCGCTTCAAGGACATCCTAAACTTATTCCGAGAACAACCACTGACTCCAATAATGACTACAAGGATGAAGATCGCCTCAGAAGAAATTAAAGAGTGGTGTTTTACCGTAACAGACGAAACTGAGAATTCTGTTGTCGGCACCATTAAAGGGACTCAGGTAGTTCTATCCCCGGCTCTCTTAACAGAAGTCTTTCAACTCAGTACTGGAGAAGACTCCATTGAACTGTCTGGAGAGGAGTTTGACTCCATGTTGGATAGGATGGGTCACAATGCAGTAAACCCTAATAAGCTACTGAAGAAAAATCTGGTTATCGAATTTCAATTCCTGGCTGATGTAGTTGGGAAGGTGCTGTTGGCCAAGCATTCAGCCCATGACACCATTTCCAGATATCAGTTCTGCCTGATGGGAGCTTTATTAGATAAGAAACACCTGGACTGGGGCTCCATTTTCTTCACTCTGATTAAGAAGAAGATCAACAAGAATGCAGTTAGTTATGGAAGAATCTTAGGGGTCTTTCTGCACAACAGGTGCCCTGACCTATTAACCTCCTCTGGCATGTTTATCAATGCATCCAAGAGGCTTTCCTGTGCCCTCTTCAGTAAATGGGACAGGCAGATCATAAACCCCTCCAGGGCTGCTGCAACACTTCATTCAGGCACAAGGACTATCTCAGTCACTCCTTCAGCAGAAGAGTTGCCTGCTTCCTCCCCTCCTCCAGCCATATCCACCCAAGTTGTCACCTCCTCACCACCAGTCACCACCATAATCATCTCATCCCCAATTACCATTTCCTCACCTATGTCATCCCCTCCTTTATCCACCTCAGAGGAATTCCATCCTCTCTTCTCCTATTCAACCTTCACCCTACCATCCTTCTCACTTACAGATGATTCCTTCATGGATGATTCACCCTCTACTCCTCCTGAGCCACCCTCAACTTCCTCCTTTCAACAACTGCTCCATGACATTCTCTCTCAACCCTCCTTCACACCATCTCTTACTTCCCCTATCTCTACCTCAACCTCCTCTATCTCCATTATTCCATCTTCTGAACCAACCATTCCCTCTCCACCTTTCTCCACAATTTCAGTTTCAGCCACCATCCCTTCATCTACCTTTGCCTCTACCTCTGCTCAAGCCCCACTTGAGCATGTGGATCTTCCTATTTTGGCAGACAGGCTGTATGAGTTGCTAGCTCCCAAGCTGACATCTCTACTGGAGTCTTCCTTGGCTCCACTCCTAAAGCAAGTACAGGAGCTGTCTACCAAGATTGCCTTCCTTTCCTCCTCCCTGGCTATCCCATCTTCTGTGTGCCTTGATTCACCTCTCTCTGAACCAAGGCAGGGGGAGATGCCTTATGAAGAAGTGGATGTGCCAGCTGCTGATATTATGTCTGCTCCAGCTCCAGCTCTTGGATGTGCTTTTATACTGAATCTGCAGAGGCTGCTATCTATATTTGATACAGTCCATTTCAGCTATCTGCCTGCAACTCCTGCTGAAGATTTGTCTAAGGCCATTGTGCCTATAGCTACCTGTGA
Source organism: Platanthera zijinensis (assembly GCA_039513925.1). Lineage (NCBI taxonomy): Eukaryota > Viridiplantae > Streptophyta > Magnoliopsida > Asparagales > Orchidaceae > Platanthera > Platanthera zijinensis. Next base: position 103,117,066 of record CM077089.1, read on the forward strand.
TCCAAGCCATATTGATTTCTACATCAAATCCGGGAAGGCTGTGGATATCTCTGATGCTGATACTAAGGCCACTGTGCCTCTTTCTGTTGAAATTGCTGCTGCTGCTACTGCTGACATAGAAATGATTCCAGCAATTGATGCTGATGAAATTGCTGCTCCTGCTCCAGTGTCTGCTCCTGTTTCTGCCTGCTCTGCTGTTGCTCTCTCTCCTCCTGCTCCTGAGGTTTCTGCAAAACTTAAAGCTCAAGAAGAGCTTATCAGAAGAATTGATGATCTGTATGATCAACATCAAAGTTCTGAGAGTGACCAATACATGACTGATTCTGATGATTCTGCTAGAACTATTGCCAAGAAGAGAAAAGCCAGAAGTAAAGCAATGATGTCAGTCCCTCCTGCCAAAGCCAAAGACTCCAATGATATTCCATACTACATCCTGCATGACTGCCCCATCTCTGAGCCTTGGATGCAATATTCCAAAAATCAACTGAAAGCTATGAAGAAGAAGAGGAAGCTTGACAAATATGAAAAAAGATCTTCTCAATATCAGCCTCCTCCTCCTCCTCCTCCAGATTCTGGCTCAGGTTCAGCCCCTCAAGCTCCAGTCTCCAGACACAGTTCTTCCCAGTATTATCAAAGATCATATCAAAGTGGACAGCATCAAAGAGGATATCAACCCAGAAGGGGTAATTACAGAGGAAATCAAAGAGGACAAGGATCCTATCAAAGGGAAGGACAAGGTCACCCTGACCCTTCTTCAGGTCCTTTTCCTTACAAGCTGAAAGACACAATTGTTTCCAGGAATCCCTCTACTGTTTCTGAAATCATCAACAGATATGAATCTCCTATTCCTTTTGAAGATCCTGAGAACAACCCTGTATCCTGGATAGCCAGAATGAAAGAATTGGCTGCCCTTGATCAAATAAAAAAGGCCAGAGAACAAGGCAAGGATACTTCAAACATAACTACCTTATCAGAGCAGAGAAAGAAAGAACTGGAAAGATATACATCAAGGAAATTTTTCAATCCAGAAGACTACATGAAGCTGCACCCTGAGGCTGTTGTTCCAAGGCCCAAATCTCAAACTTCTCTAGGTGCAGAGGATGACAGAAGGTCAAAGAAAGAAAGTCAGAATCCAAATAGAGAAATTTTATTTAAAAAGGGATCTGAAAGGAAGTGAACTATGTAAGCTAAACATTTCATCCACCTTTGGATATCTGCTGATATTTATCTGTGATCTGCTTTACTGCTATATATCTTCTCTGCATTTTGTATTAGCTTATGTATTGTTGTATGCTTTTCATTTCCTATGATTGTCTGTAAATAGTAATCCTAACCCAAATAGGGGGAGATTGTTGGAACACCCTATTACTAATTTGGGTAAGGATCACTATGCTTGTCTTAGGAATCCCAGTTGACCTAGTTGTATAGTTAAAAAGGTCAACATTAGAATGAGTCTAGGGCTTAGAACTTAGGTTTGAGGCTGCCCCCAGGATCATTCCAAGATCAAGGTTGAAGAGCTTAGTCCAAGGCAATTTTCGTCGAGCTCAGGTCGACGAATCGTCGAACTCCGTTCGACGCTCTCTGAGCTCATCTTCAATAAATCGTCGAACTCCGGTCGATGATCTTCGAGCTCAGATCGACTATCTGCTTTTGTCTAGCTTCTGCTGAGTCGTCGAACTCCCCTCGACTATCTTCTAGCTCAGTTCGACGATCCCTCCCTAAAGTTATTTCTCAGGTCTCTGAGCTCAGTTCGACGATCGTAGAGCTCAGATCGACGTTTTCTGTCTGCTTGTCCATTTAATCTCTGAGCTCAGTTCGACGATCGTAGAGCTCAGATCGACGTTTTCTGTCTGCTTGTCCATTTAATCTCTGAGCTCAGTTCGACGATCGTAGAGCTCAGATCGACGTTTTCTTTGGAGAGATCGACGCTTTCAGGAATTCAAATGCTGCTGTTCTTTGGAATGTTTTTGAATATTATCAGCATTTATGTCAGAAGATCTCCCAGCCGTTTGTCTTTATTTCTGGAGCAAGTTTCAAGGAATTATTCAGAGAATGTTTGCTGGACTTTCCTCTAGAAGACAACTATTTTTGGAAGACATTTATGACTCCCAACGGCTAATTTTGGACAAGGAAACGTCAGAAAACTTTTATTCTTTTCTTCTGTGTTATTAAGAATACAGAATATACAAGAAGAAGATATACAGAAGTGAACACACAGAATAGAGAATACACAAGAAGAAGATACAGAGATTGAAAAGTCTTCACAAGAAAACATCTTCTTGCTGACTGAAAAGTGTTCACAATCTCATCACTCCAGACACCTTACCTTCAGCCTTCTTGCTGAAACCATCTTATGCTGGAGATCAAAGTTCTGAAGACCTATCACCCTAGAGCAAAGCTTCTTTTCCTGAACCTTTCTACATCTCAGGGGGAGCTTTGACATCATCAATCCACTTGTTCTTCTCTCATTTGATTGAGAACAGAGAAGACACCCTTCATTCTTTTTTTTCTTTTCCTGCTGTAAAAGGGTTCTTGAACTCCCTTCAAAAGTTCTGTCTGGTTTTGAGAGCCTTGTCAAAACTCAGTGGTGGCAAGACACCTTATCAAAAATCTAGCTTTGGTTTTTGGGCACCTTATCAAAAGCTCATTGGTGTCAGGACACCTGATCAACTCATCCTGAGTGGATTCCTACCAAGGGTGGTAGAAGAGTGGATGTACCCAGGTTTTTGGGGAACCACTATAATTCCTTGTGTCTTCTGGTTTGTTTGTGTGATTTGTTTGCTGTGTGCTGTGCTTTTTACTTCTTAGTTTTTAACTTCTTACTAGCACTCTACACTATATCATAAATTGAATTTTATATGTGCTGTTTATTTCAACTGTGAAAAATTATTTTAAAATACTCTATTCACCCCCCCTCTAGAGTTGAGATAGATCTTAGCCTCACTTTCAATGCCAATATCCGGAATCTCACCGGATTTCTTCGTAGTTTGGAGACTCAAATTGGGCAAATTGCAAAGATGCTCTCCGATCGACAACAAGGAGCGCTACCGGGCAATACGGAGCCCAACCCAAGGGAGCAAGCCAAAGCCATCACTTTACGGAGCGGGAAGGAGGTAACCACTTCTACAATTCCAGTTGAAACTTCTCCAATTCCGGTTGATACGGAGGTAATGATTTCTTCATCTTCTCCTCCGATTAAGCCTTCTAGTTATATTAAACCAAAACCTTATCAACCGCCTCTTCCATATCCGTCTAGAATGCAAAAAGACCGGATAGATGAGCATCACGGTAAATTTTTAGATATGTTTAAACAAATCCAAATAAATTTACCGTTATGCGAAGTAATAGCACAAACGCCGAAATATGCTAAGTACCTCAAGGATCTTTTATCAAATAAAAAGAAACTTGAGGATATCTACACGGTTCAATTGAACACGGAGTGCTCGGCGGTTTTACTTAATAAATTGCCTAAGAAATTAGCTGATCCGGGTAGTTTCTCTATACCTTGTTCATTTGGCGATTTATTGGTAAAACGTGCGTTAGCCGATTTAGGTGCCTTAATAAATTTAATGCCTTATTCTTTAGTTAAGAAATTGGGTTTATGAGAACCTAAACCCACAAGAATGAGCATTCAATTGGCAGATCAGTCTATCAGATATCTGATGGGTATTATTGAGGATGTGCTTGTCAAAGTTGACAAATTTATCTTTTCGGTAGATTTTGTCATCTCTGACATCAAAGAGGACACCGAGGTACCACTCATTCTCGGTCGTCCATTTCTTGCCACCTCGCGCGCAGTTATAGACGTTAGTAACAGTAAACTTCTCCTTAGAGTCCGAGATGAAGAAGTTACCTTTACTATTAACACGTCTATAAAAAATTTGCTCTCCAATGACGACTCATGTTACTATTTAGAGGCTTCTCCCGAAGAAGACTTCATTCCTTTTTCTGAACATTCTTTATCGTCTATTGATCATAACGCATATTTTGAAAATTTAGATTTAATTACTTATGAAAATAGTGATAAGGATTCGATCACTCGCACACCTACTTTTGAAATTTTGGAAATTAGTAGTGATCGTTTGAAAACTTCTTATGATGAACCTCCCATTCTTGAACTCAAACAATTGCCTGAACATTTAGAATATTTATTTTTAGCGGAGGATTCTAAACTTCCCGTAATTGTGTCGGCCTACTTGACCGATGATGAAAAATTTAAATTATCAAATATTTTAAAACGTCATCGCCGCGCAATTGCGTGGAAGATCACGGATTTGAGGGGAATTAATCCCTCCTTTTGCACCCATAAAATTTTATTGGAAGTACACGCTCACAAAACTATTCAACCTCAACGCCGGCTAAATCCTAACATGAAGGAAGTAGTCAAGGCCGAGGTGATTAAATTATTAGATGCGGGCATCATCTATCCGATTTCGGAAAGCTCTTGGGTGAGTCCGGTCCAAGTGCTGCCTAAGAAAGGAGGCTTAACGGTAGTTCCTAATGATAAAAATGAATTAATTCCTACTCGAACCGTTACCGGATGGCGGGTTTGCATCGACTACCGTAAATTAAATGATGCAACCCGAAAGGATCATTTTCCTTTGCCGTTCATTGACCAAATCCTTGAACGGTTATCCGGGCACTCGTTTTATTGTTTTCTTGATGGTCTCTCGGGATATTTCCAAATCCCAATCGCGCCCGAAGACCAAGAGAAAACAACCTTCACTTGTCCGTTTGGCACCTTTGCCTATCGAAGGATGCCTTTTGGTTTATGCAATGCGCCGGCAACCTTCCAAAGGTGTATGCTAGCGATCTTTGATGAACTAGTGGAGGATATCATGGAGGTCTTCATGGACGATTTCTCCGTCTTTGGAGACTCTTTTTATTTATGTTTAGCAAATCTTTCCCGTGTAATCCAAAGATGTGAGGACACGAACCTAGTCTTGAACTGGGAAAAGTGCCATTTTATGGTGCGGGAAGGTTTGGTCATAGGCCATAAAATTTCTAGCAAGGGTATAGAGGTAGATAAAGCAAAAATTGAAATTATAGAAAAATTACCTCCACCCTCAAATGTTAAGGCCATTTGTAGTTTCTTGGGGCACGCCGGTTTCTATCGCCGGTTTATTAAAGATTTTTCTAAAATCACTAAGCCCCTTACACATTTATTAGAAATAGATGCGTCTTTTATTTTTGATGAAGATTGTTTGCGCGCTTTTTCTCTTATTAAAGAAAAATTGATAAACGCACCAATCGTGATAGCTCCCAATTGGGAACTTCCTTTTGAAATTATGTGTGATGCTAGTAGTTTTGCCGTTGGTCCGGTCTTAAGACAACGCATCAATAAAAATTTTCATACGATATATTATGCGAGCAAAACACTAACCACCGCACAAGAAAACTATACTACCACCGAAAAAGAACTTCTTGCCGTAATTTTTGCCTTTGATAAATTTCGTTCTTATCTTACTTTATCCAAAGTTATATTTTTACCGATCATTCGGCATTGCGTTATCTACTAACCAAAACAGATGCAAAGCCTCGATTGATTAGGTGGGTATTACTTCTCCAAGAATTCGACTTGGAGATTTGGGATAAAAGAGGAGCGAAAAATCTAGCGGCGGATCATCTTTCTCGGTTGGAGAACCCTAATTCAGAGGAGCTCAAAGAGGAGGACATCGATGATATATTTCCTGAGGAGCGCCTCCTCGCTATGCATAAGGTAATCACTCTCCCCACTCCTTGGCTCGCCGATTTTGCAAACTTTCTTGTTGCAAGATTCCTCCCGAATGGTTTTTCTTATCAAGAAAAGAAGAAATTCTTTTCAGATTTGAAAAATTATTTTTGGGAGGATCCATTTCTCTTCCGAGTTTGCGCGGACCAAGTAGTGTGGAGGTGTGTTTCTCATGAGGAGGGCGCAGAAATTTTAAAACATTGTCACGAGGGACCCACCGGTGGGCATTATAAAGCTAATCGGATGGCTCGGAAAGTACTTGAAGCAGGCTTCTATTGGCCGAGCATCTTCAAGGACGCTCACGCACATGTAATTTGTTGTGAACAATGCCAAAGCTCAGGTAATATTTCCCGCCGAGATGAAATGCCCTTAAATTTATTTTTAGAAATTGAAGTTTTTGATTTATGGGGAATAGACTTTGTCGGCCCGCTACCAACTTCTTTTGGAAATAAATATATTCTGGTAGCGGTTGGCTACGTGTCGCGGTGGGCGGAAGCGCAAGCTCTCCCCACCAATGACGCCCGAGTCGTGACCCGATTTCTTAAACAACTATTTTCACGATTTGGAGCACCGCGGGCGATAGTTAGTGATAGGGGCACCCACTTTTGTAACGCACAATTTGCTAAAGTATTATCTAAATACGGCGTTACACATAGGTTAGCCACCCCCTATCACCCTCAAACTAGTGGCCAGATAGAAGTAGTTAACCGAGAAATTAAACGAATTTTAGAAAAAACGGTTTCTACTAATAGGAAAGATTGGTCGGTCAAGCTTGATGATGCTCTATGCGCTTATCGGACCGCATACAAGACCGCTATCGGTTGTACGCCGTATCGATTGGTCTATGGGAAAGCATGCCACTTACCGGTTGAGCTTGAACATCGTGCCTTTTGGGCACTTAAATTTTAAAATCTTGATGAATATTTGTCCTCCGAGCTCCGTCAATTCCAACTTAACGAGCTCGATGAGTGGCGCTCCCTCGCTTATGAGAGTGGTGTCTACTAATCGTGAAGAAAATAAAAGCAACCGAACTAGCAATCCATCTAGGCAAGTATACCTATCGAATTGTAGCTAGGGGACACAAGTGTCGTATTGAAATCCGGGTACTGCTGAATACACTTACTCACACGAAGACTATTATTTTATCAAAGGAAAATCTTGAGGGCTAAAAAGGAACTTGCAATTAAGAAAGGAAATATAGTTAATCGCTAGAAAGAGAACCACTGCATTAAGTTAAAGAACTATTAGAGGCGATTACGATAAAGTGTTAAAGAACTACGACAAAGGGATGGAAATGTACTCGATCAAGAATCACCTCGGCCAGAGTAATAAAGAAATGCGATAAAAGCCTAAACTTAATAGGGAAGAGTTTCTTGACCGTGGAGGTTCCTTAAGCTTAAACACGCTTCTCTCGAAGTCGTGTCTGACTGAGTTTAGGAAGGTCCGACCGACTTTCGTCTGAATCAGAGGCCTAAAGCTCGCTTTACGCGGTGAACCCCACTATTAGATTTTACTCCAATCCGGGGGATTTGAATGTCTGCCTCTCTCGAGGGGTGCATACAAATCCCTTTCCTCTTGAGTGCTCACTTCAAACTATCGGCCTTTCGGCTTGCCAAGTATGAAAGCTAAGGCGGAGAGTATACATCGATGATATATCTCCAACCCAAAAGAATTCAAGAGCAATTCAAGATTAAACCCCTAAAAAGGAAAGGTAAAATTAAAGCATCATAACTTAATCACTCAAACCTCAGATCATCAAGATCGAGTACAAGGAGGATTTAGTTATTCATGGTATAGAAAATGAAGATCATATTAATAGTATGGAAAATAACACCGAGTAGAAGGGAAAGAGAATAGCGAACTATTTTATTTCTTAATGTGGAGGAATCACAAGTAGGGCACACAGATACTATAAGAACACATTCTACAATGATTACAAATGTTGTAAAAAGGAAGTACAGAAATGCGAAAAAGGCTTGCATGAAAAGAAACTCAATTACTTGAAGTAAAAAGGAAGAGACAAGCTTAAGACATAAACACTAAAATAGCAGCACTTCTTCTTCTCTAATCTCTCTCCACCGCCCTCAAAACACTAGAAGATGATCCCTATTTATAGAATTTTTTCGGGATGGGTCACGCCCTATGACACGCCCATGGAGGGCGTGACCATAGGGCGTGTCTGATTCGGTGCGACATCTGGAGCGTTGGCATTTAATTCTGGCGTGGTTGTTGAGTTACACGCCCATCGAACACGCCCCTGGAGGGCGTGACCATGGGGCGTGTCGAATTCGGTGCGTTGAAATTGAGCTCGGTACTGACTTCTCGGGACTTGGCGGGTCACGCCTGTCAGACACGCCCCTGGAGGGCGTGTCAGTGGGCGTGTCAGTGGGCGTGACAGCTAGTTTCTGGTGGAGATTGGCTTCGGACCGGCGGCTTCATTCCACTAGGTTACACGCCCTTGGTACACGCCCTAGGAGGGCGTGACCATGGGGCGTGTAACAGCAAAACTTGTAAAATCCTGCAAAAATAAGGGAAGATGTTAGTGACAATAATATATACAAAAAAAGGTCAAAATATAAGCATACAAGACATGCTTCGTAAATTGAAAGATAGAAAATACCATTACGAAACGGACTATCAGCATACAACAACATAAAATTATAATAATACTTAGAATTTTAAGCTACTAAATTACCCAAAAAAGGATGACTAAAAAGTAGTCATCAAACACCCCCATGCTTAGACATTTGCTTGCCCTCAAGCAAATAAAAAATGAAAACTAGGGAAGGAAATAGAAAATAAACAAAGCTAATTTAGGTTTCATAATTAAGAAAAACAAAACATGGAAAATTAAACTATCCTAGTATTCATATTATCAACTAGTGGGGTGAGAAGTGCACAATAGAAGATTTGAAAGGGAAAGCCTAAAAATCTCATTAAAACATAAGAGAAGTCTACTAATTTCTAAATCTTAAAAACAAGGCATCCAAAATAAATGAAAATAAGGAAAACAAAAGTAGAAGTTCTAAATAAACGGCGCATTAACAAACTACTAGGTTGCTAGATAAACATTAACCCTAAAACACTCCAAGATAACCTCCAAAGAAATCCATCAATGATGGTGGCCATAGGCTTGTACGTTCACACTTTCTCCACTACGCGAAATTAAGTTCTAAGATCATTAGGACTTCTACTAGGCATTAAACTTGGCTTAGGTAAATAATTAGGAAGTGGATTCAAAGGTAAACATGAAGGTTTTAGGCACTAAACCAAGATGAGCTCAAAAATAACCAAAAACATAAAAATTGAGAAATAACAAGTATGTCATTTCTCCAATATGAAACTACAAAAACAAGGCCATGAAAATTTTTCTTTTCTAAACTTGGCCAACCATAAACTTTTTGCATTCATTTTTTTCTTTTTGATTTGGTAATGATATTTTTTTTTCTCACTTTTTGAATAACAATCGATAAGGAAACTCCAAAAATAAGCTTTATAATTGTCCTTTTCATTTCCAAAATAATATAATACCCCTCCCACAAAAATAATTTTTAAGCTCAAGGTTATAGTGCAAAAATTAGGACGGGCATTTGTCTTTGGTGAACAAGATGAAATGAAAGGTGGAGCTAAAAACAATGAAAATAAGGAAAAGGCCCATAATTGTTTTGCAAGGGTTATGTTTTCGGTGGGCAAGAAAAGCTCAAACTATTCAAATGGTGGCCTAAATCATTTCTAAAGAACATAAAAACGGCGCAAATGCTTCGAGAGTAGCTTGGTACAAGTTCTAGACACCAAGAAAGACTACCCCGCAAATGAAAAAGAACTAATGATACCTAGCAACCATTCGTAAGTAACTAACCGAATAAAAAGACATAACTACGTATTGCTAGCTTATAACTTAAAAAACGGATGCCTATATTTAAGAAAAAGAAACTAGTAGAACTAAACTATGTTAAAATGATAGGTTTAGAAAACCATTTTCAAAGTAATCTATATAGAACTACAAAAACCGCATGGGCCTACACTTCACTAGAAGCAACATGAAAATAAAGATAGAAAATAATTTTAGGTTTTGTTTTTCAAATCGATTTTAAGCACAAAAATTTTTTGATCTTTTTGTTTTTCTAATTTTTTTTTGGGTTTTATATTTTATAGTTTTTTGGATTTTTAGATTTAGACGACATAAAAAAAATATTTTTTTTTTTTAAATAAGAAACAAAAAGAAAGGCAAAAAGAAACTAGACCCCCCATGCTTAAAGTCTTCATTGCCCTCAATGAAGAAAACATAAAGAAAAAGAAGGGGACTGAGAAGAAGAGAAAAAGAAAAATGCAGAAAAATAAATAAGGAAAAGGAACAGGACTTCCCCGGGTTCGTGAGATGAAGGCGGATGTCGCTCCCCCATGCTTGCTTTTTGGAGTACTTGATCGTCAGCAGGTATGACCTGATCCATCTGATATCAGCAACGGTGGAGCGGCGACCACGATCATGGACTTGATGTGCCTCCGGTAGGAAAAAAAAAAGCAAAAAGAAATAGAGTCCATGGGTAGATTGCCCGATAATGTTTTTATTATTACAACCATTCAAATAAAAGAGTATAATAATAAGAAGTCCAAAAATAAAAGTAAACATGTCCATCACAGAAGAAAAAAAAAATGTCCATCAGAAATAATAATAACTAAGAATCAAAAAGAAGATTCTCCTTTGCAGGAGTCACAGAATCATTAGAGAAGTAGCGTTTGAGTCTATGGCCATTAACTTTGAAGTCCCCCTTATCGGGGTGTGAAAGTAGCACAGTGCCGTAAGGAAAAACATCCTTGACCGTGAATGGTCCGGACCATCGAGATTTAAGCTTTCCCGGGAAGAGACGTAAACGTGAATTAAAAAGAAGAACCTGATCGCCGGGTGTAAACGTTTTAGGGTGGCGCAGGTTCTTATCGTGATATAATTTTGTGCGTTCTTTATAAATTCGATTATTTTCATATGCATACGCTCTCCACTCATCGAGTTCATTTAATTGATGTTTTCTATGCTCGCCTACCGAATGCGGATCGAAATTGAAAAACTTTAATGCCCAATACGCTCGGTGCTCTACTTCTACCGGAAGGTGACACGACTTTCCATAGACCAATCGGAAAGGAGTACAACCGATGGCGGTCTTGTACGCTGTCCGATAAGCCCAAAGAGCATCGTCTAATTTTAGGGACCAATCCTTACGAGAAGTAGAAACAGTTTTTTCCAAAATTCTTTTTAGTTCGCGATTGACTACCTCGACCTGACCGTTAGTTTGGGGGTGATAAGCAGTTGACAATTTATGCGTGACACCATATTTTGTTAATGCTTTAGTGAGTTGGGTGTTGCAAAAATGGCTTCCCCTATCACTAACGATCGCTCGAGGGAATCCAAAGCGAGAAAACAATTTTTTTAGAAAATTGACAACAACACGAGCATCATTAGTTGGCAGAGCTTGGGCCTCTGCCCATCTAGAAACGTAATCTACCGCTACTAAAATATATTTATTACCTAAACTTGAAGGAAACGGGCCAACAAAGTCGATGCCCCACAAATCAAAAACCTCGCACTCGAGAAAATAGTTTTGTTCCATTTCGTTTTTATGTGAGAGATTTCCAGTCCGCTGGCATCGATCACATCCACCTACAAAGGTTTGTGCATCTTTAAATATGCTTGGCCAATAGAAGCCAGCACTAAGAACTTTGTGGGCGGTGCGGTTTGCTTGATAATGCCCGCCAGTCAGACCTTCATGAACATGTTTTAAAATTTGGTGACCCTCTTCCTGCGAAACGCATCTCCTTACCACCTGGTCCGCACAATTGCGAAATAGAAATGGGTCTTCCCAAAAATAATACTTCAACTCCGAAAAGAATTTCTTCTTTTGGTGAGTGGAGTATTCTTTTGGAAGGACCCGGGCCACAAGATAATTGGCCAGATCGGCAAACCAGGGGGTAGGAGATGAGGAAATATTAAAAAGGCGTTCATCCGGAAAAGAGTCATTTATAGAAGTTTCATTTAAAAAATCAAGTTTGGGATTTTCAAGACGCGAGAGATGATCAGCTGCTAAGTTTTCCGCTCCTTTCTTATCCCGAATCTCCAAGTCGAATTCTTGAAGTAAGAGGATCCAACGGATAAGACGCGGCTTGGCATCCGGTTTAGAAAGGAGGTATTTCAAAGCGGAGTGATCCGTGAAAACAATAACTTTAGAAAGAGTGACATACGGTCGGAATTTATCAAAAGCGAAAATAACTGCTAAGAGCTCTTTCTCCGTCGTAGTGTAGTTTTCTTGCGCAGAAGTGAGAGTTTTACTAGCGTAGAAAATCGGATTAAAGTTCTTAGCAATTCGTTGACCTAAAACTGCACCTACCGCATGATTACTCGCATCACACATAATTTCGAATGGTAAATCCCAAACTGGGGCGATCATAATAGGGGCGTTTATAAGTTTTGATTTTATTAATTCAAAGGCCTCGAGACAAGATTTATCAACAATAAAAGGAGTGTCTTTTTCGAGCAAGTGGGTGAGAGGTTTAGTGATTTTTGAAAAGTCTTTAATAAATCTACGATAAAAACCCGCATGACCTAAAAAACTTCTAATCGCTTTAACGGTTGTGGGTGGCGGCAGCTTTTCAATTATTTCAATTTTTGCCTTGTCCACTTCAATCCCCCTAGCGGAAATGTTGTGGCCAAGGACTAAACCCTCACGTACCATAAAGTGGCACTTCTCCCAATTTAAGACTAAATTTGTCTCCTCGCAGCGTTTTAAAACTTTTCCTAAATTTTTTAAACATAATTCGAAAGAGTCGCCAAAAACGGAAAAGTCGTCCATAAAAACTTCCATAATATATTCTACATATTTATCAAAAATGGCAAGCATACACCGCTGAAAGGTGGCGGGTGCGTTGCACAATTCGAAAGGCATTCTACGATAAGCAAAGGTTCCGAAGGGGCAAGTGAATGTCATCTTCTCTTGGTCCTCGGGTGCGATAGGGATTTGAAAGTATCCCGAGAGACCGTCGAGGAAGCAATAAAAATTGTGCCCGGACAAACGTTCTAGAATTTGATCGATAAAGGGGAGGGGGAAGTGATCTTTTCGAGTGGCATCGTTTAGTTTACGGTAATCGATGCACATCCTCCATCCTGTTATCGTCCTAGTTGGAACTAGATCGTTGTTTTCGTTTGGCACTACCGTGATCCCACCCTTCTTAGGGACAACCTGAACTGGACTTACCCACTGACTATCGGAAATAGGATAGATTATCCCGGCATCTAATAACTTAAGCACCTCTCCCTTCACAACCTCTTTCATTTTTGGATTAAGACGACGTTGTGGTTGGACTACACCCTTAGGATTATTGTCAAAAAATATTTTGTGCGTGCAGAAAGAGGGGCTTATGCCAGGAATATCACAAATTTGCCATGCTATGGCTCGGCGATGCTTTTGTAGTAGGTCGATCAACTGATCGTTTTCGGATTGGGAAAGAAAAGCCGAGATTATAACGGGCAATTTTGAATCTTTTGCAAGAAAGGCATATTTAAGATGTTCGGGAAGGGGTTTGAGTTCTAAGTTGGGTGGTTCCTCATAAGAATTTTTTAAGACTTTTTCATTTTCAAAAATAAGTTTTTCATAGTTTTTCCTACCAAAAATAGACTCATTTTCAAAATTTTCTTGTATTGACATCACCGTACTTTCAAAAACATTTGAAGAAATTTCAGAAAAGGAAGAGGAAAATTCATTAGAGGAGATGTTAGAAAGGGGAAGGGAAGAATCTTCATTTAAAACATCGATAAAGAAGCATGAGTCATCATTTTGTAAAGAATTTTTCATCGAGTTATTAATAGAAAATGTGACCTCATCATCCCCCACTCGCAAAAACAACTTTCCATTACTAACGTCAATAACTGCTCGAGAGGTGGCGAGAAAAGGTCGTCCAAGGATAAGAGGAACCTCGACGTCCTCTTCAATATCAAGAATGACAAAATCCACCGGGAAGATGAATTTGTCGACCTTTACTAACACGTCCTCAACGATACCTAGTGGATACTTTATTGATCTATCGGCTAACTGAATACTCATGCGCGTCGGGCTGAGAGTGCCCAAACCTAGCTTTTTAAATAAGGAAAAAGGCATCAAATTGATGCTCGCTCCTAGATCCGCTAGTGCATGTTTAACGAATAAATCACCGAAGACGCAAGGAATTGAAAAGCTACCCGGGTCATTTATCTTTTTCGGAAGATTTGAATTTTTAATGACTGCCGAGCATTCTTCATTCAATGTTACATGAGAAAGATTTTCCAATTTCTTTTTGTTCGTTAATAAATCTTTAAGATATTTAGCGTACTTAGGCATTTGGCTAATCGCTTCATGAAATGGCAAATTAATATGAATTTGTTTAAATATTTCAAGAAAGCGTTGATATTGATTATCTAGTTTTTCTTGCCTAAGTCTAGCCGGATAAGGAGGTGGCGGGAATTCATTTATAATAATCGGAGCATCATTTTGAAAATCATTTTTGTCTTTTTCAGAATTAGAAATAATAGAGCTATCCTTTTCTTTTTCAAAAATAGATTTGTCTTTTTCAAGATATAAGTTATCATTTTCCGTGGGGGTAAGAACAGGAGGGGTACTCACCCTTGGCTCTTCCCTTGTGGTGGGCTCGTTAACAACTTTACCGCTCCGAAGGGAAATCGCATTTGCGTGCTCCCTTGGGTTAGGCTCAGTGTTCGAGGGAAGAGTTCCAGGTGGTCTCTCGGAAAAGGCCTTGGCGAGTTGGCCAACTTGATTTTCTAAGTTTTTCATGGATCCTGTTAAATTTCTAATAGTGGCATCGTTCGAGCTTATATATTTAGCGAGGATCTCTTCCAAAGGGGAAGGTTTTTGAAAATTTTGTTGCGGTGGTGGTGGCGGTGTGAAATCGTGCGGTGGGCATATTACGTTAGCATTATTACTCCAAGAAAAATTAGGATGGTTACGCCATCCGGGATGATAAGTGTTCGACGAAGCAGAAAAACCAGGGGGAGAAGAAAATTTCAAAAAAGCAGAAAAATTATTCGCAGAGATATTTTGAGCAGGCCTGGGTATGTTCCCCAGATAATCCACCTGCTCGGCAGCAGCAGCATTTTCATATACCTTAGCGGTGGAGGGAGCAGTCATCTCCGAGATCTTCTTGTTGAGCATTTCCACTTGCATCGCCAGTTGCGTCACCGAATCCACTTCATAGATACCTGCAGGTTTAGATGGGCGAGACCTGGACGAATTCCACTGATAAGTGTTCATCGCCATATCATCGATAAGCTCAAGAGCGGCTTCCGGAGTTTTGCGGTCTAAAGAACCAGCGGAAGCGGCATCTATCATTTGCTTAGTCACTTGGTTTAGCCCATTATAGAATGTCTGAACCTGCAACCATACAGGCAGAGCATGATGTGGGCATCTTCTCAAAAGTTCTTTGAACCTCTCCCAAGTGTCATAGAGGGTTTCAGAATCAATTTGAGAATATGAAGTTATATCATTTCGAAACTTAGCAGTTTTGGCGGGGGGAAAATAACGAGAAAGAAATTTTTCAGTTAAAATGTTCCAAGTAGTGATTGATCCTCTTGGAAGAGAACTCAACCACTGTTTGGCTTTAGTCCTTAAGGAGAATGGGAAGAGTCTTAGCCTTATCGCATCATCCGAGACACCATTAATCTTGAAGGTGTCACAGATTTCAAGAAAATTAGCAATATGCAAGTTCGGATCTTCATCTTGCGATCCGTCGAACTGTACATATTGCTGCACCATTTGAATGATGCTAGGCTTAAGCTCGAAGTTATTGTTCGCAATAGCGGGACGAACTATGCTAGATTCTGTACCCTCCAGGTTTGGTCTTGCATAATGGGACATAGTCCTTTGCACGACTTCCTCTTGGTTGGGTCTTTGCAAGACTTCCTCTTGGTTGGGATTGTCCATTCTTAAGGTAGAATATGAATCGGAATGTTCGACCGGTATTTGAAGAGTCGGGCCTTGAAATCGCAATCTTCTCCGAAGAGTACGCTCGATTTCGTGGTCCAAGTCCAAAATAACCGACGGACTTCCCCGGGTCATGCACTGGAAGAAGAAAGAGAGAAGTATTGTTTATTATTATTAATATTTTGTTGTTTTTTTTAAGTATATATATATATTTTTGTTTTAGCTCCCAAACTTCCCAAGGACTACCTGATGAAGGGTTCGCAAGGTACTAGACAAGATAGCGGCACTTAAAACCGCATTGCCCTTTTTGAGAGGATTTTGTTGGTGTAGGAAACTTGTGATGTGGGTATCTATTGAAAATGATTATATTTATTATTATTATTATTATTTTTTTAAAGCGATTTTTTTTTTCTTTTTGGTTTACAATAAGGAAGATAAAAGTAATAGATCCGTGTTTTCAATATATCAACAAGAGCTGATTCCCCGGCAACGGCGCCAAAAACTTGGTGTCTACTAATCGTGAAGAAAATAAAAGCAACCGAACTAGCAATCCATCTAGGCAAGTATACCTATCGAATTGTAGCTAGGGGACACAAGTGTCGTATTGAAATCCGGGTACTGCTGAATACACTTACTCACACGAAGACTATTATTTTATCAAAGGAAAATCTTGAGGGCTAAAAAGGAACTTGCAATTAAGAAAGGAAATATAGTTAATCGCTAGAAAGAGAACCACTGCATTAAGTTAAAGAACTATTAGAGGCGATTACGATAAAGTGTTAAAGAACTACGACAAAGGGATGGAAATGTACTCGATCAAGAATCACCTCGGCCAGAGTAATAAAGAAATGCGATAAAAGCCTAAACTTAATAGGGAAGAGTTTCTTGACCGTGGAGGTTCCTTAAGCTTAAACACGCTTCTCTCGAAGTCGTGTCTGACTGAGTTTAGGAAGGTCCGACCGACTTTCGTCTGAATCAGAGGCCTAAAGCTCGCTTTACGCGGTGAACCCCACTATTAGATTTTACTCCAATCCGGGGGATTTGAATGTCTGCCTCTCTCGAGGGGTGCATACAAATCCCTTTCCTCTTGAGTGCTCACTTCAAACTATCGGCCTTTCGGCTTGCCAAGTATGAAAGCTAAGGTGGAGAGTATACATCGATGATATATCTCCAACCCAAAAGAATTCAAGAGCAATTCAAGATTAAACCCCTAAAAAGGAAAGGTAAAATTAAAGCATCATAACTTAATCACTCAAACCTCAGATCATCAAGATCGAGTACAAGGAGGATTTAGTTATTCATGGTATAGAAAATGAAGATCATATTAATAGTATGGAAAATAACACCGAGTAGAAGGGAAAGAGAATAGCGAACTATTTTATTTCTTAATGTGGAGGAATCACAAGTAGGGCACACAGATACTATAAGAACACATTCTACAATGATTACAAATGTTGTAAAAAGGAAGTACAGAAATGCGAAAAAGGCTTGCATGAAAAGAAACTCAATTACTTGAAGTAAAAAGGAAGAGACAAGCTTAAGACATAAACACTAAAATAGCAGCACTTCTTCTTCTCTAATCTCTCTCCACCGCCCTCAAAACACTAGAAGATGATCCCTATTTATAGAATTTTTTCGGGATGGGTCACGCCCTATGACACGCCCATGGAGGGCGTGACCATAGGGCGTGTCTGATTCGGTGCGACATCTGGAGCGTTGGCATTTAATTCTGGCGTGGTTGTTGAGTTACACGCCCATCGAACACGCCCCTGGAGGGCGTGACCATGGGGCGTGTCGAATTCGGTGCGTTGAAATTGAGCTCGGTACTGACTTCTCAGGACTTGGCGGGTCACGCCTGTCAGACACGCCCCTGGAGGGCGTGTCAGTGGGCGTGTCAGTGGGCGTGACAGCTAGTTTCTGGTGGAGATTGACTTCAGACCGGCGGCTTCATTCCACTAGGTTACACGCCCTTGGTACACGCCCTAGGAGGGCGTGACCATGGGGCGTGTAACAGCAAAACTTGTAAAATCCTGCAAAAATAAGGGAAGATGTTAGTGACAATAATATATACAAAAAAAGGTCAAAATATAAGCATACAAGACATGCTTCGTAAATTGAAAGATAGAAAATACCATTACGAAACGGACTATCAGCATACAACAACATAAAATTATAATAATACTTAGAATTTTAAGCTACTAAATTACCCAAAAAAGGATGACTAAAAAGTAGTCATCAGAGAGTAATAAACTCTATAAGGAGCGCACCAAATTTTATCATGATAAGAAAATTAAGCACTCAAAAGACTTTAAACCGGGAGACCAAGTCCTTTTATATAACTCGCGCTTACGCTTATTTCCGGGTAAACTTAATTCCCGTTGGTCCGGCCCCTTTGTCGTAAAGGAGGTTTGGCCTTACGGGACGGTTCTTATTTCACACCCGGAAAAAGGCAACTTTAAAGTGAATGGGCACCGGCTAAAATTATTTTTTGCCGGTGATAATATTAACGAAAAATTAGACAACATAATGTTGTCAAACCCATAATAAGCGCGCGCCACTATGGTCGAGCTCACCGACCATAAACAAAGCGCTCGTGGGAGGCACCCCACGGTTATCTTTTCTTTTTTATTATTTTCTAATTTTCTTTTTAAGTTTATTTTTACAGGCTTGAAGGACATCGCTGCATGATGATCGGGTGGAGACGAACGTCGAATCTTCGTATTTCTTCAAGTCGGTATATTTTAATTTATTTTATTAGGCTCTTTAACATAAAGATGATATAAAAAAAAAAAAAAAAATTTACATGTGTAAAAAAAAAAAATTAAAAAAATTAAAAAAAAAAAATTTCATACACTCGTCCGTCACGCC
This sequence comes from Platanthera zijinensis, assembly GCA_039513925.1. Taxonomy (NCBI): domain Eukaryota; kingdom Viridiplantae; phylum Streptophyta; class Magnoliopsida; order Asparagales; family Orchidaceae; genus Platanthera; species Platanthera zijinensis. The sequence goes on from CM077089.1 coordinate 103,135,621, forward strand.
CGTGATCCATTGGTCACGGGCGTGTCCCGGGCGTGTTTTGCCAAGACTGCGGGAGGTTCCTCCTCCCTCGGTTTTCCCGCCCGTCATTCGGATATGACACGAACGTGACTTTTTTTGTCACGGGCGTGTCGAGCCCATGTCGCAGGTATCCGAGGCGTTGACCAGTCACGCCTCGGATTCCTTCTCAAAGAGTCAGATTTGACTGACACGCCCAGAGTCACGGGCGTGACTCTGGGGCGTGACTGAAGAATCTGATGCCGCCGCATCGGATACTCTTTGGATTCCCCTACACGCCCCCCGTCACGGGCGTGTCACTCAGAGTCACGGGCGTGACTCTGAGGCGTGACCCCCGAATCCGAGGCAGTCCGCCTCGGATTCCTTTCTGCTTTGACCCGGGCTTGTCACGCCCCCTGTCATGGGCGTGACAGGGGGGCGTAACCAACCCGAAAAACTCTATAAATAGGACTTTTTCCTCTCCTCTTCTCTTCACACCTCCACCCTTCAACCCCTCTCTTCTCTCCTCCCTTTGGACGAAATTTCCTCTACATTTCTCATCATGCCTCGCCACCACCCTCGATCCACCGCTTCCTCCTTCGAGCACCCCGCTGATCCAGCCTCGGCGGAGGCCATGCTCCTTTTCGAGAACGCAACTCAACAAGATCGAAGCGAGAGACTGAGCGCCAAACCCTTTGTCGTGTTCCAGATCTTGGATTGGGCCATCCTCGCCCAATTCGGAGCTGCGGAGCTAGTTCGGGAGCTCATCTCTACCCAAGGGTGGACTCCCTTCTTCTCCATTTCTGAGCCTGCTTTCCTCAAGCTCACCATTGAGTTCTTGGCCTCATTTGAGTTCCGTTGGGCGGCGCAAGATGATTTCATCGTCTTTCGTCTGGGCGGGATGATGCACCAGCTCACCATCCGCCAACTCAATGTTGCCATGGGGTTTTGCTCGGAGGCCTTTTCCACTTCCCCGCCTACCCCGACCTAAAAACTGATTTCCCTCCCGACTTCAGTCTCCCCACTTTTTGGTCAAAAATTAGTAATGACGTCGCCCCCTACACTCCAAAGAAATCTAAGGGTAGCCACCTCATCTCCCCCGCTTTGCGCATTCTACACAACCTTCTCTCTTTTACCATTTCCGGACGCGGCGATAGCCACGACGTGGTGACTCGGGCAGACTTACTATACTTGTATAGTATGTTTTACCGGGTCCCACTCAACCTTGGTTACATGCTCGCCATTTTCTTTCGGCACCAGGCCGAAAATGTGAGATTGGGAGCGGTGCACGGCGGGAATTTCATCACTTTCCTCGCCAAGCAGACCGGCGTATGGGCTGCTCTTCCGCGGCTCACTTGCATGCAAACGCCGCAGCCTCTTCAGTTCCCGACCCTTCAGGCGCTTGGTTTAGCTCGCCGACGCGACGACGAGTTTGAGGCTATTTCCCCGTTCGTTGGTGGCGGTGATCTTGATCTTGATCATGGTGCCGGTCCCAGCGGTACTCATCCTTCCCCGCAGATTCCGCCACCACCGCTACACTCTTCTCCAGCGCCCGATCCTCCAAATTATTGGGACCGGCAATTTGGGTTGCTCCATACTCGCATAGACCAGATGCAAACCCATTTTGACGGTCGCTTCACTTCCTTTGATGCGCGCTTCACCGTGCTTGAGCGAAACCATGCTTCCTCCATAGCGCATATTACTCGCGAGTTCGCGAACATGCCGACTTTCTATCAGGAGCACGAGGACGTTTCTGACCAGGAGTAGCTGCCTTTTCATTTCTTTGGATATGTAGAGGGTCACCTCTTTGTATCTATATTTTTATTCTTCTGTATCTGTTTTTATTATTGTGATGAAAAAAAAATCCAAAAAAAAATATATCTATAAAATATTATGTTTTGCTTTCATCATCTTGTACAGGTCTCTTTTGATGCTGGCTTGCATTTTCAGGGAAGTCTCCTCTCTTCTCTTTTCTTCTTTATTTTTACATTGGGGACAATGTATTGCTTAAGTATGGGGGAGGGATATTTCTCAAGCAAAACATATAAAAATTTTCTAAACAAATTATTAAAACAAAAACGACAAAAAATTTTTAAAACAAATTTAAAACTCAAAAAAAAAAAAATTTATTTCATCTTAAAATTTTGTTTTTCCAAAAAAAAACGAAAAAAAATTATAAAATCAAAAATTAAATTAGAGAAGTCTTTATTTCTATATTTATTCACATGCAAAATTCCTAGTAATTCAACTTTTTTATAGTGTTTAGAGAATTTTGATGTTTTAATTGAATTTTGAATTTTGGAGTAGAACTGTTGGTCATGCTGTGTTTCTAGTTAAGTGCACGTGTAAGTAGAATTTTTAGTAGATCTAAATATTCAGCATATAATTAGATTTTCATTTTTCTAAATGCATAGAAACAACTTATTTTACTTCAATTATGAAAACCGGTAAAACTTTAAAATAATTTAGGTGAGTAAGTAGAAGTTTGCTAGAGAGATATTTCGCGGACCAAGAGAGAGGTATTCTTTTTCGATGTCTAGAACTTGCCCTCTAACTATTCTCAAGACTTTGCATAAGTTAGACTCATAGCATAAATATGATTTAGGCACTTCTTTTGGCTAGTTTGAGCTTTTGTACCCGCACCTAAAATTTTAACTTTGCTTAGCCAATTTGAGCCTATTACCTTTTCCTTTTGTTTTAGCTCCACCAAGCACTTTACCAAAGCCTAAAAAGTAACCTAATTGCACACCTAAGACCAAGCTTGAACATAAATATACAAACATGGTTTGTGAGTGATTAGGAGCCTTTTATTTTTGGTGGCCCTTTTCTTATATAAAAAAAAAGTTGATTTATTTTTCTCTCCTCTTCAAAATAAAGAAAAAAATTTATAATTAAAAAAAATGAAGAGGTAGAAAAAAATTTCAATATGATGAGAGAGTTAAAAAAATAAGAAAAGAAACAAAAGAAATAGGAATTTAGCTACGTTCTTAAGAGCCATAACAAATCTTTATGTACAAGCTTCTCTAGGTTTTGGTGTGACTAGCCATCGTGTTTATCTTTGATCACCCTCTCCAAAACCTAAGCTTATATTTCAACCTAATTAAGCCCTATTGATTTATGTTTATAAGTTAGACTAGTGTCGTGGCGAGAGTGTGAAAGGGCAAGCCTATGGCCATCGATATTGATGGATTTCTTTGGAGGGTATCTTAATCTTTGTTTGTGCAATGTTATCTTAGTACGCACGCTACACTCTCCCTAAAGATAATTTTAAGATTTACCGGATGTTCATCTTAAAAGTAAAAATAATAGTGAAAATGCATTTTAAGAAAAATAAAAACCTAATTTGTATGCTGAGTAAGTCTTTCTACAAAAATATCTACAAACATAGGCATAAGACTTCGCATTTTACTCCTTAGGTTCAATTTTCTTTTCTAGCATTTAAAATTTTTTCTACTCCCTATAGGAAGTTGTTTCCTCGGGACTAGCAAACGGATAAGTAAGGGGGTATTTGATAACTCTAATTATTTCTATCTTTTTATTTATTTTTTTATATTAATAGTTAGATATTTTATATTAATTTTATAATATTAAGTTTATTTTAACTTGTTTCTATAATTTATATCTATTTGTTCTAATAAAATCATTTTCAATTTTGCAGGGCTGATCTACAGGTTATTTTGAGCAAAAAGAAGAATTTTCCTATTTTCTGCCTAGACACGCCCTGTGACATGCCCTACCTGGGCGTGATACAGGGGCGTGACACGTGATACTCGAGACTGCTGCTGAATCTAGTCGACCCGCGCCCAACGTTCGTCGACCGACTAGGTCACGCCCGTATCAAAATATGACACGCCCGTGTACCATTTACACGGGGCGTGACAGCAAGAAAGAGACCATTGACCGCTGCCACATCAGATTAAAATTACATGCCTGGGTCACGGGCGTGACCCAGGGCATGTCCCGGGCATTTCCAGCCAATTATTCCTCCGTTCCAGCCGTTGCCGCCAGAGACCGTTCCTGCTCGACACGCCCCTAGTCACGGGCGTGACTAGGGGGCGTGACACCTTCTTGAAGACCACTTTTACTCCCGCCGTTTTCAGCTTCCCGCCGTTTTCCAGAAACAGCCGTGACACGCCCTAGGTCACGGGCGTGACCTAGGGGCGTGAGCCGTCAGTTAACCAATTTTGGCGGTTTCTCCTCCAACGTTCCCGGGCTTTCAAGACGACGGTTCCGAGCCTGACACGCCCTAGGTCACGGGCGTGACCTAGGGCGTGAGCAAACAGAAATTTTTTCTATAAATTCCAGACAGCTTCAGATGCTCAGGAGTCGAATTTTGGGAGTTGGAGTCTTATAATTTTCTGTTTCTTTTGCTGTATTTTCTCATTTCTAAGTTAGATTTACCTTTGTTGTAACTTTAATTTTAGTTATTTCCATTTCAATCATGTCTTTTCCTACTTTATTTTGTATTTCCCCAATCATGATGAGTAGCTAATCTTCTTTTAGCACTTGATCATGATGAACCTTAGAATAAAATAGATCTTTCTCCTTCTTATTAAATGTCTTGTTCTTAATTGTTCTCGCTACGATTTATCTTTGATTTTTATTTCATCGAATTCATATTACGCGGATATGATCTTCGATCTAAGATCCGTATCCTAAATGACCGAGAGGTTGCGGATACGAGGAGATCACTCAAAGATAAAAGGAGTTGAATACACTCCTCGAGAGAGGACGACGTAAATCTACCGAATTGAAGTCAAATCCAATAGTGGTGTTCACCGCATAAAGCAAGCTTAGGGGTTTCGACTGGCCGAGAGGTCTTAATCGATCAACCTAAGTTTAGTTAGAAGCGTGAGCTCGAGAGAGACTCTTCTATACTTTAGGAACCTCCACGGTCGAGTGAGTATAATTAAGAACTCGCATTTCATTATTTTTCAAGAAGATTTATTTTAGTCTAAGGGGATTCTAGATCAAGTGCTAGCTTTCTCATATTTGAATTTCTCTTTAGCATCAACTTTAGTTTTATTAATTAACATTATCAAACCAAGTTTTCTGTTGATAAGATAATAGCTTTCCTTGTGAGTACAAGTGCTCAACAGGCCCCGATTCACAATACGACACTTCCTATACTGCATTTCGATAGGTACGCTTGCCTATTCGGGATTCTAGTTTGGTTGTAATTTAACTTCTATAAAATCATCATCAATAAGGAAAAAAGGGAGAATTAGTTGTATTTGTATATGGAGCAGTGGGATAGGAGGGAAAAGTTGCTGTGGGAGGAGCAAAGGCAGGAGCTGAAGAGTAGGGATGACTTCCCGGAAAGTTCAGAAATCTTGCTGGACTTCCCCCGGCAGCTTCTCAGAAGAAGTTTTGACGAGCTGCAAACTCATCATTCTGAGACTGGAAAGGAGCTGCAGGCCCTTGCAGTAAGGTTTAAGTGTAAGGAGAAGGATAGACCGGCTGATAAGCCGATTGACAAACTTAAGGAGTCTCGGATTCTAGTGCTAGATTGATTGGAGGAGCTGGCGCTGTTGAAGATTGTTCGGCCAATTACTGCGTGATAGCTGCTAAAGTACGATTGATTTCTTGAAACTATTGTGCAGTTTCTCTGTGAGATTTCCCTAAGGCCACCCAAAGAGAATCTTTACTAGGACTTGGAGCAAGGTTCTCGGTTGGTCTATGGTCTGTCATGAGTAACTGCTGATTTCATTATCTGATCGAGATTTGAAGGTCGCATGTAAACTGTTGATGCAAGGAATGAGCCTTCTTATTAACTAGTGTTCGGTTTCACAAGCTAGGTGAAGAAGAGAATTGTGGGGTGAAGGGAAAGAAGGTTGATGATCAGTGGAGAAGGCTGATGATCAATAGAGAAGCTTGCTTGATCAGCGGAGAAGCTTGCTTGATCAGCAAAGAAGTTTGCTTGATCAGCGGAGAAGCTTGCTGATCAATAGAGATGCTTGCTTGCTCAGCGGAGAAGCTTGCTTGATTAGTGAAGAAGCTTTCTTGATCAGCGGAGAAGCTTGCTTGATCAGGGGAGAAGCTTGTTTGATCAGCGGAGAAGCTTGTTGATCAATGGAGAAGCTTGCTTGATCTGTGGAGAAGCTGCTTGATCAGTGGAGAAGCTTGCTAGATCAGTGGAGAAGCTTGCTTGATCAGCGGAGAAGCTTGCTTGATCAGCAGAGAAGCTTGCTTGATCAGCAGAGAAGCTTGCTTGATCAGGAACTGTCGAGCAGACGGTTACTTTGATGGTTGAGCTCTGATGGTTGAGACCAAGAGAAGAGAAGAACAGAGGGGGCCTCTAACAGCGGCAATAAAAGACTTCACCCGCCGCGGCTTAAATGCAACTCTTGCGACGGGCTTTTCCTTTAATTAAGAAATAAGATTACAGCTTGCTATTACACCATTACCTGTAAAAGCAGTAAAGGGTACAAGAGGAAGCTGGCGGTTGAGGAAAGAGGGTTCCGGAGACTAAGTAAAAGAGGTTGCTGGCTGTTGTGGAGGACTGGGAATTTGAGTTCGTAGCTCGTGCTGGCAGCAACAGAGGACTGGAAAACGGAGTTTGAAGGGCCTTGATGATCAACAATGGAAGATTGGAAAACTGAGTCCGCAGGTCTTGATGATCAACTGTGGAGGACTAGAAAACTGAGTCTGTAGGTCTTGATGGCGGTGACAATTTTCCTTTCATGCTCCCCTAAATGAGAGGCACTGGGGGCTCTTTATAGGCCCGAGGAAGATCTTCCAGAAGCGGGGACCAGAGACGTCATTACGGAGGCGTGTGCGGACTCGGTGAGCAAGCTGCCTAGCAAGGCAGACTGGCAGAAGGCAGGCCGCACCTATAGGCATCTGAGGCAGGTAGGCTGCCCCCGGTGGGTTGCCTGGACTAGAGGCTGCCACTGGTGGGCAGCCTGGCCACAAGAGGCTGCCCCTGGTAGGTGGCTTAGTTTGGAGGCCACATATGGTGGGCGGCCTGGCTACTAGAGGCCACCCTTGGAGGGCGACCAGGAGTAGAGGCGCCCGTGGTGGGCGGCCTGGCCACTGAAGGCCGCCCCTAGTTGGTGAACTGGACTCGAGGCCCCCTCGGGTGTGCGGCCTGACCACTAAAGTCCACCCCTGGTGGGCGGCGTAGCACAGGTGGCCTCCCCTAGTAGGCGGACTGGCTCATGAGGCCGCCCCTGGTAGGCAGCCTGACCACTTGAGGCCGCCCCTGGTGGGCGACTTGGCATAGGAGGTTGCCCATGATGGGAGGCCTGGCAACTAGAGGACTCCCCTTGTGGGCGGCTTGGAGTTGAGGTCACCCCTAATTGGCGGCCTGGCCACTGGAGGATTGCCCTTGTGGGTGGCCTGGCACAGGAGGCCTCCCCTGGTGGGCAGCCTGGCCACTGGAGGCCGCCCCTGGTGGGCGGCCTAGACTGGAGGCCGCACCTGGTGGGCAGCCTGGCCACTAGAGTCCACCCATGGTGGGCGGCCTTGCACAGGAGGCCGTCCCTGGTTGGCGGCCTGGCTCAGGAGTCCGCCCCTAGTGGGCGGCCTTTCCACTGAAGGGGGTAGGCCCCCTCCCCCTATAGGGGAGATGTAATCTGTCTCCGATGGCGAGCCGGAGAGTGAGTCCGCCGAGCCCGTGACGGTTGAGTTGGTCATGTTGATGCTAGCAAGGCGACCTGGCGGACTGAAGGTATAGATCGCACAGATCGCCCCCTGATGATGTAGATTTCCTCCTACAAGGAAGAATGTTGCGCGGTTAGCAGGCCTAACCGCATGGTCTACGGGGGTGAGCTATGCGACCGACCCACCATCTCGCAGGGCACGCGGTGGATATGCGACCGGGGCAGATAGGAGTTTCTATCTGCCTGGACCAAAAAAGGAGGGTTGAGGCAGATCGTGACCCTCGGGGGGAACCCCTGAGTGGGCCACGACTTTGCGAGTTAGATGCCTTAGGAGGCAAGACGCCTCTGGGGTAGGAAGAGGGGACGGCCTTAGGAGCAGGCTTTGCCTCTGCTGAAGAGAGCAAGCTGCCTCCTATTGGTCCGCCCAGTCGGGCTACCTGCTCATCGAGTCCGCTCAAGCCTCCATGATGACGTCATTGGTCCCCGCTTCTAGAAGATCTTCCCTGGGCCTATAAATAGCCCCCAATACCTCTCATTGAGGTGAGCGTGAGGAATACTGCCGCTTTCAGCAAGGCCTGCGGACTAAGTTTTCCAGTCATCCATGGTTGATCCAGCAAGTCCTGCGAACTCAGTTTCCTAGTCCTCAAAAGTTGATCCAGCAAGTCCTGCGGACTCAGTTTCCCAGCCCTCCACGGTGGATCCAGCAAGGCCTGTGGACTCAGTTTCCCAGTCCTCCACGGTTGATCCAGCAAGGCCTACGGACTCAGTTTCCCAGTCCTCCACAAGTTATCCAGCAAGGCCTGCGGACTCAGTCTTCTAGTTTTCCACAGCTTGCCATCAAGCCTGTAGCCTGCTGGCAGCCTATTTTTCTTAGTCTCTGGAAACTTCTTCCTTAACCGCCAGCTTCCCCCTTTGTACCCTTAATTTCTTTTATATGTAAAGATGCAATAGCAAGCTGTAATTCTGTTTCTTAACTAAAGCAAAAGCCCGTCGCAAAGAGTGGCATTCAAGCCGCGGTGGGAGAAGTCTGTTGTTGTCGCTGTTAACGGCCACTTCTGTTTGTTCTCTTCTCTTGGTCTCAACAATCAGAGCTCAACCGTCAATATAACCGTCTGCTCGACAGTTCCTGATCTAGCAAGCTTCTCTACTGATCATTAAGCTCCTCCACTGATCAGCAAGATTCTCCGCTGATCAGCAAGCTTCTCCGTTCAGCAAGCTTCTCCGTTGATCAAGCAAGCTCCTCCGTTGATCATCAAGCTCCTCCGCTCATCATAAGCCTTCTTTGCTGATCATCAACCTTCTCGACTGCTCTCAACAAACCTCTCCTCTATCCCCACAACCCTCTTCTTCACCTAGCTTGTGAGACCGAACAACCCGTTAACTAGAAGGCGCATTTCATTCATCAACATCGTCGTATACCTGGGGCAAACCTTAAGTGCTTTAATTAAAGAAAAAATGAGACCTTTAATTATTTAAAGCTATTTTATTTGTCCTAATGCTCTTCGATACTGAGGGCTAAGAGCGGTAAGCCACTTATCAGAATGAGGAGGACAATTGAAAAGAAAGTACAAAATTGAAATGCAAGTCCTACTCAAACGAGTAGGCGGGAAATTAAAGTAGTAAAGAAAGGTGAAAATGAAAGCGATAAAACGACAAGTCCTAATCAAACGAGTAGGCGCGAAATGAAGCAGAAAATTATGAGTCCTACTCAAACGAGTAGGCATGAAATGAAAGCTGAAAAAGCTATCTAACAGACTCACACACTCTATAGAAAATAAACAAACTCACACACTCTACTTAAATAAAAGAAAATAAGAAAAATCTAACTCATACACTCACCCACACAAATGAAAAAAGGAAAAAACAAAGTGTTCTAAAAATTAAAACAACTACATTTCTACCGCTACAATGTGGTAGAAATGCCTAAAAAGAGAAAATAAAAATTACAGAAGCAAAAAGTTTGGAAAATAAAATGCAAAAACAAAGTGCTACAAAAATTAAGATAGTAACTTTTCATTCTTATAACTTTATAGAAATGGTTAAAACTGGAAATAATGCTAAAAGAGAACAAAAAGTATGATCCTAAAAAGCCTAAGTTAAAGAAAATTAAAAACCACCTTTTAAAACATTTTTTATAAAATCATAAGAGTGAAAACAAAGCTAAAAAAGAGAGCTAAACCTAAACAAGTAGGATGCAAGAAAAGAAAAAGCTATTACAATGGCTAGAAATTAAGCTAAAACCCTAAGCTATGAAGATTTTGAAAAACATAAAATAAGAACAAACAATAAAAATCACTTTGAGTAGGGCGCATGAATGAATTCCAATCTATGCAAAGAGAGAAAAAAACGAACACATTTTATTAAATAAAAAAGGAGATTACATGAAAGAAAAAACAAACACTAGGGGGGGGGGGAATTCCCTTACATAGCATAGCAAACACCCAAATAACCCCTACCTTAAGCAAAGTGGCCCAAAAAGTGGAACAAGAGTTCATACAGAAAATTTCAATTTATAGACAAAATTAATGGGGTGACACGGGCGTGTCGGGTCTGGTGTGTTGGAGAAGTAAAAATTCGTTGACTGGCCGAATTCTGGAAGCAGTTGGGCTGGACACATGTCGGACACGGGCATGTTAGGAGGCGTGACATGGGCGTGTTGGGACACCTTGCAACTTGATGTCGGCAGCGGTTGGCTTGAACACGGGCGTGTCGGGTTTTGAGACACGAGCGTGTCCTGCTCGGGTTAACGAAGTCCAAACATCGAGCTGGGGTTGACGACAGTTGAATGTCGAGGGCATGACACGGGCGTGTCGGTACTTCGAACACGGGCGTTTTGGGACATTTTTGACTTTTTTTTGAAAAATTTCATAAATCAAAATTAGGCTAAGTTAGAAATAATATTTACAAAAAGAAGAAATTTATTAATGAAAAATAGCTAAAAATGACAAAAATAAACTAGAACGACTTAATAAAAAATCTTTAAAAAAGGTATATTTACAACTTATCAACAATTCTCCCCTCCTTTAAGAAATTTTGTCCCGAAATGTTTATTTAGTGAAAGAAAATCAGTACAAAAACTTATAACATACTTTATAGAAACCACTCTAGAATCTAATCTCGCATGGTTTGCTCACGCTCCTATGTAAATTCTTCACATCCGCAATTGTCCCAATGGACATTGACCATCCCGATTGCTTTATTACGTAATTGACTGATCTCCGTATCCTCAATACGAAAGGGTCTAACCTTCATCGTTAGCCCACTAGCGACTGGTACTTGATGATCCGTTGTCTCTTGCGTAGGCTCTCACAAAGCCTTCTGCAACACCGAGATGTAAAACATATCATGCAAACCACTTAGTTCCATCGAAAGAGCTATCTGATAAGCAGCTTCACCAACTCATTCAATCACTTCAAATGGATAAAGATACCCCAAACTCAGCTTTTTCAAGCGTTGAATCCTGGACACACCTTTAAATGTCTTTATATTCGAACATACCCAATCGCCCACCACAAACTCCACACTTCGGTGCTTGGCATTATAGATCTTTGCTTGTCAGTCCTGAGCCATCAATAATTGCTCTCGAATAGCGCGTATAGTCAAATATGCATCTTAGGCCTCATTATGCTTATATAGCTTCGATTCTCCTGTTTCTGCACAAGCTAAAGGAGTACGACACTTCCTACCATTTAAAACTTTGAAGGTTGCATCTTAATGCTAGCTTGATAGCTATTTTTATAGATGAACTTGATCATATAAAGATTGTCCTCCCACCTCTTCCTAAAATCCAAGGCGCACATACAGAGCATATCCTCCATTGCCCCATTAGTTTTCCCAATCTAACCATCCGTTTGCGGATGAAAGGCTGTACTGAATTTTTATTTAGTACCGAACAACTGGTGGATTAGACTCCTATCATTCGAAGTAAAGTGCCCATCTCTATCACTGGCGTTGTTATGGGGCACACCGTGCAAACGTACTATGTTGTCAAGATACAACTTAGCCAATTTTTCAACTTAATCGTCCTTCTTATTCGGTATGAAGTATGACAACTTTCTCAACCGTTCAACGATCACCCACATAGCATCGTTCCCGCTTTGAGATTTCGGCAATCCGTGCACGAAATCCATAGATATGTCATCGAACTTCCATACCATAATTGGTAATGACATTAGAAAACCACCAGGTTTCTGACATTTAGCTTTTACCAAGGCATAAGTTTGGCACTTTGCCACGCAATGAGCTTTGTCCTTCTTCAAACTCGACCACTAGAACATCTTTTTCATGTCCATATGCATTTTGTTCGCCCTGCGTGGATTGAGTATTTAGTGAAGTGTGCCTCATACATCAACTCCTCCGGCAGCTTACACATATTTGGGACGCAAAAACAACTGTCCTTTCTCAAAAGACCATCATCCAAGGAAAATTAGGAATTTGACCCATCCACTATATAGCGCTTCATACTCTCATCGAGTTCCATCTCTCGTCGAATCCTGTCTATGAGGTCATATTGCACCTCCACCCAGTTCAAGTACGCATTTGAAGTGGCATTCTTGTCAATAGAAGAAATATCTAAGGCCTTCAACTCTTGGATCAGATGCTTATCATGTATCTGTAATAAACAAGCCTGTACTGGAGTCCTACAACTTAAGGCATCTGCGACAACTTTTCCCTTTTCGGGAGTGTAATGTATCTGGAAAGTGCAGTCCCTGAGGATATCCATCCACCTCCATTATCACATGTTCAGATCCTTCTTATCTAGCAAATACTTAAGGATTTATGGTCCGTGAATATATCAACTTTCACGCCAAACAAGTAGTGACGCTACAGATTATGTGCAAAATTCACCGCCGCCAACTCCAAGTCGTTGACTGGATTGTTTCGCTCTTGCACATTCAACTGGTGTGAGGTATAAGCTATAACATTTCCAAATTGCAGAAGAACGTAACCAAAGCCTCTCCCTGAAGCATCACTATATATCTCATAGCTGTCTGTACCACATGAGGAACTCAAGATAGGCGCAGTACTCAAAGTACTCTTTAACTCCTCAAAAGCTCGTGTGCATTCATGCTTCCAAACAAACTTATGATCTTTCCTCGTCAGTGTAGTGAGAGGTAAGGCTATCCGTGAAAAGTTCTCCATGATGCGTTAGTAGTAGCTAGCAAGTCCAAGTAATCTCCTAACTTCTGCTACCGTAGACAACACAGGCACTTCTCATATCTCAATGATCTTCACTTGATCCACAACATTACCCTCTCCACTAATAACAGGGCCATGAAAAGCCGCTGACGACATCCAAAACTCATACTTTGAGAACTTGGCATAAAGTTTATTTCTCCTCAGGGTATGCAAAACCGTCCTCAAGTGATTTGCATGATCTTTTTCTATATGAGAGTACAGCAATATATCATCAATAAATACGATCACAAATAGGTCTAAGTAATCCCAAAAAATCTGGTACTTCAACTCCATGAATACCGATGGCGCGTTTGTTAGCCCAAAAGGCATTACAGTGAACTCATAGTGACCATATCGTTTATCGAACGTGGTTCTGGGAATGTCACATTCCCTAATCCGCAACTAGTAATATCCAGACTTTTAATCTAGCTTCAAATAGATAGTCGATCCCACCAGCAATTCAAACAAGTCATCAATCCGTGGAATCAGATACTTGTTTTTCTCCGTCATCTTATTCAATTCTCTATAATTAATGGATAGACGCAAGCTTCCATCCTTCTTCTTCACAAAGATGACCAGTGCAGTCCAAGGTGACATACTTGGACGTAAATTACCATGCTCTAGCAGTTTTTGCAATTGAACTCTCAATTCCGCCATTTCCTTAGACGCTACTTGGTATGGTGAGCTGGCCATAGGTTTTTCACCTAACACCAACTCATTAGCGAAGTCAATCTCTCACTGGGGTGGTAACCCAGAGAAATCTTTTGGAAACACATCTGCATTATCCGATGCAATAAGAACATCACTCAAACCTCACTCCACTAAACAGCCTCCAATAGCGTGAAGAACAACTCCGCGCCCTTCTGAATAGCTTTGACTTCCTGAACAACAGATATAAGTATCTTGCTCGATTCTTGCATACCAACGAACTTAGTCTCTCGTTCGGTGTTCTATCCATGTGTGACTTCCTTAGAGTTGCAATTTATACATGTGCACTGCTCTGAGAGACAGTTCATACCAAAGATTACATCAAGATCCGATATCGGTAGCACAGATATTTCCAATCCAAAATCCTGACTTCATATCCGCACCTCAAAACAACTAGACCTATTCGCACACAACACACATATGTTAGGTAACATCACCTTAACTCTATCTGTAGACACCAAAGTGAGCACTCTGATCTGCGATACGAAGTACTCAGGTAGAAACGAATGAGAAGAACCTATATCAAATAGTGCACACGCCGGATAGTCTCGAATAAGGGCGAAGGCTACATTTATCATGTTATACACAAGTAATTCACAAGGTATAAAGTATATAAAGAATGAAAACTATATACTACTGATACTTGTGATGAAATCAGTCTCTTTGATGGCCTCATATTGGCCAAGATTGTAAAGCCTTGGCTGAGCTACAGCATATTGCGGTGTAGTGGACTCCACTACCTTTCCCTTCTCAACATAGGATGATCCTTCCTTCTTATCCTTCCTTGGAAGGCCGCTGGGGCATTAGTGGGCAAAATGCCCTGGTTTGCCTCACGTATTAAATTTTGCATGCTTTGCCCAAATATTTCTATAGAAGTAATAGAAGATGGAGCTTATCTAGAAGACTTGAACTTCTTATTCCACTTCCGAAAATGTGATTTTGAGGAAGTCGACACTTTGAACTCGGGATTTATCACAACCAAGTCCCTCTTGTCCTGCACCCTCTTCATGTCTTTTTCCAAGGAATGATCCATATTAACCAATACATTATACCCTTGATTCATCGAACCCGAGAGAAGTAACCTCAACACAACTCGCAGTCCCTCATAGAAACTATTTGTCATACGCTCCTCATCTGCGAAAGTAGACCCCGTATATCGTACCAACCTGGTGAACTCATGCAAGTAGTTATCCACACTATCCTCGCCCTGAGTCAAGTGTTAGAACTCATTCTCCATTGAAATCAAACGCAACAAAGACAGATGTTTTGCCAAGAATAATCTCGAAAACTCCTCCATGGAGATCTCTAATAGTCATCTGCTCGGAAAGTAGTGTAATTCCAACTCATCCCACCAAAGCCGAGTCTTTCCCTCCAACAGGAAAGTGGCCAAGGTTACCTTCTGCACCTCCTCTATTTCAATCACCGTCAATACTCTCTTGACATGCGAAATCCAGTCCTTCGTCATTGTTGGGGATGTTGCACTTGTGAATGTATGAGAACTAAAACTCATGAAGTGCTTTAGCTGCCTTTTAGTAGCTCACCTTTCAACCAAAGACTCAATAGGCCCTTGCCTAATAGTTAAAAGCTCAGCAACAACAACCTTGATCGGGACCATAGCAGTACTCATCTGCCCAGTCGGCTGTGCATTTATCATAACAAACAATGCCTCAGCAACTAAGCGTATCCTTTCCACAAAAGGGGGAGGTGTGGTCTCATCAGCTGGTGTTGCACTCTCTACAGAACATTGTGGTTCAGACTAGCCCGCACCACTGCGAGTTATCTAAAAGTGTAAACTACAAAATTTAGCGACCATATAAAAGGTACACCACTACTAATAGGAACACACAGGTTCCTCAAATATGTGTATTTTCATTCCTAAGTGGACATTCTTGATTTCATTTTGTTATAATGGTAAGCACAGAGACGTGCTCGCCACCGCTCAAAAGAATTCGACAACGAATTTGCAGAAGGAAGACTGCGACAAGGAGTTAATACCAAATTATAACACCTCCATCTATCGCGTATAATATTATAGAATGTCCGGTAGGGTCCCCATGCCATATTCCATAGATAGTCAGCAGAGTTACAAGTTAATATCATTAAGACACAACGAATCCTAACTTAGAACATTCTAGAAGAAGCTTCATGGGTTAAATTGAACTCAAGTAACACGAATGTCCACTAATATAAACCATATAGGAATTTTTACAAAATACACAAAATAATTGCGGCCTTAAGGCCTTACAATTGTTTTCCTTCAAGAGGTGGTTTACAAACATCGGCTCGTAGGCCGGCCACACATAAATACAAAAAAAACATCGTCGATTGGCCTTCGAGGGTCGGTATAGTATCAAAGGGGATACAAACCGCTATTTCGCGCTCAGCTCTCCAGCACCTGCACAAGGAC
Organism: Platanthera zijinensis; assembly: GCA_039513925.1. Lineage (NCBI taxonomy): Eukaryota > Viridiplantae > Streptophyta > Magnoliopsida > Asparagales > Orchidaceae > Platanthera > Platanthera zijinensis. Next base: position 103,151,512 of record CM077089.1, read on the forward strand.
AATTCATCAGCAAGGTGGAAAATAATGCAACAGTTAGCTTTAGCTGACCAATTTATAACAACCCTACCCCATTCTCGGGGCAGCGGTATTCCTTCCCTACAAGCATAGCATTCACATATAGATATATCATACGAAGGTACAACTTAAGCACCATTCAATATATCATAAAAGTTTCCATAAACTGCCAAATGTTTCGTGCACTCAGGGCACCTTACTGGTGTACAGGAAATACAAAGCCCCACAACTGTCCAAAAGTCTGAGACTGGCAGAAAACTTGATCATTAATCCCTCTTATGCATCGACTACGTGACTAAGGATAGTGGCTCACTCCAAGACGATCATAAGGAGGGTATAAGTCAGCCTATCACATTGCTCAAATTGCCATACAATTGCCGAAAGCAAAGCCTTCATGGCCTAATATACAGATACGGGTCAGCATCTCCCTTTACCCAACTAGAACAATTTAAGTTGTCGCTTCCAAAACATGGAACAATTTAAGCTCCCACGCAAACATATAGCCGAATAATTTAAGCTATTGCTATCCAATATAGTAGAACAATTTAAGCTCTCACTATCCAATATAGTAGAATAATTTAAGCTCTCACTATCCAATCATAAATGAGGTCCCCAAGTCTTCCAGTGACAGACCTTATCTCTCCAAGAGCTATTGCCAGCGATATCCACTATTCCCTGGCGATATTCACAGGTATCAAAAGCTGTTGTATTTTCTGGGTATTTTCCTAGAGCGCATCCCCAGTACTTCTTGCTAGTTAATCCGAATAAAGGATCTCCTTCACTTAGCTTGCAATGCTCATCCCAAGGCTCTTGCTCTCAAGAACTTCTAGAACTAAGGGATAGAGAGAGTGAGAAAGAAAATGAGAATTCAATCTCAAGTCCAACCCATTTCAATGAGCTACCAGCGTGCGGTATCGGCTACCGGCCAGCGATATCATAGGCGTTAGCCGCTTGCCCCAATTGATGTCGCTCTGTAGCCCAAAATATCCTCCACCTTACTGCCACGTTGTAATTTATCGCTGGCGCTACCACACTACTACTGGGCGGTAACTTTCCTAGACATAAATTATTTTTACACGGCTATTGCCGCGCGATAGATCACTACTGCCCAACAGTACTCACTTAATGATTCATAAAATGCGTTGAGAGCATCAAGTGGTATAGCTACGCGATATCATTCTTCTGCCACGTGGTAGGTTTCTCGACGATTTGTCGAGTATGTTCAGTGGTATCGGTGCACGATACCTTTCTACTACCACACAATACATACCCAAGACGAAAGTTGATTTAATTTAATTCAAGGGCTAATGTCGGTGTTAACAATATCGCCGCGTGTTACCTTCCAATCCATCCTTTTCCATGTTTTTTTTGGCATTACACGCACTACCATGCACAGTGTGCATATGGGTGTTCGGGGTCGTTCCCACCATGGGGTTAAAGGGGTTGACTTTGGTCAACCCTACTTTGCCTTATGGCCCCCACTAAGTTAGTGGGGGTGGAGGGGTGTGGGGATTTTGGCAACTCGCATCCTAGAGTCCTTATAAATTATGGGCGCCAACATCATATATAAAAGTCAAACTTGCTCCAAAACTGCACTGGGTAGTCTCGTTGGGATTGTATTGAATTCACAAGTCCAATGCAACTATCAGTGCTAAAATCTATGGAATTTTTCTAAATGTCACATTTTGTGTCATCGATCATATTATTTTTATTGCAGGTCACCTGGTCTTTCCCCGATCTGGAGAAATCAGAGCGCCTTAGCTCAGAATTAGACCGGGTTCACAAATAGTAAAAGTGAACTGTAACAACTATAAAGTGATATTTTTTATATAGAAAACAAGGAAAGGGTGAAAAACCATATGGCTGAATATGTGCCAAGCTAAAAAGCATTAACTTCTTGTAGTTTAACAAAGCTTGTTTTGATATCGAAGGGCGATAGTCTCTACTCTATTACAGGTGCAAAGTATAGAGAATGAGGGAAAACAACTATGTATTCAGAGCCTCGATGAAAACGCAACGACCTTTGAATGTTGTTGAGTTTGAGGAACTTTGGTGGGAGCGTTCTGACTGAAAAATTCTTTAAGTCTACATTCTTTGGGAGGGAACGGTCTCGTTGATGCAGAGCCTTGATGGGAGCGCTCTCGCGGAGGTAGTTGACATAACTTGGAGCGAGTTGAATCCTTAGCTCAAGGAGAAGAGAGGAGTGAATTCCTGAGCATAGAATCAGCCTAAGTCCAAGATCTCTCAAGAAAACCTCAAAACTCTCTCTTGCCTCTGCGGTTGCTTGTCTTCAAATGAAGGTCTGGAGGCCTATTTATAGTTTCTAGAGGATTATGGTGTTAATTACGCTGGGGAGAAATTTTTGCTAGCGAATGGCTTCGCTCCATTTTAATTCCTTGATCACCAATTTTGTCGTTGATGGGAGTGCCTCCCGGGCAGTTTGGGTGGCCTGTGCAAGGTAAACAAAGGTGGTAGCAGCTGGAGATAGCCAGCGGCAGAGGAGGTGGTACGGCCGCCTTATGTGTGGCCTAATGGAGTGGCCTTAGGAGGGCCGTCTGAGCGTAGGTTGCACCGGTCACAGTCCCGTATGCATTAGCCGCGCGCGCCTGCGCTCGGACTAGGCACACCTACACGGACTTGCCCCAAGCGTGCGCTGGTTTGACATCCTTTTTGAGGGCTCCCAGGGCTTGTGTCTTTTTTGCACATATGTGGTCCGGTCGAGCTCATATGTACTCGGTTCGAGTCTTGTTGATTTGACTTAGAAATTTTATGTTGGACACGATCAAATGCCCCATATTTTCGCAAGTCACGATCCTCCAATCAATGAGTGCAATAATTTAATGCTTCTTCCAATGCACTCCAATCATTATAAAATTATCTATCATACTTTTTGAGATATCGGTCAAAGATTAATGCTCATTCGCTGCCTGTTTTGAGAAAGGAAAATTTGGAAAGAAATATCTTGCAAATTTGGTGGCCTTCAATTATGAGTTTCCCTCTAATGACTATAAATTAGAGAGGGTCATTCCACTCTTTCCTTGCATTTTTGAAAATATTTTGGAGTTGGCGGATCTTTTGTGGTCGTCATGTATCCCTTGAAAAAGGTTAGTATTTCTCTTAACTCGGGAGTGAGAAGCGAGGCGAGCGGGAGAGGGTGCCTACGATAGTTCTTTAATGAAGGGTTCCAGTGTAGAGGTGATAGAAGAGGCAGCAAGAGCAGAGGTGGCGGAGAGCAGAGGGGGACCTACACTGTAATACCCCCCCACCCATTCATCATGAAGAATATTACAGAAGGCACGGTCGGGGCCCCACGCCAAATTCCATGGGCACTTAGAGGAGTTAAGCATTGTCATAAAATTATACATGTGTCCTAACTCAGAGTTGCATTATAGCGAAAGCTTTTATGTAAAAGAACCCAACTCTAGGAATGTCCACAACAAACTATTGGAATGATATATATATATAAAATAAACACAGTATTTTGGACTTAAGGCCTTATAGACTGTTTTTCAACGAATGTGTTTTACAAACATCGGCTAACATGCCATCCACTCATGAAAACGGTAAACAGTTCATCTTTTCGCCCTCAAGAGCCAACCAGCATAGCAAGGGAACTTCTATTCCTACTTCCCGCTCGGCTCTCCAGCACCTGCACAGGTACAACCTACCAAAAAGTTGCAAAATAAGACAACGGTCATCATTAGCTGACCAAATTAAAATGACCCCACCCCTCACTCAGGGCGGTCGTGCTCCTTCCCTGCAGGTATACATATAATGTCATCAAAACGTGCTATTTAAGCACCATTCATTACATACATTAGCATGTATGACCACACGGTCCATGCACTCAGGTAACATTACCGGTGTGCTGAGATTCAAGACCTACCCCCGTACATAGTGATGGTCCGTATTTGAGCATTCTATTTCGGTGTGCTGAGATTCAAGTCCCACTACCGTACATAGTGACAGTCCGCATTTGAGAATTCTCTTAAAATGTGCTGAGATTCAAGCCCCATCAATTTGAGCATTTCTACTCTTTTCGGCCCGAAGCCTGAGACTCTCGCTTTTGCTATGACAAAGTCAAGGAGCCTTATTACCTGAAGATATAATCTAGTGACTAATTCCAAGTCGATCACCATAGGATAGGTACTGTTCATCCATAGCCCATTGCTCAAGTCTTCAGGCTTACATGCCATAACATGGGTCTACCTCCCCTTGAAGTTCATACATACATAACCACGTTATGTTCCAAGGCTAGAACTCAAGACCTCCATAGCTCAATCATATTAGTCCCCTAGTCTCCAAAAGACAAGCCTTACAAACATAGCTCTCTGGGAGCTAACGCTAGTGGTAGCATTATCGCCGTGCGGTAGGGGACATAACTCCTTTTCTTTCCCAAATCTTTTTGTTTTCCTGGAGACCAACTCCAAACATCTTACTACAACACCTTGCATACCCCATGACTCTATAAACCACACATTTTACCATGGAATATTCTTCGACATGTAAACTAATGATAACCATCACCAATCTAGACCAACCTATCCATATGGGCTTCTCACATGATTCCTATTCCGTACTTCGATTCTAGATTTTATATGCAAGTTTAGTATCAGGGATACCATTGATCAACACATTGGAAACTCCACATTCTCCACCAATTGGTGAGGGTTTCCATGCATATTTCAAAAAAGGACTTCACATGTCCAAGAAATAAGATCGTTACCCTTGTCGATCACTTAGGAGCCATGAAATCACAGTTGATCTGGATGGAAATAGTAACAACACATTCTTCTCCACAAATCTGTCTTCTACTCCGAAATCCTACTACAAGAATATCTTCACAACTTCCATTTAGGGCTTCATCAAACTTTCCCTTGCTCTCCAATTCTTCTCCATCTTCGAAGATCCAAGAGAGAGAGAGAGAGAGAAATATAGAAAATGAGAAAGAATTCTTAACTCAAGCTTTTATCAAAAAGATACGGCTGCGCGGTACCTTGCTACTGTCGGGCAATAACTTAGGCGGTGGCCGCTTGACCTAATTGGCATCGTTCTGATGCCCAAAGACTGCCTCAACCTTATCCGATATGTGGTACACTATCGCCAACTTTACCTGTACTGTCGGGCAGTACTGTCTAGAGACAAAGGTCGAATTAATTCATTGGCTACCACGACGTGGTATCATAGTAATGTCGAGCGGCATCCTCCAGAGAAGCTGGTTTTTTAACCTACTGGATACTGATAATGCATAATTTGACCTAAGTTATTATTACAAAAATCTAAATATTCTAATATAAATATATAGATATTGTTAATTTTATCAGTTAAACTATAAATTTTTATAATTATATCCTAACCACGCCTATTTTACTATTTTGCAGGATCCCGGGACAAGTTGCCTTATCAATTCTAAAGAACATGCTTTTATTCAGGACGTGCAAAACTAAATGTAGAGTGCAGTCATGCTACCATATCACCGAACCATATTCAAGAAGAGATTGAAGCCCCAATGGTCTGATGAGATATTTTCTCCTATGTATGAAAGAGGCTACCAAGCTTTGACTATAAATTCAGCATGTGTTCTTAAAGAAAGCTTAGTGGAAAGAGAGAAAGCTAACCAACTTTTATAATGCTTTTCAAGCATGTGTCTCTTGATATGTGTGAACAGGAGTAGCTGTCATTGACATTTAAATAAACAAGTGTCTATTGACCGAGGGAGTCTTCATGGAAGCTTCATACTCATGTCATCTAATACCTCTACCTCCTTGATTTTGGCCATATAAATATGCATGAAGGAAGAGGGCGAAGACATGATCCTTCCACCATCATTTTAGCCATCTAGAGAGCTGTTAAGAGTTTATTTTTAGAGCATTTAAGCTTAATGTTTTCATGCTTTATTGTTCTTGCAATCTCTTTTATTGCACTTGTAATCTATTTGCAAACTCTCTTTGTAATGTCTTTATGCCCTTTTGGTAACTTCTTTTTAACAGGAAATAAAAAAGTTTGATATTCCTTTTCTCTCTCTCTTTCTTATTATGCATATTCATAACATGATTTTCATTTCCTACACGATTATGAGTAGCTAAACTTTGTTTAGTACTTGATCGAGATGATCCGAGGAATGAAATGATCTCATTTTCTTAATCCATATCTTCTCTTTCTCTTTTAACAAATGTTTAGGATTTACCCTTGATTAATCTATAGAGAGGTCATATCATCGATATACGGTTTTCTCTTATATTTCCAAACTCTAGTAGCAAAAAGGATCATGCGTACAGATTTAACACTCACTAGAAAAAGGAAGTTGAATGTAATCCTTGAAAGAGGATTGTGTATAAATTTCCCAGATTAGAGTCAAATCCAATAGAGGGGTTCACCACAAAAAGTAGGTTTTAAGGGTTTCAATTATAGAATGACAGTTCTGTTGATCAACCTAAAATTAGTTGGGTGTAGCCTTGAAGGACGTGCGTTCATATTTTGGGAACCTCCACAGTCAAGCATCTTCGTTAAAGAGAAATGAGGCTTTATCTATTTTTGATCACTTTCATTCCAAGGTGATTCAAGATCAAGTACTAACCTTTTAATTATCGCTTAATCATCCTCTTTTATCATATAACCATTCGCTTATTTGCAAATCAATTCAAAGTATCTAATTGATAAAATAATGAAAATCTCTTTAAAGTAGAAGTAATCGACGCCCCTTGGTTCTAATATGACCTTGATATTATATATTATGCTATAAGCAGTAAGATATACATGCCTTTATTTAATATAGATTCGGAGAACATCATCTTCAACTTCTCCCTTTCATAAAACACCTCCAAGATTTTCTCCATCATGTTTTTGGCGCCGCTGCTGGGGAATTGCGTCGATATTTCAAAAAGAAGAATAACCGTTAATTTTATCTTAGAACTTTTTCTTTTCTAAATATATATAAATATAAATATATATATATAGATAGATAACCACCTAAATAGAACAAAAAATATACCATTAATAATTTTGAGCTCATATTTTCTATTTTATCCTTTGTCTCTCGCTTCTTTTCCCTTATAGTGCATTAGCCGAGCAAGTTCTTCAAATAATAATCAATTTCATTTTGATCAAGAAATTGAGCGCACCTTTCGGCGATGCCTTCAATTTCATGAATAGGATTTAAAAATTATTCTCGAAGAATTTATTTGAGATACTAATTTAGAAACTATGGATCCTTATCTGCCAACCCAGATGAGGCCCAGCAAAAGACCATGTCCTAATATGCATGGCCGATTATGGAGGGTACACAATCAAGTATTGTCCGCCTTATTGGGGCGAACAATAACTTTGAGATAAAGTCCAGCATTATACAAATGGTGCAGCAGTCGGTGACCTTTGATGTTCTCCCGAACGTGGATCCAAATTATCACCATTCGAATTTTCTCGAGATCTACGATACTTTCAAAATCAATGGGGTCACAGATGATGCCATTCGATTATGTATTTTTCCCTTCTCCTTGCAGTCAAATGCCAAGGAGTGGGTGGGTTCTCTTCCTAGAGGGTCTATCACTAAATGGGCCGAGATGGCGGGAAAATTCCTAAAAAAGTAATTTTCTCCAGCGAAAAACACAAACTTACGCACTGTTATCCCATCATATATGATAATAGACTCGGAGACTCTATATGACTTATGGGAGCGCTTAAAGGAACTATTGCATAGATGCTCGCACTATGCACATCCCACTTGGTAACAAGTGCAAATTTTCTATAATGGTTTAAATTTCCAAACAAGGGAAATGATTAACACAGCTGCTGGGGGGGAAGTTAAATAACAAAACTCGAGATACCACTCAAGATCTTGTTGAGGAAATGGCCATGAATGCGTACCAATGGAATGGTCCCCATGTGCGACTGGTTAAGCCAGCGGGAATTTATGAAATTAACTCAACTTCGAATATAGCCCTCCAAGTTGAGTGCCTGACTAAGAAAGTGGTGGAGATAACTTCTTCCTCCGCCATTACTCCAGGAGATGGTGAAATTTTCGACGGTCGTCTGGATGACCACCGCATCGGAGAAGGTATCCTCATGATCCTGGCATGTCAATAATGGAGAAGGTGATGTTTTCCTCTAGGGGTGGGGTCTGGGATGTGGAGCCAATGCTCCTTCGGTATATGGTGTGGAGAGTTTCCTTCGGTGAAGCTTCGATCCCACCTCTGTGGATCACTTTGATCCCTCCTTGGTCTACCACATCGGCACAGTCCACACACCTATCCTCCTTTGCTGGAGGCCGGACCTCTTCAATCTACACTCCCTGCCTGTCCTGCTACTTCAGCTGCTCCATGTTTCCCTTCATCTCGAGGAACTCTATGCACGTAGTCTTAGCATTCTACTCCTCTTTGTGGAAGTTGAAGTAAGGCAACTCCACCATGAACTCCTGTCTCAACCCTTGCTGACTTCTCTGCCTTTGAATGGCTATCAGCATAGCCTGATGCTGATCGGGAAGAGGATGCCTCTGTCCCTGCCTCCTACTAGGGTGGTGAAACTGACCATGGCGCCCTAGCAATTGTCTCCTCCATATAAACCTCTCCACTGGCCCTTATCTTTCCACTCATATTGCCTCCAGCCGATCTAATTATTCGGCTACTGGCGCCCCCACCTCAGTTGCTGCTGCAGCAGTAGCTGCTGCTGCTCCCTCTACCGGGGTTCAGATCCCCTCACCTCTTGACCTCGACCACCTCTTGTCCCCTTCACCTCCTTCGTGGCCCACTAAACCAACTTCTTTATGAACTCGGAGTTTGAAGCCTCCGTGTCAAATTCCCTTGTCTCCCTCTCCATCATCTCCTCATAGGAGAGAGGTGGCACCCTCTTCAGCTCCATTCGAAATAAACTTTGCTGCAGTCCCAAGGTGAAGCCCATCATCAGGGTGTGCCCAGGCATTTCCTCGAAATGGGTGAACTCCTCCTAGAACCGATCTATGTAGCTCCCCACAATCTCGTTTACCCCCTACGTGATGTGGAACAGGAACTTCGACTCCTTCTTCCTCTTCTTGGAAGTGGTGAACCTCAACATTAACCACCGACGCAAGTCCTCGAACAAGTAGATAGAGTTGGCTGGTAACTTGTGGAAACACTACCTCACCTTGTCCTTGATGGTAATGGCAAAGAGTCTGCACTTTAAGGCATCTGACATCTACCTTATTGAAACCACATCCTAAATCTATTAAGTGTGTTGGATCGGGTCATCCTTCCGGGTATAGTAGGAAATCTTCGGTTCCCTAAACCCCTCCAGAACTAGGGAAGAATAAACAAACTCACTGAAGGATATGCCCCCTTGCTAGGAGAGCCAGATATCTCGCACCACCATCTCGCTGAACCGACCTCCGCTCACTGAGCTGGGGAAGAGCACTTGCCGAGGGAGATCGCGCCCACTCCCCTCCTCTACAACTTTCTTCTAAGCTTGCCGAGCTGGGCATCCTCTCTTAGAGCTGGGTCGGCGGCGACTGGGATAGCTGGCATCGAACACTCGGCATGCCTGCCGAGTGCGTCCCTAACAAGACAAAGCACTTCCCGCCTAAACTCCTCAAACATCCCCACCGTGGCGAGAGGGGGAGGGGATTGCGAGTCAGCCATGTCTGAACCTTGCCGTTCTCCTAAAGCTATCGAGCCTGCTGAAGATTTTAGGCGCTGAAGACTCTCTACGCTCACCGCACAAAAATGTTGAAACTGAAAACTCAATCTCTATGGAGTTCACCCTTGGGGAAGTGATGATCGCACACTTAATTCTCCCTCATGAGCCAAATGAGTAAGGAAGAAGAACAAGGAACAGACCCAAGAGCTTCGCATAAATTTCCCACCACACACCCGGAATATCTTAGAGCGCTTCCCCTCCCTAGCCAAATGCCGAGCTAAGAGTATCTAAGAAAGCGCAAGAAGACAGAGCACAAGAAAAATAATGCCTTTTGAGGTACCCCCTTGGGTCTATTTATTGATTTTTTAAAACGTCCTGCAAATAGCCAACCTCCGCTGTTCTGAATCGCTGTGTGTTGTCCAATTGTGTCTACCAACAGCGTAACTCCGCTGTTCCAACAGGCTATAGATAGGCCAACGGGGGTAAAGTAGTAAATACTCCTCACAAGAGACTACGAGAGTGGCGCTATGGAACCTCCACTCGCCGGTGGTGTCGAGTGCTAGATGGAGATGGCACTCGCTGCCTCTTCCAGCCTTGGGCGATGCGGGCCCGGCTTGCCCCAATCCACTACTACACGCTGAATTCACCAGGGCAAGTGCAAGATGACCCGCTCCACTCGTCTGTTGCTTGCCGAGCCCCTGGGGTGAGTACAAGCTGACCCACTCCACTCTCCCCTCAAACGATCCATCCAACTTGGGGAAGTCGGACTGCTAGGCATTGGCCAATCTTGCTCTTGTCGACCGCCGCTCGACGGATATGGGGTTGCACAATCACTAGATAAATAAAGTTTCAGACACTGCCCATTTACTTTTAAGTCACCCTAGTCCGGGTGAGAGATTAAATTCGTGCCATAAGGAAAAACTTCTTTTACAGAAAAAGGGCAAGACCATCGAGATTTGAGTTTGCCCGAAAATAAACGGAGACGCGAAATATAAAGTAAAACTTGGTCGCCCGGCTTGAATGTTTTTGGGTGCCTTAAATTTTTATCGTGAAAATGCTTCATTCGCTCCTTATACAATTTGTTATTTTCGTATGCGTAGGAGCACCACTCATCGAGTTCGTTAAGTTGGAATTTTTGAAGATCGGCGATGGAGTGGAGATCGAAATTTAAAAATTTTAAGGCCAAAAAAGCCCAATGTTCAAGTTCGACAAGTAAATGGCACGACTTTCCATAAACCAATCGATAAGACGTACAATCGATGGCAGTTTTGTGTACAGTTCAGTAAGACCATAGAGCGTCGTCAAATTTAACTGACAAATCCTTACGTGAAGTGGAAACTGTCTTTTTTAAAATGCGTTTAATTTCCCTATTTACTACTTTGACTTGGCCGTTAGTTTGGGGGTGGTAAGCGGTTGAAATCTTATGCGTAACACACAAATTTTAAAAGATATTTAGCAAGCTGAGCGTTAAAAAATGCAAACCCCTATCACTAACGATGGACCTAGGAGTACCGAATCTAGAAAATAATTTTTTTAAGAAAGTGATAACAACTCAGGAGTCATTTGTAGGAAGAGCTTTGTCCTCTGCCCATAGAGAGACGTAATCTACTTCAACTAAAATGTATTTGTTCCCAAAACTAGAAGGAAGAGGGCCTACAAAATCAATTCCCTAAAGGTCGAAGACTTCCCACTCGAGGAAGTAATTTTTTGGCATTTTATTTTTATAATAGATATTGCACGACCATTGGCAGTTATCGCACATCCTCACAAAAGATTGGGCATCTTTAAAAAGGCTAGGATAATAAAAGCCCGTGCTAAGCACTTTGTGAGCGGTCTGTTTGGATTGATAGTGCCCGCCGGCCGGTCCTTTATGTAAGTGTTTCAAAATACTTTGTCCCTCTTTGAAGGAGACACATCTCCTTACTACTTGGTCTACACCGACTCGAAAGAGATGCAGGTCCTCCCAAAAATAGTTCTTCAGATCAGAAAAGAATTTCTTCTCTTACTGAGAGGAGAACTCTTTCTGGATGACACGCGCCACAAAATAGTTTTCGAAGTTTGCAAACCAAGGAGAAGGGGATGTGTTAATTAAAAATAGCTTCTCATCGAGAAAATAATCATTAAAGGTTTTTTAGCCTAAATTTTCAGTATACGGGTTATCTAAACGCAAGAGAAGGTTTTCGGCCAAATTCTCGGTCCCCTCTTATGATGTAGTTGAACCGTGACACGGCCGCTATGATGCTAACGGAACCTAACACAACTGAATCTAAATTTAAGTTAGGAGGCTTCCGACCCAAAAGCGAACGAAAGGGGGGTCGGATGGGTTCCCGTAAATCCGAATAGCAAAACCAAAAAAGATTCAAACCGGACTCGATACAATGTCCTTAAGACCTACCTCTCAACATGCGCACAACTCACCGTTTAATTCGGACTCGATACAATGTCCTTAGGACCTACCTCTCCAACAAGAACACAACTCACCGCACCTACACAAGCATCTATTTTATTTAACTAGAGCTGTTTCAATTACAACAATATTTATTTCGGAGCGGCGGTAAACTTTCAAGAGCGATCGAAATTCGGGTCGAGATTAACTCCCTTGTTCATACAAAGTGCACCGATCGGAAGAGCATATCAAGGCTAGGCCAAGCTACGCTCCTGAGATTGGTCTACACGTTCCAGTTAACAAGAGGTTCAATAACAACAAGTTTGATTTCAGATTTTGCAAGCGATGAAATTAATAACCATGGAGAGAACGATGCATGAAAAAAAAACCTCCACAAACTAAAAGCATGAATTACACGAGAGGGAAGAAGTTACCCAACCGGGAAAAACATTCACACAAGATAAGGTGGGAGAATCACTCTCTCCACGGATCCGTCGGCGTCACACCGAGGGGTTTGCAACCTTCTTCCATGGAGTTGCACCAAAGGAAGCCGTACCGGAGTCGCACCGAACAGATAGAGGGAGCAAGGGGGGTAGCGACTTCACACCACTAGCAAGGCGGGGCGGCGGCAATGAGGAGAACCCCTTTGGCCAAAATTCTCTTAGGGAGGATTTTAGGGTTTAATCTTTCACAACTTGATATTCCCATAAGAACCTCCTTAAATAGGAGTTTACAACAAGCCTTAACCATCCATGATGGAGATGTAATCTCATCCATCCGAATGGTTAAGTGCACACCAAAAATAAAATGTTTCAAATTAAAAATTATAAAGCATGCAATAAATATAAAAATATCACTTTAACTTAGGATAATTTTATATTCCAAAATATAAAATAGAGTACATGAAAATAAGATAAATAAAGCTATTTCTTTGTTGTGGTTCTAGCACGCCGCGGGCGGAGGTTGTAACGTGCACTTCCATCAGCGTCATCATGGCGTATAAGATCTTTGTGTCATTGCGCCTCAGCAACCGGGTCATCATCAATTAGCGGCGGCACTGCATCAATCCTCCCCCACTCAAACTCGTGTATCTCTGATGCGTGAGTGGAGATATAGAGGCGGAGAAGCTCGGCATCCAAACGTTGAAGATCTGTCACGAGTACCCAAGAGTCATTCGAAGAGGGGCGGTCACGCCAACGAACAAGGAAGCGGTAAGTAGTACCATTCGGAGTAGTGAATGGCTCCGCAGCAAGTATCATATCTGGAGTGAGAAATGTCCTGGGAAACCTGGGAAACATGTCAGCAGTAGGAATAAAAGAAGGCAATGTACCATCCGATTTATACCTGCGGCGATCGAAACAGAGAGATCATCAAAACTATTACTCCCCAACCCATTAGAAAGTGTAGTGGAGGGAGAAGACGACATAGAATTCAACTCAGGTGGAGGCAAAACAAACAACATCAAATCCAAGACATTAAAAATAGGGGAGATACCCAAATCAGCTGGCAAATCCAAAACGAAAGCGTTGTCACCTAGTTTCTTGATAATTTGAAAAAGACCGGCGTGCTTCGGTGCTAACTTCTTAACGGTGCCAGATGGCAAGCATTCGGGAACTAATCGGACTAAGACCAAATCGCCAGCTTTAAAGTGCAACACCCTCCTATGTAAATTAGCGTGCGTCTGATAAGACTCGTATTGAGCATTCAAGGTAGCTCGTATACGTGCATGTAAGTCATGAATATGTTGGGCGAAGGATTGTGCAAACTTACTTATCTTGTATGTTGGGGGCAACGACACACAATTAATAGGCACAGGGGACTTGTACCCGTGAACAATCTCGTTTGGGGACAGACCAGTGGACCTATTTTTGGAATTATTATAGGCCAACTGGGCGTGGGGAAGAAGAAGATCCCACGTGCCTTTGTGATCGCTCACTAGGCATCTAAGAAGGCTACCCAAGCTCCAATTAACCACCTCTGTCAGCCCATCAGTCTGGGGATGATAGGCAGAAGAAAACAATAACTTGGTACCCATTAAGACCCAAAGTGTCTTCTAGAAATAGCTCGTATACTTAACATCTCGATCCGAGAATATTGTCTTCGGCACTCCCCGGTGAGTAACTACTTCTTTAAAATATAATTTTGCGATATGAGATGCATCGTTAGTTCTGTTACACGGGATAAAATATGCCAAGCGCATATTTTATCCATGTCAAACTCCTGGAGTAGTAAGACCCAGCGAATCTAGCGCGGCATGGCATCCGATTTAGTAAGTAACTATGATGCAGTCTTGGAGGTTGACACCGAAATATATCTATGGGCTAGCACGCTTATCTCTCTACGATCCAAATCCTATAACCCCACAATCGTTCTAAGCTGCACCACATTATTAATTATTTCAATTATATGCTAGTGTACGGGTAGCCAAACAATTTAGGATCGAACAAGGGCTATGGGCCAATATTCTTTCTGGCTAAAGGGACCCACACGGTTCGAATGAGCGGTGTTGTACCAAAAGAGATCTACCGAATAAAATACAATTCGAGAAGGGTCGATCTCTCCCAACAAAAGAAAACGAAGATTCATCAAACCTTTTTGAAATTAAGTTAATCAAGATACACACAAAACCATTCAATGAAATTCCACGATTAAAAAACGCTTCAAAATTTAATGCCAAGAATATCCACCACAAGATTATCTAAGGAAAGAAACACACGAGAGTGGAAATTTTCGTTACCCAACCGAAATAGATGATTCCGGTTTTCTCTACTTGGATCGTTCTTCAACGGCTCCACCGGAGGCACGCCGGTGGGAGAGAAACTTGTTCGTCTTCGTCGCATCACGCCGGATTGTCATAACCTAACACACTCTTAGATAAACATTCATTACAGGATGACTCTACCAACTTCGCCAAAATATCTTCCAACCCACTAGATACTTCATCCAAATCAGAATCAGTAACGGTCTCAGAAGTAGGAAAAATTGAACCCGACATAATTTCTAATCCAGATTAGGCTTCAGGCAACGGAGATAACATCAAGGAAATGTCTTTCGAGCCCTCAGTACTAACATCATCCAAAAATAACTTTCCAACACAAGGCAAATCTCCCAATACAACACTTTATTCGCTAGCCAAATCTTCCCATCGTCAAAATTAAGATAGAGGATTGGGCAAATCGAATCCCGGAGAGAATCTAAATTTGTTTTAACCTCAAGCAACGATGATAATATCAATGAACTATCTCCCGGATGTGCATCACTAAGTTCATCACAAGATAAACATCCATCCCAAGGTGACTCTTCTAACACTGACGAAACATCTACCAACACTGGGTCCACAGAAGACTCCATGATAATCACGGTAGATGCCTTAGAAATATTGTCGAATGGTAGTCAAGATGATTCCTCATGGGATAAATCCTCATCCAGGTCACTAGGGTAACCAATCTCCTCATCGTCACTCAAATCGTCACCGTAATCATCCTCGTCCTCAGTGACGGGCAGAGTACTAGACACATCCTCAGACTCAACAGGAGAGTCAACGACTAATGCAGGTAACTTGGGGTGAGACTAATAATGGTCTACGTGCATAATCAGAGTAGAACGCTCCATTGAGCCACGATCAGATACGCCACTAGACTCACATGTAATAATCGTCTGACACAAGGGAACTTTACTTCTAGGAATGTTGTCCTTCTTAATTTCCAATGCAGCATCAAAAGTGGTGTTAAGGTCGGTGTGACCATGGCGCAGTAACTTACGCTGGATGTAGGGGTTAAACCCCTACGAAACCTAGAAAGGGTGACCTCAGGCAATTCCTTGACACCGCTCCTAAACATTATATACTTAAAAAGTTGTATATAATCTGAGGCCGACTTATTTCCCTGTTTAAGGGTAGCCAAATCATTAGTTATCTGCCACTCGGTCTGGGCATTTGGTTTATAGTCATTCTTAAAGGCAGGTATGGAACTAGTGCCATAATGATACACACTCGTAGGCATGGTGTTAATAGTGCGGAGATAGGCGGGATCAAATTGATCCGAGAGTAGGCTATATATTGCCCGCTAAGTATGTTTATAACTACCAACACGACGCTCTTCATTTTTCCAAAATATGCGGGCTTGACCTACTAATCGATCTCGGGCGATGTTAACCTTTTTGTGGTCCTCACATAAGTGACAATTAAAATAATTTTCTAGTCCCTTAAGCCAATCTCTAAAAATTAGGGACCATCCTAACCCGTTATAAGTAGGATTAATGTGGTGTGCCCTAGGGGTAAGTTTAGCCATATCCTTAGCATATGAATAGTCTAACCGGGCATTATATACGTCATATGCCATTTTAGTGAGAACTAGAGAGAAAACTCACCCGGAATTAGTGCACATGCAATGAGAAATGAATCTGACCCTATATAAAATTCAACAGATGGATTTGTTCCCGCTTAATAACTAAGGCAATAAAATATTTTCTTGGATTTTCTTACAGAAAAAAAAAATTGATTATTAAAAAAAAGTTTGAATTTTTTTGCTGAAAAAATATAAAATATAGGCCGCTATTTGCATACCAAAATTAGAATTTTATAATGATTTAATAAAAATAATGGCTTAATAAAAATAAAATATTTTTTTGATTTCTTACAAATAAAATTATGGAGAATTTTGAGAATTTTTGTTTTTTGAATTTTGAGAAAAAATGAGAACTTTAGAATGTTATTGGCAGACCAAAAATTAATTTTTTTTTTATATAGTGCAATGAACATGCAATGTGTGTGTCGGTGCAAATACAAGGGGTAGGGTGCCAATTAAGAAATTGACGTGAACCTCCCTCTAATATCAAATTGATGCAGGCTTGCAGGTTGACACCGAAATATAACTACGGGCTAGCACGCTTATCTCTCTATGATCCAAATCCTATAACCGCACAATCGTTCTACGCCGCACCACGTTATTAATTATATGAATTATATGCTAGTGTACGGATAGCCAAACTAGTTAGGATCGAACAAGGGTTATGAGCCAATGTTCTTTCTTGCTAAAGGGACCCACACGATCCGAACGAGCGGTGTTGTACCAAAAGAGATCAACCGAATAAAATACGATTCGAAAAGGGTAGATCTCTCCCAACAAAAGAAAATGAAGATTCGTAAAACCTTTTCGAAATTAAGTTAATCAAGATAAACACAAAACAATTCAAAGAAATTCCACGATTAAATAACGCTTCAAAATTGCACGCAAAGAATATCCACCACAAGATTATCTAAGGAAAGAAACACACGAGAGTGAAAATTTTCGTTACCAAACCGGAATAGATGATTCAAGTTTTCCCTACTTGGATCGTTCTTCAACGGCTCAGCCGGAGGCACGCCGGTGGGAGAGAAACTTGTTCGCCTTCATCGCGTCACGCCGGAGTGGGAATCCACGAGGAGGCCTCCTTATAGACCTTGGCCGAATTTCACCAACTAGGGAGGGTGGTCGGGTTGGTCTAAGAAGGTGGAGGGGTTGGCGGTTTTGAGGAGGGAGATGGTGGTTTGGTTTTGCAAGAGGAAGAGGGAAGGGGGAAGGAGAAGAGAAGCCAAGAAGGAGGAGGGGAGTGGAGGAAGGAAATCTTCACAAGATTTTGATGGTGATTTTGTTTTCTTCTATTTCATTTTCTAATTATTCCTTCATAACATGGCTATATATAGCCTACACCACACAATCTCCCTCAATTCAAAATTCAAAATTCAAAATTCAAAATGAAAGTTATGATGGTTATATGTACCCATCATAATACAAGAAATGAAATAATTAAAACAACATATGATGGTTATAAGCACCCATCATTACATGAATTATTTAAATGCAATAAAAATAAAAATGCTAAAATAAAATAAAACATTAAAATCATTTAATAATTAATAATAATTATAATTAATTATTATTAATTATTAATATATTTGTTTGCATTCAGGATGGATATTATGGCGACGTTCCATATGGTCATCCGTAAGCATGCCGTCGCTATCTTTAAAACATTGCGGGTCGTCGTCTCCATCAAAGTTCTTGAGGGCCGAGTGGTCCGTGAAAACTATAATTTTAGAAAGCGTTATATATGGGTGGAATTTATCGAAGGCAAAGATAACAGCTAAAAGCTCTTTTTCCATCATGGTGTAATTTTCTTGTGCGGATGTGAGTGTTTTACTCGCATAGTAAATGGGGTGGAATTTATTTGATATGTGTTTTCCTACAATTGCTCCCACCGCAAAGCTACTCACATCGCACATGATATCGAAAGGAAGGTCCCAAACTGGGGCTATCATAATTGGTGTGTTAATTAATTTATTTTTAATCAATTCAAAAGTAGATAAAAAAACATCATCGAAGACAAATGGAGAGTCTTTCACTAGCAGTTGAGTAAGAGGTTTGGTGATTTTTGAAAAATCTTTTATGAATCTACGGTAGAAACCAGCATGACCTAAGAAACTGCATATGGCCTTAACATTTGTTGGAGGTGGTAATTTTTCAATTACCTTGATTTTCTCCCTATCAACCTCAATTCCTCTTGAAGAAATTTTATGACCTAAAACTAAACCCTCACTAACCATGAAATGGAATTTTTCCCAATTCAGGGCGAGGTTAGTTTACTCACATCTCTCCAAAACTTTTTCTAAATTTTCTAAGCAGAAATCAAAAGAGTCACCGAACACGGAAAAGTCATCCATAAATACCTCTATAATACTTTAAACGTACTTGTTCAAAAATAGCTAGCATACATCGATGAAATGTTGTTGGCATATTACATAACCCAAACGACATTCTTCGATAGGTGAAGGTGCCGAAGGGACAAGTAAACGTCATTTTCTCCTGGTCCTCGGGCGATATAGGGATTTAAAATTATCCCGAGATACCATCGAGAAAACTATAAAAGCTATGGTAGGATAATCGCTCTAATATCTGATCGATGAAAGGCAAGGGGAATTAAATCATTATTCTTATTCACCCTGTTACTGTCAAAGTTCTTGAGGGCTCTAAGATCTGATCGATGAAAGTCAAGGGGAATTAAATCATTATTCTTATTCAACTTACGGTAATCTATTCACATATGCCACCCTGGTACTGTCTGTGTCTGAATTAAATCATTATTCTTATTCAAGACTACTGTGATCCCTCCCTTTTTGGCATTACCTGAACAGGGCTAACCCACTTACAATCTGATATGGGGTAGATAACTCCTGCGTATAAAAGTTTTATTACCTCATCCTTTAATACTTCTTTTATATTTGGGTTCAATAGACAAAGAGGTTGGACAAAGTTTCACAAATTATCTTACATTAGAATTTTATGAGTGCAGAAAGATGGGCTTATGCCCTTGATATCAGAAATCTGCCAAGTTATTGCTCGGCAAGGTTTTTATAAAACTCAAAGAAGTTCATCATTTTCTAATTCAATTAGATAGGTCGATACTATTACGGGTAGTATGGAGTCTTTTTCTAGGAAGGCGTATTTTAGTTGCTCAGGTAGTTATTTTAGTTCTAGGGTATGGGGTTCTTCGTAAGATGATTTGAAGGATTTTTCTTTTTCAAAAAACATTTCTTCATACACTTTTGACTTATAAGGAAAATTTTAAGGTGGTGAATCAGCAGCCATTGCCATTTCTTGCAGACACTGGGGCGGGGTAGTCGAAGAAGAACAAAAAGAAGAAAATTTATTTTCAGAAAGGCAGTAGGAAGAGACATCACTTAAAACATCCAGGAAGAAACAAGGGTCATCATTTTCAAAGGTGTTTTTCGTAGATAGGGTGGTGGATAAAATAACCTCGTAGTATCCGACTCGCAGGAAGAGATTTCCATTGCTTACATCAATGATAGCGTGGGAGGTGGAAACGAAGGGGAGGCCAATGATTAGGGGTGCCTCGACATCCTCTTCAATGTATAGAATGAGGAAATACATCGAAAAGAAGAATTTGTCGACTTTTACTAGAACGTCCTCCACAATTCCTAGGATACTTTATCGATATATTAGCAAGCTGAATACTCATATGCATGGGGTTAAGGAACCCAGTCCTAGCTTCTTGAATAAAGAAAATGGCATGAAGTTGATGCATGGTCCTAAGTCGGCTAGCGCATGCTTAATAACCATGTCACCAAAAACACATGGGATACAAAAACTACCCTCATCCTTTATTTTATTGGCAAGTTATTTGTTAAGATAGTGGAGCACTCGACGTTTAATGTTACGTGCCATAAATTCTCTAGATTTTTCTTATTTGTTTGATGATCCTTCAAGTACTTAGCGTACTTGGGCATTTGAGATATTGCTTCATGAAAGGGTAAATTTATGTGTATTTGCTTGAGCATTTCCAGGAAGTGGTTATATTGATCATCTAACCATTCTTTGTTAGGTTGAGAAGGATAAGGCAAAGAATAATCATTTTTCAAAACCGAGGGTGGAGTGATAAAATTATTTTCAGCGGGTGGAATATTTAAAACAGGGGCAGAGCTTGTCTCGGGCCCTTTACTAACTACACTGGAAATTTGTTTCTCACTCCAATGAGTTATAGCTTTCGCTTGCTCTCTCGAGTTAGGCTCAGTATTAGCAGGAACAGCCCCGGGAGTTCGCTCAGATATAATTTTTACGAGCTGACCTACTTGGTTTTATAAATTTTTGAGAGATCCTGTGAGGTTTCTAATGGTTTCGTCATTTGCGTCTATATATTTCGAAAGTATTTCTTCCAAAGATGGTGGTTTTTGAAAATTATGAGGTGGGGGAGATGATGCAGAAAAATCATTTTATGGAGACGGACGAATAGCGTTCGTAGGATTACTCCAAGAGAAATTCGGGTGATTTCGCAAAGCAGGATTATAATTGTTTGAAAAAGAGAAAGCCGACATGGTGACAGCTAAGTTTCAAAGAAAATAAAAGCAACCGAACTAGCAATCCAGTGAGGCAAGTATACCTATCGAATAGTAGCTAGGGGACACAAGTGTCGTATTGAAATCTGGGAACTGTTGAGTAAACTTACTCACACGAAGGCTATTATTTTATCGATGGAAAACTAGGGTTTAGAGAAACTAATTGCAATAAAGGAAATAAAACTATGCTAGAAAGAGAAATATTGTAGTTATTTAAAGAGCATAAAGTAAGGAATTACAACAAAGGGCTAAAATTATGAAATGGAAATGCACTCGATCAAGAATCACCTCGGCTAAAGACGACTAAGAAAATGCGATAAGAAAAACCTTAACTTAATAGGGTAAAGGTCCATGACCATGGAGGTTCCTAAAGCTTAAATACGCTTCTCTCGAAGTCATGCCCATCTGAGTTTAGGAAGGTCCGACCGACTCTCGTCTAAATCGGAGGCCTAAAGCTTGCTTTACGCGGTGAACCCCACTATTGGATTTTACTCCAATCCGGGAGATTTGGACGTCTGCCTCTCTCGAGGGGTGCGTACAACTCCCTTTACTCTTGAATGCTCACTTCATTCTATCGGCCTCTTGGCTAGCCCAGAATGAAAGCAAAGGTGGAGAGTATATATCGATAATATACCTCAAGCACATGAAAAATCAAGAGTAATTCAAGGCCTAAAACCTAAAAAGAAAAGGTAAATTAAAACATTATAACTTAATCGCTCGAAATTTGGATCATCAAGATCGAGTACAAGGAGGATTAGTTAATCATAATGGAGCGGAGGAGGGGGGATGAGTAGTAAAGTATAGTAAGAACACAAGCTATAAATGAGAGAAAACAAAACTTTTATTAATACTAGAATAGAGCTACACTTGCATGGAAATGAAAACTACACTTGCATGAAATTAAAATCCTAATCTAGCCCTATATTTAGAAACTAAAATAAGAGCAAGGATTACAATAAAAGCCTAAACAAAAGCTAAACAAAACTAGGGTTAAGAAAGATTACTAAAAGAGAGAGAGAGAGAGAGAGGGGAAAACATGAAAAAGACAAAAAAAAACAAAGGGGCAGCACCTCCCCCTCTCAGGAGAAGCTTACTGAAATGGAAGGGGGGGGTCTGAATTTATAGGCAAAGTCCACGGGTTGGTCATGCCCTGGGTGGGCGTATTAGGGGGTGTGACAGGTACGGGGTTGACCTCAGGCTCTAGATTCTGGCGGGAAGGATGATTGCTTCTGTACGTCGGTGGACACGCCCTGTGTCACGCCCGTGTAGGGGGGTGTGACACGCACGTAACGTCGAAATCATTGGTCGGAAATCCGTCAGTCATCAGAAAAGGTGGGGTCATGCCCTATGTCATGCCCGTGACAGGGGGCGTGATAGTACTATTGGCGTGCTGAGAAGAAATGGCATTTAATGTGGTGGCAGGCTTCGGGCAGAGGGCGACACGCCCCGTGTCATTCCAGGGGACACGCCCGGGGAGGGAGTGTTAGGGGGGCGTGACAGCCTTTTTTCCTGGTATTTTCCTCTGTCTTCTAGAATCCTCTAGAAAAGATTACATGCACTATGTCACGCCCGGGAAGGGCGTGACAGGGGGCGTGTCAGGTCAATTTTAAACAATTTTAGGAAAAACTACAAAAAGAGAGGAAAATGTTAGGGGCAATAAAATTAACATAAGAAAGATAAAAATAAAAAATAAAATACAAGATTTGTACATTTAAAACTAGATAAATATAATAATACTTAAGACAACAAAACGTACTATCAAATTCCCCCAAGCTTAAGCTTTGCTTGTCCCCAAGCAAAAATATAAAAACTAGAAAATCATAAAATGGACGAATCAAAAAAGTTATAATTATGCCAACACAAATACTATGTGAAATTCTAAGTAGGGAAAAGGTGAAATGTAAATCTAAAACAATTATTTAGATATGGTAAAACTTTTATAAACTTTACTTAACGAAAATAAATCATCCAAAATTTTGACGAAATACTTTAAATATATTTAAGCAAAGCAACGAAAATGAAAAAATGCATTGAGTTATTACTAGATCCAAGCAACGCATTATAATTATATCAATTCAATTAACAAATATCTAAGTTTAAATCCAAAAATAAAACTGATTTACTTTTGTTTTTTTCTTAGTTATTAAAAAAAATTCAAAAGGCGTGAATCAAAAGTACTTAAATAGGACAGAAATGTTTGGTTTAGGAATATGATTAGGAGTGGAATTCAAAGATAAACGTGAAGGCTTAAAATCACATTAAACCCAAACAATGAGTTTCAAAAAAAAATTCATAAATAAATAAATATATATATTTTTTCTTTCTTTTTCTTCTTTTCTCCATTTTTTTTCAAAACAAAGGCCATAAATATTTTTATTTACATTTTGAATTGGCCAAATAAAAACAAACATATCTTTTGAGCATACTTTTTCAAAAACCTTTCTCCCAAGATTATCACAAAATAACCTATCAAAATCTTGAAAATATTTTATGAAACTCAAAAAGGCTAATGTAATTAGATAGGTTGGAAATTTTGGCTTTGGTGAAAATGAAATAAACAGAGAAGCTATCAAATGAAATAAAAAAAAGGCTCAAAAGCGGCAAACTAGTGGTAAAAGTTTTTAGGTTGGCAGGAAAGCTCAAACGAAAACAAAACCGGCCTAAATCATATTCACGCTTTTAAATTAATTTAAAACATAGATTTGAAAATTTTCAAAAAGCGAGCCCTCGATAATAAAAGAAGATTGATGAAATTGTCTTTAAAATAGAAATAATAGGTGATTTGGATCGTTCACATCTACTATACTATTCAAAGGTTGACCTTACAAAAATTATCTAAAAATGAAAAGGAAAATAGTGGATGATGAATTTTTGAGAAAGTAAAGGAAATAAAGAACGAATAACCATAAAAGAAATGGGCGTTTTAGAAAAATATTTCACCTTAACATGCTACCGTGAATTAGAAACACAGCATAGGCAACATTTTACTTGTGAAATATAATTAAAAAGGACGATTAGAAATATTATAATTAACTAAGTTGTTTATAGGAAATTTTGAGTAAAACAAAACAATAACTAGGGGTACTATTGAAATACCAAAATGTCAAAACTATTAAAGCAAAAATAAAAAGCATAATTTTTTTTGCGAAATATTCTTTTTTTTTATTTTGGAAATATTTTCTTTTTTTTTTGGAATTTTAAGATATTCATTTTTTTTTTGGGTTTTTTTAAAAAATATATACACAAAAAGCAAACATATTTACACTAAGCAAAAAGAAGGAGGAAGTCCTCCCCCCAAACTTAAAATGGACATTGTCATCAATGGTAAAAGAAGGGGATTGGAGAAGGAGAGAAAATTAAAGTACAGAATTGAAAGACAGAATTGAAAAATAGGTACTTCCCTTTATTTATTCGCTGCAAAAGCTGAGTGATGTCGCTCCCCCAAGTATCTTCTTTGGGCTTCGTGTTGGATTCAGCAACGTTGGAGCAGACGATCGCAGAAGCTTCAGCTTGTCGGAGCCGTCCGGGGCAAAAATTATAAAATAAATAAAACATGAAAAAGATAACTTGGGTTTCCTCCCAAGAGCGCCTTTTGTTTAAAGCGTCATTGAGCTCGATGCATCAAAAATAATATTGTCCAAAAATATTGTTGTCCAGAAATAAAGTAGTTTTTAACAAAAAAATAAATGTTAGAAGTTAGAGTTTGTGCAGCAGATACTTAACAATGTTTGGACTGACACCATCATCACCAGAGAAATAAAGTTGAAGACGCTGACCATTCACTTTGAAATTACCCTTATCAGGGTGAGAAATTAAAACAGTTCCATATGGGAAAACTTCTAAAACAAAAAAGGGCCCAGACCAATAAGATTATAATTTGCCTGGAAATTAATGTAATCGAGAATTATAAAGAAGAACCTGGTCGCTCGGCTTAAAGGTTTTAGGGTGACTTAAGTGCTTATTGTGTAAACGCTTCGTCCACTCTTTATAAAGTTTGTTATTTTCGTAAGCGTAAGAGCGCCACTCATCGAGTTCATTTAGTTGAAATTTTCTAAGGTCACCGACAGAGTGGGGATCGAAGTTAAAAAATATTAAGGCCCAAAAAGCACAGTGTTCTATTTCTACTGGTAGATGACACGATTTTCCATAGACCAGCTGATACGGCGTACATCCGAGGGCGGTTTTGTACGTTGTTCGGTAGGCCCATAAAGCATCGTCTAACTTGGCTGACCAGTCTTTCCTAGAAGTTGAAACAGTCTTTTCTAATATTCTTTTTATTTCTCTATTTACTAATTCGACTTGTCCGTTAGTTTGGGGGTGGTAGGCAGTTGAAAGCTTATGTGTAACGCCGTATTTGGTAAGGATTTTTGATAACTATGTATTATAGAAATGGGAACCCCTATCGCTAACGATGGCGCGTGGCGTATTAAATATAGAAAATAATTTTTTCAAAAAAGTGACTACAACTCGGGAGTCGTTCATAGGAAGAGCTTGGGCTTCGGCCCAACGTGAAACGTAATCAACGGAAACTAAAATATACTTATTTCTGAAGCTAGAAGGAAGGGGGCAAACAAAATCGATTCCCAGAGGTCGAAAATTTCGCACTGAAGGAAATAATTTTGCGGTATTTCATTTTTATTGGAAATGTTGCCCGACCATTGGCAACTATCACACCTACTCACAAAGGATTGCATGTCTTTAAACAGGCTAGGTAAGTAAAAACCCGCGTAAAGCACCTTCTGAGCGGTGCGAGCAGCTTGATAGTGCCCACCTGTTGGACCTTCATGTAAGTGTTTTAAAATATCAACTCCTTTATAAGAAACACATCTCCTTATCACTTGATCCGCACAGATTTAGAAAATATGCGGGTCTTCCCAAAAATAGTTCTTCAGCTCGGAAAAGAATTTCTTCTTTTGCTACGAGGAGAACTCTTTTGGGAGCACCCGTGCCACTAAATAGTTGGCGATATGTGCAAACAAAGGAGAAGTAGATGTGCTAATTGAAAGCATCTTCTCATCAAGAAAATAATCATTAAAAGATTTCTCATTTAATTTTTCTATAAAGGGATTGTATAATCTAGAGAGATGGTCGGCGGTCAAGTTCTCGGCTCCTCGCTTATTTCGGATCTCTAAGTCAAACTCCTGGAGGAGTAAGACCCGGCGAATCAAGCGCTGATTGGCATCCATTTTGGCAAGAAGATATTTGAGGGCCGAGTGGTCCGCAAAAACAATAATTTTTGGAAGTATAATATAAGGATGGAATTTATCAAATGCAAAAACTACAGCGAGGAGCTCCTTCTCGGTCGTGGTGTAATTTTCTTGTGCAGATGTGAGCGTTTTACTAGCGTAATAGATGGGGTGGAATTTTTTAGATATTCGTGGACCTAATATGGCTCCCACTGCAAAACTACTCACATCGCACATTATCTTGAATGGAAGGTCCCACACCGGAGCTATCATAATCTGTGCATTAATTAACTTTTCTTTAATCAATTCAAAGGCAGAAAGATAAGAGTAATCAAAAATCAATGGGGCATCTTTTTCTAGAAGATGGGTAAGGGGCTTGGTGATCTTGGAGAAGTCCTTTATGAAGCGGCGGTAGAAACCAGCGTGACCTAAGAAACTTCTTATAGGTTTTATATTCGTAGGCGGCGGCAGCTTCTCGATAACTTCTATCTTCGTAATATCTTCCTCAATACCTCTTGCAGAAATTTTAAGACCAAAAACTAAAACTTCCCTCACCATAAAATGGCATTTTTCCCAATTTAGGGCAAGGTTAGTCTCTTCGCATCATTTTAAGACTTTTTCTAGGTTTTCTAAACATCTATCAAAGGAATCGCCGAACACGGAGAACTCGTCCATAAATACCTCCATAATGCATTCTACATACTTGTCAAAGATAGCGAGCATACATAGCTGGAATGTAGCTGGCGCATTGCACAATCCAAACGACATTCTTCGATAGGCGAAGGTGCCGAAGGGACAAGTAAACGTAGTTTTCTCCTGGTCCTCGGGCGAGATGGGGATTTGAAAATACCCCGAGAGGCCATCGAGAAAAGAATAAAAGCTATGGCCAGATAATCGTTCTAAAATCTGGTCGATAAACGGCAAAGGAAAGTGGTCCTTGCGGGTGGTGTCATACAACCTACGATAATCTATACACATACGCCAACCCGTCTCCGTTTGTGTTGGGATTAATTCGTTATTTTCATTACTAAATATCATTATCCCTCCCTTCTTTGGTACGCCCTTAACAGGGCTAACCGGATATAGGGTAGATAATTCCTGCGTCTAATAATTTCATAACCTCGCCCTTAACTACTTATTTCATGTTCGGGTTTATACGGCGCTGAGTTTGAATGGAGTTATGCGAATTATCTTCCATTAAAATTTTATGAGTACAGAAAGATGGGCTTATGCCCTTGATATCAGATATCTGCCAAGCAATAGCTCGATAATGTTTACGTAAAACTAATAGGAGTTTTTCATTTTGGACATCCGTGAGGTAGGCCGAAACTATAACTGGCAGCTTGGAGTTCTTTTCTAAGAAGACGTACTTGAGATGTTCAGGAAGTTATTTAAGTTCTAGGGTAGGGGGTTCTTTAAAAGAGGTTTTAGAAATTCTTTCTTTTTCAAATACTATATCTTCGTTTACTTTTTTATATGGAAAATTAAAAGGGGTGGAGTTGGTGGCCAAAGCGGCTTCTTGCAGCGATTCAGTTGGAATAGTAGAAGAGGAACAAAAATCAGAAAATTCTTTTTCAAAATCAGATAGAATATAAGAGGATTCTACACTTTACTGCAGCAATTCAGTTGGAAGAGAAGAGGAGGAACAAAAAGCCGAAAATTCCTTTTCAAATTTGGAGAGGCAATAGGAGGATTCATCACTTAAGGCATCTACGAAAAAGTAGGAGTCATCATTTGCTATGGTGTTCTTCATCGAAGGGGTGATAGAGAAAGTGACTTCGTCATCGCCTACTCGAAGGAAGAGCTTACCATTGCTTATGTAAATGATGGCTCTGGAGGTGGCAAGGAAGGGTCAGTCAAGGATCAGGGGAACCTCAACATATTCTTCGATGTCCAAAATTACAAAGTTCACCGGGAAGATGAACTTGTCGACTTTTACTAGAACATACTCCACTATTCCTAACGGGTACTTAACGGATCTGTCGGCGAGCTGGATACTCATGCGTGTTGGGTTGAGGCTACAAATTCCAAACTTTTTAAACAACAAGATGGGCATTAGGTTAATACTCGCACTTAAGTCGGCTAATGCGTGCTTGACAAAAAGATTACCGAAGACACACAGAATAGAAAAAATACCAGGGTCACTGATTTTCTTCGGCAAACCGTTTGTTAAAACAGCAGAGCACTCAGTGTTCAACGTGACATGTGAAAGGTTCTCTAACTTTTTCTTGTTGGTCAGGAGGTCATTCAGATACTTTGCGTACTTCGGCATTTGTGAAATCGCTTCATGGAAAGGCAGATTTATGTGGATTTGCTTGAACATTTCAAAGAAACAAGATTACTGATCGTCCTGACGTTGTTTATTAAGTTCGAAAGGGTAAGGCGGGGTCGGATTATTTATAGAGATGGGTGGTGGAGTGAGATCTTTTTCTAATGTGGAGAGAGGGGTGATAACTTCTTCAGCAGAGAGTGGAATTTTTAAAACGGGAGCAGAGCTTTTATTTTTTAAAGCGGGGGCGGAGCTTTCCTCGGGCTCTTCACTTACCATACCGAGAACTTTCTTCCCACTCCGAGGAGTTATAGCTTTCGCTTTCTCTCTCGGGTAGGGCTCGGTATTGTAAGGAAAAGACCCTGCGGGTCGCTCAGAAATAATTTTAGCGAGCTGTCCTACTTGATTTTCAAGACTTTTAACGCTTCAAGTTAAGGTTCTTATCGTATCATCATTTGTGGCGATATATTTGGAAAGTAACTCCTCCAAGCTTGGAGGTTTTGGATAATTTTGAAGAGTTGGTGGTGGTGGTGCAGAAAAATGATTTTGTGGTGGTGGGCGCATAGCATTCGATGGATTACTCCACGAAAAATTCGGATGATTTCTTAAGACAGGATTATAACTATTCGAAAAATTAAAACTAGGAGGATGAAAATTCGCAGCAGAAAAATTATTAAAAGCATTTCTAGGCATGTTGTTAACAAAATCAAATTTTTTGGGGGCAAGAGTTGCAGATTCCCATACCTGAGGGACGGAGGCAGCAGTCATCTCCGTTATCTTTTTGCTTAATATTTCAACTTGTAGAGCGAGCTGGGAGACGTTGTCCACTTCAATGATACCTGCAGGCTTGTTCGGGCAGGACCTAGGCACATTCCACTGATAAGTGTTCATGGCCATGTCCTCAAAAAGCTCAAGAGATGCTTCCGGGGTCTTATGATTTAAAGTACCGCCAGAAGCTGCGTCTATCATTTGCTTTGTGCTTTGATTTAGCCCGTTATAGAACGTCTGCACTCTTAACCATACAGGAAGCGCGTGATGTTGGCAACGTCTAAATAATTCTTTAAATCTTTCCCAAGTTTCATATAAGGTTTCGAAGTCTATTTGCCAAAAGGCAGAGATGTCGTTCCTAAGTTTTGCAGTTTTAGCTGGCAGAAAATACTTCGCCAAATTTTTTTCGGTTAATTAATTTCAGGTGGTTATCCTATTCTTAGGTAGAGTGCTTAGCCACTTCTTAGATTTAGTTCTTAAAGAGAAGGGAAAGAGTCTTAGCCTGATTGTATAATGTAAGACCCCCATTTTTTTTTCTTTTTCGAACACTGGGGTCTTAGCCCAGAATTGCCGCTTTACGGTGGCACCGACTCACGGGAAGGCCGCCACTACAAAACGCCAATTTTGCCGGCCCTTTATGATCACAAGAAAGAGAAGTAAGTATACATAAAATGTAAACAGGTCCACAGAAACACACATAAAAAATGAAATCACATCCAGTCCAACAGTAATATAAAGAAACGGGCTGCAAAGATCAGTTCAGAAGAAATATAAAGAAACGGGCTCGAGCCCGGTACATCAGAGTCCCCACTACAAATCACTCATCGTGAAAGCTATAAAATACTAATCACTCACGGAGCTGGTCACAGGTGCACCAGTGCTAGACTGACCCACCTCCATGCGCACCGTACTCCGCTGGTGCTGGTCACTAGACTGCTGGTCCCTGTCTCCCATCCAGAGCTCCTGTAATGTTGTGGTTCGAAAACCATAAGTAATAAAGACAAAGCCCTATCATCCCCTACCCCTCCCCCCATGGCTCCTAAGCACCGAGCGGAGAGGAGGAAAGGGAAGCTACAAAGGTGGAGAATAATCAAGCAGATGACAATGGAGCTAGTCTAACAACTATCATGGTGTATAAACACCTATCTAGAATAAAGTACATCGAGCAATTCTACGGTAGTGAGTAGTAAGGTAGACATGTGGTAAGTAGTATAACAAAAGAAGACAAATAGAAAGCAAGTAAATAACTAAGTAACCTTAACTTATATGAATGCCCATACAAACTTATAAGTTAAGGGTTCTTCTACAAGGCTCCCATCGTATAAAAAGACCCATACCGATTTATACGTTGGGGTGTTGGTTGTATGCAAATATGAGTGTAGAGATATGCTATGCCATGATTCATGCAAATGCAACCCACACACACAACTCTATGCGCACAGAACTTTAGTTCCCCCTATTCGGGTAGCTAGATTCACTCCCAAGAACCTCCGTAGTGGCAAACGAAGACAGTGGGTCGGGCCCCCCACTCCTAGGCTGGTATCCACACTACCGTGCCTAACCCTTCCGTACGCCCCTAGAAGAACGCAACCTAGAGTATCCGCGTACTAGTGCTGGCTATATCCACCAGGCTTTCTTTGGCTAAGTGTCCCACACCACCGATTCAACGTACCGATGTTGGTGTGAACGACATTCAAATACCAATGACCCACCACCTTATTGTGTACTCAAACCCTCGAGCCATCGGCTCCCCGTACTGTCCCGTCCGTGCATCTAACTTCAGAGCTACCATCTGAATGGCAACCAAACCAACTTATTCTACCTCCCTAGCTACCGGGGTGTGTGAAAGTTAAACCCTAATTATACTAGTTGCTCTATTAACTTATCATTCCTACGGTTTACGTTAGCCCAGGACTGCCCCCGGTATTCCCCGTGAAGGCCTCTCAAAGGGCACTAGGAACTATGATGGTAGCTGAAGCCCACTGTTCCCTTTCGTAAGGCACTTATTGTTATTGGTTGATACCAATTACCCGATCCCTTTTAAATTACTTTAGACCTAGCTCTACAGTATTAAGACTCTTCCTTTCCTACCGGGTGGACGATCTTTCGTCGTTCCCGAACACCACTTAACACTAGCCAATCTCACACTCTACTCATCCTGACTTCCAATAATGAACTTAACTAAACTTGCCCTATCCAAACTAGCAAACTACAAAAATTCTATCTCCCCAAGTTCATTACTCACTCTAGTTCAGTTTCTGTGGTTTTACTATATGCAGACCATCCTAAGATACAATAGGTATATAAGGGGAGGTACTCCAAATTGTCTTCCGAATATCCTATAATATTTACTGGAGGTCTATCATGACATAATTAGCATAAATCTAGAAATTTATAATTTTCCTAATTAATCTGATATTTATTTAATTTTCCCAAAAGATTGTCCATGGGTAATTTTAAACATGAACTACATGATCATCTTAAGTAATGGCCACCCAAAAATTATGATCACTAAATAACAGCAAGTTATCATCAAATACTAATTTTCAGGATTTTACAGAAATTATTTAGCCTCTAATTAATTTATCCATTATAATTTCCTTAATCCTATGTAAAGAAGGAAGTATTGAAATTACTCATCCTAAAATTATAGAAAAATTACTGAATATTACTATGATACAGAAAAAGTCATTGTGCAAATATCATAATTTTACAGGCCTTCTAGACATCAAAATAGATTTAATTAAATTTTCATTGAAATAAACACTTAATGAAGCAAGCCTTATAATTAAACTTATAAAAATTCCATAAAAATTCACAAAGCTTTAACATCATAATACAAGTTCTCTTCCTAAAGTTCATCAATTTCCAGAAAGTATTTCCTCCATAATAAATTTCTAAGTAAGTAGTACAAACTATTACATTGTTAATGAAGTATCCAAAATAATGATCCTAAATTAATAATAAAATCTGCAGAGCTTGTACTAACCCTAAAAACCACTCTACCCAAATCTCATAACTGTTTAGTGAGTTTTAGTGACATTTTAAATCTCTACAAGTTTGGTGCCCTAAACTAGGGTTAGGGTTTTGAGGGACTTATTTACCATAAAATCCATTTAGATTACTACCAGAAGATTCTAGCTACCCTAGAATTCTATCTACCAAGTTTAAAATCATAACCAGGTCATTTGACCACTAGCCCTTCACAACCCACCAAGAGCCATCCTTAGGATTTGGCCTTGGATCCTAGGGAAAATCTACCTCAAAGCACCTCAAAATCCATGAGGGGGTGCTAGAAGGCATTCCTAGTCAGTGGTAAAAATCTCAGCCTTTGTTGAGGTGATCTGACCACTCAAATCTCAATGTTCACTTCTGACCTAAAAACCCCTTAATAGGGCATAGTTTAGGTTTGTCCATTTCTTACCTAAAACATCTCCAAATGAGATGAAAAATTAAACAGAGCCTCATGATGAACCCAGAGACTACTCACCAAGATTTGGTAGGGTTTGGAAGTCATTAAGCCAACTAATTAATTTTTCCTAAGATTATAAAATTTTTATAAAAACTTTAGAAAACCATTCTCCAAAAATTCCTATTTTTATACAGGCCCTAGGTGTAGCTAGTAT
Organism: Platanthera zijinensis; assembly: GCA_039513925.1. Lineage (NCBI taxonomy): Eukaryota > Viridiplantae > Streptophyta > Magnoliopsida > Asparagales > Orchidaceae > Platanthera > Platanthera zijinensis. The sequence continues at coordinate 103,184,255 of CM077089.1, forward strand.
AGACTCCCTGCCAAAATTTCAGATCATTTGGTCAAGGGATGAAGGGTGGGCACACCTTTTTGTCTCTGCCTAGCTCTAGGTATAGATCCCACCAAAAGAGGTGCCCTGGTCAAACATGTTGACCAAGTATACCCAAATCAATTTTAAAATATAGTAGACCCATAGGGTTACAAAATTCTTTGTTGGTCATTTCTTCATAAAATGCCCCTAAGTATTTTTCATAATTTATCTAAGGTGGCTGTTATTTTAATACAGAAAAATGCATGTAAAATAAAAGATTAATTAAATGCACAGATCTTGAAGCAGGATCTAAGGGCCCTGGAGTCGTATTCCTCCTCCAGCCAAAGGCCACGATTTGACAAACCTTGAGCTACTTCCAAGCACATCCGCTAGCCGTCCAGCCTCCTCCCTAGCCGGCCACCGCCACCACCATCTCCATTGAGGTGGTGGCCATCGCCGGGCGGCGGCGCAACCGCCAGAGAGGCGGAATCTGGCGAACTCGAGCCCAAGTTTTGCGGAAATTAGGAAGAGGAGCTCTTCCGATCGAGCTCCATTGAGCTCGATTATCAACCTAAAGAATTCTAAGATCTAGCCGTAGAGAGAGAGGAGGGAAGGACCTTGTTCGCGGGCTGGAGGCGTGCAGACCGTCGGGATGCCATTGGTGCGGTGGTGGCGTCACTGGAATTCTCAATAGTACAATGGGAGGCTCAAAAACTTCAGGTAAAGGATGGGAAGACCTCCTCTTGGGCCTCTGAGGGTGTTTAAAAGCTTGGTCAAGGAGGGGAAGAGTCTAATCGCTGGTGACCATTAATGGTCCGTTATTGCTTGGCTCGGCCATGGTGGTGGGGGCTAGAAATGGCTTAATCCAGCCAAGATAATGGCTAGAACTCCTCCTCTTCCCTAGAGGAATTAAATCTAGCCGTAAAAAGGGGATGGGGGAAAGGCCACGGCATCAAATGCCATTGATGGCCATGAAAGCAAGCTCTCGACCATGGCCGTAACCGCCCTTTTTGCAAAACAGCCGGTCCACGTGTCACAATTGAACGGTCAACTTAATTTAAAAAAGATTTATTAGGTCTTATTAAGAGAAAACAGCCCACTCCCTAGACCGGGCCGGTTCAGCTGAACCAGCACTAAGCAAGAAATAAAATGCCAGAAAAATTATAAGTTCAATGGCATTGAGTGAGCTCAGATCACTCAACACCATCCAAGCTATGGCGTTGAGTGAGCTCTGCTCACTCAACGCTATCCCAGATACGGCGTTGAGTGAGCTCTGCTCACTCAATGCCATCCAGAATAGCCTCCCAAACTATGGCATTGAGTGAGCTCAGCTCACTAAACGCCGTCCGGATTATGGCGTTGAGTGAGCTCTGCTCACTAAACGCCATCCAGAATATGCCTTTTTAAACGATGGAATTGAGTGAGCTTAGCTCACTCAACGCCGTCCAGATTATTGCGTTGAGTGAGCTATGGTCACTCAACGTCATCCAGTCAACACCAAATATCGTTAAGTGCGGTCAGTGCACTCAACGTCATTCAACTTATGGCGTTGAGTGCACTCAACGCACTCAACGCCATTCCGCTTGACAGATTACGTTATTGAGTGAGCTAAGCTCACTCAACGCCATCCAGTCTACGGCGTTGAGTGAGCTCAACTCACTCAATGCCAACCAGACGACACCAGATGGCGTTGAGTGTAGTCAGTGCACTCAACGCCATTCAGTTTATGGAGTTGAGTGAGCTAAGCTCACTCAATGCCATCAAAACTACGGCGTTGAGTGAGCTCAGCTCACTTAACACCATTCCAAAGTCACGGGCGTGACTGATCAGTCATGGGCGTGCCAGGCCAATGTTGAAATTTCTGAGCTCGCCGATCGTCTTTCTGAGGTCGACGATCGTCGAAGGGGTCACGCCCTAGGTCACGGGCGTGACGGGTCGGTCACGGGCGTGACCACCCATTGACTCAAAATCTTGGTTGATAAACTTAAATTCCTGGGTTTCCTAGGGTTCTGTTATGACAAAACCACTTCCAGGGGTCTAGTTGGAAATGGGATGTTACAAATCCCAATAAACAAAACAAAGATTTTGTCCCCGAAATCAAGGTTAAGTCTACGGGGGCTCCTATCGGGAGAAAAAAGGCTTGTAACATCCCATGAGAGTTGAAAGATTTACATCTCTCGTTACGTTTGCTATGTGATATTTGAAGGTGATGGTCAAATCTAAGACTAATTCGTTCAGTTGACTAGGTATATACCCTAATAAACAAAAGATTAGCCCCTATTCTGGAAATTTCAGTCCTATTGGTTTTAAAACAGGAAAGCAAATTGATTGTCTAGAGGGGTTGTGAGGTATACCTGACTGAAAAATCTCCGGATACTTCTGTCGCATCAAGTCCTGTGGCTCCCATGTATGCTCCTCCCGCCCATGATTGTCTCACAGAACCTTCACTAATGGAACCTTCTTCCGTCGCAAGACCCGCACTGCCGTGTCATTGATCCTAATAGGCTCCAAGTTGACTGACCGATCCAAGGCCACCTGGATGTCTGCTGTGGAAATCTGTTGTTAATGGCGTAGTAGAGCCCTCCGTAGTGAGGAGACGTGGAAGACGTCATGCAATCCCGCTAACTTCGGTGGTAGCTCCAGTCTATAGGCTAAGGGGCCGATCCGCTCCAGGATCCTGTAAGGCCCCATATATCTCGGACAGAGCTTCTTCCGCCCGCGAACCCGCGAGACTCCCTGCATCGGCCGTATCTTCAAGAAAACTCGGTCTCCCACATGGAACTCCACTTGACGATGCCTCACATCGTAATATTTGGCCTGCCTTCTCTGGGCTTCCAACATCCTGTCCTGGATCAATCTAATATGAGCATCTGTATCCCCCACAAACTCCAAGCCTAGTGCCTCCGGATCCTCATCCTGAACCCATGATAATGGGGTCCTGCACCTCCTTAGATACAACGCCTTGTATGGAGCCATGCCTATGCTTGACTGATGGGCGTTGTTGTACGAAAACTCGACAAGTGGCAGTAATCTCTCCCAAGGCTCGCCGCGGTTGAAAATACACAGGCGCAAAAGATTTTGCAGTGTACGGTTTGTGCGCTCCGTCTGCCCGTCGGTCTGAGGGTGAAAAGCTGTGCGGAATGTCAACCGAGAACCCAGATGGGCCTGGATTGACCTCCACTCCCTGGATGTAAACCACCCATCTCGATCCGAAATGATAGTCTTGGGCACCCCATGATAACGCACAAACTACTCAAGGAACCTCCGTACTAATACACTAACCGGAGCGTCATTCACCACTGGAATGAATCGGGCAATCTTTGTTAGCCTGCCCACAATCACCCAGATCGAGTCATTTCCCGCACGCGATCGAGGTAGCCCATGTATGAAGTCCATGTCTAAATCCTCAAATTTCCACTCTGGCACCGGAAGTGGCTGCAGCAAACCTGCCGGGTTCCTACACTCTGCCTTTACGAGTTGACAGGCCTCACAATGCGTCACAAAGTTCGTAATGTCTTTCTTCATACCCGTCCAGTACATCGTCCTATTCAAATCTTTTACCATCTTGGTGATCCCCGGGTGTACCAAATATCGGCTGTAGTGAGATTCCGTCATAATGTCCTCCCGGATCTGGCCTCCTGCTGGTATGTAGACTCTGCCTCGGAAATACATGAGACCATCCCTCAAAGATTAATCTCCTGTCGTGCCTTCCTCCAAGGCTCGGAATATCGGCTCAGCTCTCTCATCCAGCATCTGCCCATCTCTGATGCGGTCTCGAATATCATTAGTAGTAACCATCAACCCTAGGTACTCGATGTATAACTCCGGGTCATCCTCAAACACTAGTGATATCTGCATCTCCTCGAAAGCTTTAACCAACTCCAAGGCCATCAGTTGCGGGCCTACTCCTGACGTACTCGCTCTCCGGCTCAGAGCATCTGTGACCACGTTTGCCTTCCCCGGATGGTAGTGCATGGTATACTGGAAGTCCGACAGAAACTCCACCCAGCATCTCGGCCTGATATTCAACTCCTTCTGGGTGTCGACGTACTTCAGATTCTTGTGGTCAGAGAAGATATTGCAATAAATTCTGTAAAGGTAGCGTCGTCAGATCTTAAGAGCAAAAAACAATTGCCCCCATCTCCAAATCATGCACAGGGTAGTTCTGCTCGTGCTGCTTCAACTAACGGGAGGCATAGGCTATTACGTGCCCGTTCTGCATCAGAACGACACCCATCCCTTGATAGGAAGAATCTGTGTACACATGGAATCCTTCCTTCCCTAACGGAAGGGCAAGGATGGGAGCCGAGGTAAGACGATCCTTCAGCTCCTGAAAAGAAGATTCACATCGTGGTGTCCAAATAAAAGGGGACTCCTTATTCGTCAGAGACATAAGAGGGAGGACAATCTGAGAGAACCACTTTACGAACTTCCGGTAATAACCGGCAAGTCCCAAGAAACATCGAACATCCGAGTCCAACTTTAGTGGTGGCCAATCCCGTACTGTCTGGACCTTCGCCGGATCCACTGCCAGACCTGCTCCACTGATGACATGGCCCAGAAAGTCCACCTCCTTTAGCAAGAACTTGCACTTGCAGTATTTGGCATACATCTTATGCTCCCATAGCTTCTCCAAGGTCAAGGCCAGATGACTTGCGTGCTCCTCCTCCGTCCTTAAATAGATAAGGATGTCGTCGATGAATACGATAACGAAGACATCCAGATACTCTTCGGACACCCAATTTATCAAGGTCATGAATGCGGAGGGTGCATTCGTGAGCCCGAAAGGCATCATGGTAAACTCGTACAAACCATATCTACTGCTGAAGGCCGTCTTCGGGATGTCCTCCTCCCTAACACGAAGCTGGTAGTACCCCGACCTCAGATCCAGCTTTGAGAACCAATGGGCTCGCTCCAGCTGGTCAAATAGCTCGTCTATCCTTGGCAAGGGATAAGTATTCCGGACCGTCAACCTGTTCAGGGCACGGTAATCTATACACAGTCGAAGAGTTCGTCCTTCTTCTTAACGAATAACACCGGAGCTCCCCATATTGAAGAGCTAGGCCGAACGACTCCGGCCTCCACTAACTCCTGAAGCTGGCTTCAAAATTCCACCAACTCCTTTGGGGCCATTCGATAGGGAGCTCTGGATAACGGCTTAGCCCCCGGTACGAGCTAAATCTGAAAGTCCTTCTCTCGGTGCGTGGGTAGCCCTGGTAGCTTCTCCGGGAACACGTCGGCGAAGTCCCGCACTACTGGAATATCTGAAATGGAGTCCTTGGCCACGACCGCCTCAAAAAGGACCTGATAAACTTGTTCCCCCTACAGGTGTGCCTTAACGGCCTGCACAGACGATAATAAGGTGCGGGGTGCTGGTATAATACCTTCGATGACAATGAAGGATTCTTCGTGCCTCACGGTGATCCTCTTCGCCATGCAGTCATTCTGGGCATGGTTCCAGCACAGCGAAGTCATGCCCAGAATCAGATCGTAATCTGGCATCTTCAGAATCGTCGCTGGTGCCTCAAACGCCTTCCCGCCGATATTCACTTCCATATTGCAATGAGAAGAGGTCATTAGCTCTAATCCATCGGGTAGGGGCACCCTCATCATCTTCCCGGTGAATGGCTCCACACCTTCCAGTCCTTTCACGAATTCTTCCGACATAAATGAGTGCGAAGCACCAGTATCGAAGAGCGTGTGAGCGGGCTTGCCGCTAATGAAGACTATGCGGGAGGTAATTAAATGTCTTAGTATTCTTGTTATAGTTGTCTTCTCTTAATTTCTAACAAGGTTTTGTCTAGAAATACTAGTTCATAGGAAGAAACTTAAAAGTATTTCCATACCTGCGATAACCTGCTCCGGGTTTCGGGGCTGTGTTAGGTCTAGAGCATACACTCGCTCCCTCTCTGGCATGTGGCCTCGGTCCTGCAATCCTCATCCTCGATCATGTCCTCATCCGCCAAACTGTCGGGGAGGTGGAGCGCCCTGATGTGCTGGTGGAGGTGCTCGTCTCATAGGGCAGTTCCTCTTGATATGCCCCGGCTGATTGCACTAAAAGCATGCCGGTGCCTGCTCTGTTATCCTTGGCATCTACAGCATCTGTAAAGGCTGGGGAGCCAATACCCCCTTACTTCTCTGCTCCTGCCCAAACTCCTGACGAGGTTGATCCCCGTTACTTCTCTCCCCAATAACCTGGCCTCGAGGACGGTCTCTACGACCTCCTATCACTATATCATCAGCCGGTCTCTTCCGGCTCTTAACTGTAAGCTGATCTTCTTCTCTCTTCTTAGCCATCTCCAGAATCCTGGCCAAACTCCCCTCTGAGACAAAGAGGAGGTCCTGTCTCATGTAGTCTTGCAGCCCCTTGTAAAACCTCCGGGCATAGCCAGCGTCGTCCAACTGATAAGCATCCGCATAGCGGGCCAGGTGAGTGAACTCTTGATAATACTCAACCGCAGTCCTGTTCCCCTGCCTCAACCGCAGGAACCTATCCTCCAGGTCGTCCCTCGCCGACTAAGGTACAAAATGTCCCAGGAGTGCTGCTCTGTACTCCTCCCAAGTAATATCAGCGCAATCCATCCACGTAAAGGTGGTGTCCAGCTGAGATTTCCACCACCTCTTTCCGTGTGACTCCAAGTAGGAGACTGCCAAGGCAACTGCCTCCTCAATGGGGCATCGAATCCCCGCAAGCATCTCGTAAATGGTATCCAACCATTCCTCCGTACGTACTGCAGACTCCGTCCCCAGGTAGGATGGAGGGGAAAGTCCCCGGAAGACAGTCATCCAATTGGCCCCGGGGTTTGGCTGTGGAGCCGGGGTTTGCTGATCTCTGAAGGCATCAAGAATGTCCGTCAGTGTTTTCCCCATCTCCGTATGCTGGAACGGAGCTGGAGCCGGCGGAGGCAGGACCACATTCGGAGCCTGAGGGGTCCCCTGCTGTGATGCTGGGTTCGTCACAGGCTACAAGGAAGAATTTCATTTGTAAAGGAGCGAATGAATGGAATTTAAGAAGGGGTAGGATGGAATTTCATATGTGATTTCCCTTATGGGAACACCACTGCTTCCGCTGCTAGTTTGTCCACAAACTAAGCTCGCACGAGGGTGGCCCAAGGTTTTGTGGACTACTTCTCTTCCGATCGAGGTCTGCTCTGATACCACTTGTAAGACCCCCCCCCCCACCCCATTTTTTTCTTTTTCGAACACCGGGGTCTTGGCCTAGAATTGCCGCTTTGCGGTGACACCGACTCACGGGAAGGCCGCCACTACAAAACGCCAATTCTGCCGGCCCTTTTCGATCACAAGAAAGAGAAGTAAGTATACATAAAATGTAAACAGTTCCATAGAAACACACATATAAAATGAAATCAAATCCAGTCCAACAGTAATATCAAATAGAGGTACTACAAAGATCAGTTTTGAAGAAATATAAAGAAACGGGCTCATGCCCGGTACATCAGAGTCCTCACTACAAATAACTCATGCCGGAAGCTATATAAATACTAATAACTCACGAAGCTGGTCGCAGGTGCACCGGTGCTAGACTGACCCACCTCCATGCGCACCGTACTTCGCTGGTGCTGGTCCCTGGACTGCTGCTCCCTGTCTCCCATCCGGAGCTCCTGTAATGTTGTGGTTCGAAAACCATTAGTAATAAAGACTAAGCCCTATCATCCCCTACCCCTACCCCCACGGCTCCTAAGCACCGAGCGGAGAGGAGGAAAGGGAAGCTACAAAGGTGGAGAATAATCAAGCAGATGACAATGGAGCTAGTCTAACAACTATCATGGTGTATAAACACCTATCTAGAATAAAGTACATCAAGCAATTCTATGGTAGTGAGTAGTAAGGTAGACATGTGGTAAGTAGTATAACAAAAGAAGATAAATAGATAGCAAGTAAGTAAAAAAGTAAGTAACCTTAACTTATATGAATTCCCATACAAACTTATAAGTTAAGGGGTCTTCTGCAAGGCTCCCATAGTATAAAAAGACCCATACCGATTTATACGTTGGGGTGTCTGTTATATGCAAATATGAGTGTAGTGATATGCTATGCCATGATTCATGCAAATGCAACCAACGCACACGACTCTATGCGCATAGACCTTTAGTTCTCCCTGTTCGGGCAGCTAGCTTCACTACAAAGAACCTCCGTAGTGGCAAATGGAGACAGTGGGTCGGGCCCCCCACTCCCAGGCGGGTATCCACACTACCGGGCCTAGCCCTTCCATACGCCCCTAGAAGAATGCAACCTAGAGTATCCGCGTACTAGTGCTGGCTATATCCATCAGGCTTTCTTTGGCTAAGTGTCCCACACCGCCGAGTCAACGTACCGATGTCGGTGTGAATGACATTCAAATACCAAGGACCCACCACCTTATTCTGTACTCAAACCCTCGAGCCCTCGGCTCCCCGGACTGTCCCGTCCGTGCATCTACCTTCAGAGCTACCGTCTGAATGGAAACCAAACCAACTTATTCTACCTCCCTAGCTACCGGGGTGTGTGAAAGTGCAACCCTAATTATAGTAGTTTCTCTATTAACTTATCATTCCTACGGTTTACGTTAGCCCAGGACTGCCCCCGGTATTCCCCATGAAGGGCTCTCAAAGGGCACTAGGAACTATGATGGTAGCTGAAGCCCACCGTTCCCTTTCACAAGGAACTTATTGTTATTGATTGATACCAATTACCCGATCCCTTTTAAATTACTTTAGACCTAGCTCTAGAGTAATAAGACTCTTCCTCTCCTACCGGGGTGGACGATCTTTCGTCGTTCCCGAACACCACTTAACACTAGCCAATCTCACACTCTACTCATCCTGACTTCCAATAATGAACTTAACTTAACTTGCCATATCCAAACCAGCAAACTACCAAAAGTCCATCTCCCCAAGTTCATTACCCACTCTAGTTTAGTTTCTGTGGTTTTACTATATGCAGACCATCCTAAGCTACATTAGGTATATAAGGGGAGGTACTCCAAATTATCTTCCGAATCTCCTATAATATTTACTGGAGGTCTATCATGACATAATTAGCCTAAATCCAGAAATTTATAATTTTCCTAATTAATCTGATATTTATTTAATTTTCTCAAAAGATTGGCCATGGGTAATTTTAAACATGAACTACATGATATTCTCAAGTAATGGCCACCCAAAAATTATGATCACTAAATAACAGCAAGGTATCATCAAATACTAATTTTTAGGATTTTACAGAAAGTATTTAGCCTCTAATTAATTTATCCATTATAATCTCCTTAATCCTATGTAAAGAAGGAAGTACTAAAATTACTCATCATAAAATTATAGAAAAATTACTGAATATTAATATGATACATAAAAAGTCATTTTGTAAATATCATAATTTTACAGGCTTTTTAGACATCAAAATAGATTTAATTAAATTTTCATGGAAAACAACACTTAATGAAGCAAGCCTTAGAATTAAACTCATATAAATTCCATAAAAATTCACAGAGCTTTAACATCATAATACAAGTTCTCTGCCGAAAGTTCATTAATATCTAGAAAGTATTTCTTCCATAATAAATTTCTAAGCAAATAGTACAAACTACTACATTGTTAATGAAGTATCCAAAATAATGATCCTAAATTCATAATAAAATCTGCAGAGCTTGTATTAAGCCTAAAAACCACTCTACCAAAATCTCATCACTGTTTAGTGAGTTTTAGTGACATTTTAAATCTCTACAAGTTTGGTGCCCTAAACTAGTGTTAGGGTTTTGAGGGACTTATTTACCTTAAACTCCATTTAGATTACTACCAGAGGATTCTAGCTACCCTAGAATTCTATCTACAAAGTTTAAAATCATAACCAGGTCATTTGACCACTTTCCCTTCACAACCCACCAAGAGCCATCCTTAGGGTTTAGCCTTGGATCCTAGGGCAAATCTACCCCAAACCAACTCAAAATCCATGAGGGGGTGCTAGAGGGCATTCCTAGTCAGTGGTAAAAATCTCAACCTCTATTGAGGTGATCTGACCACTCAAATCTAAAAGTTCACTTCTGACCAAAAAACCCCTTAATAGGGCATAGTTTAGGTTTGTCCATTTCTTACCTAAAACATCTCCAAATGAGATGAAAAATTAAAAAGAGCCTCATGATGAACCCAGGGACTACTCACCAAGATTTGGGAGGGTTTGGAAGTCATTAAGCCAACTAATTAATTTTTCCTAAGATTATTAAATTTTTCTAAAAACTTTAAACAAACTTTCTCCAAAAATTCCCATTTTTGGACAGGCATTAGGTATTGCTAGGATAGACTCTCTGCCAAAATTTCAGATCATTTGGTCGAGGGATGAAGGGTGGGCACAACTTTTAGTCTCTGCCTAGCTCTAGGTATAGATCCACCAAAAGAGGTTCCCTGGTCAAACCAGTTGACTAAATTGACCCAAATCAATTTTAAAATATATTAGACCCATAGGGTTACAAATTTCATGTTGGTCATTTCTTCCCAAAAAGCCCCCAAGTATTTTTCCTAATTTATCTAAGGTGGCAGTAATTTTAATACAGAAAAATGCATGTAAAATAAAAGCTTTATTAAATGCACAGATCTTGAAGCAGGATCTAAGGGCCCTGGCATCGTCTTCCTCCTCCAGCCAAAGGCCACGATTTGCCCAACCTGGAGCTTCTTCCAAGCGCAGCCGCCGGCCGTCCAGCCTCCTCCCTGGCCGGCCACCGCCACCACCACCTTTGTTGAGGTGGTGGCCATCGCCGGGCGGCGGCGCAGCCGCCGGAGAGGCGGAATCCGGCGAACCCGAGCCCAAGTTTTGCGGAAATTAGGAAGAGGAGCTCTTCCGATCGAGCTCCGTTGAGCTCTATTATCAACCTACAGAATTCTAAGATCTACCTGTAGAGAGAGAGAGAGGAGGGGAGGACCTTGTTCACAGGCTGGAGGTGTGCAGACCGTCGGGATGCCATTGGTGCGATGGTGGCATCGCCGAGTTTCTCAATAGCATAGTGGGAAGCTCGAAAACTTCAGGTAAAGGCTGGGAAAACCTCCTCTTGGGCCTCGGAGGGTGTTTAAAATCTTGGTCATGGAGGGGAAGAGTCTAATCGTTGGTGACCATTAATGGTCCGTTATAGCTTGGCTCGACCATGGTGGTGGGGGCTTGAAATGGCTCAATCCAGCCAAGCTAACGGCTGGAACTCCTCCTCTTCCCTAGAGGAATTGAATCCAGCCGTAAAAAGGGGAGGGGGGAAGGCCACGACATCGAATGCCATTGATGGCCATGATAGCAAGCTCTCGGTCATGACCATAACCGCCCTTTTTGCAAAACAGTCAGTCCACGTGTCACAACTGACCGGTCAACTTTATTTAACTAAGACTTATTAGGTCTTATTAGGAGAAAATGGCCCACTCCCTAGACCGGCCCAGTTTAGCTGAACCAGCACACAGCCAGAAATAAAATGCCAGAAAAATTCTAAGTACAATGGCGTTGAGTGAGCTCAGCTCACTCAACACCATCCAAGCTATGGCGTTTAGTGAGCTCTGCTCACTAACTGCCATCCCAGATATGGTGTTGAGTGAGCTCTACTCACTCAATGCAATCTAGAATGGCCTCCTAGACTATGGTATTGAGTGAGCTCAGCTCACTCAACGCCATCCAGATTATGGCGTTGAGTGAGCTCTGCTCACTCAACGCCATCCAGAATATGCCCTTTTAAACGATGGCGTTGAGTGAGCTTAGCTCACTCAACGCCATCCAGATTATGGCATTGAGTGAGCTATGTTCACTCAATGCCATCCAGACAACACAAAATGGCGTTGAGTGTTGTCAGTGCACTCAACGCTGTTCAACTTATGGCGTTGAGTGCACTCAACGCACACAACTCCATCCAGCATAACAGATTACGGCATTGAGTGAGCTAAGCTCACTCAACGCCATCCAGTCTATGACGTTGAGTGAGCTCAGCTCACTAAACGCCAACCAGATGACACCAGATGGCGTTGAGTGCAGTCAGTGCACTCAACGCCATTAAGATTATGGCATTGAGTTAGCTAAGATATCTCAACCCCATCCAGACTACGGCGTTGAGTGAGCTCAGCTCACTCAATTCCATTCTAAAGTCACGGGCGTGACTGATTGGTCACGGGCGTGCAAGGACCATGTTGAAATTTCTGAGCTCGCCGATCGTCTTTCTGAGGTCGACGATCGTCGAAGGTGTCACGTCCTAGGTCACGGGCGTGACGGGTTGGTCACGGGCGTGACCACCCCTTGACTCAAAATCTTGGTCGATAAACTTCAATTCTTGGGTTTCCTAGGGTCTTGTTATGACAAAACCACTTCCAGGGGTCAAGTTGGAAATGGGATGTTACATATCATTTGTGACACCATTTCTCTTGAAGGTGTCATAAATTTCAAGAAAGCTTTATATATGTGCATTCAGATCTTCATCTTGAAGTCCGTCAAATTGCACATACTACTGCACCATTTGAATTATGCTATGCTTTAATTTGAAGTTATTATTTGCTATCGCAGGGCGAACTATACTTGATTCTGTTCCCTCTAGATTTCGTCGTGCATAATAAGACATAGGTCTTTGCACGACTTCCTCCACTGGGGGTTCTGCCATTCTTAAAGTAGATGATGACTCGGAATCCTCAACCGGTATTTGGGAAGTAGGGCCTTGAAATTGCGATATTCTCCGAAGAGTACGCTCAATTTCGTGGTCCAAGTCCAAAATAGCCGACGGATTCCCTCGGGTCTTACACTAAAAGTAGGGAAGAGAAAAGAAAGAGAAATAAATAAAGTAGAAGAAAAAAAACATTAGAATTTTTTTTTTGAAATAGATTTTTTTTAAATAATTTAACTCCTGAACTTCACAAGGGCTACCCGGTGAAGGGTTCGCAAGGTACTAGACAAGATAGTGGCGCTTAAAGCCCTTTGCCCTTTTCGAGAGAATTTGGTGGAGTAGAAAAATTGTGAAGTTGGTTACTATTAAGAGCGGTAATAAAAAATTTTGATTTTTTTTAAAAATATTTTAGAAGGAGGGTGAGAAAGAGAAATGATATGATTAATAGATTCGTGTTTTCGATTTATCAACGGAAGTTGCTCCCCAGCAACGGCGCCAAAAACTTGGTGATAGCTAAGCTTCGAAGAAAATAAAAGCAACCGAACTAGCAATCCAATGAGGCAAGTATACCTATCGAACTATAGCTAGGGGACACAAGTGTCGTATTGAAATCCGGGAACTGTTGAGTCACTTACTCATACGAAAGCTATTATTTTATCGACGAAAAAACTAGGGTTTAGAGAAACTAATTGCAATAAATAATATAAAACTATGCTAGAAAGAGAACTACTGCTGTTAATTAAAGATCATAAAGTAAGCGATTACAATGAAGGGCTGAAACTATGAAATGGAAATGCACTCGATCAAGAATCACCTCGGCTAAAGACGACTAAGAAAATGCGATAAGAAAAACCTAAACTTAATAGGGTAAAGGTCCTTGACCGTGGAGATTCCTAAAGCACAAACATGCTTCTCTCGAAGTCTTCCCAACTGAGTTTAGGAAGGTCCGACCGACTCTCGTCTAAATTGGAGGTCTAAAGCCCGCTTTACGCGGTGAACCCAACTATTGGATTTTACTCCAATCTTGGAGATTTGGATGTTTGCCTCTCTCGAGGGGTGCATACAACTCCCTTTACTCTTGAATGCTCACTTCATTCTATCGGCCTTTCGGCTATCCCAGAATGAAAGCAAAGGTGGAGAGTATATATCGATAATATACCTCCAGCCCATGAAAAATCAAGAGTAATTCAAGGCCTAAAACCTTAAAAAAAGGTAAATTAAAACATCATTACTTAATCGCTCGTACCTCGGATCATCAAGATCGAGTATAAGGAGGATTAGTTAATCATAATGGAGCGGAGGAGGGGGGATGAGTAGTAAAGCATAGTAAGAACACAAGTAATAAATGAGAGAAAACAACACTTTTATTAATACTAGAATAAAGCTACACTTGCATGGAAATGAAAACTACACTTGTATGAAATTAAAATCCTAGCCCTACATTTAGCAACTAAAATAAGAGCAAGGATTACAATAAAAGCTTAAACCAAAGCTAAATAAAACTAGGGTTAAAAAGATTACAAAAAGAGAAAGAGAGAGAGAGAGGGAAAAACATGAAAAAGACCAAGAAAAAATGGGCAGCACCTCCCCCTCTCAAGAGAAGCTTGCTGAAATGGAAGGGGGGTCTAAATTTATAGGAAAAGTTAACGGGTTGGTCACGCCCTTCGACATGCCCTGGGGGGGCGTGTTAGGGGGAGTGATAGGTACAGGGTTGACCCCGGGCTCTAGATTTTGGAGGGAAGGATGATTGCTTCTGTACGTCGGTGGACACGCCCTGTGTCACGCCCGTGTAGGGGGCGTGACACGCACGTCACATCGAAATCATTGGTCGGAAATCCGTAAGTCATCGGAAAAGGTAGGGTGATGCCCATGACAGGGGGCGTGACATCACTGTTGGCATGCTGAGATGAAATGGCATTTAATGCGGAGGCAGGCTTCGGGCAGAGGGTGACACGCCCCGTGTCATGCCCGGGGACACGCCCGGGGAGGGCGTGTCAGGGCGGCATGACAACGGTTTTTCCTGGTATTTTCCTCTATCTTCTTGAATCCTCTGGAAAAGGTGACACGCCCTAGGTCACGCCTGGGGAGGGCGTGATAGGGGGCGTGTTATGTCAATTTTGACCAATTTTTAGAAAGCTGCAAAAAGAGAGGAAAAATTAGGGGCAATAAAATTAACATAATAAAGATTAAAATAAAGCCTAAAATACAAGATTTGTACATTAAAAACTAGAGAAATACGATAATAGTTAAGACAACAAAACGTACTATCACGACGTAGTAAAATTAGCAGCAGAAAAATTATTATAAGCATTCCTAGGTATATTGCCTAAGAAATCAATTTGTTCTGCAGCAGCTTTTGCCGATTCCCATCACCTTGGAGCGGAGGGAGTAGTCATTTTCGATTCCTTTTCGTTAAGAATTTCTACTTGCAGTGCCAACTTGGAGACATTATCCATCTCGTACATACCTACAGGTTTGTTTGGGCGGAATCTTGGCACATTCCACTGATATGTGTTATGGATATATCCTAAAATAGCTGCAGAGCGGCTTCCGGGGTTTTGTGGTTTAAAATAAAACCAGAAGCGGAATAAATCATTTGCTTTGTATTTTGATTTAGCTCATTATAAAATGTCTGCACTTGTATCCATACAGGCAGAGCATGATGAGGTCAACGTCTTAAAAGTTATTTAAATCGTTCCCACGTGTTATATAAAGTTTCATAGTCTATTTGGCAAAAATAAGAAATATCGTTCCTAAGCTTTTTAGTTTTTGCTAGGGAAAAGTACTTCGTTAAAAAATTTTCAGTTTATTAATCACAAGTGGTGATGCTTCCTCTAGGTAGAGTCATCGGCCACTTTTTTCTTTAGTTATTAAAGAAAAATGAAGAGTCTAAGCCTAATTACGTCATTTGGAACACCATTTATCTTGAAGGTGTCACAAATTTCAAGAATGCTAGCGGTGTGTGCGTTCGGATCTTCATCTTGCAATATGTCAAACTACACATACTACTACACCATTTGAATAATGCTAGGCTTTAATTCAAAATTGTTATTTGCTATGGCAGGCGCACTATACTGGATTTTTTACTCTCCATATTTGGCCTTGCATAATTTGACATAGGCCTATGCAGGGATTCCTCTAGATTGGGTTCTTTTATTTTTGAATTAGAGATTGACTCGGATTCCTCAATTGGTTCTTTGAAAGTAGGATCTTGAAATCACAAATTTCTCTAAAGAGTATGCTCAATTTCTTGGTCCAGTTCGAAATTTTTTTGTGGATTCGCACACGTCATAAACTAGAACGAGAAGAGAAAGAGAAGGAGATATAAAAACAAGAAAAAGAGTGCTTAATTTTTTTGAAAGGGTGGGAGAAAAAGAGGAGATAAAATTAATAGATTCTTGATTTCAAAATTTCAACATAAAGTTGTCCCCGGTTACGACGCCAATAACTTTATGTCTACAAATTGTTTGGAAAATAATTCCGAACTAGCAATCCAATGAAGTCAAGTATACCTATCTAATTGTAGCAAGGGGACACAAGTGTTGTATTTAGATCCAGGAACTGTTGAGTACTTATATTCACACAAATTACTATTATCTTATCGAAGGATTTAGGAAATTACTTGCAACTATTAAGAAAGACTACTAGTAATGATTAAAAAGAGGGGTTGAACGATGGTTAAGGGATAGTACTCGATCATGAATCACCTCGGCATAAGTTAATCAAGGATATAATAACAAACTAAAATTTAGTAATCTAAAGGTCCTTCTCTGTGGGGGTTTCCAAAGCTTGAACACGCTTCTCTCGAAGACGTGCCCAACTAAGGTTAGGAAAATCAGACCGAACTCTCGTCCGTATTTGAATACCTAAAACTCGCTTTAAGTAATGAACCCCGCTATTAGATTTCACACCAATCTAGGAGATTTACATCATCCTCTCTAGAGGGGCGCATGCAACTCTCTTTACTCTTTAGTGTTCACTTCAAACTCTGAGCCTCTCGGACAGCTAAGAGTGAAAGCCTAGATGGAGATTATATATCGATGATATAATTCCAAACACGATATTTCAAGAGTAAATCAAAGGCCTAAACCTTAAAAAGCGAAAGTAAACTAAAGCATCATAACTTAATCAACTCAACCTCGGATTATCAAGATATAGTACTCGGAGGATTTAGTTACACATGGTGAAGGGGAGAAAGAGAGGTAGGGAGTAGAACATTTTTGGGTATTGTATCCACAATAAACCATATTTGAAGAATGGTCAAGTCAAGCTAAGATGAATTGAGGTTGTATTTGGCATTGCTTTCTAGTTATGTACTTGCAGGTTTACAATGCCAAGTACACACCAATGTCATATTATAGTGAGTCAGCAAACACAGGACTACACAATATAATCCGTCATTGTGTAGGTCAATGTGTTGACTCACGTGAAATCTCTCTATTGGGGTGTACTTCTATCCCAAGTACAGGGGAAGGATCAAGGAAGGCCAAATACCAGAAGTCAGAAACATAGAATTTTACCTAAGTAAAATTTGGCGAGTATGGCTAAGCATACACGTCAAATTCGTCGAGTTTCGTCGTTGATACATGTCGAATTCATTGAGTATACTTACCAATACCCGTCGAATTCATCATATTTACTTAGGGTAAAGTTTTTTGATAAATAAAAATTTTAACAAGTGAAATTCACCGAGTATCATTGTGCATACTCGTCAAATTCATCGAATGTATCTAATGATACTCGCCGAATTCGTCGAATATGTTAAGTGATACACGTCGAATTCATGGAGTCAAGTCGACGCTACTTCTCTAGATTTTTCCATGTCTTATTCGTCGAATATCATAGCATTGAGTACGTTGAGATAACTCGATGATATTCATCAAATGTTGCCTATGACGTTGAGTGGTCTCAAGGCATTGAGTGTAATGGCATTGAGAGTGTTGAGTATGGTGACCTATACTCGACGAATTTGTCGAGTATGCTAGGTGATACTCGACGAATTCGTCGAGTATGACTCCTCGTTATAGCGTTGACTGACCAGCCGACCTGTGATGGTTTGTCTAAGTTTTTTTCGTCATATATCAAGATGTATTCGACGAGTATCATTATGATACCTGACGATACTAGATGAATTTGACATAGGTTATTTTTCCGAAAATTCCTTCCTCCTATCACGAGTTCGATCGACCATGTACAGTGCTTTTTAGGTTTCATTTTCTTGGAAATCTTTAATATCCCTTTCATTTTGAATCCCTCTATAAATACCTAGAGTAATTTTGAAATGTTAACGAATCTTGAAAACCTAATTTCTTGAATCAATTTTCACATTTTTCGTGAAATAGCAATCGTCAGTTGCACGCTCTTATTTTTGCAAAACTCTCTCGATCGGCCGCGACAACGAGCAATAATCTTCTTCTATGACATCATCGACTGGAACGATTCTTCCTTACAAGAATCTTTTTACTCCAATCCAAATCGGTTGAAGATTCATGATCCAAATTTCAAGATCCAAGGAATTCAAGTCTTCCTAGTTCACCAAGATTCAACTTCAAACCTTCAAAGAACGTCAGATCAAGATTGGAATTGTGTGTTATTGTTGTAATTTTCTTTTGAATATTATAAGAGATTTTTCTTTGAGGTTGTAGATCCGTTTGTCGACCGAGATAGTAGATCTGGTTGTGGATCGAGTGTGTAGATCCAGTTAACGGATCGAGTAAAAGGAGAGTTTGTTCTCTGAGTGGTAGGAGAATCGTCTTTGAGGGGTAGGAGTTACGACTAGGAGGTGTAAGATTTGACGAAATCTGAGTTTGGTGAAGTATGTGAATCTACCCTTTGTGGGAGATAGGCGAGGAGGGAGAGTGGTTCTACCCAACTCGGGGAACCGTTATAAAATCTCTGTGTTTGTGTGCTTGTTTTTTACAATTAATTTTATTCCACAAAAAGACGCAAATAACAACTATTCACCCCCCCCCTCTATGTGATTTTGGTAGACACTATATACTTTCAATTGGTATCAGAGGGGCATTTTGGTCGATAAGGCTAAATCCTTGATCAAGATCCCTGATCTAGCATTAAGAGATTTTGCATAGTCACCATGGATCATAGCAAAAATATGTCTTCCATGAAGTTACAAGTGTGCACCAAAGTGAACTTTCCCATATGGAAAGATAGAGTACGGTATTGAAGCCAAAATTGACCTCAACAAATGTTCAAAACCGAGGTGCAGAAGACGCCTACTTCTCTCAGGCCCTGCCCCTCGACTGGTAGCTAACGACTTAGAACTGACCCAAAGCCTCAGCAAGGAGGTCCCACCTCACACCCGGAAGATCTCTGAGAACTTCCCCTCCAAAGCCAAAAGCTGGGCTAGGAGCTCCTCAGAAAGTACTAGAGACTTGGAGAAAAATTAGAATCTGCTTTCTAAGGAGTCCTTATGGGTCTATTTATAACCTTTTGCTGACCTAAAGTTACTGAAATACCCCTAGCTGGTCTGCCAAAAGCCAAATCCCGCGGTTTGAGAAGTACTAAATGCAGCCCCTGAGGGTATAAGGGTAATTTTACCCGAGGGTAATTAAGACATTTTACCCTGAGCCTGGCCCCACTCGGCGAGAGCCCTAAGCCGGGAACCCTCTCGCCTTCATTTGGCGGGAGCTAAAAAGAAGTGTCAAAAGTCTCAAGCTGAGCCATCCCCTGCCTTCTCGACAGTTTAATCCTTCCCGACGACTTTGTCGAGAGCGGGTCCTGGCTGACGAGGGTGAACACTCTCGCCCCTCTTCAGGCGGGAGCTCCTCTAACCTTAGCACTGCCACTGGACGCGGCGTTGGATGAGTGAAGCTCACTCAACGCCCTCACTGCTGACCCCGGCGCAGAGTGAGTAGAGCTCATTCAACGTCCTTTCCGCAGGCCATGGCGTTGAGTGAGTTGAGCTCACTCAATGCCCTTTGCTGCTGGTCGCGGCATTGAGTGAGTGAAGCTCACTCAACACCCTTTGTTGCTTGTCGCGGCGTTGAGTGAGTGAAGCTCACTCAACGCCCTTTGCTGCTAGCCACGATGTTGAGTGAGTGAAGCTCACTCAACGCCCTTTGCTACTGGCCATGGCGCTGAGTGAGTGAAGCTCACTCAGCGCCCTTGTTGATTACGGCGCTGAGAGAGTGAAGCTCACTCAGCGCTGTGCCTTCTCGCCCGCTTCTGACCATGGGCAGGATCTCGCCTTCTCCTAAGCGGGAGCTCCTCCGGCGCGAGTGCTCTTATTTCCTTCAGACCCGAGCTAACTTGTGTGCTGGTCCAACCCCAACCGTTGTGCACTAGGTCCCACCCAGCGAATATGGGGTTGTACACAATCCCCTCTCTTTTTTAGCTAGCTCTGTGCTCGAAAAGACACGTCCAACCCAGCAATATTCGCTGGGCACGTGTCATTTCAGGAGAATCTTTTGGTGGGCCATACCACGGCTATATATATGTGCGGATAGGTGGCCGTAAATCTACCCCTAACCGTTGCGGCCTTCCTGAGAGCTTGCGCGACCTCACGATGCGCCCCAAACAAATTGGTAAGCCACTCTTGCAGAATCTTCAGGACCGCATAAAGGCGGCGCAAGCGTGGGCTGAAAGTGAGGGTAAGATCTATCTAAACTCTAGAGGGGGGTGAATAGAGTATTTTAAAGTAAATTTATAATTTAAAATTGCACAACCGTAAAGGCTTAATTTATGTATAGGTGTAAGGTGCTTTGATGTAGAAATAAAACTAAAGCAGTAAAATAAAAACCACAGCACACAGCAAAGAATATGCACAAGAAACCAGAAGACACAAGGAGCTATAGTGGTTCCCCAAAAACTTGGGTACATCCACTCTTCTACCACCCTTGGTAGGAATCCACTACAGGATGAGTTGATCAGGTGTCCTGGGCACCAATGAGCTTTTGATAAGGTGCTCAAAAACAAAACTGGATTTTTTGATCAGGTGTCTTGCCACTACTGAGTTTTGACAAGGCTCTCTGAACCAGAATCAAAACTTTTGAAGGGAGTCTTGATAACCCTTTTACAACAGGAAAAGAAAAAGGAAGAGGTGAAGTTGTCTTCTCTGTCTCAATCACTGAGAGAAGACTTAGTGGATTGATTGTGTTGTCAAAGCTCACCCTGAGATGTAGATGGTTCAGAGATGAGAGCTTTGCTAGGGTGATAGGACTTCAGAAGCTTCAGATCTCCAGCAGAAGATGGTTTCAGCAGAGGCTGAAATATGAATTGTCTGGAGTCCTTGATGTTGAAGCTATGATCACTTTTCAGTATGCCAATATTCAACTAATTCTCCAGGATTGATCACTTGATTTTTTTGAGTTTATCTTACTATCCTGTGAATCTGTACTGAGAATTTCTTTTTTCTTTTTCTCCTATTGTAGATTGTCTATATTTGTGTAGTATCTTGTTGTATTGTATATCAGACTAGAGAAGAAAGATGTTTTATTCTCTGAAGATCCTCTGTCCAAGATAACCGTTAGCAGTCAATAAATGTCTTCCATAAATGTTTTGTCTTCTGGAGGAAAGTCCAATAAACATTCTCTGAAATATCCCTTGAAACTTGCTCCAAAATAAATGAAAACGGCTAGCAGATCTCTTGAAATAAATGCTGAGAGAATTTGAAAAACATTCCAAAAGCTGACTGAATTTGAATCCTCAAAGTCGTCGATCTCTCAGAAAAACGTCGATCTGAGCTCTACGATCGTCGACCTGAGCTCAGAGATTGGATTGAACATCAGACAGAAAACGTCGACCTGAGCTCTACGATCGTCGAACTGAGCTCAGTGACTTGGAAACAAGCTGAAGGTAGATCGTCGATCTGAGCTCAAAGATCGTCGACCGGAGTTCGACGACTTAGCAGAGTTGAGCTCAGAGAACGTCGAACGGAGTTCGACGTTTCGTCGACCTGAGCTCGACAAAAACTGTCTTTGCCTCAGCTCTAAGTCTTGAACAATGAATGGTCCTGGGGGCAGCTTCAAACCTAAGTTCTAAGCCCTAAACTCATTCTAACTTGACCTTTTCAACTATACATCTAGGTCAAACTGATTTCCTAAAAACATAGTGATCCTTGCCCAAATTAGTAATAGGGTGTTCCAACAATCTCCCCCTATTTGGGTTAGGATTACTATTTACAAAACTCAGTAATAAATACAAAATCAACATACAAGAAAACAAAAATCTAACATAATAGAGCAGATCATGCAACATAGCAGCAATCAGATGGAATATCAGCAAATGTTCAAAATGAGTATACTGTCTGCTTACAAATGTCATTTCTTTTCTCTTCCCTTCTTAAATAAGATTTCCCTGTTGGGATTTAGAGCTTCTTTCTTTGACCTTCTATCATCATCTGCACCTAAGGAGGTTTGAGATCTTGGCCTGGGAACCACAGCCTCAAGATGCGGTTTCATGTAGTCCACTGGATCAAAGAATTTCCTTGATGCATACCTTTCCAGTTCTGCCTTTCTTTGATCTGACAAGGTAGTAATGTTGGAAGTGTCTTTCCCTTGTTCTCTATCCTTCTTCAGCTGATCTAAGGCAACAAGTTCTTTCATCCTAGCAGTCCATGATAATGGATTGTTCTCTGGATCTTCAAAAGGAACTGCAGGCTCATATCTATTGACAGTTTCTTAAGCAGTAGGAATTCTTGTATCAACAGTTTCTCTGAGTTTATAAGGGAATGTACCTTGAGTTGAGTCCATGTGTCTTCGTCCTTCCCTTACTTGAAATCTGTGTTCTCTTTGATTTCCTCTATATTGTCCCCTTCTGGACTGATAACCCCTTTGATATTGCCCTCTGGGATGATATCTTTGTGAAGATTGGGAGGGGCTTTGCTTTGGAGCAGAGGTTAGAGAAGCTGAGCCTCCACCTGATCCTGAATCTGGAGGAGGAGTAGGAGGCTAAAACTGGGATGAACCTTTCTCATACTTATCAAACTTTCTTTTCTTCTTCATGGCCTTTAGTTTGTTTTTAGAATATTGCATCCATGGTTCAGTTATCTGGCAATCATGCAGAATATAGTAGGGTATATCATTAGCATCCTTGGCCTTAGCAGGAGGGACCTTCATCATGGCCTTGTTTCTGGCCTTCCTTATCTTTGCAATGGTACCAGAAGAGTCATCAGAGTAAGTGTGAAATTGATCACTTTCTGAGCTCTGGGGTCTATCATACAGATCATCAATGCTTTTGATGTACTTCTCTTATTGTTTCAGTTGTTCAGGAGTAAGAGCAGGAGCAGCAGCAGTAACAGAAACACAACTTATTGAAGCAGCAATAGGAGCAGAAGTAATTGGAGCATCAGGTTCAGGTTCTTCCAGATAAGTAGCAAGTTCGTTAACAGCAGCAGCATCAGCAACAACAGACAGCATTTCAATGTCAGAAGATCCAATAGATGTAACAGCAGTAGCAGCAGTAGTAAAAATAGAAGCAACCACATCCTCAGCCTTGAAAGAGTTTACATATGATGCAATCAGGCTGGGATCACATTCTAAAGTAGGCATATTTGCCTTAGTAAGGTCTTCAACTTGTTGAACTGGTAGAGAATTTAAGTACACAGTATCAAAAACTGACAGCAGGTGATGCGTGTAAAATACGGCAAGCGCACCGGTCGCACAAGTAATAAAGTTTGGGAATAAATCCCCGAGTGTCGGTCTCTTGAGGAACACAGTAAGGGATGAGTTAATGTCGAGGAAGACTTGAGATTGAAGTCCTCGGGTCGGCTCAAAAAGGAGGGGGGGGTTTGATTGTTGCGGAAATAGGAAGTAAAATCTACAAGCTACTCCTATGCAACGCCGCTATGCGATGCTTCGCCAGGCGGGATGGAAACTACACGGGCCGCTATGCACCGAATCGCTTGGCGGATGGACAAGTAGGCTAGCGGATGAGGTGGTTAGAATGGCGGAATGAGGGTCGTGAGCACCTCTTCGCAACGCACGCCACTAGCAATTGCTAGTGCGGCAAGGGTGGATGGTGGAGGATGGAATATGGCACACCTCAAGTAAATATAACAAAAACACTAACTCACATAGACATGAATAAGAGTAAATGTTAACTACAAATAAGCATTCTTCATCAATACATGGAAAATAACTAAGCTAACAACAACAAGAGGAAGAGGTGTGCGAATCGACCGAATCCGATGCCTTATTGAGGGTTCATGGTTGGAATCCCGGGTTGTCAATCCGAGTCCAAGCTCGGTCCTCAACTGCGTCCGGGGTAGAGGAGGCTGTCACTCACTCCC
Organism: Platanthera zijinensis; assembly: GCA_039513925.1. NCBI lineage: Eukaryota > Viridiplantae > Streptophyta > Magnoliopsida > Asparagales > Orchidaceae > Platanthera > Platanthera zijinensis. Next base: position 103,208,110 of record CM077089.1, read on the forward strand.
AATGGACCCGTCTTCTTCGTTGAAATGACCCGGTAGATTGCGGCTCCAACTCCTCCTAACTTGATGGAGAAAGCTTGGTCAAAACTCCACTTGAAGCTTGGGGATTAAGGAGGAGGCCGAGGGGATGCTCCGGCTTTGATTTGGCGGTGAAAGCTTGCCCGGAGACCCTCCCTAAGGTGGAGAATGAAGGAGGACGGCGGAAAAACTCGTCGGGGACGAAATACGGCGGAAAATGTCGAGCGATCCGGAATAGAGCGAAGCCTGCGATATTTATAGAAAGCAGATTAAACAACGCGCACAATCACAGGCGCACGACCAGTGGTCGTGCACGATATGGTCCGTGATCGTGCGATATGGAGGCAGAAAAGTGGAAAAAGATGTCATGACTGCGCACGACCGGCAGCGTACGAGCAGTGATCGTGCGCGGTATGGCAAGTGATCGTGGGGAATGTTCAAGACAGAGTTTTCACAAATGAGGCCGGGCTGCGCACGATCAGTGATCGTGAGCCAGGAGGTCGATGGTCGTGCGTGGGTAAAAACGCACGACCACTGACTCCTTTGCCAAAAATAGTGAAACGCCTATCCCGAATACCCTCACGATCCCCAAACCTGCAGGAAAACTGCACGGGACATCGATCGTGGCAGCCACAGCAAACATTAATAATCATAGCAAGAATAAAATACACATACACACAGAAATAGGCTAAAAAGGGTGCACAAGACATGGAAAACCGTAGCGAACCAAAAGGAGTGCAAATGACGCTAAACGGTGTGCAAAGACAAGAAAATAAGCCTAGATGAGTCCGGAATTAAGTATAAAATATGGACTCATCACACCCCCAGACTTAACCGTTTGCGCGTCCCGAGCAAACAAAACCTAAGCAGACGGGGAAAATGAACTAGCTAACAAAGAAATTGCAAAATGGAGTACCATGCGAAGTCGCATGCTCGCGTGCATAAAAATAAAGTAGAGGAAATTTTTAAGTATACAAAATATTTTATATTTTTCACAATGCGTATCAAAAATTTATTATTACTCAAAAGTGGAATCACGGTGAATCATCCGGTCCTACGCAGGGAGAAAGTAGACAGGCCACTAAGGTGAGCATTGCCGAAGACCGGGGTTTGGGATCACCTCCAAAGGAATCCACCAATGTCGGAAACCATAAGCTTGCCCGTTCGCACTCTCTCCACGGCACTAGTCAACTCAAGCGCAAGCCCGTAGGACTTCGGGTAATAATGGGGCTTGGGTTACGGTGAGGAAAACAAGGATAAACATGAAGGGTATGCACTTAACCCAAATGAGCTAACGTACAAAACTAGTACCCGCTGCCCACAAAATAAACACGGGTGCACCACACCCCCAGACTTAACTTTTTGCAACATGGGTGTGTGCACCGCCTACTCCAAATCAAAATCTTCTCCATAAAGATTTTCATTAAAACTCTTTCTTTTCCTTTTCTTCTTTCTCATTTTCTTTGTATAAATTTTTCTTTAAAAACTTTTTCTTTTCACAATACACAATTTCAGCAAATAAAGCTTGAGGGCATTTCCACATTTTCACAAATAGTATCACCACATCAACATCCCAACATTTTCCCCGGCAACGGCTCCAAAAACTTGATGCGTGGAAAATACGGCAAGCGCACCGGTCGCACAAGTAATAAAGTTTGGGAATAAATCCCCGAGTGTCAGTCTCTTGAGGAACACAGTAAGGGATGAGTTAATGTCGAGGAGGACTTGAGATTGAAGTCCTCGGGTCGGAGATAATGAAATGGGGGTTTTGATGGTTGCGGAAAATAAAGTAAAAATCTACAAGCTACTCCTATGCAACGCCGCTATGCGATGCTTCGCCAGGCGGGATGGAAACTACACGGGCCGTTATGCACCGAATCGCTTGGCGGATGGACGAGTAGGGTAGCGGATGACGTGGTTAGAATGGCAGAATGAGGGTCGTGAGCACCTCTTCGCAACGCACGCCACTAACAATTGCTAGTGCGGCAAGGGTGGATGGGATATGGCGCACCTCAAGTAATAATAACAAAATCACAATAACTCACATAGACATGAATAAGTGAAAATGCTAATCAATAAAAATACTTCATCAATACATAGAAATTAAACTAAGCTATCAACAACAACATAAGAGGAGTGTGCGAAATAGACCGGGTCCGAAGCCTTATTGAGGGTTCACGGTTGGAATCCCGGGTTGTCAGTCCGAGTCCAAGCTCGGTCCTCAACTGCGTCCGGGGTAGAGAAGGGTTGTCACCACCTTCCAATGGCCCGTCTTCTCCGTATCACGCTGCGGAAGATGTAATCACATGCTCCTCCTAGCTTGATGGAGAAAGCTAGGTCAAACCTCACTTGAAACTCGAGGATGAAGGAGGAGGCCGAGGGGATGCTCCGACTTTGATTTGGCGGTGAAAGCTTGCCCGGAGACCCTCCCTAAGGTGGAGAATGAAGGAGGACGGCGGAAAAACTCGTCGTGGATGAAATACGGCGGAAAAATGTCGAGGGATCCGGAATAGGGCGAAACCTGCGCTATTTATAGAAAACAGAATTAAACACCGCGCACGATCACAGGCATACGACCAGTGGTCGTGCGCGATATGGTCCGTGATCATGCGATATGGAGGCAGCAAAATGGAAAAAGAAGGTGTGACTGCGCATGACCGGCAGCGCACGAGCAGTGATCGTGCGCGGTATGGCTGGTGATCATGCGATATGCTGGGACAGAACTTTCACAGGAGAGGTCATGACGCGCACGATCAGTGGCGCACGACCATTGGTCGTGCGCACTGAAGTCAGTGGTCGTGCGATTGCCCCGACAGAACTTTGGAAAGTGGGGAATAGGTACGCACGATCAGCGGCGCACGACCAGTGGTCGTGCGCAACAAAGCCGATGATCGTGCGCAGTAAACCTGTTTCCAAATAATCCCGGGACACGCACACGACCCCTAAACCCAGCTCTGATATGCGCAGACATTCCAAACAAGCACAGAACGGAGTACAATAATAGAAGAACACAAAATAAACACAACCACGGGCCAAAAGTGCACTTCCTAAAGAAATAAGGATAAAATGAAATATGAGCGATAACGAACTCAAAGTGAAGTGTAAGCGTACAAAAACAAGCCCAGATGAGTACGAAAATCATTATATAAATAGGACTCATCACACCCCCAGACTTAACCATTTGCGCGTCCCGAGCAAACAAAACCTGAGCAGACAGGGAAAATGAACTAGCTAACAAAGAAATTGCAAAACGGAGTACCATGCGAAGTCGCATGCTCGCGTGCATAAAAATAAAGTAGAGGAAATTTTTAAGTATACAAAATATTTTATATTTTTCACAATGCGTATCAAAAATTTATAATTACTCAAAAGTGGAATCACGGTGAATCATCCGGTCCTATGTAGGGAGAAAGTAGACAGGCCACTAACGGCGCCAATAACTTGATGCGTGTAAAATACGACAAGCGCACCGGTCGCACAAGTAATAAAGTTTGGGAATAAATCCCCGAGTGTCGGTCTCTTGAGGAACACAGTAAGGGATGAGTTAATGTCGAGGAGGACTTGAGATTGAAGTCCTCGGGTCGGCTCAAAAAGGGGGGGGGTTTGATTGTTGTGGAAACAGGAAGTAAATTTCGAAACCGGACATTTTCCGATATGATCAGTGATCGTGCGCTAGGAGGTCGATGGTCGTGCGTGGGTAAAAACGCACGACCATTGACTCCTTTGCCAAAAATGGTGAAAGACCTACCCCGGACGCCCACACAATCCCCGAACCTCCAGGAAAACTGGAAGGGATGTCGACATGGCAGTCACAGACATAAAAATAATGCACAGCAAAAGGGAAATACACACACGCACAAAAATAGGCTAATAAAGTGCACAAGACGTGGAAAACCGTAGCAAACCAAAAGGAGTGCAAATGACGCTAAACGGTGTGCAAAGACAAGAAAATAAGCCTAGATGAGTCCGAAAATAGGTATATAAAGAGGACTCATCACACCCCCAGACTTAACTGTTTGCGTGTCTCGAGCAAACAAAAACTAAGCAGACGGGGAAAATGAACTAGCTAACAAAGAAATTGCAAAACGGAGTACCATGCGAAGTCGCATGCTCGCATGCATAAAAATAAAGTAGAGGAAATTTTTAAGTATACAAAATATTTTATATTTTTCACAATGCGTAACAAAAATTTATTATTACTCAAAAGTGGAATCACGGTGAATCATCTGGTCCTACGTAGGAAGAAAGTAGGCATGCCACTAAGGTGAGCATTGCCGAAGACCGGGGCTCAAGATTACCCCCAAAGGAATCCACCAATGTCGGAAACCATAAGCTTTCCCATTCGCACTCTCTCCACGACACTAGTCAACTCAAGCGCAAGTCCGTAGGACTTCGAGTAATAATGGGGCTTGGGTTACGGTGAGGAAAACAAGGATAAACATGAAGGGTATGCACCTAACCCAAATGAGTTAACGTACAAAACTAGTACCCGCTGCCCACAAAATAAACACGGGTGCACCACACCCCCAGACTTAACTTTTACTAAATGGGTGTGTGCACCGCCTACTCCAAATCCAAATCATCTCAAATAAAGATTTTCAATCAAACTTTTTCTTTCTCTTTTTCTTTTCTCTTTTTCTCTTTTTCAAATATTTTTCTTTTAAATATTTTCTTTTTCTTTTTACAAAATCAGCACATTTTTCTTTTGGGCACAACCACATATCACAAATACGAATCACCACATCACAATCCAACATGAAAATAAAAAACACTAAGCTCGACTTGGGTGTGCGACTAGGATCGGCTATGGGGCTTTGGCGAATATAGTGGAGCTAAATCAAAAGGAAGGGTAGGCACAAAGGGGCTAGCAAGGGCGATGTTAGGAATGGGTACAAAGCTCTACCGGGCCAAAAGGTGGCCTACATCGCTATCACGCTAGACTAACCGTGTACCAATGCTTCAAGAATAGCTTGGGGCAAGTTCTTAGCAACCGAGAAAGATAATCCTTCCTCCCGACTCAAGCAATACGAGTCTAGTGGCGGCTACACACATTCCTACGCTACCGTTTGATTCACACCGGATTCACCAACTTTTGAGTAGAATAAGAAATATTTACGCAAATAGAAAAATATAGAACTATAAGCATACGAAAAAATTAAATCTACACAAATTTCTATACAAAACGAGAGCAGTTGACTAGAAACACAGCAAGGCCAACATTTTACTCCGTCGCACAATCCTAAACTAGCACAGAAATTTTCCAAATCTAACAAAGATACAAGTTCAACTCGTGGCACGCTAACAGCTAAGCTCGCGCTCATGTGGGTGCAGTGGTGTGCGATGCAATGAACATAAACAAAATAAAATACGAAAAGCTTCTAGTATGCAAAAGAAATGTGCACGTGCAAAAGGTAAACATGCTCTCCCCCAGACTTAAACTAAACAACACATCAAATGATAGAGAAATTAAAATCAGAATGAGCTAAGGGAAGAGGTTACCCAATGCTCAGCTAGTGAGCATACCAGAAGATGCGTGGAAAGTAGAACAACTCCACCATACGGAGAATCACGACCCCACCAACAAGAATGTCAAGAAAACCTGCAGGGGTGAGCTCCGCAAAAACAAAAGAAAAACAAAATACATATAAATTCTAAACTAAGCTAGACATAAAAAAAAGAAAAATGCAGAAAATGAAAGATAAGCACTGGGGTTACTGTCATCCCAGCACGACTTATTCGAAGCAGAAAAGCCTTAGCTAATGGGCCTATGGAAGAGAAGATGAACAGGTAACTGTTACAATATCCGTTGCGGTAACGGGTACCGATACGGCGATAGAATAGTTACCCCTCTACCTAGATAATAATACCTGAAAAGCTCAGGTAGAGGAAGCAGGAAATAAGATGAGGAGGCGACCTGGTCCTCGCTCATCTCATCACAAAAAGAATCCTTGCCTAGCAAGGGGTCATCCCACACAGGTGCGTAGGAGTCAACGGCTTGAGCACAAGGCTCATCGTCATCCCAGCACACCAGCGGAGAATCAAATCGCACAGGCTCAGATATGGAAGGGGGATCAAGGAATAAAAGAGAAGAAGGACAAAAATAATCAGAAACCGGGGGAGTGATCCCGGTATCACCCCCAGCAGGATCCAAACAATGATCATCGTCAGTGTCATATGAGTCGTATTGGGGAGAATCTGAGAACTCGAAGTCCGCGGTGGAAAGGGGGACCATCTCGTCAGATAAGGGGTGCAAACCTCCGCATCCGAAAGGTAATACTCCTCGTCCCACCGGGGTACGTCATAGTGGTCCGAAGATCCACATTCTCCATCGGAGATAGCAGAATCGTCATCCCACATTGGCACAACCTCAGGCACCGAATCATCCACAATAACGGCCTCATCAGCCAACTCACAAGAAAAAGGAGTAGAAAACTCCGGCAAAAATTGCGGAGGGGCAAGGTTGCTCACTAAATCAAGCACTAATTGAGCAGGACCCAACGCAACATCATCCGCAGACGCCACCCCGTCGACGACCGGAACAATCTCATCGTCCCATACAGGATCGTCCATGAGTTCCCGATCCACTCCTTGGGGGCTAACATCCGAGTGAGAGTGATCACTCAAAGGAAGCTCGTAAAAAGGGGTTGAGGAACCCATGAAGGAACTATATGCGGCGAGAGATTCTTCCGTAATCTCAACGGGCAAAGATCGAGCAAGGTGCGCCATGTCAGTGTATGGGCCAGGCAACACCCTGGTAGGCCCATCCATAGTTGTCTCCCGTGAACAGGGGACTGCTGCGGATGCATCCACAGAGGTAGAAGGCTTGCACAAGCGAGGGCAATCCTTCAACATATGGCCCACACCTTGACATAGAATACACCGAAAACAGTGCTCGGCATTAGAAACAGCCATGGCATCGATGCAACACCGCAAAGCGTCAAAAATACGGCACTCGGCAGCAGAATCCATCGCGAACAGAAATATTTACCGGAAATTACTACACACAAGAATAAAACAACTCGGATCTGCAATATTAAAAAAAAAAAACAAGGAAGGGACAGGAAAAATAAAGTAAACAATTTCAAAAACTAAAATAAAGACAAAACAGGGTATGAACAAATGGACAAGGGCGACTATCTCGCATCTACCTCTTCAAAAACTCAAACGACTGTGTTCCCCGGCAACGGCGCCAAAAACATGATGCGTGCAAAATACGGCAAGCGCACCGGTCGCACAAGTAATAAAGTTTGGGAATAAATCCCCGAGTGTCGGTCTTTTGAGGAACACAGTAAGGGATGAGTTAATGTCGAGGAGGACTTGAGATTGAAGTCCTCAGGTCGGCTCAAAAAGGGGGGGTTTTGATTGTTGCGGAAACAGGAAGTAAAATCTACAAGCTACTCCTATGCAACGCCTCTATGCGATACTTCGCCAGGCGGGATGGAAACTACACGGGCCGCTATGCACAGAATCGCTTGGCGGATGGACGAGTAGGCTAGCAGATGAGGTGGTTAGAATGGCGGAATGAGGGTCGTGAGCACCTCTTCGCAACGCACGCCACTAGCAATTGCTAGTGCGGCAAGGGTGGATGGTGGAGGATGGAATATGGCGCACCTCAAGTAAATATAACAAAAACACTAACTCACATAGACATGAATAAGAGTAAATGTTAACTACAAATAAGCATTCTTCATCAATACATGGAAAATAACTAAGCTAACAACAACAAGAGGAAGAGGTGTGCGAATCGACCGAATCTGAAGCCTTATTGAGGGTTCACGGTTGGAATCCCGGGTTGTCAATCCGAGTCCAAGCTCGGTCCTCAACTGCGTCCGGGCTAGAGGAGGCTGTCACTCACTCCCAATGGACCCGTCATCTTCGTTGAAATGACCCGGTAGATTGCGGCTCCAGCTCCTCCTAACTTGATGGAGAAAGCTCGGTCAAAACTCCACTTGAAGCTTGGGGATGAAGGAGGAGGCCGATGGGATGCTCCGGCTTTGATTTGGCGGTGAAAGCTTGCCCGGAGACCCTCCCTAAGGTGGAGAATGAAGGAGGACGGCGGAAAAACTCGTCGGGGACGAAATACGGCGGAAAATGTCGAGCGATCCGGAATAGGGCGAAACCTGCGCTATTTATAGAAAGCAGATTAAACAGCGCGCACGATCACAGGCGCACGACCAGTGGTCGTTCGCGATATGGTCCGTGATCGTGCGATATGGAGGCAGAAAAGTGGAAAAATATGTCATGACTGCGCACGACCGGCAGCGCACGAGCAGTGATCGTGCGCGGTATGGCAAGTGATCGTGCGGAAGGTTCAAGACAGAGTTTTCACAAATGAGGCCGGGATGCGCACGATCAGTGATCGTGCGCCAGGAGGTCGATGGACGTGCGTGGGTAAAAAAGCACGACCACTGACTCCTTTGCCAAAAATAGTGAAACGCCTATCCCGAATGCCCTCACGATCCCCAAACCTGCAGGAAAACTGCACGGGACATCGATCGTGGCAGCCACAGCAAACATCAATAATCATAGCAAGAATGAAATACACATACACACAGAAATATGCTAAAAAGGGTGCACAAGACATGGAAAACCGTAGCGAACCAAAAGGAGTGCAAATGACGCTAAACGGTGTGCAAAGACAAGAAAATAAGCCTAGATGAGTCCGGAATTAAGTATAAAATATGGACTCATCAGCAGGCTCTGAAGATCCACTGTAAATACTGGAGCAGGTTCTGAAACTTCAGTAGCCTCAGGCAAATCCAGAGCTTCATTAGGCATCTCCCCCTGCCTGGATTCAGTGAAAACTGGATCAAGGCACCCAGAGGAAGGGATTGCTTGAGAGGAGAGGAAGGGAGATATCCTGGTAGACAGCTCCTGAGCATTTTTCAGAAGTGGAGCCGAGGTGTTCTCCAGCAATGAGGTTAGCCTGGGGGCTAGCAGCTCATACAACCTGTCTGCCAAAGCTGAAAGATCTACATGCTCAAGAGGGGCTTGAGTAGAGGTAGGAGTTGATGTAGCTGGAATGATGTTGGATGGAACTGATGGAATGGATGGTGTGGAGGTAGGAGGTATAGGGATGGATGGCTCAGTAGTAGGAATTGTTGAGATTGATGTTACTGGAGTGGAAATGGATGATATGGGAGAGGAAAAGGATGGGGTGAAGGATGATTGAGAGAGTATGTCCTGTAGAAGTTGTTGGTAGGAAGATGTAGATGGAATCTCAGGAGGAGTGGGAGGAGAATCATCCATGAAGGAGTCATCCAGAAGATGAAATGATGGAGTGGTGATAGGTGGATAGTAGTACAGAGGGTGGAATGGTTCTGAGGTAGTGGCTGGAGGAGGTGAAATATGTGATGAGATTGTAATGGGGGAAGATATGGCAATGGTTAAGATAAGTGGTGAGGTTGATATGACTGGTGTGGTTGATGTGGAGACTGAGGCAGAGACAACTGGAGGAGGAGGAGATGCAGGCAAATCTTCTGCTTGGGTAGAGACCTGAGGAGGAGTGACTGATGCAGTCCTTGTGCCTGAAGCAGATGTTGCTGCAGTAGCCCTGTTGGGGTTGATAATCTGCCTGTCCCACCTGCTGAAAAGGGCACAAGTGAGCCTTTTGGATGCATTGATGTGCATCCCACTTGAAATCAGTAGATCAGGGCACCTGTAATGTAGGTAAACCACTATAATCCTCCCCAAACTGACACAGCTTTTGCTAATTTTCTTCTTGATCAAATTAAAGAAGATAGATCCCCAATCCAGATTTTTCTTATCAACTAAAGCTCCCATTAAGCATAACTGATACCTTGAGATTGTATCATGAGCTGAGTGCTTTGCAAGAAGCAATTTCCCAACAACATCAGCCAAAAATTGAAATTCAATTGATAAATTCTTGTTCAGCAGTTTATTAGGGTTCACAGAGAGTGACCCATTCGATCTAACAACGAATCATATTCCTCTCCAGACAAATCAATGGAGTCATTCCCAGTACTTAAGGCGAATACTTCTATCAAAAGAGCGGGGGACATTGGTACCTGAGTTCCATTGATGGTGCCGACTATAGAATTTTCATTCTCATTAGTGGCAGTACAAACCCATTCTTTATTTCATCTGCTGCAATCTTTATTCTGGCGGTCATAATCTTAGCAAACTGCTGTTCGCGGAAAAGATTCAGAATATCTTTGAACCGCTGATCGCTGCCATCGAAGGAGTTCATATCTATGTCAAAACCTGTATCAAATTTCATTTTGGAAAGAGCGGCGACCGACACTGCCATATATACCTGCAAAGATTCAACAAACACGACCAAGTGTAGAGATTTTGGAGGGAAAGAGAAAAATTTGCAGAGAGTATGAAAGCGTAAACGATGAACGGCGGCCGAAAAATGATTTTATATTAGGGTTCGACGCGAAAAAGGAAGGATTGCCGATCTCCGTTCGACGATCAGGACTCCTAAGGGAAGCAGAAAGGTCTTCAACATCGTAGATCTCAGTTCGACGATCTAGAGAACGTCGAGCTCAGTTCGACGATCGAAGGCCTGAAAGAGATAGTATACAACTATCTGACAAGCTCTGAACTCCGGTCGATGTTTTGAGAAAACGTCGATCTCCGTTCGACGTTTATCGGGAAGCCGTCGATCGACGTTCAACGATTTCTGGGAAAAACGTCTAGCGCTGTTCAGAGACAGAAACTATCCTACAGACACAAAAAGAAATGTGTTTTTTGCCTAATCTTGGTCTGTTTTTAGCTTTTCAAAATCTTGTAATTTATTTTAGGCTTCCTCCATCTAACATGCCTAACTGATTAAGGAAGAAGTTGTGTTTCTTTTCATCCAAAGGCTTGGTGAAAATATCTCCGCTTTGCAAATCAGTTGCGATATATTGAAGTTCAATTTTATTTTTCTTAACATTATCCCTTAGAAAATGATGTCTAATTTCTATGTGTTTTGTCCTACTATGGAGGACTGGATTTTGTGCAATGGAAATAGCACTGGTGTTGTCACAAAATATTTTAGACTTCTCTAAGTGGTAACCATAGTCTAGGAGTTGATTTTGAATCCACAAGATTTGTGAACAACAACTACCTGCAGCCATATATTAAGCTTCAGCAGTTAAAGTTGACACAGATGTTTGTTTCTTACAAAACCATGAGACAAGTCTATCACCAAGAAACTGACAAGTTCCACTGGTGCTTTTCCTGTCTATTCTACATCCAGCATAATCAGCATCTGAAAATCCAGTTAAGTCAAATGCTGAATCTTTTCGATACCAGAGTCCTAGATTTGGATAGCTTTTAACATACCTAAGAATCCTCTTTACTAAAGTTAAGTGTGACTCTCTAGGGCTAACTTGGAATCTAGCACATATACATGTAGCAAACATTATATCAGGCCTACTAGCTATAAGGTATAATAAAGAGCTAATCATTTCTCTATATGTTGTCTGATCAACTGGTTTCCCATGTTCATCAGCATCCAATACAGCATTGGTAGGAATGGGTGTTTTCATACATGATGCATCAGACATACAAAATTTCTTAACCAGTTCTTTGCATACTTGGTTTGAGAAATAAATATGCCTTCAGCATGTTGTTTGACTTGCAATCCTATGAAGAAGGATAGCTCGCCCATGCTACTCATTTCAAATTTATAGTGCATAAGCATGGAAAACTTTTTGCACAAGTTTTAATCAGTAGAACCGAAGAAGATGTCATTTACATATATTTGTACTAGTAGGGTATGGGACTTATGGGTTCTAATAAAAAGAGTTTGGTCTACTCTCCCCCTAATAAAATCATTTTCAAGAAGAAAGCATGCTAGGGTCTCATACCATGCTCTAGGAGCTTGCTTTAGACCATATAATGCTTTATGCAGTTTGAAAACATAATCAGGATGAGTTGGAGAGACAAAAACTTGGGGTTGTCTGACATAGACTTCTTCTTTGATCTCCCCATTGAGAAAAGCACTCTTCACATCCATTTGGTAGACTTTGAATCCCTTGTGAGCAACATAAGCCAGGAAGTTTCTTATGGCCTCTAACCTTGCAACTGGTGCAAAGGTCTGGTCATAGTCTATCCCCTCTTCTTGAGAATATCCTTGAGCAACTAGCCCTGCCTTATTCCTTACAATAATTCCTTGATCGTCCAATTTGTTTCTGAACACCCATTTTGTTCCAACAATGGAATGATCCTTTGGCTTAGGCACTAGTTCCCAGACTTTGTTTCTTTCAAATTGATGCAACTCATCTTGTATTGCAATGATCTAGTGTGGATCTTGCTCTGCATCTTGAATGGATTGAGGTTCAATTTGAGATAGAAAGAAAGTGTGCATCAGGTTTTGGTGTACCTGATTTCTGGTTTGCATACCAGCTGAGATGTTTCCAATAACTTGGGAGATTGGATGATCTCTTGATGTTACTAAATTAACAGGTGGTGTTGATTGTTCACCAACCTGTGTTGTTGTTTCCTCTTGTGGAACAGCAACTGGCTCTTCAAGAATATTTTCTTCCAGATGTTGAGCAGCTTCTTCATCTTCACTACTTTCATCCTTTTGAGTAACTTGCAATCTGTCTAAGTCTTCAGCTAGAGAATGTACCTGCAAATGTTCTATGGTAGAAGCATTCTTCTCCTTGAAAGACATATTAGTTTCATCAAAAGAAATATGAACAGATTCTTCTATTTTTAGAGTAGTTTTATTATAAACCCTATAAGCTTTACTGATCATGGAGTATCCCAGAAACACTCCTTCATCAGCTTTTGCTTGTAATTTTGCTATATATCTCTTGTCATTATTGTGAATATAACAAATGCAACCAAAGATTTTGAAGTAATCTACTTTAGGTTTTTCCCTTTGAGTAATTCATAGGTAGTCTTGCCCTTCAGTTTATGTATCAAACTTCTATTCAGTACATAGTTGGAGGTGTTCATTGCCTCAGCCCAAAAGGATAGAGGAAGGTGAGCATCTGACAATAATGTAGTTGCAGATTCAATTAGGGTTCTATTTTTCCTTTCTGCTACCCCATTTTGTTGAGGAGTTCTAGGAGCTGAGAATGTATGCCTGGTCCCTTCACTCTGACAGAACTCTTGCATAAGAAGAGAGTCAAACACTGTCCCATGATCACTTCTGATCAGGGCAATATGAGTGTTGAACTCACTCTGTATACATTTGAGAAACTCTGTCAAACATTTGAAGTTGTCAGACTTCTTCCTAAGAAAGAACACCCATGTGAATTTTGAGAAGTCATCTACAACCACTAAAGTGTATGATTTCCCTCCTAGGCTTTGTACTGTAATGGGTCCAAAAAGATCTATGTGTAACAAATACAAAATCCTAGGTGAATCACTCTTGTTAAGTGACTTAAAACTATTTTTAGTTTGCTTGCCTAATTGACAAGCCTTGCAAAGTCCTTCCTTCTTGTAGGGGCCAGAAGGTAGTCCTCTAACAAGGTTGTCCTTGGATAGCCTAGCAATGGTTCTAAGGTTAATGTGTCCTAGTCTCTTATGCCATAGTATATCAGGTCTAGATATGGAATTGAATAGGCAAATATCTACTTTAGATGAATGAAAATCTTCTAAGTAAATGTTACCTTTTCTGTTACCAGTCAACAAAGTTGTGTTTTCCTCTGACTTGACCGTACATATAGCTTTGTTTAAAGTCACTTGATATCCTTCATCATAAAGTTGACTGATACTTATCAAGTTATGCTTGAGTCCTTCAACATAAGCTACTTTCTTGAAGGTGACTGTTCCAATTTGGACGGCACCATATCCTTTTGTTATTCCAAAGTTTGAATCACCAAAAATTACTTTGGGTCCAAGCTTGGCTTTAAAGGATGTGAAGTTGTCCTTGTTCCCTGTCATGTTCTTTGAGCACCCACTATCCAGATAACATGGCTGGTTTGATGGTTGATAGGTCTTCACCTGCACATAAACAGCTTATATGTTTTTGACCCAGTTTACCTTGGGCCTAGGTTGATATCCCTTAAATTCAGAAATGAAAGACATCCCAGGTTGACTCTTATAACCTTCAGGATGGTATCTCCTAGGAGGTACTATCCATTCAGTATAGGGGTTGAAACCTTGGGATGTAGGACTTCTAGGATTGAGTCTAGATGTACCTTTGAAGGATTGTTCAAAGTCCTGATCTCTGTTCGATGATCGTCGAGCTGAGGTCGACGATCTTGGGTCAGATCGTCGATCTCTGTTCGAAGATTGACTGTCCTGGAGTTCAGAGTTCAGGTGTCGTCGAGCTGAGTTCGACAATCGTTTCTTGGATCGTCGAGCGCCGTTCGACGATCGTTGAGCTCTGTTCGACGCATTCTGTTGAACTATATATTTCTTTGGCAAATCTGCATTCTTCCTAGCTACCTCTACAACTTCCTTCCCTTTATCAGAGATAAATTTGATTGGGGTGGTCAGAACTATAGGCTGGCTGGATGAAGCTCCCAAGCCCAGTGTACTATTAAGTCTAGAGTTCACTATGCTTGTGATATCCATCAGTTTGATGCTTCTCCCATTAAGGAATTCTTCAAACTGCTTGGCCTTGGATAGTTCACTCTTCAGTGAGGCTATCTCCTCCATATAGCATTCTAACTCTTCAAAGAGTTTGAGATTCTCTGATTTTAAAGTGTTATACTCAGACAGTTGTTTTCTGAGGGAAGTGATTTCCTTCTCAGACTCCAATAGATCTAGGCATAATACTTTAAACTCATGTCTAAAGTCCTTAGAACTGAAATCAAATGAATTGATTACCTGATCTTCTTCTAGTTGAACTTCTGAATCTGATTCTGACTCTTATGCTTCTGAATCTGTTTGAGAGGCATTGATAGCCATCATGCAAAATTCCTTTTCATCAGCATCATCCTCATCATCACTGGAGCTGGATGAGGCTTCAGAATCCCCTTCAGTTTCACTCCATGTCTCAGCAACAAATCCCTTCCTTGTATGTGTGTTCTTGCTGTAGGAGGGTTTGTCTGAGGTGTTCTTCTTGAAGTCTTTCTCCTTTCTTCTTTCTCTTCTATCTTTCTTATCCTTGTTTTTGTTTTCTGGACAGTCAGGCACAATATGGCCTGGTTTCCTGCAACCAAAACATATAATTTCTTTGTTGTTATTTGATTTATCATACCTTGGCTTATCATGTCCCTTATATGATCTCTTTCTGAAGTCTTTTCTGGCCATTTTGTAGAATCTTTTGGCCAGTAGACTTAGGAGCTCATCATTTCCTGTAGCTTTTTCTTCAGGCTCCTCTTCTGTAGCTTTGAAGGCTATGGTCTTCTCTTTTCTGATGACTGTAGAAGTAGCCTTTTGTTCTTCTTCCCGATTTTTAATGAGCAGCTCATAAGATTTGAGCTTGTCAAGGAGAGCTTCAGTTGTAATCTCATTTAGACTTCTGGCATCTTTGATTGGCAAGATTCTTGAATCCCAAGTGCTGGGGAAGCACATTAGGATTTTGTCATTAAGCTCAGTCAATGAGATTTCTTTATCCAGAGTCTTTAACTCATTGACAATCAGACTTAGTCTGTTGTACATGTCTGCAACTGACTCAGCTTCTCCTTTCTTGAAGTTCTCATATTGGGATATGAGATGGGATCTTCTGTCTTTTCTCTCATCAGCAGATCCTGAGACAATCTCATAAAGTTTGTCCTAAATTTCTTTGGCTGAGTTGCATTCAGCTACCTTCTGAAATATCTCATTAGACATTGTCTGAGCTAAGATATTCCTGGCCTTGGCATCTGCAGTCTTCCACTTCTTTATTTCAGCATCTGTTCCTGAAGGAGGTGGAACAGCACTTGTACTTGTGTTTGCTGGTGGACTTGGGCACACTGTCAAAACAGAATTAAATGTGTCTTCATCAATATAATTCATATAAAGTCTAATCCTTGCTTTCCAAAGTGCAAACTTGGATAGATTGCATACTGGAGGCCTTGTGCTTGAATAATCTATGTTCTGTGCCATGTCTTTATATAAAATTAAATATAATGAAAATAACCCTCTTAAAAGATTGATCTTATAAAAGATCTTTTGGTTCAGGTGTTAGCCTATATGAACAACCAACCTGCCTCTGATACTAATTGAAAGTGAGGGTAAGATCTATCTTAACTCTAGAGGGGGGGTGAATAGAGTATTTTAAAGTAAATTTACAATTTAAAATTGCACACCAGTAAAGGCTTAATTTATGTATAGGTGTAAGGTGCTTTGATGTAGAAATAAAACTAAAGCAGTAAAATAAAAACCACAACACACAGCAAAGAATATGCATAAGAAACTAGAAGACACAAGGAGCTATAGTGATTCCCCAAAAACCTGGGTACATCCACTCTTCTACCACCCTTGGTAGTAATCCACTGCAGGATGAGTTGATCAGGTGTCCTGGGCACCAATGAGCTTTTGATAAGGTGCTCAAAAACCAAACTGGATTTTTTGATCAGGTGTCTTGCCACCACTGAGTTTTGACAAGGCTCTCAAAACCAGAATCAAAACTTTTGAAGGGAGTCTTGATAACCCTTTTACAACAGGAAAAGAAAAAGGAAGAGGTGAAGTTGTCTTCTCTGTCTCAATCACTGAGAGAAGACTTAGTGTATTGATTGTGTTGTCAAAGCTCCCCCTGAGATGTAGATGGTTCAGAGATGAGAGCTTTGCTAGGGTGATAGGTCTTCAGAAGCTTCAGATCTCCAGCAGAAGATGGTTTTAGCAGAGGCTGAAATATGAATTGTCTGGAGTCCTTGATGTTGAAGCTATGATCACTTTTCAGTATGCCAATATTCAACTAATTCTCCAGGATTGATCACTTGATTTTTTCTGAGTTGATCTCACTATACTGTGAATCTGTACTGAGAATTTCTTTTTTCTTTTTCTCCTGTTGTAGATTGTCTATATTTGTGTAGTATCTTGTTGTATTGTATATCAGACTAGAGAAAAAAGATGTTCTATTCTCTGAAGATCCTCTGTCCAAGATAGCCATTAGCAGTCAATAAATGTCTTCCATAAATGTTTTGTCTTCTGGAGGAAAGTCCAATAAACATTCTCTGATAAATCCCTTGAAACTTGCTCCAGAATAAATGAAAACTGCTAACAGATCTCTTCAAATAAATGCTGAGAGAATTTGAAAAATATTCCAAAAGCTGACTGAATTTGAATCCTCAAAGTCGTCGATCTCTCAGAAAAACGTCGATCTGATCTCTACGATTATCGACCTGAGCTCAGGATTGGATTGAACATCAGATAGAAAACGTCGACCTGAGCTCTACGATCGTCGAACTGAGCTCAGCGACTTGGAAACAAGCTGAAGGCAGATCGTCGATCTGAGCTCGAAGATCGTCGACCGGAGTTCGACGACTTAGCAGAGTGGAGCTCAGAGAACGTCGAACGGAGTTCGACGTTTCGTCGACCTGAGCTCGACGAAAACTGTCTTTGCCTCAGCTCTAAGTCTTGAACAATGAATGGTCCTGGGGGCAGCTTCAAACCTAAGTTCTAAGCCCTAGACTCATTCTAACTTAACCTTTTCAACTATACATCTAGGTCAAACTGATTTCCTAAAAACATAGTTATCCTTCTCCAAATTAGTAATAGGGTGTTCCAACACGGGCCTTTGCCAACAACGCCCTAGTGGCTCCTTGGCTGGCGAGAGAGGCACCTGCCGTAGAGCCTCCGCCGCCACCGCAAGAGAAGAAGAAGAAGGCCCCTCGGGACCCCACGCGGGAGCACCAGGCCTCTCCAACTACATCCCCAAGCCGCACGGCCGATCCCCTTCTGCTGTAGAAGGTATGTCTTGTCGGCTAGCGGATTACTGTTCTTAAGAAATGGCCACTAAAACTTTCTTGGCAGGGGGTCCCGGAAGGTGGTGCTGGGCTTCCGCCGGTGCCCCGGATCCATTGACGTCTCGCCCGCCTGAGGATCAGCCGCAGGATCCGAAAAGAGCTCCTGCCGATGGTTCGGGACCTCTAGGTAGCCCGTCCTTTTTCGTCTGGTTTTCTTTCGGTCATTCTAACCCATGGGCGGGACTCTCGCAGCGCCTGCTTCCGCCTTCCCGGGTCTTACCTTGTAGGAGACTAGCACAGAGATTGCCCCCCATGACGATCCGGCAATCAATCCTCACCCCTCCGTGGGTGTCGCGTCTGCCGACCCATCCCTGACACCGGAGGTGGACCGTTCCGAGAGGTAGCGCGATCCTCCCCAGACTTCGGGCCCTGCGGAGATTATGGCGCGCGAGACCTTCTGTCCGGGCCGTGGAAATCCCCTCCATCTTTTGTTTGGGAGGGATGCCGAGGGAGAACCCGAGCCCTCTCGCCTTTCCCCGGCCTACGGCTCTCGCCACGGTACTCGTATGCAACATACTGTTGCGGCCTTTATCCTGTTCTCGCACTGACCGCCAGATTGCCTTCTCAGGAGACCCGGACTTGTGATCGGGAGCTGAAGAGAACGAGGACGACGGCGGGGATCGAGAGGAGGATGGTGATAGCTCTCCCTTCCCCTCCTCTAATGAGATGGAAGAAATGCTGGTTGGCGCGGGAAGAGCGAGAAGGCGAGGGAAAAGGGTCGCGACCATCCTCTCTAAACTTGCGCGGCGGGAGCGACCCCAGGCCTACGTGGCGACAGAGTTCCGCAGATCAGTGGAGCAAAGGCTGTAGGACCTGGAGCGAGACTACTTTCTAAGCGAGGCGGAGCGGCCGGGCTGCCCTACTGCGGGATCTTCCCCCAGGAGGTGCCTTGCACGGAAACGAGACCAGGCTCGCCGGATCAATCTAGGGTGCACCGTGCTCTCGTCCTACTTCAACCCGTTGGCGCCTCAGAGGACCCGACAGCGAGAGCGAGGACGCTGGCGTTGGGAGCTTTATTGATTCTTGCTATCTCGCCTCTCCTTACCTATGGCCTTCCCATCTCGCCATGTACCATGTCTTCTTATTATGTTTTTCTTAATTTTTTTGGATTATGGACCGCCTTTGATAGCATGAACTGCTTTCATTGGTTAAACGTTGTTATTACTGTTATCTTAGATCTCGCTTAGCGAGAACATTCTTCGCTTTCGCTTCCGCCGTACCGTTCGACCGTTGCGCGGGCTAGGGCTGTCGATCAGTCGCTGTCGATCAGTCACTGTCAATTTGGGCGGGGAACCGAGGCGTCATTGACTTAGGGAGTGAAAGCTGTACCTCCGCCCCCTTTTCCGGGAAAATAATCATTATCACAGCTTTCTATAAATAGGCGGATTCACCCACCACATTAATTTTTCTGATCTAGAACCTCCCCCTCTCTCTCTTTTGCTTTCGCGTTCTGCCGAGAACGTCTTGCTCTCGCCCCCCTTTTCTTGGTATTTTGCCTTCGAAATCTTCGGTCATAATGCCTGGCGAGAACGAGGGACATTCTCATTGCGCAGAAGCTTTCTGGAGGCACTGATTCCCGTCGTGCCGTCTGACCTTGGACGAGTATCAGCTGATCACGTCTCAATACATTCCCGCCAACTTCTCCGCGAGAAACCCAGACAATAACGATAGGGTGAACACTGCGTGAGAGGGAGAGCTCGCGATCCCCCTCGAACACTTCGAGGTTGGCTTTCGCCTCCCTCTTTGGCCAGAGATGCGCCTCACCCTCCGCTACTACGGAGTGACTCCCGCGCAGCTGAACCCGAATTTGGTCGCCATCCATGTAGCGTTCATCTGCTACATGCGATCCGAAATGATAGAGTAGAACCTCTCGATCTTTCGGAAGCTGTTTACCTTCCGCGCGAAGGGAGGAGTCGTCTTATTCTCCGGGCAGCTACTCAAAACAACCGGTCTCGCCAACAAGCACCATCATTGGGGCGAGAAATTCGTTTTCGTCTCCGACGAGTTCAAGAACGTCTTACTCGCACTAGTTCAATACAAGGATGCATCTTACTAGCCTCCCTCCTTAGGGTCCCGCGAGGGAGCGCTCCTCGAGTTCTTTGGGACTAAGGAGTTTGACGTCCCATTCCTTGGGCGGGATGTCGACTCCCTTCCCCCTGTTCCTCCTGGTGAAGGTGAGATCTCGCCTCTTTTTTCTTTTGTTCGGTGTTTGCGTGTCCCACGATGCTGTATGTTATTCGTTGCCTTTACAGGAGAGTGTGAGATCCCCTTTCTCCAACCGTTCCCCGAGATGCCAACTGCCAAAGGCCAGACTGCGAGAGATCTGTTGGCTCTCGCAAGGTCTGCAGGCCGCGCTTGCCGAGACGAGCCAGCTCCGCCTCCGCCACATGGTGCCGCGAAGCAGAAACCCAGTGGCTTCTCGTCTTAACGGGTGAAGAGGCCGAAGCAATCGGCCGTCGAGAAGGGGAAGTCCAAGATACCTTCGCCTGCCCGACCTCCCCCGCTGAGCAGGTCTTTCGCTGAGATCCTAGCGGCGGTCAGCGAGATGAGGGACACCCAGGAGTAGTGATGGGGCCCCTGCCGAGAACCCTCCGGCCGCGGTGGAGGCAGGCAGCGAGGTGAGCACCGAGATAGTGGCTGCCGCAAGCCCTGCCCAACCTCTGCCCAAGCCTGTACCGAAGGGGCAAAGGAATTTTGGCATGGGCGTGAAGAGCCTAGATGCAGAAGGGAAGCCCCTGCTGTAATTGGACCCGGAGTCCAACCGGGTATCCCTCTCGACGCTGCTCTCGAGCTGGGCAGAGGGCGACGAAGTCACTGGCGAGGCCTTCACGCTTGGCTATGGCCTCTACAGCTGGGATTTCGCAGGCCTGTACGACCAGATGTCCACTCGCCTCCTTGCCTTCGATTCCATCTGGGCCCTGATGTGTGGGTTCGAGCTTGCGCACATGTGTGCTCGCCGAAGCATCACCCTTGACCGGAACTTCCTTGACATGCACAAGGCGAGAGAGGAAGCGGTGGCTCAAGCGGCGGCCCTGAAGACCGAGCTAGAGGACGCCCGACGTCGGCTGTCCATGCGCCCAGCGGAGGAGGTAAGAGAGACCCTTTCCAACCTTCGTTCTCGCTTTTTAGATCCATACCTCCATTCACGCTGCTGACAGAACGTTCTTGCGCAGGACTCTCCGCAAGTCATGGTGCTTTACGCGTGACTGGCCGGGGTGGAGTGCGAGAACACCCAGCTGAAGGATCAGGTCAAGCACCTGAAGACGGCAACAGCTGCGATCCCGCCCCCTCCTCCACTCGATGAAAGACTGAAAAGCCGGAATTATTCCAAGTACGACATCGACAAGCTCTTGCATGTCAACGCCAAGGCGACGGCCAAATTGATGTTCGAGACATTGCGGTACATGGGCTGCCTGGATGAGGGTGGCGAGACCCTAACCGCTCCCAAGCTCGTCCCCTGGCTCTTCGAGCCTATCCCGAAGCCACCAGGGGCGCCTGACTCTCCACCTCCGGAGGTCTTGCGACCTCACGCTGTTGCTGGCAAGGCTGTCGGCGAGACGTCCGGGGAGGATTTGGGCGAGAGCTCCCGCGATGGCTCAAGCTGGAGCTCGAGCGGCTACAGCGCGTCTTCTTGAAGTCCTTCCCCCCTATCTTTTCTTTTCTTTGGTTTGTAATGGGCGAGAGGATCCTCCTTTTTGTAATACTGTATTCAGTTTATAATGTAAATGTAACTGTTGGTACTTTGTGCTTCTCCTCTTTTTTTTTCCAACTACTATAAACGAATGATGTTCAAGAATGTTTTCGCCCGGGGCCCCTGGCCCCCCCTCTAGGATAGTCTCTCTTAGCGGCTGATAGGTGAGGATCTGTCGAGATTTCAAGGTTCAGACACATCATTCTCACGTTCTGCCCAGAACCATTGTCCGAGAGGTGTCCCTCATGGGCCAAGGGAAGACTGCCCCTCCTTACCTTCCGCGAACGACCGGTCTCCTTACCTAGGCCTGCCGGGAACTTCGTTTGGGGAGATCTCTTAGCAAGGATCTCCTGGCCGGGACCTCCCCTGGCCTAAACCCCTCCTGGCCGAGACCTCTCCTGGACGAGACCCCTCCTAGCTGACACCCTTTTTGGTCTGTCCTTAGGGGGATTTTTGCCTAGCCTAGAACATTCGTGTCGAAACATTTCTAAACACTAAACCAGTCGCCCATGGGCAAGCCTTCGGACCTGCCGGCTAGATGAGAGCCTGCGCAGTGGGTCTACCTGGGGCCGAGCCGAGCTTGAGATGTCAATGAAGATCTCAAAAACCAAACCTCTCCCCCACAAGCAAGCCTTCAGACCTGCAAGCTAGATGAGAGCCTGCGCCGGGTCAACATGGGGTCGAGCCGAACTCAGGATGTCAATGAAGATCTCAAAAACCAAACCTCTCCCCCACAGGCGAGCCTTCAGACCTGCCAGCTAGATGAGAGCCTTCGCAGCGGGTCTACCCGGGGACGAGCCGAGCTCAGGGTGTTGATGACGATTTCAAATCCAACCTCTCCCCCACAGGCGAGCCTTCGGACATGCCAGCTAGATGAGAGCCTGCGCAGCGGGTCTACCTGGGGCCCAGCCGAGCTAAGGGTGTTTATGACAATTTCAAATCCAACCTCCCCCATAGGCGAGCCTTCAAACCTGCCCACTAGATGGGAGCCTGCGCAGCGGGTCTACCTGGGGCCTAGCCGAGCTCGGGGTGCTGATGAAGATTTCGTATCCAACCTCTGCCCCACAGGCGAGCCTTCAGACCTGCCAGCTAGATGAGAGCCTGCGCAGCGGGTCTACCTGGGGCCGAGCCGAGCTCGGGGTGCTGATGAAGATTTCGTATCCAACCTCTCCACCACAGGCGAGCCTTCAGACTTGCCAGCTAGATGAGAGCCTGCACAGTGGGTCTACCTGGGGCCGAGCCGAGCTCGGGGTGCTGATGAAGATTTCATATCCAACCTCTCACCCACAGGAGAGCCTTCAGACCTACCAGCTAGATGAGAGCCTACGTAGTGGGTCTACCTGGGGCCGAGCCGAGCTCGGGGTGCTGATCAGGATTTCATATCCAACCTCTCCCCCACAAGCAAGCCTTCGGACCTGCCAGCTAGATAAGAGCCTGCGCAGCAAGTCTACCTGGGGCCGAGCCAAGCTCGGGGTGTTGATGACGATTTCAAATCCAACCTCTCCCCCACAGGCGAGCCTTCGGACCTGCCAGCTAGATGAGAGCCTGCGCAGCAGGTATACCTGGGGCCGAACCGAGCTCAGGGTGTTGATTACGATTTCAAATCCAACCTCCCCCACAGGCAAGCCTTCCGACCTGCCAGCTAGATGGGAGCCTGCGCAGCGGGTCTACCTAGGGCCGAGCCGAGCTCGGGGTGCTGATGAAGATTTCGTATCCAACCTCTCCCCAATAGGCGAGTCTTCGGACCTGCCAGCTAGATGAGAGCCTACGCAGCAGTTCTACCTGGGGCTGAGCTGAGCTCAAGGTGTTGATGATGATTTCAAATCAAACCTCTCCCCCATAGGTGAGCCTTCAGACCTGCCAGCTAGATGAGAGCCTGCACAGCGGGTCTACCTGGGGCCGAGTCGAGCTTGGGGTGCTGATGAAGATTTCATATCCAACCTCTCCCCCAGTGGCGAGCCTTCGGACCTGTCAGCTAGATGAGAGCCTGCGCAGCAGGTCTACCTGGGCCCGATGCGAGCTCGGGGTGTTGATTACGATTTCAAATCCAACCTCTCCCCCACAGGCGAGCCTTCGGACCTGCCAGCTAGATGAGAGCCTGTGCAGTGGGTCTACTTGGGGCCGAGCCGAGCTCGGTGTGTTGATGATGATTTCAAATCCAACCTCCCCCACAGGCGAGCCTTCGGACCTGCAAGCTATATGGGAGCCTGCGCAGCGGGTCTACTTGGGGCCGAGCCAAGCTCGGGGTGCTGATGAAGATTTCGTATCCAACCTTTTCTATCATTAAGGTTAGAAAGAAAATATTAGATCAAAGCAAGAAGAATACCCTGATAGCATTTTGGTGTGACAATATCTTGAAATGATAATATTTGATTACAACAGTACAATCCCCTTTTTCCCTCACGGGAAAAGCGCTTCAGATCATTACCGCTCCAGGTGTGGCTCATGTTCCTACCCTCCACATCCTGTAGATAGTAACCTCTGTTTGCCAGAACCTCCTTTACTATGTATGGTCCTTCCCAGCTGGGGTTGAGCTTGCCAACTGGAGACGACCTTCCTGCCACGTTGACCTTTTTCAGCACTAGGTCCCCCTCGGCGAACTGCTTGATTCTAACATGTTTATCAAAGTACTTGGCCATTTGTCGCTTGATCTCTTCCTGTCTGATGGCTGCAATGTCCCGCAGCTCTTCCGCCATGTCTAGCAAGAGGCGCAAATCTTCTTCGTTTCCCAATCTCCAAGCCTCAGCTCCTTTTCCTGCGGTCATGACCCGCGGGGACCGAACCTCGAACTCTATAGGGAGGACAACCCTGCACCCATGAGAGATCTTGAAGGGGGTCTCACCGGTGGCTGTGTTCAGGGTCGTTCTCAAGGCCCACAGTACGGAGGGGAGCTGCTCTACCCAGTTTCCCCTCAGGTCCTCCACCTTCTTTTCGAGCAGGTTCACAATAATCTTATTTGCCGCTTCCACCTAGCCATTGCTCTGGGGGTGATGGGCAGAGGCAAACCTGAGGTCTATCCACTACTGGGTGTAGAAGCTGATGAACTCCTCACTAGCAAACAGGGGACCATTATCCGTCACTATCGCTCGGGGTAGCCCGTGTCTGCATATGATTTCTCCCCAAACAAAGTTCCTGATGACCTGGGAAGTGACCTTGGCTAGAGCCTTGACCTCCAGCCACTTTAAGAAGTAATCGATCATGACCAAAAGGAACCTCCTCTGTCCACTGGCCGGAGGGAAAGGCCTGACCAAGTCCATTCCCCAAATGGTGAAAGGCCATGGTGACGTTATGCTCCTTAGTCTTTGAGCGGGCAAGAGATGGAGGGGGCGTACAACTGGCACTTTTTACATCAACTTGCAAACTCTGTCGCATCCTTCCTCAGGGTCTACCAGAAGTACCCCTGCCTGGCCACCCTTGCCTCTAGAGTCCTTCCCCCCGAGTGACTGTCGCACTCGCCTGAATGTATCTCCCCAAGTATCATCGGGACTTCTTCCTCGGTCACACACCTGGCCAGGAGTCCCGACGACATCTTATGATGTAAGCCCCCTTCCAACATCAGGTAGTGAGCTTCCTTACGCTTTAAACTCCTTGCATCTTTTACTTCTTCCGTCAGTTTGCCGGTTGATAGGAAGGTCACTAGTGGGTCCACCCACGAGGGTCGCCGGCCTACCTCCATCAGCTCCCCTTCTTCGATCGCTGGTCGGAACAGTTCGGTTAAGGTCCCTCCTCCTCGAGTCCCGAACTTTGCCAATTGGTCGGCAGCCACGCTCTCCTTCCGGGGGACGTGCTGGATTGAGAATGATCGGAAGCCCCGAATGATTGTCCTGACCTTGGATAGTTACTTTATGAGGGTAGATTCCCGAGCTTCAAAATCTCCTCGAATCTGGGATGCTACCACCATCGAGTCCTTGAAGACCTCCACATCCTAGATCCCAAGCTCCTTTGCCAAGCGAAGACCGGCTATCACGACTTCATATTCTGCCTGATTGTTGGTCACCGAAAACTTATAGGCCACTGCATGTTCTATAGCCACCGCCTGGGGGCTTACCAACACCACTCCTCCCCCCCAGGGAATGCTTTCCCGAGGCCCCATCAACCATCACCTTCCACACCCCCTGCTGCCACGGCTCCCCCTCCCCTACTTCAATGACATAATACGCAATAAAGTCCGCCACTGCTTGCCCCTTAATCGAGTGCCTTGGGACAAAAGAGATGTTGAACTCACTTAGTTCAATTGACCACTTGGCCAACCTCCCCGAGTGTTCTACCCCTTCAAAGATATTATGGAGAGGATGGTCGGTTACCACCCTGATCGTGTGCGCTTAGAAGTATGGCCAAAGTTTTCTTGCCGAAACGATCAGAGCAAACGCTAGCCTTTCGAGGATGGGGTAACGGAGCTCCGCCTTCCTCAAGATCAGGCTCACGTAGTAGATGGGCAGCTGCATCTTCCCCTCCTCCCTGACTAGAACGGAGCACACGGCTTCCACTCCCACCCCGAGATATAGGGCTAAGTCCTCCCCTTCTTTTGGGCTTTGGAGTAGGAAAGCCTGGGAGAGCTGCCTCTTCAGCCCTTGGAAGGATTCCGCACACTCGGCTGTCATCTCGAATCTCTGGTTGCCCCTTAACACTTTGAAGAACGATGAACACTTATCTCCAGACCGGGAAAGGTACCTGCTTAGTCCAGCCAGCTTGCCTGCCAAGCGCAGGACCTCCTTGGCATTGAGGTGATTCCAGGTCTAGGATGACCTTTACCTTATCCGGGTTAGGCTCCACCCCTGCCGGAGTCAAGAGATGTCCAAGAAACATCCCGCGTGTAACACCTCTACCCGTCAAGAAGAATATAATAGAGGGTCCGGCCGGGGCCCCACACCATATTCCACAAACAGGCGGAGACGCTACGAAATAATATCAAAATCACACATCCTAACACAGAGCATTCTAGCGGAAGTTTCACGGTTGAATAATTGAACTCAAGATAATGAACATTATCCACTAAAACATAGGAATCTATATAAACATCACAAGAGTTTGGCCTTAAGGCCTTACAACAGTTTCTCTTAACAAGAGTGTGGATTATAGACATCGGCACGCAGGCCGGCCACACATGAACAAAAAAAACAAAACAATGCCTTCGAGGGCAGCAGCGCAGCTTTGACTTCAGCCCGCTAAGTCCCACTCGGACCAGCACCTCCAGTACCTGTAATAACCAATCCACCAAGCGGTGGAAAACAGGGCAACGGTCAGCATTCAGCTGACCAATTATAACGACCCTGCCCCTGGCACGGGGCAGCGGAATTCCATCCCTGCATAGCAATCTTCCAATATGATATATATAGCAATTTAAGCAAGACGTGCACGCCCGCACAGTCACATATCACAAACGCCGGCACGACGGCCCGACGCTCCGTGCACTCAGGGCACATTATCGGTGTTCCGTATTTCCACGGCCACACCACCGTTCAGAGGTCCCAGACATAACGGTTCAATATGAGCATTCTAGTCTGATCGGCTCATAGGCCGTCGACTCTCGCTATGTGATCCTAACAGGGTCTTAAGCACCCAAGGTTAGACAACCATAACGCGGGTACAGATCCACCTTTCCCGTTGCTCAAATCGTCAGACTCACGCCTGGACTGACGCAGGTACAACTTCACCTTGCCCGTTCCACCATTTCCTAGTTGCAGCCCCACGGCTCAACCTCATACAAAGTAGCAACTCAAGGCTACAAGAGAGTCCAACTCTCAATATTTCCTGGACTTCCTCCAGTACTTTATCCATCATGCCTACAAGCAAGAATCACGGAGTCTTCTCCGATATGCAAACAAGCATCACCAATCCAGACCATGTCCAGATGGGCTTCACACAGCATGCCTAGATCCGTACTCCAATTCCGGACTCTAACAAGGGGGACTTCACATATCTACCACAAGGGACGCCACAACCCACCGCACACTCGCGGGGAAGGGTTTTCCCTATGAAATGCAGGAATTAAGGACTTCACATGTCCAAGTAGGAAATCGTTATCCTAGGAGTTCGCTTCGGAGCCATGGAGAGAAATTTGAGACGGATGAAAGCCTTCGCAGCAGCGTTGCCTTCGCAAATCCGAACTCGGCTCGCGATTTGGACCACCGTAGCTCCACCGGCAGCCGGACTCCACTTCTTCTTCCTCACCTCTCTCTCACCTCTCTCTTAAAAGTTAGAAAGAGAAGATGAAACTCAAAATGAGCCTTTCCTCCTTCTTTCCCGGCCTTATCAGCCCAGGAATGATCCCCAGCCACAGGATCCTCTTTAAGGAAAATGAACGGCCAAGATCTGCCCCAAAATATTGAACTTTTTGGACGACACGGCCTGTGACACGCCCGTGTCACAGGCCGTGTACCCTTAAGCGGCACACGCGGCGCTCGCACCGACTACAAATTACCAGAACATGGGTATCGACACGCCCGTGTCGAACCTGACACGCCCGTGTCGGTCATGTGACACGCCCGTGTCACACCTGTTACACGGTACTCAACGAGCGCTAAATCCAGTCAGGGCAGTACACGGGTAGGCACACGCCCTCTGACACGCCCGTGTCAAAACTGATACGGCCGTGTTCAAGCCTTGGTTCCGGGCCGTGTACATTTCTGACTCGATACGGCATTTTATTGAGCGACACGCCCTGGGACACGCCCGTGTCGAAGGCCGTGTCCCAGGCTCGACTATCGTCGACCTCTGTTCGTCGACTAACCTGAACACGCCCTGGGACACGCCCGTGTCCCAGGCCGTGTACCCCGACACGCCTTGGGACACGCCTGTGTCCCAGGCCGTGTTAAGCACCCTGCACCTCAATTCCAATTTTGAGTCTTTTTGGGGTGTTACAACCCTCCCCTCCTTAATAAAATTTCGTCCCGAAATTTGCAGACAATAAGGAGAAAAATAACAAAACAGTTATATGTTTCTATTACATATATAACGAGCAAACATGTTACGAAAATAACTCAGGAAACTCGGCTTGCATGGTCTGCTCGCGCTCCCATGTTAGCTCTTCTCGGCCACAATTATCCCATCGGACTTTGACTATCCCGATCACTTTGTTCCGCAACTGTTTCTCGGCTCGACCCTCGATCCGTATAGGCTTCACCTTTGTTGTTAACCCATACTCTACCGGCACTCGATCATTGTTAATTACTTGAGCTGGATCCTTGACTGCTTTGCGTAGCACCGAGATGTGAAACACATCATGCAATCTACTCAATTCCGATGAAAGAGCTAGCCGATAGGCGGCTTCCCCAACTCGCTCCACCACTTCAAACGGACCAAGGTATCGCAGACTTAGCTTTTTCAACCGCCGAATCCGAGATACGCCTTTGAAGGGCTTAATCTTTAAATAGACCCAGTCACCCACCGCAAACTCCACGTTCCGGTGCTTCGCATTGTAATATTTGGCTTGCCGATCCTGGGCTATTAGGAGCCTCTCTCGAATAGAGCGTATTGTTGAGGTAGCATCCTCGACTTCCTTTTTGCCTAAAAGTTTAGTCTCGCCAGTTTCTGCCCAAGCTAGCGGTGTACGACACTTCCGACCATACAGCGCTTCAAACGGGGCCATGCCTATACTCGCTTGATGGCTATTATTATAGGCAAACTCCACCATAACAAGATGCTCTTCCCAATTCTTACCGAAGTCCAGGGCGCACATACGGAGCATATCCTCCATCGTTCTGTTGGTTCGTTCAGTTTGGCCATCCGTTTGCGGGTGAAAGGCCGTACTGAATGCTAACTTCGTGCCCAATATCTGATGAACTAATCTCCAATCTTTCGAAGTAAAGCGCCCATCTCGGTCACTTACGATGCTCCGGGGAACACCATGCAATCGAACAATCTGCTCCACATAGAGCTTTGCCAACATTTCCACTGAATCGTCCCGCTTGTTCGGGATAAAGTGAGCCACCTTTGTCAACCGGTCTACAATCACCCAGATTGAGTCATGGCCACGCTGAGATCTCGGCAATCCGTGCACGAAATCCATAGAAATATCCTCAAACTTCCATTGTGGAACCGACAACGACTTCAGGAAACCACTTGGCCGTTGACATTCTGCCTTTACCAAAGCACAAGTGCGACATTTAGCCACATACGCGGCTATGTCCTTCTTTAAACCAGGCCACCAGAACAGTTTCTTCATGTCCTTGTACATTTTTGTGCTCCCAGGGTAAATTGAATACTTTGTAAAGTGTGCTTCATATAACAATCCTTCTCGCAATTTACCCGCACTAGGGACGCACAATCGGCCATCTTTCCGTAATAACCCGTCATCCCAGGAGAATTGATCACCAGACCCCTCCTTTGCATAGCGTTGGAGACTTTCATCCAACTCCGTTGCCCGCCGAAGCCTGTCAGCAAGGTCATATTGAACCTCCAACCTGTTCACGCATGCAGCAGTCGAAGAATCTCTTTCCACACAAGATATCTCCAAAGCTTCCAACTCCTGGATTAACCGCTCATCATGTATCCGCAACCAATTTGCCCGTACCGGAGTCCACCGACTCAAGGCATCAGTGACCACATTTCCCTTTCCGAGAACATAGTGAATGTCGAAGGTATAATCCCCAAGGAATTCCATCCACCTCCTTTGTCGCATATTCAATTCTTTTTGATCAAGCAGATACTTTAAGCTTTTATGATCTGTATAAATATCCACTTTCACGGCATAAAGATAATGCCGCCACAACTTTAGCGCAAAGATCACCGCCGCTAACTCCAAGTCATGGACGGGGTAATTACGCTCATGCACTTTCAATTGACGTGAGCCATAAGCGATCACCTTGCCAAACTGCAGGAGAACGCAGCCTAAGCCGCTTCCTGATGCATCGCTGTATATTTCAAATCCATCTGTACCACATGGCGACGTCAAAACGGGCGCTGTGGTCAAACGATTCTTCAGCTCATCAAAAGCTTGTGCGCACTCCGGCGTCCAAAAGAACTTCTGGTCCTTTCTCGTCAACGTAGTCAGAGGCAAAGCAATCCGGGAGAAGTTCTCCACGAACCGTCTATAGTAGCCCGCCAGTCCAAGGAAACTCCTGACTTCGGCCACCGAAGACAACACTGGCCAATCACGAATGGCACTTATCTTAGCCGGATCCACCGCTATGCCCTCTCCACTTACCACATGGCCTAGAAAAGCCACCGACGAGAGCCAGAACTCACACTTAGAGAACTTGGCATACAGCTTATTCCTTCGCAAGGCATGCAATACTAATCGCAAGTGATTTGCATGATCTTCCTCCGATTGTGAATATACAAGGATATCATCAATAAACACAATCACAAACAGATCCAGGTATTCGCGGAACGTTCGATGCATGAGATCCATGAATACCGAAGGGGCATTACATAAGCCGAACGACATCACTGTGAACTCATAATGACCATAGCGTGTGCCAAACGCTGTCTTGGGAATGTCACCTTCCCTAATCCGCAACTGGTAATATCCGGACTTCAAATCCAACTTCGAATAGACAGTTGAGCCTGCTAGATGATCGAACAAGTCATCGATCCGTGGAATTGGATACTTGTTTTTCTCCGTCAGCTTGTTCAGTTCGCGATAATCAATACATAATCGCAAACCACCATCTTTCTTTTTCACAAAAAGAACAGGCGCGCTCCAAGGTGACATACTTGGGCGTATGTATCCCTGCTCCAACAACTCTTGCAACTGAACTTTCAGTTCGGCCATTTCTTTTGGCGCTACCCAATACGGCGAACGGGCCACGGGTTTCGCACCCGTCACTAGCTCGATAGCGAAGTCGATTTCCCTTTGGGGAGGTAACCCCGGAATGTCCTTTGGAAACACATCCGCATATTCCGACACAATCGGCACTTCACTCACACTGGCCTTCGGCGCCACCGCCTCTATGAGTGTGAAGAACAACTCCGCACCCTTCCGAACTGCCTTAACAACTTGGAGAGCGGATAACAATATCCCACTCATCCCTTGCATACCAATGAACTTGGTCTCTTGTTCGGTATTTTGCCAAAGTGTGACCTCTTTTGAAGTGCAATCTATACAGGCACGCTGCTCTGATAGCCAGTCCATACCAAAGATTATATCAAACTCTTTGATCGGCAATACTAATGTTTCCACCTTGAACTCCCGACTTCCTATCTTGACCTCAAAACCGCAAGATCGATCCGCGCACATCAAACATCCGTTAGGCAATAACACCTTTACACTTTTTGTCGTGGTCCGGATCGGCACCCTAACACGAAAGACAAAGTCCTCAGACAGAAACGAATGTGAAGCACTTGTGTCGAACAGTGCTCGCGCCGGATACTCTCGTATAAGGACAAACCCTATAACATTACAATTAAAACAAGCACAGCACATCAAAACAACAAGAACATTAAAATCTACGCGCACCTGTGACGACATCCGCCTGCTTAATGGCCTCCTGTTGTCCAAGGTTGAAGACCCTGGGCTGCGCGTGCGAGGCAGAAGACTCCACCACAGCCTTCCCCTTCTCCGCATAAGACGCTCCCGTCTTCTTGTCACCCTTTGGAGGACCAAATCGACATTCACGTGCGAAGTGTCCAACCTTCCCGCACGTAAAACAAGCACGAGATCCATACCCAGATGTATCCGTCACAGTCGTAGAAGGAGCTTGTCCAGAAGACTTAGACTTCTTGTTCCATCTCTTTCGGTAGCCAAACTTGTCCGGACGCGGCGGCTTAAACTCTGGTTTCACAGCAGCCAAGTTTCCCTTTGCTTGCCCCCGTTTCATGTCCGTCTCCAAAGAACGAGCCGTACAGACTAAGGCTTGGAATCCCTGACTCACAGAACTCGAGAGCAAATACCGCAGCTCATCTCGCAGTCCCGCATAAAACCGACTAGTCTTACGCTCTTCTTCGGCGAAGATCGTGCCCGTATATCTTCCCAAACGGGTGAACTCATGCAGGTAGTCATCCACACTTCGATCTCCCTGCGCTAACCTTTGAAATTCCATTTCCATCGATATCCTTTGCTGCATCGGCAGATGTTGTGCTAAGAACAATCGAGAAAATTCATCCATTGTAACCTCTGCCAATTGCCTGCCGGCCAAGTGATGCATTTCAATTTCATCCCACCACAATCGCGCCTCTCCTTCCAGTAGGAAAGTGGCTAACATAACTTTCTGTTCCTCCTCAACCTTGATAGCTCTCATAATCCTCTTGACTCTTGCAAGCCAATCCTCTGCTTGGGCCGGTGTACCCGCCCCATGAAACTGCGGAGGGTTGAAGCTCAAGAATTGCTTCCATTGTTGATCTGCTACCCGCGGATCAACTTCGGCTTCTACCGGTTCTTGCCGTACACCAGCTTGCGTTGGCACCACTGCAGGACGTGCCTGCCCTGCCTGCTGAGCATTCATCACCGCAAGCACCGTTTCCGTGATGAGACGGACTGTTTCAGCGGATGGAGGAGTTGTGGGCACCTCGGCTGGTGCCGCACTCTCAACAGAACGTTGTGGTTCGGATTGACCCGCAACACTTCTGGTCACCTATATGTGTAAAATACACAGGTTAACGACCAATAAAACCGGCAACCATACAAAAAGAATACACAAGTTCAACAAACAAGTGTATTTGCATTCCTAAGTGGACAATCTTGAGTTCAAATGAAGTGTTATAACGACGGAACGAACACTTGCACGCCACCTCTCAAAAGAATTCGTCCGCGAATTCGGAAGAGATCGACCAAGAAGCTGATACCAAATTGTAACACCTCTACCCGTCAAGAAGAATATAATAGAGGGTCCGGCCGGGGCCCCACACCATATTCCACAAACAGGCGGAGATGCTACGAAATAATATCAAAATCACGCATCCTAACACAGAGCATTCTAGCAGAAGTTTCACGGTTGAAGAATTGAACTCAAGATAATGAACAAGACGTGCACGCCCGCACAGACGTGCACGCACGCACAGACGTGCACGCCCGCACAGACGAGCATTCTAGCAATTTAAGCAAGACGTGCACGCCCGCACAGTCACATATCACAAACGCCGGCACGACGGCCCGACGCTCCGTGCACTCAGGTCACATTATCGGTGTTCCGTATTTCCACGGCCACACCACCGTTCAGAGGTCCCAGACATAACGGTTCAATATGAGCATTCTAGTCTGATCGGCTCATAGGCCGTCGACTCTCGCTATGTGATCCTAACAGGGTCTTAAGCACCCAAGGTTAGACAACCATAACGCGGGTACAGATCCACCTTTCCCGTTGCTCAAATCGTCAGACTCACGCCTGGACTGACGCGGGTACAACTTCACCTTGCCCGTTCCACCATTTCCTAGTTGCAGCCCCACGGCTCAACCTCATACAAAGTAGCAACTCACGGCTACAAGAGAGTCCAACTCTCAATATTTCCTGGACTTCCTCCAGTACTTTATCCATCATGCCTACAAGCAAGAATCACGGAGTCTTCTCCGATATGCAAACAAGCATCACCAATCCAGACCATGTCCAGATGGGCTTCACACAGCATGCCTAGATCCGTACTCCAATTCCGGACTCTAACAAGGGGGACTTCACATATCTACCCCAAGGGACGCCACAACCCACCGCACACTCGCGGGGAAGGGTTTTCCCTATGAAATGCAGGAATTAAGGACTTCACATGTCCAAGTAGGAAATAGTTACCCTAGGAGTTCGCTTCGGAGCCATGGAGAGAAATTTGAGATGGATGAAAGCCTTCGCAGCAGCGTTGCCTTCGCAAATCCGAACTCGGCTCGCGATTTGGACCACCGTAGCTCCACCGGCAGCCGGACTCCACTTCTTCTTCCTCACCTTGCTCTCACCTCTCTGTTAAAAGTTAGAAAGAGAAGATGAAACTCAAAATGAGCCTTTCCTCCTTCTTTCCCGGCCTTATCAGCCCAGGAATGATCCCCAGCCACAGGATCCTCTTTAAGGAAAATGAACGGCCAAGATCTGCCCCAAAATATTGAACTTTTTGGCCGACACGGCCTGTGACACCCCCGTGTCACAGGCTGTGTACCCTTAAGCGGCACACGCGGCGCTCGCACCGACTACAAATTACCAGAACACGGGTATCGACACGCCCGTATCGAACCTGACACGCCAGTGTCGGTCATGTGACACGCCCGTGTCACACCTGTTACACGGTACTCAACGAGCGCTAAATCCAGTCAGAGCAGTACACGGGTAGGCACACGCCCTCTGACACGCCCGTGTCAAAACTGACACGGCCGTGTTCAAGCCTTGGTTCCGGGTCGTGTACATTTCTGACTCGATACGGCATTTTATTGAGCGACACGCCCTGGGACACGCCCGTGTCGAAGGCCGTGTCCCAGGCTCGACTATCGTCGACCTCCGTTCGTCGACTAACCTGAACACGCCCTGGGACATGCCCGTGTCCCAGGCCGTGTACCCCGACACGCCCTGGGACACGCCCGTGTCCCAGGCCGTGTTAAGCACCCTGCACCTCAATTCCAATTTTGAGTCTTTTTGGGGTGTTACACCGCGACTGGCCCCGAAGACACACTTCAAGGGATTCAGCCTCATATTGAACCTTCGGAGGGTGGCAAAGGTCTCTTCGAGGTCCCGTATGTGTGAGCTCACACACTTGCTTTGCACCATCAGGTCATCGACATAAACTTCCAAGTTTCTCCCTCTCTGCCCCTGGAAGACTCGATCTATCATGTGTTGGTATGTGGCTCCTATGTTTTTCAGCCCAAAGGGCATCATCTTATAGCTGAAGCATCCTTCCCTAGTTATGAAGGAGACGTCTTTGACGTCGGGGGGGGGGGGGTGCATGTGAATCTTGTGATAACCTGAAAAAGCATCAAGAAAACTCATAACAGAGAAACCGGCGGCTGAATCAACCAGCGCGTCGATTCGAGGCAAAGGATAGCAATTCTTGGGGTACAATTTATTCAATAAAGAGAAGTCAATACACATGCGCCAGTCCCTCCCTCTTTCTTAACCATTACCACATTTGAGATCCAGCCTGGGTACTGGACATCCGAAATGAAGCCCGCATCCAAAAGCTTTCTGACCTCTTCGCGGATGAGCTCCTCTAACTTGGTGGCGATGGCCCTCATCTTTTGGTGTATGGGGCGTGTAACATCCCATTTCCGGCTAGACCCTGGAGGTGGTTTTGTGATGAGTTGTAAATATACCTATATATTTGTATTTTAATTATGTCTTTTTACTTTATTTTTGTCTTTTTTAGTTTATTTTCTTTAATAAATTGTTTTCTTTTGTAATTTTTTATTTCTAACTTAGTTTTTTTGTTTTCTGAATTTTTCCAGAAAATCATTTTTTCGGCCATGTCACGCCCGTGTCACCCCCCGACACGGGCGTGTCAGGACCTCAACGCAATCAGCCAGTCAAAGTCAACAATTTCACTCTTCCGAGCCCGACACGCCCAACGTCACGCCCGTGTCAATGCTTGTCACGCCCGTGTCGAGGCCGACACGCAACGCTTAGTCAAACAGTCAACGCTGCCGACATCAGGATGCCAGCTGTCCGAGTCACGCCCCCCTATCACGCCCGTGACAATTCTGTCACGCCCGTGTCCGCCACGTGGGCTGCCCCGAAGTCAAAGCGCACGTCAAATCCACAGAGCCAGCTCCCTGTCGCGCCCTAGTCACGCCCGTGCCTGACACCTGTCACGCCCGTGACCTGGGGCGTGACCGCCACGTTTTCAGCCGAAGTCAAAGCTCCAGTCAAATCACCAATCAACTCATAAACAGTACTGTCACGCCCCCCTGTCACGCCCGTGACCTAGGGCGTGACCGACCCGAAATTTTGCCTATAAAAAGGCAGCTGCTGTATAAGATTCTTGTCCACCTTTTTGGTCCAAATTGCCTAGGGGAGGTGCTGCCTATTTTGATTCCATGCTACGTAAGGGAAATTTATCCCCCTCTCTCTCTCTTAGCTTAGTTTAGGATGTTTGTTTTAGCTTTCCTTGTAACCCTTTTTTATTAATACAATGTTAGTATTTTCTCCCTTATATTGTTTGGAATCCATTTGAATGCGTCAAACTTAAGTAATTTTTCGTTCTACTTTTGTGCTTTTCATTTTATGTTTTCATATTTCAGCTTTATAACTTAGTTTAGTTTAGGATTTTTTTCCGCACTTTCTAGCCGTTGTAATGTCCATTTTATTTTCATTTTTCGCACCCGTTTAGCTTTAGTTTATTTTTACTTTCACTTTTTATGCATTTCTACCGCATTTTAGCGGTAGAAATGCAGTTGTTCTAATTTTTCGCCAACTTCCATTTTGCGTTTATTTGCAAAACTTTTCACTCCGTTTAATTTTTATTTTCTCCTTTTATGCATTTCTACCGCATTCTAGCGGTAGAAATGCAGTCGTTTTAATTTTCCGAGCACTTAGCTTTTCGTTTTAATTTTCAAAACTTTTTGTCCGGTTAATTTTTATTTGCACTTTTTATGCATTTCTACCGCATTCTAGCGGTAGAAATGCAGTTGTTTTAATTTTTCAGTCACTTTGCTTTTTCTTATTTTTGCAAGTGTGCGTGCGTGTATGAGTTAGATTTTATTGCTTTATTTTCAATTTCTGTAGAGTGTGTGCGTATGCATTTATTTCCGCCTACTCGTTAAGAGTTAAATGGCGCTCTGCTTTCATTTTCCGCCCACTCGTTTGAGTGAGACTTGTCTTTTATTGCTTTCATTTTCTCCTACTCACTTGAGTAGGAAAACTTAGAGTGCGTGCGTGTGTTTACATTTCTGTAGAGTGCGTGTGTGTGTTTTACTTTCAAGTAGAGTGCGTGCGTGTATGAGATTAATTTACCCCCGCCCACTCGCTCGAGCCGGGATTCGCATTTACTGCTTTCTTCAGTCCTACTCGTTTGAGTAGGACTTGCAATTTTCAGCCTTCTTTACTGCTTTCTTTACAGCTTTCTTTTCTGCTTTCTAGCGTAAGTATCCCCATTCCGATGAGTGGCTAACCGCCCTTAGCCCTCAATATCGAAGAGCATTGGGACAGATAAAGTAGCTTTAAATAATTAAAGGTCCTGTTTTCTATTTAATTAAATTTCTTAAGGTTTGCCCCGGGTTAACGACGCGTAGGACCGCATATCGATGTGCGGGCTCTATTTCCGTTATCCATACGCAACGCCGAGAGGCCGCACGTATGGATCGATCACCCTTGGGTAAAGAGAGCTCCGCGCTAACCCTCGAGAGAGGAGGCGCGCGACTCTACCGGATTGGGTTCCCCACCCAATAGCGGGGTTCTCAGCGTAATGCGGGCGTTAAGAGGAATCCTTCGTCGGTCTAGCGATCGGTCGAATAGTCTTAGCGTTCAGGTGAGCGATAGTCCTAGACCAAGGTGAGCTCATACCTAAGGAACCTCCACGGCCGAGTCTCCGCCTTAATTAATTTGAAAATTAGGATCTCTTTTTATTAAAAGTTATTTTAGTTCAAATTCTCTTTTTGATATTGTCGCGCCGAGTTCTTCATCGGCTTTCTGCATTTTATTTCCTGCTTTCATTTTCTGCATTGTATTTATTTTTATGTTCGCCATTCCCCTTTTTATATATAATCCACTTAAAATATTATCGGTAGAATAATAGGCTTTCAGGGAAAGAGTAGATATAGCTAAGCCGGCCCCGAGAACAATACGACCCCGATATTCCACACCGGAATATCCTGTACTACACGCGATAGGTGCACTTGCCTCCCTCTCGTTAAAGCTCGGTTTCTAACAAAAACAAAACGCTCTTCTTTTTATAAATAAAAACCTCCACTTTCACACCTAAATAAGAGCCGGCGTTTTAACCATCAAGTTTTTGGCGCCGTTGCCGGGGAATATTTCGACTTACTATTTTGAATTCCTGAAACCTATTAATTTTACCCTTTATTTCTACTAATACATATATATATATATAAAAAAATTTTGATCAACAAAAAAATTTTATAATAATAATAATAATATCAATATTAATATTAATAATAAATATTTTAAAAAAACAAATCAAAAAAATAAAAAATTTAAAAACTTTAAAACAAAAAAATCAGGAAAATTTAAAACTAAAAAAAAAAATCAAAAACTAAAAAAATAAAAAACTTAAAAACTTTAAAACAAAAAAAATAATAATAAAAAAACAAAAACTAAAAAAAAAAACTTAAAAAAATGATGAAAATTTTTTCTTTCTTTTCATCCAAATATTTAAAATTCAAAAAAATATATATATCTTTCTTTTTTATTTTCCCTTTAACTTATTTTCTTTTTATTTTTATTTTCAAAAAATCAAAAACTAAAAAAAAAAACTCTAAAAATTCAAAAAAAAAAACTAAGAAAAAATATATAAAACAAAATTTTTTTTTACTAATTATGTATTTATTTTGTCGTTTCGGCGCTTCACAATCGTGAGCGCTAGGGGATCACATATCGGTCGCACTCACTTAGCTAAGACGTTAGCTTCCGAGTCACACCCACTTGTCGCCCCCTATCACCCGCACCATTTTCGCCGGTTTTTTCTTTTTCGTTTTTTATATTATATTTTTGCTATTTCTTTTAACTTTTGCAGGGTTATTCTTAACGGGCTTCCCCGAACGCGGTTTAGGGCAGATTTCTAAACCCCTGTTTTTACTTTTTGTACATATCTGTTTTTATATATCTCGTTCCTAATACTTAGTGCAACATTGGGGACAATGTTGGACTTAAGTATGGGGGTGTTTCCTATTTTCTGTCCTTTTATTTCCCGTACTTAACAAAAAATTCCAAAAAAATTGCAAAAATTAAAAATTTCAAAAAAAAATATATATATATATATTTTCATGCTTTAAATAATAATAATAAAAATAAAATTTCAAAAAATAAAAACATCGCTCCGCGACGTTCGACTCATCGAACCAACCACCAAATAAGAGTCTGTTCGTGGGCGATCTTTTTTCTACTTTGTAAATATTTTGTAAATATTCTTGTCCATTTCCACTTCTCTTTCCTATCTTGTAAAAATTCTCTCTTTTCTTGTAAATATTTCTGTAAATCCAAAAATAAAAAAAAAATCTGTATAACTCAAAAAACTCAAAAAAAATTTGCATAACCTTTAAAAATTTCCAAAAAATAATTAAAAACACCAAAATATGAAATTTTTTTGAAAAACTCATAAAAATCAAAAAAATTTTATTTTGTAATAAATAATTTGAATACCTTAATTCTTAACCTCTTTGCTCTCCAAAATAACTCGTTTCGAGTTTATTTATAAGCGAATTTTAATTAATTCTTTATTTACTATTCGTTTTTTAATTGTAGCTCGATAGACTTAAATTTCTGGGGTTAAGATTTTAAAGAATTTTTTATGGCTTTTTCTTATTATAGGGAACTTACGTTTCTAATTTCGCTTCTTATTTTTTTGAAATAAAGCACATCTTTATGTTAAAAAATAACATTTATGGATTTTACATTATTTCTACTTATGCTTATTGAAACGTAGGAACGTTCAAATTAAAAAGGTTGCTCTCAAAATTTTTTATTAAACTCTAGCTTTCTTTTAGAAATTTCCACCATCCACTTTTTTTCGTACCTTAAATCAGTATGATTCCCCACTCACGCTTAAAAGATCTTATGTCAATGGGGATAAGATTTCGTCCCGTAAACATAGGCACCCAATATTTTAAAAGGATTATATGTTACGGAGTTAGAGGATAAAATTCATTACTCCTATACATATACATTGGGTTTATTTTTTTTATGAAGAAAGAAAGAAAAAATTATAAGTTAGGAAAATAAGATTTCATTTTCCTAATTATCCAAAAAGCAAAAAATGTGGAGGTTCGAGAAAAAATTACCTCGCCTCAAAACCCAAGCCTTCTTCATATCCGCCAATCCACTTATCCATTTTTCATGATTCTAGAATTAATTTAAAACTTTTTGAGAGCATAATTTTTAAATTGAATTATTTCCTATCAATTTCTTTTTAGCTAAAGTTTTTTTCGATAATTCAAATCCATTTTTGTTAAACTAACAAAAATAATTTTCGCTTTCTTTTTTTCCATTTAGAAGTATTTTTTGAAACGGTTCCTCTATTTATAACATTTTCATAATTTAGGATTTAATTCCGAAACCCCGGAAATTCATTTCGATCTTTCGTACAATTAAATCAAGCGGTAGTTAAATTTAGGATTCTTTTTAATTCCTTATAGGTTCATCTCCAACTTTTGCTCTGGAATAGCAAAAGCTTAAGTATGGGGGTATTTGATGAGTTGTAAATATACCTATATTTTTGTATTTTAATTATGTCATTTTACTTTATTTTTGTCTTTTTTAGTTTATTTTCTTTAATAAATTGTTTCATTTTTGTAATTTTTATTTCTAACTTAGTTTTTTTTGTTTTCTGAATTTTTCCAGAAAATCATTTTTTCGGCCATGTCACGCCCGTATCACCCCCCGACACGGGCGTGTCAGGCCCTCAACGCAATCAACCAGTTAAAGTCAACAATTTCACTCTTCCGAGCCCGACACGCCCAACGTCACGCCCATGTCAATGCTTGTCACGCCCATGTCGAGGCTGACACGCAACGCTTAGTCAAACAGTCAACGCTGCCGACATCAGGATGCCAGCTGTCCGAGTCACGCCCCCCTGTCACGCCCGTGACAATTCTGTCACGCCCGTGTCCGCTACGTGGGCTGCCCCGAAGTCAAAGCGCGCGTCAAATCCACAGAGCCAGCTCCCTGTCACGCCCTAGTCACGCCCGTGCCTGACAGCTGTCACGCCCGTGACCTGGGGCGTGACCGCCACATTTTCAGCCGAAGTCAAAGCTCCAGTCAAATTACCAATCAACTCATAAACAGTACTGTCACGCCCCCCTGTCACGCCCGTGACCTAGGGCGTGACCGACCCGAAATTTTGCCTATAAAAAGGCAGCTACTGTATGAGATTCTTGTCCACCTTTTTGGTCCAAATTGCCTAGGGGAGGTGCTTCCCATTTTGATTCCATGCTACGTAAGGGAAATTTATCCCCTCTCTCTCTCTTAGCTTAGTTTAGGATGTTTGTTTTAGCTTTCCTTGTAACCCTTTTTTATTAATACAATGTTAGTTTTTTCTCCCTTATATTGTTTGGAATCCATTTGAATGCGTCAAACTTAAGTAATTTTTCGTTCTACTTTTGTGCTTTTCATTTTATGTTTTCATATTTCAGCTTTATAACTTAGTTTAGTTTAGGATTTTTTTCCGCACTTTCTAGCCGTTGTAATGTCCATTTTATTTTCATTTTTCGCACCCGTTTAGCTTTAATTTATTTTTACTTTCACTTTTTATGCATTTCTACCGCATTTTAGCGGTAGAAATGCAGTTGTTCTAATTTTTCGCCAACTTCCATTTTGCGTTTATTTGCAAAACTTTTCGCTCCGTTTAATTTTTATTTTCTCTTTTTATGCTTTTCTACCGCATTCTAGCGGTAGAAATGCAGTCGTTTTAATTTTCCGAGCACTTAGCTTTTCGTTTTAATTTTCAAAACTTTTTGTCCGGTTAATTTTTATTTGCACTTTTTATGCATTTCTACCGCATTCTAGCGGAAGAAATGCAGTTGTTTTAATTTTTCAGTCACTTTGCTTTTTCTTATTTTTGCAAGTGTGCGTGCGTGTATGAGTTAGATTTTATTGCTTTATTTTCAATTTCTGTAGAGTGTGTGCGTATGCATTTATTTCCCCACCCAATAGCGGGGTTCTCAGCGTAATGCGGGCGTTAAGAGGAATCCTTCGTCGGTCTAGCGATCGGTCGAATAGTCTTAGTGTTCAGGTGAGCGATAGTCCTAGACCAAGGTGAGCTCATACCTAAGGAACCTCCACGGCCGAGTCTCCGCCTTAATTAATTTGAAAATTAGGATCTCTTTTTATTAAAAGTTATTTTAGTTCAAATTCTCTTTTTGATATTGTCGCGCCGAGTTCTTCATCGGCTTTCTGCATTTTATTTCCTGCTTTCATTTTCTGCATTGTATTTATTTTTATGTTCGCCATTCCCCTTTTTTATATATAATCCACTTAAAATATTATCGGTAGAATAATAGGCTTTCAGGGAAAGAGTAGATATAGCTAAGCCGGCCCCGAGAACAACGACCCCGATATTCCACACCGGAATATTCTGTACTACACGCGATAGGTGCACTTGCCTCGCTCTCGTTAAAGCTCGGTTTCTAACAAAAACAAAACGCTCTTCTTTTTATAAATAAAAACCTCCACTTTCACACCTAAATAAGAGCCGGCGTTTTAACCATCATTTTGTCATAATAGAACCTTAGGAAACCCAGGAATTGAAGATTATCGACAAAAATTTCGAGTCAAGGGGTGGTCACGCCCGTGGCCGATCCGTCACGCCCGTGACCTAGGGCGTGACCCCTTCGACGATCGTCGACCTCAGTAAGATGATCGTCGAGCTCAGAAATATCAACATGGGCCTGACACGCCCGTGAACCGTCCGTCACGCCCGTGACCTAGGGCGTGACCCCTTCGACGATTGTCGACCTCAGGAAGACAATCGTTGATCTCAGAAATTTCATCATGGGCCTGACACGCCCGTGACCGGTCTGTCACGCCCGTGACCTTGGAATGGCGTTGAGTGAGCTAAGCTCACTCAATGCCGTGGGCTGGATGGAGTTGAGTGAGCTTAGCTCACTCAAAGCCATAAGCTGGATGGCGTTGAGTGAGCTTAGCTCACTCAAAGCCATAAGCAGGATGGCGTTGAGTGAGCT
This sequence comes from Platanthera zijinensis, assembly GCA_039513925.1. Lineage (NCBI taxonomy): Eukaryota > Viridiplantae > Streptophyta > Magnoliopsida > Asparagales > Orchidaceae > Platanthera > Platanthera zijinensis. The sequence goes on from CM077089.1 coordinate 103,251,317, forward strand.
TAGCTCACTCAAAGCCATAAGCAGGATGGCGTTGAGTGAGCTTAGCTCACTCAAAGCCATAGGTTGAAGGGCGTTGAGTGCACTGACTGCACTCAACGCCATCTGGTGTCTGCAGGAATGGCGTTGTGTGAGCTGAGCTCACTCAACGCCGTAGACTGGATAGCGTAGAGTGAGCTTAGCTCACTCAATGCCGTAAACGGTCAGGCAGGATGGCGTTGAGTGCGTTGAGTGCACTCAACGTCATAAGCTGAACTGCGTTGAGTGCACTGACTGCACTCAACGCCATTTTGTGTTGTCTGGATGGCGTTGAGTGAGCAGAGCTCACTCAACGCCATAACCTGGACAGCGTTGAGTGAGCTAAGCTCGCTCAACTCCATCATCTAAAAAGACATATTCCGGGTGGCGTTGAGTGAGCAGAGCTAACTTAACGCCATAGTCTGGAATGGCGTTGTGTGAGTAGAGCTCACTCAATGCCATAGCCTGATGTGTTGGTACCCCAGTTTGATTTGAGTTTAGTCTTGTCTTTTTAGTTCTTTGACCCAAGAAATATCTATGGTCAATGGTTAGTAGTCTAGCTGTAGAGTCCTCACTTTTCCAGATTGAGAATTTGGTTAAGTAGTTTGTTCGTTCGACTATCGTCGAACGCCGCTCGACTATCGTCGACTAACTGTTCGACGATCGTCTATCAGTTGTTTGACTTTCAGTCTGCGTGGATAGTTTGACTATCGGTTGATAGCTTGACTATCTGTGTGCTTTGATAGTTCGACTATCTGCTTGGATAGGTCGACTATCTGATAGTTCGACTATCTGATAGTTCGACTATCTGATAGTTCGACTATCTGTTGATAGGTCGACTATCTGTTTGTTTTTGATAGTTCGACTATCTGTTGATAGGTCGACTATCTGATAGCTCAACTATCTGTTGATAGTTCGACTATCTGCTCTGCGTTGATAGTTCGACTATCTGTTGATAGGTCGACTATCTGTTCTCGCTTGATAGTTCGACTATCTGCTTTGATAGTTCGACTATCTGATAGTTCGACTATCTGTTGATAGGTCGACTATCTGTTTGTTTTTGATAGTTCGACTATCTGTTGAAGGTCGACTATCTGATAGCTCGACTATCTGTTGATAGCTCGACTATCTGTTTTGCCCTGATAGTTCGACTATCTATTGATAGGTCGACTATCTGATAGTTCGACTATCTTCTGGTAGTTCGACTATCTGCTGTGATAGTTCGACTATCTCCTTTGATAGTTCGACTATCTGGATCGTTCGACTATCTGTCCGATAGTTCGACGATCTCCGTGCGTCGGTCGACGATCTCCGAAGGTCGTTCGACGTTTTCTGTCTGCCTTTATATTTTGTATTTATTTATTATATTTAATTAATTAATACATTATCTGGCATATCTTTTCAGTTGTTTTATGATAATATTTCCAGGCATATCTGCTCTATTCTTTTTGCCTGTGTAAAATCTTTTTAGATAAAGTTGTTTGTCTTATTAGCTGACTTTGTATTTTACTTTATCTGCTGACAGTCCTTTATAGCCGTTAGACTGAAATGTCTTCCTTCTGCTATAAAGAGTATTTCTCTGATGTGACTTTATTTAGTCCTTCTGTTATTTGATTTGATCCTGCAGCTTCTTAGAAAGAGGTCCATTCCTTTTATAGGATGTCTTGCTGCAGAGTTTGTTTTGCTGTGTGTTATTTACAGCCTAGGTCTCAAGTTTCAGAAGTAGACAAGTAATTCAAATTGAAGAGAGCCGTTGCTTGCTGCTGTTATATAAAGGACCCCTTGAAGAATAATTCAAGCTAGCTAATAGCTAACCAGTTGTTCACTTAAGCATTCAAGCCTTCATCAAGATCAAGTTTTCTGCTCTCAGTAATACTCATCTAACTGAGAAGTGTTAAGATCTTCTACTCTTCTTCAACCTGAGTTCTCCTGCTTTCAGGAAGTTCAAACTCAGAGTTCTTTTGAAGAAGAAGAAGAAGAAGATAGCTGCTTGAAGATCTTTAATTTTATTATTTATTATCTTCTTGTAGTTTTTCCTTCAGAGATTTCTGAAGAGTTTTCTGCACTGAAGCAAGACTTCACCTGGACATCTTTGAGCCAGGGGGAGCCTTGATTCTTTAGAGCTTTCTAGCTCAGTGCAAGTTTGTGTGCTTCTCTAATCTACTGTAAAATAGAGAAGACATCTTAACCTTCTTCCCCCTCCTGTACAGGGTTATTACTCCCTTCAAAAGTATCCCTTGGTGGCAGGGCACCTGATCAAAAACCTGTGCTTGGTTTTTAGACACCTGATCAAAAGTCTAAAGGGTTTCTGGATCTACCTGAAGAAGATCTTGTTGGTGGCACGGCACCTGATCAAAAACCTGAGTGGATTCCTACCTTGTTGGTAGAAGAGTGGACGTACCCAAGTTGTTTGGGGAACCATTATAAATTCCTTGTGTCGTCTGGATTGCCTTGTTTATTTCCTGTACTGTGGCTGTGAATAGATATAACTAGGTTGCTAGTTGCTGATTAGGATTTCCAAGCCTTAACTGTAATTACAGTTAGCTTGAGTTTGTGTACAACACTTGTGTTAGGCTGTAAGGTTAATTCTATATCTATAATCTTTTAATTCCGCAACTCACTCCAAGGGAGTTGGGTAGACCTTCAAACTTTGTCTAGTGCAAAATTTGATAACTCTATTCACCCCCCCTCTAGAGTAGTATCTATCCCTTCACTTTCAATTGGTATCAGAGGGAGGTTAACTGACTGAATAGGCTAACACCTAAGTCACAAGATCCTGATATATACCAAAGCTTATAGATATTCACTATCATGGCCCAGTCCAAGGATTATTCTAGCACCAGACCTCCAGCATGCAACTTAGCTAAGTTTGGCATCTGGAAGGCAAGGATAAAATTATATATGAATTCTATTGATGAAAGCATCTTTGCCTCTATTTTGTCAGGTCCCCCAAGAGCACCTGCTGCTGCTACTGCCTCATCATCTGATATGAGTGCAGTGCCTCCTCCAGATTACAACGATGAGTACAAGAAGGCCAAAATAGCAGATGCCAAGGCAATGAACATACTGGCTCAGACAATGTCAGATGAGGTATTCCAGAAGATAGCTGACTGCTCTTCAGCAAAAGCTATGTGGGATACACTGAACAAGATTGTGGCTGGTTCAGCTGATGAAAGGAAGGACAGAAGGTCCAACCTGATCTCACAGTATGAGAACTTCAAGAAAACTGATGCTGAATCAGTTGAAGCCATGTACACCAGGCTCAGCTCAATCATCAATGAGCTGAGGACCCTTGACAAGGACATATCATTGACAGAGGTCAATGATAAGATTCTTATGTGCTTCCCTAGTACATGAGATCTAAGGATCTGGCCCATCAAGGAAGCCAGAAGTACAAATGAGATCTCCACTGAAGCTCTTCTCGGCAAGCTCAAGTCTTTTGAGCAAGTGCTGAAGACAAGGGAAGCAGAAGCAGAAGCAAAGACCCCTACTCCAACAAGAAAAGAGAAATCTCTAGCTCTTAAGGCTGCTGATGCTTCTGAAGGCAGCCAATCAAATGAGGAACTAATGGCATTGTTTGCCAAGAGGTTTCTCAAGATGGGGAGAAAGGAGTTCAGAAAGAAGTCTTCACGCTATGAAGACAAACCAAGGTATGATCGTTCACCTGCTAAAGAAATTATTTGTTATGGTTGCAGGAAGCCTGGACACATCTTACCAGAGTGTCCAGAGGAGAAGAACAAAGACAAGAGAAAAGAAAAGGAACAGCACAGGAAGCACTCCAAGCCATCCTCCTACAAAAACAAGAAGAAGGAGAGAGGTTTCATTGCTGAAACCTTGAGTGATTCTGATGAAGAATCCTCCTCATCAAGCTCCAGTGAGGATGAGGAAGAGAAGAAGGCAAAAGAAGTTTGCCTGATGGCAATAGATGCCTGCAGCAACCACTCAGCTGTAGAGAGTTCAGATTCTGATGAAGAGATGCCTACAGAAGATGAGGTACTCTCTTCTTATGATTTTACCTCAGCTGAATTTAAATTAGAATTTAAATCTTTATGCTTAGATTTGATTAGCTCAGAAAAGGAGATAAAAGAACTTAGAAATAAGTTAGCTGACTCAGAATCAATAGCTACAGAAAATGTTAGGTTAAAGGAAGATCTCACTACTTGTAGTGAAGAAATTAAATTTCTTAAAATGGAATTAGCTAAGTCTAAGAGGCTAGAAGAATCACTTAATGGTAGAAGCCTTAAGTTGTTAGAAATTACCAGCATGACTAACACTAGGTCAGGTAATGACAAACTAGGCTTAGGAGCTTCTCCCAGTGAACCCCCAGTACTACTTAAAAATAATCTTTCAACTCCAGTAAACTTCATTTCAGCTAGTGGAATGAAGAACACTGAGCAAGTAAACCTAGTTAATAAAACTTTAAATAAAGCTAAGAGAGAAAAGAGAAAGAAATTTTTTAAAGAAATGCAAAGAGCGTCGAACGCCGCTCGACGATCGGAAGCTCAATGGTCGAACGAAGCTCGACGATCTGAGCGCCCATCGTCGAACGTCGATCGACGTTTTCAACATGATTTTCCAAATCATAATCAGTACCATAGAAACCTAAATGAAAATAGAAACCCTAGGTTTGTTGACCCATCATCTGCATGGAGAATCCCACCTAGGAGATCTCACCCACTAGGTTATCACCCTCAGCCTGCATTTTCATATATTTCCAGTTTTTCTTATGTGAAAAACAAGGGACCCAAGGTTACCTGGGTCCACACAGTCTAAATAAATGTCTTGCAGGTGAAGGCCTATCCAATCACTCAAAATAAGTGGTATTTGGATAGTGGATGCTCTAAGCATATGACAGGAAATAAAGATCTTCTGTCAAAGTTCAAAGCTAAGCTTGGCCCAAAGGTTATCTTTGGAGACTCCAGCTGTGGTCAGACAGAAGGCTATGGCAAGATCACAATTGGAGCAGTTACTTTCAAGAGAGTTGCATATGTCAATGGACTGAAGCATAATTTGATTTCAGTCAGCCAGCTATGTGATGCTGGCTACCAGGTTTCATTTTCCAACTCCTCTTGCAATATTACTTTAAATAATAATGTTATTTTAGTAGGTATTAGAATAGGTAATATCTATTTAGTAGATTTAAATTCATCTCATTCTGAAATCTGCCTGTTTAATGAAGTAACAATTAATAATAATTCTTTGTGGCATAAGAGGCTTAGTCATGTTAACCTTAAAAATATATCTAGGTTATCTAAACACAACCTTGTTAGAGGTTTACCTTCTTGCCCCTACAAGAAGGAGAGCCTATGCAAGGCTTGTCAGCTAGGCAAGCAAACCAAAAATTCTTTTAAATCTGTAAATAAGAGTGATTCTCCTAGAATCCTGTATCTATTACACTTGGACCTTTTTGGCCCAATAAATGTACAGAGTTTAGGAGGGAAGTATTACACCTTAGTAATTGTAGATGACTTCTCTAGGTTCAGTTGGGTTTTCTTTTTGAGAACTAAGTCTGATAACTTCAAAGCCCTTACAGACTTTCTACTATGTGTGCAGACTGAGTACTCTACTCATATGGCCTTGATCAGAAGTGATCATGGTACTGAGTTTGACTCTCTTCTCAAGCAAGAATTCTGTGAGAGAGAAGGTATCAAACATAGCTTCTCAGCTCCTAGAACTCCTCAACAAAATGGGGTAGTTGAAAGGAAGAATAGAACACTCATTGAAGCTGCTAGCATATTGTTGGCAGATGCTAACATGCCTCTCTCCTATTGGGCAGAAGCTGTTAGTACAGCCAATTATGTCTTAAATAGAAGTTTGATACACAAACTTAAGTGTAAAACTCCTTATGAGTTGCTTAAAGGAAAGAAACCTAAAATTAATTATTTCAGAATTTTTGGTTGTGTTGTTTATATTCATAATAACAATAAAGAATATCTTAGGAAATTTGAAGCAAAAGCTTCAATGGGAATCATGCTTGGATATTCCCAAGTAAGCAAAGCTTATAGGGTTTATAACAAATCAACCTGTAAGATTGAAGAATCTGTGCATGTGTCTTTTGATGAGTCTCAGATGTTTTACAAGGAGAAAGGAAATTCTCCTCCCTCTAGTTCATTGCAGGTACCTGATGCTCCTCAAGAAATTCTTCAACTATCAACTCTTCAGATCACTGAATCAGACAGTGATGAAGACATTGCTGAAGCTGTTGTTGTACCACCAACAGTAGATCAAATTCCTCCTGAGAAATTAATCCCAACTGTTGCTGAAGATTACATCCCACCTGCTGACATTGTCATACTTAGAGATCACCCCACATCTCAAGTGATTGGAGACATATCAGCTGGTGCGCAAACAAGACACCAATTAAGACAGGATGTGATGCATGCTTGTTTCCTCTCACAGGTTGAGCCCCTCACCTTTAAAGATGCAGAGCTAGATCCCCACTGGATCATTGCTATGCAAGAGGAACTCAATCAGTTTGAGAGATGTAAAGTTTGGACTTTGGTTCCAAGACCTAAAGGCCAACTGATCATAGGCACCAAGTGGGTGTATAGAAACAAGTTGGATGCAAATGGAATTATAGTAAGGAATAAAGCAAGGCTTGTAGCTCAGGGCTACAGACAGAAGGAAGGTATAGATTATGACCAAACCTTTGCTCCTGTTGCAAGGCTAGAAGCAATAAGGATCTTCTTGGCCTATGCAGCCTACATGAAGTTTAAGGTGTTCCAAATGGATGTCAAAAGTGCATTCCTGAATGGTGAGCTTAAGGAAGAGGTGTTTGTTGAACAACCACCAGGGTTTGTTTCTTCAACTCAGCCCTCACATGTGTTTAAGTTATAGAAAGCTCTATATGGACTAAAGCAAGCTTCCAGAGCCTGGTATAAGACTCTAACTAGTTTCCTTTTAGAGCACAACTTTACTAGGGGAGTAGTTGATAGAACCGTTTTCGTCAAGCATCATAAGGACACAATCCTGTTAGTTCAGGTGTATGTAGATGATATTATATTTGGCTCCACTGATCCCAAACTTTGCAAAAGGTTCTCTGACCTGATGCACTCTAAGTTTGAGATGAGTAGTATGGGTGTGCTGTCTTACTTTCTTGGTCTCCAAGTTAAGCAAGATGCTGATGGTATCTTCATCTCCCAATCCAAATATGCCAAGGAATTGGTAAAGAAATTTGGGATGGCTGATGCTTCAGCAATGCCTACATCTATGGCTACTAATACAGTTATTGATTCTGATGATCACGGCAAGCCAGTTGATCAAAAGAATTATAGGGCCATTGTTGGTTCCCTATTATATCTAACTGCAAGTAGGCCTGATATAATGTTTACTACATGCCTTTGTGCTAGATTCCAGGTCAACCCCAAGGAATCTCATCTGATTCTTCTAAAGAGAATCCTGAGATACCTAAAGGGATGTCCAGATCTAGGACTTTGGTACCCAGCTGAGTCAGAATTTGAATTAATTGGATATTCTGATTCTGATTATGCTAGTTGCAGAGTTGACAGGAAGAGCACCTCAGGAACTTGCCAGTTCCTGGGAGAGAGATTGGTCTCTTAGTTCTATAAGAAGCAGGCTTCTGTCTCAACTTCAACTACAGAGGCTGAATATATAGCAGCTGCTAGTTGTTGTTCACAGATCCTGTGGATTCAAAACCAGCTTGTGGATTATGGTTACTCACACAAGAACACCAAAATCATGTGTGATAGTACCTGTGCTATTTTAATTGCACAAAATCCAGTGCACCACTCTAGAACGAAGCACATTGAGATTCGGCACCATTTCCTGAGAGATTGTGTGGAAAAGAACAAGATTTGTCTTGAGTTCATATCCACTGAGTTTCAGAGAGGTGACATATTCACCAAGCCTTTAGATGAACAGAAGCATCTGTTCTTTTTAATTCAATTAGGTATGATCAATGGACGAGACTATGTGTGACTATATCTGCCTATGTTGAAACCTACTTGAAGATCGTCGAACGATGATCGAAGATCGTCGAACGGATTAAGCCTATCGTCGACCTCCGGTTAATGATAGCTTATCTGTTTGAAGATCGTCGAACGGCGTTCGAAGATCGTCGAACAGGTCGAGCTTATTGTCGATCTCTGAACGACGACAGCTTGTTGTTTGTGAAGCCAGAAATAGTCGAACAATGGCTCGACTACTCTGCTTCTGAGCCGATCGTCGAACGGCAGTTCGACTATCGGGTCTAGTATTTTTTTTTAATAGATCGACTATCTCCGGTCTAATAAATAGCCGATAGTCGACCTAGGTTAAAAGATCTTTTGTTCTTTCGTCGACGGAGCGTGACTTTTCGCATTCTGTCTTCCCGCTTGCGATTTTCTGCCGCTTCGTCCACTTCATCTTCGCCGTCCTTCTCGCGCTTTCTCCAGCAATCAATGGCGATTTCTCCCGCAGTATTAGCAGTTGTAAAGTTCGATGCAGGCTTCAGTGTTGATTTCGACACGTTCAGTTGCTGCGAAGCAGGGATCGTGGAAGTTCTTCAGTTGTGCCGGGACCAAGGACTAGAGAGATTAATGTCTTCAAGGATTAAGTTAAATATACCTGAGATCAAGGAATGGGCTTTCACGTCGTCCTCCACCGACGACTCGATGACTGGCACCATCGGCGGAGAAGAGGTAATCTTAACTCCGGCCGTTCTGACTGATATTTTTGGTTTGATAAATGGTGAAGAGGATTATGAGCAAGATGCTCAAGAATTTGGAAGAATGTTAGTTGAGCTGGGACATGCAGAGGGCATTCCCACGAAGCTGCTCAAGGTAAATTTCCCTTTCAAGATTAAGTTTCTTGCTGAGTTGGTCGGAAAAGTGCTCCTTGGTAAGCACTCTGCTCATGACAATATAACAAGGCAACAATTTGCACTAATGTGTGCAATTGCTAATCAGAAAAAGATTGATTGGGCTGGAGTAATGTTTGATTTAATAAGGAAAAAGAATAGTAAGAAGGAAGTTACCCTCGGAAGGGTTATTGGAATTTTCCTGAAGGAAAAATATCCCCAGCTGCTGAGTTCAACCGCAACAACAATAAATGCAAGCAAGAAGATGGACCCAAACCTGTTCTCTAAGTGGAAGAGAACCTTTGTGAAACCCGCTCTCACAGGGGTTGCTCCAGCGACATCTGAGAGCACCAGGACTGATTCGGTCGCTCCTCACCCTGTAGAAGCTGGCTCAGCTCTTTCCCTTCCCTCTTCTTCTGCTATGCTGTCTGCCTCAGTTGAAGTTCCATCAACTTCAGCTGAAGTATGACATTCCCCTTCTCCTGCTAGAGAAACAACCACGGTTGTTCTTCCTTCCCCTCCAGTATCTCCTCTTCCTTCTCATCAGACTAGGATATCTGCTCCTAGTTTTGATTTGTTAGGATCTGAGAGGATTCCAACTCCTCCTCAGTCTCCCATTCATTCTCCAGTTAACTATCCTATTAACTCTCCAGCTTCATCTCCAATTCAATCCCCAGTCCACACCATTCTTCATCCCAGCACTACAACCATATCTGCTGCATCTCCATCCACTGCACTTCCATCTTCTTTTGAGATTACCCCTGAACTCATCTCCCGCATTGTGGAGTTGATTACCCCTTCAATCAAAATTATGATTGAAGAGGCAATCGCTCCACTTGCCTCCTCCATTGATACCTTAACCGCTACCATCAAATCACTTTCCAAATCTGCTGAGCCCTCTTCCTCATGGGGCCTGGTTTCAGTTTCCACTGAAATCAGGCAGGGGGAGATGTTCTGTGAAGATGCCTCAGAACCTCCTGCCTCCCTTCCAGCAGTAACAGATACTGTGATGATAGTTCAAGTAGTGTCTGCTCCAGCTGAAAAAGAATCAGCCTCTGTGTTATCGGATAAGGAAATATCTGATGCTATCATGTTATCTGAATTTGTTGTGAAAGTTTGCTTGGAAGATCTCACCTCTCCCGTGATTGCAAAGTTCCTAGAAGGGATCATTACATCCTACCTAGATGAGTCTTGGGAGTTGGTCAAATATGAAGGTAATTCACTCATTTGCTTTATTGACGAGTCAATTAATTTGCTAGCTAGTGAATACCTAGAAGGAATGATTATTGCTTATTTAGCAGATCTGTGTTCATAATTCTACAGATTATATTAGAGAAGATTTAGCTGCTCAGATCATAGTAATTGTTTCAGAAGCTGCCCCAAATGTTCCTGATATTCAAGCAGATCCAGAACTGGATTCATTTTTAGATGATAGAGAAGATGAGTCTGAAAAACAAGATGAAATCAAAGATGACACTCCTGCTCTGAGTGTAGAAGAAAAAGCAAGAGCTGCCTGGAATCAAAGAGTACAAGATTCTTTAAAAGAGAAAGAAAAAGAGTTGTAAGTTGAAAAGTCAACTATTTGGGATGATTCACCAGGGTTGGATTTAGATTTCCTTCTGGCTCAGGATGCCATTGAAGAGGAAAGAGAGAAATCAGATCTGAAGTTAAAAGAAAAGGCTGTTTCTGAAGCCTATGATCCTTATGATAATCCTCCATCATCTCACTCTGATGATGAAGATGATTCTGATTTATCTGAGAATGCTAAGAAAAAGAAAGCTGCTCAAAAGAAAAGGAAAGCAATTGCTCCTCCTCCTCCCAGCCGAGACAATGATACTCCATACAATATTCTTAAAGGAATTGACCCCAAATCGAAAGAATTTCAACATTGGATGTGGTTCTCCAAGAACCAGCAGAAAGAGAGAAAAAGATCTAAGAGGTATGATAGTCCTGTTTCTAGATGGACTCCCAGAGGTCCCCCTCCTCCACCTCCCAGTGCAGGAGCCTCTGGGAACCTATCTGCTAATCCATCTGCCTCTTCTAGAAAATCTGTATCCTCTCAGCCTCAGTCAAGGAAAAGCTCTCAAAGTTCCCAAGGCAGATCTTATTCTGATTCTCAAAGACAAGTGAAGGAGGTTGTGTTTCAAAGACCAACCTTTTCTCCTCCTCCTTCTCCAAAAAAAAGAGCTTCTTCTCCAATACCAGCACAGTCTGAAAAAGTGGTTTCAAAAGGTAAGTAGTTTATTTTGTTTTAAATACTCTAGCAAGAACTTTGCTAAGTCTGCTCCCATGTCTTATCTAGATAAAGAATCAGATGCTACTCCTCCTGAGTATGTTTATGAAAGTCTTGAGCTCGATCCTAACTTTAGGATGGCTCGTTTTCACAGAATTAGTTGGAGCAGCCCAAATCAGAAAAGCAAAAGCAGAAGGGAAGGACACCACTGGTTTAACCACCATGTCTACTTTCAGAAAGAAGGAATTAGAAAAGTTCCAGGTTAACCCTGAGGTTTTTGACCCTTCTAAATATATGGAAAAGCACCCGGAAGCTGTTGTGCCAAGGACTACAGAATTAAAGATCATTGGCTTGCAAGATTTAAAGATGTCTAAGTTAGAGGCCATTGATCCTCTGCGAAAAATTTCTTTTGTTTCTAGCTCTTCTGTATCTAAGCCTGACTCTGTTGATCCTTAGTTTTGTTTGACTGTTATTTATCTATCTGTTTGAAAATTGCTAGTTAATTGCTATCTATTTCCTGTATTGTTTATAGTGTTCTATAGCTAGCTCTGTGTTTTAGTTTTTAAGAGACTTAACTCAAATAGGGGGAGATTGTTGGTACCCCAGTTTGATTTGAGTTTAGTCTTGTCTTTTTAGTTCCTTGACCCAAGAAATATCTATGGTCAATGGTTAGTAGTCTAGCTGTAGAGTCCTCACTTTTCCAGATTGAGAATTTGGTTAAGTAGTTTGTTCGTTCGACTATCGTCGAACGCCGCTCGACTATCGTCGACTGTTCGACGATCGTCTATCAGTTGTTCGACTTTCAGTCTACGTGGATAGCTCTACTATCGGTTGATAGCTCGACTATCTGTGTGCTTTGATAGTTCGACTATCTGCTTGGATAGGTCGACTATCTGATAGTTCGACTATCTGTTGATAGGTCGACTATCTGTTTGTTTTTGATAGTTCGACTATCTGTTGATAGGTCGACTATCTGATAGCTCAACTATTTGTTGATAGTTCGACTATCTGTTCTGCGTTGATAGTTCGACTATCTGTTGATAGGTCGACTATCTGTTCTCGCTTGATACTTTGACTATCTGCTTTGATAGTTCGACTATCTGATAGTTCGACTATCTGTTGATAGGTCGACTATCTGTTTGTTTTTGATAGTTCGACTATCTGTTGATAGGTCGACTATCTGATAGCTCGACTATCTGTTGATAGCTCGACTATCTGTTTTGCCCTGATAGTTCGACTATCTGTTGATAGGTCGACTATCTGATAGTTCGACTATCTTCTGGTAGTTCGACTATCTGCTGTGATAGTTCGACTATCTCCTTTGATAGTTCGACTATCTGGATCGTTCGACTATCTGTCCGATAGTTCGACGATCTCCGTGCGTCGGTCGACGATCTCCGAAGGTCGTTCGACGTTTTCTGTCTGCCTTTATATTTTGTATTTATTTATTATATTTAATTAATTAATACATTATCTGACATATCTTTTCAGTTGTTTTATGATAATATTTCCAGGCATATCTGCTCTATTCTTTTTGCCTGTGTAAAATCTTTTTAGATAAGGTTGTTTGTCTTATTAGCTGACTTTGTATTTTACTTTATCTGCTGACAGTCCTTTATAGCCGTTAGACTGAAATGTCTTCCTTCTGCTATAAAGAGTATTTCTCTGCTGTGACTTTATTTAGTCCTTCTGTTATTTGATTTGATCCTGCAGCTTCTTAGAAAGAGGTCCATTCCTTTTATAGGATGTCTTGCTGCAGAGTTTGTTTTGCTGTGTGTTATTTACAGCCTAGGTCTCAAGTTTCAGAAGAAGACAAGTAATTCAAATTGAAGAGAGCCGTTGCTTGCTGCTGTTATATAAAGGACCCCTTGAAGAAGAATTCAAGCTAGCTAATAGCTAACCAGTTGTTCACTTAAGCATTCAAGCCTTCATCAAGATCAAGTTTTTTGCTCTCAGCAATACTCATCTAATTGAGAAGTGTTAAGATCTTCTACTCTTCTTCAACCTGAGTTCTCCTGCTTTCAGGAAGTTCAAACTCAGAGTTCTTTTGAAGAAGAAGAAGAAGAAGATAGCTGCTTGAAGATCTTTAATTTTATTATTTATTATTTATTATCTTCTTGTAGTTTTTCCTTCAGAGCTTTCTGAAGAGTTTTCTGCACTGAAGCAAGACTTCACCTGGACATCTTTGAGCCAGGGGGAGCCTTGATTCTTTAGAGCTTTCTAGCTCAGTGCAAGTTTTTGTGCTTCTCTAATCTACTGTAAAATAGAGAAGACATCTTAACCTTCTTCCCCCTCCTGTACAGGGTTATTACTCCCTTCAAAAGTATCCCTTGGTGGCAGGGCACCTGATCAAAAACCTGTGCTTGGTTTTTAGACACCTGATCAAAAGTCTAAAGGGTTTCTGGATCTACCTGAAGAAGATCCTATTGGTGGCAGGGCACCTGATCAAAAACCTGAGTGGATTCCTACCTTGTTGGTAGAAGAGTGGACGTACCCAAGTTGTTTGGGGAACCACTATAAATTCCTTGTGTCGTATGGATTGCCTTGTTTATTTCCTGCACTGTGGCTGTGAATAGATATAACTATTTTGCTAGTTGCTGATTAGGATTTCCAAGCCTTAACTGTAATTACAGTTAGCTTGAGTTTGTGCACAACACTTGTGTTAGGCTGTAAGGTTAATTCTATATCTATAATCTTTTAATTCCGCAACTCACTCCAAGGGAGTTGGGTAGACCTTCAAACTTTGTCTAGTGCAAAATTTGATAACTCTATTCACCCCCCCCCCCTCTAGAGTAGTATCTATCCCTTCACTTTCATGATGGCGTTGAGTGAGCTGAGCTCACTCAACGCCATTATACTTAGACTTTTTTCTGGCATTTTTACTTCTAGTTGGGTGCTGGTTTAGCTGAACCGGGCCGGTTTAGGAGCGAGCCGTCTTCTCCAAAAAGACCTGATAAGTTTTACTTAATTTAAGTTGACCAGTCATGCTGTGCCACGTGGACCGCCGATTTTGCAAAAGGACGGTTGTGGCCATGGCCGAAAGCTTGTAGTCATGGCCATCAATGGCATTTGATGCCATGACTCTTTCCCTTCCCCTGAAACTGCTGGATTCAACTCCTCTCAGGGAGAGGAGGAGTTTCCCGCCCTCCTCCAGCTATCATAGAGCCGTTTCAGCCCCCCTCCATCATGGCCGAGCCAAGCTTTTATGGGCCATTAATGGCCACCAACTTTTGTCCGATCCCCCTCCTTGCCCAAGCTTTTCAACACCTTTAGAGGCCCAAGGGGAGTTTTTCCCAGCTGTTACCCGAAGTTTTCGAGCCTCCCCTTGCTGTTGAAGAATTTCCGGCGACGCCACCACCGCGCAAATGGCTTCCCGACGGTTTGCACGCCTCCAGCCCACGAACAAGGTCCTCCCCTCCCTCTTCTTCTGCAGATAGATCTTAGAAATCATTAGGAGAGATATCATGCTCAAAAGAGCCGGATCGGGTGAGCGTTTCCATGGTTTTCCAAAAATTTCATAGTGGCGGGTTTGCCGGAAACCGCCTCTCCGGCGGCCGTGCCGCCGCCCGACGGTAGCCCTCACCTCAACAGAGGAGGTGGTGGTGGTGGCCGGCCAGGGAAATGGCTGGGTGGCCAGGAAATGGCTTTAGAAAAGCTACAGGTTTCAAGCTTTTTTTAGGTTGCTAGTTCGGGCTAAAGAAGAAGGTGAACAGTAGCATTTTATTATATTATATATTGTATAATTAGGAATTAATTCCCTTTACTGTGCACTAGGTTTAAACTGAAAATTATTGCCCGTAATGGCTGCAACATAAAAAGTTGTTAACATAGAAAATGTATCCCTTGAAGTCTAGTTTAATTCAAAATGGATTTCACTCGATTTGGAGTCCTGGTTAGACCACAGCACACTTTTTTGTGAGGTCTATCTATAGGGCTGTCTTGACCTTAGAAAAATTCCCCACTCCAATCCAGTCATCAAAATGACTTGAAATTTGGGGTGTGGCCTAATCTTACCTATATCTAAGTGCTATCCAAAAATTAGGATTTTTAGATAATATTTTTCTATAGTTTTTAGAAACATTTAATAATCCTAGCATAAATTAATTAGATAACTAAATGACTTCCAAACCCTCCCAAATTTTGGTGAGTGGTCCATGGGTTTATCATAAGGTTCTGGTAAAAATTTCATCTCATTTGGAGATGTTTTGATTATATTTTTATCCAACCCTAGGTTGGTCCTTATAGGATAATTTAGGATCAAACACCCCCTTGGTATTTGGGTGGTCATATCACCTCAACAGAGGCTGATATTTTTTCCAAAGGCTTTTTAGGGCATGACACACCCTCCAAGGGAGTTTAGGGTGGTTTGGTGTAGGGTAGCCCTAGAACCCTAGGGAAAATCTCTTAATGGTGGTTTTCGGGGTTGTGAAGCTCATGGGGTCAAATGACCTTGGACTGACTTAAAATTTGGTGGAGAGAACCATAGGGCCAGTATAGTTCTATGGACAAAAGTTTAGGGTATTTGGAGACAGCTAGGCCACCTAAAATCCTAACCCTAGTTTAGGTCACCAACCTTAATTTGAATTACTAAGCTGTCAAATGAACTTTAAATACAAGTAAAATTATAGTAGGGTGATTTTCTAATCTAAATAGCCATGTTATAATTTTCTTGAGATTTTTGGGTTAATTTAAAGAGTACTTCCTTTACAACTCTAATTGTGCCCTAGATATTTATCTTGATGATTTTGGAATTTTTATGCACTGGAATGTTATGAAACCTTGGATTAGGGCATCTAATAGCATGTTATACCTTATGTATTTTTCTTGAGTGTTTTATCTGATTATTTTGGGTACTTTATT
Organism: Platanthera zijinensis; assembly: GCA_039513925.1. NCBI lineage: Eukaryota > Viridiplantae > Streptophyta > Magnoliopsida > Asparagales > Orchidaceae > Platanthera > Platanthera zijinensis. The sequence goes on from CM077089.1 coordinate 103,267,222, forward strand.
TTCTAACATACTAATTATGATATGTAGTCAAAAATACAAATAATGCCTAATTACTCTTTGTAAAATTATGAAATTTGGTTAGTGGGTGTTTTAGACCATGGTAGTAATCCTGTAAATTTCAATGGATTTTTAGATGATTAAAAATAGTACCTCCTTCTCTAAGCAAGGAAAATTTATGTTTTACATTAAAATAGATTAAGAGCCCAAATGTTAGATAAAAATTATGGGACTTGATTTTTGATGGTTTTAGGTCACCGTAAAGCTTCTATAATTTTCTTGGGATTTTTGGATACATATCTACAGTACTTCCTTCATAATATAGTATAAATGGCCTAAAATGGTAAATAAGGAAATATAGGCCCCAACACCTCTAGAATTTCTCAAAACTTGGAATTACTGTTTAAATGTCTCATAGGATTTGTACTGATTTTATGATGATTAATTGTTCGCTCATTAGTGCACTTCATGTTCATACTAGGGCATTTGGAATCTTAGAATAAATAAATTAAATGCCCGATAAATAGGAAAATTTTGAAATCTTGGTCTTAGCTATATTAGGTCGTGATAGACCTCAAGTAAATTTTATAGGAGATTCGGAAGACAATTTGGAGTACCTCCCCTCATACTCCTCACGTATCTTAGGATGGTCTGCATGTTGTAAAACCACGGAAACTGAACTAGAGCGGATAATGAACTTTGGGAGATGGAATTTTTGGTAGTTGTTGGTTGGATAGGGCAAGCTAAGTTAAGTTCATTATTGGAGGTCAGAATAAGTAGAGTGCGAGACTGGTTAAGGTTAAGTGACGTACGGGAACAACGAAAGATCATCCACCCCGGGTAGGAGTGGAAGAGTCTTAATACGCTAGGGCTAGATCTAAAGCAACTTAAAAAGGGATCGGGTAATGGGTATCAACCAATTATAATAAGTGCCTTGCGAAAGGGAACGGTGGGCTTCAGCTACCATCATAGTTCCTAGTGCCCTTTGAGAGCCCTTCACGGGGAATACCGGGGGCAGTCCTGGGCTAACGTAAACCATAGAAATAATAATCTAAAGAGCAACTAGTATGATAAGGGTTACACACACATACACCCCGTTAGCTAGGAAGGTAGAATAATTGGTTTGGTTGCCATTCAGACGGTAGCTCTAAAGGTAGATGCACGGACGGGACAGTCCGGGGGTTGGAGTACAGAATAAAGGTGTTGGGTCTTCGATATCTGATTGTCATTCACACAGACATCGGTACGTTGACTCGGCGGTGTGGGACACTTAGCCAAAGAAAGTCTGGTGGATATAGCCAGCAGTAGTACGCGGATACTCTAGGTTGTGTTCTTCTAGGGGCGTACGGAAGGGATAGGCCCGGTAGTGTGGATACCCGCCTAGGAGTGGGGGGCCCAACCCTCCGTTTGCCACTACGGAGGTTCCTGGGAGTGAAGCTAGCTGCCCGAATAGGGGGAACTAAAGGTCTGTGTGCATAGAGTCGTGTGCATGAGTTGCACTTGCATGAATCATGCCATAGCATATCACTATACTCATATTTGCATACAACCGACACCCCAACGAATAAATCGATATGAGACTTTTTATACGATGGGAGCCTTGCAGAAACCCCTTAACTTATAAGTTTGTATGGGCATTCATATAAGTTAAGGTTACCTACTTATTTACTTGCTTGTTTACTTATTATTCTCTAGCTGCCTTTTTATAGAATTGCTACTTACTACTTCTCTTTTTTACCACTTACTATCATAGAATTTCTAGTTGTACTGTGTTCTAGATAGTTGTTAGAATAACTCCCCTGTCACCTTCTTGATTATTCTCCACCTTTATAGCTTACCTTTCCTCCTCTCCGCTCGGTGCTTAGGAGATGTGGGGGGAGGGGTAGGGGATGATAGGACTTAGTATTTATGATTAATGGTTTTCGAACCACAACATTACAGGAGCTCTGGATGGGAGACAGGTACCAGCTGTCCAAGGACCGGCACCAGCGGAGTACGGTGCGCATGGAGGTGGGTCAGTCTAGCACTGGTGCACCTGCGACCAGCTCCGTGAGTGATTAGTACCTTTATAGTTCTGCGATGAGTGATTTGTAGTGAGGACTCTGATGTACCGGGCTCGAGCCCGTTTATCTATATTTCATCTGAACCGTATCTTGCAGTACTTATATTATCTATTTCCTATTATTATCTACTGATGGACTGGATGTGATTTCACTTTTATACATGCTTCTATGGACTTGTTTACATTTATGTATAATTACTTCTCTCTCTTGTGATCGAAAAGGGCCGGCAGAATTGGCGTTTTGTAGTGGCGGTCTTCCCGTGAGTCGGTGCCACCGCAAGGCGGCAGTTCTTGGCTAAGACCCCGGTGTCGAGAAAAGGCAAAAAGGGGGGGGGGGGGGTCTTACAAGTGGTATCAGAGCAGACCTCGATCGAAAGAGAAGTAGTCCACAAAATCTTGGACCACCCCCGTGCGAGCTTAGTTTGCGGACAAACTAGCAGCGGAAGCTGTGGTGTGCCCATAAGGGAAATCACATGTGAAAGTCCATCCTAACCCCTCTTAAAATTCCATTCATTCTCTCTCTAACAAATGGAATTTTTACTTGTAGCCTGCGATGAACCCTACATCACAGCAGGCGACACCCCAGGCTCCGAATGTGGTCCCGCCTCCGCCGGCTCCAGCTCTGTTCCAGCAAACGGAGATGGGGCAAACACTGACGGCCATTCTGGAGGCCTTCAGAGCTCAGCAAGCCCCGCCTCCACAGCCAAACCCCGGGGCCAATTGGATGACTGTCTTCCGGAGACTTTCCCCTCCAGCTTACCAGGGGACGGAGTCTGCAGTACGTATGGAGGAATGGTTGGACACCATTTACGAGATACTGACAGGGATTTGATGCCTCACTGAGGAGGCAGTTGCTTTGGTGGTCTCCTGCCTAGAGTAACACGGAAAGAGGTGGTGGAAGTCTCAGCTTGACACCACCTTTGCGGGGATGGATTGCGCTGATATTACTTGGGAGGAGTTCAGAGCAGCGCTCCTGGGACATTTTGTACCTCAGTCGGCGAGGGATGACCTGGAGGATAGGTTCCTGCGATTGAGGCAGGGGAACAGGACTGTGGTGGAGTACTATCAGGAGTTCACTCACCTGGCCCGTTATGCAGACGCTTATCAGTTAGACGATGCTTGCTAAGCCCAGAGGTTTTATAAGGGGTTGTAAGACGACATGAGGCAGGCCCTCCTTTTCATCTCAGAGGGGATTCTGGCCAGGATTCTGGAGATGGCTAAGAAGAGAGAGGCAGATCAGCTTACAGTGAAGAGCCGGAAGAGACCGGTATATGATTCAGTGATTGGAGGTTGCAGAGACCGTCCTCGGGGCCAGGTTATTGGGGAGAGAAAGAACGGGGATCAGCCTCGTCAAGAGTTTGGGCAGGAGCAGAGGAGTCAGGGGGTACTGGCTCCCCAGCCTATACAGATGCTGGAAATGCCAAGGATAGCTGAGCAGCTATCGGTATGCTATCAGTGCAACCAGCCGGGGCATATCAAGAGGAATTGCCCTATGAGGCGAGCACCCCCACCAACACATCTTGGTGCTCCACCTCCCCGGTAGTTTGGCGGACGAGGACAGTACCGAGGATGAGGATTTCAGGATCGAGGCCGCAGGCCAGAGAGGGAGCAGGTGTATACTCTAGACCTGACACAGCCCCAAAACCCGGAGCAGGTTATCGCAGGTATGGAAGTACTTTTAAATTTTCTTCATATAAACTAGTATTCTAGACATAACCTAGTTAGAAATTAAGAGAAGACAACTACAAAAAAAACACTAAGACACTTAATTACCCCAGGCATAGTCTTCGTTAGCGGCAAGCCCGGTCACACTCTCTTCGACACTGGTGCTTCGCACTCGTTCGTGTCGAAGGATTTCGTGAAAGGACTGGAAGGTGTGGAGCCATTCACCGGGAAGATGATGAGGGTACGCCTACCCGATGGATCAGAGATAATGACCTCTGCTCATTGCAATATGGAAGCGAGGATCAGCGGGAAGGCATTTGAGGCACCAGCGACGATTCTGAAGATGCCAGATTATGATCTGATCCTGGGCATGACTTGGCTATGTTGGAACCATGCCCAGATCGAATGCATGGCGAAGAGGATCACCGTGAGGCATGGCGACTCCTTCATTGTCATAGAAGGTATTATAGCAGCACCCCGTACCTTATTATCGTCTGTGCAGGCCGTTAAGGCCCACCTGCAGGGGGGAGAAGTTTATTAGGTCTTTTTTGAGGCCGTCGTTGCCAAGGAATCCATTTCAAATATTCCAGTAGTGCGGGACTTCGCCGACGTGTTTCCAAAGAAGCTACCAGGGCTACCCCCGCACCGAGAGAAGGACATTCAGATTCAGCTCATATCGGGGGCTAAGCCGATATCCAGAGCTCCCTATCGAATGGCCCCAAAGGAGTTGGTGGAATTCCGAATCCAGCTTCAGGAGTTAGTGGAGGTCGGGTTCGTTCGGCCTATCTCTTCACCATGGGAAGCTCTGGTGCTGTTTGTTAAGAAGAAGTACGGGACCCTTCGACTGTGCATAGATTACCAGGCCCTGAACAGGTTGATGGTCCGGAATACTTGTCCCTTACCAAGGATAGACGAGCTATTTGACCAGCTGGAGGGAGCCCATTGGTTCTCAAAGCTGGATCTGAGGTCAGGGTACTACCAGCTTCGCGTTCGGGAGGAGGACATCCCGAAGACGGCCTTCAGCAGCAGATATGAGTTGTACGAGTTTACCATGATGTCGTTCGGGCTCACGAATGCACCCTCCGCATTCATGGCCTTACTGAATCGGGTGTTCGAGGAGTATCTGGACGTCTTCGTCATCGTATTCATCGACGACATCCTTATCTATTCAAGGACGGAGGAGGAGCACGCGAGACATCTGGCCTTGACCTTGGGGAAGCTGCGGGAGCATGAGATGTATGCCAAGTACAGTAAGTGCCAGTTCTAGCTAAAGGAGGTGGCCTTTCTGGGCCATGTCATCAGTGGAGCAGGTCTGGCAGTGGATCCGGTAAAGGTCCAGGCAGTACGGGATTGGCCACCACTAAAGTCGGCCTCGGATGTTCGAAGTTTCTTGGGACTTGCCGGTTACTACCGGAAGTTCGTAAAGGGGTTCTCTCAGATTGCCCTCCCTCTTACGTCTCTGACGAAGGAGTCCCCTTTTATCTTGACGCCTCGATGCGAATCTGCCTTCCAGGAGCTGAATGATCGTCTGACCTCGGCTCCCATCCTTGCTCTTCCATCAGGGAAGGAGGGATTCCAAGTGCATACAGATGCTTCCTATCAGGGGATGGGTGCCGTTCTGATGCAGAACGGGCACGTAATAGCCTATGCCTCCCGTCAGTTGAAGAAGCATGAACAGAACTACCCCGTGCACGATTTGGAGATGGGTGCAGTTATTTTTGCTCTTAAGATCTGGAGACACTATCTCTACGGAGTACATTGCGATATCTTCTCCGACCACAAGAATCTGAAGTACATCGACACCCAGAAGGAGTTAAACATCAGGCAGAGATGCTGGGTGGGATTTCTGTCGGACTACCAGTATACCATGCACTACCATCCGGGGAAGGCGAACGTGGTCGCAGATGCTCTGAGCCGGAGAGCGAGTACGATAGGAGTAGGCCCGCAGCTGATGGCCTTGGAGTTGGTTAGATCGTTCGAGGAGATGCAGATTTCACTAGTGTCTAAGGATGACCCGGAGTTATACATGGAGTACCTGGGGTCGATGGTTACTAATGATGATATTCGAGACCGCATCAGAGATGGGCAGATGCTGGATGAGAGAGCTGAGCCGATATTCCGAGCCTTGGAGGAAGGCACGACAGGAGATTACTCTTTGAAGGATGGCCTCCTATGTTTCCGAGGCAGAGTCTACATACCAGCAGGAGGACGGATCCGGGAGGACATTTTGACGGAAGCTCACTACAGCCGGTTTTTGGTACACCCGGGGATCACCAAGATGGTAAAGGATTTGAAGAGCACGATGTACTGGACGGGTATGAAGAAAGATATTACGTAATTTGTTACGCATTGCGAGGCCTGCCAGCTCGTGAAGGAGGAGTGTAGGAACCCGGCAGGCTTGCTGCAGCCGCTTCACGTGCCGGAGTGGAAATTTGAGGATATAGCCATGGACTTCATACATGGGCTACCTCGATCCCGTGCAGGGAATGACTCGATCTGGGTGATAATGGACAGACTAACAAAGGTGGCCAGATTCATTCCAGTGGCGAAGGACGCACCGGTTAGTGTACTAGTATGGAGGTTCATTGAGCAGCTTGTGCGTTATCATGGGGTGCCCAAGACTATCATTTCGGATCGGGATGGGCGGTTTACGTCCAGGGAATGTAGGTCAGTCCAGGCCCATCTGGGTTCTCGGTTGACATTCAGCACAGCTTTTCACCCTCAGGCCGACGGGCAGACAGAGCGCACCAACCATACACTGGAAGATCTGTTGCGACTGTGTATTTTGGACCGTGGCGAGCCTTGGGAGAGGTTGCTGCCACTGGTCAAGTTTTCGTACAACAACGCCCATCAGTCCAGCATAGGCATGGCTCCATATGAGGCATTGTACGGAAGGAGGTGTAGGACCCCACTATCATGGGTTCAGGATGAGGATCCGCAGGCACTAGGCTCGGAGTTTGTTGGAGATACATATGCTCAGATTAGATTGATCCGGGACAAGATGTTGGAAGCCCAGAGCAGACAGGCCAAATACTACGATGCGAGGCATCGTCAAGTGGAGTTCCAGGTTGGAGACCGGGTTTTATTTAAGATACGGCCGATACACAGAGTCTCGCGGGTTCGCGGGCGGAAGAAGCTCAGCACGAGATATATGGGGCCTTATAGGATCCTGGAGAGGATCGGCCTCTTATCCTATAGACTAGAGCTACCACCGGAGTTAGCGGGATTGCATGACGTCTTCCACGTCTCCTTACTTCGGAGGGCTCTGCTACGCCCTGAGCAGCTGATTTCCTCAGTAGATGGCCCGATGGCCTCGAATCGGTCAGTCAACTTGGAGCCTATCAGGATTGACGATACAGCAGTGCGGGTCTTGCGACGGAAGAAGGTTCTGTTAGTCAAGGTTCTGTGGAACAATCATGGGCAGGAGGAGCATACATGGGAGCCACAGGACTTGATGCGACAAAAATACCCGGAACTTTTTCGTCAGGTATACCTCACAACCACTCTGGACAATCAATTTGCTTTCCTGTTTTAAACCAATAGGACTGAAATTTCAAGAATAGGGGCTAATCTGTTGTTTATTGGGGTGTATATACCTAGTTAATTGGGCGAATTAATCTAAGATTGGAAACAGCACAAAGCAAACATAACGTAGAGATGTAATATTTCAATTTTCATGGGATGTTACAAGCTTCTTTTTCCCGACTAGAGTCCCGTAGGCTTAACCTTGATTTCGGGGACGAAATCTTTGTTTTGTTTATTGGGATTTGTAACATCCCATTTCCGGCTAGACCCCTGGAGGTGATTTTGTCATAACAGAACCTTAGGAAACCCAGGAATTAAAGATTATCGACAAAAATTTCGAGTCAAGGGGTGGTCACGCCCGTGGCCGATCCGTCACGCCCATGACCTAGGGCGTGACCACTTTGACGATCGTCGACCTCAGGAAGACGATCTTCGAGCTCAAAAATGTCAACATGGGCCTGACACGCCCGTGACCGGTCCGTCACGCCCGTGACCTAGGGCGTGACCCCTTCGACGATCGTCGTCCTCAGGAAGACGATCGTTGAGCTCAGAAATTTCATCATGTGCCTAACACGCCCGTGACCGGTCCGTCACGCCCGTGACCTTGGAATGGCGTTGAGTGAGCTAAGCTCACTTAACGCCGTGGGCTGGATGGCGTTGAGTGAGCTTAGCTCACTCAAAGCCATAAGCTGGATGGCGTTGAGTGAGATTAGCTCACTCAAAGCCATAAGCAGGATGGCGTTGAGTGAGCTTAGCTGACTCAAAGCCATAGGTTGAAGGGCATTGAGTACACTGACTGCACTCAATGCCATCTGGTGTCGGCAGGAATGGCGTTGAGTGAGCTGAGCTCACTCAATGCCGTAGATTGGATGGTGTTGAGTAAGCTTAGCTCACTCAATGTCATAAACGGTCAGGCAGCATGGCGTTGAGTGCGTTGAGTGCACTCAACGCCATAAGCTGAACGACGTTGAGTGCACTGACTGCACTCAACGCCATTTGGTGTTGTCTGGATGGCATTGAGTGAGCAGAGCCCACTCAACACCATAACCTGGACGGCGTTGAGTGAGCTAAGCTCACTCAACGCCATCATCTAAAAAGACATATTCTGGGTGGCGTTGAGTGAGCAGAGCTAACTCAACGCCATAGTCTGGAATGGCGTTGAGTGAGCAGAGCTCACTCAATGCCGTAGCCTGATGGCGTTGAGTGAGCTGAGCTCACTCAACGCCATTATACTTAGACTTTTTTCTGGCATTTTTACTTCTAGCTGGGTGCTGGTTTAGCTGAACCAGGCCGGTTTAGGAGTGGGCCGTCTTCTCTAAAAAGACCTGATAAGTTTTACTTAATTTAAGTTGACCAATCATGCTGTGCCACGTGGACCGCCGGTTCTGCAAAAGGACGGTTGCGGCCATGGCCGAAAGCTTGTAGTCACGGCCATCAATGGCATTTGATGCCATGACTCTTTCCCTTCCCCTAAAACTGCTGGATTCAACTCCTCTCAGGGAGAGGAGGAGTTTCCAGCCCTCCTCCAGCTGTCATAGAGCCGTTTCAACCCCCCCTCCATCATGGCCGAGCCATGCTTTTATGGGCCATTAATGGCCACTAGCTTTTGGCTGATCCCCCTCCTTGCCCAAGCTTTTAAACACTTTTAGAGGCCCAAGGGGAGGTTTTCCCAGCTGTTACCCGAAGTTTTCGAGCCTCCCCTTGCTGTTGAAGAATTTTCGGCGACGCCACCACCACGCAAATGGCTTCCCGACGGTCTGCACGCCTCCAGCCCGCAAACAAAGTCCTCCCCTCCCTATTCTATTGCGGATAGATCTTAGAAATCATTAGGAGAGATATCGGGCTCAAAAGAGCTAGATCGGGTGAGCGTTTCCATGTTTTTCCAAAAATTTCATGGTGGCGGGTTCGCCGGAAACCGCCTCTCCGGCAGCCATGCCGCCGCCCGACGGTAGCCCTCACCTCAACAGAGGAGGAGGTGGTGGTGGCCGACCAGGGAGATGGCTGGGTGGCTAGGAAATGGCTTTAGAAAAGCTACAGGCCTCAAGCTTTTTTTTTAAGATTGCTGGTTCGGGCTAAAAAAGAAGGTGAACATTAGCATTTTATTATATTATATATTGTATAATTAGAAATTAATTCCCTTTACTGTGCACTAGGTTTAAACTGAAAATTATTGCCCGTAGGGGCTGAAACATAAAGAGTAGTTAACATACAAAATGTAGCCCTTGAAGTCTAGTTTAATTCAAAATTGATTTCACTCGATTTGGAATCCTGGTTAGACCACAGCACACGTTTTGGTGATGTCTATCCATAGGGCTGTCTTGATCTTAGAAAAATTCCCCACTCCAATCCAGTCATCAAAATGACTTGAAATTTGGGGTGTGGCCTAATATTACCTATATCTAAGTGCTATCCAAAAATTAGGATTTTTGGAAAATATTTTTCTATAGTTTTTAGAAAAATTCAATAATCCTAGTATAAATTAATTAGATGGCTAAATGACTTCCAAACCCTCCCAAATTTTGGTGCATGGTCCCTGGGTTTATCATAAGGTTCTGGTAAAAATTTCATCTCATTTGGAGATGTTTTGATTAAGTTTTTATCCAACCCTAGGTTGGTCCTTATAGGATAATTTAGGATCAAACACCCCCTTGGTATTTGGGTGGTCATATCACCTCAACAGAGGCATATATTTTGTCCAAAGGCTGTTTAGGGCATGACACACCCTCCAAGGGAGTTTGGGGTGGTTTGGTGTAGGGTAGCCCTAGAACCCTAGGGAAAATCCCTTAATGGTGGTTTTCGGGGTTGTGAAGTTCATGGGGTCAAATGACGTTGGACTGACTTAAAATTTGGTGGAGAGAACCATAGGGCCAATATAGTTCTCTGGACAAAAGTTTAGGGTATTTGGAGACAGCTAGGCCACCTAAAATCCTAACCATAGTTTAGGTCACCAATCTTAATTTGAATTATTAAGCTGTCAAATGAACTTTAAATCAAGTAAAATTATAGTAGGGTAATTTTCTAATCTAAATAGCCATGTTATTATTTTCTTGAGATTTTTGGGTTAATTTATACAGTACTTCCTTTACAACTCTAATTGTGCCCTAGATAATTATCTTGATGATTTTGTAATTTCTATGCACTGGAATGTTATGAAACCTTGGATTAGGGCATCTAATAGCATGTTATACCTTATGTATTTTTCTTTAGAGTTTTATCTGATTATTTTGGGTACTTAATTCTTTAACATACTAATTGTGATATGTAGTAAAAAATACAAATAATGCCCAATTACTATTTGTAAAATTATGAAATTTGGTCAGTGGGTGTTGCAGGCAGTGGTAGTAATCCTGTAAATTTCTATGGATTTTTAGATGATTAAAAATAGTACCTCCTTCTCTAAGCAAGGAAAATTGGTGTTTTATATTAAAATAGATTCAGAGCCCAAATGTTAGATAAAAATTATGGGACTTGGTTTCTTATAGTTTTAGGTCACCATAAAGCTTTTATAATTTTCTTGGGATTTTTGGATACATATCTACAGTACTTCTTTCATAATATAGTAGAAATGGCCTAAAATGGTAAATTAGGAAATATTGGCCCCAACACCTCTGGAATTTCTCAAAACTTGGAATTACTGTTTAAATGTCTCGTAGGATTTTTACTGATTTTATGATGATTTATTGTTGGCTCATTAGTGCACTTCATGTTCATACTAGGGCATTTAGAATCTTAGAATAAATAAATTAAATGCCCTATAAATAGGAAAATTTGGAAATCTTGGTATTAGCTATATTAGGTCGTGATAGACCTCCAGTAAATATTATAGGAGATTCGGAAGAAAATTTGGAGTACCTCCCCTCATACTCCTCACGTATCTTAGGATGGTCTGCATGTAGTAAAACCACGGAAACTGAACTAGAGCGAATAATGAACTTTGGGAGATGGAATTTTTGGTAGTTGCTGGTTGGATAGGGCAAGCTAAGTTAAGTTCATTATTGGAGGTCAGGATAAGTAGAGTGCGAGACTGGTTAAGGTTAAGTGGCGTACGGGAACGACGAAAGATCGTCCACCCCGGGTAGGAGTGGAAGAGTCTTAATACGCTAGGGTTAGATCTAAAGCAACTTAAAAAGGGATCGGGTAATGGGTATCAACCAATAACAATAAGTGCCTTGCGAAAGGGAACGGTGGGCTTTAGCTACGATCATAGTTCCTAGTGCTCTTTTAGAGCCCTTCACGGGGTATACCGGGGGCAGTCCTGGGCTAACGTAAACTGTAGAAATAATAATCTAAAGAGCAACTAGTATGATTAGGGTTACACATATATACACCCCGTTAGCTAGGAAGGTAGAATAATTTGTTTGGTTGCCATTCAGACGGTAGCTCTGAAGGTAGATGCACGGACGGGACAGTCCGGGGAGCCGAGGGCTCGAGGGTTGGAGTACAGAATAAATGTGGTGGTTCTTTGATATCTGATTGTCGTTCACACCGACATCAGTACGTTGACTCGGCAGTGTGGGACACTTAGCCAAAGAAAGTCTGGTGGATATAGCAAGCAGTAGTACGCGGATACTCTAGGTTGTGTTCTTCTAGGGGCGTACGGAAGGGCTAGGACTTGTAGTGTGGATACCCGCCTAGGAGTGGGGGGCCCGACCCACTGTCTCCGTTTGCGACTACGGAGGTTCCTGGGAGTGAAGCTAGCTGCCCGAACATGGGGAACTAAAGGTCTGTGGGCATAGAGTCGTGTGCGTGAGTTGCACTTGCATGAATCATGACATAGCATATCACTACACTCATATTTGCATACAACCGACACCCCAACGTATAAATCGGTATGGTACTTTTTATACGATGGGAGCCTTGCAGAAGACCCCTTAACTTATAAGTTTGTATGGGCATTCATATAAGTTAAGGTTACCTACTTATTTTCTTGCTTGTTTACTTAATGTTCTCTAGCTGCCTTTTTATACATATGGTACTTACTACTTCTATTCTTTACCACTTACTACCATAGAATTGCAAGTTGTACTGTGTTCTAGATACTTGTTAGAATAACTCCCCGGTCACCTGCTTGATTATTCTCCACCTTTGTAGCTTCCCTTTCCTCCTCTCCGCTCGGTGCTCAGGAGCCGTGGGGGGAGGGGTAGGGGATGATAGGGCTTAGTCTTTATGACTAATCGTTTTCAAACCACAACATTACAGGAGCTCCAGATGGGAGACAGGGACCAGCAGTCCAGGGACCGGCACCAGCGGAGTACGGTGCGCATGGAGATGGGTCAGTCTAGCACCAGTGCACCTGCGACCAGCTCCGTGAGTGATTAATACCTATATAGTTCTGTAATGAGTGATTTGTAGTGATGACTCTGATGTACCGGGCTCGAGCCTATTTATCTATATTTCATCTGAACTGTATCTTGCAGTACTTCTATTATCTATTTCCTGTTATTATCTACTGATGGACTGGATGTGATTTCACTTTTATACATGCTTCTATGGACTTGTTTACATTTATGTATAATTACTTCACTCACTTGTGATCGAAAAGGGCCGGCAAAATTGGCGTTTTGTAGTGGCGGCCTTCTCGTAAGTCGGTGCCACCGCAAGGCGGCAGTTCTGGGCTAAGACCCTGGTGTCGAGAAAAGGAAAAAAAAGGGGGTCTTACAGGGCGAGTCCGGGGGTCCAGGTTCAAGCGATGACAGGCCACATCCGCGTCAATGCCTGGCATGTCTTCCGCGCTCCAGGCGAAGATGTCGACATTGTCCTGGATGCAAGCTCTCATCTGCTCCTGGTCCTCGAGGCTCAGGCCCCCACTGACCCGTACCCTCTGCACCTGCCCCTCCTTAGTGGAGACCTCCATCTCCACCACTTCTCCATCCGGCTCCAACCGTGATTGCTCCCAGCCATCCCTTGCTTCCTCCTCAACCTCCAACTCTTCACCTCCTTCAGCCTCCATCGCCTCCTCCGGCTTCTCTTCCTGGAGCTGATGAATCTCCACACCCCTCGGGGCCTCCTGCCCAACTCTCGCAACTTGACCCTCCTCTCCTTCATCCATCCCTTCCTCCAGACCCACTTGTTCAACTCCAACAGCCAGCTCCTCTATCTCCATCACCTCCTCCAGGCTCTACTCCCGTCGCGGCTCAACTTCCTCCCCCCTCCGAATCTCCTTCTCGGCCTCTCTCACCACTTACTCCCCTACCCTCGGGCTCACCTCCTGCTCCGCTAGCTCCCTCTCCAGTTCTTCTGCATCCGCCATCCAAGACACAGTGTTCATCGCCATCACATAGCACTGTCTTGCCACCTTCGGATCCCCCCTGATCCTGACCTGCACCCCTCCGTTGTTGAACTTGAGACATTGGTGAAATGAGGAGGTGACGCATCGAAAGGCGCTGATGAGGGGACGCCCAAAGATGGCGTTGTAACTGCTTGGATTGTCCAATATCACGAACCTACAGTTTCGTGACACACCTCCTAGCTTTACATGCAGTCCTACTCCTCCTTTCACCTCTTTCCTTTCTCCAGAAAACCCAAACAACGGTCCATCTGAGGCTAGGACCCTCTTCCCCTCGACCTTCATCTCATCAAAGGCTTTCTTGAAGATGACATTCACCGAGCTCCCATTGTCTACCAATATCCATGAAACTGTAAAATTCTCCACCGCTGCCTGAATCACCAGAGCATCGCAGAAAGGGTCCTCGTAATCCGGCATATCCGTGGATGAAAATATGATTTTTTTTCTTCTGGAGTGGGAGCTAGGGAGGTCGAGGCGCCCCCCCTGCGGAACATGGTCTGCAAGCTTCCCTTACGGGTTGCCTCAATCCCTACCCCTCCGTGGATCACTCTTATCCCTCCTCGGGTCCCCACATCTACCCGATCCTCGCATCTATCTTCCTCCCCTCCCTGCTGGACTTCCACGATCCTCACCGGCGGATCCTTTCTCCTAACTCTTCTGGCTTCCCTCACCTCCAAAAACTCTGGGCAGGTGGCCGTCGCATGACCCTCCTCTTGGTGGAAGTCACAAAAGGGTAACGCCACCCTACCCCTCCTTCCTTCTCCTCCCCCTCTTCTCCCAGCTCCTCGGACTCTCCTTTCTCCTCCTCTTCCTATACTGACCTCCATCGCTTCTTGAAGTGGTGGGAAGTGACCCCGTAGCCCCTGCCTTAACGCTTGCTGGTCAAACCTTATTAGTTCCCGAAGATTGTCTCTTCCCTGAACACCTCCTCCTTGTCCCTAGGGGCGACCCTCCTGAGGCCTCCAACCCAATCGGTTGTTCGGCTCCCGGGCTGCCCATCCTTGCTGCTACCCCTGCCCTCGGGGCTCTTCTCTCCTTCGTTCTTCCCTTTGCTCCCTCTGCTTTCCTGCCGCTGGTTCTTTATCATCCTCTGCCAACCTGGCCAGCTTCCTGGTAAATGCCGGGTTTGCCCTCTCAAAGTCGATATTGTTTGCCGCCCTCTCCATGAGCTCCTCAAAAGAGAGGGGGCACTCTTTTCAACTCCATACTAAAAAACCCCGGCCTCAGCCCTAGGGTAAAGGAAAGCATCAATGCATACCCCGGGACCTCTTGGACCAGGAGAATCTCCTCTTGGAACCGGTCAACATAGTGACCCAACGTCTCATCTTGCTTCTGCCTCACCGCGAACTGGCACTCGCTTCCTTCTTCCGCTTCTTCGATGTCGAGAACCTCAGCAAGAAACCACCACGTAGATCCTCGAAGCTGTAGATTGAGCTTGCCGACAACTGGTGGAACCAGTCCCTGGCCTTCTCCTTCAACGTGATGGCAAACAGCCGGCACTTGAAGGCATCAGACATCTACCTAAACAACACCACATCCTCAAACAATTGCATATGCTGCACCAGATCATCCTTCCCTGAGTAGTAGGACATGTCTGGCTCCTGGAACCCCTCCGGCACCGGAGCTGAGACGATATGCTCGCTGAAGGGGGTCTCGCCTCCTACCTGGCGAGAGGGAATGTCACGCGACCTCGACTGGCTGGAACGATCTGCGAGACTGTGCCCCGGGAACAACTCCCGCACCGCCGCCTCCCTCTCGCCCAAGTCTGCCGGAATCTCCTTTCCGGGACATTGGCCTGGAAAAGCTCTCGCGCGGCCATGTCCCTCTCGCCGACCTCCACCGAGACCTCCTTCCCGGGGTGCTGCCCTGGGGCATTCTCGCCAAGAAGCGGGACTGCCTCCACCGGGACTTGAGGCGTCTCCCACTCACTCCTTGCCGAGAAGTCCAAGCTGATGGTCTATAGGACCTCTTGCCTAAAGTCTTCCAACATCTTCCTTGTCGCTTCCTCCCCCGGGGTAGGGATACCCCCTGATCCAGATGCTTCACCTTCACCTCCAGTCATGGGACCAAGCTCAAGGCTTTCTTGCACTGGCTGCCTTCCATGCTCACCGCACTAGAACTGTTGAAGCCAAAATTGTTCTCAACGAATGTTCAAAACCGGGGTGCAGCCAACACCTACTTCTCTCAGGCCCTGCCCCTCGATTGGTAACTAACGACTTAGAACTGACCCAAAGCCTCAGCAGGGAGGTCCCACCTCACACCCAAAAGATCTCTGAGAGCTTCCCCTCTAAAGCCAAAAGCTGGGCTAGGAGCTCCTCAGAAAGCACTAGAGACTTGGAGAAAAATGAGAATCTGCTTTCTAAGGAGCCCTTATGGGTCTATTTATAACCTTTTGCTGACCTGAAGTTACTGAAATACCCGTAGCTGGTCTGCCAATAGCCAAATCTCTCTGTCTGAGAAGTACTAAACGCATCCCCTGAGGGTATAAGGGTAATTTTACCCGAGGGAAATTAAGACATTTTACCCTGAGCCTGGCCCCACTCGTCGAGAGCCCTAAGCCGGGAACCCTCTCGCCTTCATTTGGGCAGGAGCTAAAAAGAAGTGTCAGAAGTCTCAAGCCGAGCCAGCCCCCGCCTTCTTGCCAGTTTAATCCTTCTCGCCGACTTTGCCGAGAGCGGGTCTTGGCTGAACGAGAGTAAATGCTCTCGCCCCTCTTAAGGCGGGAGCTCCTTTAACCTTGGCACTGCCACTGGATGTGGTGTTGGGTGAGTGAAGCTCACTCAACGCCCTCACTGCTCACCCCGACGGTAAGTGAGTGGAGCTCATTCAACGTCCTTTCCGCTAGCCACGATGTTGAGTGAGTGGAGCTTACTCAATGCCCTTTGCTGCTGGTCGCGGTGTTGAGTGAGTGAAGCTCACTCAACGCCCTTTGCTGCTAGTCGCGGCGTTGAGTGAGTGAAGCTCACTCGACGCCCTTTGCTGCTGGCCACGGCGTTGAGTGAGTGAAGCTCACTCAATGCCCTTTGCTGCTGGCCATGGCACTGAGTGAGTGAAGCTCACTCAGCGCCCTTGCTGATTACGGCGCTGAGAGAGTGAAGCTCACTCAGCGCTGTGCCTTCTCGCTTGCTTCTGACCATGGGCAGGAGCTCAACTGCTCCTAAGCGGGAGCTCCTCCGGCACGAGTGCTCTTATGACCTTCAGACCCGAGCTAACTTGTGTGCTGGTCCAACCCCAACCGTTGTGCATCTAGGTCCCACCCCGCGAATATGGGGTTGTACACATACGGTTTTACATGGAAACTACAGATCCGAGAATTTTTCAAATCATTGAAGAAGGACCACACATCCCTACACAAGCTTCAACTATAAATCCAACTATTTAGATTCCCAAAAAGATGATGGATCTCACTAAGGATGAGATTGCTCTAGTCTCCATAGACAAGAAGGTAAAGAATATAATAGCCAGTGCAGTGGATGACTCAATGACCTAGAACTTATTCCACTACAAATCTGCCAAGGAGATGTGGGACTATCTGGTTGTACTTATGGAAGGTGTTGAGGAAGTGAGATATGATCGCAGATTATTGTATAATCAGGAGTACGAAGCCTTTAAACAAGGTGCCAATGATTCAATAGCTGACAGGTTTGAGTAGTTCTTCAAGATAGTCAATGGCATTAGGAACTATGGCCATGACTTCACTCATACTGAACTCAATGACAAATTCCTTAGATCCTTGATAAAGGACTGGGATACAAAAGTTGTTGCCATTAGAGAATTTGGGAAGCTGTTCGGAAAGCTGCTCTCCTATGAACTCGAAATGAACATCAGAAAGAAG
This sequence comes from Platanthera zijinensis, assembly GCA_039513925.1. Lineage (NCBI taxonomy): Eukaryota > Viridiplantae > Streptophyta > Magnoliopsida > Asparagales > Orchidaceae > Platanthera > Platanthera zijinensis. The sequence goes on from CM077089.1 coordinate 103,284,592, forward strand.
GAGGAGCAAGGCAACCGATGTTCAAGAAAAGAGAAGTCTACCGCCGTGAAGGTTGAAGGTTCAAGGAATTCCAAAGTTATATAACCCATAAGGACACGAGCTCCTGACACTCCTGAAGACTCTAGCCCAACACATCAGGCTAAGAGCTATTTTATGGAGAGTTCTCCTTAATCTCCAAGCAGTTTAAGAAGATGTTGAGCAAGAGGATACAAATGAAGAATAAGTCTTACTCTTCAGATTATAGAAGATTAAATCGTGGCTGTGATCATACAAAGAAAAGCTATAATAAAGGAGGATAAGTATAAATCGAAATGAATAGATTTTCTTCCTCTGATATTGTTTTCTACAGTTGTAATAAGTCAAGTCACATGATCGTGGAATGTCCATATAAGAAGGATAACTCCAGGAAGGACGAGAAGAGATCCTTCACAGGGAAGAAGAAAGAAGAAAAGAGCTTCGTCTCTAAGAACTCGAAGGCTCTCAACGACAGTAACTCGAGCAAGTTAAGTTTTGAAAATGAAGAAGCTTACTTTGGGCTTATGCCTCAATATGAAAAATAAGTGGGTGACTAAAGGCACCCATGGATCAACCTTTGTTCAGGAAAGTAATCTTTTCGACGAACAAGTTTGACCTTGAGTCGTCCTATGGTCATCATGCTAGGCCTCCTCATATAGAGCCCAAGAACAAATACCAGGGATGGAACCTTCACCGTGACTTTGGTGCACGCTTGTTCAAAGCACTGTTTGTGGAAATTCAGATGAAGAGTTATGGTCCATATGTGCATGGCCATTATAATATGAAGGCACCAAAAGCTACGTTTATTGTGCCTAAGGCTACGGAGATGTGAAGCCCCTGTATATTCTTCAACCAGGAGGCCTCCACATCTAAGAATGCTACCCCTGCTAGACCCAACGTTCAAAGGGTAAAGCAAGAGTACAAGCGAAGGTACAATAGATTCGACTATTGGTGCTGCGGTAAAATTGGTCATTTTGGCGAAGATTATTGGTATAACCCTGCCAAACTTGTAACCCCTAGAGTTAGCTATGCGAGACCGACCATTTGCAAGGCTAATGTTCCTAGGAGGAGTATATTGACCAGGAACAATGGACCCAAATACGTTTGGGTTCCTAAGGTAAACTGATTTATTTTTGCAGAAATGTCCAAAGGCCAATAGAACTCTTATCTGGTTTTTGGATAGTGGATGATGTTGGCACATGACCGGGACAAGAAGACTTTTGTGTGATTATACCCCAGTCGAATAAGGACCAAAATTCATCTTCGGAGGTTCAGATCTGGGAACAACAAAAGGTTATGGTATGATTTCTAATGGTGTATTATCTTTTACATACGTTGCTTATGTTGAAGGATTACACCATAATCTTATAAGCATAAGTCAACTATGTGACAAAGGCTACGTCGTTTAGTTCTACAAGGACAAGTGTTGGATAAAATCGTCTACAAATTTGGAGATGGTCTTAACTGTAACTCAGAGCAAAAATATTTTCTGTTAAAATTTTGTTTGTTTAGACACTTCGACCCCAGTGTCTTTTATGGCAAAAAGTTGTGCGTCTCTCTGTGACCAATGACATGAGAGATTAGCACATATTAATTTTAAAACCATAAATATGTTATTTTCTCACAACTTTGTGCACGATTCCCCCAACATTAAGTGCCTTAAAGAGAGTTCATGTCACTCCTGTCAAATGGGAAAGAAGACACGGGCTACCTTCAAGGGTATTATTAAGAAAGATTCTTCTCGAAGCTTATACTTGCTGTACATGGTCTTATTCGGTCCTATGCCAATTCAAAGCTTACGATGTAAGGTCTATACGTTTGTAATCGTTGATGACTACTCACGTTTTACTTGGGTGTTCTTTTTGAAACACAAGTCAGACACCTTCGCGTCTTTCACTAATTTTGTCCGGCAAATTCAGATTGAACTTAACTGCTCAATGGTCAAAATCATAAGTAACCACGAAATAGATTTTGAGTCTGGTGCCATGACAGAGTTCTGTGAAGGTCAAGGTATCTTTCATGAGTTTTCCTCACCGTGCACTCCACAATAAAGTGGAGTAGCAGAGAGAAATAATAGAGCCCTCATTGAAGAATGTACAATGATGTTGAATGATGCCTCTCTTCCGAAGTACTTCTGGGATGAGGAGGTCAACACCGCTTGTCACGTGCAAAACAGAGCACTCATCAAGAAAAGCTATTGTAAGACCACCTATGAGCTATTGAAGGGAAGAAAACCAATTGTATCCTACTTTAGAAACTTTGGAAGCAAATGCTTTGTACTTTATTATGGGAAGCAATACCGAACCAAGTTTAGTGAAAAAATTTTTGAAGGTATTTTCGTAGGATATAGTAGCCATAGTAAGTCATATAGGATTTTTAATAAGGAAATCTTGGTGGTAGAAGAGTCTATAAATGTTGGATTTGATGAGACAAGCCTGCTCCATAGCAGCTCGTCTAGTATTATTGGTGTAGATGCAGGTACCAGGTTCAAGGAGCTATGCTTGGATGAAGCTGTTAAGGAAGATGGTCTAAGCTCAGTAAAGATCGTTGATCCAGGCTTCATGGATGAAGAACCTATAGAGGAAGAAGTGCCTCAATCCATAAAGGCTGCACACGATGCTGTAGAGCCTGCTAGAGAGAGGGCAAGGAATCTAGGGTTATGACATCTAAAAGATCACCCAGCTGATCTAATCATTGGAGAGTAGGCGACGGTGTGAGAACAAGAAGAGGTACAACTAACAAAGTTTTGCATCTAAGGTTTCTGTCTCTGGTTGGACTGAAGAAGTTTGAGGAAGCGAACAAAGATGCCTCTTGGATAATGGCAATGCAAGAGGAGCTCAACCAGTTTGAACGATGCAAAGTCTGGGAGCTGGCACCTAGGCCCAAAGGACAGAATGTGATAGGCACCAAGTGGATTTTCTGAAACAAGCTTGATGAAAATGAAGTAATCATCAAGAATAAAACTCGGCATGTAGCTCAAGGATACATACAAGATCGACAAGACCTTTGCTCTAGTGATCAGGCTCAAAGAGATCAGGTTGTTTCTTGTGTATGCTGCCCTCAAAGTATTCACGGTCTACCAAATGGACGTGAAGTCAGCATTCTTGAACACGGATCTGAAAGAGGAATTATACGTAGCTAGCTCCCCGAACTTGGTTAGAGACGTTGTCTAGCTTTCTTCTTGAGAAAAAGTTCACAAGGTAAAAGATAGACAAGACATTATTTCTTAGGGATATTAATGGAAAGATTTTGCTAGTACAAATCTATGTCGAAGACATCATATTTGGCTCTATGGAAGATAGCCTTTACAAAAGGTTTTCTAAAGTTATACAAGGGAAGTTTGAAATGAGCAGTATGAGAGAGCTGGAGTATTTCTTAGGACTTCAGGTGAAGCAATCTAAAGATGGAATTTTGATCTCTCAAATGAAGGTCACCAAGGAGGTTTTTAAGAAATTCAGAATGGAGAGCGCAACCTCCATGAGGACTCCAATAGGTTCAAATGTGACTCTTTTTAAGGATGAGAAAGGGAAACCTTTTGATGAAACCAAGTATAGAAGCATAATTGGACCATTGCTCTACCTGACTGCTAGTAGACCAGATATAATTTTTTCAACATTAGTCTGCGCTAGATATCAGGTGAACACTAAGGAATCTCATTAAGTCGCTGCAAAGCAGATTTTAAGATACCTTTAAGGTATACCTAATCTTGGCTTATGGTACCCAAGAAGTAATGACATCGAGCTAATTTGCTTTTCAGATACTGATTTTGCATGTAGCAAAGACGATAGTAAAGCACTTCCGGGACATGCCAATTCCTCGAAAGACGGCTTATTTCTTGGAGCAGCAAGAAGCAAAAATATATCGCGACATCTACTGCCGAGTTAGAGTATATCTCTGCGGGAAGCTGTTGCGCACAGCTTCTTTGGATAAGGAATCAATTGGAATATTATAACATGAAGTTCATAGAAACTCCTATATTTTGTGACTCCTCCAGTGCTATCGCAATCGCAAACAATCCACTTTCCCATAGCTGGACCAAGCACATCGAGGTGCGCTACCACTTTATCTGGGACAATATAGAGAACAAGGATATAGCCCTCAGCTATGTCCCGACGGACAAGCAGGTTGCCGCAGAAACAAGCTTAACGAGAACGAAGTAATTATCAAGAATAAAGCCTGGCTTGTAGCTCAACGATACAGATAAGAAGAGGGGATCAACTTCGATATGACCTTTGCTCTAGTGACCAGGCTCGAAGCAATCCGGTTGTTTCTTGCGTATGCTTCCCTCAAAGGCTTCACGGTCTACTAAATGGACGTGATGTCAGCATTCCTGAATGGGGATCTGAATGACGAATTATACGTCGTTAGCTCCCCGAGCTTAGTACGAGATGTTGTCTAGCTTTCTTCTTGATAACAAGTTCACAAGGGTAAAGATAGATGATACATTATTTCTCAGGTAAGTTTATTGCAAGATTTTGCTAGTGCAAATCTATGTCTACGACATAATATTTGGCTCTACGAAAGATAGCCTTTGCAAAAAGTTTTCTCAACTTATGCAAGGGAAGTTTGAAATGAGCAGTATGGGAGAGCAAAAGTATTTCTTAGGAATTCAGGTGAAGAAATTTAAAGGTTGAATTTTGATATCTCAGGTGAAGTTCACCAAGGAGCTTCTTGAGAAATTCAGAATGGAGAGCGCAACCTCCATGAGGACTCTAATGGGTTCAATTATGTATTTGGACAAGAACAAGAAAGGGAAACCTTTTGATGAAACCAAGTACAGAAGCATAATTGGATCATTGCCCTACCTGACTACTAGTAGACCAGATATAATGTTTTCATCATGTGTCTGCACCAGATATCAGGTGAACACTAAGGAATCTTATTACATCGCTGCAAAGCGGATTTTAAGATACCTTAAGGATACACCAAATCTTGGCTTATGGTACCCAAGAAGTAATGACATCGAGCTAATTGTCTTTTCAGATGCTGATTTTCCAGGTAGCAAGGACGATAGGAAATGCTTGACGATAATGGAGTAATCATCAAGAATAAAGCCCGACTTGTAGATCAAGGATACAAACAAGAAGAGGGGATCGACTTCGACCAGACCTTTGCTCTAGTGTCCAAGCTCGAAGCGAGCAGGGTGTTTCTTGTGGATATTCAGAAAAGCTACAACAAGGAGGACAAGTATAAATCGAAATGAATAAATTTTCTTCCTCTGACGTTGTTTACTACAGTTGTAATAAGTAAGGTCACATGATCGCGAAATGTCCATATAAGAAGAAGGATAGATCCAGGAAGGATGAGAAGAGATTCTTTCAAAGGGAAGAAGAAAGAAGAAAAGAGCTTCGTCACCAAGAAGTCGAAGACTCTCTGCGATAGTGAGTCGAGCGATTTAAGTTCTAATAATGAAGAAGCTTACTTTCAGCTTATAGCTTAGTATAACAAATAAGAGGGCGACTCAGAGTGCCACGAGAAGGTAAACTCGCACACCATTCTCTCATAATCTGAAACCTCCACCAATGGTCATTAAGACTATTCATCGGATGAGAACGAATAAGAATTGATGGATCAGCATGAGCACCTTTTAAGGGTGTTCAACAAATGTTGTAAGGTAGTCCGAAAGAAAGTAAAGGAGATTGCCTCACTCAAGCCTGCGGAAACTGAGCTGAAGGAAGAAATTGCAAAAAATTTTCCTCTCAGAGATGAAGTCCATTCCCTGAAAGAGGTACTCAAGGGCTCTGCTGAAATATTAATTATGAAAGAAAAATATCTTGATGAGTTGCAAGAAAAGCTCACGGTGGAGAGAAAACTCGTTGAGAGCTACTCCTTATCGAAGATTGTCCTGCCTATCATTGATGAGTTCTCCACTCAGATGAAGTGTAGTGGTCTTGGCCACATCAATGGAAAAGGTAAGGCTGCCAAGTAGGCTAGTGCCAAAGAAAATGGGAATGCACCAATGGATCAACCTTCGTTAAGGAAAGATATCTTTCCGACGAACAAGTTTGACCTTTAGTCATCCTATGGTCATCATGTTAGGCCTACTCATGTAGAGCCCAAGAACAGATACCAGGGAAGGACCCTTCCCCGTGACTTTGGTGCCAGCGTGTTCAAAGCACCTTTTGAGTATATTCGGATGAAGAGTTATGGTCCATATGTGCATGGCCATAACCATAAGAAGGCACCAAAAGCTACATCTGTTGTTCCTAAGGCTACGGAGAAGGGAAGACCCTATGTATACTGCAACCAAGAGGCCTCCACATCTAAGAATTCTACCCCTTCTAGACCCCACGATCAAAGGGTAAAGCAGGAGTACAAACAAAGGTAGAACAGATTCGACTATTGGTGCTGCGGCAAAATTAGTCATTTTGGCGCAGATTATTGGTATAACCCTGCCAAACTTGTAATCCCTAGAGTTAGCTATGCGAGACCGACAACTTGCAAGTCTAATGTCCTTAGGAGGAGTATGCTAACCAGGAACAAAGCACCCAAATACGTTTGGGTTTCTAAGGTAAACTGATTTATTTTTGCAGGAATGTCCAAAGGCCAATAGAACTCTGGTTTGGTATTTGGACAGTGGATGATTGTTGCACATGACCGGGACAAGAAGCCTTTTGTGTGATTATACCCCAGTCAAAGAAGGACCAAAAGTAATCTTTGGAGGTTCAGAATGGGGAACAACAAAAGGTTATGGTATGATTTCCAATGACGTAGTCTCTTTTACATACGTTCCTTATATTGAAGGTTTGCACAATAATCTTATAAGCATAAGTAAACTATTTGACAAAGGCTACGTCATTGAGTTCTGCAAGGACAAGTGTTTGATAAAATCATCTACAAATTGGGAGATGGTCTTAACTGGAACTCAGAGCAGAAGTATTTTATGTTTAAATTTTCTTTGTTTAGACACTTCAACCCTAGTGTGTTTTATGACAAAAAGTTGTGCATCTCTTTGTGACCAATGACACAAGAGATTAACACATATTAATTTTAAAACCTTAAATATGCTATTTTCTCACAACTTAGTACGCGATAGCCCCAACATTAAGTGCCTTAAAGAGAATCCATGTTACTCATGTCAAATGGGAAAGCAGACACGGGCTACCTTTAAGGGTATTGCAGAGAAAGATTCTTCTCGAAGCTTATAATTGTTGCACATGGACTTATTTGGTCCTATGCCATTTCACAGCTTAGGAGGTAAGATCTATACATTTGTAATCGTTGAAGACTACTCACATTTTACATGGGTGTTCTTTCTGAAACACAATTCAGACACCTTCGCGTCTTTCACTAATTTTGTCCGGCAAATTCAAAACGAACTGAACTACTCAGTGGTCAAAATCAGAATTGACCACAGAATAGAGTTTGAGTCTGGTGCTATAATAAACTTCTGTGAAGGTTAATGTATCTATCATGTGTTTTCCTCCAAGCGCATTCCACAACAAAATGGAGTTGTAGAAAGAAGGAATAGAACCCTCATTGAAGCATGTAAAACGATGTTGAATGACGCCACTCTTCCGGAGTACTTCTAGATTGAGGAAGTCAACACTGCTGTCACGTGCAAAATTGAGCACTCATCGACAAAATCTATCGTAAGACCCCATATGAGCTATTGAAGGGCAGAAAAATGGCTGTGTACTACTTTAGAATCTTTGGAAGCAAATGCTTCGTACTTAATAATGGTAAGCATTACCTAACCAAGTTTAGTGAAAAATGTTTTGAATATATTTTCGTAGGATATAGTAGCAATAGTAAGGCATATAGGATTTTTAATAAGAAAACCCTGGTGGTAGAAGAGTCTATAAATGTTGTATTTAAATAGACAAGCCTGCTCTATAGTAGCTCGTCTAGTGTTATTGGTGCAGATGCAAATACCAGGTTCAAGGAGCTAACCTTGGATGAAGCTGTCAAGGAAGACGGTCTAAGATCAGTAAAGATTATTGATCCTGGCTTGGTGGATGAAGAACCATTAGAGGAAGAAGTGTCTCAACAATTAGAGGCTGCACAAGATACTACAGAGCCTGCTGGTGAGAGGGTGAGGAATCTAGGGTTACAAAACCTAATATATCACCCAGCTGATCTAATCATTGGAGAGCTAGGATACGGTATGAGAACCAGAAGAGGTAACACTAACGAAGTTTTGCATCTATGTTTTATATATCAGGTTTAACCGAAGAAGTTCGAGGAAGAGAACAAAGATGCCTCTTTGATAATGACAATGCAAGAGGAGCTTAACCAGTTTGGACGATGCAAAGTTTAGGAGCTGGTACCCAGGCCCAAAGGACATAATTTGATAGGCACAAGTGGATATTAAGAAATAAGCTTGACGAGAATGGAGTAATCATCAATAATAAATCCCAGCTTGTAGCTCAAGGATACAAACAAGAAGAGGGGATCGACTTCGACCAGACCTTTACTCTAGTGGACAGGCTCGAAGCGATCAGGTTGTTTCTTGTGTATACTTCCCTCAAAGGCTTCATAGTCTATCAAATGGACGTGAATTCAGCATTCCTGAATGTGGATCTGAAAGTGGAATTATATGTAGCTAGCTCCCCGAGAATGGTACGAGACATTGTCTAACTTTCTTCTTGAGAACAAGTTCACAAGGGGAAAGATAGACATGACACTATTTCTTAGAGAAGTTAATGGCAAGATTTTGCTAGTGCAAATCTATGTCGACGACATCATATTTGGCTCTATGGAAGATAGTCTTTGTAAAAAGTTTCCTAAACTTATGCAAGGGAAGTTTGAAATGAGCAGTATGAGAGAACTAAAGTATTTCTTAGAACTTCAGGTGAAGCAATCTAAAGATAGAATTTTGATCTCTCAAACGAAGTTCACCAAGGAGATTCTTAAGAAATTCGGAATAGAGAGAGCAATCTCCATGAAGACTTCAATTTGTTCAACTATGTCTCTGAACAAGGACGAGAAAGGGAAACCTTTTAATGAAACCAAGTACAGAAGCATAATTGGATCATTGCTCTACCTGACTGCCAGTAGACCAGATACAATGTTTTAGACATGTGTCTGTCCTAGATATCAGGTGAACACTAAGGAATCTCTTTACATCGCTGTAGAGCGGATTTTAAGATACCTTAAGGGTACACCTAATCTTGGCTTATAGTACCCAAGAAGTAATGACGTCGAGCTAATTTGCTTTTCAGATGCTGATTTTATAGGTATCATGTACGATAGGAAAAGCACTTCCGGGACGTGCCAATTTCTCGTAAGACAGCTTATTTCTTGGAGTAGCAAGAAGAAGAATTGTGTCGCAATATCTACAGCAGAGTCAGGGTATATCTCTGTGGGTAGCTGTTACGCACAGCTTCTTTGGATGAGGAATAAACTGGAAGATTATAACTTGAATGTCATAGAAATTCCTATGTTTTGTGACTCCTCCAGCACTATCGCAATCGCAAGCAATCCAGTTTCCCACTGCCAGACCAACCACATCGAGGTGCGCTACCACTTTATCCGGGACCATGTAGAGAACAAGGACATAGCCCTCAGCTATGTCCCGACGGACAAGCACGTTGTCGAAATATTTATAAAGTCGTTGGACGAGATTATGTTCTCGTTTTTCAAACCGGTGCTCGGTATGCTGAACAAGGAATCGTGAAGGAGGTCTAGCAAGCAAATTAGTCTCGGGATCGTTTTAAACAAAGCATGAATTTTTGCTAGTCCAACAGCTAATTTCGGAAAATTCTACTTAAGGCAATATTTCAATTGTTTATTTTGGATCTGAAGACATGTCGAAAATATTTGAGGTACAAGAAGTCTAGATGCAATTTAAAAATCATATAGATAAATATAATCTTATATAAATAAAAACAGGTGGGCCCCCAATTCACGATATCCACTGATTCTTTGTGCAAGCTGAAACATGCAGACAGAAGTCGACCTTTCAGCTCCCTATTCGTCGAATTGTCGATAAACATCAATCACCGCCCTCCTTCTGTGCCCTAGATCGCATCGACCGTGGAAAGATTGTCGTAGTGCCCTAGCTTCACTCTTGCCGCTACAAACTGTGTGTTATCACCAGCTACCGAGTTTCACCGCCGCCTGCTGACAAAACCTTTTCTATAATCAGTCTCGTTAGTACTTTGCTCAATGGCTCCTAGAAGCACCATTGGCTTGCTAGGGGGAGGTGAGTTGGTTCGCACTGGGTTTGCTCATTCCTTTGACGAATACTGGAATTTCATTCTTATGTTAGAGATAGATGGACTCTCCTTCGTCCTCGAACACACCAGCTAGGTTCTAGACATGGAAGTTCTTGAATTTATCCAGAATGCAAAGCTTAGAAGTGAATATTTTGTGATAAAGAACAAAGTACAAAAGTTCACGATCAAAGTGAAAGCTTTTCTTCTATCCAGCTATTTTCCGCTTCTAGTATGTGAAGTGGCCGATTACTTAGACGAAGACGATTTCTCTAGGGCCCTGTTATTTTATGGATTTCCCCGAGGCACCAAGGCCATTAAGCGCAAAGGGATGAATGAGGAAGGCAAGCTCCTCTCCAACATCATTGATAAGGTGCTGCTCTGCAAGATAGGCTCGTATGACTACGTTTCGATAAATATATTCAAAGTGGTCATTGCAATTGTCTGCAGGAAGAGTTTGGATTGGGGTGCTTTGCTGTTTACCAAGATAAAAGATAGCCTATGTACTCCCAACTTTGGAAGGATTATCACCCTATACCTGAATCAGATCGATAGTGATAGGTTTGATATGACCAAAGGAGTTCCTATCCATCACCTAAAGAAGATAGATTATACAATTTTCTCGAGGTAGGATAGGCGGATAATCCAGCGAGGGGGAGCCCCAGCACCCCCAGTAGAGGAGGAAGATATTGTTCATGATGACAAGACCCCTTTTCCTCACCCCAGTGAGAATCCTGCTGGATTGAGTGCAGAAATTGAGAGGGAGATAGTTGCTCCTTCAGATACAGTTTCAGTTCTTCCAAACCATGGTTCAGGGGATATCATAGTAGAGGTTGCTGCTATTAGTGTTGCTGCAGCTGTAGAGGTTCAAAAAGTTGAGGATCCAGCTCTTTCTGATCATGATGAGGATGTATATGCGAATATGGTTGATAATGCTTATGTCGCTGATAATTATCTGAACGATGAAGATTATTAGATTGAGACGGCGTATGAGGATGTGGTATTTGCTGATAAGTCTATTGATAGTATTTCTGCTGCTGAGGTTGGCTGTGGTGCTATTGTGGTTTCAGTGCCTATGCCTGTAGTGACTCTAGTTGCTCCTCTCCATAGGAATGTCTCTACTATAGTGTCTGAGGGCGAGGCAACTTAGTCCCGCATATCTGTGTCCATTGAGGTTGTTAAACTCATGTGTAACCTGAACAAGAGACTAGGCAGGATGTCGTTGGCATCCGATGTCATAGTTAACCTCTCTGATGAGGAAGGATCATCTGATGTGCATGCCCCAACTCTAGGTTCAGAAGGACCAAGGTTGGTTGCTTCTAATGTGCAGCCAGATGCTCCAAGCCCCAGGTCAAGTGATCAGTTGCTTAATGTTTTTGAAGAAATGATGGCTAGGCAACAGGCTAAATTTGATGCCTCATTGAATAAGGTGGTCAAAAGAGTCAAGCAAACTGAGAAACTTATGTTTGACGGTCTTGCTGCAGTTCAAGTGAAATTTGATAAGCTAGAGGAAAGGTTTGACGCAAAGTATAGCGAACCTTCAACTACAGTAACTCTTATGATGAGAGGCCTTAAGCAAAACGAAGGAGTGCTAAAAAATGTTGACACAAATGCTCTCTCTCTCATCGAGGCCCTTAACAGATCAATGGAACAATATGACCCTTCTTTGAAATCTTATGCCAATGCAATTGCTTCAGAAGCCAAAAATTTGGAGGAAGTTATTATAACTACGGTTGCCGGTGTTGAAAAGACTATACTCGACCAATTCAAACAAGCAAATGATTATAACTATGCCAACACCGTGTGGTAACATGGTCAGTTTTTCCCGTATCAAGTTCCTGCTGAGCCTGTTCAGGTTGATGTTCATCCGGCTCTAGACTACACTCAATACTAGACAGACTCATAGAAGTGCTCTCATGCCAATGTTGCTGTTGCTGCTGCTGTGACTCCAGAGGTTCAAACTGCTACTAATGCTGCTATCGATGCGTTCTTAGAGGCTCAGGCTCTCAAGAAAAGGAAATTTGGAGAAGTAACTTCCGAAGTCAGACCAGAACTGACCAGGCCAGCTCAATTTATAGAAGGACCTAACCGTTAGATGGATGAAGTTTCGAGCCTAACTTCAAAGGGAATTATGTTGGACACCTTTTCCTTATACGAGCTCGGAGTGAGGAAGCATCAGGATCACTACAGTCCAGAAGAATGGAACAAATATAAAATGGCCTGCACTGGGAGGAGGATTCATTTCCGGAAGCTATCCGAATCCAATTTAATATTTTGATAGATAGTTGCAGAAGAGAAAGAATAGGAAGGGTTGATGTCTTATTTTCTTTGCTGATTAATATGTGTTGTGGAATGCCTCCCTATTCAAAAAAACATTTTATTTGATATATATATATGTGATGGTTTATATATTGATCTAGAATGCATGTCAATTTATTTATCATGTCGTGTCTTAAATTTATTTCTTTTAGCAATTCACCTTAGCTTGTAGGATTTTGGCTTCTTCAAATAGGGGGAGATTGTTGGGTATTGTATCCACAATAACCCTTATTTGAAGAAGTGTCCAGTCAAGCTAAGATGAATTGAGGTTGTATTTGACATTGCTTTCTAGTTTTGTACTTGCAGGTTTACAATGCCAAGTACACACCAATGTAAGGTTACATTGAGTCACTAAACACAATACTGAATAATGTAATCCCTCATTATATAGGCCAATGTGTTGACTCACGTGAAATCTCTCTATTGGGGTATACTTCTATCCAAAGTACAACAGAAGGATCAAAGAAGGCCAAAGACCAAGAGTCAGAAACATAGAATTTTACCTAAGAAAAATTCGGGGAGTATTGTTAAGCATACATGTCGAATTCGTCGAGTATCGTCGTTGATACACACTGAATTCGTCGAGTATACTTACCAATACCCGTCAAATTCATCATATTTGCTTAGGGTAAAGTTTTTGGACAAGTAAAAAATCTATCAAGTAAAATTCGCTGAGTATAATTGTGTATACTCGTCAAATTCGTCGAATGTATCTAATGATACTCGCTGAATTCGTCGAATATGCAAAGTGTTACATGTTGAATTCGTCGAGTCAAGTCGAGGCTACTTCTCTAGATTTTTCCAAGTCTTATTCGTCGAATATGATAGCATTGAGTACATTGAGATAACTCGATGATATTTTTCAAATGCTGCCTATGGCGTTTAGTAAACTCAAGGCATTGAGTGTAATGGCATTTAAAGCGTCGAGTCTGTTGATTTATACTGTACGAATTCGTCAAGAATGCTATGTGATACTCGACGAATTTGTCGAGTATGACTCCTCGCTATAACGTTGAGTGACTAGCCGACCTGTGATGGTTTGTCTAAGTCTTTTTCGTCGTATATAAAGATTTATTCGACGAGTATCATTATGATACTCTACGATACTCGACGAATTTGACTTAGGTCATTTTTCCAAAAATTTCTTCCTCCTTTCACGGGTTCGGTAGGCCACGTACAGGGCTTTTTAGGTTACAATTTTTTTAAAAATATTTTATATCCGTTTCATTTTGAATCCCTCTATAAATACCTAGAGTAATTTTGAAATGTTGCCGGATCATGAAAACCTAATTTCTCGAATCAATTTTCAAATTTTCCGGGACCGCATGCTCCTGTTTTCACGAACTCTCCCAATCGGCCGCGAGAGGGAGCACTAATCTTCTTCTATGACATCATCGACTGGAACGATTCTTCCTTCAAGATTCTTTCTACTCCATTCCAAATCGGTTGAAGATTCAAGATCCAAATTTAAAAATCCAAAGATTTCACGTCATCCGAGTTCTCCAAGATTCACCTTCCAACCATCAAAGAACGTCAGATCAAGATTGGAATCATGTGTTATTGTTGTAATTTTCTTTTTCAAATTGTAGGAGATTTTTCTATGAGGTTGTAGATCCATTTTTGGATCGAGAGAGTACATCCGGTTGTTGATCGAGTGCGTAGATCCGGTTTGCAGATCGAGTTGTAGGAGAGTTTGTTCTCCGAGTGGTAGGAGCATTGTTTTTGAGGTGTATGAGTTGCGACTCCGAGGTGTAAGATTTGATGAAATCGGAGTTTGGTGAAGTAGCTGAATTTTCCCTTCATGGGAGATAGGCGAGGCGGGACAGTGAACGTACCCAACTCGGGGAACCACTATAAAATCTCCGCATTTGTGTGCTTGTTCTTTACGATTATTTTTATTCCACAAAAAGACGCAAACATCACCTATTCACCCCCCTCTAGGGTATTTAGGTAGACACTAGATACTTTCAAACATCATAATAGCAAAATTGAGAGAAAGAGAAAAGAACACTTTTTATTGATCTAAAAAGGGATGTTACACTTGGATGAAAAATTACACTTGCATGAAAATCGAAACCCTAAGTTAGCATTATCTTTACACTAAAAAAATAAGTACAAGAACACTACAAAGACTTGCATGAAAACTAGGAATCTAAAAGCTTGAAAAGAGAAGGGGAAAGATAGAAGAGCTTAAGGGAAAAACATGAAAAACTCTAAGAATAAAAATGGCAGCACCTCCACATTACACACAATCTAGATGTTGAAACCTTGGTGCAGCACTCAATATATAAATTTTTTTGGCTAGGTCACCCCCCCCCCCCCCCCCCCCCCCCCCCCCCCCCCCCCCCCGCTTACACGCCCGGTTTGGGCGTGTAATAGTTGTTGACTTTGGCTGGCTGAAATTAAAGTCTGGAAGTGACTCGCGTGGAAGTTGGGTTACAAGCCCCGGTGAAACGCCCGTGTTGCAGGGGCGTCTCAGATGCGGCGTGACGGTGGAGTGGGGAAAAGTGGCACTATGATGGTTTTTTGGTACTTGGCAGGACATGCCCCAGGTACACGCTCGACCCGGGCGTGTAAGGGGGAGTGTAAGCTGAAATTTCCTGAATTTTGACTTCGGACCGTAGCTTCATTCTAGTTGGGTTACATGCCCTGGGAGGGCGTGACCTGGGGGCATGTAATAGGAGAAAACCCAAAAACCTGAAAAACAGGAGATAAACTAAGTTAGAACAATATTTGAGAAAAGAAACTAAGAAGAACCTAAAAATACAAACGACAAACGATTTAAACGAGAATATATATATTTTTTCCCTAATAAACAGAGCTAAATTATGCCTCATCAGTAAGTTATAGTCAATTGATACTCGACGTATAGAAGAATTTTTCTTTGAATTATCCTGGATTCGGGAAGCATCGAGTGAGTCGAGTAGACTTGATGAAAAATCGAGTGCGTTTACTGGTGGGATGGCGTCAAGTAATACTCGAAACATAGAAGAATTTTACTTAGAATAATGCTGGATTTGGGAAGCGCCCGGTGCATTGACTAGACTCGACGAAGCACTGAGTGATCTTGATGCCATTCGACGAAGCGTCGAGTAATGTCAAAGCATACATCGCTTGGACTTAGAATATTTTGGCTAGAAGGATTCTTCGAAAAACATTGAGTGATCTCGATACCATTCAACGATGCGTTGAGTGATCTCGACGCCATTCGACAAAGCGTTGAGTGATCTTGACGCCATTCGACGAAAGGTTGAGTGATCTCAATGCCATTCGTCGCATGCGTCGAGTGACATTCGACGAAGCATCGAGTGACACTCGACACAAGAGTCGAATTTGACTTGGCTTATTTTCGGCATGCCGTGTTTCTAATATATACTTATCAGCTGAATTGGGTTTTCGGGATAAGAGATGATGGCTCATTTGGACACAGTCTTCTCAAACAAGACATATTTAAAGTAATAATGGGCGGTCTTATGTGGAGGCGACACGAGGAGGCATGACTCAAACCCTAATCTTTCTTATAAAAAGGAAGAAACATGAAACCCAAATCATCACTTCATTCTTCTTTGCCGAGCCATTACTTGTCGAACCCGACAGAGGAAGAAAAGTTTCCGGAGTTGGATTTCTTGTGGAAGAACTCTTTGTTTCCGTGAAGAATGGTGTTGCCAAGAAGTATAAAAAGATCTATGGCCGAAAATGAGGTGAGCTTCATACCCTCTCCCTTAGTGCTAAGAATTGGACTTGAGTGAGATGAAGATCTCCTAGGAAGAGACCTTTCTAGGACCTTGTCCTAGAAATTAGTTATCTTCGACCTCTCCTCTCTTTATTGTGAAGATGGTGGACTTTGCTTTGTTAAGAGGAATGATCCATTGAGGGTGAATAAGGGAGGAGTAAGTGCACGTCATTGGCGATGGATGTCGCGGTTGAATTCCATCTTCAAGATTGCGGCAATGACCATCACAATCATTAAATTCTCTGAAGCGGAGATCATCGATCACATCTGCGCCATCAATTGAACAGTCACGAGTATCACGAACACATGGTGGGACATCGTCGCAATCAATCCTCCCCCGCTCAAAATCACTCATCACTGATTAGTGTCCCGGGAGGGGAAATAGTCGAAGGCAACATCAATAGAGGGCAAATCTTGCCCCACAATGAAAGTCATTGTAGTGTGATCATCCCACAATAATGAGAACCTGTCAGACATAGGAACAACAAATCTTTAAAGGAACCTCAAAAGGGTGTCAAGCAAAAGAAAAATAACTTGAATCTTACCATCCGGTTCAAGAACCAAGGAATCCACATGGAAAATAGACACGGTAGAACTATCACTCCCCAACCCACGAGAACATTTTGTGGGAGAGAGAAACGACAAAGAAAGCCAGTAAGTTGGGAAAGAGACGTGTAGTAAAAAGTTCAGAAACTTGAAAAAAGGTGAAACACCCCATACATCATAAAAATCGGAAAGAAAAGCATCAAATCTGAAGTTCTTCATAACCATGGATGGGCCCGCATTCCTTCGTATTAAATTATTGACGGAGCCAGTAGACATCTGCTCGGGGACTGACCAAACTAAACCCAAATCATGAACTCTAGCGTAGGATTGTCTCAGAAGGGAGCAGAAGTGTGTGCGACATAAATTAAAATGGCTAGCTAACATCCTAGATACATGTAAGCGGAAGTCGTAAATAGGCGGAGGGAAAGTATGTGCCACTAGATTGGAATAATAAATATGGCGTAATAAGACTAAATCTAGTGGACAATCTTTTTAGAATCATATGCGGTCGCAAATGTAGTCATATTCGTAGATGGACACTTAGAAAATTGATCACTCATAGGTAATTGGAAATTAGACGTACAGAGTGTGGTGAATAGACAGAATACGAAAGCTAATAATGCATCCAAACCTATCCACCGAGACATGACGTACAGAGGGACTAATAACATAGGTAAGATAAAAAGACTCGGACCAGGAATAACTTAAGCGTGTCTTAAAATGGTTGTTAGTTGGGTTAATGGAGAAGGAGGGAGGGTGGATAAAATCACACCTAGTGACAAAATAAAATCAGAGTGATCAGCATGATATGTTGAGATCATCAAGGGGTGGTCATCCGGGTCTTCACTAAAGTCATCCAAAAATTCCTCTCCCTCGTACGGTACATCTTCAAATAATGTAGGTACATCTACTAACTCAGAGTCAACAGAAGGTTCACACATAGGCTCAGTAAGCTCTAGGGGAGACTCAGACTGGACCACAGTCATAAGCGGAATGGGGTACTCAACCGCATCGGGACTAGCCACTATACTAGCATCGAAGGTAATATTCGTCTGACACCTCATACTAACAGGAATACTCTCACCACGAGGGCTCAAGGAATCCCTAGTCATAACACCTTTCTAATCTGACACATATGACCTATGGTGTGGTTTCTCTAAAAGTGATAGTAGGCGCACAATGGACAGACCGACCTATGGGGGGAAATGATTTAGCCTTAGGTATATAATCATTCCTATAGGAAGGTATGAGGCTAGTGACATAACGATACTCACTAACAAGCTTGGTGCTAGCAGTGCGGAGGTAGGCAGGATCAAATTGATCCGAGAGTAGGCTACGCTTGTGCGGCCAAGCATATTGATAGCTACCTACACGACGCTCTTCGTTTAACCAAAACACGCGAGCTTGACCAACTAATTTTTCATTGGAAATGGAAACCTTTTGGGGGTCATCCGTGGGGTGCAACATAAAATAAGATTCCATCCCTTTAAGCCATTCTCGAAAAAATTTCGGATTCCCGTAACCGTTGTAAGTGGGTGCCTCAATTCTAGTGTGAGAAAGAGTGTGGGGACAGTTGGGCTTCCTAAGGCAAGTGGGCAATGTTGGGTTGTGGTTAGACATAACTTTAAACTACAAATAATCTAATCCGGAATCATTAACTTCAAGAGCCATATTCAATGGGGATGGGTGAGAATAACCTACCCGGATCTTGTGCGCATAATCTAGAAAAATAGTTTTTTAGACAAAAATTTCTCAGACAAGGAATAAATTTTATAATGAAGTATTTTTTTAAAATAATCACTTAATAAAAATAAAATATTTTTTTAATTTCTTACTAAGAAAATGATAGAGATTTTCCAGAATTTTGTTTTTTGGATTTCGAAAAAAATGGATAATTTTAGGTTGCTTTTGGCAGACCAGAAAAAACATTTGTTTTTGAAAATGCTGGAATTTTTTTTTGCTGAAATACTTTTGACAAAATTAATTTCTTTTCTTTTCTTTTGACAAAATTAGACTACCGAATGAATGAGGAAGGTGTCGATTAACAAACCAGCAGCAACCTCCCTCTGATACCAAATTGATGCAGGTCAATGGTTCCGACGGAGTAAATACTGCGCTCTCTTAGGTTCGGGCACTTAAACAAACACGTAGTGTGTGGTATCTCTCTTTAACAATACTGATGAATTCAACCAATTAATGACACATCCTTTAACAACGCACAAAAGCAAAGGGTCGCTACTCCTTTTAGAGATTAAACAAGGCTATGAGCCAATGTTCGCTCAAGCAAATATGACCTACATGATCCAGACAATTTTCTAATCTAATTAATATTATCCACAACAATTCACAAACCCAAATGGAGAAGATCCAGACTAAAATAGATATTTCAAATAGTCTAAAATCAATCCCAAATTAATTAATATGAGGTAGCACGAATAACTTGAACTCAAAGAGAAATCAAGGGTTAATGAACTCAATTTCTACTAGCATTCACGAGAACTACCCGATCAAATTTATACGAAAATATCCGGATAAAATAAACGCTTGAAATTTAGATTTTATTATTACACTAATTTCAATATAAATCCGTACAAATCACAGCATTCTAAACCACCAACTCTCACAATAAAATATAGGAATCACACAAGAGGAGAATTAGAAATCGTTACCCAGTCCCAAGCAATAGATTTGCAAATCCGTCCACAAAGATGAGTGGAGTAAACACACAATGAAGGTGGAGGATCTACTTCCACGCAATTCCACGGAACTGCACCGGACGATGAAGACGCAAGCCACTTTCATTTGAATCACCGGGTATGGAATAGATTGTGAGAGTTGTTGTTCTTGGCTTAAATCCATCAAGGAAGGGGATAAGTGGTTGGATGAACCCTTGGTTGGGGAAGCCCTTTGTGGCCGAAGTCCATCAAGGGGGAAATCCTTCGAGTTGTTGGATGTCGTTGGAGAGGAGGAGGGTTATAGTAGTGGAGATTAGAGGAGACGAGTGGGGAGAGGAAGGTGGCCGAACCACTAGAGGGGAGTAGCGAGGCCAGCAGCCAAGAGAGGGAAAGGAGGAGAGGGGTGGCCGAATAGTGCCAAGGAGGGAGAGGATTGGCCGAAATTTGCGAAGAGGGGGAATTAGAGTTCCTTCTTTTTCTTAATTCATCAAGTCTAATCTTTCATTAGCCATACAAGCCTATATATAGGATACACAACTCAATCTCCACCATATAATATTAAACAAGATCCAGATTGTTATAAGCAGCCCATCACAAACATGAAATTGAAATAACAATATTACAGAATAATAAAATGCTTTAAAATTAAATGCTTGAAAATAAAAAGCTTAAAAATATAAAATTATAAATATTTAATTGATAATCATATATTTTTATATGATGGTAAAGGAAGACGACATGCATAACATGTTGCAGAGATTTGGCACATTGTTAGCGATGGATGTTGCAGTAGAATCCCATCTTCAAGCTTGCGGCAACAACAGTCACAATCATCAAATTCTCTGAGGTGGAGATCATCGCCCACATCAGCGCCATCAATTGAACAGTAACGAGCATCACGAACACATGGCAGTACATCGTCGCCATAATGGTGTGGTACGACCGGATCTAGGCCTTGGGCTGAACACGAATGTTGTTGTCCTTGGAAATTCCTTTCCAACGGATGGTTACACGTCTTCATTAATGCTTTGTAGCTCCGGGAATGCCTAGTTGAAGTTGCTGCATGGCAAAAACTTATGTGCAGGATGATTTCGGGTTATCGTAAAACCGGGTTTATACTAGGTAGAAGAAACGTAGGAAGATGAGGTTGAGGTTGGGATGAGTTTAGTTATATGTAGCCGAGATAAACAAAAGGATTGGAGGAATTTAATAAAGAAATTATTTGGGAAAATTAGTGAACAAATGATTTGATAAGATTCGGTTGTACAAATGGATACTTGTGAAATCCGATAAGGATGTACGTGATTGTAATCCGATGAATGATTTAGGTTTTGAAAAGGGTGTGGTGCCCGATAATTGAATGTGTAATTTATACTTATGTTGTCATGCTTAATGGATACATGGGGAGTTAATATATTGTTCTTATAATTATATGAGAGCATAATTGTTTGTGAATGCTTGATTATAAGGAAGTAATCTGATGAGGTAAATCTCATGGCCATGAAAAATGTTGAATCATGTTCAAAAGTGTTAGATGGGATAGTTTGTATAGTCCACTGCTTAGATTGTGTCTCTCTATGGGTAGCAGTGTGGGATTGGTATGTTGTTCAAGGTGGCTTGCCACCTATATTGATGTTGAACACTTGAGTGCTTGGGAGCACGAAAATATGAATGGGTGTAAGTGCGTAAGTATTTGACCACACTGGATAGGAATGATAATAAGAGACTCAGTGTGGATCCCTTGAGTGTTGTTGAGCACAGGATTGGTATTGTTGAAAAGGGACTCAGTTTGAGCCCTTGGATGGTTAATGGATAGGCCATACTAAATTGCATGGCATGTGAGTTGACACGCGGTGTTATAATCCTTGGTTACGGATTGTGTGTCAGTTCTACAGGCTCCCCAGTTATCATACAGACGGGATCTGACAGATAGACTTTGGATGGTTGGGCTTGGTCCTATGTGCACATTCCCGGGGCTCCTTCCGGTCTAATTGGACAGTTGGGCTTGGTCCTTTTGTGATACGCTCCCATAGGCTCGTTTCGTGCCACAATGATATACCAGTTTAGGCAATGTTCTTAGTGCATATCTACCTGAGACCCCTATGAGTCATAGTACACAGGGGCTCTGCTATTGTGTTCTTAATGTTAAGGCGTACGGAGGCCTAAGCTTGGTAGTGTGGATGTTTGCAAAGTAGTGGAAAGCCCATTTCATTGTCACCGTCTGGCCAAGATGCATGGAGAATGAGAGGTTAGCTATATGCTCGAAAAGTCAGAACTAAGAGTCTTTGTCAACATAGTAGTGTGTGTGTGTGTGTTAGTATGGGTGTGTCATCATATTGCATTCATATCATCGCATTGCACCTCATAGATTCTTATCATATAAGTTTGTACGGGCACTATTATATGATGAGTTACTTTACTGTTAAGCCGATCCTTTACTTTTAAATCTATATGAGCATTTTATAAGTTAAGTTACTTTCCTGTCGTAGATTTATATGCTTAATGGATTGCTATGATTTTAGTAGAACTGCTTGAATAGAATGTTGATAATAATGTTATACATTGCTGCTATTACTACTCATGATATGTAGATATATACCACCTGCTTGTTATTACGGTTTATATTTATTGTAACCTCTTCTTTTCTCCTCCTGATGCCTAA
Source organism: Platanthera zijinensis (assembly GCA_039513925.1). NCBI lineage: Eukaryota > Viridiplantae > Streptophyta > Magnoliopsida > Asparagales > Orchidaceae > Platanthera > Platanthera zijinensis. The sequence goes on from CM077089.1 coordinate 103,306,699, forward strand.
GAGTTGTCGGGGGAGCGGATGTAATAGCCACTTATCCTATATAACAAACGGTTGCTATGTCTTCCATTTTTGGAGGAAATCTCACAGATAAAGCAGCAGAAACTGGTCAAATAGGAGGGCAGCCAGGAAAAGATGACAGGGCCTGATACGACGTTACTTTCACTATCGTCTGTTACGGATGTGAGTTTTTGAGAGACCCATGATTGTAGCCCTTTGGGCAATTTTGGTGTACTCTGATATTAAAGAAGTGTTGTAGCTTCATATTATTGTTTTACTTGTTTGGACTTACATACTTGTATGGATTTGGACTTCTATTTTATATTCCTTATGTTGGGTTGGCATGGATGATATTGGTTTGGCCTGCAGGATAGGCGTCTTGTGGTACAGGTTAGCCCGTGTGCTGATGCTACCACCAGGCGATTGCTTTGGGCATAAGAATCCCCTTCGCCGTATCTTGTTTTTTGGGAGGGGGGGGGTCTTACAAATGGTATTATACTTGCAATGATCCTTAACTAATGTAGTCATTGAAACATGGCACCACCCCACTCTATTTGTCAGTTTGCGGGCAAAATGACATAGCAGAAGTTATGGTGTGCCCATGTGTAATTCACACTAAGTATGTCCAGTCGTTATTGTAACGCCCCCGAATTTTCGATGATTTATTTAAATCCTTTTTCGGCGTTACGTTGACGTTTTCCGTCTCGAGCCGTTGTTAGAGTACCTCGTTAGGTGTTCTTAGAGGTTTAGCCTGTTTGCGGGTTTCCCCAGCTAGCCGGTGTCTGTTTTGGAGACCCGGTTGAGCCTTTCAGGGAATTCTCGTGTTTGGCTTCGGGCGAGGTTAGCTCGAGTTTTGTTCGTCGGAAGTCGTTTTTGACTTCGCCGTTGTTCTTGTAGCCCGGGTATTTAGCTACGGTGCGATTTTGGTCGAAATCCGAGGACGTCGCGTTTTCGCGTCGTTTTGGCGGTAGTTAATTTGCGCGAGTCGTCATTTTTCTATGACGGCATGTCTTTTTACGCATGTGTTGCGTGCCGGTGTGTTTTATGCGTGCCGGTATGTTTTGTGCGTGCGTGTGCGTGCGCGCATGTGCTTGCATGCGTGGATGTAAATGTGTGCGCAGAGGTGTGCGCATCCGTGCGTTTAGCGCGTGTATTTATATGCAGGAATGTTTGTGATTGTGATTATGCGTATATGTGTATAGAGTATATGTATGTGTATACATAGATGAATAGGTATAATTATGTATAAATGTGTATAGGTGTATAAGTATATAAGTTATATTATTTATTAGGTTTTATATTATAGTATATATTATGTTATATTATATATTAATTAACATTAGGATTAGTTTAATATAAGTTTTATAATAACCCCCCCCCCCTCTCTCCCGTGAACCAGCAGCCGCCCCCCCCCCTTTATTTCTTTTTTTGTTGTTGTTTCCTGTGCGAGCCCGAGCCCGAGCGGAAACCGCCCTAGCCGGCCTCCTTCCGCCGCCCGCCGCCCGCAGCTCCGGCCTCCCCTCCCCGATCCGAGCCCGGATCCGTGATCCCCTCGCCGAGAGCTTCGCTCCGAGGTATTCTATTCGTCATTCCTCCATGATTTCCATTTGGATTTCGTTTTGGATTTCTCTTTTTTTTGGAATATATTGTTCTCCTTTCATGTTTAGATGCAATCTTAGGTGGATTTGGAATTGTTGGGAGCTTTCCGGAATTTTTGGGCGTCCGCCATAGCGCCGTTGTGCTGGCGAAATTTTCGGTGACTCGTGCGAGGCAAGTGTTTCTCCCTTTTGCCGTTTGGCCTCTCTTTTCCTCTATTGCATGTTAAATTCTTAATCAAAATTGTTAATTTAGTCGTAATGACGCCCCTCCTAACCCTTACCCCCATTGGATCGCGCTAGGAAAAAAATTAGGATTTCTACCCTCCCGCTAGTAGCTTCCGATTTAGGACGGCGTCGCGGTAGGTGTGTCGCGTAGATATGGGTTAGCGTCGGGTTGAGTTTATGTTAGGCCTAGGTGTAGGTCTAGGTTTTGGGGATTTTGCCTAGTTTGCCTATTTGAGGCGTTTAGGTGTAATTGTGCACGCACGGCCTATGGTCGTGCGTCTAGTAATCGTGCGACCCGATGTCGGTGCTCGTACGCTAGGCTTAGAATCGAGTGAGTGTACTCACTCGCAGCGGCGCTGCGTAATCGCAACGACTAATCCCTTAGCGTTGATTTCTCCCCGAGTGTTTTGCTCGTGTATCGAGAGTCCCTTGTCGGCTGTTACTTTTCGAAGGCCGAATCGTGGGTTGTGGTCAGTAGTGGTGGTGGATGGCTCTTTTAGGGGTTGTGTGGCGTGATGTAGCCTTGACCACACTCTTTACCTTGACCCGAGTAGTTTCTGGGCAAGTGAGTGATGGGTCTTTTGTGCCTTCACGTGTCAACCCTTGAGCAATTTGTTGACTCGGAATTAGTGGTTGGGCGATTTGGAACGCTTTCAACCTAATTCCAAGTTTCTTGTTTTTGCTACTGCCGCCTCTCACAATTTAGGATGTTAGGCGTTTCTTCCGTAGGTGTTGCAGCATTTTTTTTGGCATCATGGCCATGTTGACTCTGCAGGTTTTTAGGCGGAGTAGTTGCTGTTTACCCGCACTTGGTGCAGGTTTGCTTTTCGCCCTTCCTTGGGCATTGTTGTTTTTACTCTAGTTGTACTCTCTTTACCTTATTTTACCTGCTTTTACCTTACTTTCCTTTTTAGCACTTGCATCCCTTGCTCTGAGGTGTTCTATTTTTCTTCTGAACGCCTCAGGTTCTGGGCGGTAGCCAGTAGGTGGCTGTTGCTGTGGTGCTGTTGGAGGTCCTTTTGTTGCCTGTTGAGACTCTCTTGAGTCATTGTGAGGTAGTTTTACTGCACTTTCTACAGACATACATACTTGCCAGTGGGTTCGTGTCAGCTGTTGGCGCCCCTGGTAGTTTTACCTTTTTGTACTAGATATGTTTTCTTCTTACTGCTACCCTTTCTGGGAGATAGTCTATTTGCTCTGGGAAGTTTTATGCTAGGTTGCTAGTTACTTTAAAAGCTAAAAGTAAAACTATATTATGTATAAGCATATGATCAGCATGATTTCTAAAAAGAACTCACTTAACGTACTTTCATAATTACGTATAACAAATGATTTTCCTATATATGTATAAATTAAAACTAGAGTTTTGGTTCAGCGTAAGGGCCCTTCGGGATCACTTATGCGCTCATTTAGGATGTTGACGTAAATGAAGTATCTTCCGCTACGTATAAAAATCAGTTTTGAAACCGTGGACTCTTTGGTCCACTGAGCCGAGGGATACGGCCAATAAATAAATCAAGTTTTTTATAATCAATTAATTCATGATTTGAAGGATTTGGAGTGTCGCCTGAACGTCGGCAGTTATCCCCTGCTCGACGTGGCATCACAGCGCGTAGATTTTCTCTTACTCTGATTTAAAATATAGTGAGAAAAATGCGGGTTGTGACAGTTGGTATCAGAGGGAGGTTGCTTGACAATTGGTCGGGCAACCTTCCTTTGTTTGTGTTAGATGTTTAGAGTCATATCATACACACACCGACATGTCATCGGCACGTTTTGGCTGAAGCACGAACACTGCACTACACGCATAAGCATAACATGAAGTATACGGGGCATATTATGTATTTTACGATACATAATATGTGGTTGTATATGGATCCACCATAGGGGCAACATGCGAGGGTTATGTATTATGGGGTGCATAACCTCACCGCATGGATGCGACTAGCACGTTTTCTTTTTAGTTGCATGGGAATGTTATGTATTATGGGATGCATAACATTTTCATGTGTACTCCGCCATGGCATGCACTAGGGCCTTTTTAGAATGCATAGCATAACCATGCATAGCATAACATCGCATAAGCACAACGCGCCAAGCTAAAGACGTGCAGGATGACATGTGTACACTCATAATTTTTGAGTCAAAAATAATATAATTCATGCATTCCCGATCTAGGCACAAGAGTTAGTGTGATGGTGGCGAACCATCTTAGGCTAAGCATATCATTCCTTTTGTATTAAATAAAATAAAATCTCAGAGCAAGTATAGCAGCAGAAGATCATATTTATGTATGTATTGTCTGTACCTTTTGTCTAATCCTAGGAGTTTAGCTAAGTTCTAATCGTTTGTTATGTTTTAATTTTTCCTTATAGTATGCCGCCGAAGCGTAGAGTGACGAGGTCGACTCCCCAGTCTGAGGGTGAGTCCTCCGGTGCTCAAAGTGATGCGTTGGTGGAAAGCCTGAGGCAGAGTAACGGGGCCTTATCAAGGCAGGTGGTGGAGTTGCAGGCCCAGATGCAGTCCTTTTTATCCGGAGCGGCGGGTCAGACTCCGGGAGTTCAGGACCCCGCCGTGGGTACAGCTGTTCTAGCCCCTCCTGCCCCTCCTGCTCCTCTCGTGCCTCCAGTGGTGGTGCACCCCGGGATGGCTTTCATCTCCCAGTTCCAGAGGCTGAGCCCTCCCACGTACGATGGGAAGGCGGACTTTATGGTACTGGATGACTGGATGATCACCATGGAGGAGATGTTCCATTACTCTGGGGTGACTGAGGACCAGAAGGTGATGTTAGCCGCCTATCAGCTGAAGGGGCTAGCGAAGAGCTGGTGGATGCGAGAGAAGGAAGGCATGGTGGGAGGATGTACTTGGGCATCCTTCAAAGAGATCCTGATGAGGAAGTTCCTACCGTCAGTAGAGCGAGACAGACTGATGAATGACTTTATTCATCTGAAGCAGAGGCAGCTCTCCGTCAGCGATTACGAGATTGAGTTTAGCAAACTCAGTCGATTCGCTCCGAGTTTGGTGGCTACTGAGGAGGACAGAGCAAAGCGCTTTCTGGGTGGCCTCAGGAGCGATGTCCAGCAGCTTGCGGTTGCTCACGGCGCAGTTACTTATGCGGGAGCAGTTGAGGCCGCTTTGAAGGTAGAGGCTATCGAGAACGCGAAGCAGCGCGGTCAGCAGGCGAGAAGCGAGAAGAGGAGGTCAGTTGAGGAAAAGGGTCCCCAGGTTCTTGGTGCTGCTTCTGAGAAGAAGAGCAAGGTAGTGTGCAGTTTCTGTGGCCATCCGGGCCACCCAGCTGAGAGGTGCTTCAAGAGGGCAAGGGTCCAGAAGAAGGAGCATGTGCATGCTATCCAGGGTGCTCCTAGGGGGGATGTTCCTTGTCCTGTCTGCAAGCGACCCGGTCACGATGCTGCTCAGTGCTGGTCCAAGGATCGTGTTTGCTACCAGTGTGGCCAGAAGGGCCATATTAAGTCGAGGTGCCCTCAGGTTCAGTCCGCTCTACATGCCGTTCCGCTCCAGGCTTTACCTCCGCCTCAGCCGGTGGACAAGGGTAAAGGGAAGCTGAATGTGGTATCTTCAGCGGAGGCTGAGACTTCGACGCAGGTCATTTCGGGTAAACCCCCTCGCTTGACTTTCTCTTTTGTAGCAGTTTTAGTGTTGCTATGGTTTTGTTTATTGCTTGTGCGTTTATGGTTTTGTTTGTGTATAGGGAAATTTAAGGTAAGGAACCGCTGGGCCCGCGTTCTATTTGACTCAGGTGCTACCCACTCTTTTGTGGCTAGGGCCTTTGTCGAGCGGTGCCAGTGGGTTGTTGATCGTGTTGGTGGTGCCTTTAGCGTCAAGTTCCCCTCGGGTGAATCCGTGATATCAGATCAGGGCATTCTGGACTGCCCTATTTTGTTGGGGGATTATCGGGCCAAGGCTGATCTGAAAGTGTTGGACTTAGAGGATTTCGATGTCATCCTGGGTATGGACTGGTTGTCCCGATATGATGCAGTGATTCAGTGCAGGGGAAAGCGCTTGGATTTCAGGAAGGACAGCGGTCAGCCCGGGAGTGTTTTCGGTGATTCGCGTCGGGACTCTCCGGCGATTTCTGCGGTATGTGCTCAGAGGGTTTTTCCTGCTGGTTGTTTTGCTTGTCTGGTCTCAGTGTTGGGGACTGTTAGCAGTGTGCCGCTTTTGGATGAGATTCCGGTTGCGCGAGAGTTTCCTGACGTGTTTCCTAGCGATCTTCCCGGTCTTCCTCCAGACAGGGATGTGGAGTTCGTGATTGATTTGGAGCCTGGTACGCGTCCGATTGCCAAGGCGCCGTATCGGATGGCCCCGCGAGAGCTGGAGGAGCTTCGTACTCAGCTTGATGAGTTATTGGAGAAGGGCTTCATAAGGCAAAGCTCGTCGCCCTGGGGTGCTCCGGTTCTCTTCGTGAAGAAGAAGGATGGTTCGATGCGCCTTTGTATCGACTATAGAGAGTTGAACAAAGTCACCATCAAGAACAGGTATCCACTGCCCAGAATCGACGACTTATTTGATCAGTTGCGTGGCAGTTCAGTATTTTCGAAGATAGACCTCCGTTCGGGTTACCATCAGCTTAGGATCCGAGAGTCGGATGTTCCACGGACGGCTTTCCGATCGAGGCATGGTCATTTCGAGTTCCTGGTCATGTCTTTTGGGCTGACCAATGCGCCTTCAGCATTTATGGACATGATGAACCGGGTGTTCAAGGACTTTCTGGACAAGTTTGTCGTTGTGTTCATTGACGACGTCCTGATTTATTCTCGGAATGCGGCGGAGCATGATCAGCATTTGCGGTTGGTGTTATCCGCCTTGAGGGATCATCAGTTGTATGCCAAGCTGAGCAAATGCGAGTTCTGGTTGCCTCAGGTTTCCTTCCTGGGTCATGTGGTGAACAAAGATGGTATTTCAGTGGACCCGGAGAAGATCTCAGCAGTGATGGATTGGAGTAGGCCGAGCACACCCAAGGAGATCAGGAGCTTCTTGGGGTTGGCCGGCTATTATAGAAGATTCGTCGAGGGCTTTTCTACCTTGGCAGCGCCCTTGACAAAGCTGACGCAGAAGCATGCGGCGTTCGTGTGGAGTGATAAGTGCGAGGAGGCCTTTCTAGAGCTAAAGAGCCGGTTATGTTCTGCCCCTGTGTTGACCTTACCGGCGGAGGGACAGGACTATGACGTTTATGTGGATGCCTCGCACGTTGGACTCGGTGGCGTGTTGATGCAGGAAGGGAAGGTGATCGCTTATGGGTCTCGTCAGTTGAAGGTTCATGAGCGGAACTATCCTACGCACGACCTCGAGTTTGCTGCGGTGATTTTTGCCTTGAAGCTGTGGAGACACTTACTTTATGGGGCCCAGTGCAGGATCTTTACCGATCACAAGAGCCTGAAGTACGTGTTTACACAAAAGGAGCTGAACCTGCGTCAGCGGCGGTGGCTTGAGTATGTTGCTGATTATGATGTTGAGATTCAGTACCATCCGGGCAAGGCCAATGTGGTGGCCGACGCCTTGAGCCGGAAGACGGGGAAAGTCTTCAATCTCACCGCGGATCGTTTAGTGGAGGAGTTTCTATTGATGGATATCACCGCAGGACGCTGTGAGTTGCAGAGCAGTTTGGTAGTGGCAGAGCCGTCATGGATTTCTCTCACCAGATTGCATCAGAAAGAGGATCCGGATTTGTTGCACTTGTACCTCAGGGCTGAGAGGGGAGAGTTGCCAGATTTCTCCATCGACGAGGCGGGTACTCTGAAGTACCGCGGCAGGTTTTGCATCCCCGCAGTTGGAGACATCAGAGTATTGATTTGCAAAGAGGCTCACGGATCCAGTGTTTCCTACCACCCGGGATCTACGAAGATGTACCATGATCTGAAGCAGATCGCCTGGTGGTATGGGATGAAGGGTGATATAGCTCGTTTTGTCTCGGAGTGTTACACTTGCAGGCGGGTGAAGGCCGACCATGGGAGGCCTGGTGGCAAGTTGGCACCTTTGGAGATCCCGACTTGGAAGTGGGAAAGCATCTCGATGGATTTCATTACAGGCTTACCGAGATCTCCGAGAGGGTTTGATTCTGTTGGGTGATCGTGGACCGATTGACGAAGTGTGCGCACTTCGTACCTTATAAGATCGATTACTCGATGAAGAAGATTGCTGAGTTGTATTTGGATGAGGTCGTCAGATTGCACGGTGTTCCAGTTAGCATCGTTTCAGATCGAGACTCTCGGTTTACATCGCGTTTCTGGAGGAGTTTGCAGGAGGGTTTGGGCACTGATTTGAGGTATTCCACAGCTTACCATCCGCAGACCAACGGGCAGACCGAGCGTGTGAATCAGATTGTGGAGGATATGATCCGGTGCTATATTCTTGATCATGGAGGTGCATGGGATGAGCGTTTGCGGCTCATGGAATTTGCCTACAACAACAGCTACCAAGAGAGTCTACAGATGGCTCCCTTCGAGGCGTTGTATGGGAGGCGCTGCAGAACCCCTTTGTTTTGGGCCAAGGCCGGTGAGAGGCCTGTTTTGGGTCCTGATGCACTCGAAGAGATGGAGGTTTCCGTGAAACTTATTCGGGAGAAGCTTCGAGTTGCTCAGGAGAGGTATGAGAAGAACGCCAATCGGCGTAGGTCCGATTTGGAGTTTTCAGTGGATGATTTGGTCTTCTTGAAGGTGTCTCCGATGGTAGGAGTAAAGAGGTTTGGCAAGAATCGGAAGTTGGATCCGAGATTTGTGGGCCCGTTCAGGATTTTGGAGCGTATTGGTGTGGCCGCTTATAGGCTGGATCTGCCAGCTAGCTTCCCGGGGGTTCATAATGTCTTCCATGTGAGCCAGTTGCGGAAGTGTGTACGGAGCAGTGGGCAAGTCTTGGACGCTGTGCCCCAGTTGGAGCCCAATCTCTCGTATGTCGAGGTGCCGGTCCGCATTTTGGAAGCTCAAGCTCGAGTGTTGCGGACGAAGTCTATTCCTATGGTGAAGGTTCTTTGGAAGAATCAGGATTTGGAGAGCGCGACTTGGGAGCTAGAGTCGGCTATGAGGGAGGCTCACCCTCATTTGTTCCCCTGAGTTTTCGGGTACGTTCCCTCTCTAGTAGTTGGTTTCTTTCCTTCTGTTGTAGGAGTAGTTTTCGCAAAGTTTCGGGACGAAACTTTTTGTTAGGGGGAGTGACTGTAACGCCCCCGAATTTTCGATGATTTATTTAAATCCTTTTTCGGCGTTACGTTGACGTTTTCCGTCTCGAGCCGTTGTTAGAGTACCTCGTTAGGTGTTCTTAGAGGTTTAGCCTGTTTGCGGGTTTCCCCAGCTAGCCGGTGTCTGTTTTGGAGACCCGGTTGAGCCTTTCAGGGAATTCTCGTGTTTGGCTTCGGGCGAGGTTAGCTCGAGTTTTGTTCGTCGGAAGTCGTTTTTGACTTCGCCGTTGTTCTTGTAGCCCGGGTATTTAGCTACGGTGCGATTTTGGTCGAAATCCGAGGACGTCGCGTTTTCGCGTCGTTTTGGCGGTAGTTAATTTGCGCGAGTCGTCATTTTTCTATGACGGCATGTCTTTTTACGCATGTGTTGCGTGCCGGTGTGTTTTATGCGTGCCGGTATGTTTTGTGCGTGCGTGTGCGTGCGCGCATGTGCTTGCATGCGTGGATGTAAATGTGTGCGCAGAGGTGTGCGCATCCGTGCGTTTAGCGCGTGTATTTATATGCAGGAATGTTTGTGATTGTGATTATGCGTATATGTGTATAGAGTATATGTATGTGTATACATAGATGAATAGGTATAATTATGTATAAATGTGTATAGGTGTATAAGTATATAAGTTATATTATTTATTAGGTTTTATATTATAGTATATATTATGTTATATTATATATTAATTAACATTAGGATTAGTTTAATATAAGTTTTATAATAACCCCCCCCCCCTCTCTCCCGTGAACCAGCAGCCGCCCCCCCCCCTTTATTTCTTTTTTTTTTGTTGTTTCCTGTGCGAGCCCGAGCCCGAGCGGAAACCGCCCTAGCCGGCCTCCTTCCGCCGCCCGCCGTCCGCAGCTCCGGCCTCCCCTCCCCGATCCGAGCCCGGATCCGTGATCCCCTCGCCGAGAGCTTCGCTCCGAGGTATTCTATTCGTCATTCCTCCATGATTTCCATTTGGATTTCGTTTTGGATTTCTCTTTTTTTTGGAATATATTGTTCTCCTTTCATGTTTAGATGCAATCTTAGGTGGATTTGGAATTGTTGGGAGCTTTCCGGAATTTTTGGGCGTCCGCCATAGCGCCGTTGTGCTGGCGAAATTTTCGGTGACTCGTGCGAGGCAAGTGTTTCTCCCTTTCGCCGTTTGGCCTCTCTTTTCCTCTATTGCATGTTAAATTCATAATCAAAATTGTTAATTTAGTCGTAATGACGCCCCTCCTAACCCTTACCCCCATTGGATCGCGCTAGGAAAAAAATTAGGATTTCTACCCTCCCGCTAGTAGCTTCCGATTTAGGACGGCGTCGCGGTAGGTGTGTCGCGTAGATATGGGTTAGCGTCGGGTTGAGTTTATGTTAGGCCTAGGTGTAGGTCTAGGTTTTGGGGATTTTGCCTAGTTTGCCTATTTGAGGCGTTTAGGTGTAATTGTGCACGCACGGCCTATGGTCGTGCGTCTAGTAATCGTGCGACCCGATGTCGGTGCTCGTACGCTAGGCTTAGAATCGAGTGAGTGTACTCACTCGCAGCGGCGCTGCGTAATCGCAACGACTAATCCCTTAGCGTTGATTTCTCCCCGAGTGTTTTGCTCGTGTATCGAGAGTCCCTTGTCGGCTGTTACTTTTCGAAGGCCGAATCGTGGGTTGTGGTCAGTAGTGGTGGTGGATGGCTCTTTTAGGGGTTGTGTGGCGTGATGTAGCCTTGACCACACTCTTTACCTTGACCCGAGTAGTTTCTGGGCAAGTGAGTGATGGGTCTTTTGTGCCTTCACGTGTCAACCCTTGAGCAATTTGTTGACTCGGAATTAGTGGTTGGGCGATTTGGAACGCTTTCAACCTAATTCCAAGTTTCTTGTTTTTGCTACTGCCGCCTCTCACAATTTAGGATGTTAGGCGTTTCTTCCGTAGGTGTTGCAGCATTTTTTTTTGGCATCATGGCCATGTTGACTCTGCAGGTTTTTAGGCGGAGTAGTTGCTGTTTACCCGCACTTGGTGCAGGTTTGCTTTTCGCCCTTCCTTGGGCATTGTTGTTTTTACTCTAGTTGTACTCTCTTTACCTTATTTTACCTGCTTTTACCTTACTTTCCTTTTTAGCACTTGCATCCCTTGCTCTGAGGTGTTCTATTTTTCTTCTGAACGCCTCAGGTTCTGGGCGGTAGCCAGTAGGTGGCTGTTGCTGTGGTGCTGTTGGAGGTCCTTTTGTTGCCTGTTGAGACTCTCTTGAGTCATTGTGAGGTAGTTTTACTGCACTTTCTACAGACATACATACTTGCCAGTGGGTTCGTGTCAGCTGTTGGCGCCCCTGGTAGTTTTACCTTTTTGTACTAGATATGTTTTCTTCTTACTGCTACCCTTTCTGGGAGATAGTCTATTTGCTCTGGGAAGTTTTATGCTAGGTTGCTAGTTACTTTAAAAGCTAAAAGTAAAACTATATTATGTATAAGCATATGATCAGCATGATTTCTAAAAAGAACTCACTTAACGTACTTTCATAATTACGTATAACAAATGATTTTCCTATATATGTATAAATTAAAACTAGAGTTTTGGTTCAGCGTAAGGGCCCTTCGGGATCACTTATGCGCTCATTTAGGATGTTGACGTAAATGAAGTATCTTCCGCTACGTATAAAAATCAGTTTTGAAACCGTGGACTCTTTGGTCCACTGAGCCGAGGGATACGGCCAATAAATAAATCAAGTTTTTTATAATCAATTAATTCATGATTTGAAGGATTTGGAGTGTCGCCTGAACGTCGGCAGTTATCCCCTGCTCGACGTGGCATCACAGCGCGTAGATTTTCTCTTACTCTGATTTAAAATATAGTGAGAAAAATGCGGGTTGTGACAGTTATCCTATGATTAGCCAACTTGACCTTAGGTTTATATGTTTATATTTAGATCCCAACACGTGTAGAGCCAGTAGAGGGAACTCCTGCCCATTTAGTCCCAACCCTATTTAAGCAGTCAAAATTGGGACATACTCTTACGATGATCTTAGACGCATTTAGAGCCTAGCTGGCCCCGGTGCAGCAGCAAGCCCCGAGCCTTAACTGGTTGAGCACCTTCCAAGTCCTCTCCTCGCCTGCTTATCATGGAACAAAGTCGGCTATCCGTACTGAAGAATGGATCGACATGGTGAAAGAGTTAATTACTGGAATCAGATTTCCAGCCAGTATGGATGTGACCTTAGACGTGTCAGTCTGGGAAACACACGCGAAGAGGTGGTGGAAGTTCCTCATGGGTTCCACTTTACAAGGCCGAGTTTACACTAATATTAGTTGGAATGAATTTTCTGAAGCCTTCTTGGAACACATCATTCTATCTACCGCTCGAGACAAGCTTGAGGAGAGATTCCTATAATTGATGCAAGGATCCATGTCTGTGACAGAATACTAAAGGGAATTTCAGCACCTCGCTAGATTTGCTGACTCCTACGAGTTGGATGACCGCAGAGATGCAAAGCAGTTTATCAAAGACTTACGAGATCCCCTAAGGCAAGCACTTTTGTTTATACCGGACGCGAGCTTGGCAGAGATAATTTATATGGCAAAATGGTTGGAGGAGGATCACTAGGGAAGTAAAAAGAGCCCAGTCGAGGGAATGATGGAAGCAGGCCCCGCTTCAGAAAGAGACATAATTATAGAGATGGAAGGGGAAATCAAAGAGGTGGCTACTGTTTCCACCATAATTTTAGAATGAAATGTCTAGGCCAGCATTTAACACTACCCCCACCTCCACAGTTCCAACCTCATCAACAACCAGTAGGACAATTCGGGCCAGTCTATTTTCATTGTAACTAGTCGGGCCATATCCGACATTATTACCTGTAGTTAGGAGGAGATGCTCACCTTATTTTTCCTCTAGCTGTCCAAAGAGGACGAGGACAAGGTCATGGTCACTGACGAGGAACACAAGGAAGGAATCCTGAACCTCCTCGGGAGCAGATGTTTGCTCTAGATATGGAGCATGAGCAAAATCCTCAGAATATGATTGTAGGTACGTCATAAATTTTTTAATATATTTATAAGCATCTGTCCTTAGCTTGCTTATATTGTGCTAGGAATTTAGCATTGAGGTTGTTATGATTTGGTACTTAGGCACTATGGCTATTTATGGAAAACCATCCTACACCGTATTTGATACCGGTGCAACACATTCATTTGTCTCGGCGGTATTCGTAAAAGATTTAGAGGGCATGCAATAATTCATCGGTGTCACTTGGAGAGTACGCATCCCAGACGGCTACGAGATGACATAGTACGCCAAGTGAGACTTGGAAGTATATATTGGAGAAAAGATTTTTGAAACTCCTGTAACAGTGTTGAGAATGACAGAATTTGAACTTATTCTAGGCATGACATGGCTTGATTTGCACCACGCCAGAATTGACTATGCATTGAAGCAAATCACTTTAAGGCATGGAGACTCTAAAGTCATCTTCCAAGGTATTAGATTCATACCTCGTACATTGTTGTCCTCCATTCAGTCACTTAAGGCCCTTAAGAACAGAGATGAGATATATATGATATGTTTCATGCTGAAAGAAATGGTGACGATCATGGAAGATGTGCGGGTAATGCGGGATTTCCCTGAAGTGCTTCGCGAGAAGCTATCAGGCTTACCCCCATATAGAGAGGTGGACATCCAAATTAAACTAGTACTGGGTGCCAATCCTATCTATTAGACCCCTTACCGAATGTCCCCAAAGGAACTCGCTGAGTTTAGAGTTCAGTTGCAAGAGTTAGTAGAATCAGGTTTTGTTCGTCCCAGTTCATCACCCTGGGGATCCCCTATCTTATTTGTCCAGAAGAAGGATGAAACGCTTTGGTTATGCATAGATTATCAGGAGCACAACCGATTGACGGTATGGAACACCTATCCTTTACCCCAGATCGACGAGTTATCTGATAAGTAGGTAGGAGCGCATTAGTTTTCCAAATTGGATCTGGGCTCGGGTTACTATAAGTTTAGAATAGAAGACGAAGATATTCAGAAGACAACATTTAGCTCATGTTATGGCTTATATGAGTTCACGGTGATGTCGTTTGGGCTCACGAACTCTCCTTCGAAATTCATGAGTTTGATGAACAGGGTGTTCGAGCCGTATTTAGATATCTTCTTCATCATCTTCATTGATGACATTTTGGTCAACTCGAAGACAAAAGAGGAGCATGGTTAGCACTTGGCCCTAGTCTTGAGAAAACTAAAAAAGCATTCCCTATTTGCTAAGTTCAACAAGTGCAAATTTTGGCTCTGAGAAGTTGCATTCTTGTGCCATATAATTAGTGGTGCTGGATTAGTAGTAGACCCGTCCAAGGTGCGTGCTGTAAATGAATGGTCGCCCTTGAAATTAGCGGCTGATGTAAGAAGCTTTCTGGGACTTGCCGGATATTATCGTAAGTTTATGAAGGGATTTAAAAGATCTCTCTTCCTCTTACTGTCCTAACAAAAAATAGTGTGCCATATGAGTGGACACCCCAGTGCGAGGCAGAATTCCAAGAGCTGAAGGATCGACTTACCACCGCCCCAATCCCAGCTCTTCCATTAGGCAAAGAAGGATTTCAAGTTTACACTGATGCCTCATATCAAGGGATTGGAGTAGTGTTGATGTAGCATGGGCATGCGATTGTTAATGCTTCGAGACTGTTGAAGAAGCATTATGTTTATTACCCAGTGCATGATTTGGAGTTGGGAGCAGTGGTGTTCACCTTAAAGGTTTGGAGGCACTTTTTATATGGAGTCTACTATGAAATCTTTTCGAACTAAAAGAATTTGAAGTATGTTTATACTCAAAAGGAGTTAAATTTGAGGTAGCGGAGGTGGTAAGAATTTTTGTGTGATTATGAGTTTACATTGAACTACCACCCTGGGAAGGCAAACTTTGTAGCAGATGCTTTGAGCAGAAAAGTATCAATTTGTAGCCTTGAGTCTCGAATGATGAGTATGGAACACGTTCTAATGCTCGAGGAGATGAAAATCATGTTGGTGTGTAAGGACTAGTCTGAGAAGTATACAGAGTACTTAACTGCTATGAGTATAATTTATGACATTCAAGATCAAATTTAGGCAGTGCAAAGGAAGGATGCTGCTCTGGCCCTTGTGATTAAGACAGTTGAGGATGGATCTAATGAAGAGTATACTCTGAAGGACGGCCTTGTTATTTTTGTGGCAGACTTTATATTCCCGCAGGAGGTGAAATCCGAAAAGATATCTTGAGAGAGGCACATTGCTCCAAGTATTCAGTACATCCTGGAATTTACAAGATGTATAATTACTTACGAAAGACCATGTTCTGGCCAAGAATGAAGAGTGTTATTGAGTATTAAGTTACTCACTTTGAGGCTTGACAGAAGGTGAAGGTGGAGTGTAAGAGAATTGGAGGGTAATTACAATCAATACCCATTTTGGAGTGGAAATTTGAAGATATCTCAATGGATTTTTTTCATGGCCTTCCCCGATCATGATCTGGAAATGCCTTGATATGGGTGATAGTGGATCTCCTGACTAAGTTTTCCAGGTTTATACCAATGAGGAAGGAGACGTAGGTGGATGTATAGGTACATCTCATTCTTGAATAGTTAATATGATACCATGGAGTGCCTAAGATGATAGCCTCCGACCGTGATGTTCGATTTATCCCAAGGAATGGAATACGATTCAAGCGTATTTGGGTTCTCGCATTACCTTTAGCTTGACCTTTATCCTTAGACTAACGATCGGTTTGAGAGGACCATCAGAACAATGGATGGTCTTTTGAGGTTATATGTATTGGATAGAGGGGAGCTGTGGGAAAGGCTCTTACCACTGGTGGAATTTTCATATAACAACAGTCATCAAGCTTGAATCTGGATGGCACCCCATGAAGCACTTTATGGAAGGAAGTGTAGAACACCTTTATCATGGGTGTAAGATGAAGCCCCGAAGACTTTGGAAATCGAGTATATAGATGATACTGATTCTATGGATAGATTGATACGAGATCACATCCTTGAGGCTCAGAGTCGGCAGGCAAAGTATTATAACATGAAACATAAGATGGTGGAGTTTCAAGTGGGTGATAAGGTATTCTTGAAGAATAGACCAATGCATGGAGTGTCACTAGTGCGTTGTATGAAGAAACTCAGCCCGAGATACGTAGGGACTTATGTTATATTGGAAAGGATTGTCCCTCTGGCCTATTGGCTGGAGATACCACTTGAGCTGGAAAATTTGCATGATGTCTTCTGATGCGGTTTACAGAAAGTGTACCGGTCGCAAAAATAATATAAAATGGGCAAATTTTCCCAAGTATCGATCTCTTAAAGTAACACAGTAAGGCGCAGTTAATTTTTAGGAGTACTTGAGATTGAAGTCCTTAGGTCGGTGTTTACAAAGGGGGCTTTGATTGTTACGGAAAAGGACAGTAAAACACTAATAAACTACTCCTATACATGTTGTTATACAATGCTTTGCCAGGCGAATGAAAACTACATGGGGAACTATGCACCAAATCGCTAGGCGGATGGACGAGTAGGCTTGCGGATGAGGTGGTGTGAATGGCGGAAAAAGAAAGTAAAACACTAATAAACTACTCCTATGCATCGCCGCTATGCCATGCTTCGGCAGGCTGATGGAAAACTGCACGGGCTGCTATGCACCGAATCGCTAGGCGGATGGATGAGTAGGCTTGCGGATGAGGTGGTGATAATCACAGAATGAGGGTCGTGAGAACCTCATTGCTTTGCACGCCACTAGTAATTGCTATTGCGGCACTATGTGGTGGAGATGGATAATGGCGCACCTCAAGCAAATAATGAGAATATAAAATAACATAGATATGATTGTATACAAACATTTTTCAAATTAAGCACACTTCATCAAATACAAATAGAACAATCTACATTATCAACAACAAGAGAAGAAGAAAGTGCGAAATCGATCGGATCCAAAGTCTTGCTGAGGATTCACAAATGGAATCACCGGGTTGTCAATCCATGTTCTAGCTCGGTCCTCAACTGTGTCCGAGGTAGAGGAGGCTGTCACTAACTCCCAATGGACCCGTCTTCTTTATGTCACGATCTGGTGGAGGATGAAACAAACTCTTCAAAGCTTGATTGAGAAAGCTTGGTCAAACCCTTCTTGAAGCTCAAGGATGAAGGTGGAGGCCAAAAGGAAACTCCGGCTTGAATTTGGCGTCAAAAGCTTTCCCGGAGCCTCTCCCTACCATGGAGGAAGAAGGAGATCGATGGAACCCTCCTCGGAGATGAAAACGGCGGATAAAAAGTCCGGTCTTTGGAATTAGGGCGGAACCTACGTATTTATAGATTGCATAAAATATAATGCACACGATCAGTGGCGGACAACCAGTGGTCGTGCACACTATGTACTGTGATAGTGCGTATTGGCATGGCAGAACCTGGTAAAAAAAGGAATCAATGCACACGATAGGTGGCGTACGACCAGTGGTCGTGCGCACTATGTCCTGTGATAGTACGTATTGGCATGGCAGAACCTGGTAAAAATTGAATCAGTGCACATGATCAGTGGCGCACGACTAGTGGTTGTGAGCTAAGGAATCCACTGAGCATGTCCGTGTAAAAACACACGATCAGTGGCCCTTAAGCATAAATGGTCCCCTAACAAACCCAGAGAACCAACACAACCCCCATACCTGCAGGAACAACAAACAACAGATATGTGTAGACATTCCAGGCAATCACAATAAGAAGTTGAATCAATAAACGTAGCAAAAATACACAACCACGGGCCAATAAGTGCACTTCCTATAGAAATAAAGATTAGAAGAAATATATACGATAATGAACTAAAAGTGAAGTGCTTGTGAAAGAAAACTAGCCCAGATGAGTCCGAAAATCAGTATATGAACTGGACAAATCACACCCCCAGACTTACCTGTTTGCGCGTCCCGATCAAACAAAATCTATGTAGATAGGGAAAATAAACTAGCTAACATAGAAATTGAGATATGGTGTACCATGCGGAGTCGCATGCTCGCGCGCGTAAAAATATAATAGAGGAAATTTTTAATTATACAAAATAGTTTATACTTTTCACTATGCGTATCAATGTTTTATTATTACTCAAAAATGGAATCACGGTGAATCTTACGATCACGCGTAGGGAGAAAGTAGACTAATCACTAAGGCGAGCATTGCCAAAGATCAGGGCTCGGAATAACCTCCAAAGGAATCCACCACTGTCGGTGACTATATGCTTGCCCGTTCGCACTCTCTTTACGACCCCTGTTTTTGTTCACACACGAATCTGTAGGACATTTAGTGAAGAGATGGGGCTTGGGATTCGGTGAGGTAAACAAAGATAAATAAGGAGGCTACGCACCTAACCAAAAAGAGCTAGCATAAAAAATAATCTAACCGCTAACCAAAATACATGCGGGTACACCACACCCCCAGACTTAATTTTTAAAATATGGGTGTGCGCACTTCCTACTCCAAATACAATCTCATCTCAAATAGAATTTCCCATTACACTTTCTTTTTTCACTTTTCTTTTTCACAATTGATTTTTATATACTTTTTTCAAATCAACTTCTTTTTAACAATCTTAGTAAATAAAAACTTTGGAGCACATCCAGATATTCACAAGGAATATCACCACATCAACACCCCAAAATGAAAATGTAAAACACTAAAGCTCGACTTTGGTGTGCGACTAGGATCAGCTATGAGGCTTTGCTGAAATAATGGTGGAGCTGAATCAAATGAAGTGGTAGGCACAACGAGGCTAGCGAGGATAAGACGTTAGGAATGGTACAAAGCTCTACCGAGCCAAAATGATGGCCTACATCACACTCATGCAATTGAACTAACCTATACCCATGCTTAAAGAATAGCTTGGGGCAAGTTCTTATCCAATAAGAAAGACTATCCATCCTCCCGACTCGAGCAATACGAATCTAATGGTCGTCTACACACATCCCTAAGCTACTGTCAGATTCAGACCGGATTCACCAATTTTTGAGTAAAATAAAAAGTATTTACGCAAATAGAAAAATATAAAACTATAAGCATAAGAAAAATTAAATCTACTCCAATGTCTACACAAGACGAGAGAACTCGACTACGAACACTGCAGGAGTCAACATTTTATTCTGTCTCACAATCCTATGACACCATAATAATTTTCCCAAATCATACAAAAGAAACAAGTTTAACTCGCAGCACACTAACAGCTAAGCATGCACTCATATGGGTGCAGTTGTGTATGATGCAATGAACTAATCAAAATAAAACAATAAAAGCTTCTTGTATGCAAACGAAATGTGTGCGTGCAAAGGTAACAAATACTGGCTCTCCCCCAGACTTAAACTAAGCTACATGGCATATGATATTGAAATTAAAATCAGATAGAGACAAGGGGAGAGGTACCCAATGCTCAGCTAGTGATCATACCAGAAATCGCGTGAAAAAAATAGAAGCAGGCCCGCCAAACGAAGAATCACAACCCCTCCAATACGAATTTGCCATGAATACCTGTAGGGGTGAGCTCTGCAAAAACAAAAGAAAAATAGACAAAATACAAAGAAATACTAAACTAAGATAGACATGAAAAATAAAAGTGCAGGAAATATAAGATAACTATTGGAGATATTGTCCCCCCAACACGACTTATTAAATTTTATACATTTCTAGCTAATGGGCCTATACAAAGAAAAGTGCACAGGTAACTGTTCCATTATCCATTTCGGTAACGGGTACCAATACGGCGTTAAAACATTTACCCCTCTGCCCAAATAATCATACCTGCGCCTCACAGGCAGAGGAAATAGGAAGTAAGAAGAGGACGAGCGCTTTTACTCACTCATCTTACCACAAAATAAATCGTTGCCCAACAAGGTATCGTCTACAAGGAGATGGCAGGAGGAGAAAGCAATGAATGGAGCTTCATCAACAGAAGAGGAATCAACCTCCTCGTGAAAGAGGATGTTATCATCCATGACTCGAGCTGAAATCTCCAATTCCTCCTGAAGCACCAGCGAAGACTCAACCCGCAAAGGCTCAGATTCAAAAAGGGGATCAAGAAATAAAGGAGATGAAAAACTAAAAAAATAAAAAATAGGGGGAGTGGTCCTGCTCTCATTCCCAGCAGGATTAAAGCATAGATCATCATCGGTGTCAGATGAGTCAAAGCAAGGGGAATTCGAGAGCTCGAGGTCCTTGGTTGTGGTTTGGACCACCTCATCCAACAAGGAAGTGAAAACTTCCTCATCAGAAAGGATCTCCACATCATCCCACCTAGGTGCGTCATCATATTCCTAGGTGTTACACTCTCCATTGGAGAGAATAACGTCCTCGTCCCACATTGGCGCAATCTCAGGTTCTGAATCACTATCCGACATAACATCATCAACAAACTCACTAAAAATTTGGATAGATTAATCTTGCAAAGAAAGCAAAGGAACAACAAAATCAGAGAAAATATGTGCAATTTCCTCCGGGGGTGAATTTAGAAGAGGGGAAGAATGCATAGGGAGAGACGACACCACAATGTCATCACACTAATCAGCAGAAAGTCTGATGGGTATATCCGCAGCAATCCCCCATAGATAAGGTGGTACTACGAATATATCATCAGAATAAGAAGGGGCAGCCAATTGAGCGGGGGATGGAACGAATCGGATACCCGGTTCATCATCCCCCTCAGACTGACGCTGAAATTTTGCGTAATCTTTCAACACGTGTTCGGTGCTATAACAACACAAACACCATTTTCCATTACTCCTCAGTCCTGGTCGGACCAGAGAGGAATAAGAAAAAGGGTGAAGGTGTAGAAGATAAGTGACCATAATACTTTGTTATGGTGTATGAAGTACCATATGAGGACGGTGTTCCATACACTGAACCACGAGAATTATGCTCCCTATCTAAAGTGGGCCACTCATCACTACCATACCTATAATCTCTGCACTATCTGCAATGGATATTCAGATAAGAAAACATGATGCAACAAAAAAGAATTCACCAACTGAAATATTCTAAGCAAAAAATTAACTACACACTAGCAGATAATTAAAAGAAAAGGAATGCCTGCTATAGAAAAATTAAAACTAGAAAAGGAACAAAGAAAAATAAGCAACAAATTCTAAAACCTAAAGCAAAGAAGAAACATGATATGAACAAATGGAATAGGGCTTCTATCTCGTATCTCCCTCTCCAAAAACTCTCACGACTGTGTTCCCCGGCAACGGCGCCAAAAACTTGATGCGGTTTACGAAAAGTGTACGTACAAGTAATATAAAATGGGCAAATTTTCCCAAGTATCGATCTCTCAAGGAATACAGTAAGGTGGAGTTAATTTTGAGGAGGACTTGAGATTGAATTCCTTAGGTTGATGTTTACGAAGGGGGTTTTGATTGTTACGGAAAAGTAAAGTAAAACACTAATAAACAACTCCTATGCAATGCGGCTATGTAATGCTTCGCCAGGCGGATAGAAAACTACACGGGTCGCTATGCATCGAATTGCTAGGAAGATGGAAGAGTAGTCTTGCGGATGAGGTGGTGAGAACGGCAAAAAAAGAAAGTAAAACACTAATAAACTACTCCTATGCAATGCCTCTATGCGATTCTTCGCCACGCAGATGGAAAACTACACGGGCTGCTATGCACTGAACCGCTAGGCGGATGGATGAGTAGGCTTGCGGATGAGGTTGTGAGAATGACAAAATGAGGGTTGTGAGCACCTCTACGCTACACACGACACTAGAAATTGCTAGTGCGGCACGATTTGGTGGAGGATTGATAATGCCACACCTCAAGCAAATAATGTGAATATAAAATCACATAGACATGATTGTACACAAACATATATCAAATTAAGCACACTTTATCAAATACAAAGAGATCAAACTATACTATCAACAACAAGAAAAGAAGAAAATGCAAAATCGACCGGATCTGAAGTCTTGTTGAGGATTCATGGAAGGAATCACCATGTTGTCAATCCGCGTCCTAGCTCAGTCCTCAACTTTGTCCGGGGTAGAGGAGGTTGTCTCTAACTCCCAATTGACCGGTCTTCTTCGTATCATGATCTGGTGGATGATGACACAAACTCCTCAAAGCTTGATGGTGAAAGTTAGGTCAAACCCTTCTTGAAGCTCAAGGATGAAGGAGGAGGCCGAGAGGAAAATCCAGCTTGAATTTGTGTCGAAAGCTTGCCTGGAGCCTCTCCCTATAGTTGAGGAAGAAGGACATTGGTAGAACCCTCCTCGGAGATGAAAACAGTGGAGAAAAACTCATGTCTTTGGAATTAGGGAAGAACCTACGTATTTATAGATTGCAGAAAATATAATGCACACGATCAGTGGCGCACGACCAGTGGTCGTGCATACTATGTCCTATGAATGTGCGTATTGGCATGGCAGAACCTGGCAAAAAATGGAATCAATGCACACGATCAGTGGCGCATGACCAGTGGTCGTGCGTACTATGTCCTGTGATAGTGCGTATTGGCATGGCAGAAGCTGGTAAAAAATGGAATCAATGCACACGATCAGTGACGCACGACCTGTGGTCGTGCACTAAGGAATCCATTGAGCGTGCGCGTGTAAAAATGCATGATAAGTGTCCCTTAGGCATAAATGGGCCCCAAACCAACCCAGAGCACTAACACAACCCATGTACCTTTAAGAACAACAAACCATAGATATTTGCAGACATTCCAGGCAATCATAATAAGAATTAAAATTAATAAAAATAACAAAAATACACAACCACGAGCATATAAGTGCACTACTTATGGAAATAAAGATTAGAAGAAATATATACGATAACAAACTAAAAGTGAATTGCTTGTGAAAGAAAACTAGCCAAGATGAGTCTGAAAATCAGTATATAAGCAGGACTCATCATCTACCATGTGTCATAACTTCAGAAATCATTCCTACGGACTGATCAGCTTGTCCCCGCTACAAGTGGAGTAGTGACAACTAATAGGTCTGTTTGACTAGAGCCGGTGCGGATAGTCGACACTGAGAAAAGGAGCTTGCCTAGAAAAAGCATTCCTTTGGTGAAAGTCCTATGGTCTAATCATGAGAAAAAGAAATATACTTGGGACCCCGTGGACTTGATACTGAAGCACTACATAGAGTTATTTCCCCAAGGTAAACTTAAAAGCAAACTTTGTATTCTTCATGCTTTACTTTCCCCATAGCTTTAGCCTTATTTCGGGGACAAAATCTTTTATTTTGTTTATACGATTTGTAATGTCTCAATTCGTGCTAGACCCCTCATATGCATTTTGAGTCAAGAGAATTGACTCAAGCTCAGGGTGTAATGGCAACATACATCGAGTGCATTGACTAGTAGGTTAGAGTCGAGTGATACTCGACGCATTGAAGAATTTGAATTAGAATAATCCTGGATTTAGGAAGCGTCAAGTGCGTCAATTAAATTCGACGAACTGTGGAGTGCGTTGACTGGTAGGCAGGGGTCGAGTGATACTCAACGTATAGAAGAATTTGACTTACAATAATCCTTGATTTGGCAAGCATCGAGTGCTTCGGCTGGACTCGACGAAACGTTAAGTGATCTCATTGCCATTCGATAAAGTGTCGAGTGATCTCAACGAATACAGTGCTTGGACTTAGAATATTTTTTCCAGAAGGATTCGACAAAAAGCATTGAGTGATCTTGACGCCATTCAACGAAGCATCGAGTGATACTCAACGCATGCAAATAATATGTCTTAACATATTTTGGGCAGGTCTTGTTGAGTATTTATACTAATGTGCTAAACCGAGTTTCCGGGATAAGCACTGTTGGCTAATTTGGACCCGGTCTTCTCAAACAAGACCTATTTTAAAAAATAATGGGTGGTTCAATGCAGAAGAAACACGTGACGGCATGACTCAAACCCTAATATTTCTTATAAAAAGGAAGAAACAGGAAACCCTAGCCGTCACTTTATTCTTCTTTGCCGAGCCATTACTTGTTGAAACCAATAAAGGAAGAGAAGTCGCTAGAGTCAGATTTCTAGAGGAAGAACTCTCCATCTTCGTGAAGAACAAAGCTATCAAGAAGGATAACAAGATCCGTGGCAAGAAATGAGGTGAGCATCCTACTCTCTCCCTTGGTGCTAGATCTTTAGTTATAATGTGGGAGAGATGTCGACTCAAAAGAGATGGACTTGTGCAAGATGAAGATCTCCAAGGAAGAGACCATGCTAGGACCTTGTCCTAAAAATTAGTTGTCTTTGATCTCTCCTCTCTTCATTGTGAAGATGGTGGACTTGGTTTCGTGAAGAGGAATGGTCTATTGAGGGTGAATAAGGGAGAAGGAAGTGCTACATGTGGTTTTGAACAAATGGCTAAAGTAAGAATATGAACCTATGTCGTTTGTTTTGCTTTAAGATGCATGCATAAATCTGTTTTTTGCGCGCAGCAGACTTTGAGGCCGTTTTGGGTGTGATATAGTCGGATCTAGGTCTTGGGATGAACAAGAAAGTTATATTACTCAGAAAGACCTTTTCAACGGATGGTTACATGTTTTCGTAGGAGTTTTGTAGCTCCGTGAATGTCCAATAGAAGCTGATGCATGTTAATAACTTATGTGCAGGATGCTTTCGGGTTAGCGTAAAACTGGGTTTGGAATAGGTAGAAGAAACGTAACAAGTTTAGGTTCCGGTTTGGATGAGTCTAGTTTTATGTAGCCGAGATAAACAAATGGATTGGAGGAATTTAGTAAACAAATTGTTTGGGGAAATTAGTGAACAAATGGTTTGGTAAGATTTGGTTATACAAATGTCTACTTGTGAAATCTGGTAAGGATGCGCGCGATTGTAATCCAATGAATAATATAGGTTTTGAAAGAGGGTGTGGTGCCTAAAACTAGAATGTGTAATCTATACTTATGTTATCACGCTTGATGTATATGTGGAGAGTTAATATTTTGTTATGATAAATATATGAAAACATAATTGTTTGTGAATGCTTGATTATAAGGAAGAAATCAGATGAGGTAAATCTCATGGCCATGAAAAATTTTGAATCGTGATCTCAAGTGTTGGATGGGATAATTTGTATAGTCCACTTCTTAGAGTGTGTCTCCCTTTGGTAGCAGTGTGGGATTGGTATGTTGTTCAAGGTTGCTTGCCACTTTTGTTGATGTTGAACTCTAGAGTTGTTAGGAGCATGAAAATGTGAAAGGGTGTAAGTGCGTGAGTATTTGACCACACTTGATTGGTAATGATGATAAGAGACTCAGTGTGTAGCCCTTGAGTGATGTTGAGCACTGGATTGGTAATGTTGAAAAGGGACTCGGTTGGAGCCCTTCGATGGTTGATGGCAAGGCCATGTGAATTTTCATGTGGTGTGAGTTGACACGTGGTGTCATAATACTGTGTTAATGATAGTGTTACAGGTCTATTAGCTCACTAGTCTTCACACTGACAGGAGTTGATAGATTTACTTTGGATGGTTTTCCTTGGTCCTCGGTGCTTATTCCTGGGGCTCCTTCCGTACCAAGTGGATGGTTGGGCTTGGTCTTTTGGTGATACGCTCCCATAGGAAACTTTCAAGCTAAGATAATAGGCTTGTTTGGGTTGTGTTCTTGGTGCACATCAATCTGATACCCCTCTGATCCGTAGTACGCAAGGGCTCTGTGATGTGAATATGACGGCAAGTATACTAGTCGCACAAGTAATATAAAATGGGCGAATTTCCCCAAGTATCGATCTCTCAAGGATCACAGTAAGGTGGAGTTAATTTCGAGGAGGACTTGAGATTGAAGTCCTTAGGTCGACGTTTACTAAGGGGGTTTTGGTAATTGCGATAAAAGGAAATTAAACACTAACAACTACTCCTATGCAATGCTGCTATGCATCGCTTCGCCAAGCGGGATGGAATGCTATCCGGGCCGCTATGCACCGAATAACTGGGCGGACGGATGAGTAGGCAAGCATAAGGACCAGAATTTGAGGGTCATAAGCACCTCTTCGTAATGCATGCCTCTAGCAATCGCTAAAGCGGCAAGAACATATTGATGGCTAATGGATATAAAGGCGTACCTTAAGCAAATAACGAACACAAACAATCACATAGACATGATTACCAATGAACGTATTTTACAATAAGTACACTTCATCAAATTCAATAGATTAACTACGCTAACAACAACAATAGAGGAAAAGTGGGCAAAATCGACCAGATCTAAAGGCTTGCCGAGGGTTTGCGGGTGGAATCGCCGGTTTGTCAATCCGCATTAAAGCTCGATCCTCAACTGCGTTCGAGATAGAGGAGGTTGTCACTCACTGCCAATGGACCCATCTTCTTCGTGTCACGATGCGGAAGAAGATGGCACAAACTTCTCCTAGCTTGGTGGAAAAAGCTAGGTTAAATCTCCTCTTGAAGCTCGTGGATGAAGGAGGAGGCCGATAGGAAGGTCCGGCTTGGATTTGGCATTGAATGCTTGCCCAGATCTCGTCTCCTTGGTTGAACGGCGAAGTTTCGCCCTAAAATCGCGGGAGAGAAGTCTAGAAACGAATGTTTCCCAATGGCTAAAAATCTGCGCTTAAATAGAAAAAGATCAAAAAATGGGCACACACGGTCCCGCGCATGCCTGTGCGCTAACCGTGCGTTATTAACTTACAGATCTTGATCGCGGAAGAAGATCCGTTGACCCGTGCATTTTACTCGTGCACGGTAGATTCTGCCAGCCCGTGAAGGAATCGCACGGGTAAACACTGAGCGCAGAAAATAGGGTAAAATAAAGGAACCGTGTGTTTTATTCGCGCACGGGCGTGTTTGCCCGTACGTGAAGGAAACACATAATTTACCCCAGAATGCAGGAATAAAGAGAAAATGTGCAGACCATGCGATTCCTTCTCGCACGATTTGGCCGGAACCGTGCGGGAACAAAACGCACGGGTAGAAACAAAAGTCCCTAGAATTACTGTGTGAAACGCACGATTGTAATGAAACTGTGCGCTTAGAAATGCGCATGACCGTGCATTTTACACAGAATTGGAAATGGAATTCGGGACGTCGTGACCACTTGCACAGCAATGAAATCAACTGGAGCACCATCTCCGAGTAACAATACATTACATAAAATAAACAAAAAGAACCATGGGGAGCACCATGTGCTTACCCCCAACAAAAGAAAGCACAATTGCATACCTAAGGGCTAAAACAATGCACTTTCTATGAAAATAAAGATTAGAATAAATATGAACGATAAAGAACTAAAAGTGAAGTGCAAACGAGTGAAAACTAACCCTGATGAGTCTGTAAAACCCTATATAAATCGGACTCATCACACCCCCAGACAAACATATTTCCACGTCCAGAGCAAAAAAAATTCAATGCAGATAGAGAAAATGATTTAGCTAACAAGGAAATTATGATACGGAGTACCATGCGAAGTCGAATGCTCATACCCGTACAAATATAATAGAAGAATTTTTTAAGTATGCAAAACAGTTTTTACTTTTCACAATGCGTATTAAAATTTTATTATTACTCAAAAATAGAATCACAGTGAATCATCCAGTCATGCATAGGAAGAAAGTAGGCAGACTACTAAGGTGAGCTTTGACAAAGACTGGGGCTAAGGATCAACTCCAAAGTAATCCACATATGTCGGGGACCATACGCTTGCCTGTTCACACTCTCTCAACAGTACTAGTTTGACTCAAGTGTTAATCCGTAGGACTTAGGATAATCATGGGGCTTGGGTTACGGTTAGGTAACAGGGATAAATAGGAAGGTTATGCACCTAACCCAAATGAGCTATCAGAAAAAGAGAATCCATCCGCTAATCCAAAATACATGCGAGTGCACCACACCCCCAGACTTAACTTTTAATATATGGGTGTGTGCACCGCATACTCCAAATACAATCACTTCTCCAATATCATTTTCAATTATACTTTTTCTTTTCACTTTTATTTTTCACATTTTGTTTTCTTTTTATTTCAACAATTCAGCAAATATAAAAATTGGAGCACATCCACATATTCACAAATAATTTCACTATATCAGCACCCAAAATGATAATATAAAACACTAGAGCTCGACTTGGGTGTGCGACTAGGATCAGCTATGAGGCTTTGGTGAATGAAGGTGGAGTTAAATCCAAAGAAGGGTAGGCCCAACAGGGCTAGCAAGGATAAGACATTTGGAATGGTACAAAGCTCACCAGGGACAAAATGATGGCCTATGTCACACTCACGCTAGACTAACCATGCACCAATGCTTCGAGAGTAGCTTAGGGCAAGTTCTTAGCCACAGAGAAAGATAATCCTTCCTCCCGAATTGAGCAAAACGAGGCTAGTGGCGGCTACACACTTCCCTACACTATCGTTTGATTCACACCAGATTCACCAACATTTGAGTAGAATAAAAAGTATTTACGCAAATAGAAAAATATAAAACTATCAGAACACAAAATAATTAAATCTACTCGAATTTCTACATGAGACGAGAGCAATTGAATTGGAGCACAGCAAGGTCAACATTTTACTCCGTCACACAATCCTATGCAGCACAATAATTTTCCCAAATCTAACAAAGAAATGAGTTTAACTCGCAGCACGCTAATGGCTAAGCACGCGCTCATGTGGGTGCAGTGATGTGCGATGCAATTAACTAATCAAAATAAAAATATAAAGCTTCTAGTATGCACATGAAATGTGCACGTGCGAAAGGTAACAATAACTGGCTCTCCCCCAGACTTACACTAAACAACACATCATATGAAATCGAAATTTAAATCAAATAAAGCTAAGGGAAGAGGTTATCCAATGCTCAGCCAGTGAGCATACCAGAAGATGCATGGAAAACAGTGGCAGGCCCGCCAAACGA
Organism: Platanthera zijinensis; assembly: GCA_039513925.1. Lineage (NCBI taxonomy): Eukaryota > Viridiplantae > Streptophyta > Magnoliopsida > Asparagales > Orchidaceae > Platanthera > Platanthera zijinensis. The sequence goes on from CM077089.1 coordinate 103,335,519, forward strand.
ACAATAACAACCACGCCAATACATAGTTGCCATGAATACCTATAGGGGTGAGCTCTGCAAAAAAAAGAAAAATACACAAAAGGAAATGTTAAAAGAAAAATAGACATGAAAATAAAAGTGCAGAAAATAAGATAACTACAGGGGTTACTGTCATCCTAGCACGACTTATTCGACAAACATACAGTTCTAGCTAATGGGTCTATGAAAAGAAAAATTCACAGGTAAGTGTTCCATTATCCATTGCGGTAGCGGGTACTAATACCTAGATAAAGCAGTTACCCCTCTACTAGAATAATAATACCTGCAAACTTCAAGTACAGGAAACAGAATGTAAGATGAGGAGGAGGCCTGGTCCTCACTCATCTTACATAAAAAATCCTTGCCCTGCAAGGTATCATCCGTAGCAGGTCTGTAGGAAGAGAAGACAATGACTGAGGCTTCCTCAATGGAGGAGGGATCAACCTCCTCGCACATAAGGATGCCATGATCATTGACTTAAGCAAAGGGCTCCAAGTCTTCCTTAAGTACCTGTGCATACTCAACCTGCACAAGCTCAGATAGAGAAGGGAGATAAGGAAATAAAAGAGACAAAGAATAGAAGGAACTAAACGGGGGAGTTATACCGATCTAACTCCCCAAAGGCTGAGGTAGAAAAGTATCATCGGCATTGTCGACAATGCTACAAGGCTCGGCAGGATCCATAGAGGCCTCCACCAAGACTTGGACTTCCTCCACTTGTGTTGAGGGAGAATCCTTGACACCAGTAAGGTTGTCCTCCTCCATAAGGGTGGAAACAATCCATGTATCACAACCCTCAACTTGCGATGCATCGTCAAAAATGTCATAAGAAATGACTGTAGTAGAATGCACAAAAGGAGGAAGAACATTGCTTGGATAAAAGTCAAGCACAGGTTCCGCAACACATCTGGATGTTGTGTGCGCATCATTCCCTTCAAAAAATGAAGGTGACAGGGTCACATAAGCAAACGATGAAGGTGTGCCACCGAGGATAGGAGTCGGGATGATATGGATGTCCGGCTCATCATCCTCTTCAAAAACACAGAGGTACTCGACACAATCCTTCAGGAAATGATCTGTTCTACGACAATACAAACACTTTCTCCCTGTACTCTGTAGTCCTTGTGATACCGGAGAAGCATAAGAGAATGGTGTATGTGGAGAGGACGAATGACCATAAGCTCGGGGCACAGTGTTTGAAGGGATGTACGAAAACAACATCTCATGCATTGTGCACTGAGGCATATCCTCAATATCTCTCGTAGGGCATTCATGACTAGTGTGGGTGGACTTTCCACACAAATGACATTGGGCATACTAATATCCCCACATGGTGTCGAAATAGCAGATTCAAAATAAATCGTGCAAATTACTAAATCCAACAATATATTACTACAGTTGCCTAAATAAACAAGAAAAGGTTGGCTAAACAGAAATAGAACAAAACAAAAGCGATTTACAAAGGAAAAAGAAAGCAATCTCACGTCTCCATCTCCAAAAACTCACACAACTGTGTTCCGCGACAACGGCGCCAAAATTTGATGCGAATGTGACGACAAGTGTACCGGCCGCACAAGTAATATAAAATGTGCGAATTTCCCCAAGTATCGATCTCTCAAGGAACACATTAAGGTAGAGTTAATTTTGAAGAGGACTTGAGATTGAAGTCCTTAGGTCAGCGTTAACTAAGGGGTTTTTGGTAATTGCCATAAAAGGAAATAAAACTATAACAACTACTCTTATACAATACCGGTATGCATCGCTTTGCCAGGCAGGATGGAAGGCTATACGAGCCGTTATGCACCGAATCGCGGGGAGGATGGACGAGTAGACAAGCGTAAGAACCAGAATTTGAGGGTCGTAAGCACCTCTTCACAACGCACGCCTCTAGCAATCGCTAGATCGGCAAGAACGGATGGATGGTGGACATATATAAAGGCGCACATCAAACAAATAACGATCACAAACAATCACATAGACATGATTACCAATGAACTTATTTTAAATTAAGTACACTTCATCAAATGCAAGAGATTAACTATTCTAACAACAATAAGAGAGGAAAAGTGCGCAAAATCGACTGGATCCGAAGGCTTGCCGAGGGTTCGCGGTTGGAATCGTCGGGTTGTCAATCCGAGTCCAAGATCGGTCCACAACTGCATCCGGGGTAGAGGAGGTTGTCACTCACTCCCAATGGACCCGTCTTCTTTGGGTCACAATGCGAAAGACGATGGCACAAACTTATCCTAGCTTGGTGGAGAAATTTAGGTTAAATCTCCTCTTGAAGCTCGAGGATGAAGGAGGAGGCCGAGAGGAAGCTCCGACTTGGATTTGGCATTTAATGCTTGCCCGGATCTCCTCTCCTTGGTGGAACGGTGAAGTTTTGCCCTAAAATCGCGGGAGAGATGGCTGGAAATGAAGGTTTCCCAATGGCTGAAAATCTGCGCTTAAATAGAAAAAGATCAGAAAAAATGGTCACGTATGGTCCCGCGCACGACCGTGCACTAACCGTGCGTTATTAACTTGCAGATCTTGATCGTGGAAGAAGATTCGTTGACCCGTGCGTTTTACTCGTGCACGGGCGATTTCGCCCGTGTGTGAAGAAAATCGCACGGTTAAAAACAGAGCGCAGAAAACATGGTAAAACAAGGGAACCGTGCGTTTTACTCGTGCAAGGGCGTGTTTGCCCGTGCGTGAAGGAAACGCACGATTTACCCCAGAATGCAGGAATAAAGAGAAAATGTGCAGACCGTGCGATTCCTTCTCGCACGGTTTGGCCGGAATCGTACGGGAACAAAATGCATAGGTATAAACAGAAGTCCACAGAATTGTTGTGTGAAACGCACGATTGCACTGAAACCGTGCGCTAAGAAATGTGCACGACCGTGCGTTTTACACACAATTGGAAATGGAATTCGGGACATTGAGACCTCCTGCAGAGCAATGAAACCAACTAGATCACTATCTCCCAGTAATAATACACATCATAAAATAAACAAAAAGAACCATGGGGAGCACCATGTTCTTACCCCAACAAAAGAAGCGCAATAGCACACCCAATGGCTAAAACAATGCACTTTCTATAAAAATAAATATTAGAAGAAATATGAACGATAAAGAAGTAAAAGTGAAGTTCAAACGTGTGAAAACTAACCCTGATGAGTCTGAAAAACCCTATAAAATCGAACTCATCACTCCGCTATTGTATTCTTAGCATTGAGGCGTATAAAGGCCTAGGCTTGGTAGTGTAGATGCCCGCCTAGTATTTGAAAGCCCGTTTCACTGTCATTGTCTGTCCACGATGGATGACGCCTAAGAGGTTAGCTACCTGCCCGAAAAGTGAGAACTAAAAGTCTGTGTCGACATACCAATGTGTGTGTGTGTGAGCATGGGTGAGTCATCATATTGCATTCATATCATCGCATTGCACCGCATAGATCCTTATCATATTAGTTTGTATGGGAACTCTTATATGATGAGTTACTTTACTATTAACTGATCCTTAAATTATAAATCTGTATGGGCATTTTTATAAGTTAAGTTACTTTTCTGTTATAGATTTATGTTGCGCGCTAGGGTTCGAAGAAAATAAACGCAACCGAACTAGCAACCCGATGAGGCAAGTATACCTATCGAATTGTAGCAAGGGGACACAAGTGTCGTATTGAAATCCGGGAACTGTTGGCTAAGCTTACTCACACGAACGCTATTATCTTATCGACGGAAAAACTAGGTTTTTAGAAAATTTAAGTGCAAGGGAGGAATTAAAGCTATACTAGAAAGAGAACTACCGCAATTAAGTTAAGCTATTAACCAAAGAACTATGCTAGAAAGGAAACTATTGCAGTTAATTAAAGAGCACAAGATAGGTGATTACTACGAAAGGAAGAAAATTTGAAATGGAAATGCACTCAATCAAGATTCACCTCGGCTAAAGACGATTAAGAAAATGCGATAAAAATCTGAACTTAATAGGATAAAGGTCCTTGACCGTGGAGATTCCTAAAGCTTGAACACGCTTCTCTCGAAGTCGTGTCCAACTGAGTTTAGGAAGGTCCGACCGACTCTCGTCTAAATCGGAGGCCTAAAACTCGCTTTACGCGGTGAACCCCACCATTGGATTTTACTCCAATCCGGGAGATTTGGACGTCTGCCTCTCTCGAGGGGTGCGTACAACTCCCTTTACTCTTGAATGCTCACTTCATTCTTTCGGCCTCTCGGCTAGCCCAGAATGAAAGCAAAGGCGGAGAGTATATATCGAAAATATACCTCCAACCCATGATTAATCAAGAGTAATTCAAGGCCCTAACCTAAAAAGAAAAGACTAATTAAAACATCATAACATAATCTCTCTAACCTCGGATCATCAAGATCGAGTACAAGGAGGATTAGTTAATCATAATGGAGTGGAGGAGGGGAGATAAGTAGAAAAGCATATAAAGGAACACAAGTAAAGGAAGAACACTTTTATTAATGAAAAAAGGCAAGTTACACTATTGAAATTGAAATTACAAGTGCATGAAAATTAAATCCTATTCTAGCCCTACAATTAGCACTAAGCAAGAGCAAAGATTACAAAGAAAGCTAAAGAAACTAACTATTAAACCATGATTAAGCAAAAATTACAAAGGAAGAGAGAGAGAGAGAAAGCATAAAAAACTCAAGAACCAAAGGGGCAGCACCTCCCCCTCTCAACCAAAGCTTGCTAAAATGGAGAGGGGGGTCTCAATTTATAGAAATTTTTCTCGGGTTGGTCACGCCCTCCAACACTCCCTAGGGGGGGCGTGTCAGGGGGCGTGACAGTACTATGTTGACCTCGGGCTCTGGATTCTGGCGGGAGGGATGATTGCTTCGGTACGTCGGTGGTCACGCCCTAGGTCACGCCCGTGATAGGGGGCGTGACAGGCACGTCATGTCCAAATCATTGGTCGGAAATCCGTCAGTCACCGAAAAAGGAGGGTGTCACGCCCATGTCACGGGCGTGACATGGGGCGTGACAGTACTGTTTGCGTGCTGAGGCGGAACGGCATTTAATGCGGCGGCAGGCTTTGCGGCAGAGGGCGACACGCCCCTGGTCACGCCTGGTGACACGCCCAGGGAGGGCGTGCCAGGGGGCGTGACAGTGGTTTTGACCATTTTTCTGTCCCTTCCAGCAAGAGTCCTCGGGATCGGGTGACACGCCCTAGGTCACGCCCAGGGAGGGCGTGACAGGGGGGCATGACAGGTAATTTTGGCCAATTTTCTAGAAACCTACAAAAAGACAAGAAAAAGTCAGTGGCAATAATATTTACATAAAAATGATAAAAATAAACTAATAATAGACATAATTTGCACAATATAAAATAGAAAATACGATAATAGTTTAGGATGCAAAATGTATTATCAAATTCCCCCAAGCTTAAACTTTGCTTGTCCCCAAGCAAAAATATAATAACTAGATATTTATAAAAAGGACTAATCAAAAAGTTCTAATTATGCCTACACAAGTACTATGCGAAATTCTTAGTAGGGAAAAGGTGAAATGTAAGTCTAAAACAATTATTTAGGTATGGTAAAACTTTTATAAACTTTACTCAATAAAAACAAATCATCCAAAATTTTAACGAGATTTTTTTAAATAGACTTAAGCAAAGGCAACGAAAATGAAAAACACGCATTAAGTTGTTACTAGATCCAAGCAACGCATTATAATTATATCAATTTAATTAACAAAAATCTAGGTTTAAATCCAAAACTAAAACTGATTTACTTTTTTTCTTTTCTTAGTTATTAAATAAAAATCAAAAAGCGTGAATCAAAAGGACTTAAATAGGACAGAAACGTTTGGCTTAGGAATATGATTAGGAGTGGAATTCAAAGGTAAACGTGAAGGTTTTAAAATCACACTAAACCAAAGCAAAGAGTTTCAAAAAATTTCATAAAAATATATACACATTTTTTTTTCTTTTTCTTCTTTTTTTTTCATTTTTTTTTTCAAAACAAAGGCCATAAATATTTTTATTTTCCTTTTTGAGTTGGCCAAACAAAAATAAACATTACTTTCGACATCCCTTTTTTTTCAAAAATCTTTCTCCCACAAAAATCACAAAATATCCTATCAAAATCGTCAAACTAATTTATGAAACTCAAAAAGGCTAGTGTGATTCGATAGGTTGGAAATTTTGGCTTTGGTGAAACTGAAATGAAGGGAGGAGCTATCAAATGTAATCGGAAAAAAGACTCAAAAATGGCTAATTAGTGGTAAAAGTTTTTAGGTTGGCAGGAAAGCTCAAACGAAAACAAAAACGGCCTAAATCATTTTCACGCTTTTGAATTTATTTAAAATAAAGGTTTGAAAATTTTTCAAAAAGCGAGTCTAGATAATAAAAGAAGATTGATGAAATTAACTTGAAAATAGAAATAATAGGTGACTTGGATCGTTCACATCTACTACGTTATTCAAAAGTTGACTTTACAAAAATTATTCAAAAACGAAAAAGAAAATAGTGGATGATGAATTTTTAAGAAAGTAAAGGAAATAAACAACAAAAAACCATAATAGAAATGCGAGTTTTAGAAAAATATTTCACCTTAACATGCTACTGTGAATTAGAAACACAGCATGGCCAACATTTTACTTGTGAAACATAATTAAAAAGAACGATTAGAAATATTATAATTAACTAAGTTGTTTATAGGAGATTTTGAGTAAAACAAAACTAAAAACTAGGGGTACTATTGAAATACCAAAATGTCTAAACTATTCAAAAACACATATATATTTTTTTAATTTAATTTTGTGAAATATTCTCTTTATTTTTGGATTTTGGATTTTTTCTCTTTTTTTTTTGGAATTTTAAGATATTCATTTTTTTTTGGAAATATTTACAATATATACAAAAAGAAGATTATTTACACTACGCAAAAATGAAGGAGGAAATCCTCCCCCAAGCTTAAAACAGACATTGTCCTCAATGGCTAAAGAAGGGAATTGGAGAAGGAGAGAAAAATAAAGTACAGAATTGAAAGACAGAATTGAAATACAGGTACTTCCCCGGATTTATTTGCTGCGAAAGCTGAGTGATGCCGCTCCTCCGAATGTCTTCTTTGGACTTTGTGATGGATTCAGCAATGTTGGAGCAGGCGATCGCAGAAGCTTCAGCTTGTCGGAGCCGTCCGAGGCAAAAATTGTAAAATAAAGAAAACAGAAAAAGATAACTTGGGTTGCCTCCCATGAGCGCCCTTTGGTTAAAGCGTCGTTGAGCTCGACGCATCAAAAAATAATTTTGTCCAAAAATATTGTTGTCCCGAAATAAAATTGTCTTTAGCAAAAAAATTAAAAGTTTCAGATTACAGTTCGTGAAGCAGAAACTTAATAATGTTTGGACTGACATCATCATCACCAGAAAAGTAGAGTTTTAGACGCTGACCATTCACTTTGAAATTACCCTTATCAGGGTGAGAAATTAAAACAGTTCTATAAGGAAATACTTCTAAAACAGAAAACGGGCCAGACCAGTGAGATTTTAATTTGCCCGGAAATAAACGTAAACGAGAATTATATTAAAGGACTTGGTCGCCCGGCTTAAAGTTTTTAGGGTGCCTTAAGTGTTTATCGTGTAAACGCTTCGTCCGCTCTTTATAAAGTTTATTATTTTCATAAGCATAAGAGCGCCACTCGTCGAGTTCATTTAGTTGAAATTTTCGAAGGTCACCGACTGAGTGGGGATCGAAGTTTAAAAATTTTAAGGCCCAAAAGGCGCGGTGTTCTAACTCTACGGGCAGATGGCACGATTTTCCATAGACCAGCCGATACGGCGTACATCCGAGGGCGGTTTTGTACGCTGTTCGGTAGGCCCATAGAGCATCGTCAAGTTTGGTTGACCAGTCTTTTCTAGAAGTTAAAACAGTCTTTTCTAATATTCTTTTTATTTCTCTATTAACTACTTCAACTTGACCATTAGTTTGGGGGTGGTAGGAAGTGGAAAGCTTATGTGTAACGCCGCATTTGGTAAGGATTTTTGAAAATTGTGCGTTATAGAAATGGGAACCCCTATCGCTAACAATTGCGCGTGGCGTACCGAATCTAGAAAATAATCTTTTTAGAAACGTGACTACAACTCGGGAGTCTTTCGTAGGAAGAGCTTGGGCCTCAGCCCATCGTGAAACATAATCAACAGCAACTAAAATATATTTGTTTCTGAAGCTAGAAGGAAGGGGGCCAACAAAATCAATTCCCTAGAGGTCAAAAATTTCGCACTCTAAGAAATAATTTTGCGGCATTTCATTTTTATTAGAAATATTGCCCAACCGTTGGCAACTATCACACCTGCTCACAAAGGCTTGCGCGTCCTTAAACAGGCTAGGCCAGTAAAAACCCGCGCAAAGCACCTTGTGAGCGGTGCGAGAAGCTTGATAGTGCCCACCTGTCGGACCTTCATGCAAATGTTTTAGAATATCACTTCCTTCATCAAAAGAAACACATCTCCTTATCACTTGATCCGCACAAATTTTGAAAAGATGTGGGTCTTCCCAAAAGTAGTTCTTCAACTCAGAAAAGAATTTCTTCTTTTGCTGAGAGGAGAACTCCTTTGGGAGCACCCGGGCCACTAGATAGTTGGCGATGTGCGCGAACCAAGGAGAAGTAGATGTATTAACTAAAAGCAGCTTCTCATCAGGAAAATAGTCATTAAAAGATTTTTCATTTAATTTTTCTATAAAGGGGTTATCTAATCTGGATAGATGGTCGGCGGCCAAGTTCTCGGCTCCTCGCTTCTCACGGATCTCTAAGTCAAACTCCTGGAGGAGTAAGACCCAGCGAATCAAGCGAGGCTTGGCATCTGTTTTGGCAAGAAGGTACTTGAGGGCCGAGTGGTCCGTAAAAACAATGATTTTTAAAAGAGTAATGTAAGGGCTGAATTTATCAAACGCAAATACTACAGCTAAGAGCTCCTTCTCGGTTGTGGTGTAATTTTCTTGTGCAGATGTGAGGGTTTTACTAGCGTAATAGATGGGGTGGAAGTTCTTAGATATGCGTTGACCTAATACGGCCCCCACCACAAAACTACTCGCATCGCACATAATATCGAAAGGAAGGTCCCACACCGGAGCTATCATAATCGGTGCGTTAATTAACTTTTCTTTAATTGATTCAAAGGCAGAAATACAAGAGTCATCAAAAATGAATGGAGCGTCTTTTTCTAAGAGATGGATGAGGGGCTTTGTGAACTTGGAGAAGTCCTTTATAAAACGACGATAAAAACCAGCGTGCCATAGGAAACTTCTTATAGCTTTTATGTTTGTAGGCGACGGCAACTTCTCAATAACTTCTATCTTGGCAACGTCTACCTCGATACCTTTAGCAGAAATTTTATGACCCAAAATTAACCCTTCCCTCACCATAAAATGGCATTTTTCCCAATTTAGGGAAAGGTTAGTTTCTTCGCATCATTCTAAGACTTTTTCGAGGTTTTCTAAACATCTATCGAAGGAATCACCGAACACGGAGAAATCGTCCATGAATACCTCCATAATGCTTTCTACGTACTTATCAAATATTGCGAGCATACATCGCTGGAATGTAGCTGGCACATTGCATAATCCAAACGGAATTCTTCGTTACGTGAAGGTGCCGAAGGGACAAGTAAACGTAGTTTTCTCTTGGTCCTCGGGAGAGATGGGTATTTGAAAGTACCCCGAGAGGCCATCGAGAAAACAATAAAAGCTATGGCCAGAGGGACGTTCTAAAATCTGGTCGATAAACGGTAAAGGAAAGTGGTCCTTGCGGGTGGCGTCATTTAACTTACGGTAATCTATGCACATACGCTAACCCGTCACCGTCCGCGTCGGGTTTATTCATTATTCTCATTACTAACTACGGTTATCCCTCCCTTCTTTGGAACTACCTGAATGGGGCTAACCCACTTACTGTCTGAAATAGGGTAGATAATTCCTGCGTCTAATAGTTTCATAACCTCGCCCTTAACTACTTCTTTCATGTTTGGGTTTATACAGTGCTGAGGTTGGATAGAGTTACGTGAATTATCTTCCATTAAAATTTTATGGGTACAGAAAGATGGGCTTATGCCCTTGATATCAGAAATTTGCCAAGCAATAGCCCGGCGATGCTTACGTAGAACTAGAAGAAGTTTATCGTTCTGCGTATCCGTGAGGTAGGCCGAAACGATAACTGGTAACTTGGAGTCTTTTTCTAAGAAAGCATACTTAAGGTGTTCGGGAAGTTCTTTAAGTTCTAGGGTAGGGGGTTCTTCATAAGAGGATTTTGAGATTCTTTCTTTTCAAAAATAATATCTTCATAAACTTTTTTATAAGGAACGTAATAAGGGGTGTGGCTAGCAGCTAAGATGGCTTCTTGTAGTGATTCAGTGGGAAGAAAAGAGGAAGAACAAAAATCAGAAAATTCTTTTTCAAACTCAGAAAGACAATAAGAAGATTCATCACTTCCTTGCAGTGATTCCATTGTAAGAGAAGAGGAGCAAAAAGTAGAAAATTCTTTTTCAAAGTCGGAGAGGCAGTAGGAAGAATCATCACTCACGGCGTCTACGAAAAAACATGAGTCATCGTTCGCTAAGGTGTTCTTCATCGAAGGGGTGATAGAAAATGTGACTTCGTCGTCGCCTACTCGAAGAAAGAGCTTACCATTGCTTACGTCAATGATGGCTCGGGAGGTGGCAAGGAAGGGTCGGCCAAGGATCAGGGGAACCTCGACGTCTTCTTCGATGTCCAAAATGACAAAGTCCACTGGGAAGATGAACTTGTCGACTTTCACTAGAACGTCCTCCACTATTCCTAACGGGTACTTGACGGATCTATCGGCTAGCTGGATACTCATACGCGTGGGGTTAAGGCTACCAATCCCTAACTTTTTGAACAACGAAAAGGGCATCAGGTTTATACTCGCGCCTAAGTCGGCTAACGCGTGTTTAACAAAAAGATCACCGAAGACACACGGGATAGAGAAACTACCTGGGTCACTGATTTTCTTCGGCAAACCGTTTGTTAAAACAGCGGAGCACTCGGCGTTTTGCGTGACGTGCGAAAGATTCTCTAACTTCTTCTTGTTTGTAAGGAGGTCTTTAAGATATTTGGCGTATTTCGGCATCTGCGAAATAGCCTCGTGGAAGGGAAGATTAATGTGGATTTGTTTGAAGATTTCTAAGAAGCAGGAATACTGATCATCTTGACGTTGTCTATTAAGTTCAAATGGGTATGGAGGAGTTGAATTATTTTTGAAGATGGGTGGTGGAGTGAGATTATTTTCTAAAATAGGGGTGATTACTTCTTCAGCAGATGGCGGAATTTTTAAAACAGGAGCAGAGCTTTGATTTTTAAAAATAGGAGCGGAGCTTTGATTTTTAAAAGCGGAAGCGGAGCTTGCCTCGGGCTCTTCACTTACCATACCGGAGACTTGCTTCCCACTCCGAAGAGTTATAGCTTTTGCTTGCTCTCTCGGGTTGGGTTCGGTATTGGAAGGAAGAGACCCTACGGGTCGCTCAGAAATTATTTTCGCGAGCTGTCCTACCTGATTTTCTAAACTTTTTACGCTTCCGGTTAAAGTTCTTATGGTAGCGTCATTTGTGGTGATGTATTTAGAAAGTAATTTCTCCAAGCTTAGAGGTTTTGGGTAATTTTGAAGAAGTGGTGGTGGTGGTGGTGGTGCAGAAAAATCATTTTGCGGGGGTGGGCGCATCCCATTCGATGGATTACTCCATGAAAAGTTCGGATGATTTCTTAAAGCAGGATTATAACTATTCGGAAAATTAAAACCAGGCGGATGAAAATTCGCAGCAGAAAAATTATTAAAAGCAGTTCTAGGCATATTATTAACATAATCTAAATGTTCCGGAGTAGGGGTTGCAGATTCCCATACCTGAGGGGCGGAGGCAGCAGTCATCTCCGTGATTTTTTTGCTTAGGATTTCTACTTGCAGAGCGAGCTGGGAGACGTTGTCCACTTCATAGATACCTGCAGGCTTGTTCGGGCGGGACCTAGGCACATTCCACTAATAAGTGTTCATGGCCATGTCCTCAAAAAGCTCAAGAGCGGCATCCGGGGTCTTATGATTTAAAGTACCGCCAGAAGCTGTGTCTATCATTTGCTTCGTGCTTTGATTTAGCCCGTTATAAAACGCCTGCACTTGTAACCATACAGACAGTGCGTGATGTGGGCATCGTCTTAATAATTCTTTAAATCTCTCCCAGGTTTCGTATAGGGTTTCAGAGTCTATTTGTCCGAAGTCAGAGATGTCGTTCCTAAGTTTTGCAGTTTTAGCTGGCGGAAAATACTTCGCCAAAAATTTTTCAGTTAATTCATTCCTAGTGGTTATGATATTTTTCGGAAGTGTGTTCAGCCACTGCTTAGCTTTAGTTCTTAGAGAGAAGGGGAAGAGTCTCAGCCTGATCGCATCATTTGTGACACCATTTATCTTGAAGGTGTCGCAAATTTCAAGAAAGCTAGCTATATGTGCGTTCGGATCTTCATCTTAAAGTCCGTCAAATTGCACATATTACTGCACCATTTGAATTATGTTAGGCTTTAGTTCGAAGTTATTATTTGCTATAGCAGGGCGGACTATACTTGATTCTGTTCTCTCGAGGTTCGGTCGTGTATAATAGGACATAGTCCTTTGCATGGCCTCATCTATGTTGGGTTCTTCCATTCTTAAAGTAGAAAATGACTCGGAGTCCTCAACTGACACTTGGATAGTAGGACCTTGAAATCGCGATCTTCTCCGAAGAGTACGCTCAATTTCGTGGTCCAAGTCCAAAATAACCGACGGACTCCTGCGGGTCATGCACTAAAAGAACAGAAAAGAAGAAGAGGAAGAGAAAAAGGATAAACTAGAAAAAAGATTAGAAATTTTTTTTTCTTTTTGAAATAGATTTTTTTATAGATTAACTCCCGAACTTCCCAAGGACTACCCCGTGAAGGGTTCGCAAGGTACTAGACAAGACAGTGGCGCTTAAAGCCCTTTGCCCTTTTCGAGAGAATTAGGTGGCGTAGAAAAATTGTGAGGTTGGTTACTATTAAGAGCGGTAATAAAATTTTTTGATTTTTAAAATTTTAAAGAAAGAGGATGAGAAAGAGAAGAGATAAAATTAATAGGTTCGTGTTTTCAAAATATCAACGAAAGTTGGGTCCCCGGCAACGGCGCCAAAAACTTGTTGCGCGCTAGGGTTCGAAGAAAATAAACGCAACCGAACTAGCAACCCGATGAGGCAATTATACCTATCGAATTGTAGCAAGGGGACACAAGTGTCGTATTGAAATCCGGGAACTATTGGCCAAGCTTACTCAAACGAACGCTATTATCTTATCGACGGAAAAACTAGGTTTTTAGAAAATTTAAGTACAAGGGAGGAATTAAAGCTATACTAGAAAGAGAACTACCACAATTAAGTTAAGCTATTAAGCAAAGAACTATGCTAGAAAGGAAACTACTGCAGTTAATTAAAGAGCACAAGATAGGTGATTACTACGAAAGGAAGAAAATTTGAAATGGAAATGCACTCAATCAAGATTCACCTCGGCTAAAGACGATTAAGAAAATGCGATAAAAATCTTAACTTAATAGGATAAAGGTCCTTGACCGTGGAGATTCCTAAAGCTTGAACACGATTCTCTCGAAGTCGTGCCCAACTGAGTTTAGGAAGGTGATGAGTTGTAATTATACCTATATTTTCGTATTTTATTTAAGTCCGTTTCGTTTATTTTTTGTCTTTTTTATTAGTTTAATTCAATAAATTGCTTGTTTTTGTAAATATTATTTCTAACTTAGTTTAATTTTTATTCCAGAAAAATTCCAGAAAAAATTCCAAAAAGTCAGAAAAAACTGCCTGACACGCCCGTGTCAATCGGCCGACATGCCCGTGTCACCCCAGCCCGACGATCGCCGACCACAGGTGCCAGCTCGACGATCGGCCGTCATCAAACCCAGCCCGACACGCCCGGCGTCACGCCCGTGTCAAATGCCTGTCACGCCCGTGTCGTGGCCGACCCGCAAGCTTGGTCAACATGTCAACTCTACCCACATCGAACTGCCAGCTCCCCCGGTCACGCCCACCTGTCACGCCCGTGACATGGTTGTCACGCCCGTGACTTGGGGCGTGACCGCCACGTTTTCGCCCCGAAGTCAAAGCTCCAGTCAAGTCAACCGGCCAGCTCATGAATAGTATTGACACGCCCCCCTGTCACGCCCGTGACCTAGGGCGTGACCAACCCGAAAAATTGCCTATAAATAAAAGCTTTCAGGAAGCTTATTTTGTCCACTTTTTTGACCACTTTGCTTAGGGGAGGTGCTGCCCAATTGGATTCCATACCTATGTAAGGAGAATTTCTCCCCCCTCTCTCTCTCTTAGTTTGTATTAGGGTTTTTACTTCAATAAAATATGAATTTTTCTCTTTTAATTTGTATGAATAATCCAATTAAATGCGCCTACTTAAGCAATTTTTCGTTCATCTTTTTGTATTTCTTTTATGTTTTTATCTTTTTAGCCTTCGTAACTTAGTTAGATTTAGGGTTTATCGGCATTTCTAGCCGTTGTGCCGTCCATTTAAATTTCATTTTCTGCACTTTTTTAGATTTAGCTTTTCTCCTTTTTCCTATATTTTCATTCATAAGGCTTTATAAAAACTCATCTAAAACTATTATTTTTTAACTTAGGCTCTTTAGGGTTGTAAAACTTTTTGTCTTTTTTGTTTTATTTTCACTTTTTAGGAGTTTTTATAAAAATATAAGAATGAAAATATAGTCGTTATAATTTTTCGCTCACTTCATTTTTGCGTTTATTTTCAAAACTTTTAGTCCGGTTAATTTTTATTTCATCTTTTTATGCATTTCTACCGCATTCTAGCGGTAGAAATGCAGTTGTATTAATTTTTCGAGTACTTCCATTTTGCGTTTATTTGCAAAAACTTTTACTCTGGTTAATTTTTATTTTCACTTTTTATGCATTTCTACCGCATTCTAGCGGTAGAAATGCAGTCGTTTTAATTTTCTGAGCACTTTGTTTTTCTTATTTCTGCAAGTGTGTGTGCGTGTATGAGTTAGGTTTTACTGCTTTATTTCATTTCTGTAGAGTGCGTGTGTGCGTATGCATTTATTTCCGCCTACTCGTTAAGAGTTAAATGGCGCTTTGCTTTCATTTCCCGCCCACTCGTTTGAGTGGGACTTGTCTTTTTACTGCTTTCATTTTCTTCCTACTCACTTGAGTAGGAAAACCTTGTGTGGGTGCGTGTGTTTTCATTTCTGTAGAGTGTGTGTGTGTGTTTTAATTTCAAGTAGAGTGCGTGCGTGTATGAGATAGATTTACTCCCGCCCACTCATTTGAGCCGGGACTTGCAATTTTATCGCTTTCTCAATTATGTAGAGTGCGTGCGTGTAGGAGATAATTTTTACCGCTTTATTTATCGCTTTCTTCAATAAAGAAGAGTGTGTGTGTGTGTGCATTTATTTCCGCCTACTCGTTAAGAGTTCAATGGCGTGCTTTTATTTCCCGCCTACTCATTTGAGTAGGTCTTGCTTTATTTAATTTTCTTTATGGTTTTGAAGTGTGCGTGAGTGCCTGCATCAATTAGCTTTCAATTTATCTAATCGCCCTTTTTTTATGTTTTTTTCTTATAATTGTTCAGTACTTAATTTAACACTCACGCTTCACCTAAAAACATAAAGCCGTCCCCATACCGATGAGTGGCTAATCTCTTTTAGCCTTCGGCATCGAAGAGCATTGGGACATAAAAAATGATTTGAGATAATTAAAAAACTTTATTTTTAAATTTAATTTAAGGACTTAAGGTTTACCCCGGGTTAACGACGCATAGGACCACATAATCGATGTGTGGGCTCTATTTCCGTTATCCATACGCGACGCCGAGAGGCTGCACGTATGGACCGATCCCCCTTGGGTAAAGAGAACTGCGTACGCCCCCTCGGAAGAGGAGAAGCGTAGTTCTCCCGGATTGGGTTCCCCACCCAATAGCGGGGTTCTTAGCGTAATGCGGGCGTTAAGGGGAATCCTTCGTCGGACTAACGTTCGGTCGAATAGCCTTAGCGCCCAGGTGAGCGATATCCCTAGACCAAGGTGAGCTCATGTTTTTGGAACCTCCACGGCCAATTGCCTTTTATTAAATTAAAAACAAAGTTTAATAATTGTTAAGAATTGTTTTAGTCTTAATCCGATTCGATGCCGAGCGTTAACCCGTCATCGAACTAACTTAGCAAAATTCCGCTTTCTTTCTTTCCGCTTTAATTAAACTAAAAAAATCCCACCTTACTGTTAGTAAGATAATAGTGTTCCTGGAAGAGTAGATATAATCAACGCGTCCCCGAGAATAATACGACCTCGGTATTTTCCCGAATACCGAGTACTACTTGCGATAGGTGCGCTTGCCTCCTTTCGTTAGAAAACTCGATCTTCTAACCGGCCCGCGGAATCTGACCATTTCGAACCAACCACAGTAGGTCTCTGTTCCGCGGCCATCATGTTTTTGGCGCCGTTGCCGGGGAAAACTGCAAGACTGCGGGCGGACATATCTTCGTTCGTCCAAAACGACTCCGAGTCTCTTTACAAGACTTGGGAACGCTTTAAGGAATTCCTCCGCCGGTGCCCGCACCACGCTCTGCCAACGTGGTTGCAGGTACAAATTTTTTACAATGGACTGAATAGTCAGACGCGTCAAATGATTGACGCGCCTGCCGGGGGCACTCTGAACAATAAGACCCCCGAGGCCGCCCAGGCCCTTTTCGAGGAAATGGCGGTGAACGCCTACCAGTGGAACGTCCCGCGGGCGCGCCCTAAGCAGGCGGGCATTTTTGAAGTGGATGCCACCGCTCAGCTAGCCCTCCAAGTGGAAAGGCTAACTAAGCAGGTGGCGGAGATGTCTGTTTCCTCCTCCACTCCGCCTTGTTTTCTCCCCCCCTCCAACGTCTGCGTGGTCGACGAATTCGTGGACTACATGGGAAATCCGGTGCGTCCCTCATTTCAAAACAACCCTTATAGTAGCCACTATAATCCGGGTTGGAGGAACCATCCGAATTTCTCCTGGAGCAACCCGAACAACGTGCAGCGTCCCCCTCCCCCTCCTTTTGCGCCGACGCTTCCTCCTCCCCCTCCTATGAAGCCATCCCCGGTGGAGGAAAATTTTAATCGTTATGTCGCGTCCAACGAGTCTAATATCCGGAACATCACCGGATCGCTAAAAAATTTAGAACTCCAGGTTGGACAGCTGGCGCGACTCATGTCAGAACGCGCCATGGGGGCACTGCCAGGGAACACGGAGCCCAATCCAAGGGAAACCGCCAACGCTATAACCCTCCATAGCGGTAAGGAGGTGGTCGATCCAAAACGGATCGATCCTCAGGGTTTCTAAAGGGCTTTCCCGAGCGCGGATCAGGGACGTTTTCTGCCCCCCTCTTTTTCCCTTTTTGTACATATACCTGCTGTCTTGTTCCTCATGCTTAGCATACAACATTGGGGACAATGTTGGATCTAAGTATGGGGGTGTTTTCATATTTTCGTACTTTCTTTTTCACTTACAAAAAAAAAAAAAAAAAAAATTATAACAAAAAAATTATAAAATCCAAAAAAATTATTATAATTAAAAATTTTTTGAAGTTTCATTTTTGAAACTTTGTCTTATTTTTAACTCGGTCCGCGAGATCCGGCTCATCGAGCCATCCACATAACGAGTCATCTCGCGGCTACCTAGTTTGTATTTCTGTAAATTTCTTGTAAATATTTTTGTAAATAATTTTTGTAAATACTTTTTCCCCTCTCCCTTTTCTCCCTCTCATCCTTGTAAATATTTTTTTCTTTTCTTTTTCCCAAATTTTTGTAAATAAAATGAAAACTTAATTAAAAATACAAAAAAAATTCACAAAATTTTAAAATACAAAAAAATTAATAAAACTTAAAAATCCAAAAAAAAAAAACTTTTTCGCTTTTTTTTCTTTCTTTTTAGCTTGTATACAAAAGATATAACTACAAAACTACAAAAAAAAAGAGCATAACTTCAAAAAAAAAAACAACAATAAAATTTTTTTTTTTTGTATTTTTGAAACAAATAAATCAAACATTTCATTCTTGAGTTTATTGTTATCCAAAACTTTCGTTTTGAGTTTATTTATATGCGAATTTGATCAATTCTTTGTTCACTATTCGTTTGTTAATTATAGATTGAAAAATCTAAATAGCCGGGGTTAAGTTTTAAAGAATTTATTATACTTTGTTAAAAATAGGGGACTCGCTTTAGGCACTACTTCTAATTTTTCATAGATAGGAGCATGTGTACCATGTTAGAAAATAACGACTATAGAATTCAATTATGCTTGCTTTTAGCTTTCTGAAAAATTGGAACGTACAATTTATAAAGGTTGCTCTCAATTATTTTTCAATTAAAAATCTAGTTCTCTTTTCTCCCCTTACCTATCCTATCATAACCTACTTGGTATGATACAATTATTTCCCCAAAAAGATCTTATGTCAATGGGAATAAGATTTAATTCCGTAAACATAGGCACCCAATAAATTAAAAGATTATACGTTACGGAGTAAGAGGATAAAATTCATTACTCCAACACATATACATTGGGTTATTTTTATTTTATGAAGAAGAAAAAAAATTTTATGTTAAGGAAAATAAGATTTCGTTTTCCTTTAACATCCAAATAAAAAAAAATGGAGGTTCGAGAAAAAAATAACCTCACCTCAAAATCCAAGCATCTTCATAAACCAACATCAACCCCCCTTAGCCAATTTCATGACTCTAGAATTAATTCAAAAATCTTTTTGAGAGCATAATTCGTAAATTGCATTATTTCCAATAACACTCCTATAAGCTAAAGTTCGTATAAATCCAAACTATTTTCTGTTAATCTAACCAATACAACTATTGCTTTCTATTTGATTACATCAAGAAGTCTTTTGGCCAAAACTTTTGCCCTGTTTAAATCATCTAAATAATTTTAGGACTTAACTCTTATACCCCGTATATTTTTATTTGATCTTTCTTATAATTAATTTAGCGGTAGCAGAACTTAGGGTTTTTTATTATTCCTTATAAGTTCACCTCAAACTTTTGCTCTGGAATAGCAAAAGCTTAAGTATGGGGGTGTTTGATGAGTTGTAATTATACCTATATTTTCGTATTTTATTTAAGTCCGTTTCGTTTATTTTTTGTCTTTTTTATTAGTTTAATTCAATAAATTGCTTGTTTTTGTAAATATTATTTCTAACTTAGTTTAATTTTTATTCCAGAAAAATTCCAGAAAAAATTCCAAAAAGTCAGAAAAAACTGCCTGACACGCCCGTGTCAATCGGCCGACACGCCCGTGTCACCCCAGCCCGACGATCGCCGACCACAGGTGCCAGCTCGACGATCGGCCGTCATCAAACCCAGCCCGACACGCCCGGCGTCACGCCCGTGTCAAATGCCTGTCACGCCCGTGTCGTGGCTGACCCGCAAGCTTGGTCAACATGTCAACTCTACCGACATCGAACTGCCAGCTCCCCCGGTCACGCCCACCTGTCACGCCCGTGACATGGTTGTCACGCCCGTGACTTGGGGCGTGACCGCCATGTTTTCGCCCCGAAGTCAAAGCTCCAGTCAAGTCAACCGGCCAGCTCATGAATAGTATTGACACGCCCCCCTGTCACGCCCGTGACCTAGGGCGTGACCAACCCGAAAAATTGCCTATAAATAAAAGCTTTCAGGAAGCTTATTTTGTCCACTTTTTTGACCACTTTGCTTAGGGGAGGTGCTGCCCAATTGGATTCCATACCTATGTAAGGAGAATTTCTCCCCCCCTCTCTCTCTCTTAGTTTGTATTAGGGTTTTTACTTCAATAAAATATGAATTTTTCTCTTTTAATTTGTATGAATAATCCAATTGAATGCGCCTACTTAAGCAATTTTTCGTTCATCTTTTTGTATTTCTTTTATGTTTTTATCTTTTTAGCCTTCGTAACTTAGTTAGATTTAGGGTTTATCGGCATTTCTAGCCGTTGTGCCGTCCATTTAAATTTCATTTTCTGCACTTTTTTAGATTTAGCTTTTCTCCTTTTTCCTATATTTTCATTCCTAAGGCTTTATAAAAACTCATCTAAAACTATTATTTTTTAACTTAGGCTCTTTAGGGTTGTAAAACTTTTTGTCTTTTTTGTTTTATTTTCACTTTTTAGGAGTTTTTATAAAAATATAAGAATGAAAATATAGTCGTTATAATTTTTCGCTCACTTCATTTTTGCGTTTATTTCCAAAACTTTTAGTCCGGTTAATTTTTATTTCATCTTTTTATGCATTTCTACCGCATTCTAGCGGTAGAAATGCAGTTGTATTAATTTTTCGAGTACTTCCATTTTGCATTTATTTGCAAAAACTTTTACTCCGGTTAATTTTTATTTTCACTTTTTATGCATTTCTACCGCATTCTAGCGGTAGAAATGCAGTCGTTTTAATTTTCTGAGCACTTTGTTTTTCTTATTTCTGCAAGTGTGTGTGCGTGTATGAGTTAGGTTTTACTGCTTTATTTCATTTCTGTAGAGTGCGTGTGTGCGTATGCATTTATTTCCGCCTACTCGTTAAGAGTTAAATGGCGCTTTGCTTTCATTTCCCGCCCACTCGTTTGAGTGGGACTTGTCTTTTTACTGCTTTCATTTTCTTCCTACTCACTTGAGTAGGAAAACCTTGTGTGGGTGCGTGTGTTTTCATTTCTGTAGAGTATGTGTGTGTGTTTTAATTTCAAGTAGAGTGCGTGCGTGTATGAGATAGATTTACTCCCGCCCACTCATTTGAGCCGGGACTTGCAATTTTATCGCTTTCTCAATTATGTAGAGTGCGTGCGTGTAGGAGATAATTTTTACCGCTTTATTTATCGCTTTCTTCAATTAAGAAGAGAGTGTGTGTGTGTGCATTTATTTCCGCCTACTCGTTAAGAGTTCAATGGCGTGCTTTTATTTCCCGCCTACTCATTTGAGTAGGTCTTGCTTTATTTAATTTTCTTTATGGTTTTGAAGTGTGCGTGAGTGCCTGCATCAATTAGCTTTCAATTTATCTAATCGCCCTTTTTTTATGTTTTTTTCTTATAATTGTTCAGTACTTAATTTAACACTCACGCTTCACCTAAAAACATAAAGCCGTCCCCATACCGATGAGTGGCTAATCTCTTTTAGCCTTCGGCATCGAAGAGCATTGGGACATAAAAAATGATTTGAGATAATTAAAAAACTTTATTTTTAAATTTAATTTAAGGACTTAAGGTTTACCCCGGGTTAACGACGCATAGGACCACATAATCGATGTGTGGGCTCTATTTCCGTTATCCATACGCGACGCCGAGAGGCTGCACGTATGGACCGATCCCCCTTGGGTAAAGAGAACTGCGTACGCCCCCTCGGAAGAGGAGAAGCGTAGTTCTCCCGGATTGGGTTCCCCACCCAATAGCGGGGTTCTTAGCGTAATGCGGGCGTTAAGGGGAATCCTTCGTCGGACTAACGTTCGGTCGAATAGCCTTAGCGCCCAGGTGAGCGATATCCCTAGACCAAGGTGAGCTCATGTTTTTGGAACCTCCACGGCCAATTGCCTTTTATTAAATTAAAAACAAAGTTTAATAATTGTTAAGAATTGTTTTAGTCTTAATCCGATTCGATGCCGAGCGTTAACCCGTCATCGAACTAACTTAGCAAAATTCCGCTTTCTTTCTTTCCGCTTTAATTAAACTAAAAAAATCCCACCTTACTGTTAGTAAGATAATAGTGTTCCTGGAAGAGTAGATATAATCAACGCGTCCCCGAGAATAATACGACCTCGGTATTTTCCCGAATACCGAGTACTACTTGCGATAGGTGCGCTTGCCTCCTTTCGTTAGAAAACTCGATCTTCTAACCGGCCCGCGGAATCTGACCATTTCGAACCAACCACAGTAGGTCTCTGTTCCGCGGCCATCAGAAGGTCCGACCGACTCTCGTCTAAATCGGAGGCCTAAAACTCGCTTTACGCGGTGAACCCCACTATTGGATTTTACTCCAATCCGGGAGATTTGGACATCTGCCTCTCTCAAGGGGTGCGTACAACTCCCTTTACTCTTGAATGCTCACTTCATTCTTTCGGCCTCTCGGCTAGCCCAGAATGAAAGCAAAGGCGGAGAGTATATATCAAAAATATACCTCCAACCCATGATTAATCAAGAGTAATTCAAGGCCCTAACCTAAAAAGAAAAGATTAATTAAAACATCATAACATAATTGCTCTAACCTCGGATCATCAAGATCGAGTACAAGGAGGATTAATTAATCATAATGGAGTGGAGGAGGGGAGATGAGTAGAAAAGCATATAAAGGAACACAAGTAAAGGAAGAACACTTTTATTAATGAAAAAGGCAAGTTACACTATTGAAATTGAAATTACAAGTGCATGAAAATTAAATCCTATTCTAGCCCTACAATTAGCACTAAGCAAGAGCAAAGATTACAAAGAAAGCTAAAGCAACTAACTATTAAACCATGATTAAGCAAAAATTACAAAGGAAGAGAGAGAGAGAGAGAGAGAAAGAAAGCATAAAAAACTCAAGAACCAAAGGGGCAGCACCTCCCCCTCTCAACCAAAGCTTGCTGAAATGGAGAGGGGGGGTCTCAATTTATAGAAATTTTTCTCGGGTTGGTCACGCCCTCCGACATGCCCTAGGGGGGGCGTGTCTGGGGGCGTGACAGCGGTTTTGACCATTTTTCTGTCCCTTCCAGCAAGAGACCTCGGGATCGGGTGACACGCCCTAGGTCATGCCCAGGGAGGGCATGACAGGTCATTTTGGCCAATTTTCTGGAAACCTGCAAAAAGACAAGAAAAAGTAAGTGACAATAATATTTACATAAAAATGATAAAAATAAACTAATAATAGACATAATTTGCACAATATAAAATAGAAAATACGATAATAGTTTAGGATACAAAACGTATTATCAATTTATATGCTTAATGGATTGCTATGATTTGAGTAGAGCTTGTAGAATAGAATTTTCATAATAATGCTATACATTGTTATTATTACTACTCAAGATATGTAGAGATATACCACCTACTTGTTATTACTACTTATACATATTGTACCCTATTTTTTTCTTTGCCTGGTGCCTAAGAGTTGTCGGGGGAGAGGATATGATAGCCACTTAGTCTTTACGACTAACGGTTGATACAACTTCCATTTTAGGTGGAAATCTTGCAGATAGAGCAGTAGCAGCAGGTCATATAGAAGGGCAGTTATCCCAAAGTGATAGGTCCTAATACGACGTTACCTTCACTACCGTTAGTTACGGATGTGAGTTTTTGAGAGACTCATCAAGTGTTTTAGCTTCTTGTTATCATTGTACTTGTTTGGACTTATATACATCTATGGATTTTGACTTATGTTTTATATTCTTTATGTTGAGTTGGCATGGATGATATTGGTTTGGATGACATGATAGGCTTCTTGTGTTATAAGTTAGCATGTGTGCTGACGCTACAACAAGGAGGCTATTCTGGGCATAAGACTCCCCTCGGCCATGTCTTGTGTTATGGGAGGGGGGGGGGGTCTTACATGATATCTTTTGGACTTTTGTCAAGCAGATTCAAAATGAGTTAAACAGTACTATAGTCAAAATCAGAAGTGATCGCGGGACTGAATTCTAGACTGAAGGCATGATAAGATTATGTGAAGAGTAAAGAATTCATCAAGAATTTTCTTCTCACAGAACACCCCAATAAAATGGTATTGCTAAGAGAAAGAATAGAACTCTCAGGATATTTGGTAGCAAGTGTTATATGCTTCATAATGGGAAGTCTTATGTGACTAAGTTTACTACCAAGTCCCATGATGGGATTTTTGTTGGGTACAACAATCATAGTAAAGCCTATTGGATCTTTAACTTGAAAAGTCGAGTTGTAGATGCGTCTGTACATGCAGTATTTGATGAGTCTACTATGATTAATAATGAGTTGTCAATCTTCTCATCTAGACCTACAAGTATAGAGTTTATGATGGACAAGCTAACCATCAAGGAAGCCGCTCCAATAGTCCAAGATGATGATATTGGAGTGTATATTCCAGAAGAAGTACAAAGCACACCTGAACTGGATGAAGATTAGAAAGATGTAGCCACTAAAGCTCAAGATGCTGAAGAAAGATTGCCTACAGCTGTCAGGCATCTAAGGGATCATCCCAGACACCAAATAATTGGTGATGCTAACCAAGGAGTTATAACAAGGAGCAGAAGTCTCAACACAACCTTATATCCAAGCTTCCTATCACAAGTTGAGCCCAAAAGATTTGAAGTGGCCAACATAGATCAGTTCTGGATTGTGGCAATGCAAGAGGAACTGAACCAGTTTAAGAGATGTAAGGTCTGGAAGCAGGTTCCCATACCACAAGAACATAATGTCATTGAAACCAAGTGGATATACATGAATAAGCTTGATGAAAATTGTACTATAATCGAGAATAAAGCTAGGCTAGTGGCTAAGGGATATAAGCAAGAAGAAGGTATTTCCTTTGATAAAACCTTTGCCCTAATAGTAATATTCGAAGCCATCTGACTATTCCTTGCATATTCTACACACAAGAGATTCAAGGTCTACTATATGGATGTGAAGTCAGATTTCCTGAATGGTGACTTAAGGGAAGATGACTATGTTGAATAGCCATCAGGTTTTATTAATCCTAACTCTCCTGATTTTGTTTATAGGCTCAGGAAAGTTCTATATTGGTTGAAGCAGACCCCTAGGGCATGGTATGAGACCCTATCTAGCTTCCTCATTGAGAATAAATTCTCAAGGGGTAAGATAGACAAGACTTTATTCCTAAGGGAATCTATGGACAAGATCATCCTAGTCCAAATTTATGTAGATGACATAATCTTTGGTTCTACTGATGATAACCATTGCAAGAAGTTTGCCAAACGTAAGCAAGGGAAATTTGAGATGAGCAGTATGGGTGAGCTTAAGTACTTCTTGGGCCTCCAAGTAAGGCAATCTGAAGATGGATTGTTTATCTCACAGTCTAAGTTCACTAGGGAGTTAATTAAAAAGTTTTGAATGTAGAGTGCCTCCACTATGAAAACTCCAAAGCGATCGAGTATGTCACTAGCCAAGGATGAGACAGGAAAGCCTATTGATTAAACCTAATATAGAGGAATAATTGGCTCCCTATTATATCTTACTACAAGTAGGCCAGACATCATGTATGATACATGTGTTTGTGCGAGATATCAGGTTAGCCCTAAAGAGTGTCAGTACTCTGCGGTTAAGAGAATTTTTAGATATCTTATGGACACACCAGATCTTGGCCCGTGGTACCCTAGGAATAAGGATTTTGAAATAACTGTCTATTCAGATGGAGATTTTGTAGGTTATAGAGAGGACATGAAAATCATATCTGGAACCCAACAGTTATTGAGTGGAAGACTTATTTCTTGGAACATCAAAAAGCACACCAGTATGGCTATCTCAACAGCTGAGTCAGAGTATATCTCTGCAGGAAGTTGTTGTGCACAGTTGTTTTGGATCCAACATTAGCTCCAGGAATACAACATCAAGATAAGTAAAACTACTATGTATTATGATTTAACTAGTGCAATCTCCATTGCTAGAAATCCTGTCTCTCATAGCAGTTGATGGTTAAAACTCGCGGCGCCCTGGGTGGGTTGGTTTATAATGTGGTTTATTTAGTTAGAAAGGCAGTGCGCGTGGATTTATTTGATATAAAAAGGTTGAAACCGAGTTTTAATGAAAGGAGGCAAGTGCACCTATCACGTGTAGTACAGGATATTTCGGTGGGGAATATCAACGTCGTATTGTTCTCAGGGACGTGTTGACTATTTCTACTCTTTCCCTAGAGGGACTATTATTTTATCGATAATATTTTGTTGGGTGATTATTTAATTATCTAAGGAGGATATATAAAAAAAATGCAAAAAATAATAGCAGAAAAAGCCATTGAAGAAATAACGCATCGGTACTGAAGGAATTAGAACTAAAATAACTTTTAATAACTAGAGATCCCAAATTTCAAATTAATTAAAGGACAACCTGACCGTGGAGGCTCCGAAAGAATGAGCTAACCTATCTAATGGACTATCGCTCACCTGAACATTAAGACTATTCGACCGAGCTCTCATCCGATGAAGGATTCTTCTTAATGCCTGCATTGCGCTAAGAACCCCACTATTAGGTGGGGAACCCAATCCGGTAGAATTACGCTTCTCCACTCTCGAGGTTATGCACGCTATTCTATTTACCCAAGGGTGATCGGTACATATGCACGACCTCTCGGCTAGCTAGCGTATGGACAACGAAAATAGAGCCCACACTTCGATATGTGGTCCTATGCGTCGTATACTCGGGGGAAACCTTAAGTGCTTTAATTAAAGAGAAAAATAAGACCTTAAATTATTTAAAGCATGAAAATGAAATTGCACACACGCACACTTCGATATGTGGTCCTATGCGTCGTATACTCATCCGAATGGGAACGGCTTAAGAAAAGAAATTGCATAATTGAAATGCAAGTCCTACTCAAACGATTAGCCGGGAAATGACAAGTCCTACTCAAACGAGTAGGCGGGAAATGACAAGTCCTACTCAGACGAGTAGGCGAGAAATTTAAACAATAAATAAAAGTACTACTCAAACGAGTAGGCAGGAAATAAAAGCGAGTCCTACTCGAACGAGTAGGCGGGAAATAAATGCACACACGCACATACTCTACATAATTTGAAGAAAGCATGAAAAAGAAAGCTGTAAAAGAAAGCGGTAAAAGAAAGCAATAAAAGCTAACTCATATATGCACGCACTCTATGTAATTGAAGAAAGCGATAAAAGAAAGTAATAAAATCTAACTCCTACACACACACACTCTACAAAAATAGAAAAGAGCAAAGTGCTCCAAAAATTAAAATGATAACATTTTCATTCTTATAATTTTATAAAACTGCATAAAAGTGGAAATAAATTAAAAAGAAACAAAAAGTTTAGCGAAAATAAAAACTAAGTTAAAGAAAATAAAACAAAAAACACTTTAAAAATGTTTTATAAACTCATAAGAATGGGAAAAACACTAAAAAAACATAAAAAACAAAATTTGTACACAGACACACTTATTTTAAAAAGAGGAAAACAAAGAAAAACAAAGGATAAAAAGATCACTAAAAGATGGGGACTCAAATGCATTCCAAAACAACATAAGGAGACAAAAATCTAAACATTTTATTAAGCTAAAAAAGAGCGTTGCAAAAAGCTAAAAACAAACATATCCGAGGGGGAGAAAGTTCCCTTATATAGCTAGAAAATACACCTAAGTAGCCCACCTAACAACAAAATGGTTCAAAAAAGGGGACCCTTGGAAATTATAGAAAATTAACATTTATAGACAAAGAAAGAAGTCGACACACCCTGGTTATGGGCGTGACAGGGGTGCGTGTCAAGGTGGCTTGCTGAAGACAGTGAAATTTTATTGACTGGTCTATTTCTAGAAGCTTCTAGAATGGGACACATGTTGGTCACGGGCTTGACAGGGTTTTCACAGGCGTGTCAGGGAGATATGACTGGTGAAGGCGTCGAGCATTGAGATGGGATCAACGAATGTTGAACGTCGAACGTCGAGCTAGGATAGATACGGGTGTGTTCCAGAATAGATACGGGCGTGTCCCGAAGGTTTATCTAGGGAAGACGTCGAGTTGTTGCCACGCTTGCAATGTATTGTCTGGGACAGGTGGCTATGGTCACAGGCATGAAGCATATTGACACGGGCGTGACAAGCAGTTTTACCTTCATCGAATGTCGAACGTAAAGCTATAGGTGTCGAGTGTTGAGACGGGATTGACACGGACGTATCGAATTAGGACACGTACGTGTACTTTAGTTTTTAGACAGTTTTCTACAAAATTTTAGAAAACAAAATGAAGGCTATGTTAGAAGATAAATACAAAAAGGAGCATTTTATTAAAGAAAAATAACTAAAAATAACGAATTTAAACTAGGAGGACTTAATTAAGATACGTAAAAATACATATATTTATAACTTATCAAATACTCCCATACTTAAGCTTTTGTTATTCCAGAGCAAAAATTTGAGATGAACTTATAAGAAATTGAAAAAAAATCTAAATTGAGCTACCACTAAAATTAATTAAAAGAAAGATCAAAATAAACATCTGGGGTATAAGAGTTAAGTCCTAAATTATGACTAAAATTTAAATAGAGGAAGAGTTTCGGCTAAAAACTTCTCGATATAATCAAATAGAAAGCAAAAAAATGTATTTGTTAGTTTAACAAAAATAGACCGGAATCATATGAACTTTACCTTGTAAGAATTAAAGGAAATAATACAATTTAAAAATTATGCTCTCAAAAAGATTTTTAAATTAAGTTTAGAATCATTGAAATTGGCTAATGGGGATGATGTGGTTTATGAAGAGGGCTTTGGTTTAGAGGTGAGGAATATTTTTTTTCAAACCTCTAATGATTTTTTTGTGTGTGAATGTAGATGTTTAGAAAAACGAAATCTTATTTTCCATTACTTATAAATTTTTTTTAAATCAACTTCATATAACCCAATATATATGTATAGGAGTAATGAATTTTATCCTCTTACTCCATAACATATAATCTTTTTAAATATTGGAGGTCTATGTTTTCAGAATAAACTCATATTCCAATTGACATATGTTCTTTTAAGGAAAAAAAGGGATTAAATCATGCCAAGTAAGACATGAAAAAATGTGAGATGGGTTTAATCTTTTTTAAGAAGAAAACTAGATTTTAATGAAAAATTTTTGAGAACAACCTTTATTAATTGAACGTTCCTATGTTTCAGAAAAAAAACTTGAAGTAAACATAATTTAAGTTAAAAGTTATTATTTCTAACATAATGCACGTGCCTTTATTTTAAGATAAATTAGAAGTAGTGCCTAAAACAAGTCTCCTATCTTAAGAACATAGTATAATAAATTCTTTAAAACTTAACCCCGATATCTAAATCTATCGATCTCTAATTAATAAAAAATAGTAAATAAAGGATTAATAAAATTTGCTTATAAATAAACTCGAAACAAGATTTTTGAAGAGCGAAAAAGGGTTAAGAATGGGATATTTGATTTATTTGTTACATAATAAAAAAATAGATTTTTTTAGAGTTATGATCTTCTTTTTGTATTTTTAGAATTATTCTCTTTTTTATTATTGTTTATTTATTTATTTATTATCTTTTTTGGAATTTTTCATCTTTTTCTCAATTAATAATTTTTTTTGGTATTTTTTAGTTTTTTTAACAAATATTTACAAGAGAGGGAAGAAGAGAAATTATTTACATAGATGAGAGAGAAAGTAAGAGGGAAAAGAGAAAAATAAAAAAAAAATTTGCAAAGAGAGAAAAAGAAGAGGGGAAAGAGAATATTTACAAAAAATATATTTAAAAAGTAAAAATATATATTTTTGGTATTTTTGTTTTATAAATTTTTTGATGATGGAAACCGAAAAAAAAAATTTCTTTTTGAAGTTTTCATTTTATAGATTTTTTTCCTTTTGTTTTCATTATGTTTTGTTTTGTTTTGTTCTTTAAAAGGTGTAGAAAATAAAAGTGCAGAAAATGAAAGTACAAAAAATAGAAAAACACCCTCGTATAGAATTCCAACATTGTCCCCAATATTGCCATGTAAGTATGAGGAACGATAAGAAATAAAATGCAGGTATGTACAAAAAAAGGATAGGAGGGAGGAAACTTCCCGTAAATGCGTTCGGGGAGGCACGTTTGGAAACCCTGCATTATTAATAACAAATAACCAAAAAAATATAATAAAAAATATAAAAAAGATAAACTTGGCCAGAAGTTTGCGGGTGGTAGGGGGCAACTATGTTTGTAACTCCGTATTGAACTAAAGCCTTAGTCATTTAGTCGTTATAGAAGTGCATTCCCCTATCGCTCACAATAGCGCGAAGCGAAGCCGAGCGAGAAAATAATTTTTTCATCATTATTTTTTTTTATAATTTTTGATTTGCAAGAAAAAAAAACAAATTAAGACATGGGGGATTGTTTTGTAGTTTTTTAAGTAGGTTTTTTATTTTTTAGTTGGTTTTTAGGTAGGTTTTTTAGTTTTTTTTTAGTTTTTGGTTTTTAGTTTTTTTAGGTTTTTTTTATTTGTAAGGAAACGAGTCCATTTCATTATTTTTATAGATTAATATATGAAAGAATAATAATATAATTTTTTTATGTTTGTAGTTTTTTTTTAAGTATTATTATTATTATTATTATTAATTATTTTGATGGCCATTTTTTTTGTTATATATATAAATAAAAATAGGTAAAAGTAATAGTTTTCCAGAGTTCGAAAAAACAACATGAAAATTTTCCCGACAATGGCGCCAAAAACTTGAACGTTAAAACTCGCGGTGCTCTTGGTGGGTTGGTTGATAAAGTCATTTATTGAGTTTGAAAGGCAAGGCGCGCAGATTTATTTGATATAAAAAGGTTGAAACCGAGTTTTAATAAAAAGAGGCAAGTGCAACTATCGCGTGTAGTACAGGATATTTTTGTGGGGAATATCGGGGTCGTATTATTCTCGAGGAGGGTAGACTATTTCTACTCTTTCCTTGGAGGGACTATTATTTTGCCGATAATATTTTTTTGGGTGATTATTTAATTATCTAAGGCGGATATAAAAAAATGCAGGAAATAAAAGCAGAAAAAGCCGATGAAAAAATAGAGCATCGGTACTGAAAGAATTAGAACTAAAATAACTTTTAATAACTAGAGATCCTAAATTTCAAATTAATTAAAGGATAACTTGGTCGTGAGGCTCCAAAAGAATGAGCTCACATATCTCTAAGAATATCGCTCACCAGAACATTAAGACAATTCAACTGAACTGTCGTCCGACAAAGGATTCCTCTTAATACCCGGATTAGGCTATGAACCCCGCTATTGGGTGGGGAACCCAATCCGGTAGAATTACGCTTCACCTCTCTCGAGGTTATGCACGCAATTCTCTTTACCCAAGGGTGATCGGTCTATACGCACAGCCTCTAGGCTAGCTATCGTATGGACAATAGAAATAGAGCGCACACATCTATATGTAGTCCTACGTGTTGTATACCCAGGGAAAACCTTGAGTGCTTTAATGAAAGAGAAAAATAAGACCTTTAATTATTTAAAGCGATTTTATCTGTCCCAATGCTCTTCGATACTGAGGGCTAAGAGCAATTTGCCACTTATCAGAATGGGGACGACTTAAGAAAAGAAATTGCATAATTGAAATGCAAGTCATAATCAAATGAGTAGGCTGGAAATGTCCAGTCCTACTCAAACGAGTAGGACGGAAATGACATGTTCTACTCAAACGAGTAGGCGGTAAATAAAAACAATAAATAACAAGTCCTACTTAATCCAATAGGCGTGAAATAAAAGTGAGTTCTACTCGAATGAGTAGGCGGGAAATAAATGCACAGATGCACACACTCTACATAATTTGAAGAAAGCATGAAAAGTAAAGCGGTAAAAGAAAGTGGTAAAGGAAAGAAAGAAAAGCTAACTCATACACGCAGGCACTCTATGTAATTGTAGAAAGTGATAAAAGAAAGCAATAAAATCTAACTCCTACACGCACACACTTTATAAAAATAGAAAACATCATAGTGCTCCAAAAATTTAAATGGCAAAATTTTCATTCTTATAATTTTATAAAAGTGAATAAAAAGAGGAAATAAAGTAAAAAGGAAAAAAAAAGTTTTACGAAAATAAAAACAAAGTTAAAGAAAATAAAACAAAAAAAACACTTTTAAAACGTTTTTATAAACTCATAAGAATGAAAAAAAACATAAAAAAATAAAAACATAAAAACAAAACTCATACACACACACACTCATTTTAAAAAGAGAAAAACAAAGAAAAACAAAGGATAAAAAGATCACTGAAAGAGGGGGACTCAGATGCATTATAAAACAACATAAAGGGAAAAAAATCTAAACATTTTATTAAGCAAAAACGAGAGTTATTAAAAGCTAAAAAGAAACATAAGAGAGGGGGAGAAAGTTCACTTACATAGCTAGGAAATACAACCAAGCAGCCCACCTAACAACAAAATGGTTCAAAAAAGGAACCATTGGAAAATACAGAAAATTTACATTTATAGACAAAAAAAGTCGACACGCTCGGCCACGGGCGTAAAAGGGGGGCGTGTCATGCTGGCTTGCTGAAGACGTCGAAATTTTGGTAACTGGTCGATTTTTGGAAGCATCTGGAATGTGATACGTGTTGGTCACGGGCGTGACAGGGTTGTCACAGGAGTGTCAGGGAGTTATGACTGTTGAAGGCATCGAGCATCGAGCTGGGATTGACGAACGTTGAACGTCGAATGTCGAGCTGGGATCGACACGTGTGTGTTACAGAATCGACACAGGCGTGTCCCAAAGGATTATCTGGGCAAGGCGTCGAGTTGTTGCCACTCTACTGATGTCTTGTCTGGGACAGGTGGTTGTGGTCACAGGCTTGTTGCATATTGACATGGGCGTGACAGGCAGTTCTATGTACATTGAATTTTGTACATCAAGCTGGAGCCATCAAGTGTCGAGATGGGATTGACACGGGTGTGTCAAATCGGGACACAGGCTGTACTTTGGTTTTTAGATAGTTTTCTACAAAATTTCAGAAAACAAAATGAAGGCTATATTAGAAGATATATACAAAAAAGGAGCATTTTATTAATGAAAATTAACTAAAAATAACGAAAATAAACTAAAATAACCTAATTAACGTATGTAAAAATACATATATTTACAACTTATCTGGAGGACTAAGAATATTGAGATTAGGTATCATTTTATTAGGGAGCATGTGGAGAAAGAATATATCAGTCTTGAGTTTGTCCATACAAACAAACAAGTGAATGACATCTTCACTAAGACACTAGATGAAGTCAAGTTCAACACCTTCAAGTTTGATTTCGGTATGTTGAACTTGGTATAACTTCAGTTGCTCCTTATTTTTCCTTTGTTGTATGAATTCCAACTTCTTGTAGGTTGTTAAGACTTTTAGTGGTATCAAGACTGAAAAGGACTAAGGTGTCCATTAGAGAGAATGATAGAAGATGCTCTTGTTGAGTGGGAGCAAGTCAAGCACTTGCAGGAACAGGTTCAGCTTCTTGTTAAGAAGAAGCAAGACACTACAACAGTGGAATTCCAAGATCAACACTACTGATCTGTATGTCCTAAGGACAATGCACATACTGAGGGGGAGATTAACTCTGAACTCTCTTCTCCATAGAATATTTATGATATAGTCATAAACTTCTCTGAGTTTGAGATGGAATACTACTGCTGAGAAGACAAAAGAAGGTCAGCACCTCCCTGACTATAGTTTCTTCTAAAGAAGTCAAAAAAAGGGGGAAGAACACAATGATCAAAAGGGAGTATTTAGATGTTCCTACTCAGTATGAGGTCATTCCATCTACCCAATTGACTAAGGATTCAACTCTTCCTGAGCATGATGGTCAAAAGTACCAAGAGTATAATTCACCCAAGATCCTTTCTCCACCCTCACTAGACAAATACTTATTGAATATGCCAGAAAGGGGGTGGAGTGGGAGAGCAATGTTGTTAATGCGGAAAAGGCGCTCTCTGCTGGCTTGCTCGAGGGTGGAGTACGATCGATCTGGGATGCTGGGATAAGAAGGAGTTTGATGAGTAACTGTCAAGTAGATGGTTAGCTCTGATGGTTTGTACTGAGAGAGGAGAGGAATCTAGAAAAAGAGGGGGGGGGGCCTGCAGTAAACTTCGCCCGCCGCCACTTAATTACCACTCTTGCGACGAGCTTTTTTTTATTATGAATTGGGATTATACCTTGAGATTACACCTTTACATGGAAAGAAAATAAAGGGTACAAAGTGGAAAGCTAGCGACAAAAGAAAGTTGTCATAGGCCGCTCGGACTGAGCAAAGAGGTTGGTAGACCGTGCGGTTAGCTGATCCCGCAGCTCGCTAGACCAAGCCGAGTGGCTGTGCGAGCAGGCTTAGAAGAGGACAGTTGAGGTTGTGCAGACTGAGATACTGAGTTTGTAGGATTAGATTCCTTGGTTGTCCCACTCCACCGTGCTTTTGTGCCTGCTGAATGAGAAGTATGGGGGGCTATTTATAGGCTCGGGCCGAAGATGGTCCTGGTAACGTTACCCTCAGTAGAGCGGTAAGTTGTGCAAGTAGAACGAGGAGTCCGCCGAGTCCGTGCAAAGTTGTGCGGTTAGGGATGTTCACTTGAGTTATTTTGTTGGTGGACTGGGACGAGTACGCTTCTATTATATTGTTCGAGCCCGCGTCGAGTTGTGCGAGTTGAGGAGTTGTCTGTCTCTTGCTGGGAAGTGGATGGTGTTGGGAAGCTTGAGTGCTTAGTGGCCGACAGTATATTGAGTCTGTCACGCCTGCGACGGACAGGAAGAGACCGCCTCCTGCTGGAGGCTTGTCCCCCAGATGGGAGACAAGGGGTTGGCAACCTGGAGGACTGAAGAGCTCAGGTCGTGTATATTGTTGGTTAAAGCGAGGTCGCTAGCCCCTGACAGGTAGAAGGAGCTGATCATCCTTGCTGGAGTGAGTGAGCCCGCCATATTCCAGCGGGCTAGAGTTGAGTATTGCCGGTCTGGCATAGAGTAATTGGTCATGCTTCTACGTCTCTGCAGGTGGATTGAGACCGAGTCTGCCCATTACTGGCAGACAAGAGAGTTGGTCGCCGTCTGGGCGACCTAATAGACTTAAGATGTAGATCGCGCAGGTCACCCCTTTAGAAGTCCGTCTCTGTTGGATGGATAAGCATTTCGCATACTGTCTGGTGACCTGGAGGCAGGTCGCCTAGCAATGTGGCTGTTTCACTTGCTATGTGGCCTGCAAGAGTGGGCTAAAGAAGGTATCTCCTGTCGATCAAGCGGCTACTTGGCGATCTGGCCGGATAGCAATGTCAGTCCGCCATTTTGTTGGATAGTGCCTGTCGGAATTGAGAACCATCGCGCGGTTAGCTTATCTAAATCGTGCGGCCTACAGAGGCATACAGAGGAAGCAGTCCGTACCCCACTGCAGACCAAGTAGTTTCTGTGCGACCTGGGCAGTCAGACGTGGGAGACCGCCCAAGCCGCGGGGCCTGAGCGGATAGAGAAGTCTATCCGCCCATCCTTAAGACAGGTCGCAACCACCAGGTGGAACTTGGACCAGGCCACAACATACAAGCTGGCTATCTTGGGAGGGATCGCCGATTTCTAGGTTAACAAAATCCCAGTACTTTTTTAAGTCCTGAAGGGAACTTCAAAAAAGTAGAAGACCCACGAAAATCGTGATCCTTCCCTTGAAAAAGTAAGAGGTAAGGAGAGATGGAACCTAATGTCTCTCCTCCGGAGAGGTTTGCCAATGTCTATCTTTTTCCTGCAAAGGAAAAGTGCATGCAAGCGAAAAGGGGCACATCTTGTGTGTACCTGAATTGCTTTTGCAAAAGATGAAGAATACACAAATGTCTTCCAATGAGCTCTGCAAAACAAAGATGAGAGCAAAGCACAGAAGAATGATAACTTGTAGGTACCTGAAGGAGTCTTACAAGCACTTGTTAACTTCTACAAAAGGAAGAGTAAGTGGCAGATATGAAATAAAACTAAGTTTCAAGTACCTGGATGGAACTTGCAAGTATTTGCTAATCTCTGCAAAAGGAAGTGTGAGTAGCAGATATAGAAGAAAACTATGTTGCAAGTACCTAAAGAGCACTTGCAAATATCTGTTAATCTCTACAAAAGGAAGAGTAAGCAACAGATAAGAAATAAAACAAAGTTGCAATTACTTGGATGGAACTTGCAAGTATCTTCTAATCTCTACAAATGGAAGAGTGAGTAGCAGATATTGAAGAAAACTAAGTTTCAAGTACCTTAAGAGCACTTGTAAAATTTGTTAATCTCTGCAAAAGGAAGAGTAAGTGGCAGATATGAAATAAATCTAAGTTGTAAGTACCTGGATGGAACTTGCAAGTATTTGCTAATCTCTACAAAAGAAGAGTGAGTAGCAGATATAGAAGAAAACTAAGTTGCAAGTACAAGAATAACACTTGCAAATATCTGTTAATCTCTGCAAAAGGAAGAGTATCCGACAGATATGCAATAAAACTAAGTTGCAAGTACCTGGATGGAACTTGCAACTATCTGTTAATCTCTATAAAAGGAAGAGTGAGTAGCAGATATAGAAGAAAACTAAGTTGCAAGTACCTGGATTGGACTTGAAAATATCTGCTAATCTTTGCAAAAGAGGAGTATGGAGCAGATATGAAGGAAAAATAAGCTGCAAGTACCTGGATGGAACTTGTGAATGTTTACTGTTGATATGATAAGATATAATTGGATAGCAGAAGAGATACCCGGCAAACTCTGCTATTAATTGAATAGAGATCAAACCATGATAATGATCGTCTCGTGTGATCAAGTATGATGTCTTTAATATGAAATCCAGATCAGCAAGATAAAACCATCTTAATTAGACTTCAATAACATGGCTTGCCAATCATTGAGAACCAGACACTCTGATTAATGATTTGTGTCATTAGTATCCGATAAGAGTGATAGAGAACTTGTAAATCATCATCTGATAGAGCTTCATGTAAGCAGTGCATATAAGTTGAGCATAAGCAAAATAGATGTTGCAAGTCCATTTGATAGGATAAACTTAACCTATTAACCTGTAAGGAGGCAAAATGAAAAAGGAGGGCTACACCCGAAGATGACTCAAAAAATACTTGATGGTGCCACAGGAGTGCACCCATGGGCCTTATGCATCGCTTTCCTGAGAAAAATCATTTAGGGCATAGTCCTACCTAGAGAGGGCTAGCCGCGCTTACTTTAGAAGGGCATAAAAGAGAAACATGCAAAGAATCATAAGTAGGAAACAATAGATACAATGCTCTCTTGCCTCGGGTTATAACCATCGCTGATCAATTAGACTAGATGCGCCAAGTGGCCTATTGCTTACCTGTGGAGTTATTAGAAGAGTTGTGTTCTCTATGAAAGGATGGATTGAAAGTACCATAGAGTATTTATCCATTATAATCATGATATGATCGAGGAGGCAAGGTTACACTGGATCTCCATTGCTTGGCCAGAAACGATCATCGTAACTGTAATGTATCCCTAATGGAGCACAGTAGAGCTAACACATGAGACCTCCCTTGATGCTCACTTTGTGTTAGGTATCGGCTATGATCCGAAGTCCTGTAATCCTCCGTAAGAGAGTTGGACGGCTCCCACTACACATATGCAAACACTCCCCACTATATGTGGTCATTGTGGTCTTACGTTGGAGTCCAACCTCGAGGGGGCCCTAAGTAAGACTCCGTGATATCTCGGTGGTTCAGTGATCTCTTTGGCAAAGAGAAAATAGAAGAGGAAGCACTCCAAAGAGGGAAATGTGTTAGTATGTGATATCTAACGTAAAATTTATTGAAACGAATGAAAGAACACTTAGAAGTATTTTTAGAAGAGAATGTTTGAAGTGTAAAGCAAAAACAACCTGTCATGATTACAAGGAGCTTTTGGGGACTTTGATGTCCTTCGGCTCAGAATAGATTTCCAAGGGTGCCCTCATCTTTTGCATCGATGGTATCCCTTATAACGAGGTTGGGGTGATTGTTGATTTGGTATACTCTCTTTGAGAAGCAAGGAATGTCTGCTACTTCTTTGCCTTTTGAAGTTGATGGATTTGAGTGATCATCCTTCGGGAGTAGATCACGCATCTTACCTTGCCTCAGCATCTTTTGTACTAGTGGATGAAGTGCTTGGCAGTTTTCATTAAAATGCACGCTTTCTTTGTGAAACTCATAGAATGGATCTGAATCTTTTGATCTTTGATCCGTCGGCTGGTAAGGCCTTTTGAAATTAGCCCTACCCTTCATGACTTGGCTTACTTCTAGAATGGCCTCATCTAGTCAAGACTCTAGCAATTCATCATCTTGCTGCTGATGAATAGAAGCTGTTTGCGGAGCTGCTGCTGGAAATTGTAACAATTGATCCCTGGCACGATCCTGGCATGGGAAGGGTTGTCGATGTAAGACCCCCCTTTTTTTCTTTTTAAACCACAGGGTCTTAAGCCATGAACCGCCTCTTTGTGGTGACACCAACTCGCCAGGGAAGGTCGTCACTACAAAACGTCGATTCTGCCGTCCATATCGATCGCAAATGTATAGAATAAAGTATAAGAGTAAAAATGAACTCAAAACTGGTCCACAAGAATCACATGTATATAACACGAATCTCCTCAAAGGGAGAGTCCACAATAACAATATAAGAAGTACTAGAAAATAAGGCTCATGCCCGATACATCACAATCCTCACTACAAATCACTCATCGCAGAAGTAAATCTATAGTAACTACTAACGATCAGGACTCACTGTCCTAGCTATCTGAACTCTGATGCTATACTCTACCGTCTCATCGTGCACTGCACTATGGGGGTGCATCTCCAAGTTCTCCTTCACGATCTCCTAAAATGATTTGTTCCGAAATCCGTTAGTCTAAAAGACGAAGTCATATCATCTCCCACCCCTCCCCGATGACTCCTAGGCACCGAGCAGGGAGAAGGAAAGGGAAGGTAATGAAGGTGGAGAGTAGCAAATGTGAAAGAAAAGGGATAGATACTACTCTAGAGGGGGGGTGAATAGAGTAATCAAAAATTGCACTAGCAAAGTTGACTGTCTACTCAACTCCCTTGGAGTTAATTGCGGAATGAAGGTTATAGATATTTTAGAAGTAACCCTAAAGCCTAACACAAGTGTTGTGCACAAAAGGCAGCCAACTATAATTACAGTTAAGGCTTGGAATCCTAAACAGCAACTAGCAGACCTAGTTAAAACTAATCACAGCCAACAGCACAAGTAATAAATCAAACAACCAGACGACACAAGGGAATTTATAGTGGTTCCCCAAACAACTTGGGTACGTCCACTCTTCTACCAACAAGGTAGGAATCCACTCAGGTTTTTGATCAGGTGCCCTGCTACCAATAAGATCTGCTTCAGGTAGATCCAGAAACCCTTTAAACTTTTGATCAGGTGTCTAAAAACCAACACAGGTTTTTGATCAGGTGCCCTGCCACCAAGGTATACTTTTGAAGGGAGTACTAACCCTTTATAGGAGGGGGAAAGGAGGTTAAAATGTCTTATCTATTTTAAGTAGAATTAGAGAAGCTCAAGAACTTGCACTGAGCTAGAATGCTCTAAAGATTCAAGGCTCTCCCTGGCTAAAAGAATGTCCAGGCGAAGTCTTGCTTCAGTGCAGAAAACACTTCAGAAAATCTGAAGGAAAAAGCTACAAGAAGATAATAATTATGAAATGAAAATTCTTCTTCAGGCAGCTATCTTCTTCTTCTTCTTCTTCAAAAAAAACTCTGAGTGAAGATCTTCCTGGAGGCAGGAGAACTCAGTTTGAAGAAGAGTGAAGAGCTAAAACTTCTTCTCTGTTGGATGTGAACGAGCTGAGAGCAGTTGTAAACTGTAAGTTGTAAGCTTGAATGCTGCTGTTGGCTTTTTGCTATCTGAACTAGTTGATTTCATTTTCCAAAGAATTCTTTATATAACAGCAACAGCAACGGCTCTAATTTGAGTTTAAATCTGGTCTTCTACTGAAATTTGTAAGCTGGACTGCAAATAGCATAAAGCAAGAACAAAAAGACTGCAGACAGATATCCTATAAGAGGATAAAGCTTTCTAAGAAGCTGCAAGTAACTCTGATAAAACAATACTAGAGAAAGTCACATCAGAAGAGACTCTTTACGGCCAAAGAAGACTTTTTGAGTCTAACGGCTATAAAGGACAGCCTGACAGATAAAGCAGAAAAAATATTTCAACTAATAAGACAAACAACTTTGTCAGAAAAATATTGGCTCATGCATAAGGAATGGAGCAGATATTGCATGGAAATAATATCATAAATTTATTGAAATAATCTTTTATAAAATATGCCAAAATAAATATGAAATAAATCACATCATAGAAGATGACAAAATTATTCAAGACATACAGCAAAACGTCGAACGACCCCCGTTGATCGTCGACCGAAGCACAGAGATCGTCGACCTATCAGACAGATAGTCGAACGATACAGATAGTCGAACTATCAAAGAAGATAGTCGAACTACCTCAGCAGATAGTCGAACTATCGGAACAGATAGTCGAGCTATCAGATAGTCGACCTATCAAGACAGATAGTCGAGCTATCAAGCAAAACAGATAGTCGACCAATCAAACAGATAGTCGAACTATCAAAGAAAACAGATAGTCGACCTATCAACAGATAGTCGAACTATCAAAGAAAACAGATAGTCGACCTATCAACAGATAGTCGAACTATCAAAGAGAACAGATAGTCGACCTATCAAACAGATAGTCAAACTATCAGATAGTCGAACTATCCAAGCAGATAGTTGAACTATCAAAAAGAGCAGATAATTGACCTATCAACAGATAGTCGATCTATCAAAGAGAACAGATAGTCGACCTATCAAACAGATAGTCGAACTATCAGATAGTTGAACTATCCAAGCAGATAGTTGAACTATCAAGAAGAGCAGATAGTCGACCTATCAACAGATAGTCGAACTATCAAAGACAACAGATAGTCGACCTATCAAGCAGATAGTCGAGCTATCAGGAAGACGATCGTCGAACGGCTGATCGACGATAGTCGAGCGACGTTCGACCATTGTCGAACGAAAAACAACTTAACCAAATTTACATCTAGAAAAGTGACGCATCTAAAACTAGAGCAACCTAACTAACCAACTAACCTTTGACCATAGATAAATCTTGGGTCAAGAGACTAAAAGAGAAGACTAAACGCAAATCAAAAACTAGGGTACCAACAATCTCCCCCTATTTGAGTTAAGTCTCTTAACAACAAATAAACACAAAACTAATTACTGAAAATAAATAAAATGCTTGAAGGGAAATAACTGAGCAGATAACATCAATCAAACAGATAAGCAAATAACTGTCAATCAATGAAATTTAAGAGGCTTCAGAATTAGGTTTAGGTTCTGAAGAACTAGGAACAAAATTAATCTTTCTAGAATGATCTAGAGCTTCTTTCCTTGACAACTTCAGGTATTGTTCTCCAATGATTTTCGTTTCTGACGCTCTTGGGACAACTGCTTCAGGATGCTTTTCCATGTATTTTGAAGGATCAAATACCTCAGGTCTAACCTAGAATTTATCGAACTCCTTCATTCTGAATTTTGACATAGTGGTTAATCCTGCAGTGTCTTTGCCTTCAGCTTTAGCTTTCTTGATTTGGGCTGAACCAACAAGTTCAAGAAATCGAGCCATCCAGAAATCAGGATCAAGCTCTGGGCTTTCATACACATTTTCAGAGGTTGTATCAACAGTTTTCACAGCTTTAAACTTCATAGGCATATCTAGCAGACTTTCAGCTGGCTTTTTATCCAGAATAACTAGATAAGAAGGAGAAGCAAACTCAACAAATATCTTGCTAGATTTTTTAGAGAAAATAAATCGCTTATCTTTTGAAATAGCCTTCACAGTATGATCTGGCTTTGGAGAGGTTGAGCTCTTGAGTTCTTTGGAAGGAGGAGGAGAAAAAGTTGGTCTTTGATAAACCACCTCCTTTACTTGTTCCTTAACATCCGCATCAAGTCTTTGATAGCCAGATTGCGTTTTACCTTGATATCCTTGAGAACTTTTTCTTTGTGATGACTGAGATGGGTTGAACCTGTCAGACTGAGCAGCAGGATTTGCAGATAGGTTTCCAGAGGCTCCTGCACTGGGAGGAGGAGGAGGACCTCTAGGAGTCCATCTTGGGACAGGACTGTCATACCTCTTTGACTTCTTCCTTTGCTTCTACTGATTTTTAGAAAATGCCATCCAGTGTTGGAATTCTTTAGATTTTGGATCAATGCCTTTCAGGATATAATATGGAGTATCATTATCAGGATTTGAAGAAGGAGGAGCCACAGCTTTCCTTTTCTTTTAAGCAGATCTCTTTCTCTTAGACTCATCAGATTCATCAGAATCAATCTCATCCTCAGAATTTGAAGAGGGAGGAATATCATACGGATCAATCGCCTCTTGCACAGCTCTTTCCTTTTCTTTTAGGGCAGCTTTTTCTAATTCTTCTTCCATGGCATCCTGTGCCAGAAGGGTATCTAAATCCAACCTAGGAGTGTCATCCCAAACGGTAGACTTTTCAATTTGAATATCTGAAGCCTTTTCTTGTTGATCAGAAACTGTCATGGGGACCAGTTCTACTTGCACTGCTAGCTGAGCGGCTGAGCAGCCTCAGAAACTTGAACAACTGGTTCTGGTTCAGATTGAACTTCTGGAGCTGGTTGGTAATCAAGCTTTTGGACATCTAATACTTCTTCCATTATATCTGTAGTATTATGAACAAAAATTTGCTAAATGACATCGAATCATTCCTTCCAGGTATTCCCATACTAGCATATCAGTTATCAAGTCTAAAAAGTGAGTAAAAGGGATACCTTCAGAATTTTCCTTTGAGTGTCCTAACTCCCATAATTCATCTAGGAAGGAAGTGATAACTCCTTCTAGGTATAGAGCGACCAGGGGAGTGGAGCATTCTTCTAGGCAAACTTTGACAATGAATTCAGACTTCATTACAACATCAGAAATTTCTTTTTCAGACAATGGAGGAGGAGCTGATTCTTCTATCTCTTTCTCTGCAACTGCAGGAGGATCTGCTGGAGGGGAGGCCAAGGGCAGCTCAGAGGCATCTTCATAAAGCATCTCCCCCTACCTGATTTTAGTAGATACTGAAACCAGGGCCCTAGATGAAGAGGGCTCAGCAGATTTTGATAGGGCTTGGATGGCAGCAGTCAAAGAAGAGATGGAGGATGCAAGGGAGCAATTGCCTCTTCAATCGTAATTTTGATTGAAGGAGT
The DNA here is from genome assembly GCA_039513925.1 of Platanthera zijinensis. NCBI lineage: Eukaryota > Viridiplantae > Streptophyta > Magnoliopsida > Asparagales > Orchidaceae > Platanthera > Platanthera zijinensis. Next base: position 103,378,467 of record CM077089.1, read on the forward strand.
AATTAACTCCAAAATGCTAGAAATGAATGCTGGAGTGATTTCAAATGATGATGGGGGAATCTCAGTGGATGGATGATCAGCAGGAATGGTGTATTCTTGATAAACTGGAGAGTGAACTGGAGATGGAGAGTGAACTGGAGAATGATGGGTGGATGCAGGATGATCAATGTGATCTGAAGAAGGAATTGTAGAATGAGGAGGAGTAGAAATTTCAGAAACCAATAAATCAAAATTAGGATGAGATATCCTAGCAAGATGAGAAGGGAGAGGAGATGCATGAGGTGATGCATGGAGAATTGTAGAAGAATCAGGAAGATGAGATGCAGAAGGTCATACTTCAATTGAAGTTGATGGAACTTCAATTGAAGTAGACGGTAATGCAGATGAAGAAGATGGAAGGGAGAGATTTGCTGAGCCAGCTTCTTGTAGGAGAGGAGTGACTGAGGCAGTCCTGGTGCTCACAGATGCAGCTGGAGCAACCCCTGCAGGAGCGGGCTTCAGAAAAGTCCTTTTCCACTTGGCGAACAAGGTTGGATCCATCTTCTTGCTGGCATTGATGGAAGTAGCAGCTGAAACTAACAAATGGGGATATTTTTCCTTCAGAAAAATCCCAACCACCCTACCCAGGGTGACTTCTTTCTTGTCATTCTTTTTCCTTATTAAATCAAACAATACTCCTGCCCAGTTAATCTTCTTTTTGTTCACAATTGCACACATTAGGGCAAACTGTTGCCTTGTAATATTGTCATGGGTAGAGTGCTTTCCCAGTAGCACTTTTCTGACGAGTTCAGCAAGGAACTTAATCTTAAATGGAAAATTCACCTTAAGCAGCTTAGAGGGAATGCCTTCGGCATGTCCCAGCTCTGTCAGCATTCTCCCAAACTTTGGGGTATCTTGCTCGTAATCTTCTTCCCCATTTAACAATCCAAAAATTTCAGTTAAACTGACGGGATTCAAAGTTACCTCTTCTCCGCCAATTGTTCCGGTCATAGAATCATCATTTGAAGACGAAGTAAATGCCTATTCTTTAATCTCTTGAATGTTTATCTTTATTCTGGAGGACATGAGCTTTTCCAAACCTTGATCTTTGCATAGGTTGAGAATTTCCACGATTCCAGATTCGCAGCAATTGAAGGAATCGAAATCCACACTAAAGCCAGCATCGAACGTCACCACTGGCAGGAGAGCTGGAGCTATCACCATCAAAGGGGCTGGAGAAGACGAGGGATACAGCGAAGGCAAAACGACAGAAATCGCGAGACAAAGAGCAAGCAGGAAGACGGAATGCGAGAAGACGCTCTCCGTCGACGATAAAAAGAAAGATCTCTTAACCTAGGTCGACCATCGGCTTTATATTAAAACAACGATCGTCGATCTATTTAAAAGATACTGCAAACGATGGTCGAACGGTCGTTCGACGATCGTTCCTAAAGCAGAGTAGTCGATCCATCATTCGACTATTTCTGTCTTCATAAACAACAAGCTGTCGTCAACCATAGATCGACGATAGGCTCGACCTGTTCGACTATCTTCGAATTTCGGTCGACGATCTTCAAGCAGATAAGCTATCATCAACCATAGGTCAACAATAGGCTTGATCCGATAGACTATCTTCGAACGTCGTTCGACGATCTTCAAACAAGTTTCAACAAAGCAGACATCACACTTAGTCTCTTCCATTAATCATGCCTAGTTGAACTAAAAAGAACAGATGCTTCTGTTCATCTAAGGGCTTGGTGAATATATCACCTCTCTGAAGGTCAGTGGATATGAACTCAAGGCTGATCTTGTTCTTTTCCACACAATCTCTCAGGAAATGGTGCCGGATCTCAATGTGTTTCGTTCTAGAGTGGTGCATAGGATTTTGTGCAATAGAGATAGCACTTGTACTATCACACATGATTTTTGTGGTCTTGTGTGTGTACCCATAATCCAAAAGCTGGTTTTGTATCCACAGGATCTGTGAACAACAACTAGCAGCTGCTATATATTCAGCTTCTGTAGTTGAAGTTGAGACAGAGGCCTGCTTCTTACAGAACCAAGAGACCAATCTCTCTCCCAAGAACTGACAAGTTCCTGAGGTACTTTTCCTGTCAACTCGACAACCAGCATAATCAGAATCAGAGTATCCAATTAATTCAAATTCTGATTCAGCTGGGTACCAAAGTCCTAGATTTGGACATCCCTTCAGGTATCTCAAGATTCTCTTGAGAAGAATCAGATGAGATTCCTTGGGGTTGACCTGGAATCTAGCACAAAGGCATGTAGCAAACATTATATCTGGCCTACTTGTAGTTAAATACAATAGGAAACCAACAATGGCCCTATAATTCTTTTGATCAACAGGCTTTCCGTGATTATCAGAATATATAACTACATTAGTAGCCATAGGTGTATGCATTGCTGAAGCATCAGCCATCCCAAACTTCATTACCAATTCCTTGGCATATTTGGATTGGGAGATGAAGATGACATCAACATCTTGCTTTACTTGGAGACCAAGAAAGTAAGACAGCTCACCCATACTACTCATCTCAAACTTAGAATGCATCAAGTTAGAGAACTTTTTGCATAGTTTGGGATCAGTGGAACCAAAAATAATGTCATCCACATACACTTGAACTAACAGGATTGTGTCTTTGTGGTACTTGACGAAAAGGGTTCTATCAACTACTCCCCTAACAAAGTTGTGCTCTAACAGGAAACTAGCTACAGTCTCATACAAGGCTCTGGGTGCTTGTTTGAGTCCATAAAGAGCTTTTTGCAAATTGAAAACATGTGAGGGCTGAGTTGAAGAAACAAACCCAGGTGGTTGTTCAACAAATACCTCTTCCTTTAGCTCACCATTTAGAAAGGCACTTTTGACATCCATCTGAAAAACCTTGAACTTCAAATAGGCTGCATAGGCTAGAATGATCCTTATTGCCTCTAGCCTTGCAACAGGAGCAAAGGTTTGGTCATAATCTATACCTTCCTCCTGTCTGTAGCCCTAAGCTACAAGCCTAGCTTTGTTCCTTACAATGATTCCATTTGCATCCAACTTGTTTCTATACACCCACTTGGTGCCTATGATCAGTTGGCCTTTAGGTCTTGGAACCAAAGTCCATACTTTACATCTTTCAAATTGATTGAGTTCCTCTTGCATAGCAATGATCCGATGGGGATCTAGCTCAGTATCTTTAATGGTGAGGGGCTTAATCTGTGAAAGGAAACAAGCATGCATCACATCCTGTCTCAATTGATGTCTTGTTTGAACACCAGCTGATATGTCTCCTATCACTTGAGATGTAGGATGATCTCTAAGTGTGACAATATCAGCAGGTGGGATGTGATCTTCAGCAATAGTTGGGATTAATTCCTCAGGAGCAATTTGATCTACTATTGGTAGTACAGCAACAACTTCTGCAAGGTCTTCATCACTGTCTGATTCAGTGATATGAAGAGTTGATAGATGGAGAATCTCTTGAGTGACATCTTTGCTAGATTTTGGTACCTGTAATGAACTTGAGGAAGGGGAAGTTTCCTTCTCCTTGTAAAACATTTGAGATTCATCAAAAGACACATGAACAGACTCTTCAATTTTGGAAGATGATTTATTAAATACCCTATAAGCTTTGCTTACTTGGGAATATCCAAGAAAAATTCCCATTGAAGCTTTTGCTTCAAATTTTCTAAGGTATTCTTTATTATTATTATGAATATAAACTACACAACCAAAAACTCTAAAATAATTTATTTTAGGTTTCTTTCCTTTAAGCAACTCATAAGGAGTTTTACACTTAAGCTTGTGTATAAGACTTCTATTCAACACATAGTTGGCTGTACTAACAGCTTCTGCCCAATAGGAAAGAGGCATATTAGCATCTGCCAACAATGTGCTAGCAGCTTCAACTAGTGTTCGATTCTTCCTTTCAACTACCCCATTTTGTTGGGGAGTTCTAGGAGCTGAGAAGCTATGTTTGATACCTTCTCTCTCACAGAATTCTTGCATGAGAAGAGAGTCAAACTCAGTACCATGATCACTTCTGATCAAGTCCACATGAGTAGAGTACTCAGTCTGCACACATAATAGAAAATCTGTAAGGGATTTGAAGTTATCAGCCTTAGTTCTCAAAAAGAACACCCAACAGAACCTAGAGAAGTCATCTACAATGACTAAGGTATAATACTTCCCTCCTAAACTCTGTACATTTATTGGGCCAAATAGGTCCAAATGTAATAAATACAGGATTCTAGGAGAATCACTTTTATTTACTGATTTAAATGAATTCTTGGTTTGCTTGCCTAATTGACAAGCCTTGCATAGGCTCTCCTTCTTGTAGGGGTAAGAAGGTAAACCTCTAACAAGGTTGTGTTTAGATAACCTAGATATATTCTTGAGGTTAACATGGCTAAGCCTTTTATGCCATAAGGTATTGTTATTTGTTACTTCATTAAATAAACAAATTTCAGAGTGAGTTGAGTTAAAATCTACTAAATAAATGTTACCTTGTCTAATACCTACTAACACAACATTATTATTTAAAGTAATATTACAAAGAGAGTTAGAAAATGATACCTGGTATCCAACATCACATAACTGACTTACTGAAATGAGATTATGCTTCAGTCCAGTTACATAAGCACCTTTCTTGAAAGTTATAGCTCCAATTGTAATTCTGCCATAGCCTTCAGTTTGACCACAGCTTGAATCTCCAAAGATTACCTTTGGGCCAAGCTTGGCCTTGAACCTTGACAGATGTTCTTTATTTCCTGTCATATGCTTGGAGTAACCACTATCCAAATACCACTTATTCTGAGTGATAGGATAGGTCTTCACCTGCAAATAAATCAATTAAACATTGTGGACCCAGGTAACCTTGGGTCCCTTGTTTTTCACATAAGAAAAACTTGAAATAAATGAATAAGCAGGTTGAGGGTGATAACCTAACGGGTAAGATCTCCTAGGTGGGATTCTCCATGCTGATGATGGGTCAATGAACCTAGGGTTTCTATTTATATTCGGGTTTCTAAAGTTCTGGTTGAAGTTTTGAAATTCATGTTGAAAACGTCGATCAGCGTTCGACGATGGGTGCTCAGATCGTCGACCTCCGTTCGACCACTGAGCCTGCGATCGTCGAGCAGCGTTCGACGCTCTTTGTATTTCCTTAAACTTTTGTTTTCTTTTCTCTCTCTTAGCTTTATTTAAAGCTTTATTAACCTGATTAACTTGCTCGGTGTTCTTTATCCCATCAGCTGAGATAAAGTTCACTGGTGTTGAAAGATGGTTTTTAAGAATGATTGGGGGTTCACTAGAAGAAGCTCCTAAGCCTAATTTGTTATTGCCTGACCTAGTGTTAGACATGCTGGTTATTTAAAGCAACTTAAGGCTTCTACCATTCAGAGATTCTTCTAACCTTTTGGACTTAGATAATTCATTCTTAAGGAATTTTATTTCTTCACTAGAATTAGTGAGTTCTGCTGTTAACCTAATGTTTTCAATAGAAATTAATTCAGATTCAGCTAGTTTATTTCTAAGCTCTTTTATTTCCTTTTCAGAACTAATTAAATCTAAACATAAATATTTAAAATCTGATTTAAATTTAGCAGATGTAAAATCATAAGAATACAATACCTCATCTTCTGTTGGCATTTCTTCATCAGAATCTGAACTCTCTACAGCTGAGTGATTGCTGCAGGCATCAATTGCCATGAGGCAGACTTCCTTTGACTTCTTTTCTTCCTCATCCTCACTGGAGCTTGAGGAGGAAGATTCCTCATCAGAATCTCTCCAGGTTTCACCAACAAAACCTCTCTCCTTCTTTTTGTTCTTATAGGAGGATGGCATGGAATGCTTCCTGTGTGTATCCTTGTCTTTCCTTTTCTCTTTATTCTTTTCCTCTGGATAGTCTGGAAGAATATGTACAGGCTTCCTGCAACCATAGCAAATTATTTCTTTAGTAGGAGTACGATCATACCTTGGTTTTTCTTCATATTTTGAAGATTTCTTTCTGAATTCTTTCCTTCCCATCTTGAGAAACCTTTTGGCAAATAATGCCATCAGTTCCTCATTGGACTGGCTTCCTTCAGAAGCATCAGCAGCTTTGAGAGCAAGGTTTTGCTCTTTTCTTGTGGGAGTTGGAGTCTTTGCTTCAGCCTCAACTTCCCTGGACTTCAGCACTTGCTCAAAGGACTTGAGCTTGCCGAGAAGTGCTTCTATTGAAATTTCTGTTGTGCTTCTGGACTCCTTGATAGGCCAGATCCTCAGATCCCATGTGCTAGGGAAGAACATAAGAATCTTATCATTGACCTCTGTCAATGATATATCCTTGTCAAGAGTCCTCAGCTCATTAATGATTGAGTTGAGCCTTGTGTACATTGCTTCAACTGATTCAGCATCAGTTTTCTTGAAATTTTCATACTAGGAGATAAGGTTGGACCTTCTGTCCTTCCTTTCATCAGCTGAATAAGCTACAATCTGGTTCAGTGTATCCCACATTGCTTTTGCTGAGGAGCAGTCAGCAACCTTCTGGAATACTTCATTAGACATTGTCTGAGCCAGAATGTTCATTGCCTTAGCATCTGCTATCTTTGCCTTTTTGTATTCATCATTGTAATCTGGAGGAGGCACTACACTCATATCTGTTGAAGTTGAGGCAGTAGCTGCAGCAGGTGCTCTTGGTGGTTCTGTCAAAATAGAAGCAAAAATACTCTCATCAATAGAGTTCATATATAACTTAATCCTTGCCTTCCAGATGCTAAACTTAGCTAAGTTGCATGCTTGAGGTCTGGTGCTAGAGTAATCCTTGAACTGGGCCATGATAGTGAAAGTGAATATCTATAATCCTTGGTATCTATCAGGATCTTGTGACTTAGGTGTTAGCCTATACAATTAGACAACCTCCCTCTGATACCAATTGAAAGAAAAGGGATAGATACTACTCTAGAGGGGGGGGGGGTGAATAGAGTAATCAAAAATTGCACTAGCAAAGTTGACTGTCTACTCAACTCCCTTGGAGTTAATTGCGGAATGAAGGTTATAGATATTTGAGAAGTAACCCTAAAGCCTAACATAAGTGTTGTGCACAAAAGGCAGCCAACTATAATTACAGTTAATGCTTGGAATCCTAAACAGCAACTAGCAGACCTAGTTAAAACTAATCACAGCCAACAACACAAGTAATAAATCAAACAACCAGACGACATAAGGGAATTTATAGTGGTTCCCCAAACAACTTGGGTACGTCCACTCTTCTACCAATAAGGTAGGAATCCACTCAGGTTTTTGATCAGGTGCCCTGCCACCAACAAGATCTGCTTCAGGTAGATCCAGAAACCCTTTAGACTTTTCATCAGGTGTCTAAAAACCAACACAGGTTTTTTATCAGGTGCCCTGCCACCAAGGTATACTTTTGAAGGGAGTACTAACCCTTTACAGGAGGGGGAAAGGAGGTTAAAATGTCTTCTTTATTTTAAGTAGAATTAGAGAAGCTCAAGAACTTGCACTGAGCTAGAAAGCTCTAAAGAGTCAAGGCTCCCCCTGGCTAAAAGAATTTCCAGGTGAAGTCTTGCTTCAGTGCAGAAAACACTTCAGAAAATCTGAAGGAAAAAGCTACAAGAAGATAATAAATATGAAATGAAAATTCTTCTTCAGGCAGCTATCTTCTTCTTCTTCTTCTTCAAAAAAACTCTGAGTGAAGATCTTCCTGGAGGCAGGAGAACTCAGGTTGAAGAAGAGTGAAGAGCTAAAACTTCTTCTCAGTTGGATGTGAACGAGCTGAGAGCAGTTGTAAACTGTAAGTTGTAAGCTTGAATGCTGCTGTTGGCTTTTTGCTATCTGAACTAGTTGATTTCTTTCTCCAAATAATTCTTTATATAGCAGCAGCAGCAACAGCTCTAATTTGAGTTTGAATCTTGTCTTCTACTGAAATCTACAAGCTGGGCTTCAAATAGCATAAAGCAAGAACAAAAAGACTGCAGACAGATATCCTATAAGAGGATAAATCTTTCTAAGAAGCTGCAAGTAACTCTGATAAAATAATACTAGAGAAAGTCACATCAAAAGAGACTTTTTACGGCCAAAGAAGACTTTTTGAGTCTAACGGCTATAAAGGACAGCCTGGCAGATAAAGCAGAAAACATATTTCAACTAATAAGACAAACAACTTTGTCAGAAAAAGATTGGCTCATGCATAAGGAATGGAGCAGATATTGCATGGAAATAATATCATAAATTTATTCAAATAATCTTTTATAAAATATGCCAAAATAAATATGAAATAAATCACATCATAGAAGATGACAAAATTATTCAAGACATACAGCAAAACGTCGAACGACCCTCGGAGATCGTCGACCGAAGCACAGAGATCGTCGACCTATCAGACAGATAGTCGAACGATACAGATAGTCTAACTATCAAAGAAGATAGTCGAACTACCTTAGCAGATAGTCGACCTATCAGAACAGATAGTCGAGCTATAAGATAGTCGACCTATCAAGACAGATAGTCGAGCTATCAAGCAAAACAGATAGTCGGCCTATCAAACAGATAGTCGAACTATCAAAGAATACAGATAGTCGACCTATCAACAGATAGTCGAACTATCAAAGAAAACAGATAGTCGACCTATCAACAGATAGTCGAACTATCAAAGAGAACAGATAGTCGACCTATCAAATAAATAGTCGAACTATCAGATAGTCGAACTATCCAAGCAGATACTTGAACTATCAAGAAGAGCAGATAGTCGACCTATCAACAGATAGTCGATCTATCAAAGAGAACAGATAGTCGACCTATCAAACAGATTGTCGAACTATCAGATAGTTGAACAATCCAAGCAGATAGTTAAACTATCAAGAAGAGCAGATAGTCGACCTATCAACAGATAGTCGAACTATCAAAGACAACAGATAGTCGACCTATCAAGCAGATAGTCGAGCTATCAGGAAGACGATCGTCGAACGGATGATCGACGATAGTCGAGCGACGTTCGACCATAGTCGAACGAAAAACAACTTAACCAAATTTATATCTGGAAAAGTGACGCCTCTAAAACTAGAGCAACCTAACTAACCAACTAACCTTTGACCATAGATAAAGCTTGGGTCAAGAGACTAAAAGAGAAGACTGAACTCAAATCAAAAACTAGGGTACCAACAAAATATAAGTAGGTTGCGGCGTAACTAATCTAGCAGTTCTATGTAAACATATAGTAGTAATAAAAGTATGTAGAGTAAGCATAAGTATACAAAGGAAAATTATGAAACATGTAACCTTAACTTATAAGTTAAGGGATTTTCTACAAGACTCCTATCGTATAAAGAGTCTCATACCAATTTATACGATAGGGTGTCAATTTTCAAGAAAGCAATATATAAATCAATAGAATAATAACCTTAGCTTATAAGCACGCTCACACAATATTATAAGCTAAGGGGTCGTTTTGCAGGAACTAATGTATAAAGTGTCACATACCAATTTATACAATAGGTTTCATGGGTTATATGCGATGGTGATGTTATGTCATGCTAGTATGTTATGATGTGAACATGCAAGTGAAACACACACACTCGACTCTATACGCATAGACCTTTAGTTCCCCTGTTATGGAGCCTAACCTCCTAGGATACCTTAGTAGTGGCAAACGGAAGCGGTGGGTTGGGCCTCTGATGAGTCCTCTTTATATAGTGATTTTCGGACTCATCTGGGCTTGTTTTCTTATGCTTGCACTTCAATTTTAGTTCATTATTTTTTATATTTCATCTTATCCTTATTGTCATAGGAAGTGCACCTTTCGGCCCTTGGTTGTGTCTATTTTATACTTTTATTAGTTGTTCTCCTTTTCATGCTTATCTGAAATGTCTGCACACATTGGTGATGGGTTTAGGGGTCGTGTGCGTGTTCCGGGGACGTTTGGATGCAGGAATACTGTGCACGATCATTGGATATAGTGCGCATGAGAATTGGTCGTGCACCGATGATTGTGCGCAATGTACCCTGATTTCCAGAATTTACCTAGGGTAATCGCACGACCACTGGACATAGTGCGCACGACCACTGATCCTACGTCGCTGATCGTATGCATTGATTCCTCTTTTCCTAGAGTTCTGTCTGGGGTAATCGCACGACCACTGGACATAATGCGCACGACCACCTGTCGTGCACCATTGCTCGTGCGTGTTACCCCAGTTCTTCTCTTTATTCTATCATGCCAATACGCACGATCACTAGCAATAGTGCGCACGACCACTGGTCGTGCGCCCGTGCTCGTGCGCATTGTTAAATTTTTCTTTCTATAAATATCGCAGGTCTCGCCCTAATTCGGCATCTTTCGGAGAGCTCTCCAATTTTCGTCATTTTTGCCTCCGACGAAGGGATCTGCCAATCTCCTTCAATCTCCGCCCTAAAGAGGTGCTCCGGGCAAGCTTTAACCGCCAAATCCAAGCCGGAGCTTCCTCTCAGCCTTCTCCATCATCTCTTGGGCTTATTTCAAGCTTCAACGCCATAGCCATCAAGCAAAGGGAAGCTTGCAACTTTTGTTTGCTATCGTGACATGAAGAAGACGGGCCATTGGAAGGTGGTGACAACCCTTCTTTATCCCGGACATTGTTGAGGACCGAGCTTGGACGTGGATTGACAACCTGGCGATTCTAACTGTTAACCCTCAGCAAGACTTCGGATTCGGTCGATCTCTTGCCTTGTTCTTCCTTTATTGTTTTTATGTGTTGTTGTAAACTTTATTTATAAATGATGTGCGCTTAGTTGTAAAAGGCTTGTATTAAATCATGTCTATGTGATTTTGTATTTCGTTATATTTTCTTGAGGTGCGCCATATTCAATTCACCACCATCCACCCTTGCTGCACTAGTAATTTATAGTGGCGTGCGTTGCGAAGAGGTACTCTCGACCCTCATTCCGCAAGCCTACTCGCCCATCCGCCTATCGATTCAGTGCATAGCGGCCCGACTAGTCTTCCATCCCGCCTAGCGAAGCATCGTATAGCGGCGTTGCATAGGAGTAGTTGTTAGCATTTTTTTCTTTTCCACAAATATCAAACCCCCCCTTCTTTAACTCCAACCTAAGGACTTCAATCTCAAGTCCTCCTCGAAATTAAATCCACCTTACTGTTTTCCTTGAGAGATCGATACTTGGGAAAACTCGCCCATTTTATATTACTTGTGCGATCGGTACACTGCCGTGATCTTACGCATCAGCCTCGCCCACCTCTAAACTTGTATCAGCACTACCTGTCAGACCTATCTTACGCCTCAACGCTGGTGCACTAAGCGGAGCTCCAGCATACTCATTGCTGGCTAGACCACCAGACTTAATTTGGCTATGTGAAAAACCACACATACCGAGTCAACATACTTGTGTCAGTATGACGAATCTCTAATACCAAAGACCCACCACCTTATATCTTATGCACGTGCAATATTAATGTATTATCCACCAAGCCAAAGCTCCCCGAACCATCCTATCCATCACAATCCAACAACTTAGCCAAAGCTCACCGGACTATCCTGTCCGTCACAATTAACAACCGAGCCTCGGCTCGCCGGGCTATCCTGCCCATTTCCAAAACTACCAAGCCTACTGCCCGTGTGACCCAACCTAACTTCCCGAGACACTGGGGTGTGTGAAAGTGTACCCCTAGTTATACTAGTTTCTCTTGAAGTTTATTATTCCTACGGTTTAGGTTAGCCCAGGACTGCCCGCGGCATACCCCGTGATCGGCTCTCAAAGGGCACTAGGAACTATGATGGTAGCTGAAGCTCATTGTTCCCTTTCGCAAGGCACTTATTGTTATTGGTTAATACCCGAATCCCGATCCTTTTTAATACTGTACTAGAGCTAACCCTAGTGTATTTTGACTCTTTCTCTCCCTCCATAGGAAGGACCATCTTTCGTCGATCCCGAGCACCTCCTAATCCAAGTCAACCCAGCATTTTCCTCATCCCAACTTCCATTGATATACTCAATTTCACTCTACCAAGACAAGCAAGCCACTAACCTAATCTATATGCCCAATTCAATTGCTATCAAACTTTTTGCAGATTTACTACATGCAGACCACCCTATACTATATGATGTACATAATAGGAGGCACTCTAAATCTTCATCCAATAACCCTAAGATAATTAATGGGGGCCTATCATGAAATATTTAACCTTAATCCAGAAACTTGGAATTTTCCTAATTGAACGAATATTTTATTTATTTTCCCTAAAAATCCAAATGCCTTGGTTTTGAATATGAAGTGGCTTTTATAATTCATGCAAAATGCTCCATAAAATTATAATAAATACTAGGCAGCTAAATGACAGTAAATTCAAGTCTCCCCAATCTTTTTGTAAGGTTTAGGCCTCTGATCAAAAATTTTAAATGTAAACACATATTTATTAAATAAAGAAACTAGTGCTGCAAATAGACTTCCAAAAATTATGAGAAATTTTAAGCATGAATAAGATGTCCTAAAAAACTCCTTGCCAAGTTTCCAAATTTTACAGTGAATAATGAACTCTACTTTTAATTTTGAACAATATTCCTCTTTTATGAATTAATGAAATAAATACAGAAATTATGCATCTAAAAATTATGATAAAATTTCCTCATGAGCATATTAACCTAATAACTATACTGATTAAGTTTCATAATTTTCAATCAAACAATGAGCTCTGAATTTATTATTGAACATGTTTGCATACTTAAGGTCTTGTGAAGTAAGTACTAAAAATATGCATCTAAAAATTATAGTAAAATTTACGTATGAGCATAATGATCTAAAACTTCCTCTGCCCAATTTACATAATTTTCCGTGAACAGTGAGGTCATAATAAACAGAAGACTATCAAGGGCTAACCCATGTATTTCAAAGGAGGTACTAAAACTAGTGTTCCAAAATTTCCAATAAAATTACTAGAGTCTCATATTAACCCCATGACTACATTACCCAAGTTTTACAACTTTTTATAGAGTTTTGATGGCCTATCTTACATGTATAAGATTTGTGCCCTAAATTAGGGTTAGGGTTTTGGGGAGTTTAACAGCCTCCAAATCCAATAATATTTTTACGAGAGGACCTGGACTACCCTAATGTCCTCTCCACCAATTTTCAAGTAATTTCAAGGTCACATGACCCGTTTACCTTCAAACCCTTGATTTACACACCGAGGACCTACCCTAGTGTTCTAGGGCTCCACCCTTCAAATTTCACCCAATATCAGTGGAGGGGGTAATTTATGTGCTAAAAAGACTGAGTGCCAAGTTCCATCACTTTTGGATGACGTTGACCAACTCAAGAGCACTTAGAGCACTTAGCCCTAATTTGACCTAAAAAGGGTCAACCTCTTCCTCCACAAATACCCAATAAAATCAAACACAAAAGGGTGAAATTTTTACCAGAGACTTATAATATTCACCATGATCACCCACCAAAATTTTGGGGGTTTTTGAGGTGTTTAAGACACCTTATTAAATACTACATGGTTTATTAAATTTTTCCAAAAACTATAAAAAACGTATCTCCAAAAATTACCATTTTTAGATAAGACCTAGGAATAGGTTATTGTTGGGTACATTGGAAAATGTGTACCTGATTTGAAGAAGCCTAACTTAGCTTAATGATATACATCAAGGTGTATTTGATGTTGTTTTAAGTTGACATGTGCAGGTGAAGAAGTATTAAAGAATATAGGAAATTATTCTAAGTCCATGTGTCGCCATCTGAAGAAACTGGGTCGACACTTCAGAATAATTGTGTCGACACTTGAAGGAAGCTGTGTCGACATAGAGAAAGATAGTCGACCACATTTGTTTCGACACTGGGAAGCAGTGTCGACTCACAGAAAGATAGTCGACCTCAACTATGTCGACACCTGAAGGCAGAGTCGACACATACTGAGTTCTGAATCTACAACAACTGTGTCGACACACATGACTTGTGTAGACACACTGCAAAGTCAAGAACAAGTTATTTTCTGAAGAATGATGAAGTGTTGAGTCGACACAAATTCTCTATGTCGACTCATTCTCAAGATGAAGTTCTGAAGAAGCAGTGTCGACTTAAAGGCAAACTAGTCGACATCATCAAAGGCTGTGTCGACACCAAAGTCACTTGTGTCGACACATATAGACAGTTGGTCTCGACACTTTCTGACAATCTGTCTCAACACTTTGTTGTCCAAGACTAAGGCACAGGATCTGTTTGAAGACTTGACAGCTGTGGGTTATGACAGGTTAACTGAAGCTGTCAGACATGTCAGAAGTCAGTTAGAAACCGGATCAGCCGGTTACCATGAAGAAGATCTATAAATAGACAGATTCAGAAGAAGACAAATACACAAGAGGAAATTAATTCTTAATCAACACATCAGTTAAGATACAAGTCCTCTCTTCAAGAAAGTGCAAGGCATTAAAGAAGATCTTCATCAGAAGATCTAAGAAGACGATCTCAGGATCATTCTAAGTAGAGTTCTTTCAAGAATTCAGAAGTATCATCAAAGGTGTTGGATAGAGAGGGATCCAGACACTTGAAGAAGAAGAAGGAAGTCGTCATTGGTTTCTCAAGAAGCTGTTTGGAAATTAACTCAGCTAAGTTCAGATTCAAGAAGCTTTGAAGAAAGCTCAGATTCAGTTGATTTCATCAGCTGATCAAGAATTGTCTTGTTCTTTTCTCTCTCAACAAAGGCAAGATATTAAAAACTTCTTTTCTAATTTCTGTAGGATCTGTCAATACAGATCTGAGTTGTAAGCCTGTGTTATAAAGGCTGAGTGTATGAGAGTTGATCTCTGAGTGGTAGGGCTGTTTGCCTGAGTGTAGGAGAAGGTTCTTCTCTGAGTTGTAGGCTTTGTGATAAGGCTGAGGTAGGGCTGTTGAGCCTGAGTTGTAGGAACCTTTTCAGTTTCTGAGCTGCAGGATCTGTGGATATGAGTAAAGTGGAAGTTTGGCCGAATCTAGCATACTACTAGATAGGTGAAGGGGGAAAGTGGATGTACCCAGACCTTGGGGAACCACTATAAACCAGTGTGCAATCTGTGATGGTTAAATTTCTGTGACTGCTGTGCTGTGTGTTTTAATTCTGTAATTGAATTCTTCCAAAAAGTGTTAACAAGCATTAGAACCTATTCACCCCCCCCCCCCCTCTAGGTGTTTAGGTTGTCTTGAAAGTAAAACTATCAAGTGGTATCAGAGGGAGGTTCCTCAAAAAAAAGGGACTTAACAGTCTGAGGTAGATCTGAAAGGCAGAATCAAGATTCAAGTAGATGGGTTCTGGAGAAAATCACAAGGAGTTAGGGTCAATGAAGTTACCCATCTGCAGGAAGGAAATCTTTGGAATTTGGAAAGAAAGAGTCAGATTATTCATGGAAGCATCTGACCCAAGGATATACATCACAGTTCAGGAAGGACCCTTCATTCCAATGAAGGTATCAGTTCTTGATGCTAATATTCAAACTCCAAAGAGTTATTCTGAAATGACCAAGGATGAAATCATTTTGGCAACCATGGACAAGAGAGCTCAGAATATTATTGTGAGTACCATAGATGATTCTACATTTCAGAATCTGATTCACTGCAAGACCTCCAAAGAAATGTGGGACACCTTGATTGTCTACATGGAGGGATCTGAAGAAGTAAGACAGGATAGGAAGTCTATGCTCAACAAGGAATATAAAAGTTTTAGACAAGGAAAAACTGATAGCATAACTGAATGCTATAAGAAATTCTATAGAATTGTGAATGAGTTAATGTCCTATGGAAGAGTCTTCAGTACCTATGAACTGAATGACAAATTCTTAAGATCCTTGACAAAGGATTGGGACACAAAGATCTGTGTCATAAGAGAAGTGGCTAAACTTGCAGAGATTTCTCCTCCAACCTTGTTTGGAAAGTTACTATCCTATGAAATGCAACTTATGGTGAGGAAGGAGGAGGAAAATAATTCAAAAGGAGAGCATAGAGAGAAGACAGTGGCCTTCAAGGCAGAAGCCACTAGAAAGAATAGGAGGATATCATCATCTCCTCCTAAGGAAGTTGCAGAAGTTAGTTCTGAAAATTCAGATAATCAGGGTTCAGAAAGCTATGAGTCAGATGCAGATTTTGCTGCATTTACAAGGCAATTCCAGAGATTCTTAAAGAAGAAGCAGTGGAAGTCTAGGCCCTTCTCATCACAACAAGTTGATGACTATTATCAGAAGAAAAAGTCATCAAGGAAAGAGAAGAGCAGAACAAAGCCCAGCAAGGCCACTACTTCAAAGATTGTCTGCTATTGTTGCAGTAGGCCTGGACATGTAGTGGATGACTGTCCTGATAAGAGAAAGGAGTCATCAGACAAGAAGAAGACTTATCGAAAGGGCAATAAGGAAAAATCCTTTGTTGCAAAGAAGGAAAAGATCCTAACAGATCAATCAACTTCTGAATCAGAATCTGAAGCTGAAGCATATATTGGACTGTATGCTGCTACTGAAGAAGAGGAGTTCATGCAATTGCTAGACTCCATCTATGAACAAGAAGATCATCAGTGCATGGGACTGATGGCAGGATTAGAAGAAGACATGTGCCAGAATCAGTCTGGTCCTAGTAAGGTACTATGTCCTTCAATAAAATCTATTTGTAGTACAAGTGCAGAATCAGCTACATCTGCATCAAGTGATATAGATGAATATGAATCTGAAGGAGATGTCTATCAATTGATAGATAAGTATGGGGACTTGTTGCAGGCCCTTAAGAAAAGCAAGAACCTGGTTAAATCTCAGGCTCAGGAAATTGCTGTTCTAAAGGTAGCTGCAACTGAGTTTGAAAAAGTCATTGATCAGAAGTTAAATGAAATTGCCAAACTGAAGAATATAACTATTATTCAGATGGGCACAATCAATTATACCAATGATCAAGTGAAGAGTCTGGAGGCCAGACTAAGAATAGAAAAGGAGTTAGTGGCTAGTTACTCTAAGCCAAAGTCTGTCTTACCCTTGATAGATGAATTTGTGACTCAAAAGGGTAAGGCAGGATTAGGATTCAAAGATAACCCCAGGGCAGCCCAATTCAAGAGGAAAGGCAAAGCTCCTGTCAAGCTACTGAACCTTTCAGTCCCTATTAAGTTTAGAAAGGTGCAAGTGCCTTCTAACCAATATGATCATGAAGATATTCATGGTCATTTTAAGACTAATGTTCTAATAAACAAGGGTGTAAATGCCAACAGGCCTATCCATGTTCATAAACCCAATGGTTATAAGAAATCAATGGGTGAAGCTGCTGCAGCACCAGCAATGGACAGAAATTCTTCGGTCAAGGGTGTATCTAGATCTAGATACAATAAGTTTGAATGTTGGTGTTGTGGCAAGAGAGGCCATTTTGCATTAGACTGCTGGCATAACACAAGTGTTAGAAAGAACAATAGTCTACCTGTTAGAAGAGATAATGGTAGCTTTGTTAATGCTAACCTGAACCAAGGACCCAAGACTTACTTGGGTTCAAAGGGTAAGTAAATCTGTGTTGCAGGAAAGTCCAAGTGGCCATGCCCCTATATAGTACTTGGACAGTGGTTGTTCCAGGTACATGACTGGAATAAAGGGGCTGCTGAAGGAGTATACATCTATCAAAGATGGACCTAAAGTGATCTTTGGTGGATCTGAAAAAGGAATCATCAAAGGGTATGGTAACATTTCTACTAACCTAATTACTATCGCCCAAGTGGCTTATGTAAAAGGTTTGAAACACAATCTAATAAGAATAAGCCAGCTGAGTGATTTATGATATGACATTTCATTTGTTAAGGATGGATGTCATATCAAAAGGTCAAGTGATCAAAAGATCAAATTGACTGGGTATAGGAAGAGAAATGTCTATTGTCTTAATTTTGTATGTGAGAACATGGCTTCTTCCATCTGTCTTGTAGCTGATGATAAAGCTTCTCATTGTGTCAAGTGGCACAAGAGATTGGCTCATCTTAACTACAAGACAATTGGCCAACTCTTTAGCAAAGAGTTAGTGAGGAATGGTCCTCAAGTTAAGTGTATAAAGGAAGAAATATGCTCAGCTTGTCAAAAGGGCAAGCAGACAAAATCCTCCTTTCAAAGCCTTGAAAACAAGGATTCTGTGAGGTGCCTATACCTCTTACATATGGATCTTTTTGGTCCTATGCCAGTTCATAGTCTAGGTAGGAAAGTCTATACTTTTGTGGTGGTAGATGACTATTCTAGATTTACATGGGTGTTCTTTCTGATACAGAAATCAGAAACCCCAAGTGTATTACTTAGTTTTATAAAGCAAATTCAGAATGAACTGAATAGTACAGTGGTCAAAATCAGAAGTGACTATGGTACTGAGTTTCAATCTGAAAGCATGACAAAATTATGTGAAGACTTTGGGATTTTCCAAGAGTTCCCCTCACCTAGAACACCACAGTAAAATGGCATTGCTGAAAGAAAGAATAGAACATTAATTGAAGCCTGCAGAACTCTATTGAGTGACACCTCTCTCCCAGAATATTTCTGGGCTGAGGCAGTTAACACTGCATGTCATGTGATCAATAGGGCTTCTATCACCAAGAACCACAAAAAGACTCCCTATGAGATTATGAAAGGTAGAAAACCAAATCTATCATACTTCAGGATCTTTGGTTGTAAATGCTATATACTTAACAATGGAAAGTCATACCTAACTAAGTTTGCTGCCAAATCCCAAGATGGGATATTTGTTGGGTACAACATAAATATTAAGGCCTATAGAATCTACAACTTGACTACTCAAGTTGTTGAAGAATCTGTACATGTTGTGTTTGATGAAACAAGATTAATCAACTGTGAGTTGTCTTGTAGATCAAATGATTCAACAGTTATAAGCAAAAGAATGGACAAGCTCTCCATTGCTGAAGCATCAAAGGAAGATGGAGCATTGGAAAATGAAGGCTACTGTCCAGGGGGAGTACGAGACTCAATAGAAGCTGATGAAAACCAAGGGGTTCAGCATGAAGAAGGAGCTGGAGATGTTCAACCAGGAAGGAATCTTCCTCTAGCTACAAGACATTTAAGAGATCATCCAGCTGATCATATTATAGGTGATCCAAGACAGGGAGTGCAGACTAGAAGCAGAAATCAAAGCACAGACCTGCATTCAAGTTTCCTGTCTCAAATGGAGCCTAAGAAGTTTGAAGAAGCCATCCAAGACCAGCACTAGATTGATGCTATGCAAGAGGAGCTGAATCAATTCAGAAGGTGCAATGTCTGGGAGCTTGTTCCTAAACCAAGAGGCCACAACATAATTGGTACAAAGTGGATTTATAGGAACAAATTGAATGAGAGTGGAATAATAGTGTAGAATAAAGCAAGATTGGTTGCAAAAGGATACATGCAGGAAGAAGGGATTGACTTTGATCAAACCTTTGCCCCAGTAGCAAGCCTGGAGGCAATTAGAATGTTCCTTGCCTATGCAGCCTATCAAGACTTCAGAGTGTACCAGATGGATGTGAAATCAGCATTCCTGAATGGTGATTTAAAAGAGGAAGTCTATGTAGAGCAGCCATCAGGTTTTGTAGATCCTCTTAAACCTGATTATGTCTATAAGCTTAGGAAAGCTTTGTATGGGTTAAAGCAAGCCCCAAGGGCTTGGTATGAAACCCTGTCTACTTTCCTTATTGAGAATAAATTCTCAAGAGGAAAAATAGACAAAACTCTATTCCTTAGGGAATCCAAAGGTAAGATCATCTTAGTTCAGATCTATGTTGATGACATAATCTTTGGATCTACTGAAAACAACCTTTGTAAAAAGTTTGTTGAACTTATGCAAGGGAAGTTTGAGATGAGCAGTATGGGGGAACTTAAGTTCTTCTTGGGACTCCAAGTAAGACAGACTGATGATGGCCTGTCCATATCCCAGTCTAAGTTCACCAAAGAATTAATTAAGAAGTATGGTATGGAGTCATCCTCCACTATGAGAACTCCTATGAGAACAAGTATGCCTATATGTAAAGATGATGTAGATAAACCTGTTGATGAATCTTTGTATAGAGGAATAGTTGGCTCTCTACTATATCTCACTGCTTGTAGACCAGATATTATGTATGCTACATGTATCTGTGCTATGTACCAATCCTGCCCTAAAGAATCTCATTATACTGCAGTCAAAAAGATTCTGAGATATCTTAAGGGCACACCTAATCTAGGCCTTTGGTACCCTAGGAATAGATATTTTCTACTAACAGGTTATTTAGATGCAGACTTTGCAGGCTGTAGAGAGGATAGAAAGAGTACAATAGGTACTTGTCAATTCTTGGGAGGAAGATTGATATCATGGAGTAGTAAGAAGCAGACCAGTGTGGCAATATCCACAGCTGAGTCAGAATATGTTGCTGCTGGCAGCTGCTGTGCACAGCTATTGTGGATACAGCATCAGTTGAAAGACTATGGTATTCAAGTAAGTAGAACACCTTTATTGTGTGATTCTAAAAGTGCTATTTCTATTGCTAATAATCCTGTTTCTCACAGTAGAACTAAGCATATAGAAATTAAATACCATTTTCTTAGAGAGCATGTAGAAAGAGAAGACATCTCATTGGAATTTGTTAAAACAGATTATCAAATAGCAGATGTATTTACTAAGCCACTAGATGAAACAAAATTCAATAAATTTAAAATTGAATTAAGTATGCTGACCATTGATTAGTTTATCAACAAACTTATAAGTGATATTAGATTATCAAGTGGTATTGACAAAAACAGAAATTGGCTAAGTAAAATAGTGTCGACACATTCAGTGATAATGTGTCGACTCAGTGAAGTCATGTCGACTAGTCAGAGAATATGTGTCGACACAGATAATTTGTGTCGACACTTAAGAATCAAATAGTCGACTCATCAAGGAATGTAGTGTCGACTTCACCAGAATAGTGGTGTCGACACTTTCAGATTTTGTGTCGACACTTATCCTAATAGTCGACACAGAATTTCGAATGCTCTTCTATGTCTCTCAGGTGTCGACATATCCACAATTGGTGTCGACACATAGTAGACAGACTTGCTGTCAAGACAATAGAAGTTTGTGTCGACACACTCCATCTGTGTCGACACATATAGACTGTTTTTGCCCGACTTTTGATCTTCTTTCCCTAGAAGGTATAAATAGGTCAAGAACTTATTCTGTCAACACGCTTACAAGGTTTTGGAGACTGTCACCTTGTGTCGACAATCTCTCTCTCTTCTCTCTCAAGATTTCTCGTCTGATCAATGGCGCCAAAGGTTGCAGATAACGTCAACGAAGGATATGAGTTAGTGCGCAATGCCTTTGCGGATGCCCCGACAGATGTTCAAAGGGTTGTCACTCTAATTTCTGAATCTGGATTAGAATTTCTAGTTTCTGAACCATCAAAGATCTGGAAGAAGGAGGTGATTGAATTCTTTACCTCTGCATCAGTGGATTCACCTGGTCTCAAGATAAAATCCACTGTTCATGGGACGAAGGTGAAACTGACACAAGGAAAATTAAGAAAAATACTTCAATTATCAAACATTGTGAATGAAGAAGAGGTTCCAGCCTCTAAGACCAGGGAGGCTCTCCAATGGTGTGGATTGGATCCAACCCTGAAGATTGGAGCAGCTATCAACAGGAAGGGCATGAATCAATAGGGCAAGTTTCTGTCAGAAGTAGTTGGGAAGGTAATTTTGTGCAAACCAGGTGGACATGATAGGATTTCAGCCTATATGTTCAGCCTAATGACCAAAATTGTGTTTACAATTCCAACTGACTGGTCAGCTGTAGTATTTGATAAGATCAAGGAAGGAATCAAGAAGCCAAATCTTGCTAGAATTGTGAGTTTATACCTGACTGGGGTGATCCCCGAGGTTATGCAACAACTGCCTGGGACAAAGATTAATCATATGAGGAAAATGGATATAAGATTATTTTCAAGGTGGGATAGGGTGCTGTCTAAAGATGTGCCTGGTGAGAACAGGCAGGACACCCCTGAGTGATCCCCTGCACATGATCTAGGCACTGCCCAGCATCCAGAAGAGCAAGTGAGAAAGCTGGTTGAAGATCAGCCTGTGTCTACTCAAGTTCAGAAATCAACCATTCCTACACAGATGCAGGGGGAGCAAGCTCACTCTCCTGTCCAGAATGTATCTACTCCTGACCAGGAACAGGTACAGGGAGAGCAAGTGTATTTTCCTGCCAAGGACATTACTAATATTTCTATTCCTGCACAGGTGCAGGGGGAGCAAGTGTATTCACCTGCCCAGGATATTCCAAATACTGAACAAGTGCAGGGGGAGCAGATGTTTGAAACAGTGCAGGAGAAAGAACAAATTGATTTATCAAAAGATTTGAATATTGCAGATCTGGATGATTCAACATCTGTTCAAGCTCAGAAGGAATACACTCTAGATGAGTTATTTCCTAATGTTGAAATTACTACTGATAGAGTAGAGGAGGAGCAAGACAATAAGAAGGCACTAGACATGGAGATAGAGCAAGAAGATGAGAAGGAATAAGGAGTTGAGGAGGAGCAAGTAGTTGAGGGGGAGCCTGTGAATGTTGAGGCTGAGCAACATGTCAGAGAAACTAATATTCCTCCTACTCCACCTGAAAGAGTTCAAATAGAAAGTTCATCAGACTCTGAGACTGAAGAAGCCAGAATGGCTAAGAAGAGAAAGCTCATAGTCTTCAAGAGAAGGACCCAAAGTTATAAGCAGGCACTCCAAACTTCAACTCACGAATCTCCATCTGAATTTAACTATAACAAGTTCATGGTAGATTTGCAAGTTAAGTTGGATGAGCAGAGATTAGCAATGGAGAAGTATGTTGATGAGAGCAATAAATCCCTTCAATTTGACTTGGCTTAAGATATTAAGTCTATTAGATTTGAAGTAAATATGAATAAGAAGGAGATGACAGATTGCATCCATAAGGGAGGTAATGCTGTAGTATTTATGGATAAACAACAGCAGTCTATCCTTACTAAAGTGGATGATATTGCTTTGAAGCAAGGTTATGTTTTGGAGAATCAGCTGAGGATGAATGATAATTTGGCTGAATCTCACCATGAAATTCTTGAAGAGTTCAAAAAGGCTACTGCAGGGATGATTGAAGCAAGAGCAAAAGAGATGGAAGCTTTTGATCAGAAACTAAAGGAGGCTATAGCTTCAGTTCAATCTGCCATCACTACATCTCAGAAGGAAATATCTGACAAACTTCAAAAATTGAAACCATATTTTAAAGAAGGTGTGAATTATCTAGATGGCCAGATCAGATTTCAGAAGGATGATATAAGAGATCATATTACCAGAGAAGTCATAAAGGGGGAGAGGTTGTTAGTTCATGCTGGCTCAGAGCACACCAAATGGGTGACAAATAGTATTCGAGCCACATTGGGATATCCACCTTTGTGTGATGATGATATGGTGGCTGAGTCAGGAATTCAAACAGGTCTACTTGAAGGCAATCAACCTAAGATTGCCCAAGTCATTTACCCTCCTCCTGATTTTGATATGATTAATCAGCAAGTTCAGGATATGTATAGTCCTCCAAAGGAGGTTATCAAGGTTGTTATTGAAAAAGTTGATAAGCCTGATGACAACTTGAAAGAACAGCAAGATGCTCTACTATCCAAGAAAAGATTTAGAGAGCAGGCTGAACTTAAGCCAGATTTTGAGCAGTGGAGCCCTACTTCAAGAAATATTATACTAACTGCATGGAAGGCTGTAAAGGACCAAGCACATGAAAGAGGAAAGTGGTATAATGAAATGGAATGGCAAAAGTATGAAGCTAGGCAGGAAGCCATAATACAGTTCAGGAGAAAAGCCAAGCTGGGAAGGCTGCCACCAGATGCTCAAGAGCCGAGCAAGTACTTTCCAAAGCCCTTTCATTACTTTGAAAGGCAAAGGCTAAAGGAAGAAGCTCAGAAGAAAGCTGAGCTAAAAGGCAAGAAGCCTGCTGAAGTTGCTGAAGCTCCTATGAAGGCTCAAATCCAATCTGGCAAAGGAATTGTTATAAGAGAGCCTGATCAGTCTTAGTTCTAAGTTCTTTCAAATGTTTTGTAATGTTTTGATCATTCAATGTAAACATCTGTAATCAAACATTATCAAGTTATTATCAAAATTTTGTTTGGAATCATATATTCATGTTCACTCTGTGATGAATTGTTAATATTTTGTTTATATAAAATATTCCTATAATGTCATACATCATCATATTATTTTTGTTATAAATGATGTATATCATTAACTAAAAGGGTTATGACTTCTCCAAATAGGGGGAGATTGTTGGGTAAATTGGAAAATGTGTACCTGATTTGAAGAAGCCAAACTTAGCTTAATGATATACATCAAGGTGTATTTGATGTTGTTTTAAGTTGACATGTGCAGGTGAAGAAGTATTAAAGAATACAGGAAATTATTCTAAGTCCATGTGTCGCCATCTGAAGAAACTGGGTCGACACTTCAGAATAATTGTGTCGACACTTGAAGGAAGCTGTGTCGACACAGAGAAAGATAGTCGACCACATTTGTGTCGACACTGGGAAGCAGTGTCGACTCACAGAAAGATAGTCGACCTCAACTATGTCGACACCTGAAGGCAGAGTCGACACATACTGAGTTCTGAATCTACAATAACTGTGTCGACACACAGGACTTGTGTCGACACACTGCAAAGTCAAGAACAAGTTATTTTCTGAAGAAAGATGAAGTGTTGAGTCGACACAAATTCTCTGTGTCGACACATTCTCAAGATGAAGTTCTGAAGAAGCAGTGTCGACTTAAAGGCAAACTAGTCGACATCATCAAAGGCTATGTCGACACCAAAGTCACTTGTGTCGACACATATAGACAGTTGGTCTCGACACTTTCTGACAATCTGTCTCAACACTTTGCTGTCCAAGACTAAGACACTGGATCTGTTTGAAGACTTGACAGCTGTGGGTTATGACAGGTTAACTGAAGCTGTCAGACTTGTTAGAAGTCAGTTAGAAACCGGATCAGCCGGTTACCATGAAGAAGATCTATAAATAGACAGATTCAGAAGAAGACAAATACACAAGAGGAAATTAATTCTTAATCAACACATCAGTTAAGAGACAAGTCCTCTCTTCAAGAAAGTGCAAGGCATTAAAGAAGATCTTCATCAGAAGATCTAAGAAGACGATCTCAGGATCAGTCTAAGTAGAGTTCTTTCAAGAATTCAGAAGTATCATCAAAGGTGTTGGATAGAGAGGGATCCAACCACTTGAAGAAGAAGAAGGAAGCCATCATTGGTTTCTGAAGAAGCTGTTTGGAAATCAACTCAGCTAAGTTCAGATTCAAGAAGCTTTGAAGAAAGCTCAGATTCAGTTGATTTCATCAGCTGATCAAGAATTGTCTTGTTCTTTTCTCTCTCAACAAAGGCAAGATATTAAAAACTTCTTTTCTAATTTCTGTAGGATCTGTCAATACAGATCTGAGTTGTAAGACTGTGTTATAAAGGTTGAGTGTAGGAGAGTTGATCTCTGAGTGGTAGGGTTGTTTGCCTGAGTGTAGGAGAAGGTTCTTCTCTGAGTTGTAGGCTTTGTGATAAGGCTGAAGTAGGGCTGTTGAGCCTGAGTTGTAGGAACCTTTTCAGGTTCTGAGCTGTAGGATCTGTGGATCTGAGTAAAGAGGATGTTTGGCCGAATCTAGTATACTGCTAGATAGGTGAAGGGGGAAAGTGGATGTACCCAGACCTTGGGGAACCACTATAATACAGTGTGCAATCTGTGATGGTTAAATTTCTGTGACTGCTGTGCTGTGTGTTTTAATTCTGTAATTGAATTCTGCCAAAAAGTGTTAACAAGCATTAGAACCTATTCACCCCCCCCCTAAGTGTTTAGGTTGTCTTGAAAGTAAAACTATCAGTTATAATGACACCCTGTCCAAATTTCCGGACATTTGGACATGAGATGAAGTGGGGGCACTCATTTTAGCCTCTGACTAACCCTAGGTTTAGACCCCCCACCAAAATGAGTGCCCTGGTCAAACCAAACATCCAAATTGGTTCAAACTAATTTTAAATTAAATTAGACCCATAGAACGACAATTTACATGTTTACCAGTTTCTCTGTACATGCCTCTGTGTATTTTTAAAATAATTCCTAATTTGACTGATTTTGTATGACAGAATTATACCAAATATATAATATATATAACATGATCTTGCATAGATCTTAAAACAGCATGGACGGCATCTGGTCATATTCAAGCTCCAGCTGATGGTCCCGATTCTCTCTTCCTGGTCCATCTTAAAGCTACCGCTGCCATCCACCTGGCCACCTCCCTGGCTAGCCACCACCTCAACCACCTCCGTCGATGTGGTGGCTGACGATTGGCGGCGGCATGGCCGCCGGTGTAAGACCCCTTTTTTTCTTTTTAAACACCGGGGTCTTAGGTCTAGAACCGCCACTTTGTAGTAACACCTTCACGCCCTGAAGGGTCATCACAACAAAGCGCCGATTCTGTAGGCCAATTCGATCACAGAAAGGTAGCAAAAGAAGTAGTACAAGTCCACAAGAAAATCACATATATAGAAATAAAATCTCCATGAAAGGAGTGTCCACATAATAATATATATCAGAGTACTAAAAATATGGGCTTATGCTCGGTACATCATGTCCTCACTACACATCACTCATGCGGAAGCAAAAACCAGAATATCTACTCAAGGTCAAGACTCACGGTCCCGGCTGTATGAACTCTGGAGCTAGACTGCCCTATCTCCAAGCGCACCGGTCTCTGAGGCTGCTCCCCCATACTGAGCTCCACGATTCCCTAAATTGATGCTGTTCGAAAACTGTTAGTCATAAAAACTAAGCCCTATCATCCCCTACCCCTTCCCCCATGGCTCCTAGGTATCGAGCGGATATTAAGAATGTGAAGGACATGAAGGTGGAGATTAAATCAAAGAAACAGGTGGCAGCGGAACTAATCTAGAAATTCTATAATAAGTAATGGAAATAACATAAAGTAGGAAATGTAACCTTAACTTATGTGCAGAAGCACATAAGCCAAGGTATCTTCTGCAAGGCTCCCATCGTATAAAGTGTCCCATACCACTTATACGTTGGGGTGTCGGTTATCAAACATCAGCATATAATTATAGAATTTAACCTTAATTTATAAACTTGCCAACACAAGCTTATAAGCCAAGGGGTCATTTTGCAAGTCCTAATGTATAAGCGTCCCATTCCACTTATACTTTAGGTGTCAGGGTTAAATGAATCGATTATGCTATGATATGCAAGTGGTTATGATGGAACATACAAGTGCAACTCACACACCCGACTCTGTGCACAAAGTCCTTTAGTTCCCCCTTTCGGAGTCGTTACCTCCCAGGATACCTCCGTAGTGGAATACGGAAGCGGTGGGTTGGGCCTCGCCCACCTCAAAACCAATATAGCACTACCAGTCTAACCTATCGTATGCCTCAACGCTTGGTGCACAAAGCGGACTCTTGCATACTCTTGCCGACTGGACCGTCGGACTTAGCTTTGGCGAAGTGTAAAAACCACACTTGCCGAGTCATCGTACTGGCGTCGGTGCTATGACAACCCGGTACTGAAGACCCACCACCTGGATTTTCTTTCCTTTTATGCACATGCAAATTTAATTGTAATCAAACAAAAACCAAGCCGAAGCTCCCTGGACCAAAACGTCCGTCTCTTAACCAATCGAGCCGAAGCTCCCCGGACCATTTCGTCCGTCTCTTAACCAATCGAACTGAGCTCCAAACAATCCTCCTGTGCTAACAGTGTTTGGGAAATTTGAGATCCTAATTACTATGTTACTCTTTTCAGTTTGTTATTGCAGTTTACGTTAACCCAGGACTGCCCTCGGTATTCCCTGTGAAGGGCTCTCAAAGGGCACTAGGAACTATGATGGTAGCTGAAGCTCATCGTTCCCTTTCGCAAGGCACTTATTGTTATTGGTTGATTCCCTTTACCCATTCCCTTCTCATATTACGATAGACTAACCTAGGGTGATTTTTAACCTTCCTTTCTTCGGGAAAGACGATCTTTCGTCGAACCCGAGCACCTCTTAACTCTAGCCATCACCACTTCTCACTACTCTTCATATCATTCTATTACAAAATCATCCGCACCTATCCACCAAGACAAAATGACTAACTCCAACAACTATCCAAGATCACGCCTTATTGCAATTTAACAATTTGTTATATGAAGACCCACCTAGACTATATGTCAAACCGAATAGAAGGTAATCTAGATAGTCATCTAAATGCCCTAAATTATTTACTTGAGACTTAACATGATATAATTAGTCTAAATCCAGTAAATGGTAATTTTCCTAATTTATCTGGCATTTAATTAATTTCCTCAAAAATTCCAAGGGCTACCAGTTTGAACATGAACTACCCTAAGTACTCATGCAAGATGTCCAACAAAATTATTATAAATATTTTGCTATCTCAATATGGTAAATCCAAAGTATCACAATTTTTCAATCATCAAAAAGACACCAAAACTATTTTGGCAATATTTTCTAACTTTTGTTATTTATGAATCAAGTACAGAGAATATCCATTCAATAATTATAATTTAATTATATAATGCAGGCACAACCTTAAAAATAACACTGGCCAAGTTTCATAATTTTTCAGCAACAATATCATCCATGATAAATTTTTAAACCATAAAATCCCTTTTTAATATTTGTGAAGGAAGTACTAGATTTACTAAACTAAAAATTATACAGAAATTCAGGACCAACCACTCTTACCTAAAATATTTACTTCCAAGATTTCATGGGGTTTCAATGAATGGAAAGATCCAAATAATTAAAACATCATTTAGGGCTATAATAAACGTTACAAATAAAGTGCTGGAAATAGACATCATAAAATTCCATTAAAATTGCTTTAGATTCTACCCACCCCAAAACTTATTCTACCCGAGTTTCACAACTTTTAAATAATATTTAGTCACAGATTTTACTTAATTAGTATTTTACCCTAAAGCTAAGGTTAGGGTTTTGAGTAATCTACCTATCTCCAAATCCTCCAAGATTCCATCCAGATGATTCTTATCATGCTAATGTCAACTCTACAGAATTTCAAGGCAATACGAGAGCAATTGCCCCCATGTCCTTCACAACCATCAAAACCCTCTATTTAGGATTTGAGTTTGGATCCTAGGGTAAACCAATCCTAAACCACACCATTTTCTCCAAGTGGGTTTTAATAACCCCTCTAAGTCTGTGGCCAAAATATCAGCCTCTGTTGAGGTGATTTTACTGTTCCAACCTCTTAGTGCACTTTTTACTCAAAAATGCCTCATTAATGCCTAGTTAAGAATAGGTGACTTCCTATCCAAAACTCATCAAAATGAGTTGGAATTTTGTACAAAATTAGGTTTTGTAGCCAGGGATCACTCACTAAAATTTGGGAGGGTTTGGAGGTCATTTGACCACTTAAATAAATTACTCTAACTTTATTAAATTAAAACAAAAACTTTAGGCAAAGTATCTCCAAAAATCCCCATTTTTGGACAGCATCTCGGTATGGCTAAGGATAACCACCTGCCCAAATTTCAGGTCATTTGGACAAGGGACGAAGCGTGGCCATTCATTTTAGTTTCTGCCATACTCTAGGTACAGCCTCTACTAAAACAGGTGTTGCGGTCAAACCGGTTACCCAAACGAGTTAAAATAAATTTTAAACCAATCTAGACTCGAAGGGCTACAACTTTTGTGACTGGCCATTTTTCCTAAATCGGCCTCTAAGTGCCTCATTTGATAATACCAAAAGGTGAGTAAAAAAGAGATAATAATTCATTATATTAAATGAATAATAATAAAATTTACTGTTCGTCTTCCCTACTAAACAGAACCCGTAACAGAACTCAGAAAAATACATTTCCTGTAGCTCTTCCGTGATCCGTCGCCGGCTGTCCAGTCACTTCCCTGGCCAGCCACTACCACCACCACCTTCGTCGAGGCGATGGCTATCGGTCGGCGGTGGTTTGGCCGCCGGAGGTGGCGGTTTCCGGCGTACCCGAAAATATATTTTTCATTGTTTCTCCATGAAAACACAAGAAAGGTCTGGCTCCTTTGATCACGAACTTCCTTTCTAAGATCCTAAGATCTACCCATAAGAGAAGAAGTTGAGGAGGACCTTGTTCGCGGTTTGGAGGCGAGATGAGCGCCAGATTGTCATGGCGTGGTGGTGGCGTTCCCGAACTTCTCCTACAACAAGAACAATAATCTGAATCCGTTTGGTCAAGAGTGTAACCATCTCATCTTGTTCTAAGGGGGCTTTAATAGATCTCCAAATGGGGAGGGGAAAAGGTAAAGCATTCCTGGCCATGAAAGCTCTCTCTCTCTTAATAATATTTCGGTTATGGTGGAGGGAGAGGAAAAGGTGGAAGATGAAATGATTGTTCCAGGTGGCGATTTTCTATTGGGTCAACTCTTCCTCATTTTATTAAGTAATTAGAGAAGGAATCGGCCCATAAATACTCCTGGTGTAACTTCCCATAATCAGAATTAATTATGGCTTGGGTTACAGAAATTTCCAGCCTGGCTGACGTTTCGGCCTTTGTCACGGGTATGACACGTAGGTCACGGGCGTGACAGGCCGAGTTGCAAATTCTACGCTCGCCGATCATCTTCCTGAGATCGACGATCGTCGAAGGGGGTCACGCCCTAGGTCACGGGCGTCACGTAGGTCACGGGCGTGACAGGCCCGGTTGTCACAACCCGCATTTTTCCCCAACAATTTAATTATTTCAGAGCAAGGGGAAAAATACGCGTCGTGATGCCACGCTTTGCAGGGGATAACTTCAGACGTTCAGGCAAGACTCCAAACTCTATGATTTTAAAAGGGAACATAAATTGTTATGAATGAAATCAAGTTTATGTTATGACGGTGGCCGTATCCATCGTCTTAGTGAATCATCTAGTCCACTATTTAAAATATATGTTATACGCTTGCGGAAGATACTTGTTTAAATTGACTCTAATATTCTATAAGAGTATAAATGTCCCTGAGGAACAACTCATACTATGCAAACCCTAGATTTATAATAAGTATAGAAAGTCTTT
Source organism: Platanthera zijinensis (assembly GCA_039513925.1). Classification (NCBI taxonomy): domain Eukaryota; kingdom Viridiplantae; phylum Streptophyta; class Magnoliopsida; order Asparagales; family Orchidaceae; genus Platanthera; species Platanthera zijinensis. The sequence goes on from CM077089.1 coordinate 103,409,509, forward strand.
ACGCTAAATAGAAAGTAGTGGTTTAGTTTTGAAAGAGATGACAAGTATGCTTTACTAATAGTAGAGTTTTATAGGTTAAAAATATCTAACATGCAATCCTAGCAATAAATAATCCCAGAGAGCACGTAATGTAAACCAAAGATAAGGAAACCACAACAGCTAGCAAGTGTCCAAAAAGGTCAACAAACCTGTGGGCGTCAATAACCTAACACGAACCAATAGTATGAATATGTCTGAAACTGGGCAAAGAAAACAAAAACAACAAACTACCTCGCTACGGCGAGGGGGAAAACTACAGCCAAACTACTACAGCTAAGGCTCCAAAACCGGCTCCGCTACCTGTTAATGCTCCGAACTTGAGGCATTCTAAAGACAGAACACCTCAGCAAGAGGGTACAAATAGTGGCAGAAAAATAAGCCAAAATAAATAAAGTTCAAAAGGGGTACCAACCCAAGACCAAAACCATTAAAGTAAAGTACAAAAAGAAACAAGGCATCATCAGGAAAAAAAACTCTTACGTGATTCGTCACCAGAGTACACCAGACGCACGAGGCTATAAGGTGACAACATGAATAAATCATAAGGAAGAAATACAAAACCTTTAATAGGAACCTATGGTCGACTCTACCCAAAACACGGGCGAGGTGGTCACTCAACTGTACACACCCCTCACTAATAATTTATCCGCTTAACTGCGAGGGAGTCTCATACTCTCCACCATACACCGCAGATGCCCAAAACCTGGTAGACCTCCACAAGGTACAATAAAGGAGTCAGACAATGCGGAGGTGGTTTTATCCACTAACTCCCGCAATTTTTTTAGAAACCCAAAGAAACCACAACACAAATATATCTCGAGATTTGGCTCATCAGATTCAACTTGACACTTCTAGTTTTAAGACATGGTTGATCAACCTTAAGGAACAATTCACAATCCTTGATAAACTTTAATACGATCAATAACGATAGGTAATGTATTTAAAGGCATTAATAAGACACATCAAGAACGATTAAATATATCATGGCAAGATCAAGTTCACCAAGACAAAATCTTACAACCTCGAGTGATCATCCAAAAAGGTTAATCGTAGCAATAACTTGGAAAACAAAGTGAAGAAAATTTTAAAGAACATAAAAACTGAACCGTTACCATCAAATCGGAGGAGAAATGAGGGGAAAACACCACTTGCCTTGGTTTTACCGGAAAAGTTCTCCAAATCAGTCCATGTCACAGATCGGGGCAAAAGAGGATGGACGAAGTTGAAATCTAGAAAAAAAATGGTTGAAAAGGGGGTTAGGGCCGAAAAACCCTAACGAGAAAACTCGAGGAAAGGGGAAAAATTTACCATGATAGCGTAGCTCTCGATGAGAGCTTTCCAGATCTATGCTCGGTTGAAGATTTCGAGCACCGGAGCTCCGTCGGCGGCCACCGGAAGATTCACGAAATATTCTCTCTCTCGCTCACGCCGCTCTGGTTCGGGAGAAAGAATCGGAGAAGATGAAGTATTCCTATTTTTCTAAATACCCTAAGTATAAGAACATATATATATATATATATATATATATATATATATATATATATAAGTAGTTATAAAAAATTTTGTCTAAATATATAAAAAAACGGTTTAAGTACGAGAAGTTCGCGGAAAACATAATTAGATGTCTAGTATGGCTTCAAATCGAAAAGTTCCCAACATGAAAGTTGTAGATCTCGTCGAGAAGAACAAATTTCATGTTAGCCATTTTTCCATACGGCACCGTTTTGACCCTCAAAAAAGCTCCCGAACACAAACTATGACGGACTACACGAGAAAGGCAGCAGACTACTCGAGTATACAGAAGGCTACTCGAGTATGCAGAAACAGACTACTCGAGTATACAGAAGGCTACTCGAGTATGTAGAAACAGACTACTCCAGTACACAGAAGCAGACTATTCGAGTATACAGAAGGCTACTCGAGTATGCAGAAACAGACTACTCGAGTATACAGAAACAGATTACTCGAGTATTCAGAAACAGACTACTCGAGTATACAGAAGGCTACTTGAGTATACAGAAACAGACTACTCGAGTATGCAGAATAAGACTACTCGAGTATACAGAAGCAGACTACTCGAGTATACAGAAGGCTACTCGAGTCTGCAGAAACAGACTACTCGAGTATACAGAAACAGATTACTCGAGTATTCAGAAACAGACTACTCGAGTATACAGAAGGCTACTCGAGTATACAGAAACAGACTACTCGAGTATACAGAATTGGAGGAACAGAAGATTTACATAATAAGCAAAAACTTCACACGAGTCAAGGTTGCAGGAAAAACAATTTCTTGGCAAATCTAACCTTTTGATCAAACTATAAAAATGAATAGTACTTTTCATTTTTGAATAGTACTTTAATATTAAAATAATCATATTTATATATATATTTTTTTTGATAAGGAAACGCGAGATCAAAATGGAGGCCCAAACGGGCGCCGAATCGAACGAAACTCACGCCGTAGGCGAACACAGACGCTACGAACACGACGGCGAAGTCAAAACCAAAATCCGACTAGCCATTCTCGAGATATAAATTTTCAAAGTTTACGACAAACATAAATTCCACAAAACTTCGGAAAAACGTCGAGGCCCAAATATCGCTCAGATCGCACCGAAACGGGACGAGCAAGCCAAAAATTACTTAACTTAAATTCCAAATGCAAAATTTTCCCATTACAACAAGAATTCGGCCGACTTGACCGCATGGACGTGAAAATGCCTTTATGGCATTACGCCGTCATCTTGACGTTAAAGGTAACGTCATGACGTCATAAATATGATGTTTCCCATTTAAATAAAATCGTCGAGCAAAATCGGGGGCGTTACAGTCACTCCCCCTAAAAAGAAGTTTCGTCCCGAAACTTAACACAACTCCAAAACAATCTCAAAATGATAAAATCAAACATAACTGAAAACATAACGACGTACCCGAGACTAAGAGAAGATGTGTGGATGAGATTCTCTCATTGCTGATTCCAATTCCCACGTCGCGCTCTTGACGTCTTGATTTCTCTAAAGAATCATAACCATGGGGATGGTCTTTCTTCGCAAGACACACTCTTGAGATTCCAAAACGCGGACAAGCTCTTCCACATATGACAAATTGGGCTGAATTTTGGGCACGGAGTCAAGATTTTGACGATCACTACGAACACACTTCCGCAACTGGCTCACATGGAACACATCGTGGACACCAGGGAAGGTAGTAGGTAAATCCAGTTGATAAGCTGACACTCCGATGCGCTCCAGAATCTGAAAAGGTCCCACATACCGGGGGTCTAACTTGTGGTTCCTTCCAAATCTTTTTACTCCCGGCATCGGAGAAACTTTCAGGAAAACCAAGTCCCCAACGACAAACTCCAAATCGACCCTTCGTCGATTAGCATATTTCTCATAACGCTCTTGTGATACACGAAGCTTCTCTCGAATATGAGTCACCGCACAATTCATCTCCTCAAGGGCTTCCGGACCTAGCAATGGTCTCTCCCCAACCTTAGCCCAAAATAAGGGAGTCCTACAACGCCTCCCACACAAGGCCTCAAATGGGGCCATCTTCAAGCTCTCTTGATAACTATTATTGAAAGCAAACTCCATGAGTCTGAGACCCTCATCCCAAGCACCACCATGATCCAAAATATAACATATAATCATGTCCTCCATGATCTTATTTACTCTTTCTGTTTGCCCATTCGTCTGCGGATGATAGGCAGCGGAATACCTCAAGTCGGTACCCAACCCCTCTTGCAAGCTCTTCCAAAAGAGAGACGTAAATCTAGAGTCCCGATCTGATACAATGCTAACAGGCACTCCATGTAACCTGATGACCTCTTCAACATATAGCTCAGCTATTTTCTTCATCGAATACCCAATCTTAAACGGAACAAAGTGGGCACACTTTGTTAATCTGTCGACTATCACCCACACTGAGTCAAGCCCACGAGGTGATTTTGGTAGACCAGTGATAAAATCCATTGAAATACTCTCCCATTTCAAACTTGGAATACCAAGCGGTGTCAATTTACCACAAGGCCTTGTATGATCAGCCTTGACACGCTGACACGTATAATATTATGATACAAACTTCGCGATATCACTCTTCATCGCTGGCTACCAAACAATTTGCTTTAGATCTTTATACATTTTTGTGGAACCAGGATGATAGGAAATACTGGATCCATGAGCTTCTTCACAAATTTTAGCCCGGATGTCACCCATGTTAGGAATACAAAATCTACCCCGATATTTCAGAGTACCTAGCTCGTCCAAAGAAAAATCAGGTAACTCTATTTTGTTAGTTCTATTCTAGAGGGAAACAATTCCGGATAATCCTTTTGGCGCACCCTAGTAAGGGAAATCCAAGAGGGCGCTTCTGCTTCCAAACTAGCAGGCATAGAACTACTCCCAATCTCGATGTTCATCTACAAGAATTCTTCTACTAAGGAATGTACCAATAGATTAAAAAATTTAGCGGTATTTTTACTCAAAGCATTGGCGACTGCATTAGCCTTTCCTGGATGATAAAGAATTTCTACTTCATAATCCGCCACATATTCTAACCACCAACGCTGGCGCAGATTTAGTTCCTTCTGAGTGAAGACGTACTTCAAACTCTTATGGTTCGTATAGATCTTGCATGGCGCGCCATACAATAAGTGTCGCCACAGCTTCAGTGCATAAATTACGGCAGCAAACTCCAAATCGTGCGTTGGATAGTTTCTCTCGTGAATCTTTAGTTGCCTCGATCCATACGCGATCACCTTACCATCTTGCATTATAACACAACCAAGTCCGATGTGCGACACATCGACGTACACAACATACTCGACTCCTTCAGTAGGTAAGGTTAAAATTTGGGCAGCACACAGTCTCTTCTTCAACTCTTGGAAAGCCTCTTCACACTTATCACTCCAAATGAATGCAGTATTCTTCTGAGTAAGCTAGTCAAAGGTGCAGACAACACCGAAAATCCTTTTACGAATCTCCTATAATAGCCAGCGAGGCCTAAGAAGCTCCTAATCTCCTTAGGTCTAGAAGGTCTTTCCCATTCCATCACGACAGAAGTCTTGGTCGGGTCTACAGAAATACCGTCCTTGCTTACAACATTACCTAGAAAGGACACCTGAGGTAGCCAGGACTCACATTTGCTCAACTTCGCATATAGCTTATGCTCCCTCAGGGTCGACAAAACCAAACACAAATGCTGAGTATGCTCCTCAACATTGCGGGAATACACTAGGACATCATCTATGAACACAATAACGAATCGGTCCAAGAAATCCTTAAACACCCTATTCATCAAATCCATGAAAGCAGAGGGTGCATTGGTTAAACCGAAAGACATCACCAAAAACTCATAATGTCCATGTCGCGAACGGAATGCAGTTCGGGGAATGTCTTCCTCACGAATCCTCAACTGGTGGTAGCCGAGCGAAGATCGGTCTTTGAAAATACCGAGCTACCACGCAACTGATCGAACAGATCATCGATCCTTGGAAGGGGGGTATCTATTCTTAACGGTCACCTTATTTAATTCCCTATAATCGATGCAAAGCCTCATCGATCCGTCCTTCTTCCTTACGAACAAAACCGGAGCACCCCATGGAGAAGAACTTGGTCTAATAAAACCACACCTCAGCAACACTTTGAGCTGAGTACGCAACTCATCCAACTCACGCAGAGCCATACGGTACGGTTCTTTGGCGATGGGACGAGTGTCTGGCTCGAGGTCAATCACGAACTCAATCTCCTTCTCAGGAGGAAGCCCTGGAAGACTATCAGGAAAGACATCTGGAAACTCTCGCACCACCGAGACATCCTCGAGACGTGGTGTAACAGAAGATGTTTCCAGAGCAGAAATAGAAACTAAAAATGCCTCGTAACCAGACTTTATAGCACGTACCGCAAAAATGACATGGGAAACTCTGTCCTGAAATCCATAGACGCTCATAGGTTGGCCATTGTCCATCCTGAAGTCTAGCCTTTTTGCCATGCACTGGATGACTGCATCATACTTGGACAACAAGTCCATGCCCAAAATCACATCAAAATCAGCCAGGTCTAAAATTATCAGATCTGTAAGTGCCAGAAAATTGCCAAGATGAATAGGACATCTCAGAACTCCTTGATTGGATATCACCGAATCACTGGAGGGAAGCTTGACATTGAAGGAGTCTCTCAATTGATCAACATCCAGGCGATGTTTATCAACAAACCTCCTGGCCACAACGGAATGGGTGGCACCCGAATCGAACAGAACGCGCGCCCACCTATTCCGCACCTTAAACTCCCCTAAAACCGTAACATATATAACTAAACGAATGATAACTAGGGCAACAACGATAAAAAAAACAAAAATCGATAGCAAATCTACTCAACTTGCTAAACTCAATCTCATATTCGCTCACCGTGAGCTTTCTCTGCTTCAAATGCAGGAAGTTATTCATGAGACGGTCCCGCTCGACCGAGGGTAGAAACTTCTTCAGCAACAACTTCTTGAAAGAGTCCCAGGTACAGCCTTCCTTCAGACTCTCCTTTTCACGAATCCACCAACTCTTTGCTAGGCCTATTAACTGATAGGCTACAATCATAACCTTCTGCGCTTCTAAAATCCCGAAATACGAAAACATCTCCTCGATTGAGATGATTCAATCATCCAAAATCAAAAAGTCGGCACTCCCGTCGTAGGTGGGAGGTCCCAATCGCTAGAAATGCGATATGAAATTCATTTCTGGTGGTATTGCCACCGGGGCCACCAGAAGAGCAGGGGTATCGGGCACGACTTGACCCAAGGCAGGCTCTTGCACTGAAGGCTGTCGCGCTGGAGCGGTAGACAAAAATGATTGCATTTGCATTTGCATCGCCACTACTTGCCTTAACAGAGCCTCGTTGCTCTGGCGCAAACTCTCGATCAACGCATCACTCTACGCACCTGACGACTCACCCTCTGAATGGGGAGTCGATCAAGTCACAATATGCTTTGGGGGCATTTCTAAATAAAAGGCAAAGGAACGTCCCAATTAAAATCCTAGATTACGACTAGGGCAAACAAATACAGTTCAGACAAAACTTGAAAGACACTTGCTTAAGTTGTCACTTGCTCTGGGATTATATGACGATGATATGTCCTACTCAGGAAGAATATCCTATCATCCTATTGACTCATGTGCCAATGATATGAATGCATGAATTCTTTACTCTTATTTAAAATCATGTGTGTACATATGTCATCAGGTAAATCTTTAGCTTGGCATGTTGTGCTTATGTTAAGTTATGCTATACATGTGGTGCTATGAATTTTATAAAAGGCCTTAATGCATGTTATGAGCGGCGTACACATGCAATGTAATGCATCTCATACTACATAATATTGCATGCAACGAAAAGAAAACGTGCTAATGGGCATCCATATGGTGAGGTTATGCATCCCATACTACATAACCCTCACATGTTGCCACCTATGGTGGATCCATATACCAACACATATTATGAATCCCATACTACGTAATATGCCCCGTATACTTCTAATCATCCTAATGAGTGTAGTGTTCATGCTTCAGCCAAGACATCTTGATGACACATCAGTGTGTGTATGATATGACACTAAGCAACTAACACTAACAAGGGAAGGTTGCCCGACCAATTACCAAGCAACCTCCCTCTGATACCAACTGTCACAACCCGCATTTTTCCCAAACAATTTAATTATATCATAGTAAGGGGAAAAATACGCGTCGTGATGCCACGCCGTGCAGGGGATAACTGCAGACGTTCAGGCAAGACTCCAAACTCTACGATTTTAAAAGGAAACATAAATTGTTATGAATGAAATCCAGTTTAAGTTATGACGGTAGCCGTATCCCTCGACTTGGTGAATCATCTAGTCCATGATTTAAAATATAAGTTATACGCTTGTGGAAGATACTTGTTTAAATTGATTCTAATATTTTACAAGAGTATAAATGTCCCCGAGGAACAACTCATATTATGAGAACCCTTGATTTATAATAAGTATAGAAAGTCTTTACGCTAAATAGAAAGTAGTGGCTTAGTTTTTAAAGAGATGACAAGTATGCTTCACTAATAGTAGTGTTTTATAGATTAAAAATATCTAACATGCAATCCTAGTAATAAATAATCCCAGAGAGCAAGTAATGTAAACCAAACATAAGGAAACCACAACAGCTAGCAAGTGTCCAAAAAGGTCAACAAACCTATGGGCGTCAACAACCTGACACGAACCCACAGTATGAATATGTCTGAAACTGGGCAAAGAAAACTAAAAAAACAAACTACCTCGCTACGACGAGGGGGAAAACTACAGCCAAACTGCTGCTGCTAAGGCACCAAAACCGGCTCTGCTACCTGCTAATGCTCCAAACCTGAGGAATTTCAAAGACAAAATACCTCAGCAAGAGGGTACAAATGGTGGCAGAAAAATAAGCCAAAATAAATAAAGGTCAAAAGGGGTACCAACCCAAGACCAAAACCATTAAAGTAAAGTACGAAAAGAAATAAGGCATCATCAGGAAAAAAACTCTTACGTGATTCGTCACCAGAGTACTCCAGACGCATGAGGCTATAAGGTGACAACATGAATAAATCATAAGGAAGAAATACAAAACCTCTATTAGGCACCTGTGGTCGAATCTGCCCAAAAACCTGGGCGAGGTGGTCACTCAACTAGACACACCCCTCACGAATTAATTTATCCGCTTAACTGCGAGGGAGTCTAATACTCTCCACCATACACCGCAGATGCCAAAAACCCGGTAGACCTCCACAATGTACAATAAAGGAGTAAAACAATGCGGAGTTGGTTTTATCCACTAACTCCCGCAATTTTTTTAGAAATCCAAAGAAAGCACAACACAAATATATCTCGAGATTTGGCTCGTAAGATTCTACTTGACACTTCTAGTTTCAAGACATGGTTGATCAACCTTAAGGAACAATTCACAATCCTAGATAAACTTTAATACAATCAATAACGATAGGTAATGCATTTAAAGGCATTAATAAGACACATCAAGAACGATTAAATATATCATGACAAGATCAAGTTCACCAAGACAAAATCTTACAACCTCGAGTGATCATCAAAAAAGGTTAATCGTAGCAATAACTTGGAAAACAAAGTGAAGAAAATTTTAAAGAACATAAAAACTGAACCGTTACCATCAAATCGGAGAAGGAGAAATGAGGGAAAACCACCACTTGCCTTGGTTTTACCGGAAAAGTTCTCTAAATCAGTCCACGTCACAGATCGGGGCAAAAGAGGATGGAGGAAGTTGAAATCTAGACAAAAAATGGTCGAAAAGGGGGTTAGGGCCGAAAAACCCTAACGAGAAAACTCGAGGAAAGGGGAAAAATTTACCACGATAGCGTAGCTCTCGATGAGAGCTTTCCAGATCTACGCTCGGTTGAAGATTTCGAGCACCGGAGCTCCGTCGGCGGCCACCGGAAGATTCACGAAATATTCTCTCTCTCGCTCACGCCGCTCTGGTTCGGGAGAAAGAATCGGAGAAGATGAAGTATTCCTTTTTTTCTAAATACCCTAAGTATAAGAACATATATATATATATATAAGTTGTTATAAAAAGTTTTGTCTAAATATATAAAAAAAATGGTTTAAGTACGCGCAGTTTGCGCAAAACAAAATTAGAGGTCTATTATGGCTTCAAATCGAAAAGTGCCCAACATGAAAGTTGTAGATCTCGTCGAGACGAAGAAATTTTATGTTAGCCATGTTTCCATACAACACTATTTTGACCCTCAAAAAGGCTCCCGAACACAAACTATGACGGACTACACGAGAAAGGCAACAGACTACTCGAGTATACAGAAGGCTACTCGAGTATGAAGAAACAGACTACTCGAGTATACAGAAGGCTACTCGAGTATGCAGAAATAGACTACTCGAGTATACAGAAGCAGACTACTCGAGTATACAGAAGGCTACTCGAGTATGCAGAAACAGACTACTCGAGTATACAGAAACAGATTACTCGAGTATTCAGAAACAGACTACTCGAGTATACAGAAGGCTACTCGAGTATACAGAAACAGACTACTCGAGTATGTAGAAACAGACTACTCGAGTATACAGAAGAAGACTACTCGAGTATACAGAAGGCTACTCGAGTATGCAGAAACAGACTACTCGAGTATACAGAAACAAATTACCCGAGTATTAAGAAACAGACTACTCGAGTATAAAGAAGGCTACTCGAGTATACAGAAACAGACTACTCGAGTATACAGAATTGGAGGAACAGAAGATTTCCATAATAAGCAGAAACTTCACACGAGTCAAGGTTGCAGGAAAAACAATTTCTTGGAAAATCTAACCTTTTGATCAAACTATAAAAATGAATAGTACTTTTCATTTTTGAATAGTACTTTAATATTAAAATAATCATATTTATATAATTTTTTTTTGATAAGGAAACGTGAGATAAAAACGGAGGCCCAAACGCGCGCCGAATCGAATGAAACTCACGCCGTAGGCGAATACAGACACTACGAACACGACGGCGAAGTCAAAACCAAAATCCGACTAGCCATTCTTGAGATATAAATTTTCAAAGTTTACGACAAACATAAATTCCACAAAACTTCGGAAATACGTCGAGGCCCAAATATCACTGAAATCGCACTGAAACGGGAAGAGCAAGCCAAAAATTACTTAACTTAAATTCCAAATGCAAAATTTTCCCATTACAACAAGAATTCGGCCGACTTGACCGCATGGACGTGAAAATGCCTTTATGGCATTACGCCGTCATCTTGACGTTAAAGGTAACGCAATGACATCATAAATATGATGTTTCCCATTTAAATTAAATCGTCGAGCTAAATCGGGGGCGTTACACCGAGTTGCAAATTCTGCGCTCGCCGATCGTCTTCCTGAGATCGATGATCGTCGAAGGGGTCACGCCCTAGGTCACGGGCGTGACATATTGGTCACGGGCGTGACAGGCCCATGATGCAAATTCTGCGCTTATCGATCGTCTTCCTGAGATCGACGATCGTCGAAGGAGTCACGCCCTAGGTCACGGGTGTGACATATTGGTCACGGGCGTGACAGACCCATGATGCAAATTCTGCGCTCGTCGATCGTCTTCCTGAGATCGACGATCATCAAAGTGGGGGTCACGCCCTAGGTCATGCGCGTGACACGTAGGTCACGGGCGTGATAGGCTCGGGTTGAAAATTCTGCACTCGTCGATCGTCTTCCTGAGATCGATGATTGTCGATGGGGTCACGCCCTAGGTCATGGGCGTGACATATTGGTCACGGGCGTGATAGGCCCATGATGCAAATTCTGCGCTCATCGATCGTCTTCCTTAGATCGTCGATCATCGAAGGGGTCACGCCCTAGGTCACGGGCGTGATGAATCGGTCACGGGCATGACCAACCCGTGACCCGAAATCTGGGCCGATGAACATCGATTCTTGGGTTTCCTAGGGCTCTGTCATGGCAGACCGACTCCTAGGGGTCTAGCTGGAAATGAGATGTTACAGCCAAAGGGGCGGATTCTGGCGATTCTGCACACTCATTTTTCTCGAAAAAACCAAGAAATTTGATTCCTTTATCGGGCTTAATTGATCCTGATCCTTGTCCCTAATTAGTCCTATGATCTACCCATGGAAGAAGGAGCAAGTGAGGACCTTATTGGTGGTCTGGAGTCGAGCAGATAGTCGGGTTGCCATTTGCGGTGGAGGTATCGCCGAAGTTCTACAACAACACTGTAGAAGGGCTCGAAACCTCCGGGGAAAGGGTGGAAATGTCTTCCTGGTGCCTAGTGAAGCTTTTAAAGCACTCAAATGGGGTAGGGGAAGAGTATAGGCTGAAATGGCCATTAATGGAAATTAAAGCTCATTTTCGGCCATGGTGGTGGGGGGTGAACTTGGGTTGATTATGGTTGTTGGTCTCCTCCAAATCATCCAGGGAATATGAATCCAGCCAAAGGAGGTGAGGGGAGGGGCTCTTGATCTCCTATGTCATGAATGCCCCCTTTATTTCCCCACTTTCTCTCTCCTCCATTAAAGGGTAAAATGGAGTTTTCTCTCTCCTAGTCATCAAGGCTGACTTCCTCATCCCTTTAGCCTATTTGCAGCCCAATAATTCATACTATCATATAATTATGAGGTTGTTAGCCCAAATTGAAAAGAGTTTGAGCTTGGGTTAGCCCATTTGAGCAAAGTTTCACCTAACCTAGAGTAGGGTTGACCTTGGTCAATTTGACCTTTCAGGTTGACCCCAATGGGTCCTTGGTGACCCATTGGCCTATCCTAGGGTCTAGGTAGGGCTGGGTAGAGTTGACTTGGCACTTTGGGGGTCACATGACCCTTAGGAAGGTACTTTGACCTAGTTAGGGCTAGAGTTGACTTTGGTCAACATGACCGTTTGGGTTGACCTCAAGGGGTCCTTGGTGACCCCTTGGCTTCCCATAAGGTATAGGAGGGTTAGTGTCGAGTTAACTTTGCACTCTGAAGGTCACTTGCCCCTTAGTTAGGGCACTTTGACCACTTTAGGGCTAGGGTTTACTTGGGTCAGCTCAGGCTTTAAGGTTGACCCTAATGGATCTTTGGTGACCCATTGATTTGATATTAGGTCTAGGAAGACCCAGATAGGGTTGGTTGGGCACATTAGGGGCACATTGCCCTTAGTTAGGGCACCTTGCCCAATTAGGACTAGGATGACCCTAGATCAACTAGGCCACCCAGAGTTAACTCCAATGGGCCCTTAAGGCTCTAATGGACCTTCCAATAGGGTGGTGAGGTTGTTGTGGGGACATGGAGTCATGGTGAAGCCCCAAGATCATCTTAACCTAATGTTTAGAATTTTTCTATTTGTAGACCATGGTGGCCTTCACCTTCCTTTCTAAGTTCACCTAGTCTTTTTGGACTTCCTAGGGTTCTGTCATGACGTAGTCATGACAAAACATCGCTTAGGGGTCTAGCTGGGAATGGGTTGTTACAAATCCCAATAAATAAAACAAAATATCGTCCTCTAAATTCAAGTAAGGCCTGTGGGGTTTGTACTAAGGGTAACTGCTCGTAACATCCCATAGGAAGTTGAATGTATACTTTACCCGAAGGGATTTGGGTACCTCTGCAGCATTAGATCCGGTGGCTCCCAGGTATGCTCCTTTTTCCCATAGTTCGTCTACAGGACCTTGACCAGTGGGACCTTCTTGCGCCGCAAGACTCGCACCGCTGTGTCATCTATCCTGATCGTCTCTTCTTTTTACCCATTGATAAAAATATGCTGAGCCATTTATGCCAAGAACCTGCTGTTCCAGCCATAGTAGATCCTTCTTAAGAGAGGAGATATGGAAGACGTCGTGCAAACCCTCTAACTCCGGCGGTAGCTCCTGCCTGTAAGCCAATGGGATAATCCGCTCCCGAATCCAGTAACACGCCATATTCCATGGACTAAGCTTCTCCCGTCGCCGTACCCGCGAGACTCCATGCACTAGACGTATCTTCAGGAATCATGGTCTCCATCTTAAGACTCTACTTGGCAATATCGCGCATCGTAATATTTGGCCAGTCTGCTCTAGGCCTCTAGCATCCTATCTTGAATTAGTAACACCTGGGTTTCTGGGTTCTTCATAAATTCTGAGTCGAGTGCGTTTGGATGCTCGTCCTAGATCCATGATAGTGGAATCCTATACCTCCGTACGAGGGTGGAGAGCTGTGATGAATGTCGGCCGAGAGTCCAGATAATCCTGGACTGATCTTCTATCCTTGGATGTACACTATCCATCCTGATTCGACACGATCATCTTGAGCACACCATGATAATGGACTTCCACTCCCAAACTTCATGAAACACCAACAAGAGTTTTCTTTTGGGTCGGGGTGACCCAAGCTACCTCGGCCAGTCTATCCTCGATGTTCCCTTTATAATTATGCCCGGAGTGGGGATGAGGAATCTTGTGTATGAAAATCCCTAATTATACCCTCGAACTTCCACTCTAACTCGGGCAGTGTATGATAGTTGTGCCTCTTTCTTCACTCCGTGGAGATACATGTTCTGAGATACACCATACTTCCGGTGATACATCATAGCGATTAAATTTTTACCTTCTCAAATATCCTAAATCTTGTTACCCGTCATCTAATTTTTCATGATCATAGTTAATCCTCATAATTATTACATCTTATCACCAAGTTATTGTCTTGGTAACGCTACAGGTCATCATTCCAAACATGTTTTTACAAAATCTTATCTTCGCCCGAATAACGTCGAATTATATCGACTTCAATCTCACTATGTTTATTATGCCTCATTCTCTAAATTAGGCCTAAGGAAACCTAAGTCAATACTAATTTACCCAATAAGCAAAGTACAAGTCCCCAATAAACAAATGGTAAGCCCCCAATAAACTTAAGATAAGCCTCTACCTACCTTTGGCTAAGTATCTTTGACATTACCCAGTTGTATTCGTCCTAGCTGAGTGCACAATCCCTAGGGCATCAATATTCACCTTGGGGTTCCACCCTGAAACTCGTCGATATACTCCATACTTTAAACTTTATGAGTCACATTTATGACAACCTTATCGGGGTCAAAATGTTCCCAATCCCAAATGGGTATCTTCTGAACTTGTATTCCTATCCGACCCTCGGTGTTTGTCTATTGGTTGTTTCCTGGTAATCTTATTACTGGTATGAATGCTGTGACTCAGTGTCTTCTACCATTCTGCTATTAGATTATTGGACTTTATTCTTCTTAAGGCAGTCCTACCGGTTTGAGTAATCCTTGATATGGACCGTAGGGTCACCTGAGTTTATGTCTTAGGTTGTCATTCTCGTGTTAAACTCCTCCTTTATTCTCTTTGGGTATCTCCTTACTTTAACCAAGTTCATACCGAAGGTCTATTTCTGACTAGGACATACTATAAGTTTGTCATAGTTAGTCATGAGTCCTAGTGGGTTGAGTGTAACTTGTTGGCTAGAGAACTATAATATGAGATCTTCGCAGCCGGAGGTGCTCCGTACTTGGGCAGGGTTTGCCATAGGCTACAAAGAAGAATTCCAGTTAATGAAGAAGTGGACTTTTACATGTGATTTCCTTTATGGGCACACCACTGCTTCCGCAACTAGATTGTCCTCAAACTAAGCGCATGCGGGGGTGACCCAGGGTTAGTGTACTTCTACTTTTCCGATCAAGGTTTCCTCTGATAACACTTATAAGACCCCCCCCCTATTTTTTCTTTTTAAACAACAGGGTCTTAGGCCCAAAACCCCCGCTTTGTGGTGACACCAACACGCCCGGGAAGGTCGTCACTACAAAACGCCGATTCTACCGGCCATATCGATTACAGAAGTGGAGAATAAAGTATAAGAGTAAGAATGAACTCAAAACTAGTCCACAAGAATAACATGTATGTAACACAAATCTCCCCGAATGGAGAGTCCACAACAACAATATAAGAAGTACTAAAAAATAGGTCTCATGCCCGATACATCACAATCCTCACTATAAATCACTCACGCAGAAGGAAATTTATAGTAACTACTAACGATCAAGACTCACTGTCCTAGTTGTCTAAACTCTGGTGCTAGATTGTCCTGTCTCTACGCGTACTGACCTCTGGGGTTGCATCTCCAAGTTCGGCATCAAAATCCCCTAAAATGACTAGGTTTGAAAACTTTTAGTCTAAAAGACTAAGTCCTATCCTCCCCCACTTGTCCCTCATGGCTCCTAGGCACCGAGCAGAGAGAAAGAAAGGGAAGGTAATGAAGGTGGAGAGTAGCAAATATAAGCAGGTGGCGACGGAACTAATATCGCAGTTCTTTGTTATAATGTCCCGATTCGCGCTAGGCCCCTTGTGCACGCTTTTGAGTCAGGAGAGCTGATTTAGGCTCAGAGAGTGCAGTCGATCAGGCGCACACTAGTGGGGAAAAACGAAGTTAGGCCTGTGTAGGACACGGGTAGAGATACGGGCGTGTCCCTACCTGTGTGTCGTGGCTTGGAGTTCCATGGATTTGAGTGGCATGACGTTGAGTGGACTGTCCTGAGGAGGAAACGGGTAGAGACACAGGCGTGTCCCAACCTGTATGCTGTGGCTTTTAGTGCCATGGCTTTGAGTGGCATGGTGTTGAGTGGACTTTCTCGAGGAGTACACGGGTAGAGAAACGAGCGTGTCCCTACCTGTGTGTCGTGGCTTGTAGTGCCATGGCTTTGAGTGGCTTGGCATTGAGTGGTCTGTCCCGATAAGGACATGGGTAGATACACGGGTGTGTCCCTACCCGTATGTTGTGTCTTTGAGTGTCATGGATTTGAGTGGCATGGCCTTAAGTGGACTGTCCTGAGGAGGACACGGGTAGAGACACGGGCGTGTCCCTACCCGTGTGTCGTGGCTTTGATTGGAATGGCGTGAGTGGTTTGTCTAGAGAATGATACGGGTAGAGACACGGGCGTGTCCCTACCCGTGTGTGTCGAGGCAAGGTCGATGAAATATGTCCCGAGCAGGACACGGGTATCGACACAGTTAGAACCCCGACCGTGTCACCTGTACACGGGTATAGACACAGGCGTGTCAATACCTGTGTATGTGCACGAAACGATAGTCAAACCGTTGATGACATTCGCCAGAGCAGGACACGGGTAAGGACACGGGCGTGTCCTTACCCGTGTCACCTTTGAATAAAAAGGGAAAAATGAAACCCTAGCGATTTTCATTCTCTTCCAAGCCACATCTGCTGGAGAAAACTTCTAGAGGAGGGAAAGCTTGTTGGAGCCAACCAAACTTCGTGAGGAATCGCCACCACCGCCAAGGAAAAAAGGATGCCGACGAGATGGATAACAAGATCCATGGTCGAAAATGGAGGAACTGCTGGAAATGAGGTGAGCTTCCTCCCCTCTCCCTTGGTGCTAGATCCATAGTTATTCTTAGCCAAGACATCGACTCAAATGAATCGTTATGTGTGAGATGAAGGTTTCTAGGAGGGCCATGCTAGAACTTGTGTTCTAATGGTTAGTCATCTTTAACCTCCCCTTCTTTCAAAGTGACGATGGGGGTGGTTTAGTGAAGTGAAATGGACTTAAGAGGGTGAATAAGGATGGAATAATTTCTGGTTGTGATTTGGGAGGATTGGCTTGAGGCGGAAGATGAACCGATGTCGTTCATTTCGCCTCAAGATGCGTGTAGAAATCTGTATTCTGCACGCAACGACCTTCTTGTCTATTTTAAGGCAAGATATGGCCATACCCGGGCTTTTGACTAAACACGAGAGTCGTAGCCCTTGAAATTAACTTTCCGAAGAGTGGTTACACACCTTCTGGTGAAGTCTGTAGCCACGGGAATGTCTGATCGAAGTAGAGGGCTCTCAGACTAAGCGTGCAGAAATTGTATTCTGTACGCAGCAGGCTTTGGAGCCAATTTCATGTACGATACCGTCTTACCTGGGTCGCAAGCTGAACATGAAAGTTGTAGACCATGGAAAGACCTTTCCGTCGAGTGGTTACACACACTCACCGAATTCTTGAAGCCACGGGAATCTCTGGTTGAAGTTTCTATCCAGCAGGTGTTCTGCACCTGAAATTCCTGGGTAAGTGTAAAGTTGGGTTTGGACTCGGAAGAGGTTTTGTAACAATCCGACATTAAGTTGTAGGTGATTTATAATATGCCTAATTGTGATGATATAACACATGATGAAATTACTGGATAGACCCCACGTAAATGAATGGTGAAATGGTTTGTGGTTGAACGAAATGACTTGGTGGGGGTTAATGAATGAAGGGTAATTAGTTGTTTAATAACAAGATTTACTAGAGCTTGGGTAATCGTTCGGTGTTGGTTGTATGAACATGTGAGGTGTTAAATAGATGGTTAACTCATGTGTACACAAATAATTAATTTCAGTGAAAGAGTTATAAGTGGTTATGTGAAAGTTATGTGACCATAGTATTTGACGTAATAATGGCCTTAAGGCTTGTCATATAAGGGAGTCTGAAATGGTCCATCGTATGAGGTGGTTCGCCACCTGTGTTTGTGGTAAACCCATGAGGTTCCTTGGGCATAGGATTGTGAAAGGGTTGAGTGCGGATATCTGATCACACTGGTTGGTAACGTTGGGAAGAATCATAAATAAACGGTTGGGCTTGGTCCCCGGTGTTCATTTCCTGAGGCTCCTTCCGTGCCACATGGTCGGTTGGGCTTGGTCCTCATACTCGTTTCTGAGGCTCCTTCCGTACCACGATGTGGTTATAATGCATGCAATGTGAGTCGACACGCGGTGTCGTAATCCCGGGTTAGGGATGGTGCAGCAGGTCTATCGGCTCGCCAATCGTCACACCGATGCGAGTTGCCAGATAGAATTTTGGCGGTAGGGCTTGGTCCTCGGTGTTCACGTCCCGAGGCTCCTCCCGTACCAAGTGAATGGTTGGGCTTGGTCCTCGTGCTCATTTCTGAGGCTCCTTTCGTATCACACATTAGGCCAGTTGGGGCTAGGATCTCGGTTCACATCTACCCGAGACACCCGCTGAGCCGTAGTACGCATGTGAGCTCTGTTATTGTGTTCTTAGTGTTAAGGCATATGAAGGACTAGGCCACGTAGTGTTGAGACCAGCCTAGTAGTGGAGATGCCCGCTCTACTGTCACCATCTGGCCATGACGGTTGACGCATGAGAGGTTAGCTACTTGCTCGAAAAGTGGGAACTGCAAGTCTGTGTCGACATAGCGATTGCATGTGCGTGATCATGGGTTAATCATTGAATTGAATACATGTCATTACAATTCATTGCATACACAAGATCCTCATCGTATAAGTTTGTATGGGTAGTCCTATACGATGAGTTACTTACTGCTGAACGATCCTCAACTTATATGTTTGTATGGGCATTCATATAAGTTGAGTTACGTACTGTTATAACATTATAATCTCATGTTGCTGTAGATGGTAGAGTTGTTAAAATAAGTGGTTGCTCATTTATTACACTGCTTTATTTACATTGTGTTATTTAGATTATACCACCTGCTTGTACCTATGATTTATATATATTGTACACTGTTCCTTTCTTTGCCCGGTGTCGAGGTGTTGCCGGGGGAGTGGATGAGAAGCCACTTAGTCTTTATGACTAACGGTTGCTACGTCTACCTTTTTAGGAGGAAATCCCGCAGGTAGAGCAATAGGTTTTGCAGTTGGACAGCCAGTCCAGGACGACAGGGCTTGAGGGGACGGTACCGTTGCTACCGTCAGTTACAGATGTGAGTGTGAGAGGTTTTTGATGTAGCCCCTTTTGGGCAAACTACTATTTACGTACTCTGATATAAGAAGCTTGTTATAGCTTCTTTATTTAATATATTATGGACTATATGCTTTGTGTGGATTTGACTTTTGTGTTATATTTTGGTTGGGTTGACAATGTATGATATTTGTTATAGCTGATAGAATAGGCATCTTGTGGTACAGGCTTGCCCGAGTGTTAGTGCTACCGTAAGGCGGCTGTTTTGGGCATAAGACCCCTCTCGTGCCGTGTTTTGTGTTCCGAGAGGGGGTCTTTCAAATGGTATCAACTTGCTGAGATCCTGAATTGAAGGAGTCATTTAACAATGGTACCACCCCCTGTTCGATTAGTCAGTTTGGGGACAAACTGACTTAGCAGAAGTAGTGGTGTGCCCATATGTAATTCACATTAAGTTTGTCCATCTTTGACCTTAGATTAGCCGACCTAACCTTAAGTTTGTACCTTACATGTAGATCCCAGTACAAGTTGAGCCAGTGAGGCGCGCCCCCGCCCCGCTCATACCTACATAATTCAAACAATCAGAGCTGGGGCAGACGCTCACAGCATTCCTAGACGCCTTCAGGTTCCAATCCTAGCAAGCCCGTGTACAACAGCAGGGTCCGGGATCCAGTTGGTTAAGCACTTTCCGAGCTCTCTCCCCTCCAACTTACCTTGGGACAGAGTCGGCAGTGCGTACGGAAGAATGGCTCGACTCTGTACAAGAACTGTTGGCAGGAATAAGGTTCCCAAACAACATGGCGGTGACCCTTGTAGTGACACACTTAGAGCTGCACGCCAAAAGGTGGTGGAAGTCCCTCATGGGATCCACTTTTCAAGGATGAGTATACACGGAAATCAGTTGGAGCGAATTCTCTGAAGCCTTTTTAGAGCATTTCATCCCCTCGGCCGCTCGGGATGATCTTGAAGAGAGGTTTTTGCAACTGAAGCAAGGGTCCAAGTCGGTGGCAGAATACCAACGGGAGTTTCAGCACTTGGCTAGATTCGCTGACTCTTATGAGTTGGATGATAAAGGATACGCGAAAAGATTCTACAAAGGCTTACGAGACCCACTGACCCAAGCCCTTTTGTTTATAGCGGACTCCAGTCTAGCCGAGATTATTGACATGGCGAAGAGGTTGGAAGCGGACCACTTTGGAAGTGGTAAGAGGCCAGCTGAGGGCGTGATGGAAGCCGGCCCCAGCAATAGAAGGAGATTTGATAATAGAGTACGAGGAGGATATCGAAGAGGTGGCAGGCGTTTCCCCCAGAATTTTAGAACGGAGAGCCCGATTCTGCAACTGCCAGCATTGCCTCCACCTCAATAATTTCAGCAACCCGGTGGGCGGCAGGAGTGAGTGTGCTTCGAATGTAACCAACTAGGCCACATTCGATTCTACTGCCTGCAGCTCCTCGAGGGCGGGGGGGGGGGGGGGGCACATGCGTGGTCGAGGATGAGGACCACGAGGAAGAAACCCCGGGCCCCCTTGGGATAAGATGTATGTGTTAGACATGACTCAAGAGCGGAAGCCTCAGGAAGTGATTGCAGGTATGATTATAGTTAGTCATTTTATTTTCATTAATACCCTCAAGTTGCTTAGGATATACTAGATGCCTAGCTTGATAATTATTATTGACACTTAGGCACAGTGATGGTCGGCGGGAAACCGGCCTATACATTATTCGACACCGGTTCCTCGCACTCTTTTGTGTCTGAAGACTTCATCAAAGGTATAGATGGAGTACAATACTTAACTGGTACTGCTCGAAGGGTACGCCTTCCAAATGGATCAGAGATGACGACAACTGCGAAGTGCGAGTTGGAGGTTCTCCTTGAAGGAAAGCTCCTCGACACCCCTGCCACAGTCTTGAGAATTCCAGAGTTCGACCTCATTCTGAGCATAGCATGGCTGGAGTGGAACTATGCAAAGATTGACTGCGTGCAGAAGAGGATTTTCTTGAGACATGGTGACTCGGAGGTAATTTTTCAAGGTATTAACTTCGCGCCCCATATGATGTTATCTTCAGTCCAGGACTTAGAAGCCCACATGAAGGGGGATGAAGTTTTCATGATTTATTTTGAGTCGAAGGAGTTGGTGTTGGACATCAAGGTTATGCGGGTAGTGCGGGACTTTCCTGAGAAATTGCCAGGATTACCCCCACACAGAGAAGTAGATTTTCAAATCAAGTTAGTACCAGGAGCCAAACCTGTCTCCAGGACCCCTTATCAGATGGCACCAAAGGAACTCGCGGAGTTTAGAGTTCAACTGCAATAGTTGGTAGAATCAGGGTTTGTTCGCCCCAGCTCATCACCTTGGGGAGCCCTTAATCTATTCGTTAAAAAGAAAGATGGAACCCTGCGATTATGCATAGACTATCGAGAGCTCAACCGACTGACGGTACGGAACACTTATCCTTACCTCAGATCGATGAGTTGTTTGATCAACTGGTGGGAGCGCATTTGTTTTCCAAGCTAGATTTGGACTCGGAGTATTATCAACTTAGAATACAAGAGGATGATATTCCGAAAATGGCTTTTAGCTCAATGTACGGCTTGTATGAGTTCACAGTGATGTCGTTTGGGCTCACAAATGCCCCATCAGCTTTCATGAGCTTGATGAACAAAGTGTTCGAGCCCTATCTGGATGTCTTCATCATTATCTTTATCAACAACATCTTGGTCTACTCCAAGACGGAGGAAGAATATGTCGGGCATCTTGCCTTAGTACTGAAGAAGTTAAAAGAGCATGCCCTATTCGCCAAGTTCAGCAAGTGTTAATTCTGGCTTAAGGAGGTTGCTTTCTTGGGTCAGGTAATCAGCGGGGCTGGGCTAGCTGTGGATCCGACCAAAGTGCGTGTCGTGAAGGAGTGGTTGCCTTTGAAGTCGGCGGCCGACGTGCGAAGTTTCCTTGGACTTGCCGGGTACTACCGCAAGTTCGTAAAGGGATTCTCAAAGATTTCTCTTCCTCTTACTTCCCTAACAAAGAAAGGTGTGTCGTATGAGTGGACAGCCCAATGTGAAGCGGCGTTCCAAGAACTAAAGGACATACTTACATCCGCACCCATCCTAGCCCTTCCATCTGGGAAGGAAGGATTTCAAGTTTACACTAACGAATCATATCAAGGAATGGGAGCGGTATTGATGCAGCACGGGCATGTGATCGCTTATGCTACAAGACAACTGAAGAAGCATGAAATCAACTATCTAGTACATGATTTTGAGTTGGGAGAAGTAGTGTTCGCCTTGAAGATTTGGAGGCACTACCTATAAGGCGTACCCTGCGGAATCTTCTCGGATCATAAGATCTTAAAGTACGTCCAAACCCAGAATGAATTGAATCTAAGACAGCGGCGGTGGTTGGAGTTTTTGTGCGATTATGAATACACCCTAAACTACCACCCCGGAAAAGTAAATTCCGTAGCCGATTCTTTGAGCAGGAAGGTACCGAAAACAAGCCCCGAGTCCAGGTTGATGCGTATGGAGTTAGGTCAGATGCTTGAAGAGATGGAAATCACCTTGGTGTATAAGGATAAAACGGACGGGTATATAGAGTACTTGACCACAATGAGCATTGTTTGCGATGTTCGAGACTGGATCCGGGCGGAGCAAGGAAGGGATGAGGATCTGGCCCCCGCAATAAAGTCAATTGAAGATGGGACAGCTAGCGAGTACTCTATAAAGGACGACCTTGTTCGTTTCCATGGCCGGCTTTACATTCCCAAGGGCGGTAAAATTCAGGAAGATATCTTGAGAGAGGCACACTGCTCTCAGTATTTTATGCACCCTGGGATTGCTAATATATACGCTGACTTGCGGAAGACAATGTGTTTGCTGGGAATGAAGAAAGACGTCAGGTATTTTGTTACGCATTGTGAGGCCTGTCAAAGGGTGAAGGCAGAATGCAGGAGCCCCGGTGGATTATTGCAGTCATTGCCCATCCCC
This sequence comes from Platanthera zijinensis, assembly GCA_039513925.1. Classification (NCBI taxonomy): domain Eukaryota; kingdom Viridiplantae; phylum Streptophyta; class Magnoliopsida; order Asparagales; family Orchidaceae; genus Platanthera; species Platanthera zijinensis. The sequence continues at coordinate 103,432,739 of CM077089.1, forward strand.
GAGTGGAAGTTCGAGGATGTCTCCATGGACTTTGTCCACGGTTTGCCTCACTCCCGCCCAGGGAATGATTCTATATGGGTAATCGTTGATCGCTTGATGAAGGTAGCCCAGTTCATGCCTATAAAAAGAAGAGCACACGTGGATGTTTTGGTACGCCTTTTTGTGGAACAATTTGTACAGTATCATGGGGTGCCAAAGACAATTCTCTCTGACCGGGATAGTCGGTTTACCTCTTGGGAATGGAAGGCTATGCAGGCATATTTGGGTTTACGCCTTACCTTCAACACACCGTTTCACCCTCAGACCAACGAGCAATCTGAAAGGACTATCCGGACATTGAAAGACTTATTAAGGTTGTGTGTGTTGGATAGAGGAGATCCGTGGGAAAGGCTCCTACCCTTGGTAGAATTCTCATACAACAACAACCATCAAGCTAGCATCGGGATGGCGCCCCATGAATCCCTTTACGGAAGAAGGTGTAGAACACCCTTGTCTTTGGTGCAGGATGAAGATCCGAAGGCTTTGGGAGTAGAATACATAGATGATACTGATGCGGCTGTGAGGCTAATACGGGACAACATGCTCGTGGCTCAAAGTAGCCAAGAAAAATATTATAATGCAAAACACCGGATGGTGGAATTTCAAGTGGGCGATGAGGAATTCTTAAAGATCAGACCGATGCATGGAGTATCTCGGGTATGTGGTGTGTAGAAGCTCAGTCCAAGGTATGTTGGGCCCTACATCATATTGGAAAGGATTGGCCCGTTGGCATATCGGTTGGAGTTACCGTCGGAGCTATAGAATCTTTATGACGTGTTCTATGTGTCGTAACTCCGAAAGGCGTTGTTGTGGCCCGAACAATATGTACCAACCACTGACGGAGCAGTTGCGACTGATAGGTCGGTGCGACAAGAGCCTGTGCAGATAGTGGACAGCAAAACGAGGACCTTGCACCGTAAAAGTGTTCCTCTAGTGAAAGTGTTGTGGTCCAATCATGGGAAAGAGGAGTATACGTGGGAGCCGGTAGACTTGTTGCAAAAGCACTACCCGGAGCAATACCATCAAGGTAACCTTTAAAAGCATATTTTATTTTATGTTTTTCTCTCTCCGTAGCCTTAACCTGATTTCGGGGACGAAATCTTTTATTTTGTTTATAGGATTTATAATGTGTTGATTCGCGCAAGGCCCCTTGTGGGCGCTTTTGAGTCAAGAGAGTTGATTTAGTCTCAGAGAGTGCAGGCGATCAAGCGCGCACTCGTTGTGAAAAACGAAGTTGGGCTTGTGTAGGAAACGGGTAGAGACACGGGCGTGTCCCAACCCGTGTGTCGTGGCTTGGAGTACCATGGCTATGAGTGGAATGGCATTGAGTGGACTGTACTGAGGAGGACACGGTTAGAGACACGGGCGTGTCCCTACCCGTGTGTCGTGGATTTGAGTGTCATGGCTTTGAGTGGCATGGTGTTGAGTTGACTTTCCCGAGGATGACACGGGTAGAGACACGGGTGTGTCCCTACCTGTGTGCCATGGTTTTGATTTCCATGGCTTTGAGTGGCATGGCATTGAGTGGTTTGTCCCGAGAAGGACACGGGTAGAGACATAGGCGTGTCCCTACCCGTGTGTCATGGCTTTGAGTGCCATGGCTTTGAGTGGCATGGCGTTGAGTGGACTGTCCCGAGGAGGACACGTCTAGAGACACGGGCGTGTCCCTACCCGTGTGTCATGGCTTTGAGTGCCATGGATTTGAGAGGCATGGCATTGAGTGGTTTGTCCAGAGAAGGACACGGGTAGAGACACGGGCGTGTCCCTACCCGTGTGCGTCGAGTCAAGGTCGACGAAATGTGTCCCGAGCAGGACAAGGGTATCGACACGGTCAGAACCACGGCCGTGTCACCTGGATACGGGTACATAAACAGGCATGTCAGAACCCGTGTATGTGCAAGAAACGGCAGCCAAACCGTTGTCGACGTTTTGCTAGAGCAGGACACGGGTAAGGACATGGGACACGGGCATGTCCTTACCCGTGTCACCTCTGAATAAAAAGGGCAAAATGAAACCCTAGCCGTTTTCATTCTCTTCCAAGTCACATCTACTGCAGAAAACTTCTAGAGGAGGGAAAGCTTGCTGGAGCCAACCAAACTCCGTGATGAATCGCCACCGCCGCCAAGGAAAAAGGGATGACGACGAGAAGGATGACATGATCCATGGCCGGAAATGGCGGAACCGTTGGAAATGAGGCGAGCTTCATCCCCTATCCCTTGGTGCTAGATCCATAGTTATTCTTAGGTGAGAAATCGACTCAAATGAGTCTTGATGTGTGAGATGAAGGTTTCTAGGAGGGTCTTGCTAGAACTTGTGTTCTAATGGTTAGTCATCTTCAACCTCCCCTTCCTTCAAAGTGATGATGGGGCTTGTTTCGTAAAGAGGAATGACCTTAAGAGTGTGAATAAGGGTGGAGGAACTTCTGGTTTTGATTTGGGAGTATCGGCTTGAGGCAGAAGATGAACCAATGCCATTCATTTTGCCTCAAGATGCGTGCAGAAATCTGCGTTCTGCACGCAGTGACCTTCTTTACTATTTTCAGACAAGATATTGCCAGACTTGGGCTTCCGACAAAACAATAGAGTCGTAGCCCTTTAAATTACCTTTCCGACGAGTGGTTACACGCCTTCGGGTGAATTCTGTAGCCACGGGAATGTCTGATCGAAGTAGAGAGCTGTCAGACTAAGCGTGCAGAAATTGTATTCAGTACGCAGCAAACTTTGGAGCCAATTTCATGTATGATACAGTCTTACCTGGGTTACAGACTGAACATGAAAGTTGTCGCCCATGGAAAGACCTTTCCATGGATGGGTTACACGCACTCACTTAATTCCCGTAGCCATAGGAATCTCCAGTTTAAGTTGTTGTCCAGCAGATATTCTGCACCTGAAATTCCGGGGTAAGTGTAAAGTTGGGTTTGGACTCGGAAGATGTTTTGTAACAATCCGACGTTAAGTTGTAGGAAATTTATAAATGCTTGGGCCCCAGTGTTCATGTCTCGAGGCTCCTTCCATGCCACTTGGTTGGTTGGGCTTGGTCCTCGTGCTCGTTTCTGAGGCTCCTTACGTACCATGATGTGGTTGTATTTCATGCTGTGTGAGTCGACACGTGATGTCGTAATCCTTGGTTAGGGATAGTGTGGCAGGTTTACGCGCTCGCCAATTATCACACGGATGGGAGTTGACAGATAGACCTTGGGCGGTTGGGCTTGGTCCTCGGTTTTAACATCCCGAGGCTCCTTCCATGACATATGAACGCTTGGTCTTGGTCCTCGTGCTCATTTCCGAGGCTCCTTCCGTATCACATATAAGGCTAGTTGGGGCTAGGATCTCGGTACACATCTACCCGAGAAACCGGCTGAGCCATAGTACGCATGTGAGCTCTGTTGTTGTGTTCTTAGCGTTGAGGCATATGAAGGACTAGGCCAGGTAGTGTGGAGACCAACCTAGTAGTGGAGATGCCCGCTCTACTGTCACCGTCTGGCCACGACTGTTGACACCTGAGAGGTTAGCTACTTGCTCGAAAAGTGGGAACTGCAAGTCTATGTTAACATAGCGATTGCATGTGCGTGATCATGGGTGAGTCATTGCATTGCAAACATGTCATTACAATTCATTGCATACACAAGATCCTCATTGTATAAATTTGTATGGGGTACTCCTATACGATAAGTTACTTACTGCTGAACGATCCTCAACTTATATGTTTGTATGGGCAATCATATAAGTTGAGTTACTTACTGTTATAACATTATACTCTCATGCCGCTATAGATGGTAGAGTTGTTAGAATAAGTGGTTACTTATTTAGTACACTACTTTATTTATATTGTGTTATTTAGATTATACCACCTGCTTGTACCTATGATTTATATATATTGTATCATGTTCCTTTCTTCGCCCAATGCCGAAGAGTCGCTGGGGGGAGTAGATGAGAAGCCACTTAGTCTTTATGACTAACAGTTGATATGTCTTCCTTTTTAGGAGGAAATCCCGCAGGTGGAGCAGCAGGTTTTGCAGCTGGAAAGCCAGTCTAGGATGACAGGGCCTGAGGGGACGGTACCGTCTCTACTGTCAGTTATAGATGTGAGTGTGAGAGGTTTTTGATGTAGCCCCTTTTGGGCAAACTACTATTTACGTACTATGATATTAGAATCTCATTGTAGATTCTTTATTAATAATATTACGGACTATATGCTTTGTGTGGATTTGACTTCTGTGTTATTTTTTGGTTGGGTTAGCAATGCATGATATTGGTTATAGCCGGCAGAATAGGTGTCTTGTGGTACAGGCTAGCCTGAGTCTTAGTTCTACCGCAAGGCGGCTATTCTGGGCATAAGACCCCTCTCGTGCCGCGTTTTGTGTTCCGAGAGGGGGGTCTTACATATGTAAACATGCATTAGTAACAAAAGTATGTAGAGTAAGCATAAGTATACGAAGGCAAAATATGAAACATGTAACCTTAACTTAATAGAATGCTCATACAGACTTATAATCTAAGGGATCTTCTGCAAGGCTCCTATCGTATAAAGAGTCTCATACCAATTTATACAATAGGGTGTCGGTTTTCAAGCAAGCAATATATATATCCATAGAATAATAACCTTGGCTTATTAGCACTCTCACACAAGCTTATAAACAAGGGGTCGTCTTACAGGGCCTATTATATAAAGAGTCCCATACCAATTTATACAATAGGGGTCAAGGATTATATGCGATGGTGATGTTATATCATGCTAGTATGCTTTGATGTGAACATTCAAGTGCAACACACACACTCAACTCTGTGAGTACAGACCTTTAGTTCCCCATATCTAGAGCCTAACATCGCAGGATACCTCCGTAGTGGCAAACGGAAGAGGTGGGTTGGGCCTTGCCCACCTATAAACCGGTATCATCACAACCAGTCAGACCTATCGTTTGCCTCGATGCTCGTACACTAAGAGGAGATCCTGCATACTCTTTGCGGGCTAGACCACCAGACTTAATTTGGCTAAGTGAAAAACCACACCTGCCGAGTCAACGTACTGGTGTCGGTTCGACGACTCTCCAATACCGAAGATCCACCACCTTATATCTAATGCACATGCAATATTAATGTATTATCCACCGAGCCAAAGCTGCCCGGACAATCCCGTCGATCGCAATCCAACAATCGAGCCAAAGCTCCCCGGACTATCCTGTCCGTCACAATTATCAACCGAGCCTTCGGCTCACCGGGCTATCTTGCCCATTTCGAAAACCACCGAGCCTACTGCCCTTGTGACCCAACCTAACTTCCCGAGTCACCGGGGTGTGTGAAAGTGTACCCTTAGTTATACTAGTTTCTCTTGAAGTTTATTTTTCCTACGGTTTAGGTTAGCCCAGGATTGCCCCGGCATACCCCGTGAAGGGCTCTAAAAGGGCAATAGGAACTATGATGGTAGGTGAAGCCCATGGTTACCTTTCGCAAGGCACTTATTATTATTGGTTAATACCCGAATCTCGATCCCTTTTAATATTATACTAGAGCTAACCCTAATGTATTTTAACTCTTTCTCTCCCTCCATAGGAAGGACGATCTTTCGTCGATCCCGAGCACCTCCTAATCCTAGTTAACCCAGCATTTTCCTCATCCAAACTTCCATTGATATACTCAATTTCACTCTACCCAGACCAGCAAGCCACTAACCCAAACCTTATGCCCAATTCAATTGCTATCAGACTTTCTGCAGATTTACTACATGCAGACCACCCTATACTATATGATGTACATGATAGGAGGTACTTCAAATATTCACCCAATAATCCTAAGATAATTAATGGGGCCTATCATGACATATTTAGCTTAAATCATGAAATTTTGAATTTTTCTAATTGAACTGATGTTTTATTTATTTTCCTTAAAAATCCAAATGCCCTAGTTTTGAATATGAAGTGGCTTTTATAGTCATGCAAAAGGCACCACAAAATTATGATAAATACTAGGCAGCTAATTGATAGTAAATTCAAGTCTCCCCAATCTTTTGAAGGTTTAGGCCTCTGATCTAAAATTTTAAATATAAATACATATTTATCAATTAAAGAAACAAGTGCTGCAAATAGACTTCCAAAAATTATGAGAAATTTCAAGCAAGACTAAGATGTCCTAAAAAAACTCCTGGCCAAGTTTCCAAATTTTCCAGTGAATAATAAACTCTACTTTTAATTTTGAACAATATTCTTCTTTTATGAATTAATGAAATAAATACCGAAATTATGCATCTAAAAATTATGATAAAATTTCCTTATGACTATTTTGACCTAATAACTCCACTGATTAATTTCACAATATTCTATCAAGCAATGAGCTCTGAATCTATTATTGAACATGTTTTCATACTCAAGGGCTTGTGAGGTAAGTATTGAAAATATGCTTCTAAAAATTAAAATAAAATTCAGGTTCAGCATAATGATCTAAAACTTCCCCTGCCCAATTTACAAAAAATTTCATTAAATAGTGAGGTCATAATAAATAAAATACTATCAAGGGCTAATCCATGAATTGCAAAGGAGGTACTAAAACTATTGTTCCAAAACATTCAATAAAATTACCAGTCTCATATTAACCCCATGACTACACTACCCAAGTTTTACAACTTTTCATAGAGTTTTGATGGCGTATCTTACATGTATAAGATTTGTGCCCAAAACTAGGGATAAGGTTTTGGGGAGTTTAATAGCCTCCAAATCCAATAATATTTTTAATAGAGGACCTTGACTACCCTAAAGTCCTGTCCACCAAGTTTCAAGTCATTTCAAGGTCATATAACCCCTTGACCTTCAAACCCTAGATTAGCACACCTAGGAACTACCCTAGAGTTCTAGGGCTCCACCCTTCAACTTCCACCCAATATCAGTGGAGGGGGTATTTTATGTGCTAAAAAGACTGATTGCAAAGTTCCATCACTTTTGGATGAGGTTGGCCAACTCAAGAGCACTTAGCCCTAATTTGACCTAAAAAGGGTAAACTTACCTCCATAAATACCCTATCAAATCAAACCTAAAAGGGGTGAAATTTTTACCAGAGTCACATAATATTCCCCAAGACCATACACAAAAATTTTGGGGGGTTTTGAGGTGTCTAGGACACCTAATTAAATTGTACATGGTTTATTAAATTTTTCCAAAAACTATAGAAAAAGTCTCTCACAAAATTTCCAATTTTGGGCAGGACCTGGGTATCGGTTATAATGACTCTCTCTCACCAAATTTCAGGTCATTTTGACATGAGATGAAGTGGGGGCACTCATTTTAGTCTCTGATTAACCCTAGGTATAGACCCCACCAAAATGAGTTCCCTGGTCAAACCAGAAATCCAAATTGATTCAACCCAATTTTAAATTAAAGTAGACCCACAGGGCTACAATTTACATGTTGACCACTTTCTTTGTATAGCCAACTAATTATTTTTAAAATAATTCCTAATTTGACTGATTTTGTGTAGCAGAATTATACAAAATATATTATATATATAACATGATCTTGCACAGATCTTAAAGGAGCATGGACGGCATCTCGTCATCTTCAAACTCCAACCGACGATCCCGATTCTCTCTTCCTTGGCAAACTTCAAGGCACCACTGTCGGCCACCCTGCCACCTCCCTGGCCGACAACCACCACAACCACCTCCGTCGATGTGGTGGCTTTCGATTGGCGGCGGCACGGCTGCCGGAGAGGAGGATTCCGGCTATCCCACACACTCATTTTTCTCGAAAAAACCATGAAATTCGATTCCTTAATCGAGATCAATTGAGCCCGATCCTTGTCCCTAATTAGTCCTATGATCTACCCATGGAAGAAGGAGCAAGGGAGGACCTTATTGGTGGTCTGTAGTCGAGCTGATCATCGGGTTGCCATTTGCGTTGGAGGTGTCGACGGAGTTCTGCAACAACACTATAGAAGGGCTCGAAACTGTCGGAGAAAGGGCGAAAATGACTCACTGTTGCCCAGTGATGCTTTTAAAGCACTCAAATGTGGTAGAGCAAGAGTGTAGGTTGAAATGGCCATTAATGGCCATTAAAGGTCATTTTCGGCCATGGTGGTGGGGGGGGGGGGGGGGGTTAACTTGGGCTTATTATGGTTGTTGGTCCCCTCCAAATCATCCAGGGAACATGAATCCAGCCAAAGGAGGTGAGGGGAGGGGCTCTTGATCTCCTTTACTATGAATGCCCCCGTTTATTTCCCCACTTTCTCTCTCCTCCATTAAAGGGTAAAATGGAGTTTTCTCTCTCCTAGTCATCAAGGCTGACTTTCTCATCCCTTTGAGCCTATTTGCATCCCAATAATTCATATTATCATATAATTAGGAGGTGGTTCGCTTAAATAGAAAAGGGCTTAAGCTTGGGTTAGCCCATTTGAGCTATGTTTGACCTAACCTAGACTAGGGTTTACCTTGGTCAATTTGACCTTTTGGGTTGACATCAATGGGTCCTTGGTTACCCATTGGCCTCCCCTACGGTCTGGGTTTGGTTGGGTAGAGTTGACGTTGCACTTTGGGGGTCACCTGACCCTTAGGAAGGGTACTTTGACCTAGTTAGGGCTAGAGTTGACTTTGGTCAACATGACCATTTGGGTTTACCCCAAGGGGTCCTTGGTGACCCCTTGGCTTCCCCTAAGGTCTAGAAGGGGTTGTATAGTGTTAACTTTGCACTCTGAAGGTAACTTGCCCCTTTGTTAGGGCACTTTGACTCCAATGGATCATTGGTGACCCATTGATTTCTCCTTAGGTCTAGGAAGACCCAGATAGTGTCGGTTAGGCACATTAGGGACACATTGCCCTTAGTTAGGGCACGTTGCCCAATTTAGGACTAGGATGACTATAGATCAACTAGGCCACCCAGAGTTGACTCCAATGGGCCCTTAGGGCTCTAATGGACCTTCCAAAAGGGTGGTGGGGTTGTGGTGGGGTCTTGGAGTCATGGTGAAGCCCCAAGATCATCCTAACCTAATGTTTAGAATTTTACTATTTGCAGACCATGGTGGCCTTCACCTTCCTACCTAAGGTCACCTACTATTTTTGGACTTCCTAGGGTTTTGTCACGACCTAGTCATGACAAAATAACTCTTAGGGGTCCAGCTGGAAATGGGATGTTACAGTTGTACAACCCCGTGTTCACCGAAGGGGCTCAGGTAGCCAGGCGGACCGCCCCTGACCCGCACATCAAGGGGTTACCCTAGCGAGCTAGCCTGGCACGCACCCTCCTAGGCGGGCCAGCTCGCACCCCCTTGGCAGTCCATCCCCCGACCCGCGCCCTCCCAGCGAGCAAGCCTTGCCCGCGCTTATCTTGGCAGGCCAGCCCCGCCCGCCTCTCCTAGGAGGGTCGGCCCGCGCCTTCCTCGCGCCTTCCCGGCAAGCCGGCTACGGCCCGTGCCTCACGCCGAGTGGAGGCATTGAAAGGTTGCTCGCTCGATTCCCAACGGGGAGGACCTCTTACTGTCTTACCCCATTGGCCTGCCCCTAGTCGGTCAATACAGCGGAGTCTCATTGTTGGCAGACTCCGGGGGGCTGTATATAGCTATTCAGAACAGCGGAGTTAAGCTGTTGGCAGGCCAGCCCGATGAGCTTTTGGTAATTTTAAGGCGGCATAGGTCGTTATTTACAGACCATCCTCAAAATCCTATAAATAGGACCAAAGGGGTACGTCAGAAGGCAGGCTTACTTGCTCCCTAGTCTTCTAGCGCTTTCTGAGATACCTTAGCCCGGCATTTGGCTAAGGAGGGGAAGCGTTCAGTGATCTTCCGGGTTTGTGGTGGGACCTCCGAATCGGGCCCTTGGTATAGTCCTTTGCCCTCCTTTCCTTTGTTGTTTTTCTTGCAGGAGAAAAGTAGGTGCGCGACCACCCCATCCCCAAGGGTGAACTCCACAAGAGACCGATTTTCCGGTTTCAACATTTTGGTGCGGTGAGCATGGATCGTGGTCAGCACAGAAAACCTTCAGCGAGCTCAATGACGGGAGAAGAATGGCAAGGATCCGACAGGACCGACTCGCCACCCCCTCCCCCTCTCACAACCATGGGGATGTTCGAGGACTTTAGGCAGGAGGTACTTGTCTTGGTTCGGTTCGCACTCGGCACGCGCGTCGAGTGCTCGACTCCAACAATCCCAGTCCTCGGGGATCCGGTACTCGGCGAGGCCGCTCCCGCCCGGCGAGCGGGGAAGGAAGTAGCCGAAGAGAACCGGGGTGCCGAGCTCCCCGGGCGAGTACTCTTCCCTGGGTTGGGGAGCAGTGGCGGACTCGGCGAGTTTGGGGCGCGAGATCCTCCCGCTCGGCCAGTGGGAGGAGAGAGCCCCTTCAGCGAGCTGGTCTCCTCAGCGCCAGTTCCAGATGGGTTCAGGGAGCCTGAGATGTCCTACTACACCGGGAAGGGAGACCTGGTCCAGCATGTCCAATGGTTCGAGGATGTGGTCTCGATCCGGCAGATGTCGGACGGCTTCAAATGCAGGCTCTTCGCCATCACACTAAAGGAGAAGGCCAGGGAATGGTTTCACCAGCTGCCGGCCAGTTCCATCTACTGCTTCGAGGACTTCCGCCGGGGGTTCATGCTGAGGTTTACAACCTTGAAGAAGAGGAAGAGGGAGTCGGAGTCCCTGTTCCGCATCAAGTAGGGGGTGAATGAGACCCTAGGGAGCTATGTCGGTCGCTTCCAGGAGGAAGTCACCCTGGTTCAGGAGATGCCGGGCCACACTCTGATGATGGCCTTCACCCTTGGATTGCAGCAGGGTTTTTTCCGGATGGAATTGATGAGGATCCCCCCTCTCATTTGAAGAGTTGATGGAGAGGGCGGCAAGGGAGGTCGACGGGGAGGCGTCGAATCCGGAGTTTGCACGGAGGCTGGCCAGGTGGGCCATGGAAGAGGAGAGACCCAGAGGAGGAAGAGGCCAGGAGAAGAGAAGGGCCGAGCCCCGGCGGAGGGAGCAACCACAGCAGCATCCCAGGTGGGGGCGCCAGGAGCCGAATCATCAGCTGGGGTGGAGGCCCGAATGGCAGGAGTAGGGGGCAAGGAGAGGGTTCCGCAGAGGGGACTACCGCCAGGGAGGCCAGGGCCAGTTCTACCCTTCAGGTGGGAGGCAGGGCCAAAGGCCCCCCTCCCTGACCAAGAGGAGGCTATGGCCATAGCCCTAGGGGAGAGGAGAAGAGCAGCGCGGAGGAGAAGAAGGGAGGTTAGGGTGGAGTTACCCTACTGTGACTTTCATCAGGAGGAAGGGCACGCCACGGCCGCGTGCCCGGATTTCCTCGAGATGAGGGGAAATAGGGAGCAGCAGCAGCAACGAGACCGCCAAGGGGTGCAGATTGAAGAGGTCCTACCTCGGGCAGAGGAGGACAGGTGCGAAGACCGGGCAGATATGGGGACCCAGGGATGGATCAGAGTGATCTATGGAGGGGCGGGGATTGAGGCTTCCCGTAAGGTGAGCCTCCACACCATGTACCGAAGGAGAGTTGGCTCCACATCCCAGACCCCGCCCCCAGAAGAAAGAATCACCTTCACGGTCCAAGATATGTCGGGTCACGAGGACCCCTTCTGCGACGCATTGGTCATCCAGACGGCCATCGAATATTTTACCGTCTCCCGGATCCTCGTCAACAACGGGAGCTCTGTCAACGTCATCTTCAAGAAGTCGTTTGACGCGATGAAGGTGGAGTCAAGGAGGGTGTTAGCCTCAGATGGGCCCCTGTTCGGCTTCTCGGGGGAGAGGAAGGAGGTTGAAGGAGGGGTAGGATTCCACGTCTCCCTGGGAGGGCAGTCCCGCAATTATAATTTCGTCATTATGGATGCTCCCAGCAGCTACAGCTACAGCTCCATCTTCGGGAGGCCCCTCATCAGCGCCTTCCGCTGCGTCCCCTCATCCTTCCACCAATGCTTAAAGTTAAACGTCGAGGGGGTCCAGATCCAGGTTCGTGGAGACCCCAGGATGGCGAGGGAGTGCTATGTCACCGCCGTAAACTCCATCTCGTGGCAGAAGGGTGCTGAAGAGATGGGACTGAGGATGGAGGAGGCAGAGCAGAGGGTCGGTCCAGTGGAGATGGAGGTGGAGAGGAGCCTCGCCCAGACAGAGGAGGTGAAGGAAGTTCGGGAGCCGGCCGAGGCAATGGTCGCGGAGGAAGCTTAGGAAGAGACCTTCGCCCCTAGAGGAGGGGAGGTTGAAGAATTGGGGGAGCGGCCTCGCCTGGAAGCGGCGGAAGAGGTGGTGGAGATGGAGGTCCTCACCCTCGAAGGCAAGGTGGAGAAGGTTTGCGTCAGCGGAGGGCTGACCCCGGAGGCCCAAGGCAGGATGCTGGAGTGTATCCAGAAAAATATGGACATCTTTGCCTGGAGCGCTGCAGAGATGCTCGAGATCGACGCCGACGTGGCCTGCCATCGCCTCAACCTAGATCCGGAGGCCCACCCCATCCAGTAGAAGAAGAGGCCTATCACGGATAGGTATGCCGAGCCGATTCGAGAGGAGGTGGCCAAGCTCCTTAAGGCTTGTGTTTTATCCGAGATCCAATACCCCGGCTGGGTCTCCAATGTTGTAATGGTTAAAAAAAGGAGACGGCCGGTGGCGTATGTGTGTAGATTTTTTGCTTGTTAATAAATCGTTCCCTAAAGATTGTTACCCCTTGCCTCGGATCGACGCGTTGATTGACTCAGCAGTCAGTTTCCCTGTAATGAGTTTTTTAGATGCATTTTCAGGTTATCACCAGATCAGGATGCACCCTCCCGACATCAAGGATGTCTCCTTCATCACCGGGGATGGATGCTAATGTTATAAGATGATGCCCTTCGGGCGAAAGAACGCAGGGGAGACTTATCAAAAAATGATGGACAGGGTCTTTCGAGAGCAGAAGGGAAGGAACTTGGAGGTGTATGTTGACGACCTCATGATCAAGAGTCGAGATGACGACTCTCACCTCCAGGATCTAGAGAAAACCTTCACCACCCTGCGCAAGTACAAGATGAGGCTGAATCCCTTGAAGTGCATCTTCGGGGCGAGTAGGGGCAAATTTCTGGGCCACCTCCTAACCCCCGCTGGAGTAGAACCCAACCCCGACAAGGTCCAAGCGATTATGGAGTTGGGGTCGCCTCGAAATGCAAAAGAGGTGCAGTGATTGACAGGGAAACTGGTGGGGTTGAGCAGGTTCCTCTCCCGTGCTGGGGAGAAGTGTTCTCCCTTCTTCAAAACCTTGAGAGGAGGCCGGAGGTTCGAATGGACCTCATGGTGCGAGGAGGCATTCCAGGCCTTGAAGAGGCAGTTGACTCAGGCCCCCTTGCTCCAGGGGCCGAAGGAGGGGGAGAACTTATTCTTGTAATTGGTGTTTGGGGAGGAGACCGTGAGTTCTGTCTTATTTTGGGAAGAAGGGAGGAAATAGCTCCGAGTTTACTATGTGAGCAGGGTGCTGAGGAAGGACGAGCTCCGCTATCCTATCCTGGAGAAGCTGGCTTTCGCCCACATCATCTCGGCCTGGAGGCTCCGACCTTACTTCCAGGCACACTCAATTCAAGTGGTGGCTGACCACCCCCTCCGCAGCATCTTCGAAGGGATAGAGCATTCGGGCAGATTAGTTAAGTGGTCGGTAGAGTTGAGCGAGTTTGACGTCTCCTTCGTCCCTCGCCTCTCGATGAAGGCCCAAGCTATGGCCGACTTCTTGGCTAACTATGTGGTCGAGGTGGCGAAGGAAGAACTCACTCGCCCGGTTCCTTGGAGGGTCATGGTGGATGGTGCTTCAAGGAGGCATTCCCTGGGGCGAGAATCATCTTGGAGAGCCCCCAGGGAATGAGGAATGAGAAGAGAGTGGTGATACACTTCCCCATAACTAACAATCAGGCCGAGTACGAGGCCGTGATTGCTGGTCTGCGTTTGTCCGGGGAACTAGGCGTGCATGATGTGGAGGTCCTGACTGACTCCATGGCGGTGGCTTCCAAGATTAATGGGGAGTTTGAGGCAAGGGATCCGACTCTGCAGCTCTACTTGGCCAAGGTAAAGGGAGTCATCGGCACCTTCCAGACCTTTTTCATTCGACACGTGCCCAGGGAAGAGAGCGAGCAAGTAGATCAGCTGGCGAAGCATGGCCCCCTGGTGGGGGGTACCCTCACAGATCTCTTTAGCCCATCTATCGAAGAGGGGGAGCTGATGGAGGTGGAGAAGCACCCCTCATGGATGGATCCCTTCACGACGTACCTGTACACTGGGGAGTATCCAGAAGGGATGGACAGGAAAAGGCTCAAGTACAAGTTGGCATATTATATCATGCGAGAAGGCCAGCTGTACCGAAAGACACTCTCCGGGATGTTGGCACGCTGTGTGGCCGAGGGGGAGGTCCCGAGGATCTTGGAAGAGACTCACTCCGGGGAGTGCGGGAGCCATTCAGGGAGTCGAACCTTGGAAGGTTGTATCATCAGACAAGGGTATTTTTGGCCGACCCTGAGCTGGGACGCGACGAAGTTCGCGAAGGAATGCCACAAGTGCCAATTGTTCGCCCCCTCCCGCTACAGCCGGCCCAACACCTCAAGAGTATCACGACCCCCTAGCCATTTGCCATATGGGGAATGGACTTGGTTGGGCCCTTCCCCCAGGCCAGCGGCCAGAGAAGGTTCCTGCTCGTGATGATTTATTACTTCTCTATATGGTTGGAAGTTAAGGCGTTGGCCAAGGTAACCTCCCAGGTCATCAGGAACTTCGTATGGGGGGAGATCATCTGTCTCATGGGTTGACTTAGGCCATCGTCACGGATAATGACCCTCAGTTTTCCAGCGCTGAGTTCGTCAGCTTCTGCGAACAGCTTGGGATCGACCTTAGGTTCGCCTCGATTCATCACCCCAGGAGAAACGAACAGGTAGAGGACGCGAACAAGGTCATTGTTAACCTCCTCAAAAATAAGGTAGAGAATCTGAGAGGAAGCTGGGTGGAGCAACTCCCTTCGGTCCTCTAGGCCCTTAGAACCACACCTAATACGGTGATAGGAGAGACTCCTTTCAAGCTCTCTCATGGGTGCAATGCGGTGCTTCCAGTAGAGTTCAAGGTTCGACACCCCCCCCCCCCCACCCCGGGTGGTCGAGGCCGGAGAGGGCAGAGAGGAATGGACGACCGAGAACGAGGACGAACTACAACTCTCACTCGACATGGTTGAGGAATCGCGAGATCTCTCAGCCATCAGGCAAGAGGAAGTGAAGAGGAGAATGGCCAAATACTTCGACAAGCACGTCAGAGTCAAACAATTCGTGGAAGGGGACTTGGTCTTGAGAAAGGTGGATGCTGCAGGGAGGTCAGCCACCGTGGGGAAGCTCAATCCCAACTGGGAGGGACCGTATATCGTACAGGAGGCATTGAAGTCAGGAGGGTACCGCCTCCGTAATGTGGAAGGCGAGATTCTGAGTATCACCTGGAATGGTGATGAGTTGAAGCATTTTTTTCCCCTGAGTCATGTAAACGTCGCTTCAATTTCCTAATAAAGCTTCTGTTGATGAACTTGTGCCCCGACGATGAAAAGCGCAAAGGCAAGCCTGCCTCAAACCCCGAGCAGATCCCGCTGCCAGGCTCCCATAAAGCTGGCTGGGCTGGATGTCACTCGGAAGAGTCTGCCTCAGACCCCGAGCAGATCCCGCTGCCAGGCTCCCATCAAGCTGGCAGGGTTGGATGTCACTAAGAGGAGCTTGCCTCAGACCTCGAGAAGATCGCGCTGTCAGGCTCCCATCAAGCCGACAGGGTTGGATGTCACTCAGAGGAGTCCGCCTCAGACCCCGAGCAGATCTCGCTGCCAGGCTCCCATCAAGCTGGAAGGGCTGGATGTCACTCAGAGGAGTCTGCCTCAGACCTCGAGCAGATCCCGCTGCCAGGCTCCCATCAAGCTGGCAGGGCTGGATGTCACTCAGAGGTGTCTGCCTCAGACCCCGAGCAGATCCCGCTGCCAAGCTCCCATCAAGCTGGCAGGGCTGGATGTCACTCGGAGGTGACTTCCAAAGCCCTCGAGAAGATCCCGCTGTCAGGTTTCCATCAAGCTGGCAGGGCTGGATGTCACTCGGAAGAGTCTGCCTCAGACCCTGAGCAGATCCCGCTGCCAGGCTCCCATCAAGCTGGCAGGGTTGGATGTCACTAAGAGGAGCTTGCCTCAGATCTCGAGAAGATCGCGCTGTCAGGCTCCCATCAAGCTGACAGGGTTGGATGTCACTCGGAGGAGTCCGCCTCAGACCCCGAGCAGATCCCGCTGCCAGGCTCCCATCAAGCTGGAAGTGCTGGATGTCACTCAGAGGAGTCTGCCTCATACCTCGAGCAGATCCCGCTGCCAGGCTCCCAACAAGCTGGCAGGGCTGGATGTCACTCAGAGGTGTCTGCCTCAGACCCCGAGCAGATCCCGCTGCCAGGCTCCCATCAAGCTGGCAGGGCTGGATGTCACTCAGAGGTGACTTCCAAATCCCTCGAGAAGAACCCGCTGTCAGGTTCCCATCAAGCTGGCAGGGCTGGATGTCACTTAGAGGTGTCTGGCTCTGACCCCGAATAGATCGCGTTGCCAGGCTCCCATCAAGCTGGCAGGGCTGGATGTCACTCAGAGGAGTCTGCCTCAGACCCCGAGCAGATCCCGCTGCCCGGCTCCCATCAAGCTGGCAGGGCTGGATGTCACTCGGAAGTGTCTGCCTAGACCTCGAGCAAGTCCCGCTGCCAGGCTCCCATCAAGCTGGCAGGGCTGGATGTCACTCAGATGTGTCTGCCTCAGACTCCGAGCAGATCCCGCTGCCAGGCTCCCATAAAGCTGGCAGGGATTGATGTCACTCGGAGGAGTCTGCCTCAGACCCTAAGAAGATCCCGCTGCCAGGCTCCAATCAAGTTGGTAGGGCTGGATGTCACTCGGAGGAGTCTATCTCAGACCTCGAGCAGATCCCGCTGTAAGGCTCCCATCAAGCTGGAAGGCTTGGATGTCACTCGAAGGTGTCTGGCTCAGACCCCGAGTAGATCCCATTGTCGGGCTCCCAACAAGCTGGAAGGGCTGGATGTCACTCGGAGGAGTCCGCCTCAAACCCCGAGCAGATCCCGGTGCCAGGCTCCCATCAAGCTGGCAGGGCTGGATGTCACTCGGAGGTGTCTGCTTCAGACCCCGAGAAGATCCCGCTTCCAGGCTCCCATCATGCTGGTAGGGCTGGATTTCACTCGGAGGTGTCTGCCAAAGACCCCGAGCAGATCCCGCTGCTTGGGTCCCATCAAGCTGTCAGGGCTTGATATCACTCAGAAAAGTCCGCCTCAGACCCCGTGCAGATCCCGCTGCCAGGCTCCCATCAAGCTGGCAGGGCTGGATGTCACTCGGAGGAGTCTGCCTAAGACCCCGAGCAGATCCCGCTGTCAGTCTCCCATCAAGCTGGCAGGGCTGGATATCACTCGGAGGAGTCTGCCTCAGACCTTGAGCAGATCCCGCTGCCAGGCTCCCATCAAGATGGCAGGGTTGGATGTCACTCGGAGGTGTCTGCCTCAGACCCCGAGCAGATCCCACTATAAGGCTCCCATCAAGCTGGCAGGGCTGGATGTCACTCGGAGGTGTCTTCCTCAGACCCCGAGCAGATCCCGCTGCCAGGCTCCCATCAAGCTGGCAGGGCTGGATGTCACTCGGAGGTGTTTTCATCAGACCCCGAAAAGATCCCGCTTCCAGGCTCCCATCAAGTTGGTAGGGCTGGATGTCACTCGAAGGTGTCTGCCTCAGAACCCGAGCAAATCCCGCTGCCAGGCTCCCATCAAGCTGGCAGGGATGGATGTCACTCGGAGGTGTCTCCCTCAGACCCTGAGCAGATCCCGCTGCCAGGCTCCAAACAAGCTGGCAGGGCTGGATGTCACTCCGAGGTGTCTGTCTCAGACCTCGAGCAGATCCCGGTGCCAGGCTCCCATCAAGCTGGCAGGGCTGGATGTCACTCGGAGGTGTCTGGCTCACACCCCGAGCAGATCCCACTACTAGGCTCCCATCAAGCTGGCAGGGCTGGATGTCACTCGGAGGAGTCTGCCTCAGACCCCGCGCAGATCCCGCTGTCAGGCTCTCATCAAGCTAGCAGGGCTGGATGTCACTCAGAGGTGTCTGACTCAGACCCGAGCAGATCCCGCTTCCAGGCTCCCATCAAGCTGGCAGGGCTGGATATCACTCGGAGGTGTCTGCCTCAGACCCCGAGCAGATCCCGCTGCCTGGCTCCCATCAAGCTGGTAGGGCTGGATGTCACTCGGAGGAGCCCTCCTCTGACCCCGAGCAGATCCCGCTGCCAGGCTCCCATCAAGCTGGCAGGGCTGGATGTCACTCGAAGGAGTCCGCCTCAGACCCCGAGCAGATCCCGCTGCTAGGCTCCCATCAAGCTGGCAGGGTTGGATGTCACTCGGAGGAGTCCGCCTCAGACCCTGAGCAGATCCGGCTGCCAGGCTCCCTTCAAGTTGGCAGAGTTGGATGTCACTCGGAAGTGTCTGCCTCAGACCCCGAGAAGATCCCGCTGTAAGGCTCCCATCAAGCTAGTAGGGCTGGATGTCACTCGGAGGTGTTTGCCTCAGACCCCAAGCAGATCCCGTTGTCAGGCTCCCATCAAGCTGGCAGAGCTGGATGTCACTCAGAGGAGTCTGCCTCAGACCCCGAGCAGATCCCGCTTCCAGGCTCCCATCAAGCTGGCAGGGCTGAATGTCACTCGGAGGAGTCCGCCTCAGACCCCGAGCAGATCCCGCTGCCAGGCTCCAATCAAGCTGGCAAAACTCGATGTCACTCGGAGGAGTCCGCCTCAGACCCCGAGCAGATCCCGCTGCTAGGATCCCATCAAGCTGACAGGGTTGGATGTCACTCGGAGGAGTCCGCCTCAGACCCCTAGCAGGTCCCGCTGCCAGGCTCCCATAAAGCTGGAAGGGATGGATGTCACTCAGAGGTGTCTGCCTTAGACCCCGAGCAGATGCCGCTGTCAGGCTCCTATCAAGGTGGCCGGGCTGGATGTCACTCGGAGGAGTCCAGCTCAGACCCCAAGAAGATCCTGCTGCCAGGCTCCCATCAAACTTGCAGGGCTGGATGTAACTCAGAGGAGTCTGCCTCATACCCCGAGCAGATCCCGCTGTCAGGCTCCCATCAAGCTGGTAGGGCTGGATGTCACTCGGAGGAGTCTACCTCATACCCCGAGAAGATCCTGCTACAAGGCTCCCATCAAGCTGACAGGGCTGGATGTCACTCGGAGGAGTCCGCCTCAGACCCTGAGCAGATCTCGCTGTCAGGCTCCCATCAAGTTGGCAGGGCTGTATGTCACTCGGAGGAATCCGCCTCAGACCCCGAGTAGAGCACGCTGTCGGGCTCCCATCAAGCTGGTCGGGCTGGATGTCACTCGGAGGAGTCTGCCTTGGACCTCGAGCGGATTCTCTATCTCGGCAGAGAGCCTCGAATGAATCGGCGGGTTGATAGGGGGACCCCGGCACGATGGGGGGTAAGGGGAGCCTGCTCCAGCCTGGAGAACGGCAAACCTCCAGGGAAGAGGGCACCGACGGCGACAACCCGACCGCACCAATGCCCCGGAAGATGGCTTGCCCAAGGTCCAAGCGCGTGCCAGGCTTCAATCGCCCAACCAATGACATGGATGGGTTAGCGAGCCCGAATGGAATCGGCAAGTCGCTCTCTCGCGTGGCGACCACTCAACCTACCCCTCGCTCTTAAGCCTAAGTTCAGAGTTCCAAGCGAGCAGACGACCTCACTCTCTCGCTCACCATCGCAGCGTCCATAAGAACGTTCAAGGATAAAAGAAATCATGGTTAGTGTGAGAATCAAGAGGCGAGTGCAAGAAATAGGGGTATTCGCATTTCAACTCAAAGAAGAGTTTTGTACATTGAAAAAATTCAAAAAAGATAAAGCTATTACAAAAACATGGCTCTGGCCCGTGTCACCGCCACAGCAAGAATAGGACGAATGCAAGCTATCGGCGAGGCGAGCCCTGAGCGGCGGGCCCTTAAATGGGGTGGAATGGCCCCTCGCCCAGCTCTGGTACCGGAAGGAACATCTCCGGTACACTCGCTCGCCAAAATCTTGGCACCGTCGTCCTTGATAAGGTTGGCCCTCTGAAGCGTACGGAAGGTGTACGTTACAGCGTTGGACGTATTCTTCAGCATCATCACTTCGATCTTGTGATCGCTGTAATTAGCAAGCTGGCAGCTGCTTGTAGATGGCGACGGAGGGGCTGCTACGGCCTCCAGCGCGTCCACTCGCTTCTGCAACGCCTGCTTTTCCTGCTGGAGGGTGGCGAACTCAGTACCCAGCTGGCTGGCAGTCACCGCGTCCTGTGAAAAGGAGAAAAATTAAGTTAGGTTATGTGGGAGGGAATGAAGGTTGAGGCGAGTCAAGGGACCTACCTCTCCACCTAGGTATTGAGCGAGAGCGGCCTCCGCCGCATCAGCCCGCTTCCGCTGCTTGTCCGCCTCTTCCCGAGCTAGTCTGCGGGCCGCCTCCTTCTCGTCAATGAGCTTGGTGAGGGATGGAGCGTTCTTATCCAGCCGAAGACATCGCCGGCCGACCATATGGGCCAGCTCGAGGCTGCGAAACTGGGCCCACGCACTTTCATAAATCAGCACCCGAATTGCCTCCTCGTCGTAAATGGCGGCATCCTCTCACCTGTGGACACCGAAGGCGAGGTTGTAGGAGTCTACGCCGCTGGAGTCATCTTCCAACAATCTCGGCAGCAGTGAGGATACATAGACCCTGTTGGTCTCCTTATCCCACTCAAGCAGCAGGACTCCGTCCTCGTCGGTGGGCCCCTCGCCGTAACCAAAGTAACGATGGCCCCAAGGGATTGCCTTCCCGACGAGTCGAACCTCCTCCGAAGGTTGTGACGTGCCCGCCTCTTAGCCTGAAGATCTGATGGCGGAGAGGTTGCGGGGGCGGGAATGACGGACGGCTGGCTCGCGGGGGCCTTATCCTTGTCTCGAGCCGGGGGAGGCGAGCCACCCGCCTTCTTTGACTTCTTAGGCGGCGGCGGATCCTGAGGCTGTTCGCTGCTGGGCCTCTTCGCGGGGGCAGGAGTCGATAACTCGCGATGGGCTGCAGTCGCCGCCTCGCCCCGCGCTAGCTCGCCGGCGGCGAGTCGCGCGCTCTAATACGGCGAATGGATCGGGATGTCGCGCTCGCCTACAGGAAATGGAACTTAAAAAAATTCGAAGAATTCAAGGATGCATAGATTGGGCGAGCCGCTTACCTTCACCGGGAGGGACAGGGACGAGGACGTTTAGGTTCCTTCGGAGGTAGGCCACCTCGAAGTTCATCCCACCGAAGCACTCGAACAGTCCCGCTTCGTGACCCCCTAGGGCCGGGGGGCGGTAGCTCGCCTCGCTGAGCTGGACCGGCGAAAAGGGGACGTTGCCGAAGTCCCCCTTGACGAAGATAAACTTCTTAAGCTAGTTGTGGCTCTTATTTATGGTTTCCCGCACTTTGACGTGACTGCTGGAGTAGCAGGCGGTCCTGTCCTTATTCGCCTGAAAAGAGAACAGCTTGCGGAATACAGCGAGGCATAACTATATTTTCTCCTCTCGCAGATAGCAGGTGAACCCGACGATCACTGCGATGGAGTTCGGGTTCATTTGCCCGGGAACCACCCAGTAATACTTGAAGATTTGGCGGACCTCCGGCCATAGGGATAGCCGAAGGCCCGCCTCAAAATGGGCCACCGGGAACGCAAGCTCGCCAGCGAATAGCTCGTTCATTCGTTCCTCCTTCCTGGGCTGCCTCGCCTGAAAACCTTGCGGGACGAAGTGGTCGACCGCGTCTACAAATTCTCACTCCGTAAGGACGGCGAGAGGGAAATCATGCTCGGAGAAGGTCCAAGCGCATTTGGCCCTCCCCTCCGCCTCGCCACTACCTCCACCCATCTTGTAGATGTCTCGCCGAGCAGGACAGAGGGGTTTTTGCAAAGAGCTAGGGGGGAAAGAAGAAGCCTTAAATACGGTAGGTGTGAAAGGGCCGTCAGGGTCTATTTATAGGGTGAGAAAGGGCGGGAAAAAGCCTTATTGGGCGGGAAAGTGCGGATAGCAATAAGGCCCTTACGTTTCGACTTCCGAACCCAAGCAGGGTTCTCGCCAACCCGCCAGTCCGCTGCAAACCGCCCGCACTCGCGCCCGCATGACAAAACGGCAACCGCCGAGCGGTCCAGTTCTGACCCGCGCGCGAGTCACCTATCACGTGACTCACGAACAACCAGCTCGTCCCCACCAGTAAAGGAAAAGGGCTCGGCAAGGTGACTCGGCAAGGCCGAGCCCGCGCGTTGGAAGGTCGGCCGAGTCAGGGCATCTCGCCCGCACAATCCAAAGAGGTCTGAACGATGACACAACCCAGAGAAAATTGCAATAAATGTATGCCCGCGACGGGCGAAAGTTGTCCTAAATTATTACAAATATCTAGACTGACATAAGTAAGGAGACGAACACCCTGAGCATTACCGCCGCATGCGGGGTGACCCGGACCTGGCGGGTAACAACCGGCAAGGGAGGGTGAACTCAACGCGGGATCCATTTCCACCTACCTCCCCTCCTCGTGCCAATTTGGGGCGGTACGCGAGGATAATGATACTCGCGGACCGGCGACAACTCCCACTGGGTCCTATTGATCTGCTCCGAGGCACGCCTCAGTCGCCCCTCGGCTCGCGTGATATGAACACCCGGAGAAGTCGCCTCGTCCTCGTCAGAAGAAAGTCTCGCTCCCTCCAAATCCGCAAGTCGCTCCTCCGTCTCGGCCTTATCTTTCTCCACTCTATCGAAAACCTCCCGTAGCAGTAGCGTGTGCTTTTGAAACTGTTGCTTCACCTGCTTCTTCATCCTCTCTACATCACGCGGGTCTCCCTGGAACTCGGAGATGCTGTCCACGTCTGGGGGGGGGAAGAGTACCCTCCACTCATCTCAGCATCAGACGAATAGGCCACGTTATAACCTGCAGAGGTAAGATTAGAAGCAGCGATGACCGCAAGCAGGACAAAGTCAGAGGGTTTACCTGGCGTCGGTACGCCGCCCACATCATCAATTGGCCTAGAGGTGCCCGACCGACCCTGGAAGGGTTCTCCTCCAAGAGTAACGAAGGGTTTTCCCAGGCCGTGGGACCTTAGCGATGGAGTCACCACGAGTGGGACAGGTTCCCGCGGCAAGGGACTAGCCACCTGATCGGCCGCCGCTAGAGCGGAATGCCAAGGATCTCCCTCGTCTGCCCTGGCTCCCCGAGGCGTCTCCTACCAAAAGGAAAGACAATTCAAGGAGCGGGGGAGGGAAGGATCGAGCAAAGGAAGCGCATATACCTCAGGGATGACCTCGGCACCGGCGGCCGAGCTGGAGGTAGGGTCGTCGCGCCCTGAAGACCGTCGGACGATCTTCGCTTTCTTTGTCTTAAAAAGGGGGCCAGGCGACCCGCGCGCTTGCTACAGGGAGGCTTCGAGAGCCGCATCCCGGACACCCTCCATCGCAGCCGCAAAATGAGTCCACATCTCCTCAGACATAGGCATCTCGCAGTTATAGATCGCGGAAAGGGGAAAAGAAGAGGAGTTACCCCAGAGGCCGGACAACTTATTTATAGTGAGGAGGTGGGTCCCGCCAAAATATTCCCTCCAGCTCAGCAAGGTTTTCGCCGAACACGTGAGGGTTGGATGTTTCTTTCCGAGCCTTCTTCGAAAGCTCGCAAAGAGCGGGGATTATGTACAACCCCGTGTTCTCCGAAGGGGCTCAGGTAGCTAGGCGGACCGCCCCCGACCCGCGCATCGAGGGGTTACCCTAGCGAGCCAGCCTGGCCCGCACCATCCTAGGCTGGCCAGCTCGCACCCCCTTGGAGGGCCATCCCCCGGCCCGCGCCCTCCCAGCGAGCCAGCCCTGCCCGCACTTATCTTGGCGGGCCAGCCCCGCCCGCCTCTCCTAGGCGGGTCGGCCCGCGCCTTCCTCATGCCTTCCCGGCGATCCGGCTCCAGCCCGCGCCTCACGTCGAGTGGAGGCATTGAAGGGCTGCTTGCTCGATTCCCAATAGGGAGGACCTCTTACTGTCTTACCCCATTGGCCTGCCCCTAGCCGGTCAATACAGCGGGGTCTCGCTGTTGGCAGACCTAGGGGGGCTGCATATAGCTGTTCAGAACAGCGGAGTTCAGCTGTTGGAAGGCTAGCTCGAGGAGCTTTTGGTAATTTTAAGGCGGCAGAGGTTCGTTATTTACAGACCATCCTCAAAATCCTATAAATAGGACCCAAGGGGTACCTCAGAAGGCAGGCTTACTTGCTCCCCAGTCTTCTAGCGCTTTCTGAGGTACCTTAGCCCGATATTTGGCTAAGGAGGGGAAGCGTTCAGTGATCTTCCGAGTTTGTGGTGGGACCTCCGAGTCGGGCCCTTGGTCTAGTCCTTTGCTCTCCTTTCCTTTGTTGTTTTTCTTGCAGGAGCGAAGTAGGTGCGCGACCACCCCTTCTCCAAGGGTGAACTCCACAAGAGACAGATTTTCCGATTTCAACAACAGTCGATGATGTTGAAATCTTATTGCCTTCCTTGAGTAGGATGAAAAATCTTTTTGAGGAGCCCTCGATGGTTTCTTGAAAGAAGAAGAAGAATCTTTCTCTGCTACAAGCCTGGAGATTAAACTAGGATTGCTCTTCTCACCTCGAATGTATGAGTTGGCTAAGCCAATCAACTCTTGATATGTCCTTGGCGCTCGGACAATAGCCTCAAACTTAAGTGGTCGTTCTCGCAAACCATGAATAAGAGCCACTCGATACATTTCTTGATCGACGATCTAAATGTCCAAGATTTCTTTCTGAAAACGATCCACAAAATGAGAGCAAGTCTCATCCTCTTATTGCTTGATCTCAAAGAGAGCTTCTGGACCGCCCTTCCTTTTTGTAGAGTTAGAAAACCTGAGCAAAAACTCTCTTCACAAATTAGCAAAGAAAGAGATGGACTCCATAGAACCAATCCCTAACTTGTCCATCAAAGGATATTACAAAGAGTTTGCATTTGGTAGCATCTGAGAGGGTCTTGAGAGCTACGGATGATTCAAAAGCTTGAAGGTGTTTCATTGGATCAGTCTCTACAGTGTAGATTGGCAACCGCAGCTCTCTGAAGTTAACTGGAGTTTGTTCATGCCGAACATTCTCTGAAAATGGTGTCTCTTCTTGCTCTCCTACAACATAAGGAAAATAGGGAGCATAAGTTGTAGCTGCAAAATGAGTAGAAGGATAGAAAGGAAAAGCTGCCGTGGGAGGAGCAAAGGAAGGAGCTGAAGAGTAGGGATGACTTCCCTTTAAGTTTAGAAATCTTGTTGGACTTACTCGAGCAGCTTCCCGAAAGAAGTTTTTACGAGAAGCAAACTCATCATTTTGAGGCCGCAAAGGGGCTACATGCCCTTGAGGAAAGGTTAGAAGGTAAACAGGAGGATATACTAGCGGATAGGCAGGTGGATAAGCTTGCGGAGTCTCCAATGCTGGTGCTTGATTGACTGGAGGAACAAGTGCTGCCGGAGATTTAATTTCTAATTACTGCGCGATAGCAGGTAGAGTACGGTTGATTGCTTGAAACTATTGAGCAGTTTCCCTACGTGATTGCTCCTAGGGGTGTGCAAAAATACCCAAAGAACCAAAAACCGGACCGAAACCGAACCGAACCAGGAGGTTCGGGTCGGTTCCTATTTCAGTCGGTTCGGGTACGGTTCAAAAAAATATAGAACCGATGATTCGGTTCGGTTCTTGGTTCCGCCAGTCGGGCACCCGAGAACCGACCCGAACCGAATATAAATCAATCTTATTTAATGCGGAATGCTCTTTGCCAGTTTGCCCTAGCTCTGCCCCGTGAAGAAAGCAAGTAGCCGCCTAATCGCCGATGTTGCTTCCTCCCTCCTCGGCGTGACGACGCCGACGCTCTTTCCTTCCCGCCTCTTCCTCACGACTTCCTTCCTCTCCCTTCAATAATTTATAAGCGGTAACTTTCTTCACCTCGTCGGTTAAGAAATCAATTGTTCTTCGATAGTGTTGAAACCGTAAAACCGGTCTCTGTGGAGTTCGACCCTTGGGGAAAGGGTGGTCGTGCACCTACTCTGCACCTGCAAGAAACACGACAAGAAAGTGAAGAACAAAGGACTAGGCCAAGGGCCCGGCGCGGAGGTCCCACCACACACCCGGAAGATCTTAGAGCGCTTCCCCTCCTTAGCCAATTGCCGAGCTAAGGTAGCTCAGAAAGCACTTTGAGACCTGAGAATTAATGAGCCTGCCCTTCTGAGGTACCCCTTGGGTCCTATTTATAGAGAACTGAAAACGGCCTGCAAATAACCTACCTCTGCCGGTCTGAAATTACTGAAAACCCCCTTGGGCTGGCCTTCCAACAGCCAAACTCTGCTGTTATGAGGGGCCAGGGGCAGACCCCCTAGGGCGGGATGGCCATTAGATCCCCTGCACGGCCAGGGCGGCGAGAACCCGATGGGGCTAGCACTCGCCGATTCTGCTCGGCCAATGGCGAGTGCGAGCTCGCCTGGCGAGCAGCTCCGGTTTGGCGAGTGCGGGCTCGGCTGGCGAGCAGCCCCGATTTGGCGAGTGCGGGCTCGGTTGGCGACCAGCCCCGGTTTGGCGAGTGCGGGCTCGGCTGGCGAGCAGCCCCGGTTTGGCGAGTGAGTGCTCGGCTGGAAAAACTCTGAGCTCGACCCAACGATCTACGAGCTCGGTACGACGATTTGCCGAGCTCGAGCTCGGCGGTGAACCCTGCCCGGCCGAGAGGCGGTCTGGACCGGCCGGTCTAGCTTCCGCGGACCCACTCGGCAGATACGGGTTTGTGCACAATCCCCGCTCTTTGCGAGGTTGGGACAAGCTCGAAAAGATACATCCAACTCCGCAGGATCCGGCGAGTGGGAGGCATGCGTTAAAGGAAGAATCTTTTGGTAGGCCCCACAGGCAGCTATATATATGTACCCCTACGCATTTGACTAACCGTTACCCTTCCTGGACTCCTGCTCAAGCTGCGGGCCTGACCAACCTAGAGGCCCCTGCTCGCCGCTTCACTGATTTTGGCTCGGCTAAGCGGGCAAAACCCTTTCCCCCCGGGGGTCGAGCCCATTCTAGCCGATCTTTCAGCGGCCTTGGGGAGCGGGGCTGGCTCCTCCAACCAGCCGACTCTTGATTCTCCTGCTAAAGACCACGTGGAGCTTTCTTCTAGCCGGGAGAATAGTGGCGAGGAGTCCACCCCGCGGGTCAAAAGCATTCCGGACAGCTCGCCAAGACGGGAGTCCGAGGTCAAGGAGCCGGACTCGCAGAAACTGGCGTCGCCGAGTCGTCCCCCTTCTCGGCAACCGTCCCCTAGTTTTGTACTCGTGGGGGGAGGCGCCGGGCATATCCCCGTTCCCGGCTATCAACCCATCCATCCGGAATTAATGCATGGTCATGGCAAGGATGATGTAGCGTTACACGCGCGACACGAATATTAGCGCCGTTACGGATCTCTCTCGATATTCCACTAAATTCGCGACTTGCACAGAAAATTATTCCCAACCACACGTTTGCAATTTTTCGTTCAATGCTATTGTACGGGTAGCAAATCTGTTAGAGACCGAACAATGGTTATAGACCGAGATCCGATCAAGCTAAAGGGACGAATATTCCGTCCGAACAAGCGGAGTTGTACCAAAAGAGATCTACCCAAAAAAAATACGATTCGCAAGAAAAGGTAGATCTCCCCCAACAAAAAGAAACGAGGCCTGCCAAGCCTACTCGAATTTAAATAGATCAAGATAGACGCAAAAAATATTTCAAGAAATCCACGATTAATTCAAAGCTATCAAGATTGCACACCAACGTTTTTCCACCATAAGGAATTATCAAGAGGGAAATAATCTCAAGACAAGTAGAAGGTTTCGTTACCCCACTCGGAGATAGATCTAGATATTGATCTATGCCAAAGGTTGATCGCCCTTCAACGGTTCCACCGGTAGTATGCCGGATGGAGAGAAAACTTTCCGTCTTCCTCGCATCACGCCGGAGCCAAGATCTTTTATGCCCAATCTTCTTGTAGAGGCCGGTCACAAGATGGAGAGAGAAAAGGTGGTGGGGGTGGGGAGGCCGATTATTATGAGTGGGAGTTGATCTTGCTTGAGAGGGGCGGCTATTGTTGAGGGTGGTGGTGGAGAGATGGGTGGCCGAAGTTGGAGGAGAGGAGGAGGGAAGGTAGGCCGGCGGCCAAGAGGAGGAGAGGTGGAGGAGGGGCGGCGGTTCCTAGGTTGGCCGAACCTAAGGAGGAGAAGGCCTATTTCGGCAATAATAGGAGAGGGAAAGTGAGAGGAAGGAGGAGATTCCAAATCAAAGGGATTTTGAAATTTCAAAAGCTTATCATCAATCTTCAATCATAAATCCTACAATATCCGGCCTATTTATAGGCTTACAACAACTCAAGGCTATATGCAGCCCAACTCATATAAATAATAATAAAGTCCAAACAAAACAAAAATAATTAAAACAATAACATAATATTTAATTAATACTTATAATAGAATTATTATATGTATTAATTAATTATTAGGATGTCGCGGGCGGAGATTGTAACGACGATGGCGCTTATCAAACTTTTTGTCACGGCGACGCGCGTCTTTGATTGGAGGGGCACATTCATCCGTAAGCGTACCGGTACCATCGTCATGTTGAGGGCCGTCGTCGCCATCAATCCTCCCCCGCTCGAAAGTACTCATCCCAGATGAGTTGCCTGGAATGTACTGTCGGAGAAGATCTTCATCCAAAAGGGCAACCTCCGCTTCCGGGAGCCATGAATCATCAGAAGGTGGACGATCACGCCAACGAATCAAGTAGCGGTGAATGTCACCACTTGGCGAGGAGAGCACTTCATCTCGAAGAATCCTGTCAGGCAAAAAGGTTGTCCTTGGGAACCTTGAAAAAGCGTTAATCAAAGAAGAAGAAAAATTTTCTGCATCAACATCCAACGTACCTCCAGTGGAGACTGATGTAGAGAGCGATCTAGGAACCAACTCACCCCCAAACCCATTAGCAATTTCAATGGACCCAAACGGGCAGACAGATAATTCAAGTGGTGGAGAAACATAAGACGTTAAATCCGAAACATTGAAAATAGGGGAAATTCCCCAATCAGTGGGTAACTCTAATAAAAATGCGTTTTCTCCTAATTTCTTTAAGATTCGAAATGGACTAGCTCTCCGATTCGCTAACTTTTTTATGGTGCCCGAAGGCAACCGTTCAGGGATGAGACGCACCATAACTAAATCGCCAATTTTAAAAGGAGACACCCTCTTATGTACGTTAGCATTAGATTGATAAGTCGCATATTGCGTGGCTAGCGTGTCTTTAATGTGCTTATGCAAGTGGTGAACATGCGAAGCAAACTCTTGTGCGAATAGACTTGAGTCAACAATAAAAAATAACAGGACTAAGTCAGGTGCCACGGGTGCTTTAAATTCCGTGGAGTCCAACGTTGTAGTTTTAAATTTTGATTTAAATTTGGATTTAAAAATGTCTTAAGGAAATGCCAGCGGGAAACACTCACCACCAACTATAGATTTGGACGCTCCCGAATTCGAAAGGAAATGCGTGCGACACAACTCAACATACCCAACTACGTTCACTAACGTGTGCATGCATGGATCATCAAAAGGTGGAGGATAAATGCGTGCGACCGGGCTTGGAAAATAAGTGTGTCTAGGGGACACCTCATCAAAAAGCGCCATAGCCAAGGAATCACTAGCAGTCCAACACGAAACCTTACCCAATGCCAATCGGTCAATTGAATGGTCCATCCTAGGAAAAGCATAGTCAGATCTACGAAATGGAATGGAAAGACCGAACGTGACAACTAACAACTCGCCCACACACAACCGCCTATGTAAGCCTAATGGGGGAGCTAGGTACATACGCATCTCCAAATATCTCGGACTAGAAATGACGAGCACGTCTCCTAACAAATCATCTAAACGAGTCAAGTGAACCGGAGGGAGAGTTGACATGGACGATTCCGGAGGAGGAGCTAAGTCATACTCACCGTCAAAATACGGATTTAATGTCCAGGAAAAATCCTCCGGTAAGCCATCAAAATCAACGGGAAGATCAAACAGTGGATTTGTCCTCAAAGAAAACTCGGCTCGATCGTCGTCACCTAATTCACTCTCTGATAAACATTCATCACAAGATGACTCTACCAACTCAGCCAAAATGTCTTCCAACCCACTAGATATTTCATCAAAATCAGGATCAGTAACGGTCTCAGTAGTAGGAAAAATCGAACCCGACAAATTTTCTAATTCACTTTGGGCTACAGGCAAAGGAGATAACATCAAAGAACTATCTTTCGGATCCCCAGCGCTACCGTCATCCAAAAGTAACTCTCTTACACAGCGAAAAGCTTCCAAAACAACACAACCTACGCCAACCAAATCTTCCCATGAAGTAGGTACATTGTCTAAATCAGGATAGAGGATTGGGCAAATCGAATCCCGGGGAGAATCTAATCTAGCTTGAACCTCAAGCAACGATGATAATATGAAAGAACTATCTCCCGAGTGTGCATCACTAAGATCATCCCAAGGTGACTTTTCCAACACCGTTGAAACATCCCTTAAGTCTGGGTAATCAATAATAATAGGGAAACCCACACTCACAGGCTCCTCAAACAACTCAGATATATCCTTAGTAGGTGTAATCGTAGGATTTAACATGACGGGGATCGTAGTTTGGAGAGGGCTCTCAATACTAGGGTGATCAGCCACAACGCTAGTAAGCCTAATAATAGACAACGTACTATTCTCACCGATCGAAATGTAATCATCCCATACATCGTCTTCTAAATCACTAGGGATCCCTCACTTTCAGAATCATCAAAAGACTCAAAAACAACATCAGAATGTTCGGGAGGAGACTCTAAGGTTGTTGGCTGCGCAGGGCACTCGACAGTATGGGTTTCAGACATTTCCCCAGCATCGTGTGTAAGTATCATGGGATTACTCTTACTGACCGGAATACTCTCACCCCATGGGCTCATGACATTCATAAGAGATGAAAATGTTTTCCCTAAATTGTTTATTTTCTCTTCGAGCCTGTCAAAAAAATCTTTCGAATCTAAAACATTGGGCCTAAACTGTTTATTTTCCCTAAAGGTGGAGGTAGGCACACCATGAACAGTACTAGCTTTGTGGGGAAAGGTTCTAGCCTGAGGTATATGGTCACTCCTATAAGCAGATGCGGGTCTATTCCCATAACTATACTCTCTCATGGTGGGGCCAAATTGGTTAGTGAGAATACTACGCATATGCGGCCATGCATATTGATAGTCACCCACACGACGCTCTTCATTTAGCCAAAACACATGGGCTTGACCTCTTAACCTCTCTCGGGCGACGACAACCTTTTCGTGGTCATCCCAATCGTGACAATCAAAATTAAATTCCATTTCCTTAAGCCAGTCCGTAAAAATTTGTGGATTCCCATAACTGTCATAAGTGGGAGGAAGAGTGTGGGGACGGTGGGTTTTCCTTGAGGTGTAATTATCCATAACTCTAGCATACGAATAGTCTAATCGAGAAGTATAAACGTCTTGGGCCATAATCGGAGTGAGGTGAGAATTTGTTTTTTAAGTTATAATAATTGGATTTTCATGTGCACAAATCTAATGCACGTATAGTTCTGGAAAGAATAATTTTAGGATCCGAAATAGTGCAAATTTCGAAAATATTATTAATATAAAACTTGTAGAGAACCTTTATACGG
The DNA here is from genome assembly GCA_039513925.1 of Platanthera zijinensis. Lineage (NCBI taxonomy): Eukaryota > Viridiplantae > Streptophyta > Magnoliopsida > Asparagales > Orchidaceae > Platanthera > Platanthera zijinensis. The sequence continues at coordinate 103,464,457 of CM077089.1, forward strand.
ATCCACAGGTTTTTAAATTTCTGAAATCGGACGTAGGAGGAGAAAGTTATGCCTAATTTAGTGGACACTAGAAATCTGTCCAGCACAGAAAAAAATCCGTTATGGTAACTTTTACGATTTTTTTGGACCAACGAAATGAACCTAGAAAATTATGGAAATTTTTGTGTAAGCTCCTTATTGAGTCCTTAATGTTGAGTAAAAATTTCAACCCCAAAAGTTTCGAATTAAAAATACTAAAAATAAAATATCAAGGTGGTACAAAATAAGAAATAAATAACTAGCCCTAATTATGATTTTAAATAAAGAAAGATTTGTTATCACTTAATAACTAGGGTAAAATATAGTTTTTTAAAATTTTCTTGCTGGAAATAAATAAGATAGCAATAAATTTTTTTGCAGAAAAAATAAGATTTTTGGCCGCTATTGGCAGACCACAAATTTTTTTTTGGTTTTATTTTGCTTGAAAAAAAAAAATTTTGTTCAAGTGCGTGTCGGCGCTCTAAAATTAATTAGGATGGTGCCAATTAAGAAATCGACACAACCTCCCTCTGATACCAAATTGATGTAACGTTACACGCGCGACATGAATATTAGTGCCGTTACGGATCTCTCTCGATATTCCACTAAATTCGCGACTTGCACAGAAAATTATTCCCAACCACACGTTTGCAATTTTTCGTCCAATGCTATTGTACGGGTAGCAAATCCGTTAGAGACCAAACAATGGTTATAGACCGAGATCCGATCAAGCTAAAGGGACGAATATTCCGTCCGAACAAGCGGAGTTGTACCAAAAGAGATATACCCAAAAAAAATACGATTCGCAAGAAAAGGTAGATCTCCCCAACAAAAAGAAACGAGGCCTGCCAAGCCTACTCGAATTTAAATAGATCAAGATAGACGCAAAAATTATTTCAAGAAATCCACGATTAATTCAAAGCTATCAAGATTGCACACCAACGTTTTTCCACCACAAGGAATTATCAAGAGGGAAATAATCTCAAGACAAGTAGAAGGTTTTGTTACCCCACTCGGAGATAGATCTAGATATTGATCTATGCCAAAGGTTGATCGCCCTTCAACGGTTCCACCGGTAGTATGCCGGATGGAGAGAAAACTTTTCGTCTTCCTCGCGTCACGCCGGAGCCAAGATCTTTGATGCCCAATCTTCTTGTAGAGGCCGGTCACAAGATGGAGAGAGAAAAGGTGGTGGGGTGGGGAGGCCGATTATTATGAGTGGGAGTTGATCTTGCTTGAGAGGGGCGGCTATTGTTGAGGGTGGTGGTGGAGAGATGGGTGGCCGAAGTTGGAGGAGAGGAGGAGCGAAGGTAGGCCGGCGGCCAAGAGGAGGAGAGGTGGAGGAGGGGCGGCGGTTCCTAGGTTGGCCGAACCTAAGGAGGAGAAGGCCTATTTCGGCAATAATAGGAGAGGGAAAGTGAGAGGAAGGAGGAGATTCCAAATCAAGGGGATTTTGAAATTTCAAAAGCTTATCATCAATCTTCAATCATAAATCCTACAATATCCTGCCTATTTATAGGCTTACAACAACTCAAGGCTATATGCAGCCCAACTCATATAAATAATAATAAAGTCCAAACAAAACAAAAATAATTAAAACAATAACATAATATTTAATTAATACTTATAATAGAATTATTATATGTATTAATTAATTATTAGGATGTCGCGGGCGGAGATTGTAACGACGATGGCGCTTATCAAACTTTTTGTCACGGCGACGCGCGTCTTTGATTGGAGGGGCACATTCATCCGTAAGCGTACCGGTACCATCGTCATGTTGAGGGCCGTCGTCGCCATCAAAGGACCTATGCCACTTCTCTCCTCGCGTAAACGTGGAGGAGCCAGGCTCGCGCGGTAAGTCTTCAGCTCTGTATTTTCCTATTCTGGTGGTGCCTGCTCTTCAAACTGTTTCGATTCTTCATGTAGACCTTCCTGGCCGGACTGAAGTCGGCGAGTCCGTGGATCGACCCCCTTACTGGCCCCTCCCCTCTCCACGCACCCTGGACGCCTTCCTGGACCTCGAACTAAGCAGCCTCGAGCATGCAAAATGGGAGAAGAAGGTTTTCAAGAAGCTCGTGCGCGAGCTCCCCGACCTGCGGAAGGACAACAACAGGCGGCAGTGGGAGTGCTCGCGGCTTGCGGACGGGGCGGGGGTCAGATTGGCGTTCGAGGAGGCGTCTTCCTTGGTTCTGATGGATGAGATTGACGAGAACCTGCGTGTGGTGAATAGGAATATGGGGCAGTTTCGCGAGCTCCACGCGCGGCGATCTACGACGGCGGACCGGCGAGACCGGGGGGAATAGGACGGCTCCTCTGTCGGCCGACCGGTGCTCGTGCTCGCCCTCGCGTGGCCCTCGCGCCTTTATCTTTCCCTGCTCTGAACAATTTAACTGTCTGTAATAATTTAAACAAATTATACGCGAACTCGTATATATATATGAAGATGTGTTTTCGATATCCTGATAAGCATCCTTTCGAATTCTTCCTTCTTGGACCGGACTAACTCACGGGTCTTGGCGAGCAGGGGGCGGCGAGGCGGCGAGGCGGCGTGGAGGGGTTGGGCGGATCGATCGGCTCGCCCTCGCCCTTCCCTGCCTTACTTTTTCTTTCTATAAATAGGCCCTCTCACCTACCCCCTGGATACGCCTTTATTGCTCCCTAACCCTTACCTCCCCTCTGCCACCCCGAGCTCGCGCCTTTTCCTCGTTTGCCAGAATGGTGAAAACTAACCCTGACGCGGATGGCCGATCCAAGTGCGCCTGGCACTTCGTCGACCACTACTTCTTTGAGGGGCACATCACAGAGGAGGAGCTCGCCGAGTTCACGACTGAGTTCGTCCCCCCCCCCCCGGCTTCCAGGCTCTCGCGCCCGCCGAGCATGAAGCTATCAACTCTTTCCCTGAGGGTGAGCTCTCCTTCCCCATCTCGCACTTCGAGGTGGGGCTGCGCCTCCCCCTCTGGCCAGAGATCCGACAAATTCTGATGTATTATGGCGTGATGCCCGCGCAGCTGAACTCCAACGCCATCGCCATAATGGTGGCGTTCGCCTGCTTTCTCCGCCGAGAGCGGATTGAATTAAATCTCATGGTCTTCCATAAGTTGTTCTCCTACAAGGCCACCCCCGATGGGGTCGCCTACTTCGGCGGATCCCTCGTCAATGTTCGCGAGCTCGCGAACAAGAACCACAACTGGATGACCCGACTCGTCTTTATCAAGGGCGAGCTCGGCAACATCCCCTTCCAGCCCCTGCAGAAAGGCGAGGACATCTTCCGTCCTCCTTCCCTGTCCGGCGGCGACGCCGACCTCCACAAATTCTTCCTTCACAAAGACTTCGAGGTCGCCTACCTCCGCCGCGGCCTCGACTCGCTTCAATCCGTCCTCCCTGGTGAAGGTACACCTCGCCCTGTCTTCTCGCGAGCATTGTCAAGATGAACCTCGGTTTTTCTGATCATTTTTCTGTAGGGGAGCGACTTCTGCTGGAGCATCCGCCGTTCGCCGACCCAGGGATATTCTCTGACCCCCTAGAGCGGGCCCGGGCAGCGGCGGAGGCCTGCCGAGATGAACAAGCGCGGGGACAACCCCTTAGCAAGAAGCGCTTGGAGCTCGCGGGTCAAGCTCGCGCCCAGATCCCTCAGCACCGAAGAAGAAAAAGGCCAAGGTGGTCTCGCGCGGGCGGCTTCATCTCCCATCCTCTCCCGTCAAGTTCATTAGCTCACCGGAGGCTTCCTCCGACGACCCCCCGTTGAGCCCGCTGAAGGAAGCATCCTCCCCCTGAAGGGAGAATAAGAAGAGGGATGGTCCTTCCCCCTCTGATTCTGCCGAGGGGGTCGTCCTTCGCGAACCCGGCCTGCCGAAGGATCATCCCCACTTCAGCAAGGGAGGAAGGAGCAAGGATGCGGCCGGCGAGCCAATCCTTAAATGGGATGAGGGGGCTCACCGGGTCTCCGTTTCCACTCGTTCCCCCTCCTGGGTGGCTCGTCAGCCTCCCACTGGTCACGCCTTCGGCTTCGGCTTCGGCCTCTACGGCCGTGACAGTGCCGAGTCGTACAAACAGCTAACCCCCTGCCAGCTTGGTCTTGAAGGGTTGCAAGCCCACCTGCGGGCCTTCGAGCTTCACCACATGATGGTCCGCCGCGGCTTCCAGCTCAGCAATGCCGTACAGACTGCCGAGCTGGAGCGTGACCTGGCGAAGGAGAGCACGGCCGACGCGGAAAGGCGGTTTGGCCTTGCCGACGCTCTGCTCGCAAAATCCGCCTGTGGCTTGGTAATCACTGGATATCTCTACTCATCTTACTTAGGATCATTCTTGTGCTTGTTCTGAAATCTAGTCCCGCAGGACGCTGAAGCCGCCGACGTGCTGCGAGGCGAGGTGGCTCAGCTGCAAGCTCAACTCGCCGAGCGGGAGACCCAGCTTGCTGAGCTGAGGACGCACTCTCGCGAGCAGGAGGCTGCTGCTGCTCAGCTGAGGATGGAGGCGGCGGATTTGAAGGAGAAGAACAAGGAGCTCCATGGCGAGGTCCTCTGCCAGGCTGAAGTTGTCATTCCCCCAGGCGCCAGCGAGCCACCTTTCCCCTACAAGAGGCCTCGGGTCTTTGGTGAGGCTGACGTCGCAGAGCGGCTGCGAGTCAACTCCATTGAGTCTGTCGAGTGCCTCCTTAAGGCCATGCGGGGGACGGGGATTTTGGCTGAAGGCTGCAAAGGAGTCACTGTCCGGGATCTCCTGCCTACCTTGTTCCCACCCAGCCCGCTCAGCGAGAAAGAAGACAACTTCGACTCGCTCTTCGCAGGGATGGGGAAGAAGGACACTCGGCTCGGCGGCGAGGAGGATCGCCACGCAGGGAGGGAAGGCGAGAGCTGACGGGGCTCCCCAACCTTTGTTCTCTTCTTCTTTCTTCTTCTTTTTGTACCTTGCCGAGGCAAGCTTGATTTTGTAATCATAATAGTAAAACGGACAATTTTCACACAATTTTTCTAACTTCTTTTTAAGCTTGCTTTCAATTGTATCTATGCGCGCGATACCCCTTTAGGCAATCCTGCTGAGTCCGACCCTATCTGTAGGATGTCTTTGAGCTAGGGCAAGCGCTTGCGGCGAGACCCTAGGCGCCGACCATAGATGGACTCGCTGATGTTACCGGCACTTGCGGCGAGGTCGGACTCGCTTGAGGGAACTATTCCCCCCCTGAGTCCGAGATCGGACCATGACCTCCTGGGCGGCGAGCTGGGGGGGGGGGGGGGCGGAATATCCCGAACTAGCCGTCTTGGCTGGCGAGCTTGCCCCTAGGGCTTTTCTCAAATCCACTCAGTCATGCCAACTAGGTGAGAGCCTGGCAGGGGAGCGACGAGACCTAACCCCAGAGCGAGAAGACTTAGAAACCTTTGCCTATCCCGGGTGCTACCACCGGGCCAGTCAGCCTGGTGAGAGCCTGGGGGTGGGTGTTGAACATCCTCCGGGCTTAGGCCAAGGGTCATAGAGATGTCCATCGAGACTCAGCCGTGCCAACTAGGTGGGAGCCTGGCAGGGGAGCGACGAGACCTAACCCCAGAGCGAGAAGACTTAGAAACATTTGCCTATCCCGGGTGCTACCACCGGGCCAGTCAGCTAGGTGAGAGCCTGAGGGCGGGTGTTGAACATCCTCCGAGCTCAGCCCCAGGGTCATAGCGATGTCCATCGAGACTCAGCCGTGCCAACTAGGTGGGAGCCTGGCACTGGAGTGACGAGACCTAACCCCAGAGCGAGAAGGCTTAGAAACATTTGCCTATCCCGGGTGCTACCACCGGGCCAGTCAACTAAGTGAGAGCCTGAGGGCGGGTGTTGAACATCATCCCGAATCAGCCCCGGGGTCATAGCGATGTCCATCGAGACTCAGCCGTGCCAACTAGGTGGGAGCCTGGCAGGGGAGCGACGAGACCTAACCCCAGAGTGAGAAGATTTAGAAACATTTGCCTATCCCGGGTGCTACCACCAGGCCAGTCAGCTAGGTGAGAGCCTGAAGGCGGGTGTTGAACATCCTCCGGGCTCAACCCCAGGGTAATAGCGATGTCCATCGAGACTCAGCCGTGCCAACTAGGTGGGAGCCTGGGAGGGGAGCGACGAGACCTAACCCCAAACGAGATGACTTAGAAACATTTGCCTATCCTGGGTGCTACCACCGGGCCAGTCAGCTAGGTGAGAGCCTGAGGGCTGGTGTTGAACATCCTCCGGGCTCAGCCCTGGGGTCATAGCAATGTCCATCGAGACTCAGCCATGCCAACTAGGTGGGAGCCTGGCAGGGGAGCAACGAGACGTAACCCGAGAGCGAGAAGACTTAGAAACATTTGCCTATCCCGGGTGCTACCACCGGGCCAGTCAGCTAGGAGAGAGCCTTAGGGCGGGTGTTGAACATCCTCCGGGCTCAGCCCCAGGGTCATAGCGATGTCCATCGATACTCAGCCGTGCAAACTAGGTGGGAGCCTGGCAGGGGAGTGACGAGACCTAACCCTAGAGCGAGAAGACTTAGAAACATTTGCCTATCCCGGGTGCTACCACCGGGCCAGTCAGCTAGGTGAGAGCCTGAGGGCGGGTGTTGAACATCCTCCGGGCTCAGCCCCAGGGTCATAGCGATGTCCATCGAGACTCAGCAATGCCAACTAGGTGGGAGCCTGGCAGGGGAGCAACGAGACCTAACCCCAGAGCGAGAAGACTTAGAAACATTTGCCTATCCCGGGTGAAAGTGAAGGGATAGATACTACTCTAGAGGGGGGGTGAATAGAGTTATCAAATTTTGCACAGACAAAACTTAATAGTCTACCCAACTCCCTTGGAGTGAAGTGCGGAATGAAAAGATTATAGATATTGATTTAACCTTAAAGCCTAACACAAGTGATGTGCACAAACTCAAGCTAACTGTAATTACAGTTAAGGCTTGGAAAACCTAATCAGCAACTAGCAACCTAGTTATATCTAATCACAGCCACAATGCAGGAATTAAATAATGGAATCTAGATGACACAAGGAAATTTATAGTGGTTCCCCAAACAACTTGGGTACGTCCACTCTTCTACCCACACGGTAGGAATCCACTCAGGTTTTTGATCAGGTGCCCTGCCACCAACAGGATCTGCTTCAGGTAGATCCAGAAACCCTTTAGACTTTTGATCAGGTGTCTAAAAACCAAGCACAGGTTTTTGATCATGTGCCCTGCCACAAAGGGATACTTTTGAAGGGAGTAATAACCCTGTACAAGAGGGGGAAGAAGGTTAAGATGTCTTCTCTATTTTACAAAGATTAGAGAAGCACAAAAACTTGCACTGAGCTAGAATGCTCTAAAGAATCAAGGCTCCCCCTGGCTCAAAGATGTCCAGGTGAAGTCTTGCTTCAGTGCAGAAAACTCTTCAGAAAATTCTGAAGGAAAAGCTACAGGAAGAAAGTAAATAATAAAATCAAAGATCTTCAAGCAGCTATCTTCTTCTTCTTCTTCTTCAAAGGAACTCTGAGTTTGAACTTCCTGAAAGCAGGAGAACTCAGGTGAAGAAGAGATGAAGATCTTAACACTTCTCAGTTAGATGGAAATTGCTGAGAGCAGAAGGCTTTTTCTTGATGAAGGCTTGAAAGCTTGAATGAACAACTGGTTAGCTATTAGCTAGCTTTAATCCTTCTTCAAAGGGTCCTTTTTATAATCATCAGCAAGCAACGGTGCTCTTCCATTTGAATTATTTGTCTTCTTCTGAGCCTTGAGACCTGGCTGTAAATATCAAGAAGACAGAAACATCTCTGCAGCAAAACATTCTATAAAAGGAATAAACCTCTTTCTAAGAAGCTGCATGCTTAAATCAAATAACAGAAGGACTAAATAAAGTCACATCAGAAATAATCTCTTTATAGCAAAAAGAAGACTTTTCAGTCTAACGGCTATAAAGGGCTGACAATAGATAAAGTAATTTATAATGACAGCTAATAAGACAAACAACTTTATCTTAAAAAGATTTGACTCAGGCAAAAGAGATGGAGCAAATATTGCCTGGTAATTTTATCATACAGCTTAAAAACAATGTGCCAGAAAATGTATTAATTAATTAAATATAATAAATAAATACAAAATACAAAGGCAGACAGAAAGCGTCGAACGACCCTCGAAGATCGTCGAACGACGCACGGAGATCGTCGAACTATCGGGCAGATAGTCGAGCGATCCAGATAGTCGACCTATCGAAGAAGATAGTCGAACTACCCCGGCAGATAGTCGAACTATCAGAGCAGATAGTCGAGCTATCAGATAGTCGATCTATCTTGGACAGATAGTCGAACTATCAAGCGCACAGAGATAGTCGAACTATCAAGCAGATAGTCGACCTACCTCAGAAAACAGATAGTCGATCTATCAACAGATAGTCGAACTATCAGAACAAACCAGATAGTCGATCTATCAGCAGATAGTCGAACTATCAGATAGTCGAACTATCAGGACAGATAGTCGAACTATCAAAGACAACAGATAGTCGAACTATCAACAGATAGTCGAACTATCAAGACGAAACAGATAGTCGAACTATCAACAGATAGTCGAACTATCAAAGCGGAACAGATAGTCGACCTATCAACAGATAGTCGAACTATCAGATAGTCGATCTATCAGAACAGATAGTCGAACTACCTCGCCTAGCAGATAGTCGAACTATCAACAGATAGTCGAACTATCAAGGCAAAATAGATAGTCGACCTATCAACAGATAGTCGAGCTATCAACGCAGACAAAGCGTCGACCAACTGATAGACGATCGTCGATCAGCCGATAGACGATAGTCGAGCGGCGTTCGACTATAGTCGAACGAAAAAACTACTTAACCAAATTCTCAATCTGGAAAAGTGAGGACTCTACAGCTAGACTCCTAACCATTGACCATAGATATTTCTTGGGTCAAGGGGAACAAAGGAGAGGACTAAACTCAAATCAAAACTAGGGTACCAACAATCTCCCCCTATTTGAGTTAAGTCTCTCAACATCTAAAACATAAAGCTAGCTAAAGAGCAATAAAATAATACAGTAAAGATTTAAGAATTAACTAGCAGATTATCAAACAGATAAACAAATATAGCACAGCAGTTAATCAAACTATGGATCAACAGAGTCAGACTTAGCTACAGAAGAGCTAGAAACAAAAGAGATTTTCCTTAAAGGATCATCAGATTCTTTCTTTGACAGTTTCAGGTCCTGCGCACCAATGATCTTCAGTTCTGTAGCTCTTAGGACTACTGCTTCAGGATGCTTTTCCATATATTTTGATGGATCAAAAATCTCAGGATTAACCTGGAACTTTTCAAATTCTTTCTTTCTGTAAGCAGACATGGTAGTTAGACCAGTCGTATCTTTTCCTTCTGCTCTAGCTTTTCTTATTTGAGCTGCTCCAACTAGTTCTTGAAAGCGAGCCATCCTAAAGTTAGGATCAAGCTCAGGATTTTCATACACAGGCTCAGGAGAAGCAGCATCAGCTATTTTATCTTGAATAACTAGATAAGACATTAGAGTATACTTAGCAAAAGGTTCTTGCTAGAAATCTTAAAACAAAGTAAACTATTTATCTTTTGATAACATTTCCTCAGACTGAACTGGTGTTGGAGATGGAATTCTCTTCTTTGGAGAAGGAGGTGGGGAAAAGGTTGGTCTTTGAACCACAGCCTCCTTCATTTGTCTTTGAGAGCCAGAAAACGATTTGCCTTGCGAGCTTTGATAACCTTGTCTTGGCTGGGGCTGAAAAGAAGCAGATCTTCCAGAAGAGGCAGCAGGATTAGCTGATAGGTTCCCAGAGGCTCCTGCACCTGGAGGTGGAGGAGGGCCTCTGGGAGTCCATCTTGAGACAGGACTATCATACCTCTTAGTTCTTTTTCTTTCTTTCTGCTGATTCTTTGAAAACCACATCCAGTGCTGAAATTCCTTGGATTTAGGGTCAATGCCCTTCAAAATATAATAGGGAGTATCATTATCCTTACTGGGAGGTGGAGGAGGAGCAGCTTTCCTTTTCTTTGAGGCAGCTTTCTTTCTCTTTGACTTCTCAGAAACATCAGAATCATCTTCATCATCAGAATGAGATGAGGGAGGATTTTCATAAGGATCATAGGCTTCTGAAACAGCCTTTTCTTTAAACTTAAGAGCAGATTTTTCTCTTTCCTCTTCTATGGCATCCAGAGCCAGAAGGGAATCTAAGTCCAACCCTGGTGAGTCATCCCAGATGGTTGACTTTTCAATTTGCAGATCTTTTTCTTTCTCTTTTAAAGATTGTACTCTTAAATCCCAGGCAGCTCTTGCTTGAGCTTCTTCCAAATTCAGAACAGGAGAATCATCCTTGACTTTATCTTGATTCTCAGATTCATCCTCTCTATCATCTAAGAAAGATTCCAATTCAGGATCTACTTGAGTATCAGGAACACTTGGATCAGCTTCAGAAACAACTGCTATGATCTGAGCAGCTAAATCTTCTCTAATAACATCTGTAGAATTATGAATACAGATCTGCTAAATAAACAGAAATCATTCCTTCCAGGAATTCACAAACTAACAAATTAATCGACTCATCAACAAAACGGATGAAAGAGTTACCTTCATACTTGACCATCTCCCATGATTCATTCAGATATGAAGTTATAATTCCTTCTAGGAATCTAGCAATCACAGGAGTGGTAAGATCTTCTAAGCAGACTTTAACTGCAATCTCAGATAGCAAGATTCCATCTGCTATTTCCTTATCTGATAAAACTGGAGCTATTTCTTTCTCAGCAGGAGCTATTTCTTCCAGGGCTATCATGACTGTATCTTTTATAGCTGGAGGGGAGGCAGGATGGTCTGAGGCATCTTCATGGAACATCTCCCCCTGCCTGATTTCAGTGGATACTGAAAGCAGGCCCCTTGAGGAAGATGGCTCAGCAGATTTTGAAAGGGATTTGATGGAGGCAGATAAGATATCAATGGAGGCTGCAAGGGGAGCGATTGCCTCTTCAATCATGGTTTTGATTGAGGGGGTAATCAGCTCCACAATGCGGGAGATGAATTCAGGAGAGATCTCAAGAGATGAAGGATGTGAAGTGGATGGAGCTGCAGCAGATATGGTAGTGGTGCTGGGATGAGAAATGGTGTGGACAGGGGATCGAGCAGGAGATGGAGCTGGAGAGTTAATTGGGGAATTAACTGGGGAATGAACGGGAGACAGAGGAGGAGTAGGAATTCTCTCTGATCCTAACAAATCAAAGCTAGGAGCAGATATCCTAGCCAGATGAGCAGGTAGAGGAGAAGCTGGAGGGGAAAGAGGAACAACCGTAGTTGTTTCTGGAGCAGAAGAGGAAGAAGGTCGTACTTCAGCTGAAGTTGATGGTACTTCAACTGAGGCAGACAGCAAAGCAGAGGAGGAGGAGGGAAGAGCTGAGCCAGCTTCAACATGGTGAGGAGTGACTGATTCAGTCCTGGTGTCCTCAGATGTTGCTGGAGCAGGTTTCACAAACGTTCTCTTCCACTTAGAGAACAAGTTGGGATCCATCTTCTTGCTTGCATTGATTGTTGTTGCAGTTGAACTCAGCAGCTGGGGGTATTTTTCCTTAAGGAAGATTCCAATGACCCTTCCTAGGGTGACTTCCTTCTTACCAGTCTTTTTCCTGATTAAATCAAACACAACTGCTGCCCAATCGATCCTTTTTCGATTAACAATCGCACACATGAGTGCGAATTGCTGCCTTGTTATATTATCGTGGGCAGAATGCTTACCCAGGAGAACTTTTCCTACTAGCTCAGCAAGAAACTTGATTTTGAAGGGGAAATTCACTTTGAGCAGCTTCGTGGGAATGCCCTCAGCATGTCCCAGCTCAACTAGCATTCTTCCAAATTCCTGAGCATCTTGCTCATAATCCTCGTCACCATTAACTAATCCAAAAACATCAGATAAAACGGCCGGAGTCAAGATTACCTCTTCTCCGCCGATGGTACCAGTCATCGATTCGTCTGTGGAAGACGACGTGAAAGCCCATTCTTTGATTTCTGGGATGTTTATCTTAATCCTTGCAGACATTAACTTCTCTAATCCCTGATCCCTGCATAGCTGTAGAACTTCGACGATTCCTGCATCGCAGCTGCTGAACGCGTCGAAATCAACGCTAAATCCTGCATCAAACTTCACGACGGCTAGAACAGCTGGGGAAACCGCCATTGATTCGCTGGAGAAAGCTCGAGAAAGCTGCAGAGAACGAAGAAGACGAAATGCCCGGAAATCGCAAGCGGGAAAGCAGAATGCGAAAGGGCACGCTCCGTCGACGATAAAACACAAGATCTTTTAACCTAGGTCGACTATCGGCTTTATATTAGACCGGGAATAGTCGATCTATTAAAAAGATACTTGACCCGATAGTCGAACGGTCGTTCGACGATCGGCTCAGAAGCAGAGTAGTCGAACCATCGTTCGACTATTTCTGGCTTCACAAGCAACAAGCTGTCGTCGTTCAGAGATCGACGATGAGCTCAACCTGTTCGACGATGGTCGAACATCAATCGACGATCTTCAAGCAGATAAGCTATCATTAACCAGAGGTCGACGATAGGCTTAATCCGTTCGACGATCTTCGATCATCGTTCGACGATCTTCAAGCAGATTTCAACATAGGCAGATATAGTCACACTTAGTCTCGTCCATTAATCATGCCTAATTGAACTAAAAAGAACAGATGCTTCTGTTCATCTAAAGGCTTGGTGAATATATCACCTCTCTGAAACTCAGTGGATATGAACTCAAGACAGATCTTGTTCTTTTCCACACAATCTCTCAGGAAATGGTGCCTAATTTCAATGTGCTTCGTTCTAGAGTGGTGCACTGGATTTTGTGCAATTGAAATAGCACTGGTACTATCACACATGATCTTGGTGTTCTTGTGTGAGTAACCATAATCCACAAGCTGGTTTTGAATCCACAGGATCTGTGAACAACAACTGGCAGCTGCTATATATTCAGCCTCTGCAGTTGAAGTTGAGACAGAAGCCTGCTTCTTGCAGAACCAAGAGACCAATCTCTCTCCCAGGAACTGGCAAGTTCCTGAGGTGCTCTTCCTGTCAACTCTGCAACCAGCATAATCAGAATCAGAATATCCAATTAATTCAAACTCTGACTCAGCTGGGTACCAAAGTCCTAGATCTGGACATCCCTTCAGGTATCTCAGGATTCTCTTTAGAAGAATCAGATGAGATTCCTTGGGGTTGACCTGGAATCTAGCACAAAGGCATGTAGCAAACATTATATCTGGCCTACTTGCAGTTAGATATAATAGGGAACCAACAATGGTCCTATAATTCTTTTGATCAACTGGCTTGCCGTGATCATCAGAATCAATAACTACATTAGTAGCCATGGGTGTAGGCATTGCTGAAGCATCAGCCATCCCAAATTTCTTTACCAATTCCTTGGCATATTTGGATTGGGAGATGAAGATACCATCAGCATCTTGCTTAACTTGGAGACCAAGAAAGTAAGACAGCACACCCATACTACTCATCTCAAACTTAGAGTGCATCAGGTCAGAGAACCTTTTGCAAAGTTTGGGATCAGTGGAGCCAAAAATAATATCATCTACATACACCTGAACTAACAGGATTGTGTCCTTGTGATGCTTGACGAAAAGGGTTCTATCAACTACTCCCCTAGTAAAGTTGTGCTCTAACAGGAAACTAGCTAAGGTCTCATACCAGGCCCTAGGAGCTTGCTTTAGTCCATAAAGAGCTTTCTACAACTTAAAAACATGAGAAGGCTGAGTTGAAGAAACAAACCCTGGTGGTTGTTCAACAAACACCTCTTCCTTAAGCTCACCATTTAGGAATGCACTTTTGACATCCATTTGGAACACCTTAAACTTCATGAAGGCTACATAGGCCAAGAAGATCCTTATTGCTTCTAGCCTTGCAACAGGAGCAAAGGTTTGGTCATAGTCTATACCTTCCTCCTGTCTGTAGCTCTGAGCTACAAGCCTAGCTTTATTCCTTACTATAATTCCATTTGCATCTAACTTGTTTCTATACACCCACTTGGTGCCTATGATCAGTTGGCCTTTAGGTCTTGGAACCAAAGTCCAAACTTTACATCTCTCAAACTGATTGAGCTCCTCTTGCATTGCAATGATCCAGTGGGGATCTAGCTCTGCATCTTTAAAGGTGAGGGGCTCAACCTGTGAGAGGAAACAAGCATGCATCACATCCTGTCTTAATTGGTGTCTTGTTTGTACACCAGCTGATATGTCTCCAATCACTTGAGATGTGGGGTGATCTCTAAGTGTGACAATATCAGCAGGTGGGATGTGATCTTCAGCAACAGTTGGGATTAATTCCTCAGGAGGAATTTGATCTACTGTTGGTGGTACAACAACAGCTTCAACAGCTTCAGCAATGTCTTCATCACTGTCTGATTCAGTGATCTGAAGAGTTGATAGTTGAAGAATTTCTTGAGGGGCATCAGGTACCTGCAAGGAACTGGAGGAAGAAGAATTTTCCTTCTCCTTGTAAAACATCTGAGACTCATCAAAAGTCACATGCACAGATTCTTCTATCTTACAGGTAGACTTGTTATAAACCTTATAAGCTTTGCTTACTTGGGAATATCCAAGCATGATTCCCATTGAAGCTTTTGCTTCAAACTTTTTAATATATTCTTTATTATTATTATGAATATAAACAATACAGCCAAAAACTCTAAAGTAATTAATTTTTGGTTTCTTTCCTTTAAGCAACTCATAAGGAGTTTTACACTTAAGTTTGTGTATCAAACTTCTATTCAAGACATAGTTGGCTGTACTAACAGCTTCTGCCCAATAGGATAGAGGCATGTTAGCATCTGCCAACAATGTACTAGCAGCTTCAATTAGTGTTCTATTCTTCCTTTCAACTACCCCATTTTGTTGGGGAGTTCTAGGAGCTGAGAAGCTATGTTTGATACCTTCTCTCTCACAGAATTCTTGCATGAGAAGAGAGTCAAACTCAGTACCATGATCACTTCTGATCAAGGCCACATGAGTAGAGTACTCAGTCTGCACACATAATAGAAAGTCTGTAAGGGCTTTGAAGTTATCAGACTTAGTTCTCAAAAAGAAAACCCAACTGAACCTAGAGAAGTCATCTACAATTACTAATGTGTAATACTTCCCTCCTAAACTCTGTACATTTATTGGGCCAAAAAGGTCCAAATGTAATAAATACAGGATTCTAGGAGAATCACTTTTATTTACAGATTTAAAAGAATTCTTGGTTTGCTTGCCTAGCTGACAAGCCTTGCATAGGCTCTCCTTCTTGTAGGGGCAAGAAGGTAAACCTCTAACAAGGTTGTGCTTAGATAACCTAGATATATTTTTAAGGTTTACATGACTAAGCCTTTTATGCCATAGGGAATTATTATTAAGGGTTACTTCATTAAACAGGCAGATTTCAGAATGAGATGAATTGAAATCTACTAAATAAATGTTACCTATTCTAATACCTACTAAAACAACATTATTATTTAAAGTAATATTGCAAGAGAAATTAGAAAATGAAACCTGGTAGCCAGCATCACATAGCTGGCTGACTGAAATCAGATTATGCTTCAGTCCATTGACATAAGCAACTCTCTTGAAAGTAACTGCTCCAATTGTGATCTTGCCATAGCCTTCTGTCTGACCACAGCTGGAGTCTCCAAAGATAACCTTTGGGCCGAGCTTAGCTTTGAACTTTGACAGTAGATCTTTATTTCCTGTCATATGCTTAGAGCATCCACTATCCAAATACCACTTATTTTGAGTGATTGGATAGGCCTTCACCTGCAAGACAATTATTTAGACAGAGTGGACCCAGGTAACCTTGGGTCCCTTATTTTTCACATAAGAAAAACTGGAAATATATGAGAATGCAGGCTGAGGGTGATAACCTAGTGGGTGAGATCTCCTAGGTGGGATTCTCCATGCAGATGATGGGTCAACAAACCTAGGGTTTCTATTCTCATTTAGGTTTCTATGGAATTGATTATGATTTTGAAAATCATATTGAAATCGTCGATCGACGTTCGACGATGGGCGCTCAGATCGTCGAGCTTCGTTCGACCATGGAGCTTCCGATCGTCGAGCGGCGTTCGACGCTCTTTGCATTTCTTTGAAAAACTTCTTTCTCTTTTCTCTCTTAGCTTTATTTAAGGTTTTATTTACCAGATTTACTTGCTCAGTGTTCTTCTTTCCACTAGCTGAAATGAAGTTCACTGGAGTTGAAAGATTATTTTTAAGAAGGACTGGGGGTTCACTGGGAGAAGCTCCTAAGCCTAGTTTATCATTACCTGACCTAGTGTTCGTCATGCTGGTAATTTCTAACAACTTAAGGCTTCTACCATTAAGGGATTCTTCTAATCTCTTAGACTTAGCTAACTCTATTTTAAGAAATTTAACTTCTTCACTACAAGTAGTGAGATCTTCCTTTAACCTAATGTTTTCAGAGGCTATTGATTCTGAGTCAGCTAACCTATTTCTAAGTTCTTTTATTTCCTTTTCTGAGCTAATTAAATCTAAACATAAAGATTTAAATTCTAATTTAAATTCTTCTGAAGTAAAATCATAAGAAGAAAGTACCTCATCTTCTGTAGGCATCTCTTCATCAGAATCAGAACTCTCTGCAGCAGAGTGATTGCTGCAGGCATCTATTGCCATTAGGCAAACTTCTTTTGCCTTCTTCTCTTCCTCATCTTCACTGGAGCTTGATGAGGAGGATTCTTCATCAGAATCACTCCAGGTTTCAGCAATGAAACCTCTCTCCTTCTTCTTGTTTTTGTAGGAGGATGGCTTGGAGTGCTTCCTGTGATGTTCTTTTTCTTTTCTCTTTTCTTTGTTCTTCTCCTCTGGACATTCTGGCAAGATATGTCCAGGCTTCCTGCAACCATAACAAATGATTTCTTTAGCAGGAGAGCGATCATACCTTGGTTTGTCTTCATATCGTGAAGACTTCTTTCTGAACTCCTTTCTTCCCATCTTGAGAAATCTTTTGGCAAACAATGCCATAAGTTCCTCATTAGATTGGCTGCCTTCAGACACATCTGCAGCCTTAAGAGCTAGAGATTGCTCTTTTCTTGTTGGAGTGGGGGTCTTGGCTTCAGCTTCTGCTTCTCTGGTCTTCAACACTTGCTCAAAAGACTTGAGCTTGCCGAGGAGAGCTTCAGTTGAGATCTCATTAGTACTTCTGGCTTCCTTGATGGGCCAGATTCTTAGATCCCATGTGCTAGGGAAGCACATAAGAATCTTATCATTGACCTCTGTCAATGATATGTCCTTGTCCAGGGTCCTCAGCTCATTGATGATTGAGCTGAGCCTGGTGTACATAGCTTCAACTGATTCAGCATCAGTTTTCTTGAAGTTCTCATACTGTGAGATCAGGTTGGACCTTCTGTCCTTCCTTTCATCAGCTGAACCAGCTACAATCTGGTTCAGTGTGTCCCACATGGCCTTTGCTGAGGAGCAGTCAGCCACCTTCTGGAACACCTCATCAGACATTGTCTGAGCCAGTATGTTCATTGCCTTGGCATCTGCAATTTTGGCCTTCTTGTATTCATCATTGTAGTCTGGAGGAGGCACTGCACTCATATCAGATGATGAGGCAGTGGCAGCAGCAGGTGCTCTTGGGGGACCTGACAAAATAGAAGCAAAGATGCTTTCATCAATAGAGTTCATATATAATTTAATCCTTGCCTTCTAGATGCCAAACTTAGCTAAGTTCCATGCTGGAGGTCTGGTGCTAGAATAATCCTTGGACTGGGCCATGATAGTGAATATCTATAAGCTCTTGGTATCTATCAGGATCTTGTGACTTAGGTGTTAGCCTATACAGTCAGTCAACCTCCCTCTGATACCAATTGAAAGTGAAGGGATAGATACTACTCTAGAGGGGGGGTGAATAGAGTTATCAAATTTTGCACAGACAAAACTTAATAGTCTACCCAACTCCCTTAGAGTGAAGTGCGGAATGAAAAGATTATAGATATTGATTTAACCTTAAAGCCTAACACAAGTGATGTGCACAAACTCAAGCTAACTGTAATTACAGTTAAGGCTTGGAAAACCTAATCAGCAACTAGCAACCTAGTTATATCTAATCACAGCCACAATGCAGGAATTAAACAATGGAATCCAGACGACACAAGGAAATTTATAGTGGTTCCCCAAACAACTTGGGTACGTCCACTCTTCTACCCACACGGTAGGAATCCACTCAGGTTTTTGATCAGGTGCCCTGCCACCAACAGGATCTGCTTCAAGTAGATCCAGAAACCCTTTAGACTTTTGATCAGGTGTCTAAAAACCAAGCACAGGTTTTTGATCAGGTTCCCTGCCACCAAGGGATACTTTTGAAGGGAGTAATAACCCTGTACAGGAGGGGGAAGAAGGTTAAGATGTCTTCTCTATTTTACAAAGATTAGAGAAGCACAAAAACTTGCACTAAGCTAGAATACTCTAAAGAATCAAGGATCCCCCTGGCTCAAAGATGTCCAGGTGAAGTCTTGCTTCAGTGCAGAAAACTCTTCAGAAAATTCTGAAGGAAAAGCTACAGGAAGAAAGTAAATAATAAAATCAAAGATCTTCAAGCAGCTATCTTCTTCTTCTTCTTCTTCAAAGGAACTCTGAGTTTGAACTTCCTGAAAGCAGGAGAACTCAGGTGAAGAAGAGATGAAGATCTTAACACTTCTCAGTTAGATGGAAATTGCTGAGAGCAGAAGGCTTTTTCTTGATGAAGGCTTGAAAGCTTGAATGAACAACTGGTTAGCTATTAGCTAGCTTTAATCCTTCTTCAAAGGGTCCTTTTTATAATCATCAGCAAGCAACGACTCTCTTCCATTTGAATTATTTGTCTTCTTCTGAGCCTTGAGACCTGGCTGTAAATATCAAGAAGACAGAAACATCTCTGCAGCAAAACATTCTATAAAAGGAATAAACCTCTTTCTAAGAAGCTGCAGGCTTAAATCAAATAACAGAAGGACTAAATAAAGTCACATCAGAAATAATCTCTTTATAGCAAAATGAAGACTTTTCAGTCTAACGGCTATAAAGGGCTGACAATAGATAAAGTAATTTATAATGAAAGCTAATAAGACAAACAACTTTATCTTAAAAAGATTTGACTCAGGCAAAAGAGATGGAGCAAATATTGCCTGGTAATTTTATCATACAGCTTAAAAACAATGTGCCAGAAAATGTATTAATTAATTAAATATAATAAATAAATACAAAATACAAAGGCAGACAGAAAGCGTCGAACGACCCTCGAAGATCGTCGAACGACGCACGGAGATCGTCGAACTATCGGGCAGATAGTCGAGCGATCCAGATTGTCGACCTATCGAAGAAGATAGTCGAACTACCCCGGCAGATAGTCGAACTATCAGAGCAGATAGTCGAGCTATCAGATAGTCGATCTATCTTGGACAGATAGTCAAACTATCAAGCGCACAGAGATAGTCGAACTATCAATCAGATAGTCGACCTACCTCAGAAAACAGATAGTCGATCTATCAACAGATAGTCGAACTATCAGAACAAACCAGATAGTCGATCTATCAGCAGATAGTCGAACTATCAGATAGTCGAACTATCAGGACAGATAGTCGAACTATCAAAGACAACAGATAGTCGAACTATCAACAGATAGTCGAACTATCAAGACGAAACAGATAGTCGAACTATCAACAGATAGTCGATCTATCAAAGCGGAACAGATAGTCGACCTATCAACAGATAGTCGAACTATCAGATAGTCGATCTATCAGAACAGATAGTCGAATTACCTCGCCTAGCAGATAGTCGAACTATCAACAGATAGTCGAACTATCAAGGCAAAACAGATAGTCGACCTATCAACAGATAGTCGAGCTATCAATGCAGACAAAGCGTCGACCAACTGATAGACGATCGTCGATCAGCCGATAGACGATAGTCGAGCGGCGTTCGACTATAGTCGAACGAAAAAACTACTTAACCAAATTCTCAATCTGGAAAAGTGAGGACTCTACAGCTAGACTCCTAACCATTGACCATAGATATTTCTTGGGTCAAGGGGCACAAAGGAGAGGACTAAACTCAAATCAAAACTAGGGTACCAACACCGGGTGCTACCACCGGGCCAGTCAGCTAGGTGAGAGCCTGAGGGCGGGTGTGGAACATCCTTCGGGCTCAGCCCCGGGGTCATAGCGATGTCCATCGAGACTCAGCCATGCCAACTAGGTGGGAGCCTGGCAGGGGAGCGACGAGACCTAACCCCAGAGAGAGAAGACTTAGAAACATTTGCCTATCCCGGGTGCTACCACCGGGCCAGTCAGCTAGGTGAGAGCCTGAGGGCGGGTGTTGAACATCCTCCGGGCTCAACCCCAGGGGCATTGCGATGTCCATCGAGACTCAGCCGTGCCAACTAGGTGGGAGCCTAGCAGGGGAGCGACGATACCTAACCCCAGAGCGAGAAGACTTAGAAACATTTTCCTATCCCGGGTGCTACCACCGGGCCAGTCAGCTAGGTGATAGCCTGAGGGCGGGTGTTGAAAATCCTCCAGGCTCAGCCCCGGGGTCATAGCGTTGTCCATTGAGACTCAGTCGTGCCAACTAGGTGGGAACCTGGCAGGGGAGCGACGAGACCTAACCCCAGAGCGAGAAGACTTAGAAACATTTGCCTATCCCGGGTGCTACCACCGGGCCAGTCAGCTAGGTGAGATCCTGAGGGCGGGTGTTGAACATCCTTTGGGCTCTGCCCCAGGGTCATAGCGATGTCCATCGAGACTCAGCCGTGCTAACTAGGTGGGAGCCTGGCACGGGAGCGACGAGACCTAACCCCAGAGTAAGAAGACTTAGAAACTTTTGCCTATCCCGGGTGCTACCACAGGGCATGTCAGCTAGGTGAGAGCCTGAGGGCAGCTGTTGAACATCCTCCGGGCTCAGCCCCAGGGTCATAGCGATGTCCATCGAGACTCAGCCATGCCAACTAGGTGGGAGCCTGGCAGGGGAACGACGAGACCTAACCCTAGAGCAAGAAGACTTAGAAACATTTGCCTATCCCGGGTGCTACCACCGGGCCAGTCTGGTAAGTGAGAGCCTAAGGGCGGGTGTTGAA
The DNA here is from genome assembly GCA_039513925.1 of Platanthera zijinensis. Classification (NCBI taxonomy): domain Eukaryota; kingdom Viridiplantae; phylum Streptophyta; class Magnoliopsida; order Asparagales; family Orchidaceae; genus Platanthera; species Platanthera zijinensis. The sequence continues at coordinate 103,485,569 of CM077089.1, forward strand.
CATCCTCCGGGCTCAGCCCCAGGGTCATAGCATTATCCATCGAGACTCAGCCGTGCCAACTAGGTGGGAGCCTGGCAGGGGAGCGACGAGACCTAACCCAGAGCGAGAAGACTTTGAAACACTTTACTATCCCGGGTGCTACCACCGGGCCAGTCAGCTAGGTGAGGGCCTGAGGGCGGGTGTTGAACATCCTTTGGGCTCAGCCCCGGGGTCATAGCGATGTCTATCGAGACTCAGCCGTGCCAACTAGGTGGGAGCCTAGCAGGGGAGCGACGAGACTTAACCCCAGAGCGAGAAGACTTAGAAACATTTACCTATCCTGGGTGCTACCACCGGGCCAGTTAGCTAGGTGAGAGCCTGAGGGCGGGTGTTGAACATCCTCCGGGCTCAGCCCTAGGGTCATAGCGATGTCCATCGAGACTATGTCGTGCCAACTAGGTGGGAGCCTGGCAGGGGAGCGATGATACCTAACCTAGATCGAGAAAACTTAGAAACATTTGCCTATCCCGGGTGCTACCACCGGGCCAGTCAGCTAGGTGAGAGCTTGAGGGCGGGTGTTGAACATCCTCAGGGCTCAGCCCCGGGATCATAGCGATGTCCATCGAGACTTAGTCGTGCCAACTAGGTGGGAGCCTGGCAGGGGAGCGACGAGACCTAACCCAGAGCGAGGAGACTTAGAAACATTTGCCTATCCCGGGTGCTACCACCGGGCTAGTCAGCTAGGTGAGAGCCTGAGGGCGGGTGTTGAACATCCTCCGGGCTCAGCCCCAGGGTCAAAGCGGTGTCCATCGAGACTCAGCCGTGCTAACTAGGTGGGAGCCTGGCAGGGGAACGACGAGACCTAACCCCAGGGCGAGAAGACTTAGAAACATTTGCCTATCCCGGGTGCTACCACCGGGTTAGTCAGCTAGGTGAGAGCCTGAGGGTGGGTGTTGAACATCCTCCGGGCTCAGCCCCGGGGTCATAGCGATGTCCATCGAGACTCAGCCGTGCCAACTAGGTGGGAGCCTGGCAGGGGAGCGACGAGACCTAACCCCAGAGCGAGAAGACTTAGAAACATTTGCCTATCCCGGGTGCTACCACCGGGCCAGTCAGCTAGGTGAGAGCCTGAGGGCGGGTGTTGAACATCCTCCGGGCTCAGCCCCAGGGTCATAGCGATGTCCATCGAGACTCAGCCGTGCAAACTAGGTGGGTGCCTGGCAGGGGAGCGACGACACCTAACCCCAGAGCGAGAAGACTTAGAAACCTTTGTCTATTGGGGCTTTGAATCGCGAGCCTTCCAGCCGTCAAAATTTTGCGAAAGCACAAGATATGATAATGAGATTCATTTTCACTCATGGAATAAGAGTACCTACAATATCTTCAAGGGTAAAAACGTTTCAGATCATCGCCATTCCAAGTGTGGCTGAGGGTATCCCCTTTTACATCCTGGAGGTGATACCCCCCGATTTTAAGGTCTCCTGTACAATGTAGGGGCCCTCCCAATTGGGATGGAGTTTTCCCATAGCGGCCGATCTTCCTGCCGCATCCACTTTTTTCAGGATAAGGTCCCCTTCCGCGAACTGCTTGACCCGAACGTGCTTGTTGAAGTACTTGGCCATCCTTCGCTTGACCTCCTCCTGCCTGACGGTGGACAAGTCGCGTAACTCCTTGACCATATCAAGGGAGAGTCGGAGCTCCTCCTCATTTTCTGATCTCCACTCCTCCCTTCCAGCCTCCGCCTCGGCGACCCGGGGTTTTCTGACCTCGAACTCGACGGGCAGGACGGCTTCGCAGCCATGAGAAAGTTTAAAGGGCGTCTCTCCAGTGGCCGTATTGGGGGTGGTCCTAAGAGCCCAGAGGACCGAAGGGAGTTTCTCCACCCAGCTCCCCCTCAGATTTTCCACTTTCTTTTTCAAAAGGTTCACGATTATTTTGTTGGCCGCCTCCACCTGTCCGTTGCTCCTGGGGTGGTGGACAGAGGAGAACCGAAGGTCAACTCCCAGTTGTTCGCAAAAGCAAATTAACTCCGTGCTGGCGAACTGAGGTCCGTTGTCCGTGACGATTGCCTGTGGTAGCCCGTGTCTGCAGATGATCTCCCCCCAGATAAAATTCCTGATCACTTGGGAGGTGACCTTGGCTAGAGCCTTCACCTCTAGCCACTTAGAGAAATAATCGATCATGACTAGCAAAAACCTTCTCTGCCCGCTGGCCTGAGGGAAAGGCCCTACGAGATCTAAACCCCATATGGCGAAGGGCCATGGTGCCATGATGCTCCTTTGTCTCTGAGCCGTTTGTAACTGGAGTGGAGCATAGAGCTGGCACTTATGACATTTTTTTACGAATTCGACTGTGTCTTGACCGAGGGTAGGCCAGAAATACCCTTGCCTGATGATCCTCCCTTCCAAGGTCTGGCTCCCCGAGTGACTCCCGCACTCGCCGGAATGGACCTCCTCCAAAATTTTATGCACCTCCCTTTTGGCCACGCAACGAGCCAGCATCCCCTAGAGGGTCTTGCGGTATAACTCCCCCTCGCACAGGAGGTAGTATGCTGCCTTGTGCTTGAGCCCTCTACGATCCATCCCCTCCGGGTACTCTCCTGTGTACAGAAAGGTGACGAAGGGGTCCATCCATGAGGGATGCTGCTCCACCTCCATTAGTTCCCCCTCCTCAATGGAAGGTCGGAAGAGATCTGTGATGGTACCCCCCACCCTGTGGTTGTGTTTTGCCAGCTGGTCTGCCTGCTCATTTTCCTCTCGAGACACGTGCTTGATGGAGAAAGTCTGGAAGGTCCCTATAATTCTCTTTGCCTTTGCCAGATAGAGCTGCAGGGTGGGCTCCCTTACCTCAAACTCCTCCCTGATCTAGGAAGCCACCACCATGGAGTCTGTGAGGACCTCCATGTCGTGAACCCCTAACTCCCTTGCCAGGCACAGATCTGTGATTACAGCTTCGTATTCGGCCTGATTATTGGTGATAGGGAAATGCACTACCACGGTTTGTTCGATTCTTGTCCCCTGGGGGCTTTCCAAGATGACCCCAACCCCCAAAGAATGTCTCCCCGAGGAACCATCCACCACAACTTTCCAAGGGACCGGACGATTGAGTTGCTCCTCCGCCACCTCAACCACATAATCTGCCAAGAAATTCGCCATAGCTTGGGCCTTGATCGAGAGGCGGGGAACGAAGGAGATGTCGAACTCACTCAGTTCCACTGACCATTTGGCCCACCGGCCTGAATGCTCCACCCCTTTGAAGATGCTGCGGAGGGGGTGGTCAGTCACCACCCGGATCGAGTGTGCCTGAAAGTAGGATCGGAGCCTCCGGGCCGAGATGATCAGGGCGAAGGCCAACTTTTCCAAGATGGGATACCGAATCTCGGACTTCCTCAATACCCGACTCACATAATAAATGGGGAGTTGCTTCTTCCCTCTTCCCGAACTAAAACCGAGCTCAAGGACTCCGCCCCGACCCCTAAGTACAAAAATAGGTCCTCCCCCCCTTTGGGCCCTTGGAGCAGGGGAGCCTGAGTCAGCTGTTTCTTTAAGGCTTGGAACGCCTCCTCGCACTCTGAGGTCCATTCAAACTTCCAATCCCCTCTCAAGGTTTTGAAAAATGAGGAGCACCTTTCCCCGGCCCGGGAGAGGAACCTGCTCAACCCTGCCAACTTCCCTGTCAACCGTTGTACCTCCTTAGTATTTCGCGGTGACCTTAGTTCCACGATATCCCTTACCATATCCGGATTAGGCTCTACGCTGGCTGGGGTGAGGAGATGCCCCAGGAACTTTCCCCTGCTTGCCCCGAAGGTGCATTTCAGGGGGTTCAACCTCATCTTATATTTGCGGAGGGTAGCGAAAGTCTCCTCCAGTCCCGAAGGTGGGAGTCGACGTCCAGACTTTTGATCATGAGGTCGTCCACGTACACCTCCAAATTTCTTCCCCTCTACTCCCGGAAGACCATGTCCATCATTTTCTGGTAGGTAGCCCCCGCATTCTTTAGCCCGAAGGGCATCATTTTATAACAATAACATCCTTCTCCTGTGATGAACGAGACATCTTTGATATCGGTGGGGGGGTGCATTCTAATTTGGTAATAACTTGAAAAAGCATCCAGAAAACTCATTACAGGGAAACCGACGGCTGAGGCAACCAGCGCGTCGATCCGAGGCAAGGGATAACAATCTTTCGGGCATGATTTATTAAGAAGGGAAAAGTCAATACACATCCTCCACCGTTCGTCTCCTTTTTTAACCATTACAACATTGGAGACCCAGCCAGGGTATTGGATTTCGGATACAAAGCCAACCTGGAGGAACTTGGCGACTTCCTCCCTGATGGGCTCGGCGAGCTTGTCCGCGATGGACCTTTTCTTCTGCTGGATGGGCGGACCTCCGGGTCCAGGTTGAGGCAGTGGCAGGCCACGTTGGGATCGATCCCTGGCATCTCCACGGCATTCCAGGCGAAGACGTCCACATTCTTCTGGATGCACTCCAGCATCCTGCCCAGAGCCTCTGGGGTCAATCCTCCGCTGACGCGGACCTTCTCCACCCTGCCCCCGATGGTGAGAACCTCCATCTCCACCACCTCTTCCGCTGCCTCCAGATGAGACTGCCCCCCCCATTCCTCGATACCTCCCCCTCCGAGGGAGAGGATTTCTTCCTCAGCTTCCTCCACGACCATTGCCTCGACCGGCTCTCGGGCCTCTTCCGCGACCCCTGCCTGGGTACGACACTCCTCCACCTTCATTTCTTCCCCTCCAGCTTCCTGCTCCACCTCCTCCAACCTTCGCCCCATCTCCTCGGCCCCCTCCCGCCAAGAGATGGAGTTCACTGCCGAGACGTAGCACTCCCTTGCCTCCTTAGGATCTCCTCGGATCCGGATCTGGACCCCCTCGACGTTGAACTTTAGGCACTGGTGGAAGGACGAGGGGACGCAGCAGGAGGCACTGATGAGGGGACTTCCAAAGATGGCACTGTAACTGCTGGGGGAATCTACGATGACGAACTTGCAGTTACGGGACTTCCCCCCCAGAGTGATATGGAGTCCTACTCCCACCTCGACCTCTTTCCTTTCTCCCGAGAAGCCGAACAGGGGTCCGTCCGAGGCCAACACCCTTCTGGCCTCTACTTTCATCGCGTCAAACGGCCTCTTAAAGATGACATTGACTGAGCTCCTGTTTTCGAAGAGGATCCGAGAGACAGTAAAATCCTCGATGGTTGTCTGGATGACCAGCACATCGCAAAAGGGGTCCTCGTGACCTGGCATATCCTCCCCAGAGAAGATGATTTTCTCGCCCAGAGGCGGAGACTGGGACGTGAAGCCGACGCTCCTACGGTACATGGTGTGGAGGCTTGACTTACGGGAAGCCTCGATCCCAGCTCCACCGTGGATTGCTCCAATCCTACCCCGGGTGCCTAAATCAACCCGGTCCTCACACCGATCCTCCTCCGCCCGAGGCTGGATTTTCTCTATCCAAACTTCCTGTTGGTTTCGCGGTTGTTGCTCCCTGTTCCCTCTCATCTCGAGGAACTACGGGCACGTGGACGTGAGGTGCCCTTCTTCTTGATGGAAATCGCAATAGGGCAGGTCCACCCTGACCTCCCTCCTTCTCCTCAACTGCCCTCTCCTCCTTCCTCTCATGGCGATTGACATTGCTTCCTCCTGGTCGGGGAGAGGGGGCCTCTAGCCCTGCCTACCTCCCTGGGAGTTGAACTGCACCCGGCCCCCCTGGCGGTTATCCCCTCCCTGATAACCTCTCCGGGGTGCCTGGTCCTGCCACTCCGGTCTCCATCCCAAACGGTGGGTCTGTTCCGGATGCCCCCACCTGGGTTGTGACTGCTGCTGTGGCTGCTCCCTCTGCCGGGGCTCAACCCTCCTCTCCTCCTGAACTCTACCACCCCTTGGCCTTTCCTCCTCCACGGCCCACTTGGCCAACCTCCGTGCAAACTCCGGATGCACTGCCTCCATATCAGCCTCTCTGGCCGCCCTCTCTAGGAGTGCCTCAAAAGATACTGGAGGTGATCTCTTCAGTTCCATCGCGAAGAACCCAGACTGGAGACCCAAGGTAAAGACCACCATCATGGTGTGTCCCGGCATCTCCTATACATGGGACAGTTCCTTGTGGAACTTGTCCAGATAACTTCCCAAAGTTTCCCCCACCCTCTGCTTGATGCGGAACAAAAACTCCGCCTCCTTCTTCCTCTTCTTGGAAGTGGTGAATCTAAACATGAACCCCCGTCGCAGGTCCTCGAAGCAGTATACGGACCCGGTCGGGAGTTGATGAAACCACTCTCTCGCCTTCTCCCTGAGGGTGATGGCGAAGAGTCGGCACTTAAAGCCATCCGACATCTGTCGAATTGATACCATGTCCTCAAACCACTGGATGTGGTGGACTGGGTCCCCCTTTCCGGAGTAGTAGGACATCTCCGGCTCACGGAACCCCTCTGGAACTGGGGCTGAAGAGACGAACTCGCTGAAGGGGATCCCCCCTCATCTGGGCCAGATGGGAACTCCCTCGCTGCTGTCTCGCCGAAGTGGTACTCGGCAGCCGAGCCAGGGAATAGGACTCGCCCCTGGTACTCGCACTCGCCTCTCTCGAAGGGCTCCTTCCCTGGTCGCCTGAGAGGCGCGTCATCGCCGAGCGTGGGGGCGGCGACCACCGGGACTGCCGGCGTCGTGCTCTCGGCTCGCATGCCGAGTGCCATCCTGACGAGCCCGAGGATCTCCTCCCTGAGCTCCGCTGGCACACCCGGCGCTGGGGGCGGAGGAGGGGGTGGCGAGTTGCCCCTGCCTGATCCTTGTCCTTCTTCTCCGGCCATCGAACCTGTAGAAGATTTTCTCTGCTGACCACTCTCCACGCTCACCGCACCAAAATGTTGAAACCGTAAAACCGGTCTCTGTGGAGTTCGACCCTTGGGGAAGGGGTGGTCGCGCACCTTCTCTGCTCCTGCAAGAAAGACGACAAGAAAGTGAAGAACAAAGGACTAGGCCAAGGTCCCGGCGCGGAGGTCCCACCACACACCCGGAAGATCTTAGAGCGCTTCCACTCCTTAGCAAATTGTCGGGCTTAGGTACCTCAGAAAGCGCTTTGAGACCTGAGAATTAATGAGCCTGCCCTTCGGAGGTACCCCTTGGGTCCTATTTATAGAGAACTGAAAACGGCCTGCAAATAGCCTACCTCTGCCGGTCTGAAATTACTGAAAACCCCCTTGGGCTGGCCTGCCAAAAGCCAAACTCTGCTGTTATGAGGGGCCAGGGGCAGACCACCTGGGGCGGGATGGCCACTGGATCCCCAGCTCGGCCAGGGCGGCGAGAACCCGATGGGGCTGGCACTCGCCGATTCTGCTCGGCCAATGGCGAGTTCCAGCTCACCTGGCGAGCAGCTCCGGCTTGGCAAGTGCGGGCTCGTCTAGCGAGCAGCCCCGGTTTGGCGAGTGCGGGCTCGGCTGGCGAGCAGCCCTGGTTTGGCGAGTGCGGGCTCGGCTGGCGAGCAGCCCCGGTTTGGCGAGTGCGGGCTCGGCTGGAAAAACTCTGAGCTCGGCCCGACGATCTCCGAGCTCGGTACGACGATTTGCCGAGCTTGAGCTCGGCGGTGAACCCTGCCCGGCCGAGAGGCAGTCTGGACCGGCCGGTCTGGCTTCCGCGAACCCACTCGGTGGATACGGGTTTGTACAGATAGTTTTAATAGCATTGGGAAGCAATTCCCGCTCTTCGTCTTCCTTCTCCTCGCATTGGTTAAGAAATCTCTTATTTTGATATTTTTTTTACACTTCATTAGTCTCATGTTATGAACCTAGAACCGAACCGGAATCGACCTGAACCGAACGGTTTGGATTCGGTTCCATAAATTAGAACCGTGGGTCGGTTCCGGTTCCAAAAATTTGGAACCGAATCTATACGGGTCGGTTCTTGGTTCTACGTGAAACCGAAGCGAACCGATCCGAGTTGCATCCCTAATTGCTCCAAGGCTTCCCAGAGTGGTTCTTCACTAAGACTTGAAGGAGCAAGTTTCTCGGGTGATTGATGGTTTGACATGAGTAACCGCTGATTTTTACTGTATGTTTGACATCAATAGGTCATGTGTTAAATGTTAATGTGGAAAATGCGCTCTCTACTGGCTTGCTCGAGGGTGGAGCACGATCGATCCGGGATGCAGGGATAAGAATGAGTTTGATGAGTAACTATCGAGCAGACGGTTACTTTGACAGTTAGCTTTGATGGATGGGACCGAGAGAGGAGAGGAGTTGAGAAGAAGAGGGGGTCCGCTTGCAGTGGCAACAACCGACTTCACCCATCGCGGCTTAAATTCCACTCTTGCGACGGGCTTTCCTTTGATAATGAATTGAGATTACAGCTTGATATTGCACCTTTACATGGAAAGAAAATAAAGGGTACAAAGGGGGAAGTCGGTGGCTAAGGTAAGTTGCTAGAGGCTGCGCAGACAGAGCAGAGAGGTCGGCAGACCGCGTGGTAAGATGATCCCGCAGATCGCTAGACCAAGTCGAGCAGACTGCGCGATCAGGACAAGAAGAGGACAGGTGAGGTCGTGCAGACTGAGATAATGAGTCTGCAGGATTTGATGCCTTGGTTGTCTTACTCCACCGTGCTTTCGTGCCTGCAGAATGAGAGGTATGGGGGACTTTTTATAGGCTTGGGCCGAAAACGGTACTTGTAAAGTTACCCCAGGTAGTGCGGAAAGTCGTCCGAGTAAAACGAAGAGTCTGCCGAGTCCGTGCCAAGTTGTGTTGTAAGGGACGTTCATTTGAGTTGTTTTATTGGCGGACTGGGACGAGTCCTCTTCTATTGTGTTGGGCGAGCCCGCGTCGAGATGTGAGAGCTGAGGAGTTGTCTGACTCTTGCTGGAAAGTGGCCAGAGCAGGGAAGATGGAGTGCTGAGTGGCGGACTGCATATTGAGTCTGCCTAGCTCGCAGCGGACAGGAAGAGCCTGCCTCCTATATGAGGCTTGTCCCCCTGCTGGGTGACAAGAGGTTGGAGACCTGACAGATTGAAGAGCTCAGGTTATGCATACTGTTGGTTTAAGTGAGGTCGCTACCCCCTGGCATGTAAGACCCCATTTTTTTCTTTTTAAACCACGAGGTCTTAGGCCCAGAACAACCGCTTTGTGGTGACACCGTCACTCCCGGGAAGGTCGTCACAACAAAACACTGATCCTGTCAGCCATATCAATCACGAATATTAACAAAAGTATGAGAGTACATGAAATTAGAACTCTAACACATGTCCACAATAATCACATATATAGTAATAATTATTAACGAAGGGAGAGTCCACATCAATAATAATAAAAGTACTGGAAATAGGGCTCATGCCCGATACATCAAAGTCCTCACTATAGGTCACTCATCGTGGAAGCAAATCTATAACAACTACTAGAAAACGGGACTCACTGTCCTAGATGTCTGAACTCAGGTGCTAGACTGTCCCGTCTCCAAATGTGCCGACCTCCGGGGCTGCAACTCCAAGCTAGGCTCCACGATCCCCTAAAATGATTTGGTCCAAAAACCGTTAGTCTAAAAGACTAAGTCCTATCATCCCCGACCCCTCTCCCAGAGCTAATAGGCACCGAGCGAGGAGAAGGAAAGGAAAGGTAATGAAGGTGGAAAATAACAAAGGTAGCAGGTGGCGGTACTAATCTAACAGTTCCATAAAAACATGTAGCAGTAACAAAAGTATGTAAGACAAATTATGAAATATGTAACCTTAACTTATGTGAATGCCCATACAAACACATAAGCTAAGAGGTCTTCTGCAAGGCTCCTATCGTATAAAAAGTCTCATAACAATTTATACGATGGAGTGTCGGTGTTCAAGCAAGCAATATATGTTGGGTATTGCATCCATAATAACCCATATTTGCATGAAGTAACCCTTGAACTAAGATGAATTAAGTTATATTTGATATCCTTGTTTAATTATGTGTTTACAGATTACCATTGCTAAGTATAGACCAATGTCATTCTACAGTGGTTCATGAACACAGGACTATACAGTGTAATCCCTCACTGTGTGATCCAAGGTGTTGAGTCATGTGTAGCCTCTCAATTGGGAAACACTTCATATTCAAACACTTGGACCATGGGATGAAGATTGGATTCTTGAAGAGAAAGATTTTCAAAAGTTCAAAATTTTTCCTAAGTCCACTTCTCGAGAAGTCTATGTATAATTCTCGAGAAGTAGAGCTAGCAGTTCTCGAGAAGTTCACTTAGTTCTCGAGAAGCCTTGGCTAGTTCTCGAGAAGCTTAGCCTAGTTCTCGAGAAGCTCAGCCTAGTTCTCGAGAAGTCTCAGCCTATAATTCTCGAGTAGCCAGAGACAGACTTGAAAAATTTTCTAAGTCAATCTTTCGAGAAGTCAGCTTAGTTCTCGAGAACAAGTTTCAGTTCTCGAGTACTATTTTCTTTAGTTCACGAGAAGCTTCACATAATTCTTGAGTAGACTCAACGCCTTTTGTTCTTGAGTACTTATATAAGTTCAGGACATATAGTTCTCGAGAAATCAGTCTGTTATCGAGAACTTATTCATACTTCTCGAGAACTGCTGTCAAATTTTTCAGAAAATTTATTTAAGTCCAGATCGACGGAATTTTAAATAAGACATCGTGATTGGTCCACATGTCGTCATTAATGTCAATTCTAACTGTTAGGGGAAATCCTATATAATGACTTTTCGTTAAGACTAATGCTAAGCGGAAATCCGTACTGTCTATTATTCTTAATCGGTCGTCTCTCTCCAAGAACGAACATTCAGAAGCCGCCGCCGTCGCTCAACATGAAGGTCGACACATCTATTTTCGATCAAGAAAGGCTTGTTGTTCAAGGAATCTTCATCTTCTCCTTGATCGAGTAGGTCCTAAGTTTCTCAGATCAGATCTACAGAGAGTCTTCTTCTAAATTTCTAAAAAAGCCACATAGTTCAAGAAGAAGACCCAGAGTTAACTTTTTCTAGATCTAAGACAAATCTCTGTTTGTACTTTAAACCTCTTTGTAAAATTTTTAGAAGATTAATCTCCGAGTTTTAGGATGTTTTCATCTTCCGAGTGTAGATCCATATGGATCAAGATTGTAGGAACTTGGTTCCGAGACATAGGATTGGTTTTCTATCCGAGATAGTGGAGTAGCCGGATCTAGTGATTTACTAGATCGGTGAGGGAAAGTGAACGTACCCAAGGTTGGGGAACCACTATAAATCTTCTTGTCATCTGTGATTGCTTGATTATTTGTGCAAGTTCTTTAAATTTTTTATTCCGCAAATAGACGCCCAATTCACCTATTCACCCCCCTTTAGGTGATTTAGGTAGGCAACTTAACACTTTTAATTGGTATCCGAGGGAGGTTGGTCGTTAAAAGGTTAACACCTTGATCAATTTCCTCTCTAAGTTGTCTTTGAGAATTTTCAAGCAATGGACAAGGCTAAAGATTTTGCCAAGCTTCCCCTGTGCACAAAGAATAACTTTTCCATGTGAAAAGAGAGAATTAAATTTTTCATGGAAGCTGTTGATCCCTGGATCTTCATGATTGTTGAAGAAGGTCCTTACGTGCCCATGACCATCTCCACTATAGATTCAACCAAGACGGTTCCAAAGAAGTTGATGGATATAGATAAGGACGAGATTGCACTTGTCTCTCTGGATAAGAAAGCAAAAAATATTATAGTAAGTGCAGTCGATGACTCGATACTGTAGAACCTGATTCACTACCAATCTGCTAAGGAGATGAGGCAGTCACTAGTCACTCTGATGGAAGGTACTAAATAAGTGAGGGATGATAGAATATCCCTATTAAACTAGAAGTACGAAGCCTTCAGGCAAGGGCCAAAGGATACCATTACTGATACATTTGAGAACTTCTTCAAGATAGTCAATGACCTCAGAGTATATGGTAGAGTCTTCACCAATGGAGAACTAAATGACATGTTCCTAAGATCCTTAACCAAGGAATGGGACAACAAGGTCTGTACTATGAGGGAATTTGGAAAGCTAGCTTAGATATATCCTCAGAATCTCTTTGGGAAGCTGATGTCGTATGAGCTTCAACTCAACACGAGGAAAGCTGAAGAAGAGAAGAGCAGGTCTGCATCCAACGAGAAGTTTGTTGCTTTAAAGGCAGACACCTCCAGGAAGTCAAAAGCTACCTCTCCAACCCCAGCACAAGAAGTTAGTGAAGAAGAAAACTCGGAGCCAAGTACCTCAGGATCTGAGCTATTAGAAGGGGAGATCTCCTTACTTTCTCGACAGTTTAAGAAATTCTTGAACAAGAAAAAGCAATGGAAAGGCAAGGATGCTTCTCAAAGAAGATCACGACATGACAGTGATCAACATAGAAAAGGCTCAAGCATCCACGTCAGGTATGGTTCTAAACAGAACAAACACATTTCGACTGACATAGTTTGCCACTATTGTAACAAGCCAGGTCACGTCATAGCTGACTGCCCCCACAAGAAGAAGGAGGGTGGCAGGAGAGAAGAGAAGAAGTCCTCGTATAATAAGATGAGGACAGAGAAAAGCCTGATAGACAAGAAGGGCAAGACTCTTAGTTACTCTAACTCATCTGCGCCAAGTGAAGAAGAGGAAGCCTACTTTGGGCCTATGGCTCAATCAGATGATGAACAAGAGCCCCAGTTCACTGGGGAGTAAAAATCTCACACCCCTCTTTCAGAATCTGAAGTTTCTGAGCATGATCATGAAGACAGCTCCTCTGATGATGAGTCTGAACTCATGGCCCAGTACAAGGAGTTGATCATGGCTTACGACAAATGTCGCCGAGTCGTGAAAACTCAAGCTAAAGAGATTAAGTCTCTAAAAGCTATTGAGAGAAGTTTTAGAGAAGAAATCGCTAAGACTGATTCACTCCAAGAGAACCTCAATATGGCCATTGAGGATAACAGTCAAGCTCTGGAGCACCTCGACCTTAAAGAGAAAATCATCAAAGAGTTGGAAGAACAACTCGAGGCTGAAAAGAAACTTGTTGAAAGTTTCTCTAAGCTAAAGAATGTTCTTCCACTCATTTGCTGAATTCTCAGCTAAGGCCAAGGGTGCTGGACTAGGCCATGAGGGTTCTCCTAGTAAATCTTCTAGGAGAAATAAGGCTCAAAGGAAGAATAATGCTGCCAAGAAGGCCTCAGCCAAGGAAAAAGAGAAAGCTCCTCTAGATCAGACTGTTTTTAAGAAAGTCATCTTTCCGACAAATAATTTTGATCTGGACTCGTCATATGGTCACTTCACCAGGCCTACTTATGTAGAGCCAAAGTCTCGTTACCAAGAATGGACTCGTCCTAGAAACTTTGGTGAGAGTGTCTTTAAGGCACCTTATGAAGAAGTGATTCTTAAGGGCTATGGTTCTTATGATCAAGGTCATAACTTCATGAAAGCACCAAAAGTAAAAAAACCATTGTAGAAAAGCCTATGATGGAGAAGAAATCATGTGATTGCCATCATCATGAAGCTTCTTCCTCCAAGAATGCTACCCCTGCTGGACCGGTATCCCAGATCGTCAAGCAGGAGTTCCTAAGACAAAGATACAACACGTTCGAATGTTGGTGTTGTGGCAGAATTGGTCATTTGCCATCGATTGTTTGTTTAATCCAAGAAATTTTGCAACTCCTCAAGTTGGCAACATGAGAATGACCAGTCATGATGCTAATCCTCGTAGGGGAGTGTTCTAACATGATACCAAGGACCCAAACAATTTGGGTTCCTAAGGCAAACTTATTATGATTGCGGGGATGTCCAAAGGCCACAAAAACGCCAATCTGGTATTTGACAGTGGATGCTCTCGGCACATGACCGGGAAAAGAAGCTTACTTCAAAATTATTCTCCAGTGTTGAACCGACCAAAGGTCATCTTTGGAGGTTCAGACCGCGGGATAACGAAAGGCTACGGTATGATCACTAATCGTAGTGTATCCTTTTTGGAAGTAGCTTATATTGAGGGATTGGAACACAATCTTATAAGCATAAGCCAACTATAAGGCAAAGGATACATAGTTAAATTCCACGCTGACAAGTGCCTGATAAAGTCTGTTGACAATATGGAAACGATTCTATCTGGCACTCGAAGCAGGAAAATATTTTCCTTAAATTTCATTTGTATAGGTTCTTCTACACCAGTGTGCTTTTTAGCAAAAGATAGTGCGTCTCTTGGTGACCAATGGCACAACAGATTAGCATATATTAATTTTAAAACTATTAATAAATTATTCTCCCAGAACTTAGTACGTGATGCCCCGAATGTCAAATACGTCAAAGATAGACCTTGTCATGCATGCATAAAAGGCAAGCAAACAAGTGCTACCTTTAAAAGCATTATTGACAAAAATTCAAGTAGATGTCTCCATCTACTTCATATGGACTTGTTTTGTCCACTGTAAATTGGAAACTTAGGAGGTAAGGAATATACATTAGTTATTGTTGATGACTACTCGCGCTTTGCATGGGTGTTCTTTCTGAAACACAAGTCAGATACCTTCGACATCTTTACTAATTTTGTCAGGCAGGTCCAGAATGAATACAACTATTCTGTAGTCAAAATCAGAAGTGACAATGGAACAGAGTTCAAATATGGTGCTATGACAGAATTCTGTGAAAGCCTAGGTATCTTTCATGAGTTTTCCTCTCCTCGCACTACACAACAAAATGGAGTTGCAGAGAGAAGGAATAGAACACTAATAGAGACTTGCAGGATTATGTTGAGTGATGCTTCACTACTAGAGTACTTCTGGGCTGAAGACGTAAGTACTGCATGCCACGTACAAAAACGAGCACTCATCAATAAGAATCATTATAAGACACCTTACCAACTTCTAAAGGGCAGGAAACCAACAGTTTCATATTTTAAAGTTTTTGGCTGTAAATGCATCGTGCTTAACAAAGGTATGTATCATACTACTAAGTTTAGTGAGAAAATTTTTGAAGTTATTTTTGTAGGTTATATAATCCATAGTAAGGCATACAAAAATTTCAATAGAATAACTCTAGTTGTAGAGGAATCCATACATGTTGTATTTGATGAGACGAGCTTGTTGTAAAGCAAATCGTCTAGTGTGCTTGTTGAAGATGTAGGTACAAGGCTGAAAGAAATCAGCTTGGATGAACCAACTGGAGGTTAAAGAGAAAAGTTCATCAAGATCACTACTCCAACCCCCATTGGAGAGGCAGATGATCAAGATAAAGAAAACATCCAAGTTGATGAAGTCACTCCAGTGGCTGAAGAAGTTCCAGATGCTAGAAATCTAGAGCTCAGACATCTGAAGGATCACCCATTGGACCAGATCATAGGAGATCCCCTGGATGGTGTCATAACTCGTCGAGGTACAACTAACGAGAATCAATATTTAAGTTTTCTCTCACAGGTTGAACAAAAGAAGTTTGAGGAAGCAAACTCAGATGCATCATAGGATCCTCGCCATGTAAGAAGAACTGAACCAGTTCAAGCAATGCAAAGTTTGGAAACTAGTTCCTAGACCCCAAAGGTAAGAATGTCATCAGAATTAAGTGGGTCTACCGGAACAAGTTGGACGAGGATGGAACAATTATAAAGAACAAGGCAAGACTCGTCGCCAGAGGATATCGTCAAGAAGAAGTGATCGACTTCGACCAAACATACGCTCCAGTGGCAAGGATGGAGGCCATCAGATTGTTCCTAGCTAATGTTGCACTGAAGGGCTTCACTGTCAATCAAATGGACGTGAAATCCGCCTTCCTTAATAGTGACATAAAGGAAGAAGTGTACATGGAACAACCCCCAGGTTTTGTTGATCCTAACTTTCCTGACCATGTTTATTTATTATCTAAAGCGCTGTATGGTTTGAAACAAGCTCCTCGAGCTTGGTATGAAACGCCATCTAGCTTTCTCCTCGATAACAAGTTCACAATGGGAACGATAGATAAGACATTATTTCTTAGAGAAATTAAAGGAAAGATTTTGCTAGTACAAATCTATGTCGACGACATTATTTTTTGTTCTGCAGAAGACAACCTCTGCAAAAAGTTCTCTAAACTTATGCAAGGGAAGTTTGAAATGAGTAGTATGAGAGAGCTGAAGTATTTCTTAGGACTTCAGGTGAAACAATCTAATTATGGAATTTTTGTCTCACAGACGAAGTTCACCAAGGAGTTGATTAAGAAATTCGGAATGGAGAGTGCAACCTCTATGAGGACTCCAATGGCCTCAGCTATGTCTTTGGACAAGGATGAGAAAGGGAAACCTTTTGATGAAACCAAGTACAGAAGCATAGTTGGATCCTAGCTATGCCTTACTGCTAGTAGACCAGACATAATGTTCTCTACATGTGTCTGTGCTAGATTCCAAGTGAACTGTAAGGAATATCACTATGCTGCTACAAAGCAGATCTTGAGATACCTTAAAGGTACACCGAATCTTGGCTTTTGGTACCCAAGAAGTAATGACAGCGAACTAATTGGTTTTTTAGATGCAGACTTTGTAGGTAGCAAATATGATAGAAAAAGCACATCCGGGACATGTTAGTTCCTTGGAAGAAGGCTTATCTCATGGAGCAGCAAAAAGGAAAATTGTGTCGCAATCTCAACGACCGAGTTAGAATATATTTCTGCCGGCAGTTATTGTGCACAATTTCTTTGGCTAAAGAACCAGCTAGAAGATTACAATATGAGGGTTAAATACATTCCATTGTTTTGCGACTCCTCCAACGCAATAGCAATTGCCAACTACCCAGTATCGCACAGCCGAACAAAGCAGATCGAGCTCAGATATCACTTCATATAGGAGCATGTGGAGCAAGGGGATGTGGATCTGTAGTACGTGCCAATAGATCGACAAGTTACAGACATTTTCACAAAGCCGTTGGACATGACCAAGTTCAATTTCTTCAAAACTGAACTTGGGTTGCTGAATAGAGAAGGATAGACCAAAGTGGATCAACTCAAAGCTCAAGAATCAAGGACACTACAAAAAGGTCAGAAATTTCTCAAGTGGAAGAAAGCTCTCGAGAAATAAAGTAAACTTCTCGAGAAGTATGAATCTAGTTCTCGAAAACTAAGTCTACCTCTCGAGAACTAACTCTCACTTCTCGAGAACTCAAACTGACTTCTCGAGAACTAACCAACTTCGCGAGAACTCAACTTTATCTCTCGAGAACTAACTCTGCCTCTCGAGAAATGCCCGGTCTCTTTTTGAATTCTTTTCATTTCTTTTCGCAAACCGAGTTATTTTCGCTTTATTAAAAGGCTTATATTAGATTGATTAGACACTTAATTATCATAACTAGAGTTATATATATATATAAAACTTTAGAAATCACAAATCAACCGACATTTCAAATCCATCTCTCTCGAAAACTCTTCGTCTTCCACCGAATCAGAGCTTCGACACCGTCGTTCTCTCGTGCTCCGTTCATCGCCGTCTTAAGAATCAATGGCGCATCAATCCAGGATAGGAGTTGGAAGTGAGCTAGTGGTGGCCGGGATTCCCTATCTTTCAGATGACTTCAAGAATCTTCTACTTCTTCTCGACAGCGCAGGTCTCAACTTTGTTCTCCAAGAACCTTGAAAAATCCTCTTCCCAGAGGTAGAAGAGTTTTATAAGAATGCCAAAGTCAGGAGGAATAATACTGTTCTGAAATCAAAGGTAAAGGGAGTTAAGATCAATTTAAGCCCGACCATTGTATCAAAACTTCTAAGATTGCCGATTGGAGATAATGAAGATGAAATTACTAGGGATGATACTGACAGAACATATCATTTTTGTGGAGTACCAGTAGACATCACCTCTCTCAGGAGGACAGCCTTGAATGATGTTAGCAATCTCTTGGTAGATATTATTGGAAAGATCCTATGGAGCAAAACAGGGTCTGTTGGATTCATTTCCAATGTTCTATTTGATGTAATGACTGTCATAGTCTGCAGGAAGAAATTTCCCTATGGGATGATGATCTTTGACATGATTAGGGACAACATTAAAGAACCAAAATTTGCCAGGATAATCTCCTTGATGTTGCTTGAGATTGATCCAGTTGTCTTCAAGACTTCTAGAGGTACACCTATTCATCACTCGAAGAAGATTTCCTTAGCTTCTATTCAAAGGTGGGAGTTTAAGCTGAAGAACACCAAGTAGATTGCTAAAGAGCATGCACACCCTGCTTAAGAGGACATGACCCCATCTCCCTCCTCTCATGAAGTTACTGAACCATCTGGTGCAGCAACTGAGGGGGTGCCTGCTTCCTCTGTCCCAGTTGACAGAATCCCCTCTCCTCCTCCAGCTCAATCTCTAGACAGAACTCCAGGTGCATCTCCAGTAAGAAGTCCTATCAGAACTCCAGTTCCTTCTCCATCTCCAAAACCTACTCCAAGAGCAACTCCTTCACCTTCTCCAAGAAAAGAATCAACTCCACCAGAGACCATCATTCTCTCAGGAGAGGATGAGCCTGAACTAGAGAAAGTTAGAGCTCTTCTAAAGAAACATGATTTCTCCATCCCTTCCCTACTTGGTAAGGAAAGTGATATATTTACTCATACTGTCAGAGCCAAAAGTTCTGTAGTAGTTGATGAGAACCCTCCATGGGTAGTTCCTCATCCTCCTCTAGTTATCCCTCCTGCAATTATTCCTACTACTACGGCAACCCCTATAAATTCAGACATTCTAAGTAAGCTTGAATTCATGTTTGCAGAACAAAGGAAATATTTTGATGATTCTCTGAAAGTGGTCCAAGACAAAGTCACTGCTCTAGATAAAGAGATGAGAAGAGGATTTGCAGAAATCCAGCACAACACAGACTCCCTCAAAGAATTGTTTCAGATTGGTAGAAAAGCTATAGACCACACCATTACTAGTGTTGGTCAGGTAATGGAACAATCTGTAACTCTTGCAAACAATCAAATCCAGTTAGAGAAGAAAGCCCAAGAACATGTTATGAAAATCTGTGAAGAAGTGGGAACCTTCAAGGAAGATGCTATAAATACACTATCTGTAGAATTCAGAAAGGGGGAGAGTTTGGTGAAATAACATATAGAAAAACTTGTGGATAAGTTTACTGCTGCTGCAAACACAGCTTGGTCTGACAAGATAAGTGAAATTAATAAGAATGTTTTAGAGAAAATTTAGTCTGTGAAATTCCATACCTATGACACCTCAGTATGGATGCACAATCAGCTCTTCCCTGATTTTCAGCTTGATCCTAATGTCATTCCCCATCATCTGAATCCTCTTCCTGAAGGACAGTCAAGTCAGATGCCAGCTCAGATGCAATAACCTCGGATGCCCTCTTTCTCTCCAATGCCAGAAGATCAGAATCCTCCTCCTGCCTCTTATGACCAGGTATGGGATGATGATATTATTCCTCAAGATTTACCTGGAATCAACACTTCTAAGAAGAGGAAGTATGGGGAAGGCCCCTCTGCGAGCAAAAGTGTTCCTAAGCCAAACACAGAGAAAAGAAAAGCACAAGAATTTGCTGAAGTCTGGAGTCCTACCTCCAAGGCACTAATTCTTGAAACTCTCAAGTTAGTAATGGACTACAATGAAAGTAGGAATCTCCACTACAGCTCTACTGAGTGGGATCTCTATGAGAAGTCCATGACTAAAATAAGGATATATGATAGTGTGTATGGCAAGAACAATCCTATGGATCCTCCAAAACATCCAAGGTACTACCCAAAGCCTTTCAGCTACCAGAGGGGACAACAAGAGAAGCATGACAGACAGCATCAGAGCAAGGAATGATTTTCTGTGAATATTTGTTTTGATATTATGGATGAAATGAATGTTGAATTGGAAATCTATTACATTATATATATATAATTTCTAGTTTTGTTAATTGTGTGTTTAATTTCTTTTTCTATCTTGCATTTGAATTCTATTTCTTCATATACAGTTCTTTCTTTATTGGTATAATTCACCTTAGTGTAGAGGGTTCTGACTTCTACAAATAGGGGGAGATTGTTGAGTATTGCATCCACAATAACTTAGATTTGCATGAAGTAACCCTTGAACTAAGATTAATTAAGTTGTATTTGATATCCTTGTTTAGTTGTGTGTTTGTAGATTACCATTGCTAAGTGTAGACCAATGTCAGTCTACAGTGGGTCATAAATACAGGACAATACAGTATAATCCCTCGCTGTGTAATCCAAGGTGTTGACTCATGTGTAGCCTCTCAATTGGGATACACTTCATATTCAAACACTTGGACCATGGGATGAAGATTTGATCCTTGAAGAAATAGATTTTCTAAAGTTCAAAATTTTTCCAAAGTCCACTTCTCGAGAAGTCTATGTATAATTCTCAGTAAGTAGAGCTAACAGTTCTTGAGAAGTTCACTTAGTTCTCGATAAGCCTTGGCAAGTTCTCGATAAGCTTAGCCTAGTTCTCGAGAAGCTAAGCCTAGTTATCGAGAAGTCTCATCCTATACTTCTCGAGTAGCCAGAGACAGCCGTGAAAAATTTTGTAAGTTCATCTCTCGAGAAGTCGGCTTAGTTCTCGAGAACAAGTTTCAGTTCTCAAGTACTATTTTCTTTAGTTCTCGAGAAGCTTCACATAATTCTTGACTAGACTCAACGCCTTTTGTTCTCGAGTACTTACATAAGTTTAGGACGTATAGTTCTTGAGAACTTATTCATACTTCTCGAGAACTGCTGTCAAATTTTTCAAAAAATTTATTTAAGTCCAGATCGACGGGATTTTCAAATGAGACATCGTGATTGGTCCATGTATCATCATTAATGTCAATTCTAACCAGGTAGGGGAAATCCTATATAATGTCATTTCGTTAAGACTAACCCTAAGCGGAAATCCGTACTTTCTATTATTCTGAATCGGCCATCTCTCTCCAACAACGAACTTTCAGAAGCCACTGCCGCCGCTCAACATGAAGATCGACACATCTGTTTTCGATCAAGAATGGCTTGTTGTTCAAGGAATCTTCATCTTCTCCTTAATCGAGTAGGTCCTAAGTTTCTCAGGTCAGATCTACAGAGATTCTTCTTCAAAATTTATGAAAAAGCCGCATAGTTCAAGAAGAAGACCCGGAGTTAACTTTTTCCAGATCTGAGACAAATCTCTATTTGTACTTTAAACCTCTTTGTAAATTTTGTAGGAGATTATTCTCCAAGTTCTATGAAGTTTTCATCTTCCGAGTGTAGATCCATTTGGATCGAGATTGTAGGAACTTGGTTCCAAGACGTAGGATTGGTTTCAATCCGAGATAGTGGAGTAGCCGGATCTAGTTATTTAATAGATCGGTAAGGGAAAGTGGATGTACCCAAGGTTGGGGAACCACTATAAATCTTCTTGTCGTCTGTGATTGCTTGATTATTTGTGCAAGTTCTTTAAATTTTTTATTCCGCAAATAGACGCACAATTCACCTATTCACCCCCTCTAGGTGATTACGGTATATAACTTAACACTTTCAATATATATATACATTGAATAATGACCTTAGCTTATAAGCACGCTTGCAAAAGCTTATAAACTATAGGGTCGTTTTGCAGGGCCTTTTGTATAAAGCGTCCCATACCAATTTATACAATAGGTGTTAAGGGTTATATGCAATGGTTATGTCATATCTTGCAAGTATGCCCTGGTATGATCATGCAAGTGCAACATACCCACCTGACTTTGTGCACACTGACCTTTAGTTCCCCCTTTCTGGAGCCTAACCTCCCCGGATACCTCCATAGTGGCAAACGGAAGTGGTGGGTTTGGCCTCACCCACCTCTAAACCAGTAATTTCACTACCAGTCAGACCTATCGTATGCCTCTACGCTGGTTCACTAAGTGGAGCTCCTACGTACCTTTGCCGGCTGGTCCACCGGACTTAATTTGGCGAAGTGTTAAACAACACTTGCCGATTCAACATATTATCATCGGTGCATCGACTCTCCAACACCGAAGACCCACCACCATATAATTTATTCACAAGCAATCTTGATGTATCAACCACCGATCCAAAGCTCCCCGAACTATCCTGTCCGTCACAATCAATAACTGAGCCAAAGCTCCCCAGACTATCCCGTCCATCACAATTATCTACCGTGTCTTCGGCTCGCCGGGCTATCCTGCCCATTTCCACAACCACCGAGCCTACCGCCCGAAAATCCTAGTCAACCTAACTTCCCGAGACACCGAGGTGTGTGAAATTGAACCCTAGTTATACTAGTTGCTTTTGAAGTTTATAATTCCTACGGTTTAAGTTAGCCCAGGACTGCCCCGGCATACCCTGTGAAGGGCTCTCAAAGGGCACTAGGAACTTTGATGTTAGTTGAAGCCCATCGTTCCCTTTCGAAAGGAACTTAATGTTATTGGTTAATACCCGAATCCTGATCCCTTTTAATATAATACTGAAACTAACCCTAATGTATTTTGACTCTTCCTCTCCACAAGAGAGACGATCTTTCGTCGATCCCGGGCACCACGTAACGCCAGCCAACCAAACATTCTACTCATCCAAACTTCCAACGATGAACTCAATTTCATTTCACCAAAACCAACAATTTATTAATCCCAACCCATTTGCCCAATTCAAATGCTATCACATTTTCTGCAGTTTTACTATATGTAGACTAAACTATACTATACATTGTATATGATAGGAGGTACTCCAAATTTTCATCCAGAAGCCTTAAGACATTTAATGGGGGTCTATAATGACATGATTTGCCTAACTCCAGAAACTTACAATTTTCCGAATTAATTTTGTATTTAATTTATTTTTTCCAAAGTTAGGCCATGGGTAATTTGAACATGAAGTATAATATTTTCTCAAGTAATGGCCACTCAAAATTTATGAACACTAGATAACAGATAAATAACAGTAAATACCAACTTTCATGATTTTCCATAAATGATTTTGACTCTAATTAATTAATCCAATAATAAGCCATTAATAATGGAAAAGAAGAAAGTACTAAAGTTAATCATCAGAAAACTGTAAAAAATTACCAAATCTCAAAGAGGACTAGAAAGGGCCTCTGACCAAAAATCATATTTTATCAAGCTTACTAAGTACCAAAATAAATTTAATTACTTTTGCTTAGAAAATAGCACCTTGTGTACAAACCCCTACAGATAGACTTCCAAAAATTCCATAAAAATTCACAGAGCTTTAAAATATCATTAAAGGTCTTCTTACAAAATTTCATATGTTTTCATTATGTTTTTTGTTCATAAAGAATTTCTAAGTAGAAGGTGCAACTTGATGGGTTGTGAATGAAGTTTCCCATATAATGACCTAAAATTCATATTAAAAATTTCTATGGCTTGCTATAGTCTTAAAACATAGCTTGACTAAATATCATCCAAACGCAAGGTTAGGAAGTCACATAATGAAATTCTTTAAGATAGCTCATGATAGTGAACTTTTCAAAGGAACCCACTTGTAAACTCATCCAAACAATATGTACTATATTTCGGTGGTTAATATGATAATGAAAATGACCTATACCAAAATGTAGTACAATTCCAAAGTCATATATGTCACTAGACATTCCCTAAGGTGTATGGACCCAAAAACATACCCAGTGGTTTAAGTGGTTTGTATCTGTTCAAATCCCACCACATCCCTCCTTAGGGATTTTCACAAACCTAGGATCACATGGACTAAAAACAAAGTCCATATAAGGGCATATCACCCCATGCCCTTCACAAATCCCAAAAGTCCAACCTTAGGGTTTGAACTTTGATCCTAGGGCAAATCCACCCCATTCCACCCCAAATTCCGTGTGAGGGTGTCTTGTATCATAACAAACCAGTGACCCAAGTTTCAGCTTCTGTTGAGGTGATTTGTCCACTTAATCCCACAAGGAACACTTTGACCTAAATACTCCTATTTTGGCCAAGGCTAGGATTTACAAACATATAACCCAAATCATCTACAAATGAGATTAAATTATACACAAAGCCAAATGATGACCCCAAGGACAACTCAACAAAATTTGGGAGAGTTTGCAGGTAATTAGTTCCCCTAATTAAATTACCCGAGGATTATTAAATAATTTCAAAAACTATAGAAAAAGTATCTCCAAAAATTGCCATTTTTGAACATGACCTAGGTATAGATA
Source organism: Platanthera zijinensis (assembly GCA_039513925.1). NCBI lineage: Eukaryota > Viridiplantae > Streptophyta > Magnoliopsida > Asparagales > Orchidaceae > Platanthera > Platanthera zijinensis. Next base: position 103,509,593 of record CM077089.1, read on the forward strand.
AGATTGACTCCCTGTCCAAATTTCAGATCATTTGTACATATGGTGAAGTGGGAGCACACATTTAAGTCTCTGACTAGCCCAAGGTATATGCCGCACCAAATTGAGTGCTGAGATCTAACCACTAAGCCAAAATGGTTGAAACAAATTTTAAATTAAAGTTGACCTCAAGGGCTACAACTTTGGTTTTTACCACTATTTCCTTAGAAGAATCTAGTTGTTTTTAAATAAATTCCTAAGTGACTGATAAAAGGAGGCAGAAAAATCCATTTAATAAATAAATAAAACTTGATCTTGCACAGATCTTAAAGCATCATCCAACAGCTCCTGGGTTTCTTCTTCCTCTAGCCGACGACCCCAATCTCACCATCTTGGAGCAAGTTCCAGCTCGTTTTCTCGGCCACCCGGCCACCTCCCTGGCCGGCCACTGCCACCACCACCTCCTTCGAGGTGGTGGAAGTCATTGGGCGGTGGCACAGCTGCCGGAGGGTCCTATTCCGACGAACCCGAGAAGTCAAAATTCACAAAAAAAACCAGGAATTTCCTTCCCCTTATCGGGCTCAATTGAGCCCGATGCTTTTCCCTATTGATTCTTATGATCTACCCACAGAAGAAGGAGGAAGGGAGGACCTGAGTTGCGTCCTGAGAGTGGGTGATGAGCCTCCTTGCCATTTTCGGCCACCAAGCTTTGGATCCTTTGCAACTTCTACACCAACAGCAAGGGAATTGAGATTTAATTGGGGGAAATGCCTGCTCCGATACTGGTGAAGGTTCTTAAAGAAGGAATTGGAGAGAGGAGGCTTGTAACTTCCCAATTCATCAAAGCACCATTAATGGCCATTAAACCTAATTTTCGTTTTTCAGCAAAATTGTGGTGGTTGAGCAACCCCACTGGCCGGCCACCTCCTTGAAACTCTTCCCCTGCCTCCAAGGAGTAAAAGCCTCGTCAAAGTGAGGGGTTATGGAACCTCCATGGCCATCATGGCCATTTAGCCCCCCCACTTTCTCTCTCCTCCAAATTGGGGTAACTTCCCCCCTCTCTCTCCTACTCACACATCTCTTAATTTGGTGGGCCCAAAATGTGTCTCTCCATTCCTTAGACTTATGGGCCACACCACTTGGGCTTAGCCCACTTTATTTGGGCTAGGTTAACCTAAGTTGACCACTTTGACCCATTAGTTGACTTTGGTCAACATGACCATTTGGGTTGACCCCAAGGGGTCATTGGTGACCCCTTGGCTTCAACTAAGGTGTAGTAAGGGTTGTGTAGGGTTGACTTGGCACCTTGGAGGTCACTTTCCCTCTAGTTAGGACACTTTGACCACTTTTCGGCTAGGGTTTACTTGGGTCAACTTAGCCTCTTGGGTTGATCCCAATGAGTCCTTGGTGACCCATTGACCTCACTTTAGGGTTAGGCAGACCTCGGTAGGGTTGGTTGGGCACATTAGGGGTGCATTGCCCTTAGTTAGGCCACCTTGCCCAATTTAGCATAGGATGATCCTAAATCAACATGGCCACCCTGGGTTGACTCCAATGGACCCCTTAGGCTATAATGGACCTTCATATAGGTTAGTGAGGTTGTGGTGGGGTCTTGGAGTCATGGTGAAGCCCCATGATAATCCTAAACTAGTAATTAGAATTCTACTATTTACAAAACATAGTGATCTCACCTACATTCCTAGGTTCACTTGGTTTTCTTGGGCTTCTTAGGGTTTTGTCATGGCCTAGTCATGACAGAACCACTCCTAAGGGTCTAGTTGTTGGAGGGATGTTACATGGATGGTAGAAGGAGCCGATCGTCCTTATTGGAGTGAGTGAGCCAGCCATCTTTTGGCTGGTTGGAGTTGAGTCCGTGTGGTATTGCGCGGTTTGGCATAGAGTAGTTTGCCATGTTGCCGCCTCTCTACAGGAGGGCTGAGATCGAGTCCGCCCATTGCTACCAGACAGGAGAGTTTTTTGCCATCTTGGCGACCTGGAGGAATAAAGATGTAGGTTGCGCAGGTAGCCCCTGCAGAAGTCCGTCTCCTGTTGCATGGACAGGCTTGTCGCGTACTATCGGGCGACCTGGAGGAAGGTTGTCTAGCGATGTGGAAGTTTTCCTTGCTATGTGACTAGCATGAGTGGGTTGAAGAAGGAAACTCCTGCCGATCATGCAACTACTTGGCGGTCTGGTCGGATAGCAATGTCAGTCTGCCATTTTGTTGGATAGTGCATGTTGGAATAAAGAACCATCGCTCGGTTAGCTGATACAAACCATGCGACCTGTAGAGACAGAATAAGCAAGCAATCTGAATCCTCCTATAAACCAAGTGTTTGCGGCGCGACCTGGGCGGTCAGACTGGGGAGACCGCCCAAGACACGCGGCCTGAGCAGACAGAGAAGTCTGTCCGCCCATCCTTAGGACAGGCCGCGACCTCCAAGTGGAACCTGGAGCAATCCGCGACTTGCAAGCTAGATATCTTGGGAGGGATCGCCAATTTCTGGGTTAATAAATGACTTTACATGACATGACATGTTGAGTTATTGAATAATACTTGGAAGGATTCAAGTGGTATGAGCAGAGCAATGACTACTTGTTGAGTTAGTGTATAATACTTGGAAACTTTCAAGTGATATGAGGAGAGCATTGACTTGACATGTTATGTCACAACATGAAATTGGGAAACTTTAGACAAGCTACATTTGCTTGCTTACATTTGCTTAATCGATATGTTTTATGTATTAATGCATCTTAGTATTTCTATATATTCTACCTTCTTCAAATAGGGGGAGATTGTTGAGAATATTGCCCTTTAATGATTCTTGGATTTGAAGAGACATCACCATCAATACTAAGAGCATAAATGTATTTTATGCAAGCTCTAAGTTCCATATGTGTAGGATGTTCTTTTTCACAATGATTAGACAGGTTGTCTATGTGACTATGACATGTGGACACAAGGAAGAATCCAGAAAAGACAAAAATTTGTCTAATTCCACAGGCGTTGAGTGAAGGCAGCTCACTCAACGCCAGATGCCAAGAAGCATTGAGTAAAGTATGGGTAGTCAAAGGCTGACTGTTCACAAAACAGAATTTTGGTTAAGTCCACAGGCATTGAGTAAAGGCAGTTCACTAAACACCATATAACAAGAGGCATCGAGTAAAGCTCAAATAATCAAAGCTTTAGCATTAGCAAGGAAGAAATCTTGCTAAGTTCAGAAGCGTCGACTGAGGACAGCTCACTCGTCGCCTGAATAAAAAAGCATCGAGTAAAGCTCTATGCTGTCAAAGCCAGAGAAACTGAGAAGAAATCTGGCTAAGTCCAGAAGCATTGAGTGAAGCCAGTTCACTCAACACCAAGCTCAGAAAGTGTCGATAGCACAAGCTTCATTCAATGCCTCAGAAGAAGTGGACAAAAATTCTTCTAACTACAGAAGCATTGAGTGAAGACTGTTCACTCAACTCCAACTCAATAGAAAAATCTTTCTAAGTCTAGAAGTGTTGAGTGAAGGCAATTCATCAATGCCAACTCAACAGAGAAATCAAGTAAGTACAAAAGTGTTGAGTGAAGGCTGTTCACTCAACGCCTCATCAAGATGATAGGAAAGTCAATTATGTGTTGAGTGATGAAGACTCACTCAATGCACTCAACGCCTATATTAATTTGCTTGAATTTGGCTAAGTCCACAGATGCAGACATCAGCAAAATTCAAAATCATTATGAGAAGTCTACAGTATGCAACAAATGGCACCGCACGCCTTTTGTACGAAATTTATTATAAAGCAAAGGTTCATCCAACAACTACAGCGGGTCCCACTGCTCAAAGAGCCATTGGACGGTAGAAGATAAAAGCGATAGATCAGAAAAAAAAAGATTAACTTTTGTAAAAGCTCTGGACTTCGTCTTCTTCCTCTTGACATTATTGCAGAGCCTGAAGAACAAGTTAAAACTACTAATCTAAGAGTTTAAGAAGGTAGCTGTTGCGATTCTCACCTTCAACAGCAAGTTAAGAGAAATGTCTCTGAGAAAGAAGAAGCAGCATGGCCAAACCCTAGCTGCAGCTGATCTGAAAGTTGATAGAAGATAGATGTTGCACTTCTCAACTGCAACAACATGTTCAGAGATACTTCTCTGAGAAACAAGAAGCAGCAAGGCAAGGACTAGCTGCAACAACTTCACAGCCTTAGCAGATCATTCCTTAAGAACACTTTCAGAAGCTATGAAGAAGAACATAGCACATAGTTTCTTTCTTAGTTCAGGAAGAAGCAGTACTCTGTAAGATAATTCTCAACACAAGCCAAGTCAACTTGAAGATCAACCATCTTATTGCTATAAAGGAGATAGAACCGATCTTTCTCAGTTCAGCAAGAAGCAGGCATAGAGAATCATCTCACTGGAGTCAAAGTTAGGGCTGAGTTATTCTCAGTCCAAGAAGGCAGACTCAGAGAACATTTCTTTGAAGTCAAATCAACACCAACCATCAACCTTTCATCTGTGGGATCTTAACAGATTTTAGTGAAAGCCTATTTTATAAAGATTGTGGTAGGATTCCTATTGTTGATTTCTGGTAAGGAAGTTTGCCTGATGTAGAGTGTCATTCTCTCTGAGTTTTTAGGGCCTTTGTGCCTGAGTTGTAGGATCATTCCGTGGATCTATGGTAGGGACTTTGTGCCTGAACTATAGTAGAGTCATTCTCTCTTAGTTGTAGGGCTATCCTCCTAGCCTGAGTGTAGGACTTGTTCTCAAGTCTGAGGTAGGTGATCTTTGGATCATTAAGTTGTAGGAGCAAAACTTGCTCTTAGTTGTAAGGCTTTGTGCCTGAGGTAGGTCTTAGAGTAGACTAAGAAATTTTGAGGGATCTTTGTTGTAAGCTCTTAGGAGCCGAGTATGGAGAAGTGCCATGTCTAACACACTGTTAAAAAAGTGGGAGGGATAGTGGATGTACCCATAATATGGGGAACCACTATAAATCTTGTGTGTGCTATTGTTGATTGTATTGAAAGCTAAGTATAACTAATCACAACACACCCAAAATTGGAAAAACTTAAAAAAACCTAAAACGTATTCACCCCCCCCCCCCCCTCTTGGTGTTAGATATCCTTAAAACTAAAGACTTTCAAATAATTCTAAAGAACACACCTTCAGTTAGGGCATGCCAAACTAAATGTATAGTGTTGTCATGCAATTGTGTTACCGAACCATATTCAAGAAGAGAATGAAGTCCCAATGGCCCGACGAGAAATTTTCTCCTAAGTATGAAAGAGGCTAACAACCTTTGAATATGAATTCCACTTGTGTTCTTAAAGGAAGCTTCTTGGGAAGAGATAAAGCTAGCCAACTTTGATCATTCTTTTCAAGAACGTGTCTCATGATATGTTTGAAAAGGAGTATCGGTCATTGACCATTAAACCAACATGTGTTTTTTTGACCAAGGGAAGCTTCATCCTCATGTCATCTACCGCCTCTACCTCCTTAGTTTTGGCTATATAAATAAATAGTCATGAAGGAAGAGGGGGAAGAAATCATCCTGCCTCCTTTATTTGAGCCTTCTAGAGAGCTGTTGGGAGTTTTTTAAGAGTATTTTAGTTTAATATTTTCATGCTTTAATGTTTTTGCAATCTCTTTTCTTCCACTTGTAATCTTTTTGGAAAAACTCTTTGTAATGTCTTTATGCACTTTTGGTAACTTCTTTTCAATAAGAAAAATAGTAGTTTGTTTTTACTTTTTTCTCTCTCTCTCTCTTTCTTATTATCCATATTCTTAACATGATTTTCATTTCCTACACGATTATGAGTAACTAAACCTTGCTTAGTGCTTGATCGGGATGATCCGAGGAAAGAAATGATCTCATTTTCTTAAGCCATATCTTCTCTTTCTCATTTAATAAATGTTTAGGATTAACCATTGATTAATCTATAGAGTGGTCATATCATCGATATATGATTTTATCTTCTGTTTCCGTACTCTATTAGATGAAAGGATCATGTATACAAATTGATCACTCACAAGTAAAGAGAGGTTATTGCATTCCTTGAAAGAAGATGACGTAAATTTCTTAGATTGGAGTCAAATCCAATAGAGGGGTTCACCACATAAAGTGAGTTTTCGGGGTTTCGACGATAAAACTAAAGTTTGGTTGATCAACCTAAACTCAGTTGGGCATAGCCTTGAAAGAGGTACGTTCATATTTTAGGAACCTCCACGGTCCAAGCATTTTCGTTAAAGAGAATTTTGGATGTATCTATTTTCGATCATTTTCATTCCATGGTGATTCATGCTCAAGTACTAACCTTTTAATTATCGCTTAATCATCCTATTTTAGCATATAACCGTTCTCTTATTTGAAAATCAACTCGAAGAATCTATTTGATAAAATAACTGAAATCTCTTTGAAGTAGAAGTAATTGATGAGCCTTGGTTCTAATACGTCCTTGATATTATATCTTATGCGTTATGCGATAAGGTACACTTTCTTTTATCGAATATAGATTCAGAGAACATCATCTTCAACTTCATCTTCTCTCTTTCTTAAAACACCTCCGGAATTTTCTCCATCAGATACCGCAAGCGCTAGTACTACCGCCTAAAGATAACCTCTAGTGACCACTTGTAACGCCCCGAAACTCAAAAGGGTGACGGGTGGCATTTTGAGCCAAAACTGGGTTTTAGTAGAGGTTACACGGATTGGGGACCCGGGCGTGTCCCAGGGCGTGTCGTGCTTGGGTTCGGCGTTGGTCACGTGGTCGACGATTTTGGAATCAATGATCGTCGGGGGGTGAACACGGCGTGGGACACGGGCGTGTCCCAGGGTATGTCAATCACTCAGAGCCTTGCAATCAATGATCGTTGATGGAGGGACGCACGGCCTGAGCCCAGGCGTGTTATGGTTCGACACAGGCGTGTGATATTCGACACGGGCGTGTCGAATACCCGTGTCCTCCTCGGGTCGTGTGGCGGTTTGTGCTAAGGAAGTTATACGGCCTGGGAAACGGGCGTGTCCCATGGCGTGTCTAGCACACGGTATGTCACACGGGTGTGTCACATGGCCGTGTTGTGCTCGTGTTGTTTTGGACCTGTGTCATTGAGGGAACACGCCCAGCTACACGGGCGTGTACTGGATGACACGGGCGTATCAGGCCTTACACGGGCGTGTCGGGTGCCTGTGTTATTTTTGGGACGCGATGGTTTCGACGGCGAATGGGTGACACGGCCCTGAACACGGGCGTGTTGGAACCCGTGTTCGGCCCAGGTTTTGGAAATTCGTGCTGAATCACAGCCGTTCGTTTCCTTGTTTTTGGATCTGATGGTTAAGGCTCTTTCGCCTTAGGGTTAAGGCCGGTTCAGGGGTGTAAATTCCTCATTTTCTTGGATTCAATCCCTTTCTAAGTTCTAGAGAGAGGAGACAACAAGGAGGAAGAAGGAAGGCTAGATCCGGTCACCGACGGAGTTTCAGAGCTCTAAATCGCAAGTCGACTTCGGATCTGTGGAGGCAAGGAGATTGCGGTGCTTTTCAACTGCATAGGTTTCCATGGTGCCAAGTAAAAATGCAAGGGTAACGATTCTAATCCTAGGACATGTGAAGTCCTCTTTTCTTTTGCATAGGAATCCCTCTCCCGCGAGTATGCAGTGAGTTTGTTGCGTTCCTTGGGGTAGATATGTGAAGTCCCCCTTGTGTAGAGTCTGTATTCGTGAACGGACATAGGAATGATGTATGAAGCCTACCCGGACAAGTCTGTTTGGATCGGTGATGTTGCATTGCATATATGGCTGGAGAAGACTCTGTGCGAATGTTTGTTTTTCGGGTTTTCTACAGGGTAGATTGCAATAGGTAGCCTTGGGGACTAACTCCAAGGTGCACACGGAAAACTGGGCAGATACGTGATTCTGCCAATATGGTGGCTGGGGAGCCAACTTGAATATAACCGGGTTATGTGGACTGTGTTATAGAAAAGGGACTCGGGGAGTCTTGACCCGCGCATATGGATAAAATTGACGTTGCGGTGTGAGCAATGGGTCAGGCGAAACCGTACCTATTCTATGTTCTTCGGTGGGACCGTTGGCATAGATGAGTGTCTCCGGTGGTCTTTGGCATAAATTGACATGACCCGTGCCAGGAAGACAAAATTCTCATAAGGTTGGTCGTCCAAGGGACGGTGGTGAGACGGAAACATCTATGGCTTAGATTGACGTGACGTTGGCCAATTCGCCGTGAATGTGCCCTGAGTGCACGGGGTGTGTGACTGTGCGTTCCTGCACCTGTGATGAAGTATGTTTACACTATACTGCTTGATTATGCTAACAAAATGCAGGTAAAAGAGCATCGCCGCCCCAAGTTGGTGGCGGGGTCATTATAATTTGGTCAGCATAGCTGACCGTTGCTTTTGTTTATCATCGTGCGGTGGATTGTTGTTTGCAGGTGCTGCGGAGCCGAGCGGTAAATAGCGGGCTAAAGCCCAAGTTGCTGAGCCGGCCCTCAAAGGCCTTATTTTGAGTGTTTTCTTATATTCTCATTTATGACCGCCCTACATGCCGAGGTTTGGAAGACACTTTTATTTGAGCAAACTATTGTAAGGGCATAAGGCCAGTACTCGAGTATTGTACGTTCCTATTGTTTTGAGTAGTAGACATTCATGCTTTGCTGGGTTCTTTATTCTTTGAAACTTAATAAACTGCTTCCGCTAGATGCTCTGTGTAGGACGTTGTGAGTGGTTGAATGGTTTCAATAAGTAACCCACCGGTCTTTCCTTGGTATATGGCATCGGTCCCCGGCCAGACCTACTGCTATATTCTTTGTGAAGGATAGGGGTGTTACACCACTTCCTATTATTTTCAGAAAATTTGGGGCTTTACAATTCTCCCCTCCTTCAAGTGATTTTGTCCAAAAATTTACACTTAACAGGAAACAACACAGAAGTACAAAACATATAAAATGTACCTCAAAAGAAAAGTACAGAGAACTCTTGTCACATGGCCTGCTCGCAATCCCATGACAGCTCCTCATGACCACAATTGTCCTAACATACTTTGACCATTCGGATCTCTTTATTCCATAAGAGTTTGATCTCCATGTCCTCGATTCGAATAGGCTTGACTTTCATCGTCAATCTACTATTGACCGAAACTTGATCCCCAACAACCACTTGTGCAGTCTCTTGCACAGCCTTCCGCTGCACCGATATGTGAAATATATTGTGCACACCACTAGGTTAGCCGGAAGATTCAGCCGATAGGCAGCTTCACCATCTGCTCAACAATTTCAAACGAACCAAGGTATCTCAGACTCAGTTTTTTCAAGCGTTGAATCCTATACATACTCTTGAATGACTTTATTTTGAGATACGCCCAATCACCCACTGCAAACTCCACGTTTCGTTGTTTTGCATTATAGTACTTTGCTTGCCTATTTTGATCAATCAACAACCGCACTCGAATCAAAAGTTTTGTTGAAGTTGCATCTTCGATGTCTTTATGTTTAAAAAACTTTGATTCACCCATTTCTACCAAGCCAAGGGAGTACGAAACTTCTTACCGTATAAGGACTCAAACGGCGCCATTTGAATACTTACTTGGTAGCTATTACTGTAGGCGAATTCTATTAGATAGATATGTTCCTCCCTCCTCTTCTCTAAATATAGGGCGCAGATGCGAAGCGTATCTTCAATCGTTTTATTTTCCCTCTTGGTCTGACAATCCTTTCTACATTACGATCTTTGCAAATCATGCACGAAATCCATAGATATATCTTCAAACTTCCACTTCGGTATTGGTAATGACTTCAGAAAACCACTAGGTTTTTTTGCATTCAGCCTTTACTAGGACGCAAGTATGACACTTTGCCAAATAATGAGCAATGCCCTTCTTCATCCCTGGCCACAAGAATTACTTTTTCATATCCTTGAACATCTATGTGCTCCCCATGTAGATTAAGTAATTTTTAAAGCATGCCTCGTACATCAATTCCTCCAACAATTTACTATAATTTGGGATGCACAACTGAATTTTCATCCATTAGAGACCATAATCAATAGAAAACTGGGCATTTGATCCATCCATAGTCTTTTCCAAATAATGCTTCATTTTATTGTCAAGTTCCAATGCCTTATGAATCCTGTCTGTGAGGTCATATTGCAACTCCATCCAGTTTAAGCATTCCTCCGTACTTGTCTTCCCATCGACAAAAGAGATGTCCAAAGCCTCCAACTCAAGAATAAGATGCTCATAATGCATTTGTAACCAATTTTCTCGTGTTGGATCCTTGTGGCTCAGCGCATACGTGACTACATTTCCCTTCCCGGGAGTGTAATGAATCTCGAAGGTATAATCCCATAGGAATTCAATCCACCTTCATTGTTGGATATTCAGATCCTTCAGATGTAATAAATACTTTAAGCTCGTATGGTACATAAAGATGTAGACCTTCACGCCATATAAATAATGCTGTCATAGATTAAGAAAGAATATCACGGTCTCCAATTCCAAGTCGAGCACCAGATAATTCCTCTCATGCACTTTCAGTTGACGAGAGCCATAAGAGATCACTTGACCAAACTACATAAGAATGCCTAAGCTGCTCCCTAAGGCATCGTTGTAGACCTCATAGCCTTCTACATCATATGGAGAACTCAAAACAGGCGTCGTAGCCAAACAACTCTTCAACACCTCAAAATCTCGTGCCCATTCAGGTATCCAATTAAACTTTTGATCTTTCCTTGTCAATGTCGTGAGAGGTAGAGCTATCCATGAGAAGTTCTTAATGAATCATCTGGAGTAACCGATAGGTCCAAGAAAACTCCTGACTTTCTCCATAGAAGACAACACATGCCACTCCCGTATCGCAACTATCATTACCGGATTCACTGCAATACCCCCCCCCCCCCCATTGACCACATGAATAATGAATGCCACTAACAATTACAAAAACTAACACTTAAGAACTTGGCATAGAGTTGATTCCTCCCCAGGGAATACAGATCCAACATCAAATGATTTGCATGATACTCCCAGTTAAGACGTCTGAGAGTATACCAAAAGCACTGACCACATAACCATTGCTTTTGTTTGCCACCGTGCGGTGGATTGTTGTTGGCAGGTGCTGCGGAGCCGAGCGGTTAATAGCGGGCTAAAGCCCATGTTGCTGAGCCGGCCCTCGAATGCCTTATTTTGAGTGTTTTCTTATATTCTCATGTATGACCGGCCTGCGTGCCGAGGTTTGGAAGATGCTTTTATTTGAGCAAACTATTGTAAGGCCATAAGGCTAGTACTCGTGTATTGTACGTTCCTATTGTTTTGAGTAGTGGACATTCATGCTTTGCTGGGTTCTTTATTCTTTGCAACTTATTAAACTGCTTCCGCTAGATGCTCTGTGTAGGATGTTGTGATTTGTTGATTGGTTTCAATGAGTAACCCACCGGTCTGTCCGTGGTATATGGCATCGGGCCCCGGCCGGACCTACTACTATATGCTATGTGACGGATAGGGGTGTTACAATTTGGTATCCGACTACCGGTTTCGGTCAGGCTTAAATGAATTTGTGGATGAATTTCATTTAAGGGGTGGTGGGCACTCATGTGTGCGTAATCGTTATAACATGAAAATAACCCATGAATGTCCACTTAGGAATGAAAATACACATGTTTGGGGAACCTGCGTGTTCCTATAATTGCTTTTCGTAATGTTGTGTGGTCACTTATAAGTGTTTTGCACGATTATAGGTGATATGGAGTAGTGCTGTGCCATCTTAACAGCCAGCTTCTGAGGCGAGCAGCGCACCAAACGATGCGCCTACAACACCCCCTTCAGCCGAGACCATTCGATTGGTAGCGGAGGCTGTGTTTGCGATGATCAACGCACAGCCTGCAAGGCAAGTTCAGCAAACCACTCCTGCTGTGGAGCAAGTACCGCTCCAAGCGGCAGAGTCAAGGAGGGTGGAATAGGTAGTCGTGGAGACGGTGTTGCCGAGGAGAGCAACGGAAAAGCAGCTGAAGCACGTGATGGGCTTCAATCCTCCTGTGTTCTCGGGGATGGGAACCCCAACTCAAGCGGAGGATTTGCTCTCTAGAGTTAATAGAGCGCTGACAGCGATTGAGACTGAGGAGTGGCAGAAGACCACTATTGTGACGTTCTTGCTGTACGACGACGCAAGGCTATGGTGGGAAGGTTTGGAGCTACACCATTTGAGGGGCAGACAGTTGGTTGATATCTCAATGGAGGAGTTTTCAAGGTTGTTCTTGGCTCGATACCTCCCCTCAGCCCAGAGGATTTCTTTGGAGAATGAATTCTAGAAGTTGGTACAAGGAGATAGTATCGTGGACGAGTATCTCCATGAGTTTACTCGTTTAGACCGGTACGCAAGCGCTACCTTTGTTGATGAGGAGCGCAAGACGAACCGATTCAATGAAGGTTTGAGAGATGACCTAAGATTGCTGCTTTCGGGGCCTATGGTGCAGGGTTTCAAGACCTTGGTCAATTCGGCCCGATCCTTGGAAAAGGATATGAAGAATTTTCAGGTGAAGAAGGACTCCAGTGGCAGGAAATCGGAGTTTAAAGTGCCGACTACTTCGAAGTCTGGATATCGCAGATTCTATAAGAAGGATAGGACGTCGGGTCCAGCCCCATCTACCGGTGCCTCGGGGGCAACCAACCGAACCTCGGGCGCTTGTTTTACTTATGGAAAGACGGGGCATTTGCCAGTGATTGTTGGAGCGGACGTCCAAAGTTCAAGAGAAAGCAAGGAGAACTTATGAAGAAAAAGGCAAGACATTGGAGTCAACCGCGTCCCATTATGGTCCAACTAAATCGAGACTTTATAATCTGGGCCAGCAGGAGGCCATTAAACAGGCAGACGTGGTGACAGGTATAGTTTAATTTATAGAAAGTTAGCTTTAAATACTGTTATCTAGTGCTTGTTAACTTAATTCTGTTTGTATAGGCTTTGTTTTGATTTGCGACAGTCCGACACGAGCACTATTCGATACGGGAGCTTCGCACTCCTTTTTGTCCAAAGGATTTATAACACGCATTGGAGTCCCCTCTTCGATGGAGAAGAACAAATTGGATGTGCTGCTACCGAATGGGTGTTCGATGCGCGTGGACAGAGTATGTGCCGTAAAGGTTCATATTGGAAGTCATGAGTTAGACTTGCTAGCATCATTGATGCCGCTAGCAGAGTTTGATGTCATCTTCGGTATGGATTGGCTTTCAGAGCAAGAGGCTTTTATAGATTGCAACCGCAAAGAGGTCAAGCTGGGTGTTAGGCAGGAGACAATGTTTACGGGACTGAAGGGGTCGAGCAAGACGCTAATGTCTTCTCTGTAATTGGTCAAGGTAGTTCATGCTAGTGCAGAGCTATTCTTCACGTCAGTGGAGGCTGAAAAGCCTAAGCTCACCTTGGGTAGTATCCCAGTGGTTTGTGAGTACCCCGAGGTGTTCCCGGACAACCTTCCCGGAGCCCCACCGCAGCGGGAGGTCGACTTAACGATCGAGCTCGTGCCAGGTGCCAAAATTATGTCACGTTCTCCTTATAGGTTGGTGCCTAAAGAGATGGCAGAGTTAAAGGTTCAACTAGAAGAGTAGATGGAGCAAGGTTATGTGTGTCCATGCTCGTTGCCTTGGAGCGCACCGATCCTCTTTGTTAAGAAGAAGGATGGGAGCTTGCGGCTGTGTATCAACTACAGAGAGTTGAACAAGCTAACGAAAAAGAATAAATACCTGATCCCAAGGATTTATGATCTCTTTGATCAGTTAGTCGGGTCATCGGTGTATTCAAAGTTGGATTTGAAGTCGTGGTATTATCAGCTAAGGATAAGGGAGAGTGATATCCCGAAGACAGCATTCAGTTCGAGGTATGGGCATTCCCAGTTCACGGACATGACATTTGGGCTGACTAATGCGCCATCGGTGTTCATGGATCTGATGAACAGGACGTTCAGAGAATACCTAGACAATTTTGTGATCATCTTCATTGACGACATATTGGTGTACTCGTAGAGCGAGGAAGATCACTTCAAGCATTTGCATCTGGTATTGGAGACGCTGAGGAGGAATGAACTTTACGTAAAATTCTCCAAATGCGAGTTCTGGTTATCCTCAGTAGCATTCCTTGGTCATATTATCAACGGTGAAGGAATAGCGGTAGATCCAGCGAAGATTGTTGCGATTCGGGAGTGGCCTGTGTTGTCTTCGGTAGCCGAAGTCCGGAGTTTTCTGGGGCTTGCCGTCTATTACAGGCACTTCGTAGAGAACTTCTCGTGGATAGGGTTACCTCTCACGAAGTTGATAAGGAAGGATCAGAAGTTCTTATGGACGCAGGAGTGCGCGCAAGAATTTGAAGAGTTGAAGAGTCGGTTGAACACAGCGCCTATGCTAAGTTCGCCGCGTGGGACCGAAGCTTTCGAGATTTACAGTGATTCCTCGGGCAGTGGTTTGGGCTGCGTACTGCTGCAGCATGGGAGTGTTATTGTGTATGGATTGCGTCAGCTGAAAGTGCACGAAAGGAATTATCCGGTCCATGACTTGGAGTTGGCGGCCATGATATTTTCCCTCAAGCTATGGAGACACTATTTGTACGGTGTAAAAGTCGATATTTATACCAACCATAAGATCTTGAAGTACCCGTTGGATCAGAAGGATCTAAACATGAGGCAGTGAAGATGGATGGAGTTCTTGGGGGACTCTACGTTCAATAGTCATTATGTACCCTGGAAAGGCAATGCAGTTGAGGATGCGTTGAATTGCAGGGCTCCCGCCCAAGCCAACTGGCTGTCGGTTTATGATGAGATGTTAATTAGGGAGATGGAGGCGTTAGAGATCTGTTGTGTTGACAAGCAGACTAGCGCCAAAGCATTGCTTAACTTGATGGAAGTTGAGTATGACCTGGCTGATAGGATTCGACAGGCTATGGGGTTGGATGACGGCATGAAGGAGCTCATGGATTCAGCATTGGATGGGTCAAATTCCCAGTTTTCAGTTGAAGATGGACTTCTAAGTAAGGACAATCGTTTGTGCGTCCGAAACGTGGGAAATCTACGGGCAGAGTTGATGTACAAGGCTCATCATACCAAGTACTCAATCCACCCAGGGAGCACGAAGATGTACCGGGACTTTGAGAAGTTGTTTTGGTGGCCAGGACTCAAGAAGGATGTGGCACTGTTCGTGGAAAAATGTCAGACTTGCGCCTTGGTAAAGGCAGAGTGCCAAAAGCCAGGAGGATTCTTGAAATCCTTGTCTATTCCGGAATGGAAGTTCGACGACATATCAATGGAATTTGTGCATAGCTTGCCAAGGTCACAGAAGGGAAACAACGCCATCTTGGTTATCGTATATCGGTTAACAAAGGTGTCGCACTTCATTCTGCATTGGAAGGAGGACTTGGTGGAGAAACTAGCAAAACTAAATGTGGATAATATAGTAAGACTACACGGTGTGCCCCGCAGCATCGTGAGTGATCGAGATGTACGTTTCACGTCAAATGATTTGAGGTTGGTGCAGCAAATGTTGGGGACTAGATTGAAGTTAAACATAGCCGTTCATCGGCATACAATGGGCAGACTGAGAGGGTCAATAGAACTATGGAGGACATGCTTCGCATGTGCGTTCTATATTTCAGAAAGTATTGGGAAGACAACCTGTATTTGGTGGAATTTGCATGCAACAATAGCTACCAAACAAGTATACAGATGGCTCCCTTCGAGGCCTTATATGGTAGGAAGTGTCGCACACCGTTGTCGTGGCTAGAGACGGGTGAGGCAAGGTTGTACAAGAAGCAGGTGGAGAGTGCTACTTCCTTGGTGCGGATCATTCAAGAGCGTTTGTTGATCGCTCAGGATAGACAAGCTATGTACTACAATGCCAAGCATCAGAACGTGGAGTTCGCCGTCGGCGATTGGTTGTACTTGAAGATAAAGCCGTTCAAGGGTGTGTCACGGGTACGACGCTTGAAGAAGCTGAGCCCGAGATACCTTGGACCGTTTGAGATTCTGGAGCGGATCGGCGAAGCGGCTTATCGTCTTAGGCTTTCAGTGGAGTTGAGTGGTCTTCGAGATGTATTCCACATATCAGTGTTGCGGAAGGAGGTGCAAGAGCCTTCGCAGGTGATCGCAGTTGATCAAGTGCCGGTGGATGAAGGGTTGACAACTAAGGTCAAGCCCATTCGTATTGAAGACATTGAGTTTAAGCAACTCTGTAACAAGGAGATCAGGATGGTCAAGGTCCGTTGGGACAATTGTGGTCGAGAGAAGCTCTCTTGGGAATGGGAGCAGACCATGCTGGAGGAGTACCCAGAGTTATTTCACTCAGGTAACGCTTTTGGTTTTGTTTATCTTTCCTTTGGTAATTTTGTGGACTAAATTCTTTTAAAGGGAGATAGTTGTAACGCCCCAAAACTCAAAAGGGTGACGGTTGGAATTTTGAGCCAAATCTGGGTTTTGGAAGAGGTGACATGGCTTGGGACACTAGCGTGTCACAGGGCGTGTCGTGCTCGGGTTTGGTGTTGGTCGCGTAGTGAGTCAATGATCGTCAGGGGGGGGGGGTGAACAGGGCCTGGGACACGGTCGTGTCGCAGGGCATGTAAGTCACTCAAAGCCTTGCACTCAACGATCGTTGAGTGAGGGACGCACGGCCTGAGCCAAGGCGTGTTCGGGTTTGATTCGGGCGTGTGATATTCGACACGGGTGTGTCGAATACCCGTGTCCTCCTCGGGTCGTGTGGAGATTTGTGCTAAGGCAGTTACGCGGCATGCGACACAGGCATGTCCCAGGGCGTGTCTAGCACATGGCATGTGACACGGGCGTGTCACATGGCCGTGTTGTGCTCGGGTTGTTTTGGACCTGTGTCGTTGAGGGAACACACCTAGCTACACGGGTGTGTACTGGCTGACACAGGCGTGTCAGGCCTGACATGGGAGTGTCGGGTGCCCGTGTTCTTTTCGGGATGTGATGGTTTTGACGTCGAATGGGTGACCCGGCCCTGAACACGGGCATGTCAGAACCCGTATTCGGCCCAGGTTTTGGAAATTCGAGCTGAATCATAGCCGTTCATTTCCTTGTTTTTGGATCTGATTGTTCAGGCTCTTTCCCCTTAGGGTTAAGGCCGGTTCAGGGGTGTAAATTCCTCATTTTCTTGGATTCAATCTCTTTTTATGTTCTAGAGAGAGTAGAGAGTAAGGAGGAATAAGAAAGGCTAGATCCTGTCACCGGCGGAGTTTCGGAGCTCCAAATTGCGAGCCGACTTCGGATTTGCGGAGGTAAGGATATTGTAGTGCTTTTCATCCACATAGATTTCCATGGCACCATGGAAAAATGAAAGGGTAACGATTCTCATCCTAGGACATGTGAAGTCCTCTTTTCCTTTGCATAGGAATCCCTCTCTCGCAAGTATGCGGTGAGTTTGTGGCATTTCTTGGGGTAGATATGTGAAGTCCCCCTTGTGTAGACTACGTATTCGTGAACGGACATAGGCATGATGTGTGAAGCCTACCCTGACAAGTCTGTCTGGATCGGTGATGTTGTATTGCATATATGGCCGGAGAAGACTCCGTGCGAATGTTTATTTTTCGGGTTTTTTACGGGGTAGATTGCAACAGGGAGCCTTGTGGACTAACTCCAAGGTGCACCCAGAAAACCGGGCAGATGCGTGATTCTAACAACATGGTGGACGGGAGCCAACTTGAACATAACCGGATTATGTGGACTGTGTGATAGAAATAGGACTCGGGGAGTCTTGACCCGTGCATATGGCTTAAATTAATGTTGCGGTGTGAGCAACAGGTCAGGCGAAACCTTCCCTGTTCTATGTCATTCAGTGGGACCATTGGCATAGATGAGTGTCTCCGGCAGTCTATGGATTAAATTAATGTGACCCGTGCCAGAAAGACAAAATGCTCTTAAGGTTGGCCGTCCAAGGGACGGTTGCGAGACGAAAACGTCTATGGCTTAGATTGACGTGACGTTGGCCGGTTCGTCATGAATGTGCCCTGAGTTCAGGGGGTGTGTGGCTGTGCGTGCCTGCACCTGTGATGAAGTGTGTTTACACTATACTGCTTGATTATGCTAACAAAATGCAGGTAAAAGAGCATCGCCGCCCCAAGTTGGTGGCTGGGTCATTATAATTTGGTCAGCATAGCTGACCGTTGCTTTTGTTTACCATCGTGCGGTGGATTGTTGTTTGCAGGTGCTGCGGAGCCGAGCGGTAAATAGCGGGCTAAAGCCCAAGTTGCTGAGCTGGCCCTCGAAGGCCTTATTTTGAGTGTTTTCTTATATTCTCATTTATGACCGCCCTACATGCCGAGGTTTGGAAGACACTTTTATTTGAGCAAACTATTGTAAGGGCATAGGGCCAGTACTCGTGTATTGTACGTTCCTATTGTTTTGAGTAGTAGATATTCATGCTTTGCTGGGTTCTTTATTCTTTGAAACTTAATAAACTGCTTCCGCTAGATGCTCTGTGTAGGACGTTGTGAGTGGTTGAATAGTTTCAATAAGTAACCCACCGGTCTGTCCTTGGTATATGGCATCGGTCCCCGGCCAGACCTACTGCTATATTCTTTGTGAAGGATAGGGGTGTTACACCACTTCCTATTATTTTCAGAAAATTTGGTGCTTTACAATTCTCCCCTCCTTCAAGTGATTTTGTCCAAAAATTTACACTTAACAGGAAACAACACAGAAGTACAATACATATAAAATGTACCTCAAAAGAAAAGTACAGAGAACTCTTGTCACATGGCCTGCTCGCAATCCCATGACAGCTCCTCATGACCACAATTGTCCTAACATACTTTGACCATTCTGATCTCTTTATTCCAAAAGAGTTTGATCTCCATGTCCTCGATTCGAATAGGCTTGACTTTCATCGTCAATCTACTATTGACCGAAACTTGATCCCCAACAACCAATTGTGCAGTCTCTTGCACAGCCTTCCGCTGCACCGATATGTGAAATATATTGTGCACACCACTAGGTTTAGCCGGAAGATTCAGCCGATAGGCAGCTTTACCAATCTGCTCAACAATTTCAAACGAACCAAGGTATCTCAGACTCAGTTTTTTCAAGCGTTGAATCCTAGACATGCTCTTGAATGACTTTATTTTGAGATACGCCCAATCACCCACTGCAAACTCCACGTTTCGTTGTTTTGCATTATAGTACTTTGCTTGTCTATTTTGATCAATCAACAACCGCACTCGAATCAAAAGTTTTGTTGAAGTTGAATCTTCGATGTCTTTATGTTTAAAAAACTTTGATTCACCCATTTCTACCAAGCCAAGGGAGTACGAAACTTCTTACCGTATAAGGACTCAAACGGCGCCATTTGAATACTTACTTGGTAGCTATTACTGTAGGCGAATTCTATTAGATAGATATGTTCCTCCCACCTCTTCTCTAAATATAGGGTGCAGATGCGAAGCGTATCTTCAATCTTTTTATTTTCCCTCTTGGTCTGACAATCCGTCTGAGGATGAAAGGTTATACTGAACTTTAGCTTAGTACCTAAGAGTGGATCAATAAGCCTCTAATGATTTGACCTAAAACTCCCATCTCGGTCACTAATGATGCTATAGGGCACACCGTGTAATCGTATGATCTGTTCAACAAAAATTCTGTCCAACCTTTCCACTGAATCATCCCTCCGATTTGGAATGAAGTGTGACAGTATTGTAAACTGGGCCATGATCACCCAATTGACATCATTTCTACATTACGATCTTTGCAAATCATGCACGAAATCCATAAATATATCTTCAAACTTCCACTCCGGTATTGGTAATGACTTCAGAAAACCACTAGGTTTTTTTGCATTCAGCCTTTACTAGGACGCAAGTATGACACTTTGCCAAATAATGAGCAATGCCCTTCTTCATCCCTGGCCACAAGAATTACTTTTTCATATCCTTGAACATCTATGTGCTCCCCATATAGATTAAGAAATTTTTAAAGCATGCCTCGTACATCAATTCCTCCCGCAATTTACTATAATTTGGGATGCACAACCGAATTTTCATCCATTAGAGACCATAATCAATAGAAAACTGGGCATTTGATCCATCCATAGTCTTTTCCAAATAATGCTTCATTTTATTGTCAAGTTCCAATGCCTAATGAATCCTGTCTGTGAGGTCATATTGCAACTCCATCCAGTTTAAGCATTCCTCCGTGCTTGTCTTCCCATCGACAAAAGAGATGTCCAAAGCCTCCAACTCAAGAATAAGATGCTCATAATGCATTTGTAACCAATTTTCTCGTGTTGGATCCTTGTGGCTCAGCGCATACGTGACTACATTTCCCTTCCCGGGAGTGTAATGAATCTCGAAGGTATAATCCCATAGGAATTCAATCCACCTTCATTGTTGGATATTCAGATCCTTCAGATGTAATAAATACTTTAAGCTCGTATGGTCCATAAAGATGTAGACCTTCACGCCATATAAATAATGCTGTCATAGCTTAAGAAAGAATATCACGGTCTCCAATTCCAAGTCGAGCACCAGATAATTCCTCTCATGCACTTTCAGTTGACGAGAGACATAAGAGATCACTTGACCAAACTACATAAGAATGCCTAAGCTGCTCCCTAAGGCATCGTTGTAGACCTCATAGCCTTCTACATCATATGGAGAACTCAAAACAGGCATCGTAGCCAAACAACTCTTCAACACCTCAAAATCTCGTGCCCAATCAGGTATCCAATTGAACTTCTGATCTTTCCTTGTCAATGTCGTGAGAGGTAGAGCTATCCATTAGAAGTTCTTAATGAATCATCTGGAGTAACCGATAAGTCCAAGAAAACTCATGACTTTCTCCATAGAAGACAACACATGCCACTCCCGTATCGCAACTATCTTTATCGGATCCATTGTAATACCCTCCCCAACTGACCACATGACCAATGAATGCCACTAACAATTACAAAAACTAACACTTAAGAACTTGGCATAGAGTTGATTCCTCCCTAGGGAATACAGATCCAACATCAAATGATTTGCATGATACTCCTTAGTCTGAGAGTATACCAATATGCCATCTATAAAGACGATCACAAATCATTCTAAATACTATCTGAAGGTGCTGTGTGTAAAAAAGTGCTAAATAAAGTCAAATTTTATTGCCCCAAAAAGATAAACAGTACATAAGTATGCCCCCTTATTTATAGAAAATGAGGGAGATGAGAGAATACAACAAGTGGTGTGGGACTAAATATAATCCACACTGCTTATGTGGTTTGACATTATCAAACCAAATTACTATAAAAAGTTGTTGATCACCTAGCGGCAAAAGAGATAAACCTCCAAACAGCAATTGAAGACCGCTAGAGTGTCGTTGTTAGCCATCAGACTGCAATTACGGATTGCCACCAGACCGTAGTTGTGGACTCCCACCTCAGTTGCTGCGGAAAGCCTCCAGGCCACTTCTACTGCTAACCAATAGGCAGCTGCAGCAGCATGTCTCCATACTGCTGCTACGACAAACCTTCAGACCACAGCTACGGCTAGCCTCCAGACCACAGTTGCGGGATGACCTCCAAAACTAGAAAGCACTGTGGGAAGCCGACTATTAAACTGCACCACTACTAAACAGTCATACCACCAATCTTGCCAAGATAGCCACCAGACATAATCACTGGCACTAACCAAACTGCCAGACAATCAGACTACCTGAACAAACTGCCTGACCACCTAAACTACAAGCCACTGAGACTTGACCATCAAACCGCCAAACTCTAACACTGCCCTTCAAGCTGGAACATATATATCAACTATACCCAGTTTGCCACAAACATCAAAATGAGAAGCGGAAACTGGTTTCGTAAAGATGTCTGTAAGTTCTTTATCAAAAGTGACAATTGGAGTGCAGATATGGTTCTTCAACATCTCTTCTCTAATGAAATGACAATTGACTTCAATGTGATTTATCCTCTCATAGAAGACATGATTCTTCCATATATAAATAGTGGCTTTGTTATCACAAAACATAGGGAGAGGATGATCATAGAGTTCTCCCAAGTCAAGCATAAGTACTCATAACCACTTCATCACAAGTTGTTGAAGCCATGCTCCTATACTCAACTTCAGCACTTGACCTTGAAACCACTAACTGCTTCTTGCTTTTCCAGCTAACAAGATTTCCTCCTACAAAGGTGCAAAAACCTAATATAGACTTTTATATTCTAAGTTATCATCATAGCTGGCATCAAAATATGCTTCAATCTTCAAATGATTATGCTTCTTAAACAACAAGTCCTTTCCTGGAGACCTTTTGATGGTGATTTTCTAGAAGTTAAATTACAACCAAACTAGAATCCCGAATAGGCAAGCGTACCTATCGAAATGCAATATAGGAAGTGTCATATTGCGATTCGGGGCCTGTTGAGTACTTGTACTCACAAGGAAGAGCTATTATTTTATCAAACGGAAAAGTTGGTTGGATTATACTAGATAATAAAACAAAAGCTGAAGCTAAAGAGAAATTCAAATATGAGGAAGCTAACACTTGATCTAGAATCCCCTTGGACTAAAATAAATCTTCTTTGAAAATAATGAAATGCGAGTTCTTAATTATACTCACTCGACCGTGGAGGTTCCTAAAATATAGAAGTGTCTCTCTCGAGCTCATGCTTCTAACTAACCTTAGGTTGATCGATTAAGACCTCTCGGCCAGTCGAAACCCCTAAACTTGCTTTATGCGGTGAACCCCACTATTGGATTTGACTCCAATCCGGAAGATTTACGTCGTCCTCTCTCGAGGAGTGCATTCAACTCCTTTTATCTTTGAGTGATCTCCTCGTATCCGCAACCTCTCGGTCATTTAGGATACGGATCTTAGATCGAAGATCATATCCGCGTAATATGAATTTGATGAAATAAAAATCAAAGATAAATCGTAGCGAGAACAATTAAGAACAAGACTTTTAATAAGAAGGAGAAAGATCTATTTTATTCTAAGGTTCATCATGATCAAGTGCTAAAAGAAGATTAGCTACTCATCATGATTGGGGAAATACAAAATAAAATAGGAAAAGACATGATTGAAATGGAAATAACTAAAATTAAAGTTACAACAAAGGTAAATCTAACTTCGAAATGAGAAAATACAGCAAAAGAAATAGAAAATTACAAGACTCCAACTCCTAAAATTCGACTCCTCAGCATCTGAAGCTGTCTGGAATTTATAGAAAAAATTTCTGTTTGGTCACGCCCTAGGTCACGCCCGTGACCTAGGGCGTGTCAGGCTCGGAACCATCGTCTTAAAACCCCGGGAACGTTGGAGGAGAAACCGCCAAAATTAGTTAACTGACGGGTCATGCCCCTAGGTCACGCCCGTCACCTAGGGCGTGTCACGGCTGTTTCTGGAAACTGCGAGAAGCTGAAAACGGCGGGAGTAAAAGTGGTCTTCAAGAAGGTGTCACGCCCCCTAGTCACGCGCGTGACTAGGGGCGTGTCAAGCAGGAACGGTCTCTGGCGGCAACGACTGGAACGGAGGAATAATTAGCTGGAAACGCCCAGGACACGCCCTGGGTCACGCCCGTGACCCAAGCATGTCATTTTAATCCGACATGGCAGCAGTCAACGATTCTTCCACGGGCCGTCACGCCCCGTGTAAGGAGTACACGGGCGTGTCGTCATCCGACATGGGCGTGTCAAGGTCGGTCGACGATCTGTGGGCGCAGGTCGACGGGCTCTGGCTGTAGGCTCGGTTATTACGTGTCACGCCCCTGTGTCACGCCCAGGTAGGGCGTGTCACAGAGCGTGTCTAGGTAGAAAACAGGAAAATTCTTCTTTTTGCTCCAAATAACCTGTAGATCAGCCCTGCAAGATTAAAAATGATTTTATTAAAACAAATAGATATAAATTATAGAAACAAGTTAAAATAAACTTAATATTATAAAATTAATTTAAAATATCCAACTATTAATATAGATAAATAAATAAAAAGATAGAAATAATTAGAGTTATCAAATACCCCCATACTTATTCGTTTGCTAGTCCCGAGCAAACAACTTCCTATAGGGAGTAGAAAAATTTTAAATGCTAGAAAATAAAATTGAACCTAAGGAGTAAAATGCGAAGTCTTATGCCTATGTTTGTAGATATTTTTGTAGAAAGACTTACTCAGCATACAAATTAGGTTTTTATTTTTCTTTAAAATGCGTTTTCACTATTATTTTTACTTTTAAAATGAAAAATGCAGTAAATCTTAAAATTATCTTTAGGGAGAGTGTAGCGTGCGTACTAAGATAACATTGCACAAACAAAGATTAAGATACCCTCCAAAGAAATCCATCAATGTCGATGGCCATAGGCTTACCCTTTCACACTCTCGCCACGGCACTAGTCAAACTTGTAAACATAAATCAATAGGGCTTAATTAGGTTGAAATGTAGGCTTAGGTTTTTGGTGAGGGTGATCAAAGATAAACACGATGGCTAGTCACACCAAGACCTAGAGAAGCTTGTACATAAAGATTTGCTATGGCTCTTAAGAACGTAGCCAAATTCCTATTTCTTTTGTTTCTTTTCTTATTTTTTTAACTCTCTCATCATATTGAATTTTTTTCTACCTCTTCATTTCTTTTAATGATAATTTTTTTCTATATTTTGAAGAGGGGAGAAAAAAAAATCAACTTCTTTTTTTATAAGAAAAGAGCCACCAAAAATAAAATATTTCTACATTTGTTCTTTCAAGATCGGGTTTAGGTGTGTAATTAGGATGCTTTTTAGGCTTTGGTAAATCATTTGGTGGAGCTAAAACAAAAGGAAAAGGTAATAGGCTCAAATTGGCTAAGCAAAGTTAAAATTTTAGGTGCGGGTATAAAAGCTCAAACTTGCCAAAAGAAGTGCCTAAATCATATTTATGCTAATGAGTTTAACTTATGCAAAGTCTTGAGAATAGTTAGAGGGCAAGTTCTAGAAATCGAAAAAGAATACCTCTCTCTTGGTCCGCGAAATATCTCTCTAGTAAACTTCTACTTACTCACCTAAATTATTTTAAAGTTTTACCGGTTTTCAAAATTAAAGTAAAATAAGTTGTTTCTACGCATTTAGAAAAATGAAAATCTAATTATATGCTGAATATTTAGATCTACTAAAAATTCTACTTACACGTGCAGTTAACTAGAAACACAGCATGACCAACAGTTCTACTCCAAAATTCAACATTCAATTAAACATCAAAATTCTCTAAACACTATAAAAAAGTTGAATTACTAGGAATTTTGCATGTGAATAAATATAGAAATAAAGACTTCTCTAATTTAATTTTTGATTTTCTATTTTTTTTTAAATTTTTTTTTTTTTAATTTTGGAAAAACAAAATTTTAAGACGAAATAAAAAAAAAATTTTGAGTTTTAAATTTGTTTTAAAATTTTTTTGTGGTTTTTGTTTTAAAAATTTTTTTTGGAAAATTTTTATAAGTTTTGCTTGAGAAATATCCCTCCCCCATACTTAAGCAATACATTGTCCCCAATGTAAAAATAAAGAAGAAAAGAGAAGAGAGGAGACTTCCCTGAAAATGCAAGCCAGCATCAAAAGAGACCTGTACAAAATGATGAAAGCAAAACATAATATTTTATAGATTTTTTTTTTGGATTTTTTTTCATTATAATAATAAAAACAGATACGGAAGAATAACAATACAGATACAAAGAGGTGACCCTCTACAGATCCAAAGAAATGAAAAGGCAGCTACTCCTGGTCAGAAACGTCCTCGTGCTCCTGATAGAAAGTCCGCATGTTCGCGAACTCGCGAGTAATATGCGCTATGGAGGAAGTATGGTTTCGCTCGAGCACGGTGAAGCGCGCATCAAAAGAAGCGAAGCGACCGTCAAAATGGGTTTGCATCTGGTCTATGCGAGTATGGAGCAACCCAAATTGCCGGTCCCAATAATTTGGAGGATCGAGCGCTGGAGCAGAGTGCAGCGGTGGTGGCGGAATCTGCGGGGAAGGATGAGTACCGCTGGGACCGGCACCATGATCAAGATCAAGATCACCGCCACCAACGAACGGGGGAATAGACTCAAACTCGCCGTCGTGTCGGCGAGCTAAACCAAGCGCCTGAAGGGTCGGGAACTGAAGAGGCTGCGGCGTTTGCATGCAAGTGAGCCGCGGAAGAGCAGCCCACACGACGGTCTGCTTGGCGAGGAAAGTGATGAAATTCCCGCCGTGCACCGCTCCCAATCTCACATTTTCAGCCTGGTGCCGAAAGAAAATGGAGAGCATGTAACCAAGGTTGAGTGGGACCCGATAAAACATACTATACAAGTATAGTAAGTCGGCCCGAGTCACCACGCCGTGGCTATCGCCGTGCCCGGAAATGGTAAAAGAGAGAAGGTTGTGTAGAATACGTAAAGCGGGGGAGGTGAGGTGGCTACCCTTAGATTTCTTGGGAGTGTAGGGGGCGACGTCATTACTAATTTCCGACCAAAAAGTGGGGAGACATAAGTCGGGAGGGAAATCAGTTTTTAGGTCGGGGTAGGCGGGGGAAGTGGAAAAGGCCTCCGAGCAAAAGCCCATGACAACATTGAGTTGGAGGATGGTGAGCTGGTGCATCATCCCGCCCAAGCGAAAGACGATGAAATCATCTTGCGCTGCCCAACGGAACTCAAATGAGGCCAAGAACTCAATGGTTAGCTCGAGGAAAGCAGGCTCAGAAATGGAGAAAAGAGTATCCCACCCTTGGGTAGAGATGAGCTCCCGAACTAGCTCCGCTGCTCCGAATTGGGCGAGGATGGCCCAATCCAAGATCCGGAACACACCAAAGGGTTTGGCGCTCAGTCTCTCGCTTCGATCTTGTTGGGTTGCATTCTCGAAAAGAAGCATGTCCTCTACCGAGGCTGGATCGATGGGGTGCTCGGAGGAAGATGTGGAGGAGCGAGCGTGGTGGCGAGGCATTGTGAGAAATGTGGAGGAAATTTCGGCCAAAGGGAGGAGAGAAGAGAAGGGTTGAAGGGTGGAAGTGTGAAGAGAAGAGGGGAGAAAAAATGCTATTTATAGAGTTTTTCGGGTTCGTCACGCCCCTCTGTCACGCCCATGACAGGGGGCGTGACAAGCCCGGGTCAAAGCAGAAAGGAATCCGAGGCGGACTGCCTCGGATTCGGGGGTCACGCCTCAGAGTCACGCCCGTGACTCTGAGTGATACGCCCGTGACGTCGGGCGTGTAGGGGAATTCGAAGAGCATCCGATGCGAAGGCATCGGATTCTTCAGTCACGCCCCAGAGTCACGCCTGTGACTCTGGGCGTGTCAGTCAAATCTGACTTGTTAAGAAGGAATCTGAGGCGTGACTGGTCAACGCCTTGGATACCCGCAACACGGGCTCGACACGCCCGTGACATAAATGTCACGCCCGTGTCATATCCGAATGACGGGCGGGAAAACCGAGGGAGGAGGAACCTCCCGCAGTCTTGGCAAACACGCCCAGGACACGCCCGTGACCAATGGGTCACGGGCGTGACGGACGCGTGTACGAGAAATTTTTTTTTCTTTTTTTTTTAATAAATATTTTTTTTTCTGTTTTTTTATAACATCATTATGTTAAAGAGCCTAATAAAAATAAATTAAAATTTACCGACTTGTAGAAATACGAAGATGCGACGTTCGTCTCGACTCGATCGTCATGCAGCGATGTCCTTCAGGTCTGTAAAAATAAACTAAAAAAATAAAATTAGAAAATAAATAAATAAATAAAAATAACCGTGGGGTGCCTCCCACGAGCGCTTTGTTTATGGTCGGTGAGCTCGACCATAGTGGCGCGCGCTTATTATGGGTTTGACAACATTATGTTGTCTAATTTTTCGTTAATATTATCACCGGCAAAAAATAATTTTAGCCGGTGCCCATTCACTTTAAAGTTGCCTTTTTCCGGGTGTGAAATAAGAACCGTCCCGTATGGCCAAACCTCCTTTACGACAAAGGGGCCGGACCAACGGCACTTAAGTTTACCCGGAAATAAGCGTAAGCGCGAGTTATATAAAAGGACTTGGTCTCCCTGTTTAAAGTCCTTTGGGTGCTTAATTTTCTTATCATGATAAAATTTGGTGCGCTCCTTATAGAGTTTATTACCCTCATAAGCGAGGAAGCGCCACTCATCGAGCTCGTTAAGTTGGAATTAACGGAGCTCGGAGGACAAATTTTCATCAAGATTTAAAAATTTAAGTGCCCAAAAGGCACGATGTTCAAGCTCAACCGGTAAGTGGCATGCTTTCCCATAGACCAATCGATACGGCGTACAACCGATAACGGTCTTGTACGCGGTCCGATAAGCCCATAGAGCATCATCAAGCTTGACCGACCAATTTTTTCTATTAGTAGAAATCGTTTTTTCTAGAATACGTTTAATTTCTCGGTTAACTACTTCTACCTGGCCACTAGTTTGAGGGTGATAGGGGGTGGCTAACCTATGTGTAATGCCGTATTTAGATAACACTTTAGCGAATTGTGTGTTACAAAAGTGGGTGCCCCTATCACTAACTATTGCCCGAGGTGCTCCAAATTGTGAAAATAGTTGTTTAAGAAATCGGGTCACGACTCGGGCGTCATTGGTGGGGAGAGCTTGCGCTTCCGCCCACCGTGACACGTAGTCAACCGCTACTAGAATATATTTATTTCCAAAGGAAGTTGGTAGCGGGCCAACAAAGTCGATTCCCCATAAATCAAAAACTTCAATTTCTATAAAAAAATTTAAGGGCATTTCATCTCGGCGGGAAATATTACCTGAGCATTGGCATTGTTCACAACGACTTACATGTGCGTGAGCGTCCTTGAAGATGCTCGGCCAATAGAAGCCTGCTTCAAGTACTTTCCGAGCCGTCCGATTAGCTTTATAATGCCCACCGACGGGTCCCTCGTGACAATGTTTTAAAATTTCTGCGCCCTCCTCATGAGAAACACACCTCCGCACTACTTGGTCCGCACAAACTCGGAAGAGAAATGGATCCTCCCAAAAATAATTTTTCAAATCTGAAAAGAATTTCTTCTTTTCTTGATAAGAAAAACCATTTGGGAGGAATCTTGCAACAAGAAAGTTTGCAAAAATCGGCGAACCAAGGAGTGGGGAGAGTGATTACCTTATGCATAGCGAGGAGGCGCTCTTCAAGAAATGTGTCATCGATGTCCTCCTCTTTGAGCTCCTCTGAATTGGGGTTCTCCAACCGAGAAAGATGATCCCCCGCAAGATTTTCCGCTCCTCTTTTATCCCGAATCTCCAAGTCGAATTCTTGGAGAAGCAATACCCACCTAATCAATCGAGGCTTTGCATCTGTTTTGGTTAGTAAATAACGCAAAGCCGAATGATCGGTAAAAACAATAACTTGGGATAAAGTAAGGTAAGAACGAAATTTATCCAAGGCAAAAATTACGGCAAGAAGTTCTTTTTCGGTGGTTGTATAATTTTCTTGTGCGGTGGTTAGTGTTTTGCTCGCATAATATATCGGATGAAAATTTTTATTGATGCGTTGTCCTAAGACCGCACCAACGGCAAAACTACTAGCATCGCACATAATTTCAAAAGGAAGTTCCCAATTGGGAGCTATTACGATTGGTGCGTTTATCAATTTTTCTTTAATAAGAGAAAAAGCGTGCAAACAGTCTTCATCAAAAATAAAAGGCGCGTCTTTTTCTAATAAGTGGGTAAGGGGCTTAGTGATTTTAGAAAAATCTTTAATAAATCGGCGATAGAAACCGGCGTGCCCCAAAAAACTATGAACGGCCTTAACATTTGAGGGTGGAGGTAAATTTTCTATAATTTCAATTTTTGCTTTATCTACCTCTATACCCTTGCTAGAAATTTTATGGCCTAAGACCAAACCTTCCCGCACCATAAAATGGCACTTTTCCCAGTTCAAGACTAGGTTCGTGTCCTCACATCTTTGGAGTACACGGGAAAGATTTGCTAAACATAAATCAAAAGAGTCTCCAAAGACGGAGAAATCGTCCATGAAGACCTCCATGATATCCTCCACTAGTTCATCAAAGATCGCTAGTATACACCTTTGGAAGGTTGTCGGCGCATTGCATAAACCAAAAGGCATCCTTCGATAGGCGAAGGTGCCAAACGGATAAGTGAAGGTTGTTTTCTCTTGGTCTTCGGGTGCGATTGGGATTTGGAAATATCCCGAGAGACCGTCAAGAAAACAATAAAACGAGTGCCCGGATAACCGTTCAAGGATTTGGTCAATGAACGGCAAAGGAAAATGATCCTTTCGGGTTGCATCATTTAATTTACGGTAGTCGATGCAAACCCGCCATCCGGTAACGGTTCGAGTAGGAATTAATTCATTTTTATCATTAGGAACTACCGTTAAGCCTCCTTTCTTAGGCACCACTTGGACCGGACTCACCCAAGAGCTATCCGAAATCGGATAGATGATGCCCGCATCTAATAATTTAATCACCTCGGCCTTGACTACCTCCTTCATGTTAGGATTTAGTCGGCATTGAGGTTGAATTGTTTTGTGAGCTTTTTCTTCCAATAAAATTTTATGGGTGCAAAAGGAGGGATTAATTCCCCTCAAATCCGTGATCTTCCACGCAATTACGCGGCGATGACGTTTTAAAATATTAGATAATTTAATTTTTTTCATCATCGGTCAAGTAGGCCGACACAATTACGGGAAGTTTAGAATCCTCCGCTAAAAATAAATATTCTAAATGTTCAGGCAATTGTTTGAGTTCAAGTATGGGAGGTTCATCATAAGATGTTTTCAAACGATCACTACTAATTTCCAAAATTTCAAATATAGGTGTGTGAGTGATCGAATCCTTATCACTATTTTCATAAGTAATTAAATCTAAATTTTCAAAATATGTGTTATGATCAATAGAAGATAAAGAATGTTCAGAAAAAGGAATGAAGTCTTCTTCGGGAGAAGCCTCTAAATAGTAACATGAGTCGTCTTTGGAGAGCGAATTTTTCATAGACGTGTCAATAGTAAAGGTAACTTCTTCATCGCCGACTCTAAGGAGAAGTTTACCGTTACTAACGTCTATAACTGCGCGCGAGGTGGCCAGAAATGGGCGACCGAGAATGAGTGGTACCTCGGTGTCCTCTTCGATGTCAGAGATGACAAAATCTACCGAAAAGATAAATTTGTCAACTTTGACAAGCACATCCTCAATAATACCCATCGGATATCTTATAGACCGATCCGCCAATTGAATGCTCATTCTTGTGGGTTTAGGTTCTCCTAAACCCAATTTCTTAACTAAAGAATAAGGCATTAAATTTATTGAGGCACCTAAATCGGCTAACGCACGTTTTACCAATAAATCGCCAAATGAACAAGGTATAGAGAAACTACCCGGATCAGGTAATTTCTTAGGCAATTTATTAAGTAAAACCGCCGAGCACTCCGTGTTCAATTGAATCGTGCAGATATCCTCAAGTTTCTTTTTATTTGATAAAAGATCCTTGAGGTACTTAGCATATTTCGGCGTTTGTGCTATCACTTCGCATAACGGTAAATTTATTTGGATTTGTTTAAACATATCTTAAAATTTACTGTGATGCTCATCTATCCGATCTTTTTGCATTCTAGACGGATAGGGAAGAGGTGGTTGATAATGTTTTGGTTTAATATAACTAGAAGGCTTAATCGAAGGAGAAGATGAAGAAATCGTTACCTCCGTATCAACCAGAATTGGAGAAGTTTCAACTGGAATTGTAGAAGTGGTTACCTCCTTCCCGCTTCGTAAAGTGATGGCTTTGGCTTTCTCCCTTGGGTTGGGCTCTGTATTGCCCGGTAGCGCTCCTTGTTGTCGATCGAAGAGCATCTTTGCAATTTGCCCAATTTGAGTCTCCAAACTACGAAGAGATCAGGTGAGATTCCGGATATTGGTATCATTTGTACTCGTATATTTGGAGAACAACTCCTCGAGATTGGGAGCTTTTGGAGCTTGTGGTGGAAAATATCCTGGTGGGATTGTGTTTGGTGGGCGAGCCGTGTTCCCCGGATTACTCCAAGATAAGTTGGGGTGGTTCCTTATACCCGGGTGATAGTATTACCATAATTAGTATTACCCGGATTAAAGGGTGGCCGATTCGGATTTCCCATATAATCCACATGCTCGGCCAACATAGTGGGAGAGGGGAAAGAAGTAGGATCCCAGGTAGGTATAGAAGAGGGAGCAGACATCTCTTCTAATCTTTTGTTTAGCATCTCAACCTGGAGAGATAGATTGGAGACCGTATCAATTTCATACATCCCGGCCAGTTTAGGTGATTTAGACCGTGGTGTACTCCATTGATAGGTATTCAAAGCCATACCTTCTATAAGCTCTTGGGCGGCCGCCGGTGTTTTGTTATTAAGCGTTCCACCGGCGGCGGCATCGATATGTTGCCTAGTTTGAGAATTTAGGCCGTTATAGAAGGTTTGGATTTGTAACCAATCCGGAATTGCATGATGAGGACATCGACGAAGCAATTCCTTGAAGTGCTCTCAAGTATCATATAACGTTTCCGAATCAAGTTGGGAGAAATAAGTAATATCATTGCGCAATTTAGCCGTTTTAGCCGGCGGAAAGTATTTTGTAAGAAATCTTTCCGTCATTTCAGCCCATGTTGTGATTGATCCTCTTGGTAGAGAACTCAACCATTGCATAGCTTTAGTGCACAATGTGAATGGAAATAACCTTAGCCGGATGGCATCATCGGATACACCATTAATTTTAAAAGTATCGCATATTTCTAAGAAATTAGAAATATGCGCGTTTGGATCTTCATCTTGAAGCCCATCAAATTGTACATATTGTTGTACCATTTGGATGATGCTTGGCTTCAAGTCAAAATTATTGGGGGCAATAGCGGGGCGAACAATACTAGATTGAGCCTCGTCCAAGTTTGGACGGGCATAATAGGACATAGTTCGTTGTTCGACTGCATTTGGCTCACCCATATTGGAAGAAGAAGAAAGAGATCTAGGAGAATGAGAAGAAGAACTAAATGAAGAAGGAGAAGAAGAAGATGGTGATGGAGAGAGAATTAAAGAAGGATTAGGAGTGTCTCCTAAGGATTCCGTATCCTGAAAATTCGGAACTCGAAATTGTAAGCGGTGCCGAAGGGTTCGCTCGATTTCCGGATCCAAATCAAAAAGAGGTGACGGATTCCCTCGGGTCATACACAAGAACAAAACAAAAGATAAAAGTTTTAAGGTTTAAAAATTTATAAAATAGAATTTCCCGGACTTCCCAAGGGCTACCCAGTGACGGGTTAGCAAGGTACTAGGCGGTATTGCGGGATGAAAACCCGACACGGCCCTTTCGCAAGAAATTTTAAATATAAAAATTTAAAGATAAAACTTTTGAAAGAAAAAGTTTTTTTTTTTTTTGAAATAAAAGAAAAAGAAAATGATAAAATTAATAGATCCTTGCTTTCAAAATATCAACAAAGAAAAGTTCCCCGGCAACGGCGCCAAAAACTTGATGGTGATTTTCTAGAAGTTAAATTACAACCAAACTAGAATCCCGAATAGGCAAGCGTACCTATCGAAATGATGTATAGGAAGTGTCGTATTGCGATTCGGGGCCTGTTGAGTACTTGTACTCACAAGGAAGAGCTATTATTTTATCAAACGGAAAAGTTGGTTGGATTATACTAGATAATTAAACTAAAGCTGAAGCTAAAGAGAAATTCAAATATGAGGAAGCTAGTACTTGATCTAGAATCCCCTTGGACTAAAATAAATCTTCTTGGAAAATAATGAAATGCGAGTTCTTAATTATACTCACTCGACCGTGGAGGTTCTTAAAATATAGGAGCATCTCTCTCGAGCTCATGCTTCTAACTAACCTTAGGTTGATCGATTAAGACCTCTCGGCCAGTCGAAACCCCTAAGCTTGCTTTATGCGGTGAACCCACTATTGGATTTGACTCCAATCCGGAAGATTTACATCGTCCTCTCTCGAGGAGTGCATTCAACTCCATTTATCTTTGAGTGATCTCCTCGTATCCGCAACCTCTCGGTCATTTAGGATACGGATCTTAGATCAAAGATCATATCCGCGTAATATGAATTCGATGAAATAAAAATCAAAGATAAATCGTAGCGAGAACAATTAAAAACAAGACATTTAATAAGAAGGAGAAAGATCTATTTTATTCTAAGGTTCATCATGATCAAGTGCTAAAAGAAGATTAGCTACTCATCATGATTGGGGAAATACAAAATAAAATAGGAAAAGACATGATTGAAATGGAAATAACTAAAATTAAAGTTATAACAAAGGTAAATCTAACTTAGAAATGAGAAAATACAGCAAAAGAAATAGAAAATTACAAGACTCCAACTCCCAAAATTCGACTCCTCAGCATCTGAAGCTGTCTGGAATTTATAGAAAAAATTTCTGTTTGGTCACGCCCTAGGTCACGCCCGTGACCTAGGGCGTGTCAGGCTCGGAACCGTCGTCTTAAAACCCCGGGAACGTTGGAGGAGAAACTGCCAAAATTGGTTAACTGACGGGTCACGCCCCTAGGTCACGCCCGTGACCTAGGGCGTGTCACGGCTGTTTCTGGAAATGGCGGGAAGCTGAAAATGGCGGGAGTAAAAGTGGTCTTCAAGAAGGTGTCACGCCCCCTAGTCACGCCCCCTAGTCACGCCCGTGACTAGGGGCGTGTCAAGCAGGAATGGTCTCTGGCGGCAACGGCTGGAACGGAGGAATAATTAGCTGGAAACACCCAGGACACGCCCTGGGTCACGCCCGTGACCCAGGCGTGTCGTTTTAATCCGACGTGGCAGCGGTCAACGATTCTTCCACGGGCCGTCACGCCCCGTGTAAGGAGTACACGGGCGTGTCATCTTCCGACACGGGCGTGTCAAGGCCGGTCGACGGGCTCTGGCTGTAGGCTCGGTTATCACGTGTCACGCCCCTGTGTCATGCCCAGGTAGGGCGTGTCACAGGGCATGTCTAGGCAGAAAACAGGAAAATTCTTCTTTTTGCTCCAAATAACCTGTAGATCAGCCCTGCAAGATTAAAAATGATTTTATTAAAACAAATAGATATAAATTATAGAAACAAGTTAAAATAAACTTAATATTATAAAATTAATTTAAAATATCCAACTATTAATATAGATAAATAAATAAAAAGATAGAAATAATTAGAGTTATCACCTTTTCACATTCTCTAGAATTTTCATGGCAGAAAGTAAATGATACACTTTAGGAGTTTGTATAAACTGACTGATCTTCACAACTACATAACAGATATCTTGTATTGTAACAGTCAGATAGACGAGTTTGCCCACAAGTCACCTGTATACATTACAATCTGGGAGAAGACAAGAATCTTCAATACACCCCTTATCATTCCCAACAGCCATCGTGCAATGAGCAGATCTTTTGCCATGAAGACCAGTTTCCTATAAGAGATCTAGAGCATACTTTTGCTGCAAAAGAACAACAAAGTTTCGTTTTCGTGAAATCTCAATTCCCATAAAGTACTTCAGAGTTCACATATACTTAGTAACAAAATATTATCGAAGATCTCATTTTTCCAGATCAATGCCTTTTTTATCATCACCAGTATGTAAGATATCATCAATATGGGCTGAAAGAATCACAAGACCTTTTGTAGTATTGTGTAAAACAAAGAATTATCAATAGAACTCTGATTGAACCTAATAAGAGAAACAACCCCACTAAACTTGTCAAACCAAGCTCGTGGAATCTAATTTAAACCATAAATCACCTTCCAAAGCTTTCATACCTGAAACTCTCCCTGGGCAACATACCCAGGAGGTTGCTCTATGTAAACTACCTCTTGCAAATTACCATAGAGGAAGGAATTCTTCACATCTAACTGAGACATAGAAAAGAACACGTATAGTGCTGATGAGAGCAATAGGAGAAAAGGAATAAAAGAAGTCAACACCATACATATGAGTAAATCATTTGGCAACAAAACTCGCCTTATAGTGATCAACAAAAAATCTGGAAGATACTTGACAACAAAACCCACCGAAAAGAAACTATATCTGTTCCTAGAGATGTGGGAACAAGTGTCCAAGTACCTCTCTCAGTTAAGGTTTTCATTTCTTCATCCATAATGGTCTTCCACTACGGAATAACAAGAACCTCTTGATATGTAGTTGGGATGACAGTAAAAGATATATGAAGAGAAAAACACTTGGCAATCGTAAAAAGCATAGCATATGAGACAACATCTTCAATAGGATACTTAGTGCATTGGCAGACACCCTTCCACAAGACAATGGGAAGGTCAATATCACTCTAGTCTGTAGGAGCAGATCCACTATCACAAGAGGGAGGAGGTCCGAGAACAGGCACAGAAGGATCTAAGGGCAAAGATCCAGTCTCGAGATAAGAAGATTGTATAACAACAATAATGGTGGAAAGAACTGGGTCTGGCATAAGTGTCGAGACAATATGCATTGAAGAGGAAGTATTAGAGGGAATGAGAGAAGAAGCAGGATAAAAATAAACTGTGTCCTTAAATAAGGTGACATCAGCAGAGACATACTGTTTGTAGAGAAGAGGATCAAAACATCGATATCCCTTCAAGGTCATGCAGTACCCAAGGAATATGAATTTAACAGATCGGGGAGAAAGTTTGTCACGACTAGGAGAAGGTATGTGAACAAATGTCGTACACCCAAAAACTTTAAGAGGTAAAGGAAGTAGCTCGGCCCTAGGGTAAAAAATAGAGAATGGATTCTTGCCCTGAAGAATAGATGAGAGAATACCGTTTATTAGATAGCTAGAGAGAAGAACAACATAAACCCAATAAGACTGAGAAACATTCATTTTTAAGATAAGGCTGGGGGCAACATCCAAGTGATGGTAATTTTTGTGTTCAGCAACGCCATTTTGTTGAGATGTATAGGGGCAAGTAGTTTGATGAACAAAACTGTAGCTCATACAAAAATCAGAAAATTGACGGCTGATATATTCCTTCGCATTATCAGTATGAATAACTTGAATAGGCACATTAAACTGTATGAAGATCTCATTATAAAAAGCGGTAAACACAGAGTAAAGTTCGGAATGCTCTTTCAAGAGATACAACCAAGTACACCTAGAGAAATTATCAATGAAGGTGACAAAGTAAAAGAAACCTCTACCAATAGTAGCATTAGGAGCGAGTCCCCAAATGTCAGAGTGAACTAGTTCAAATGGACGCGAAGACTATGTCTCGTTCATGCTGGGAAAGAAGAGCGATGATGTTTACCAATTTGACATGCTTCCCAATTCAAAGGGAAATCCACTTGAGGAAGATCTGGGAGAAGGTTGTAAATGAGGAGAGAAGGAGGATGGTATACGACGATTCCATTTCTGAATGGAAGAAGAAGCAGAAAGAACAACAACATTGTCAAGAAAGAACAGGCCACCACTCGCAGTCCCAGTAGTAATCGTAGCCTCAGTGATAGAATCCCAAAAAGAACAAGTAGTGGCAGTAAAAGTAACTGTGCTGTGTAATTGTGTGCAGAGAGTATGAACATACATCAAATTGCTCGGAAAAGTGGGAACATATAGAGTATCCTCAGGGTGAAAAGATGGAGTAATGTTCACAGTGCCTACACCATACACAGGAGCATAAGTCCCATCAGGAATAATGATAGGAGATACCTATTTCTTGTTGTTCAAGCAGGAGAACAAATGAGAATTTTTAGTCACGTGACAAGTGGCACCAGAGTCAATAATACACTTATCGGAAGATGCCAAAAGAGCATGAGTTATAGAGGAGACAAGAGAAACAAACCTCATGGAGAAAGAAACTGCTAGAAAAGAGACTAACCGCACGGTTAGACACAAGCCAGCAAAAGAGAAAAAGAGATCGCGCGAACAAAAAATGCACAAGCCGAAAGAGAACATGCCGATAAACAAATTGACAAACAAGTCGCAGAAAGTCCTCGACCAAGAAAAGAATATCGGCAGAGACTCAAACCTTACGGTTGAGTGAGAATCCAGAAATGATCGTTGAAGGAGGACCTGCCATGATAAAGGAGCAAACAATGAAGAGATCACATGAGTAAAGAACACAACCCGGGCAAGAAGAGAACAGGAAAAAAAGTCGCGCGAACACCAGTGAAGCCACACAAATTGAAAAGAAAGAAAATGAAAAGGTTGCAAGAAAGGTGATAAGCAAGGGAGGGTAGGGCAGGAAGAAACTGCGCAAACAGAGCAATACTTGAAGCGGTTATAAAATAAAACCGTGAGCAAAAAGGAGCAAAGGACCAATTAGCTCTAATACCATTTGAAAAAGAGCTAAATAAAGGCAAATTTTATTGCTCCAAAAAGATAAACAATATATAGGTATGCCCCTTTATTTATAGAAAATGGGGGAGATGAGAGAATACAATAAGAGATGTGAGTCTAAATACAATCCGTGTGGCTTATGATGTTTGACACTATCAAACTGCAACACTGTACAATGCTGCTGATCACCTAGTGGCAACAGAGGTGAGCAGCCAAACCGACACTGAAGAATGTTAGATCGCCGCTGTTAGCCATCAGACTGCAACTACGGATTGATACTGGAACGCAGTTGCGGAGTACTACCACTGCTGCTGTGGTAAGCCTCCAGGCCACTATTACAGTAAACCAACAGGCCACTTCTGTGGTAAGTCTCCAGATTGATGCCGCGACAACCTTCAGACCGTAGTTGCGGCTAGCCTCAAGACCGCAGCTTCGGGAAGACCTCCAAGACTAGAAAGCCCTTTGGGAAGCCAACTACAAAACCGTAACAATGCAAAATAGTCAGACTGCTAATCCTACCAAGATAGCCGCCATACATAACCGCTCCCAATAACCAAATCACCACACAATCAGAACGCCTAGACAAACCGCCTGACCACCCGAACTACAAGCCGCTGAGACTATTCCATCAAACTGCTGAACTCTAACACTATGCATCAATTCAATGAATACTGATGACAGATTTGTCAGCCCAAATGGCATCACAGTGAACTCGTAGTGCCAGCGTGCACAAAATGCTATCATGGTAATATCACTTTTCTTGATCCTCAACTGCCAATTCCCGGACTTTAAATCAAACATTGAATAGATAATCGATCCAACCTGCTGATTAAACAAAAGCCATGCTCTAGCAATTCCTGTAACTGAACCTTCAACTCCACTATCTCCATTGTCATTACTCCATACAATGAGCGTGATATAAGTTTTGCACTTGACAACAACTCAATAGTTAAGTCAATCTCTCTCTGTAGTGGAAGTTTAGGGAGATCCTTTGGAAACACAAATGCAATCTTTGATACAATAAGAACGTCACTCAAACTGGACTTCGGCTCTACAACATCCAATAGCGTGAAGAATAACTCTATGCTCTTCCAAATTTACCACTTGGAGAGCAGACATCAGTATCTTGCTCAACCCTCTATACCAGTGAATTTAGTCTCGTGTTCGGTGTCTTTTCCGAGTATGACTTCCTTTGAGTTGCAATATATACAGGCACACTATTCTGAGAGCCAGTCCATGCCAATGATCACATCAAACTCAGAAATCAGCAACATAGATGCTTCAAATCCAAAATCATGGCTTCTTATCCGTACCTAAACACATCAAACTCTATCCGAACGCATCGAGTAACCAATAGACTATAATACATCCAATCTATTTGTCGATAAAAAAGAAGGTACTACGTTAAGCAACATGAAATCCTCAGACAGAAAGGAATGAGAAATGTTTGTATTGAACATCGCTCTAGTTGGATCGTCCAAGATTAGGACAATGCCTAATTCAAATAATTTAAGCAATACACACAAAGTAGCAAGCATATAAAGCTATAAATGTTGTATACTAAACCGTACCTATCACCACATCACTTAGTTTTATGGCCTCCTAAAGGCCAATATTACAGACTCTAGGCTGAGCTGGAGTATAATGTCGTGCAGATGACTCCTTTGCCTTCCCTTTCTCTGCATAAGTTGTACCCGTCTTTGGAGGGCCATTCTGACACTCTCGGGCTATGTGTGCAGGCTTTCCATAAGTATAACAAATAAATGGGCCTTGACCAGAAGTTTCTCCAGACGTAATAGAAGAAGGAGATGGCCCATAAGTTTTGGACCTCTTATTCCACCTTCGATACCCAGACTTTGTAGAGTTTGGTACTTTGAACTTTAGATTCTTTACGCTAAAGTCCTTCTTACTTTAGACTCTTTTTATTTCTTGCTCTAGGGATCAGGAATTATTAACCAACATCAGAAAACTCTGAATCATCGAACCCAAGAGAAGAAACCTAGGATCATCTTGCAGTCCTTCATAGAACTAATTGGTCTTTCGCTCCTCGTCTGCAAATGTAGAGCCCGCATACCAACCCATTCTTGTAAAATCATGTATGTAGTCATCAAAAATACTCCTACCTTAAGTTAACCTCAGGAACTGATTCTCCATTGCGATCCTCAGTGCAGATGAGAGATATCTCGCAAAAAACAGTATCAAAAACTCCTCCGTTGATATCTCCGTCAATGGCCGACTAGAAAAATGGTGCAGCTCCAACTCATCGCATCATACTCTCGCCTCTCCATTTAACAAGAACGTATTCACATCTTTAATTCAGGGATGTATCAACCTTACCCTTGCATCCCTATTATTTTACTTCTTCCAAGCTCCAAGTGAGTGAGAGAGGGAGAAATAAAAAATGAGAAAAAATTCTCATCTCACGCTTTTATCAAAAACTCCTCTATGCGATACCATTCTACAACCACGCGGTAACTTATGTGGTGTTCGCTTAGCCTAATCAGTGCCATTCTGTCGCCCAATGATTATCTCAGACTTATCTAACCTGTGGCACACAACCGCCAGTATTACCTCTACTGCTAGGCATTACCGTCCAGAGACAAAAGTCAAATTAATTTGTATGCTACCACCGTTCGGTATCATACTACTGTCGAGCGGTACCTTTCAAATATGATGGTATTTTAAACCGACTGGATACTGCCAGCAGTAGCTCTATCGCCTGGTTGTACCCTTGAATGACCAACTCCTTGTTATTTTTAGGAAATTTAGGGAATTATATGCCCGGAAGGTTGGATGCGTGTTGGGGTGCCCGTATGTCACAACCCACATTTTCTCTAAGGTTAAAATTATATAAGAGTAAGATAAAATAAGTGTTGTGAAGCTACCCCGTGCAGGGGATAACTGCAGACGCTAAAGAAAGACCTCAGAACTCTACAGTTAATATAAAATCCATAAGTTATTACGTAGAAAACCAGTTTATGTTAGATGGCGGTATCCCTTGGCATAGTAGATCAACTAGTTCACGAGTAAAAGTATAGTCATATGCTACAAAAATACTTTAATTATGTTGATTTAACATCGTACGTGAGTATAAACATCCCCGAAGGAAAACTCGCGGCATGCAAGGCTCTAGATTTATTATAAGTATGAAAATAGTCTTTATGTTAGCTAGAAAAAAATATTTAATTTTAGAAATATGGCATGTATGAAGTACTGGTAGTAATCTTTTATAAGTTAAAATACCTAACATGCAACCTAGCATAAAACATTCGCAGAGAACAAGTAAAGACTAACAACTTAAAAAAATACTTAGCTTTCCAAAAGAAATCCACCAGTGGGCGTCAACAACCTGACGTAAACCCACAGGTGAGTACGTATGTCTGTACTAACAAGAAGTAACAAAACTACCTCAAAGGGTGGCGAAAACCTCTGCAATGCAGCAGTCCAATAGCAAAACTCACAAAACTAGCCGCTCAACCGGCTACTTCCCTTAACCTGAGGCATTCAAAAGAAGAACACCTCAGCAAGAAAATATAAGTGGCAAATGGAGTCAATTAGATAATAATCAAGTAAAAACAAAGAGGGGTTTACCAAACCCTACTATAAGGAAAGCTGACAACCTCTGCTGAATAAGAAATTGACAAGGGTAAAATCTAACTTACCAACTCTAAGGGTAGGAAATTTTGCAACAAGTGCGATAAAGAACTATACTTTAAGAAACATGTACATATGTAAGTATAAGTATCATGAATAGTCTGCTCATAACTTTATAAGTAAAATAACCGGTGAAATACCGTCACCTGCAGTGGTGGGAACCTACCATACACATCGACAGTCAAGAGAAACCAAAACCATCGGGGAAAAACTGGCACCTACTATGGTGGGAACCTACCCAACACACCAACAATCAAAAAACCTTGCAAGGATCCCAAGAAAGGTGGTCTTATACCTAGACACACCCAATACCGGGGAATACCAGCACCTGTAGTAGAGGGGACCTACCCAACACACCAACAGTCACAACCCACCAGGGTAAAATATCCACAGCCAACCTTGGCCATATCAAATATCCATTCAAAATAATATAAAACCTAACGAAGCCTCTTAAAACCCTCATACCAAAACCCAAATGCTTCCCAAGACAAATGGAATAAAATACTCAAAAATAACCCCTAAGGACCAAACTCGCCGAATTGGACAAGAACGACAAAAAAATTCTAAGTCTCGGTAAATTCGGCGAGTATAGACGACAAAACACATGGATACTCGACGAATTCCAAGGCGATATTGGGCGAATTCCTCTATACTCGGCGAAAATGCCTTGCTACAAACGACAATATTCGACGAATTCCAGTCGATACTCGATGAACAAATATGCGAAACTCACCGAACTGCCTTAAACTAACCTATGATTCTCGGTGACTTCAAGTGAATCACGCCGAAAATGACATAACATATTTCGGTGATACTCACCGAATTTCTACCTGATACCCGCCGAAATCTACTTAGAGTACAAACCTATACTCAACGAATATACCTGAACTAATCCTGACGAATCCAAGGTACTCTACACCTATACTTGGTAAAAACAGACCTAATGATACTCGATGAATTCCTTCTCGATATACGCCCATTTTTACTTGACCCGAATTCCTGGTTTCCGTGGTCTTTGCCGAAATCAAGATCTAACCTAGAGTTTGTTCCAAACTCATTCTACACTACTCCTATTATCTAAGGGAGGAGGAAAGAGAGGTAGATATGGTCTAAAAATGGACAAGCAAGGGAAGAGATCCACTTGCCTTGAATTCTCCGAAATAAGTGTCGCCGAACGCACGCCCCGTCCGCAATTCGTCTCTCGCAAAAAAGAAAGCCGTCATCAGGTTTGGAGAAGGAGAAGAATAGTAGTGGTTTAGGTTGCGTCAATCTATTTATACCTATATATATATATATTATATTATTAATTATTAAATAACGTCAAAATGACCCTAAATCCAAATGTCCTCGGAATTAAACGAAATCCACACGGTAGCTAAATGGCGATGCTATGAATCCAACGATGAATTTGAAATCGAAATCCGACAAACCAAACTTGGGCAAACGCATCCCGAAGCCAAAACGCAAGCATTCCCAAAGAGGCTCCACCGAGTCACCAAAACAGACCCGACTTGCTAGGGACTCTTGCAAATAGGCTAAAACCCAGCCACACAGAAAAACCTAAGAGCTAAAACCATGCTCTAATAACAGCACAGGCCAAACATACAATAAAGTAATGCCCTGATGTAAGAAGTATGCTAATTAAGAATTAAATTAATCATTAAAAACTTGGGGCGTTACAGTCACTCCACCTAAAATAATGTTTTGTCCCGAAACTTTATGCACAAAACTTCAACTATAGAAGGAAAATATCCAAGTGTTTTCAAAAGATTAAATACCCAACAAATTAGGAGAACAGATGAGGATGAGCCTCCCTAAAAGTTGACTGCAACTCCCAAGTCTCGCTTTCCACGTCTTGGTTCCGCCACAAAACCTTAACCATAGGTATTATCTTCTTTCGCAATACCTGATCTTGAGTATCCAAAACAAGAACAGGCACTTCCACGTAAGAAAAGTTAGGCTCCAACAGGGGCACCGAATCCAGAACCTGCCTGCCACTTAGCACACACTTCCGCAATTGGCTCACGTTAAACACATCGTGCACACTAGAAAAATTTGCGGGCAAATCCAGCCTTTAAGCTGACACTCCAATTCGTTCAACAACTTTAAACGGTCCCATATATCTCGAGTCTAACTTATGGTTCTTACAAAACTTTTAACTTCAGACATCAGGGAAACGTTAAGAAATACCATGTGCCCTTCAGTAAATTCCAATTCGGACCAATGCAGATTGGCATTCTTCTCATATCGCTCTGGAGCTATCTGAAGCTTCTCTCAAATATGCTTTACAGAAACATCCATTTCTTCCAATGTTTAGGGACCCAACAATGGTCTCTCACCAACCTCGGCCCAAAACAAGGGAGTTCTGTAACGCCTCCCATACAAAGCCTCAAACGGGGCCATTTGCAAACTTTCTTGATAACTATTATTATATGCAAATTCCATTAGTCTCAAACGCTCATCCCACGCTCCTCCGTGGTCCAAAATATAACATCTGATCATATCTCCCATGATCTGATTTACTCTCTCCATTTGACCATTAGTCTGCGGATGATAAGCTGTAGAATACCTCAAATCGGTACCCAAACCATCCTGTAGGCTTTTCCAAAAGTGAGATGTTAACCTGGAGTCTCGATCTTATACAATACTGACAGGCACTCCGTACAGCCTAATAACCTCTTATAAGTATAACTCTGTTATCTTCTTCATGGGGTAATCAATCTTAAAAGGCACGAAGTGAGCATATTTCGTCAATCTGTCAACTATAACCCAAACAGAATCATTCCCTCGGGGATATCTCGGCAAACAAGTAACAAAGTCCATTGAAATACTCTCCCACTTCCAGCTTAGAATCTCCAAGGGCGTTAACTTTCCAATAGGCCTTCCATGATCAACCTTAACTCGCTTGCACGTGAATCATTCTGATACAAATTTAGCTATATCACCCTTCATTCCATACCACCAGGAAATCTACTTAAGATCTTGATACATTTTAGGAGAACTAGTGTGACAGGAAACACTTAAACCATGAGCCTCACTGCAAAACTTAACT
The DNA here is from genome assembly GCA_039513925.1 of Platanthera zijinensis. Lineage (NCBI taxonomy): Eukaryota > Viridiplantae > Streptophyta > Magnoliopsida > Asparagales > Orchidaceae > Platanthera > Platanthera zijinensis. The sequence goes on from CM077089.1 coordinate 103,554,471, forward strand.
CGAATATCTTCAACATTGGGGATACAAAATCTACCGCAGTACTTTAAGGTACCCGCGTCATCGATCGAAAAGTCCGGAAACTCCCCTTTCTCAGTTCTACTATAAAGGTCCAACAAATCAGGATCTTCCTTCTGATGTAGTCTCGTGAGTGTAATCCATGAAGGCTCAATTAGCTCCAAACTACTTGGCAAGTTACAACTCTTAACAGAAATATTCATCATCAGAAATTCTTCAACCAGAGAATCTATAGAATGATTAAAGACATTAGCTGTCTTTCTACTCAAGGCATCGGCTACAACGTTAGCTTTGCCTGGGTGGTACTGAATATCAACACCATAGTTTGCAACATACTCCAACCATCTCTGCTGGTGCAAACTAACCTCCTTTTGAGTGAACACATACTTCCAACTTTTTTGATTTGTGTCAATCTTACACAATGCACCATATAATAGGTTTCTCCATAGCTTCAATGCATAAATAACTACTACGAACTCTAAATCATGCGTAGGGTAATTCCTTTCATGAATCTTTAACGGTGTCGACCCATATACTATTACCTTGCCGTCTTGCATCAACATGCAACCAAGTCCCACATGTGATTCATCCAGATAAACAGCATACTCTATCCCTTTGGTAGGTAAGGTCAACACTAGAGAAGTGCACAATCTCCTCTTCAATTCTAGAAAAGCTTCCTCGCACTTATTGCTCCATACAAAAGCTGCGTTCTTTTGCGCCAGTTTAGTCAATGGCGCAGACAATATAGAGAACCCTCAACAAACTTTCTATAATAGCCAGCCAGCCCCAGGAAGCTCCTTATCTCTTTGGGAGTGGCAAGCATATTCCAATCGATAATAGAAGCTATCTTCTCATGGTCAATAAAAATTTCATCCTTATTAACCACTTGACCCAAGAAGGAAACTTGAGGCAACCAAAACTCGCACTTGCTCAGCTTAGCAAGTAGCTTATGCTCCCTCAAAGAATAGAAAAATAACTTAAAGTACTGGGCATGCACCACAACACTACGGGAGTATACCAGAACATCGTCTATAAAGAGGACCAAGAAACGGTCTAGAAAATCCTTGAACACATTGTTCATCATATCCATAAAGGAAAAGGGTGCATTGGTCAACCTAAAAGACATCACTAAGAACTCAAAGTGTCTGTGCCGGGAACGAAAGGCAGTCCGTGGAATATCTGATTCATTAATCCTCAACTGATGGTAGCCTGTACGAAGGTTAATCTTAGAAAACATAGCGCTACCACGCAACTGATCAAACAAATCATTATTTCTCGGCAGTGGATACCTATTCTTAATAGTCACTTTTTTTAGCTCTCTATAATCAATGCACAACCTCATTGATCCATACTTTTTCTACACAAATAAAACGGGAGCACTCCACGACGAACAACTCGGTCTAATGAAAACATTCGGAAGCAACTCATCCAACTAAGTACGCAACTCCTCCAGCTCACGCGGGGCCATACAGTACGGTGCCTTAGTAATAGATTGGGTACCTGGTACATCTAAGAAACTCCACTCACTTAGAAGGGAGTATCACTGAAAAGTGGAACTCAAAAGTAAAAAAAAACAAACTTGGTCTCCAAAATAGAACAAACAAACAAAATAGTCGGAATCTAAGAGCTTCCGACAGCACATACCGTAGAAATAATCGAAGAACTTTGGCGAGGATAACCATAAACACTCATGGGTTGACTGTTTCCATCTTATAGTCCAAGTTCTTAACCTTGTACTAGATAAAAACATCATATCTGGATAACCAGTCCATGCCTAAGATCACATAAATCATCCAGGTCTAACACCTTCAATCAACAACTGCTAAGAAAATCACCTAACATAATCGGATAACTCTGAATACCTTTGTCTGATACCAGTGAATCACCAGAAGGAAACTTGACACTAAACGCGTTACCAACCTGATCGAGAGTCAAACGATGATACTCTACAAAAGTCCTAGCCATGAATGAGTGGGTAACACCGGAATCAAACAGAACTTACGGCCTAGCAGTTCTTTACCTTAAACCTTCCAATAAAAATCAAATATGCTACTAAGGAAATGAATGTCGAAACCTTAACTACATACTAAAAGCTAAAACTAGGGAAGGATCTAACCTGATATCACTTGAGTATGTTGGATTGTGTGGTGCCCTTAGAGAGGGGGTGAATAAGGGTTAATTAATTTTCTCTAACTAAACAAAATTTACTTGGTGAACAACAACAATGAAATTAAGAAATGGAGACTTATTTTTCATAAGAAGACTGGAACACTCTGAAATATATAAAAACAAAACAATAACGATTTATTTCATATATGCTAAATCTGAATACAGAGTATCTCTATAGAGCTAGAGACAAAGGCATATGAAAATACAATACTTTTGATTTGTCGGTCCTTCTACCATGAACCGGCAAACTAAAGCGTATCTCTACCTAGATCTTACTTCTAGCCTCTACTAGATCTACCAATATCTAGATGATGTACACAAGGCAACGATTTCTCCCTAAGCCATAGAAGGACTTGGAAGCCACGCACAATGGGGCGATTTTCCCCTAAGCCACGCAAGGGCTTAGATGTCACGCACAGGCGGCGATTTTCCCAAAAGCCATGGAAGGGCATAGACACAACGCACAAGACGGCGATTTCCCCTTTCGATTACAATAGGATTACAATAGGAATAAGAACAAAACAAATTGAGAACTTTAAAATTAAAACTCTCTTCAACAATGCGCTGAAGATGCCGACGAATCCTTGTGAGGGGTGCTCTGAATGTTGTGTACTTGCCATCAATCTTTTGCGCTTTGGCCTTCTTGAGAGTATGGAGTAAATCTGAAATCTGGAGCTCTATGAATCATCTAAACAAGAAGGTACACTCAAGGTAATGAAATTCATTATCACCATAGAAAATGAACTAGCTTTTATACTTTAGAGATATTGCCTGGCGACACTGGGTATCACCACCTGGCTATATCGGTAACTGCTGCCACGTGTCCAACAAACTCCTCATTTTCACATCGCAGAAATGTCGATCATCAAACATGGACTGTTGTGTGGCAACACTGAGTATCGCCACCTGGTAATATTGAAAAAGGCTGCCACGTGTCCCATAAACTCCTTATTTTTGCATTGCAGATTCGTCGATCTCGAACGTGGATTCGTCGATTAACGATCTTAGATTGGTCGATCGTCGCTGTCGCCTGTGGGAAATACCCAATATCGCCTGGAGATAGCCTCTAAGCTCATCTGTTCTGACCCAAAATACCACCCAAATGCCATTAAAGCTAGACCTGTGATATCTGCACATCAGAAACTCCCAAAGATCAAATACAAATGAGATTGGTTATTAGCAAACCAAAGAAGCGTGGAATGCATGATCCAAAAATCTCCCACTTTTGATAATTATAAATCCACTGAGAAAGAAATCATGAAGGATCTAAGATATATTAAAAACTATATATCAAGACTAAGCATTTGTAGGTGAACAAACTTCCCTTGAATGTAACAGTCCCCCTATAGGTATACTCCTCCTAAATCTAAGCATATTTAACCCGGTGTATTGTATTATATTAAAATGCAGTAGTAAACCATGAGTATGAAGTATTTCCTCAGTCATTTCTCCCCCATTTTGGTAATCTCAAAAGAGATATTAGAGTGGTGCCGAAGCTAAAAAGGAAAAACATAAAGGAGAAATCAAGGAGAGGACATGTGAATCAATGTTTTGTAAAGAAGAAAATGAGTAAACACGAACATTGGCAATTGTCATCCATTTATATCATAGAAACATACACTAGTGAAGATTAAGATGGAAAGAGTTTCGGTCCAATTCTCATAAGAAGAAATTTTAGAGAAGATAATGTTCTGTACATATGATAATTGGATGAAAAACATATGCAAATGCCTTATAAATATATGAACACGTGGAATGTGAAAAACAACATAACTTAGAGGTATATATGATTAGTTGTGCTTGTACCTAAGAATTAAGAGCACATACAAAAGAATATCCAGATATAGAGTTGCATAAGATACTTTACAATTCTTTCAAGGTGCTCAATCTCACAATGCTTAGTAAGAACATATTAGGAGGGTAAGAGTGCTTGGTAGAGGTTCCTTGTCAGCCCCTTTTATTTTAATTTTTAACGACATCAACAAAGGTTTTGATTTTTTTTTTGAACTTTTTGACATTTTTTTTGAATATTTTTTGTGTGGCATGATAAAGGAGTCCGAATTCACTTGCGACCATATAGGATAATCAAATATGAGCGGTGCAAAGAATAAACTAGAATAAAGCGTTAGCAGTAACATGCAACTCTAGTGGTTATGGTAGAACATTCATAATTCATATATGCAGTAAGGTGAATCCATATGAAGAGTTTCACAAATGTGGGTGAAAGAACATTATCATAACTAAAATATTTCTCATTCTTAGAGGCATGGGAACATAATTTCACAAGTATAAAAACACTAGTACTTATGTATGTAGAAAAGGATATGTGATGGTTGAACAATTGAACTATGCAATTGGGAACCCAAAATCAAAGGATACACATTGAACCATGCCTAAAACTGAGAAATGAAGTAAAATTAATGTAATATTAAATTATCACTATCTCCTTGCGATACTGGATATCGTCGATCGACGACAGGGCGAAAATATAAAATAGTGTCATATCAGGACAAATGTACCATTTCCATATGTTTTCCCTGAAGACTCGACGTGGAAGACAAAGTGGACGACAGCAAAAACCTTGGATCAAGGTAATGGTCATGGTTTTTTTTGGTTTACTTATTATGTCAAGTAATTAGCTTGATAAGTCCAGGATTCGTAGTTCTAATCTTAATAATGAAAAACGGGAATCTGGAAGTGGTTTTGTGAAAACATCGGCAAGGTGTGAATCAGTGCCTATAAAACTGACTTTAATTTTATTTTGCTTTATGTGGTCTCTAATGAAGTGATGACGTACATCAATGTGTTTGGACCTAGAATGATGAACTGGTTTATATGTTAAGTCAATTGTAATCTTGTTCTCACATTTTAATTCAAATGTTGCATGAATAATTCTAAAGTCTTCTAATGTTTGCTTCCTCTAAAGTGCCTATGCACAACAACTACCTAGTGCAATGTACTCGGCCTCGGTGGTGGATAAGGCAACAGAATTCTGTTTCCTACTCGACTACAAAATTAGTGAAGGGCCTAGAAGGTGATAGGTGCCACGTATGCTCTTACGGTCTAATGAACAGTCAACATAATCAGAAACAGAAAAGCCTTGTAAAATAAAGGTATCATTGTGAGGATACCATAAACCTAAATTAGATGTGCTAATAAGATATCTAAAAATATGTTTAACCGCATTTAAATAAGATTCTTTGGGATTAGCCTGAAATCTAGCACATAAACATATAGCAAACTTAATATCATGTCTGGATGCAGTAAAATATAACAGTGATCCTATCATTCCTCTATATAATGTTTGATCTATAGAAATATCACTTTCATCCTTTCCAAATTTCAATGAGACACTCATGGGGTATTTGCTTCTTTTAGATTTTCAAATCCAAATCTTGTTAAAACATCATGAATATATTTAGATTGACAAATAAAAATAACATCATGTCTTTGAGTAATTTGAAAACTAAGAAAATAAGGGAGTTCTCCTACCATGCTCATTTCAAATTCATTCTTCATAATTTCTATAACATTATCACACAATTTTTCATTAGTGGATCCAAATATAATATCATCAACATATATTTGCAAAACTATAAGGTCATCATTAATATGTTTAATAAATATAGTACAATCAACACTACCCATTTTGTAATCATTCTTTAATAAATAAACAATCAATCTATCATACCATGCTCAGGGTGATTGTTTTAAACCATAAAGGGCTTTTTCTAATTTAAAAACATGATCAGGAAATTTAACATCAACAAAGCGTGGAGTTTGTTCTATATAAACTTCTTTCTTAATTTACCCGTTAAGAAAGCAGTTTTAATGCCTATTTGAAATAGTTTAAATATTTTAAGTCTAGCAAATGTGTGTGAATAGAGAAATAGGAACCAAAAATTGGTATAATAGAAATTGCTATTATCCAAAAAGATAATTATTACAAAGGTATGTCCTCTTTTTTGTAGAATGGAGGAGATGGGAGAGATTACAAATAAGCAATGTGGGACTAAATAATTACAAGTTTAATAGAAATAAGACGAACAGGCCGCACGGTTAGACAAATAGGCTAACCGCCCAGCAACCACCAGAAGGAGAGAATAAGCCGCCATAGGAGACTGCTAGACCGCCCGGTCTCCAAGTCGCCTGAGACAAACCGTCAGATCGCTCGGACACCAAACAGCAACAGTCCGGCTACCAAGCCATTGGAGACAACCCGCCAAACCGCCCGGTCTCTAATCCGCTAGTGCCTGACCGCCAGACTGCCTAGTCTACATACAGCAACACTCCCTCTTAAGCTGTAGCATATATATCAATCATGCCCAGCTTGTCGCAAATGTGAAGAAAGGAATCGGATACCAGATTGGTGAAAATATTAGCCAACTCTTTATCAGAGGTGACGAATAGAGTACAAATTTGTTCCTTCAAAATCTCTTCCCGAAAAAGTGGTAGTCAACTTCAATGTGCTTTGTTCTCTCATGGAAGACCGGATTTTTGGAGATGTATATAGAAGCCTTGTTATCACAAAACATTGGTAGAGGATGGTTGTAGACCTCTCCTAGGTCAAGCATAAGAGCCCGTAATAACTTCAAATCACATATGGTTGACTCCATACTTCGATATTCTACTTTTGCACTAGACCTAGAGACTACAAACTATTTCTTACTCTTCTAACTCACAAGGTTTTCCCCACAAAGGTGCAAAAGCCCGATGTTGACTTGTGATCTCCTTTATCATCAGCATAGCTCGAATTTGAGTACGCTTCAACACTCAAATTACCATTCTTCTGAAAGAGTAGTCCTTTCCCAGACGCTAATTTAACATACTCCAATATCCTCAGGACAGACTGCAGTTGGAACTCCCTTGGAGCTTGCATGAATTGGCTAACCTATCCTACAACATAGGAGATGTCAGGTCTCGTCACCTTGAGATAGATGAGTTTACCAACCAGACATCTGTATCACGTAACATCTGATATAGGAGGAGAGTCATCCATCTAGGTTTTATCTTCTCTAGTCGCCATAGGGCATCGGGCAGGTTTAGCCCCAGTCAACCCTGCCTCTTTTAGCAAATTAAGAGCATACTTGCGTTGGGAGAGGACTAAGGAATTGGGCTTCCGAGAGATCTCTATCCCCAAAAAGTATTTTGGAGAGACCATATCTTTTGGGACCAGGTGTTGACAAAGATGCTTCTTTATCAAGGTTATCCCATCCTGGTCATCTCCAGTGAGAAGAATATCATCCACATAAACCGTAAGAACTACCAGACCCAAGGAGGTTTTGCAAATGAAGAAAGAGTGATCCACAGAACTTCTTGTAAAGCCCATGGCTGCCACAATCCCGCTAAGCATGTCTAACCAAGCCCGAGGGCTTTGCTTTAGGCCATAGATAGCCTTATTTAGCCTGCATACCTGTGTCTCCCCCTGAGCAACATACCCTGGAGGTTACTCCATGTAGACATCCTCCTAAAGATCCCCATATAGAAAGGAATTCATGACATCCAATTGGGAAATGGGCCAATCCCTGTTTACAGCCACAGAGAGAAGGATCCGAATAGTGCTGAGATGAGCAACTAGAGAGAAGGTGTCAAAATAGTCAACACCATACATCTGGGTAAAGCCTTTGGCAATAAGGCGGGCCTTGTAACAATCTGTACTGGAGTCTAGACAGAACTTCACCACAAAGTCCCAGCGATAACCAACAACATCTGTGCCAAAGGGAGGAGGAACAAGGGTCCACGTACCCCGTTTAGTGAGAGTAGCAATTTCCTCATCCACGACAGCCTTCCAATAAGGAATAGTAAGGGCTTCCTGGTAGGAATGGGGGGTGGCAGTAGCAAAGATAGCCCACTTAAAAGCCCTGCAAGAAGGGGTAAAACGATCATATTAAACTATAGCAGCAAGAAAGTGCTGGGTACATGCCCGAACCCCTTTAAAATGAGAAATGGGAAGATCCAGGTCAGCGGGTTCCTCAGTATCCGGAGTATCCATGGTTAAGAGAGCTGGCCCGGGAGTTGAGAGCGACGGCAGAGGAGAAGAGGGACATAGCGTAGGAGAGGAGAGAGGTGGAGATGAAGGAGATGGTGGAGGTGGAAAAACATTGGTAGGGTCCATGTGTTGGAGGGAACAATAGGATAATTATAAACCTCAGGAAGAGGAGAGGAGTCGTCAGAGAAATAGGGAGCATTCTCAAAGAAGGTAATGTCGGCGTAGACGAACTGCTTGCGGAGAACGGGGTCAAAACAAAAATAGGCCTTCGAGGTGGTAGAGTACCCTAGAAAGACACATTTGGTGGAGCGAGGGGAGAGTTTATCACGGGTGGCGGAGGGAGCGTGCACAAAGGCTGTGCACCCAAAGATACATAGAGGGAGAGGAAAAGGTTCCTTGCCTGGATAGAGAATGGAGAATGGTGTTTGACCGTGGAGAACAGTAGAGGGAATGCGATTGATGAGATAGCAGGAAATGAGAACCACATAGACTCAATAGGAGCGAGGGACCTACATCTACATCATCAGAGTGCGAGATACATCAAGGAGGTGAAGGTTTTTGCGTTTCACCACTCCATTTTATTGTGAGGTATAGACACAACTAGTTTGATGGACAATCCCATGTTGCATACAGAAAGATGAAAAAGCTTGACTAATATACTCTTTAGCATCATCAAAGGAAAAGACTTTAATTGAAACACCAAACTAATTTTGAATTAAATTATAAAAAGATGTCCATACATTGAATAATTCAGAGTGATCTCGTAAGAGATACACCCATGTATATCAAGAAAAGTCATCAATAAAGGTTACAAAATAAGAACTACCACGACTAACGGTGAGGGTAGGAGCAGGACCCCAGACATCGGAGTGAATGAGATCAAATAGATGGGTAGAGCCACAACCTTGCTTCTGCAGGAAGGAGGAACGGTGATGCTTGCTAAGTTGACAGGCATCAGAGTTAAGAGGAGAACTGTGTGGAGGGAGGTGGGGCAGAAGTTGACGAAGAAGCTGTGGAGGAGGATTACAAAGGCTGAGGTACAACTATAGAAGATCTGTAGAGGAGGAGGAGAAGGCGGATAGAGTAGAAATATTATCGAGGAAGTAGAGGCCGCCGCTCTAAGTCACAGTAGTAATTGTCCATTGGGAGCTCAGATCCTAAAAAGAACAAGAAGTTAGAGTGAATGTGACGGAGCATTGGAGTTGCTTGCATAAAGAGGTAACTGATAATAAATTGCACGGAAACTTTTTCATATAGAGAGTGTCCGCCAAGCGAAGAGATGGAGTGATATGAACCACACTCGTTCAATGGACCGGGGAGGAAGAGCCATCAGCAATGAAAATTAGGGCCAACCGATCATGTGTTTCTAGGAGAGAAAAGTACTGAGGATTGCCCGCCATGTGATTAGTCGCACCAGAGTCTATCAGCCATTTACCTTGAGTAACCACATGGTCACTACCTGATGACGTGACCACCACGACGGACATCTTTGAGGAGGTGGAAGAGTTACCAGAGGGGCGAAGATGCGGATGTTTCATCCAGCATCGTTCTACGGTATGCTCGGTGCGGCCACAGTGAGAGAAGAGGAAGCGGTAAGGTCTATGTCGGCCGGACTGGTGATTGTGGCTACCAGAGCAACTCCGTTGAGTCTGGTGATAATAGTTGTCCGGTGGTGAAGGAGAGGACAGAAGGGGACGCTGAAGTAGAGAGATAATTGCGGTAATGTGTGCAGTAGTGACATCCAATGTAGGATAGTATGCCTCGCCCAAAAATTGATGGCAGATCATATCATAGGACTCAGAAAGTCATAGAAGATAGCACACAACCAGAAGTTCCTGGAAGTGCATGTGTTGCTCAGCAAAATCCGTAGAGAAGGGGTGATTCTGAAGAATCTCAGCCCCGAGAGCCAGAACCTGTTGATAAGCGGCAGCAGGAGATATGGAAGGAAGGGAAAAGAGGTTCGCATATAAAGTATAGATATGGGACGTCTGAGACCACTTCGAGTAAAGAACAGCAAGATGAAGCCAAGCCGTCTTGACCGTCTCATCATGACGGATGACCGAAACATTCATCTGAAAGGTTATTAGCTAGCCAAGTACACACAAGCGCGTCGCTAGCATCCCAGTCGTCAAACTCAGCAGAAGTGAGAGGTGGTGGGTCATCAGTGAGATGATGGCGTTTGCGTTGCGAGCGGAGAAGGAAGGGGAAGGAGACACTCCAATCCGGGTAGTTGGAACTGATGAGTTTTGAGACGGTGCCATGATTCCCAGAAGGAGTAGGAGGAGGAGGCGGATTGGCCATGGGAGTAGTGGTGGTCGTTGAGGTACTAGAAAGAGCCATGGAGCGAAGACAAGAAGCTGCGCGAGAAGAAGCAACAAGCCACATGAACATCGAGCAGGAAGAGCAGCTAGGAAGGCCACATCGGACAAAGAACTGATTCTACAGTGGTCACGGTGTCAACACACCAGCGGCAAGTAAGGCTACGACCAAGAAGCAGAGCAAAGCAAAGGGAAATAAGTCGCACGGATAGAAAGAAAGCCGTGCGAACAGGTGAAAGAGAAGGTTGCGCGAACTGGAAGGACTTCACGAGAAAGACAATAGGTCGTACGAATAGAGCAAAGATCGCACGAACAGAAATGGGCTGCACGAATCAAGGGGGATTGCGAGGAGAAAAGAAGTAGAGCAACCGCAAAAATAGGTCGCAGATAGAAGAAAAGAGAGGCCGCACACACAAAGGGCAGCGATAAAGAGGAAAAGAGAAGAGAATCCGCATGAACAGACTGCACGAAGAAGGTCAAACCGCGCGGTCAGAAGAAGGCACTTAATCAGGTGGAAAAGATCGAGTCCTCTGATACCATGTGCGAACAGACAAGTAGAAAACGAAAATTGAAATAACAAAAAATTTTATTATCCAAAAAGATAATTATTACAAAGGTATGACCTTCCTTTTATAGAATGGAGGAGATGGGAGAGATTATAAATAAGCATTATGGGTGATAGTTTTACTTTCAAGATTACCTAGACACCTAGAGGGGGGGTGAATAGGTTCTTATTTTCTTTTCAAACTTAAGGCAGAATGATTAAGGTATTAAAGACTATTTTCTATGAGTTCTGCAGCTACTTTAGAAATCACAACCACACAATTTAGAACTACACATCACAGATTGCAACAAGTATTTATAGTGGTTCCCCAAGATCTGGGTACATCCACTTTCCCCCTTCGCCTATCTAGCAGTGTGCTAGATTCAGCCAAACTCCTTTCTTTATCTCAGATCCTCAGATCCTACAGCTCAGAATCCAAATGGATTCCTACAACTCAGAGTGATACCACACTCCTACAACTCAGGCAATTCCGCCCTACCTCAGTCTTTATTCAAGACCTACAACTCAGAGATTATATCTCCTACACTCAGCCTTTATAATTAGGCTTACAACTCAGATCTATTAAAATATCCTACAAGGTTTGAGTAAAATATAATTTTATCTTGCTCTAGGTGAGAGAGGTGGAACAAGACAGTGTTCTTGATCAGCTTCTTGATAAACTAGATGGATAAAATCAACTGGAACTTAGCTTTCTTCAAAACTTCTTGAATCTGAACTTTGTTGAGTTGATCTTCTTTGAAATAAACTGATCAGCAGCTTCCTCCTTAGATTTCAGAATTTGAATCTGAATCTTCTTGACAGATAAGTTCAGAATCTGTTTCTTTTGAAATCTGAGACAGCTTTCTTCTTGCCTTCTATTGACTGGATCTCTCTCTATCCAAGTCCCTTGAAGATACTTCAGAATTCTTGACTGAATTCTACTTAGACAGATTCTGATAGTTCAATCAGAATATCTTCTTAGATCTACAAAGATCTTCTTCTTATTGTTACTTGCTATTCAGTGTTCAGTTTTCAGTTTTGAGTAGTTGTTTTCTCTTTCAGACACTATCCGTCTATTTATAGCCTTCATTCCTGGTAACCGGCTGGTCCGGTTCCTAACAAACTTCTGTCTGTGTCAATCACGTCAGTTAACCTGTTGAGACCCACAGCTGTCAATTCTTCAAACTGCCGAGTCTTTGTTTCTGCCAGAAAGTGTCGAGACAAACTGTCAATATGTGTCGAGACAATTGTTAAAATGTGTCGACACAATTTGATTAAGTGTCGACACAATCCTTTGTGATGTCGACACATTTGTCTTGATGTTGACACAGCTTCTTGACACAACTTTTTGAGAATGTGTCGACACAGATAGTTGTATGTCGACATAATTACTTCAGCCACAGACTTATTGTTGATTCTTCCAGGTGTCGACTCAGTCTCTAAGTGTCAACTTAGCTGTTGTTGACTTCTACCTCTGTGTGTCGACACAGCCTCCTGGTGTCGACACAGTTGATGTCGACTATAATCTTGTGTGTGTCAACACTGCCTCTCAGTGTCGACACAGTTGATGTCGACTCATTATCTCTGTGTCGACACAGCCTTCTTCAAGTGTCGACACAATCTTTCTGAAGTGTCGACACATCTTCTTCTGGTGTCGACACATGGACTTAGAAATTCTTCATACTTTTAACCTGCACATACTCAACTTAAACAACATCAAATACACCTTGATGTATATCATTATGCTAAGTTAGGCTTCTTCAAATCAGGTACACATTTTCCAATGTACCCAACAATCTCCCCCTATTTGGAGAAGTCATAACCCATATTAGCTAATGATATACACCACTTATGATAATAAAAATGATGATGTATGTAAGCTTTATATTACAGAAAATATTAACAATCAAAACATTTGCACAGATTCATCACAGAGATAAAAGATATACACAAAAATTAACTAAAGAGCAAGATTTTGTGTATTATGTCAAAATGATTGTTTACAAAATGTTTAACACTGAATGTTTCACATTACACATTTTTAAACTAAAACTAAGACATCTTAGACTAAGACTGATCAGGCTCCTTTATAACAATCCCTCTTCCTGGTTGTACTTGAGCCTGCACAGAAGGATCAGTTTCTTCCATGGGTTTTTTGCCTTTAAGATCAGCCTTCTCCTGAGCCTCAGTCTTCAGTCTTTGTCTCTCAAAATAGTGATACGGCTTGGGAAAGTATTTGCTAGGCTCCACAGCATCAGTAGGTAGCTTTCCCATCTTAGCTTTCCTTCTATGCTGAACAATAGCCTCCTTCTGGCTTCATGCTTCTGCCATTCTTGTTCATTGTACCACTTGCCCCTTTCATGGACTTGATCTTTTACAGCTTTCCAGGCAATTAGTATGATGTTTCTAAAGTTAGGGCTCCACTGTTCAAAATCAGGTTTTAGTTCAGCTTGCTCTCTAAATCTCTTCTTTGATAGTTGAGCCTCTTGCTGAGCCTTGATTGCAGCTTCAGGCATGTCTACTTTTCCAAGTATAATATTTGAATCCTCCTCTGGAGGACTATACATAGTTTGCACCTGCTGATGAATCATGTCAAAATCTGCAGGGGGGTATATGACTTGAGCAACCTCTGGTTGGTTGTCGTCAAGTAGACCTTGTGGCTGTACTCCTGATTCTGCCATATTATCATCATCACAAAGGGGTGGATATCCCAATTTGGCTCTGGCACTGTTAGTGATTCACTTGGCATGTTCTGAGCTAGCATAAATAAGTACCCTCTCCCCCTTTAGGACTTCTGTTGCCACATGATCTCTGAGATCTTCCTTCTGAAACCTGATCTGACCATCTAGATAATTAATGCCATCTTTGTAAAAGGGTTTCAACTTGTTAAGTTTTGCAGTAATTTCCTTCTGGGAAGTGGTTATGGTTGTCTGGACTGCGTCTAAAGCAGTTGTGAACTTAGTGTCATATGCTAGCATTTCAGCTACCCTAGCTTAAATCAATTTAATCATGGTTGTTTGAAATTGAGCAAGAATATCTGTGTTGGCAGTTGTCAGATTGTCATCTAGCCTTGTCTGATTTTCAAGAATGTATCCCGTATTAATAGATTGAGCATCTATTTCTTTCTTCATAACTTCTTGTTGTTGGGCCAGATATACAACAGTATGAGCCCCTTTTGTAAAACAATCAGTCATTTCTCTTTTATGTTGATTGACTTCAAATCTTATAGACTTTATATCTTGAGCCAGATCAAACTGAAGATTTTTATGACTTTCATCAACATATTTCTCTAGAGCCTATCTTTGTTCATCCATTTTCATTTGAAAAGTTACCAAGAACATTGCATAATCAAAATCTGAAGAGGTGGGTGGTGTTGTTTGAAGTGCTTTCTTATAGCTATGGCTTCTTCTCTTGAAGACCATAAGCTTCCTTTTCTTTGCTTCTTGAATTTCTTCATTCCCAGAATCAGATGAACTCTCAATCTGAACTCTTTCTTTTTGTGAGGTAGGAATTTCAGTTTCATTAGCAAGTGGCTCCTGTTCACCTTCACCTAGTACCCTCTCCTCACTAGCTTGCTCCCCCTCAACCCTTTGGGTGTCATCTTTATCTGCTGTGTCTACAGCCTCTTTGAAGAGATCATCCATTGTATATTCCTTTGGTGTTGGAGGAGGAGATGGAATATTGATTCTCTCTATAAGATCATCTAATCTAGCAGTATCTATCTCCTCTGATAAGTCAATCCTTTCTACTTCTTCTGGATGAGAAGCACTAGGCTCCCCATGAACCTGTGCAGGTATCTGTTCTGGAGCTTGGATAGTACTAGCCTGATGCTGATCTTATGTTGTAGTCTGTTCTGTCTGTACTTGAATTGTTTCAGTACCAAGCTCAGTGTGATGATGAGCTGGAGACTTCTCAGCTGGCTCATGCCTGACTTCTTCAGGCATATCCTTGGATAGAACTCTATCCCACCTGGAGAACAACCTTATATCCATTCTCCTGATATGATTGATCTTGGAGCCTGGTAGTTGTTGCATTACTTCTGGAATGATTCTAGTTAAGTAAAGACTCAGTATTCTAGCCATATTTGGCTCCTTGATTGCCTCCTTGATTTTGTCAAATACAACTGCTGACCAGTTGGTGGTAATGTTAAATACAATCCTATTCATTAGGTTGAACATGAAGATAGAGATCCTATCATGTACACCAGTCTTGCACAGCACCACTTTCCCAATAACTTCAGAAAGGAATTTAACCTGATTATTCATGCCTTTTCGATTGAAGGCAGCACCAATCTTCATGGTGGGATCCAGTCCACACCACTGAAGTGTTTGCCTTGTTTGTGAGGCTGAAACCTCCTCTTCATCGTTTATCCTTGGAAGATGAAGGGTTCTGGTTAATCGCTTCTGATTCACCTTGACTCTTGTGTCCTGAATAGTTGATTTGATTTTCA
This sequence comes from Platanthera zijinensis, assembly GCA_039513925.1. Classification (NCBI taxonomy): domain Eukaryota; kingdom Viridiplantae; phylum Streptophyta; class Magnoliopsida; order Asparagales; family Orchidaceae; genus Platanthera; species Platanthera zijinensis. The sequence goes on from CM077089.1 coordinate 103,569,956, forward strand.
TACCAGTAGAATCCACAGATGCGGTGGTGTAGAATACAAGAACTTCCTTCTTCCAGACCTTGGTGGGTTCTGAGACAAGGAATTCAAGTCCACTGTCTATGAGAAGAGACATCACCATCTTAATCTCTGGAGCTGCATCGTCGAACGCATGCCTAACTAGTTCATATCCCTCATTGATGGAATCTTCGATCTTTGGCGCCATTGAATCGTTGAGAAAATTTGAGAATAGAGAAAAGAAGGATTGTCGACACACAAGGTTTTTGTCTCGAAACCCTGGTGAGCATGTCGACAAAATACGGCTGTGACCTATTTATACCCTTTTATGCCAAGAAGATCAAAAGGCGGGCAAAAATAGTCAAATTGTGTCGACACAGACAATATGTGTCGACACAAATTCTGAATAAGTCAACAATTATACTCTAGTTGTGTCGACATGTCGCTCTAGTCTATGTCGACATTAAATCCCTGATGTGTCGACACATCAACTCTGTGTCGACACCATTTTTCTGAGTTTGTTGAAACAAATCCTCTGTGTCGACACTTAACTCCTGAATGAGTCAACACAGTTTTACTTAGCCAAATTTTGCTAAACTAATCTATAGTCAGCGTGCCTAATTCAATTTTAAATCTATTGAATTTTGTTTCATCCAGAGGCTTGGTAAATACATCTGTAATTTGATAATCTGTCTTAACAAATTCTAGTGAGATGTCTTCTTTTTCTACATGTTCTCTAAGAAAATGGTATTTTATTTCTATATGCTTAGTCCTACTATGTGAAACAGGATTATTTGCAATAGAAATAGCACTTTTAGAATCACTTAATAAAGGTGTTCTACTTACTTGGATACCATAATCTTTTAGTTGATGTTGAATCCACAATAGTTGTGCACAGCAACTTCCAGCTGCAACATACTCAGACACAGTAGTGGATATTGCCACACTAGTTTGCTTCTTACTACTCCATGATATCAACCATCCTCCCAAAAATTAACATGTACCTGTAGTACTTTTTCTATCTTCTCTACAGCCTGCAAAATCTGCATCTGAATAACCTATTAGTTGAAAATCTCCATTCCTAGGGTACCAAAGGCCTAGATTTGGTGTGCCCTTTAAGTATCTCAAAATTCTTTTAACAGCAGTGTAATGAGATTCTTTAGGGCATGCCTGGTACCTAGCACAGACACATGTAGCATACATAATATCTGGTCTACTAGCTGTGAGGTATAATAGAGAACCAACTATTCCTCTATACAATGACTCATCTACAGGCTTACCTGTATCATCTTTACATATAGGAATATTTGTTCCCATAGGAGTTTTCATGGTAGAGGAAGATTCCATACCATATTTCTTTATCAACTCTTTTGTGAACTTAGACTGGGATATGGACAAGCCATCATCAGTCTGTCTTACTTGGAGTTCCAAGAAGAACTTAAGTTCCCCCATACTACTCATTTCAAACTTCCCTTGCATAAGTTTGGCAAACTTCTTGCAAAGGTTGTTCTCTGTAGACCCAAAAATTATGTCATCCACATAGATTTGGACTAAGATTATCTTGCCTTTAGACTCCCTAAGGAATAGAGTCTTGTCTATTTTGCCTCTTGAGAATTTGTTCTCAATAAGGAAAGTAGACAGGGTGTCATATCAAGCCTTTGGGGCTTGCTTTAACCCATATAAAGCTTTCCTAAGTCTAAAAACATAATCAAGTTTAAGAGAGTCTACAAAACCTGATGGCTGTTCCACGTAGACTTCTTCTTTTAGATCTCCATTCAGAAATGCTGATTTCACATCCATTTGGTATACCTTGAATCCTTGGTATGCAGCATAGGCAAGAAACATCCTGATTGATTCCAGTCTTGCTATTGGGGCAAATGTCTGATCAAAATCTATTCCCTCTTCCTGCCTATATCCTTAGCAACCAGTCTTGCTTTGTTCTTTATAATTACTCCACTCTCATCCAACTTGTTCCTAAATATCCACTTTGTTCCAATGATGTTGTGGTCTTTTGGTTTAGGAACCAACTCCCAGACTTTGCACCTTCTGAATTGATTAAGCTCCTCTTGCATAACATTAATCCAATGTTGGTCTTGGATGGCTTCTTCAAATTTCTTAGGCTCCATTTGAGATAGGAAACTTGAGTGCAGGACTGTGCTCAGATTTCTGCTTCTAGTCTGCACTCCTTGACTTGGATCACCTATTATTTGATTAGCTGGATGATCTTTTAGATGTCTTATGGCTGGATGTAGATTTCCTTCAGGTTGAACATCTCCAGCTCCTTCATCATGCTGTACTTCTTGGTTATCATCAGCTTCTATAGAGTTTTGTACTCCCCCTGGACAGTAGCCTTCATTTTCCACTGCTTCATCTGCATTTGATTATTCTGCAATGGAAACCTTGTCCATCCTTTTGCTTATACCTGTTGGACTGTATGAACTACAAGGCAATTCACAGTTTATTAATCTTGATTCATCAAACACAACATGTACAGATTCTTCTACAACTTGAGTAGTCAAGTTGAAGACTCTATAGGCCTTACTATTTATATTGTACCCAACAAATATCCCATCTTGGGATTTGGCAGCAAACTTAGTTAGATATGACTTGCCATTGTTAAGTATGTAGCACTTGCAACCAAAGATCCTAAAGTATGATAGATTTGGTTTTCTACCTTTCATAATTTCATAGCGATTCTTTTTGTGGCACTTGGTGATAGAAGCCCTATTGATCACATGACATGCAGTGTTTACTGCCTCAGCCCAGAAATATTCTGGAAGAGAGGTGTCACTCAATAGAGTTCTACCAGCTTCAATCAATGTCCTATTCTTTCTATCAGTAATACCATTTTGCTGAGGTGTTCTAGGTGAGGAGAACTCTTGGAAAATCCCAAAGTCTTCACATAATTTTGTCATTTTTTCAGATTGAAATTCAGTGCCATGGTCACTTCTGATTTTGACCACTGTACTGTTTATTTCATTCAGAATTTGTTTCACAAAACTAAGTAAGACACTTGGGGTTTCTGATTTTTGTCTCAGAAAGAACACCCATGTATATCTAGAATAGTCATCTACAACCACAAAAGTGTAGACCTTCCTACCTAGACTATGAACTGGCATAGGACCAAAAAGATCCATATGTAAGAGTTATAAGCACCTCACAGAATCCTTGTTTTCAAGAATATGAAAGGAGGATTTTGTCTGCTTGCCCTTTTGACAAGCTGAGCATATCCCTTCCTTTATACACTTAACTTGAGGACCATTCCTCACTAACTCTTTGCTGAAGAGTTGGCCAATTGTCTTGTAGTTAAGATGAGCCAACCTCTTGTGCCACTTGACACAATGAGATGCATTATCATCAGCTACAAGACAGATCGGAGAAGCCTTGTTCTCACATACAAAATTAAGACAATAAACATTTCTCTTTCTATACCCAGTCAATATGATCTTTTGATCACTTGACCTTTTGATATGACATCCAACCTTAACAAATGAAATGTCATATCCAAGATCACTCAGCTGACTTATGCTAATCAGATTATGTTTCAAACCTTTTACATAAGCCACTTGGGTGATGGTAATTTGGTTTGAAGAAATGTTACCAAACCCTTTGATGATTCCTCTTTCAGATCCACCAAAGATTACTTTAGGTCCATCTTTGACAGATGTGTATTCCTTCAGTAGCCCCTTTGTTCCAGTCATGTGCCTGGAACATCCACTGTCCAAGTACCATATAGGGGCATGGCAACTTGGACTTTCCTGCAATACAAAATTACTTTCTCTTAGAACCCAAGTAAGTCTTGGGTCCTTGGTTCAGGTTAACACCATTCATATTAAGACTACCAGCAGCTCTTCTAACTGGTAGACTATTGTTCTTCCTTACATTTGTGTTATGCCAGCAGTCTAAGGAAAAATTGCCTCTCTTGCCACAACACCAACATTCAAACTTGTTGTATCTAGGTCTTGATACACCCTTGACAGAAGAATTTCTGTCCAGTGCTGGTGCTGCTGCAACTTCACCCACAGATTTCTTATTACCATGGGGTTTATGAACATGGGTAGACCTATTGGCATTTACACCCTTGTTTATCTGAACATTAGTCTTAATATGACCATGAATATTCTCAAGATCATATTTGTTAGAAGGCACTTGCACCTTTCTAAACATAACTGGGACTGAAAGGTTTAGAGGCTGGACAGGAGCTTTGCCTTTTCTTTTGAATTGGGCAGTCCTGGGATTACCTTTGAAGCCTAATCTTGCCTTACCCTTTTGAGCCACAAACTCATCTATTAAAGGTAAGACAGATTTTGGCTTAGAGTAACTAGCCACTAAATCTTTCTCTATTCTTAGTCTGGCCTCCGGACTCTTAATTTGATCATTGTTATATTTGATTGTGCCCATCTGAATATAGGTTATATTTTTCAGTTTGGCAATCTCGATTAACTTTTGATCCATTACTTTTTCAAACTCAGTTGCAGCCACTTTAAGATCAGCAATTTCCTGAGCCTGAGTTTTGACTAGGTTCTTGCTTTTCTTAAGAGCCTGCAACAAGTCCCTATATTCATCCATCAACTGATGAATATCACCTTCAGATTCAGATCCATTCACATCACTTGATGTAGATGAATCTGACTCTGAACCAGTACTAAAATCAGAAGAACTAGAAACCTTTTGTACCTTACTAGGACAAGGCTGATCCTGGCATTGGTTAACTTCTAACTCAGCCATCAGACCCATGCATTCCTTGTCTTCTTGATCATGAATGGAATCCATCAGTTGCAGAAATTCTTCTTCTTCATTGGCTACATACAATCCTATGTATGCTTCTGCTTCAGATTCTGACTCTGATGAGGACTGATCTGAAAGACTCTTATCCTTCTTTGCAACAAAAGATTTCTCCTTCTTGCCCTTGTGTTGAGTCCTTTTTCTGTCTACTGACTCCTTTCTCTTTTCTGGACATTCAACTACCATATGTCCAGTCTTATTGCAACAATAACAAACAATCTTAGAAGTTATGGCTTTGCTGGGCTTAGTTCTGTTTCTCTCATTTCTTGAGGATTTTCTCTTCTGATAGTACTCATCTACTGGCTGTGATGTGGAGGGCCTGGACTTCCACTGCTTCTTTTTCAAGAACTTTTGAAACTGTCTTGTAAAGGCAGCAAAGTCAGTATCTGATTCACTACTCCCTGATTTCTGACTATCTGAATTTTCTGTTATTTATTCTGTAGCTTCCTTGAGAGGAGATGAAGACATCCTCCCTTTCTTTCTAGTGGCCTCAACTTTGAAAGCCATAGATCTATGCCCACCTTTTGTACTTCTTTCTTCCTCCTTCCTAGCCATCAATTGCATTTCATATGAAAGCAATTTTCCAAACAAGGTTGGAGGAGAAATATCAGCTAACTTGGCCACTTCTCTAATGGCAAATATTTTGGTATCCCAATCCTTTGTTAAAGATCTGAGAAACTTGTCATTCAGCTCATATGTACTGAAGACTCTTCCATAGGACATTAGTTCATTCACAATCCTAAAGAATTTCTTATAACACTCAGTTATGCTATCAGACTTTCCTTGTCTGAAACTCTCATATTCTTGGTTGAGCATTGATTTTCTGTCTTGTCTTACTTCTTCAGATCCTTCCATATAGACAATCAAGGTGTCTCACATCTCTTTGGAGGTCTTGCAATGTATCAGATTTTGGAAGGTGGAATCATCTATTGCACTTACTATGATGTTTTGAGCTCTCTTGTCCATAGTGGCTAAGATGATTTCCTCCTTTGTCATTTCTGAAAAATCCTTAGGAGTTTTCTGATTTGCATCTAATACAGAAATCTTCATTGGAATGTATGGACCTTCTTTCACTGCGAAATAAATTCTTGGGTCTGAGGCCTCCATAAATAGCCTAACCCTTTCCTTCCAGATTCCAAAGATTTCTTTTCTGCAGATAGGTAGCTTCATAGATCCCAACTCCTTATGATTCTCACCTGAACCCATTTTCTTGATTCTTGATTCTGCCTTTAGATCATACTCAGACTGTTAAGTCTTTCTTTGAGAAACCTCCCTCTAATACCACTTGATAGTTTTACTTTCAAGATTACCTAGACACCTAGAGGGGGGTGAATAGGTTCTTATTTTCTTTTCAAACTTAAGGCAGAATGATTAAGGTATTAAAGACTATTTTCTATGAGTTCTGCAGCTACTTTAGAAATCACAACCACACAATTTAGAACTACACATCACAGATTGCAACAAGTATTTATAGTGGTTCCCCAAGATCTGGGTACATCCACTTTCCCCCTTCGCCTATCTAGCAGTGTGCTAGATTCGTCCAAACTCCTTTCTTTATCTCAGATCCTCAGATCCTACAGCTTAGAATCCAAAATGGATTCCTACAACACAGAGTGATACCACACTCCTACAGCTCAGGCAATTCAGCCCTACCTCAGTCTTTATTCAAGACCTACAACTCAGAGATTATCTCTCCTACACTCAGCCTTTATAAATTAGGCTTACAACTCAGATCTATTAAAAGATCCTACAAGGTTTGAGTAAAATATATTTTTATCTTGCTCCAGGTGAGAGAGGTGGAACAAGACAGTGTTCTTGATCATCTTCGTGATAAACTAGATGGATAAAATCAACTGGAACTTAGCTTTCTTCAAAGCTTCTTGAATCTGAACTTTGTTGAGTTGATTTTCTTTGAAATAAACTGATCAGCAGCTTCCTCCTTAGATTTCAGAATTTGAATCTGAATCTTCTTGACAGATAAGTTCAGAATCTGTTTCTTTTGAAATATGAGAAAGCTTTCTTCTTGCCTTCTATTGACTGGATCTCTCTCTATCCAAGTCCCTTGATGATACTTCAGAATTCTTAACTGAATTCTACTTAGACAGATTCTGATAGTTCAATCAGAATATCTTCTTAGATCTGCAAAGATCTTCTTCTTATTGTTACTTGCTATTCAGTGTTCAGTTTTCAGTTTTGAGTAGTTATTTTTCCTTCCAGACACTATCCATCTATTTATAGCCTTCATTCCAGGTAACCGGCTGGTCCGGTTCCTAATAAACTTCTATTTGTGCCAATCACGTCAGTTAACCTGTAGAGACCCACAGCTGTCAATTCTTCAAACTGCCAAGGAGTCTTTGTTTCTGCCAGAAAGTGTCGAGACAAACTATCAATATGTGTCGAGACAATTGTTAAAATGTGTCGACATAATTTGATTAAGTGTCGACACAATCCTTTGTGATGTCGACACATTTGTCTTGATGTCGACACAGCTTCTTGACACAACTTTTTGAGAATGTGTTGACACAGATAGTTGTATGTCGACACAATTACTTCAGCCACAGACTTATTGTTATTTCTGCCAGGTGTCGACTCAGTCTCTAAGTGTCGACTTAGCTGTTGTTGACTTCTGCCTCTGTGTGTCGACACAGCCTCTTGGTGTCGACACAGTTGATGTCGACTATAATCTTGTGTGTGTCGACACTGTCTCTCGGTGTCGACACAGTTGATGTCGACTCATTTTCTCTGTGTCGACACAGTCTTCTTCAAGTGTCGACACAATCTTTCTGAAGTGTCGACACATCTTCTTCTGGTGTCGAAACATGGACTTAGAAATTCTTCATACTTTTATCCTGCACATACTCAACTTAAACAACATCAAATACACCTTGATGTATATTATTATGCTAAGTTAGGCTTCTTCAAATCAGGTACACATTTTCCAATGTACCCAACAATGGGACTAAATAATTACATGTTTAATAGAAACAAGCCGAACATGCCACGCGGTTAGACGAATAGGCTAACCGCCCGGCAACCCCCAAAAGGGGAGAACAAGCCGCCATTGGAGACCGCCAAACCGCCCGGTCTCTATATCGCCTAAGACAAACCGTCAGATCTCCCGAACACCAAACAATAACAGTCCGGCTACCAAGCCGCTGGAGATAAATCGCCAGATAGCCCGGTCTCTAATCCTCCAATTCCTGACCGCCAGATCGCCCAATCTCCATACAGCAACAAAATGCAAGAAATATTCTAACTGCTTCTAAACATACTACGAGTGCAAAGGTTTCATCAAAATCTATTCCTTCAATTTGTTAGTAACCATTTGCTATAAGTCAAGCTTTGTTAATAGTGACCCTAGATTCACTATCCATTTTATTCTTAAAGATCCACTTAACACCTACAACAGGATGATTTGATGGTCTTTCTACTAATTTCCAAACCTTATTAAGTTCAAATTGATTAAGTCCATCATTCATAGCTAAAAACCAAGAATTATCATTTAAAATGGCTTCAATATTTATAGGTTCTATATCAGAATAAAGCACATAATCGAGAATGAATCATATAACGATGAACGAGTACTTACCCCTCTTGACGGTTCTCCAATAACCAAATCTTGTGGATGATCTTTTGAGAATCTTATCTCGCTTGGAGGAACATCTTCTTGAACTTTTTCTTCGTCTTGTTCGTGTTCTTTTTCTTCTTCTTTGTCTCCATGGATTTCATCATCATCCGACCTTTGTAGGGGGAAGGGCTCTTCATCTTGACCTATATTATTAGTTTTTACACAAGGGAAAAGCTCATCAAATTTAACATGAATAGATTCTTCAACCATTTTAGTACTTTTGTTGTAAACTTTATATGCATTACTAGTTGAAGAATAGCCAATAAAATGACATCATCACGTTTTTTCATCAAATTTGCCAAAATTATCTTTACTGTTCAAAATAAAACATTTACAATCAAAAATTTTAAAATAAGATACATTCAATTTCTTTTGGAAATATAATTCATAAGGTGTTAATTTCAAGAAGGGTCGAAGCATAACCTGTTTAATAACATAACAAGCAGTACTAATGGCTTCTGCCCAAAATGATATAGGTAATTTGTATTCTGATAGTATATTACGAGCTAGTTCTTGTAAAGTTCAATTTTTCCTCTCTACCACACCATTTTGTTGTAGTGTGCGAGGAGCGGAATATTCATGTTTAATTCCAAGCTCATTGCAAGAAGATACAAAATTTTCATTATCAAATTCACCTCCATGATCTGAACGAATGCACTTTATTTTTAAATCTAGTTCATTTTGAACATGTATACATAATTTGGAAAATTATAAAAATGCATCAGATTTAGATGTTAAGAAAATTGTCCAACATAAACGAGAATAATCATCAATCAAAACAAAAGTGTAATTTTTACCACCTAGACTTAGTGTATTAACAGGACTAAACAAATCCATTTGAATCAACTGTAAAGGTCTATTAGTGGAAACAACATTTTTGCTCTTAAATGAAGATTTTTAAAATTTTTCTTTTCGACATGGTGAACATAAAGATGATAGATTTCCATGTAAAATAGGTAAATCTTTTACTAGTTTATTTTGAGACAATTTTACAACTAGCTTGGAACTAGAATGTCCAAGACGCCCACAAATCTATTTTATAATTTTTAGACATAAAACATTTTAATGAAGAATGTGAAATTTAATCATGTAAATATTTTGAAATCTAGGAGCAGTAAGAACAATATAGTTTGTTTTGGAATCAAAATTTTTGCATAAGTTTGAAGATGAGTCAAATAAGACATTTAAACCAATATCACATAATTGACTTATAGAAATTAAGTTATTCTTCAAACCTTTAACATAAAAAACATTTGAGATAGTAAATGACTTGTTACCTACTACTCCAATGCTGATGATCTTTCCTTTTCCATTATCAACAAATGTAACTACTCCTCCTTTCTTCTTCTATAGGCTAAGGAACTTTGATTTATTTCCCGTCATGTTCTTGGAACACCCTGAGTCCAAGTGCCACACATTTTTTTTGTCCTTATCCTACCAACACACCTAGAAAGAGGATGAGATTAAAGATCTAGTTAACCAAGTGGTTCCTCCCATAGTGTAGGTGGAAGCCTTAGGTACCCAGACTTGTTTAACAGAACAATATCCCATCTTCTTATAAGTGTGAGTTGTATGACCAAACTTATCACATTTGGCACACTTGATGAAGGAAGTTGACGAGTTTTTCAAAATAAGTTTTGAATTTTTTTTGGGAGCAGCAGTGAAAATAGACTTATTATTTTTAATTTTAAAAAATGATTTTATAAATTTTTCCTTATCGTCGGCGATAGTCAGTGTCGCCAGGCGATAGTCTTCTGGAGAGTACTGATGAGTCCGATATTTATAGTGTTTTTCGAACTCATTTAGGCTAGTTTTAACGCACTTGCACTTCACTTTTAGTATGATATCGTTAATCTTTCATTTATTCTGCTTTTCACGATTAGTGCACTGTTTAGGCCCATGGGTGTGCAATGGCGCTTTTTATTGTCGGGGGTATGCACTTGATGCTCCTCGTTATCTTTCTGTTTAGTTTTGTTTGCATTTTGGTGCTGGAAGCTTGCGCTCCAGCCTGGTTTTATTATTATGCAGATAGTCGGGATATCCCGAAGTCCATTTTCAGTTCTGTATAAAACGCATGGTCGTGCGCATTTCTTCGCGCACGGTTCCAGTTCAATCGTGCGTTTCACGCAGCATGCCCGGGGCATTTGTTTCTACCCGTGCGATTTGTTCCCGTACGGTTTCAGCCTAACCGTGTGAGAAGGAATTGCACGGCCTACACCTTTTGCCAAGCTTTCTAGTGATCTGTGGTTAATCATGCATTTCCTTTACGCACGGGCAACATCGCCCATGCGTGAGTAAAACGCATGGTTCCACTATTTTGTCAAGCATTCCTGCACTCTGAGTTTACCCGTGCGATTTAATTCAAGCACGGGCGGAATCTCCCGTGCGCGAGTAAAATGCATGGTTCAACGCTTCTTCTTCCTCAAGAATTATCTGCGCGAATATCGCACGGTTCACGCACGGACGTGCGCCAGACCATGCGTGACCAATTTTCAGATCTTTTTCTATTTAAGAGCAAATTTTCTGCCATTTGAGAACAGTTTTGGACAGACTTCTTCTACACCATTTCCTCTGCGTTTTTAGGGCGAAATCCGCCATTCCACCAAGGGGAGAAGATCCGGGCAAGCATTTAATGCCAAATCCAAGCAAGAGCTTCCTCTCGGCCTCCTCCTTCATCCTTGAGCTTCAAGTTGAGTTTTTACCTAGCTTTCTCCACCAAGCTAGGGAAGTTGTGCCATCCTACACCGGCTCGTGACACGAAGAAGACAGGTTCATTGAGAGTGAGTGACAGCCTCCTCTACCCCGGACGCAGTTGATGACCGAGCTAGGATATGGATTGACAACTGGACGAATCCTACCGTGAATCCTCGGCAAGACTTCGGATATGGTCGATTTTGCACACTTTTCTTCTCTTGTTGTGGATAGTTTAGTTAAAATCTTTGTATTAGATGATGTAATCTTACATTTGTTAAAAGTTCGTATGTAATCATGTCTATATGATTGTATGTGTTTGTTAATTGCCTGAGGTGCGCCTATTTGTCCATCTGCCATACATCCGTTCTTGTCGTTCTATAAATTGCTAGAAGCGTGCGCAATGAAGAGGTGCATACGACCCTCAAATTCTGGTTCTTATGCTTGCCTACTCGTCCATCCGCCCAGCTATTTAGTGCATTGCGTGTCGTATATTCTTCCATCCCGCCTGGCGAAGTGATGCATAGCGGCATGGCATAGAAGTAGTTGTTAGTGTTTGGCTTTATTTTTTCACAACCATCAAAATTGCCATAGATAACTCCGACCTAAGGACTTCTATCTCAAGTCCTCCTCGATAGTAACTCCCCCCTTACTGTGTTCCTTGAAGAGATCGATACTTGGGAAAGCCACCCATTTTATATTACTTGTGCGACTGGTACACTTGTCGTTCAAACGCATTATATTTTTGGCGCCGTTGCCGGGGAATATAGTCGTTTGAGTTTTTGGAGAGGAAGATATTAGATTCAAGTCATTTTCCATTTGTGCATATCATTTTCTTATTTGCTTTAGTTGTTAGAATATTTGTTTTGCTTATTCCTGTTTTTGCCCTTTTCTGATTTTTTTTATTTAGATAGCAGATCCATGCTATTTTCATTTTTTTTCTGTGTAGCACTTTTTGGTAAATATTTTTGTTCGCAAAGTATTTTGTTGCTGAGTACATTCTACTTGACTCTTTGCGTCGAAGCATCAATGTCATGGCATCTTTGAATGTCGAACATTATATTAGATGTGTGTTATGTCAAGGTATAGGCCACATGGTGAAGGGTTGCCCGCGCTTGTGCGAGCCTTCTCCCTCTGTGGGTGTGCCTGTAGCAACCTCCCATTCGCGGAAGACTGCTGTAGAAAGGCCTACCAGGGTGTTTCCTGGCCCATACACTGACATCACGCACCTTGCTCGCTCTTTGCCCATTGAGATTACCGAAGAATCTCTTCTCGCATACAGATCTTTCATGGGTCCCTCAGTTCCTTTTTATGAGCTTCCCTTGAGTGATGACGATCACTCTGGGGTAAGCTTGCGAGAATTGGATCTGGAACTTGTGGATGATCCTGAATAGGACGATGAGATTGTTCCGGTCATCGACGCGGTGGCGTCTGCGAATGATTTTGCGATGGGGACTGTTCATTCTATGCCTGATTTTGAGAGCAGCCTTGCCCCTGCGCAGTTTTTGATGGATTGGCTACTCCATTTGGAGTGAGTTAGCTGATGATGTCGTATTTGTGGATGGTATGGTGCCCGAGGTTGCGCCAAAGTGGGATGATGATTCCTCTATCTCCGACGGAGAATGTGGATCTTCGGAACCCTTTTACGTACCCCGGTGGGATGTGGAATATTCTCTTTCCGATGCGGAGGTTTGCACCTCTTTATTGGACAAGGTGGTCCCTCTTACCACCACGGACCTCGAGTTGTCGGATTCCCCCCGATACGACTCGTATGATACCGACAATGATCTATGCTTGGATCTCGCTGAGAGTGAAGCTGGAGTCACTCTCCCATTTTCTGATTATTTTAGTTCTTCATCTCTTTTATTACTTGATCCCCCTTCTTTATCTGAGCCTGTGCAGGATGAGTCTCCACGGGTATGGTGGGATGACGATGAGCATGGCGCCCATGCCATCACCATCGCTTCCTGCATACCTGTGGTGGACGATACCTTGCAAGGCAAGGATATATTTTGTGGTGAGATGAGTGAGGACCAGTGCTCCTCCTCTTCTTACTTCCTATTTCCTCTGCCTGCGAGGAGTCGGTATTATTATTTAGGTAGAGGGGTAACTGCTCTATCTCCATATCGGTACTTGTTACCGCAACGGATATTAGGCCAGTTACCTGTGCACTTTTCTTTTCATAGGCCCATTAGTTAGGACCATTCGGATCTCGAATAAGTTGTACTGGGATGACAGTAACCGCAATATTTATCTAGGAGTAGGATTAACTAGTTAGTATTTACTGTTTTACAGTTTGCTTTGCGTGTGTTTGTTTTGAAATTTTTTATGTTTCAATGCTTGCTTGTGAGAGTTTTGTCTGCTTGTGCCTAATTAGGGAAGTGGCTGAGTCGCTCAGTATCTTCTTTGTTCCATTTGTTTTTATTTTTCTCGCTGTTATCACAGGATGAGGCTTCCCGGAGAAAATGATGCGAATTGGCCTATTTTTGCAAAATGCACGGTTGGGGAAAACCATTCGTGGCAAAAACGCACGACCGTGCATTTTATTTTATTAAAAACGCAGGCCAGGGGTTTTTTACGCACGCTGGCCCTAATCTCGTGCCTCTGCTCGAGCAACTGCTTCGCCTCTTTCTTCTCCGGCGAAAATTCTTCCTCCTCTTCCAAATCTTCCCCCATTTTCCACTCTTTCTCTTTCACTTTCTTTTCTCCTCATCTCCATGAGACCTTTCAAGAAAGTGGTTACCTTTTTGTGCGGCAAGGGTGGTGCTTCCTCCTCCTCTACCCATAATGTGGTTCCAGATGAGCCGGAAGGTTGTAAGACCCCCTTTTTTTTTCTTTTTCGACACCGGGGTCTTAGGCCCAGAACCGCCGCCTTGCGGTGATACCTTCTCACCCGGGAAGGTCGTCACTACAAGACGCCGATTCTGCCGGCCAAATCGATCTCTATTGTAGCATAAGTATAAAAGCAAGTCCACAGAAATCACATTTATAGAAAATAAGCTCCACGAAGGGAGTGTCCACAGATAGTACATATAATGAAAATATCGGGCTTATGCCCGGTACATCAAGTCCTCACTACAAATCACTCATCGCGGAAGCAAACTAATACAACTACTGGTGTTCGGGACTCACAGTCCCTGCTGTCTGGACTCCAGTGCTAGACTGTCCGATCTCCAAGTGTGCCGACCTCCGGGGATGCCCCTCCATGCTGGGCTCCGTAGTCCCCTAAATGATGTGGTTCAAAAACCGTTAGTCTAAAAGACTAAGTCCTATCGTCCCCCACCCCTTCCCCCATGGCTCCTAAGCACCGAGCGGGGAGAAGGAATGGAAAGTACATGAAGGTGGAGAATGTCAAATTGCAGATGGCAGCGTAACTAAACTAACAGTGTTAAGTGTGATAATATATATACAAAATCTAAATAAGTAACCTTAACTTATGTGAAAATACATAAGCTAAGGGATCTCTTGCAGGGCTCCTATCGAATAAATAGTCCCATACCGATTTATACAATATGGTGTCGGTTTTACTAGCAGGCATGACATATAAATAATACTGAAAGAGAACCTTGACTTATAAGCACGCTCGCACGAACTTATAGGCCAAGGGGTCGTTTTGCAAGGCCTAATGTATAGAGCGTCCCATACCGCTTATACATTAGGTGTCAGGTTATATGCAATGGTTATGCTATGAAATGCAAATATGCTATGATGTGAACATGCAAGTGCAACTCACCCACTCGACTCTGTGTACACAGACCTTTAGTTCCCCCTTTCAGAGCTGTTACCTCCCAGGATACCTCCGTAGTGGCATACGGAAGCGGTGGGTTGGGCCTCGCCCACCTCAAAACCAGTATTTTCACTACCGGTCTGACCTATCGTATGCCTCAACGCTTGGTGTACTAAGCGGACGCCTGCGTACTCTTGCCGGCTGGCGCACCGGACTTCTGTTGGCGAAGTGTAAAACCACACTTGCCGAGTCAACGATATTGGTGTCGGTGCAACGAACTCCCCAAAATCGAAGACCCACCACCTTATACCTTTTATGCACATGCAATAGTTATGAGTCCAACAAATAACCGAGCCGAATCTTCCTGGACTATCCTGTCCGTCATAATCAACCACCGAGCCGAAACTCCCCGTACTAACCCGTCCGTCATAATCTACAACCGAGACGAAGCTCCCCGGACTATCCCGTCCGTCATAACCAACAACCGAGCCGAAGCTCACCGGACTATCCCGTCCATCATAACCAACGACAGAGCCAAAGTTCCCCGGACTAACCCGTCCGTCATAATCTACAACCGAGCCGAAGCTCCCTGGACTATCCCGTCCGTCATAACAAATAACCGAGCCGAAGCTCGCCGGGCTACCATGCCCATTACCTTAACCACTAGGCTTATTGCCCGAGTAACCCAAACTATCTCTCGGGACACAGGGGTGAGAGAGTGTGAAATACTAAGTTTACTATCTACTCCTCAATTTACTTTATGCCTACAACTTAGATTTTACCCATTTCATTTTCATATTACAATAAACTATACCTAAGGTGATTTTGACCTTCAACTCTACGGGGAAGACGATCTTTCGTCGATCCCAAACACCACCTAACTTTTAGTCAAACCCATCCCTAGCTCATCCAACCCTGAGTGATGAACTCATTCCTATAACCTAACTTGTACTCCAGATTATTTCTGAAGTTTTACTATATGCAGACCACCAAGGTTTAATTTTATGTAAAATGGGAAGTATATCAAGTAATCATCCAATACTCCTATAATAATTAATGGAGGTCCATTATGACCTTTATTGCCCAAATACCGAGTTTCCCAATTTTCCTTTTTAACTAGGAATTTATTAAATATTCATAGTGGCCAAAGTCTCCAAGATTGAACATGAGGTACCAAATTTAGGCAAGATAAAACTCCCTTAGATTTATGTTATGCTCAATATAAACAATTAACCTAATATCCAAAATCTCTTAATTTTTCAGCAAGGTTCAGGCCACTGATTTTTATTTAAAAGGTATATTGCGATAATTCATAAACATAATAAACAGGGCAATATTATTTCTGAAAATTCAAGGATAACTCTAACATGATTGCAAGGGCCCATAAATGCTCTGGGTCAAATATCATCAGTGATTAAGAAATGATAAGCTTCAAACAAATTAATATACAGTTTTCCAAAATTGCTAAATGCAGACCATCATGTCAAACTTCATGTAAAATAGAAGGCACATCAATAATTATCCAATACTCTTATAATAATCAATGGAGGTCCATTATGACCTTTAAGCCCTAAATCCAGAGATCCAAAATTTTCCTTATTTATTTAATAATTTATTTAATTATTCTATTGACTAAAATTTCCAATAATGAACATGAAGTACCATTTTCAGTCAAGATATCATCCTACAAATTTTATATGTTATTAAAAATAAGGATATAACTCATCTTCCAAAATATATAAATTTTTCAGTAAGGTTTTATCCCCCAAATCATTATTTCATTTTAATCCTTAAAAATTCATTTAAAGAAATATAAATACTATATTGCTTCCAAAAATTCAGGAAAAATTCAAGTATGAATCTAATGGCATGTAAATGGTTTGGGCCAAATTTCATAATTTATTTATCAGTATATGGACTAAATTAAATTATTGAATAATTCCATTATTTAACAAGCTTGTGAAGTAAGTATCTCAAATATATATTCAAAAAATTTCATAAAGTTTATATAAGCTTATAATGATTCAAAACATCCTCTGCCAAATTTTCATGACCTCCCAAGGGTCAGAGGGACCATAATAATTAGTTTACTAAATTGTGGCAATCCTTGGATTACAAATGAAGTACTATAAATATTATCCCAAAAGTCCTAATTAAATTATCAGAGACTAATAATATCCTTATGACCATTTTACCAAAATTTCACCCTATTTGTAAGAGTTTAACTAGCCTAATCTAACCCTACAAAGTTGATGCCCTAAACTAGGGTTAGGGTTTTGTGGGTCCCAAACTTTCCAAAACACCCTAAGATTTTTACCAGAGGGTTATACTTACCCTAAAACCATCCCGACAAAGTTTCATAGTCATACAAGGTGTTATGACCATATGTCCTTCACAAGGTACAAAAGCCCTTCCTTAGGGTTTGACCTAGGATCTTGGGCCAAATCAACTCCAATGACCCCAAGTTTTCATTGAAAGGTGTATAAAGTCATGCCAAGTCAGTGTCCCAAATTTTAACCTCTGTTGAGGTGAATTGGACACTCAAAACCCAAAATTACATTTTGGACCAAAATGCCCTTCTTAGGGCAAGGCTAGGGTTTGCTTGATTCCCATTCAAATCTCTTCCAAACTTAATGAAATTTTAACCAGAGGTCTATATTGACCTCATATACCTCTCGCCAAAATTTGGATGAATTTAGAGTTCATTTGACCCATAAATTAATTTACCTTAGCATAATTAAATTATTTACAAAACTATAGGAAAATTATTCCCAAAAATTCCCATTTTTGGGCAGGGTCTAGATATATGGTAGGGTGATCTCTGCCAAAATTTCAGCTCATTTGGACCAAGGATGAAGTGTGGGCACTTAGTTTAATTACTGCCTAGTCATTTGTATAGACCCCACCACAATGAGTGCCCTGGTCAAACCAGTCACCCAAATTGGTTCAAATCACTTTTGTTTGAAAGTAGACCCATAGGGCTACATTTGTGTTGTTGACCATTTTCTATGAAAAGTAGTCTAACTATTTTTAATAATTAATAACATTAAATATAAAAACTGTGACAGAAAATGATATTAATCAAATCATATCCTATAGTTTAAATTTATAATAGCACGAATCTTGACGCAATCATGGACGGCATCCCGTCGTCGTCCCCGCGTGCCAACGGCCCAGATTTCTTCTTCCTGGGCTGATTTCCAGCGGCTGCCGCCGGCGCTCCGGCCACCTCCCCGGCCTGCCACCGCCGTCAACACCTGCGTGGTGGTCGGGGCTACCTCCAGGCGGCGGCACGGCCGCCGGGATGCACTGTTCCGGCGATCCCGACAAGCGCATTTTCCATGGAATTTCAATGGATTTGAAAATCCGATTGAGCTCAATTGAGCCCTAACCTCGGCCCTAATGATCCCTACGATCTACCCATGAGAGAAGGAGTGGAGGAGGACCTGTGGTGGCGGCTGTAGCCGTGCTGATCGCCAGATTGGCATGGTGGTGGCCGGTGGTGGTCAGCTTGTTCAGAAATGGAGGAAAGGGCTCGGCTTCTTCAAGAAAAGCGTGGGAAATACTCCTTGGACCTCACTGAAGCTTTTAAAGAGGGAGAGGAGGGAGTTAGGTGGCTGAATTGCCATGTGCCATTTTGGCCTAAGTCAATATTAGCGGCTAGGTTGGTAGGGGGGTGGAGCTTGCTCTAACCAGTCCACAATGGCTGCTATACTCCCCCTTGTCCTTCTGAAATGAATGGGGAGGTTGGGGAGGGGGGAGGAGGAGCACAAAGTCCTCCTTCCTTCTTCTTCCTTCTCTTTCTCTCTCCTCCATGGGTGACTTTCTCTCTCCTAGTCACCAAGCCTGAATTTTTGGCTCCTACATGTCCCATGGCAGCCCACAAGTCCATTTGGTCACTTAAGTCATGGTTAGCCCAATTGAAATGGGCTTGAGCTTGAGTTAGCCCATTTGGGCTAACTTGACCCAAAGTTGGACTAGGGCCCACCTAGGTCAATTTGGTCTTTGAAATTTATTTAATGGGTCCTTGGTGACCCATTAGCCTCACCTAGGTTCAAGGTGGGGTCGGATTGGCCCTTGGAGGTCACTTGGCCCTTAACTAGGGCACTTTGACCATTTTAGGTCAAGGGTTGACTTTGGTCAACCTAGCCTTTGTGATTGGTCCCAATGGGTCCTTGGTGACCTATTGGCCTCTCACTAGGGCTATGAGGGTATGGGTGGGGTCCACTGGGCTAAGGGACTGCAATTGACCCTTGTGTAGGTCAATTTGACCTATTTAGGGATAGAGTTGACTTTGGTCAACTTAGCTCCCTTGACTACCCTCCATGGGTCCTTAGTGACCCATTGACCCCTACCTAGAGTTATGGAGGTATGGGTGGGGTATATTTGGCTAATAGACTGCAATGGACCCTTGTGTAGGTCAATTTGACCTATTTAGGGTTATAGTTGACTTTGGTCAACTTAGCTCCTTTGATTGTTCTCCATGGGTCCTTAGTGACCCATTGACCCCCTTCTAGGGTTATAAGGGTATGGGTGGGGTCTTGGAGTCTTGGTGAAGCCCCATGATCACCTTTAACCAAGGTTTAGAAATCTGCTAAGTGCAGACCATAGTGGCCCTATCCACACCACCAGGTCCACTTGACTCTTTCTTGGGCTTCCTAGGGTTTTGTCATGATAAAACCACTCTTAGGGGTCTAGTTGGAAATGGGATGTTACAAATCCCAATAAACAAAACAAAGATTTTGTCCCCGAAATCAAGGTTAAGCCTACGGGGACTCCTATCGGGAAGGAAGAAACTTGTAACATCCCATGAGAGTTAAAAGGTTTACGTCACGACACCATGTTTGGTTATATGAGGTTTAAAGGTGATAGTCAAATCTAAGACCAATTCGCTCAATTGGCAAAGTCTAGATCCCAATAAACAAAAGTTTAGCCCATATCCTTGAAATTTCAGTTCTACTTAAAATAGGAAGGTAAATTGAACATCTTGAGTGGTTGTTAGGAATACCTGACTGAAGAGTTCCGGGTATCTTTGTCGCATCAAGTCCTGGGGCTCCCATGTGTACTCCTCTCTTCCGTGATTTCTCCACAGGACCTTGACTAACGGAACCTTCTTGTGGCGTAAAACTCGTACCCCCTTGTCGTCAATCCGGACCGGTTCTAGGTGAACTGACCGATCAGATGCTATCGGTCCGACTGTGGTTGTAACTTGCTGCTCTGGGCATAGTAGAGCTCTCCTAAGAGAGGATATATGGAATACGTCGTGCAGACTCGCTAGTTCCAGTGGCAGCTCCAGCCTGTATGCCAAGGGACCGATCCGCTCCTGGATCCTATAAGTCCCCATGTATCTTGGACTAAGCTTATTCCTCTGTCCGCGTACCCGAGTAACTCCATGCATTGGTCGGATCTTCAAGAACACCTGATCTCCCACCTGGAATTCCACCTGACGGTGTCGAGCGTCGTAATACTTAGCCTGCCGGCTCTGTGCTTCTAGCATCCTGTCCCGTATCAATCTCACCTGAGCCTCGGTGTCCTCAACAAATTCCGAATCCAATGCCTTAGGGTCCTCATCCTGTATCCATGACAGCGGAGTCCTGCACTTCCGTCCGTACAACGCCTCATAAGGAGCCATCTTTATACCAGACTGGTAGCTGTTATTATACGAGAACTCGATCAGTGGTAACAACTTTTCCCAAGGTTCACCGCGATCTAATATGCAGAGTCGTAGTAAATCCTCCAGAGTCCGGTTGGTTCGTTCCGTCTGTCCATCCGTCTGGGGATGAAAAGCCGTACTGAATGTTAGTCAAGTGCCCAAGTAAGTCTGCACTAACCTCCACTCCCTGGATGTAAATCCTCCATCCCGGTTTGACACAATCGACTTGGGGACGCCATGATAGCGAACGAACTGCTCCACAAACTTTCGGACTAGCATACTTACCGAGTCATCCTTCCTGATTGGAATAAACCTGGCTACCTTTGTTAGCCGGTCGATGATCACCCAGATTGAATCATTCCCTGTCCTCGATCGAGGAAGTCCGTGTATAAAGTCCATGGCGATATCATCGAACTTCCTCTCTGGTACTAGGAGTGGCTGCAATAGTCCTGCGGGGTTCCTGCACTCTGCTTTCACTAACTAACAAGCCTTGCAATGGGTTACGAAGTAGGTGATATCCTTCTTCATACCAGGCCAGAACATAGTCTTCTTCAGATCTGCAGTCATCTTCGTAATCCCCGGGTGTACCGAATATTGACTGTAATGAGCCTCCATTATGATGTCCTCCCGAATCTGGCCTCCCTCTGGTATGTAGACCCGTCCTCTGAAACACACTAAATCATCCCTCAGTGTGTAATCTCCCGCAGTGCCTGCTTCTAAGGCCCGGAATATTGGCTCTAGCTGGGTATCCTGCCTCTGTCCATCCTTGACCCGTTCTTGAATGTCATCTGTGGCAATTAATGACGATAGATACTCCCGGTACAACTCACGGTGATCCTCAGACACAAAGGATATTTGCATCTTATTTAACATCTGAACCAACTCCAAGGCCATCAACTGTGTTCCTACCCCGGGGTTTGCGGTCTTTCGGCTCAGTGCATCTGCTACCACATTCGCCTTTCCCGGGTGATAGTACATCTCTTACTGGTAGTCTGCTAAAAACTCCACCCATCGTCTCTGTCTGATGTTCAGCTCTTTCTGCGTGTCCACATACCTCAAATTTTTATGGTCAGAGTATATGTCGCAGTGGACACCGTACAGATAGTGCCGCCAGACTTTCAGTGCAAAAATGACGGCTCCCATTTCTAAGTCATGGACTGGGTAGTTTTGCTCGTGCTTCTTCAGCTGCCGAGAAGCGTAAGCTATCACATGGCCATTCTGCATAAGCACTGCACCCATGCCCTGGTAGGAGGCATCATTGTAGACCTGGAATCCTTCTTTCCCTGAAGGGAGAGCAAGTATAGGAGCCGAAGTGAGTCGCCCCTTTAGCTCTTGAAAAGCTGCCTCACACTGTGGGGTCTAGATAAAGGGCACCTCCTTCCTTGTCAGAGATGTGAGTGGAAGGGCGATACGAGAGAATCCCTCTACGAACTTCCGATAGTAACCGGCGAGTCCTAGGAAACTTCGTACATCTGTGGCCGTCTTCAACTGTGGCCAGTCCCGGACTGCTTGGATCTTGGCCGGGTCCACTGCCAACCCAGCACCACTGATGATATGGCCTAGGAAGGCCACCTCCTTCAACCAAAACTGGCATTTGCTGATCTTCGCATAGAGCTTGTGCTCCCATAGTCTCTCTAGAGTCAGCGTCAGACGTACCAGTGATTACTTGCTCCAGGTTTCGGGGCTGAGCCAGATCCAGTGCATAAATTTGCTCCCTCTGCTGCCTGTGATCTACACCCAGGAAACCACGTTCCCGACCACGTCCTCATCCTCCAAACTGCTAGGCATGCGGGGCAGCCTGTGGTGCTGGTAGAGGTGCTTCCCTCATGGGGGCAGTTTCTCTGAATATGCCCTATCTGATGGCAGTTGTAGCACTCTGGTGGGGGAAATGCCATACCCCCGGGTCTTGGTGCCTCCCTCATCTGAAGAGGCTGAGGAGCCATTACCACCGGCTCCCTCGGCTCTCGTCTTATTTCCTGACGAGGTTGGTCCTCTATTCTTCTTCATTCTCTCCCATCTGTGATGCGGCCCCGCCGCTGATCATTCCGGGCTCCCCGGCCCTGGTCCTCTATTGGCCTCTTTCGACCCCGAGTCGTGTGCCAATCAACCTCAATCCTCTTGGCCATTTCCAAGATCCGAGAGATTGGTCCGTCAGAAATGAACCGAAGGGCCTCCCTCAACTCCTCTCGTAGACCCTTATAAAACCTTTTTGTGTAGCCCGCCTCATCTAGTTGATACGAATCTGCATAGCGAGCCAAGTGGTCGAACTCCCGATGGTACTCTACCACCGTCCTGGTACCCTTCTTCAACTGTAAGAACCGTTCCTCCAACTCATCCCTGGCCGATGGTGGAACAAAATGTTCCAGGAGAGCGGTCCTGAACTCTTCCTAGTAGATTTCTTTAACCTCCCTATCAGCAAACGTTGTATCCAGCAGCGTCTTCCACCACCTTTTCGCATGAGATTCCAGGCAGGAGACAACCAAGGCCACCTTCTCCTCCCAGGGGCACCGTATCCCAGTCAGCATTTCGTACATAATATCTAGCCATTCTTCTGTCCGTACAACGGATTTTGTCCCCAAGTAAGATGGAGGAGAGAGTCCTCGAAAAATGCTCAGCCAATTGGCCCCCGGGTTTGGTTGCGGAGCCGGAACCTGCTGAGCCCTGAAAGCATCTAGAATGGCCGTCAGCATTTGACCCATCTCTGAGTGTAAGAATGGAGTGGGGACCGGGGGAGGTGGTGCAACAGTCGGAGTCTGCTGAACTCCGCCTTGTGGTGTTGGTTGCGCTGGGGGCTGCGTAATAGAAGACAAATATAAGAAGTCTCACAGATTTAACTAAAAGTGGACAATTTTCATGTGATTTCCCATATGGGCCCACCACTGCTTCCGCTGCTTAGTTTGTCCATAAACTAAACTCGAGCGGTGGTGTCCCAGGGTTAGTGGACTGCTACTTTTCTGATCGAGGTTTCCTCTGATACCACTTGTAAGACCCCCATTTTTTTTCTTTTTCGACACCGGGGTCTTAGGCCCAGAACCGCCGCCTTGCGGTGATACCTTCTCACCCTGGAAGGTCGTCACTACAAGACGCCGATTCTGCCGGCCAAATCGATCTCTACTATAGCATAAGTATAAAAGCAAGTGCACAGAAATCACATTTATAGAAAATAATCTCCACGAAGGGAGTGTCCACAGATAGTACATATAATGAAAATCTCGGGCTTATGCTCGGTACATCAAGTCCTCACTACAAATCACTCATCGCGGAAGCAAACTAATACAACTACTGGTGTTCGGGACTCACAGTCCCTGCTGTCTGGACTCCAGTGCTAGACTGTCCGATCTCCAAGCGTGCCGACCTCCGAGGCTGCCCCTCCATATTGGGCTCCGTGGTCCCCTAAATGATGTGGTTCGAAAACCATTAGTCTAAAAGACTAAGTCCTATCGTCCCCCTCCCCTTCCCCCATGGCTCCTAAGCACCGAGCGGGGAGAAGGAATGGAAAGGACATGAAGGTGGAGAATGTCAAATTGCAGATGGCAGCGGAACTAAACTAACAGTGTTAAGTGTGATAATATTTATACAAAATCTAAATAAGTAACCTTAACTTATGTGAAAATACATAAGCTAAGGGATCTCTTGCAGGGCTCCTATCGTATAAAAAGTCCCATACCGATTTATACAATAGGGTGTCGGTTTTACTAGCAGGCATAACATATATATAATACTGAAAGAGAACCTTGACATATAAGCACGCTCGCACGAACTTATAGGCCAAAGGGTCGTTTTCCAAGGCCTAATGTATAGAGCGTCTCATACCGCTTATACATTAGGTGTCAGGTTATATGCAATGGTTATGCTATGAAATGCAAATATGCTATGATGTGAACATGCAAGTGCAACTCACCCACTCGACTCTGTGTACACAGACCTTTAGTTCCCCCTTTCGGAGCCGTTACCTTCCAGGATACCTCCGTAGTGGCAGACGGAAGCAGTGGGTTGGGCATCGCCCACCTCAAAACCAGTATTTGCACTACCGGTCTGACCTATCGTACGCCTCAACGCTTGGTGCACTAAGCGGACGCCTGCGTACTCTTGCCGGCTGGCGCACCGAACTTCTGTTGGCGAAGTGTAAAACCACACTTGCCGAGTCAACGATATTGGTGTCAGTGCAACGAACTCCCCAATATTGAAGACCCACCACCTTATACCTTTTATGCACATGCAATAGTTATGAGTCCAACAAATAACCGAGCCGAATCTTCCCGGACTATCCCGTCCGTCATAATCAACCACCGAGCCGAAACTCCCCGGACTAACCCGTCCGTCATAATCTACAATCGAGCCGAAGCTCCCCGGACTATCCCGTCCGTCATAACCAACAACCGAGCCGAAGCTCACCGGACTATCCCGTCCGTCATAACCAACGACCGCGCCAAAGTTCCCCGGACTAACCCGTCCGTCATAATCTACAACCGAGCCGAAGCTCCCCGGACTATCCCGTCCGTCATAACCAACAACCGAGCCGAAGCTCGCCGGGCTACCATGCCCATTACCTTAACCACTGGGCTTATTGCCCGAGTAACCCAAACTATCTCTCGGGACACAGGGGTGAGAGAGTGTGAAATCCTAAGTTTACTATCTACTCCTCAATTTACTTTATGCCTACAACTTAGGTTTTACCCATTTCATTTTCATATTACAGTAAACTATACCTAAGGTGATTTTGACCTTCAACTCTACGGGGAAGACGATCTTTCGTCGATCCCAAACACCACCTAACTTTTAGTCAAACCCATCCCTAGCTCATTCAACCCTGAGTGATGAACTCATTCCTATAACCTAACTTGTACTCCAAATTATTTCTGAAGATTTACTATATGCAGACCACCAAGGTTTAGTGTTATGTAAAATGGGAAGTATATCAAGTAATCATCCAATACTCCTATAATAATTAATGGAGGTCCATTATGACCTTTATTGCCCAAATACAGAGTTTCCCAATTTTCCTTTTTAACTAGGAATTTATTAAATATTCATAGTGGCCAAAGTCTCCAAGATTGAACATGAGGTACCAAATTTAGGCAAGATAAAACTCCCTTAGATTTATGTTATGCTCAATATAAACAATTAACCTAATATCCAAAATCTCTTAATTTTTCAGCAAGGTTCAGGCCACTGATTTTTATTTAAAAGGTATATTGCGATAATTCATAAACATAATAAACATGGCAATATTATTTCTGAAAATTCAAGGATAACTCTAACATGATTGCAAGGGCCCATAAATGCTCTGGGTCAAATATCATCAGTGATTAAGGAGTGATAAGCTTCAAACAAATTAATATACAGTTTTCCAAAATTGCTAAATGCAGACCATCATGTCAAACTTCATGTAAAATAGGAGGCACATCAATAATTATCCAATACTCTTATAATAATCAATGGAGGTCCATTATGACCTTTAAGCCCTAAATCCAGAGATCCAAAATTTTCCTTATTTATTTAATAATTTATTTAATTATTCTATTGACTAAAGTTTCCAATAATGAACATGAAGTACCATTTTCAGTCAAGATATCATCCTACAAATTTTATATGTTATTAAAAATAAGGATATAACTCATCTTCCAAAATATATAAATTTTTCAGTAAGGTTTTATCCCCAAATCATTATTTCATTTTAATCCTTAAAAATTCATTTAAAGAAATATAAATACTATATTGCTTCCAAAAATTAAGGGAAATTCAAGTATGAATCTAATGGCATGTAAATGGTTTGGGCCAAATTTCATAATTTATTTATCAGTATATGGACTAAATTAAATTATTGAATAATTCCATCATTTAACAAGCTTGTGAAGTAAGTATCTCAAATATATATCCAAAAATTTTCATAAAGTTTATATAAGCTTATAATGATTCAAAACATCCTCTGCCAAATTTTCATGACCTCCCAAGGGTCAGAGGGACCATAATAATTAGTTTACTAAATTGTGGCAATCCTTGGATTACAAATGAAGTACTATAAATATTATCCCAAAAGTCCCAATTAAATTATCAGAGACTAATAATATCCTTATGACCATTT
Source organism: Platanthera zijinensis (assembly GCA_039513925.1). Taxonomy (NCBI): domain Eukaryota; kingdom Viridiplantae; phylum Streptophyta; class Magnoliopsida; order Asparagales; family Orchidaceae; genus Platanthera; species Platanthera zijinensis. Next base: position 103,596,519 of record CM077089.1, read on the forward strand.
TACCAAAATTTCACCCTATTTGGAAGAGTTTAACTAGCCTAATCCAACCCTACAAAGTTGGTGCCCTAAACTAGGGTTAGGGTTTTGTCGGTCCCAAACTTTTCAAACCACCCTAATATTTTTACCAGAGGGTTATAGTTACCGTAAAACCATCCCTACAAAGTTTCATAGTCATACAAGGTGTTATGACCATATGTCCTTCACAAGGTACAAAAGCCCTTCCTTAGGGTTTGACCTAGGATCTTGGGCCAAATCAACTCCAATGCCCCCAAGTTTTCATTAGAAGGTGTATAAAGTCATGCCAAGTCAGTGTCCCAAATTTTAACCTCTGTTGAGGTGAATTGGACACTCAAAACCCAAAATTACATTTTGGACCAAAATGCCCTTCTTAGGGCAAGGCTAGGGTTTTCTTGTTTCCCATTCAAATCACTTCCAAACTTGATGGAATTTTAACCAGAGATTTATATTGACCTCATATACCTCTCACCAAAATTTGGATGAATTTAGAATTCATTTGACCCATAAATTAATTTACCTTAGCATAATTAAATTATTTACAAAACTATAGAAAAGTTATTCCCAAAAATTCCCATTTTTGGGCAGAGTCTAGATATATGGTAGGGTGACGCTCTGCCAAAATGTCAGCTCATTTGGACCAAGGATGAAGTGTGGGCACTTAGTTTAATTACTGCTTAGTCATTTGTATAGACCCCACCACAATGAGTGCTCTGGTCAAACCAGTCACCCAAATTGATTCAAATCAATTTTTTTTGAAAGTAGACCCATAGGGCTACATTTTTGGTGTTGACCATTTTCTTTGAAAGGTACTCTAACTATTTGTAATAATTAATAACATTAAATATAAAAACTGTGACAGAAAATAATATTAATCAAATCATATCCTATAGTTTAAATTTATAATAGCACGAATCTTGACGCAATCATGGACGGCATCCCGTCGTCGTACCCGCGTGCCAACGGCCCAGATTTCTCCTTCCTGGGCTGATTTCCAGCGGCTGCCGCTGGCGCTCCGGCCACCTCCCCGGCCTGCCACCGCCGCCAACACCTCTGTGGTGGTCGGGGCTACCTCCAGGCGGCGGCACGGCCGCCGGGATGCACTGTTCCGGCAATCCCGACAAGCGCATTTTCCATGGAAATTCCATGGATTTGAAAATCCGATTGAGCTCAATTGAGCCCTAACCTCGGCCCTAATGATCCCTACAATCTACCCATGAGAGAAGGAGTGGAGGAGGACCTGTGGTGGCGGCTGTAGCCGGATTGGCATGGTGGTGGCCGATGGTGGTCGGCTTGTTCAGAAATGGAGGAAAGGGCTCGGCTTTTTCAAGAAAAGCGTGGGAAATACTCCTTGGACCTCACTAAAGCTTTTAAAGAGTGAGAGGAGGGAGTTAGGTGGCTGAATTGCCATGTGCCATTTTTGGCCTAAGTCAATATTGGCGGCTAGGTTGGTAGGAGGGGTGGAGCTTGCTCTAACCAGTCCACAATGGCTGCTGTACTCCCCCTTGTCCTTCTGAAATGAATGGGGAGGTTGGGGAGGGGGGAGGAGGAGCACAAAGTCCTCCTTCCTTCTTCTTCCTTCTCTTTCTCTCTCCTCCATGGGTGACTTTCTCTCTCCTAGTCACCAAGCCTGAATTTTTGGCTCCTACATGTCCCATGGCAGCCCATAAGTCCATTTGGTCACTTAAGTCATGGTTAGCCCAATTGAAATGGGCTTGAGCTTGAGTTAGCCCATTTGGGCTAACTTGACCCAAAGTTGGACTAGGGCCCACCTAGGTCAATTTGGTCCTTGAGATTTCTTTAATGGGTTCTTGGTGACCCATTAGCCTCCCCTAGGGTCAAGGTGGGGTTGGATTGGCCCTTGGAGGTCACTTGACCCTTAACTAGGGCACTTTGACCCTTTTAGGTCAAGGGTTGACTTTGGTCAACCTAGCCTTTATGATTGGTTGGGTCCTTGGTGACCTATTGGCCTCTCACTAGGGCTATGAGGGTATGGGTGGGATCCACTGGGCTAAGGGACTGCAATTGACCCTTGTGTAGGTCAATTTGACCTATTTAGGGTTAGAGTTGACTTTGGTCAACTTAGCTCCCTTGACTACCCTCCATGGGTCCTTAGTGACCCATTGACCCCTACCTAGGGTTATGGAGGTATGGGTGGGGTATATTTGGCTAATAGACTGCAATTGACCCTTGTGTAGGTCAATTTGACCTATTTAGGGTTAGAGTTGACTTTGGTCAACTTAGCTCCTTTGATTGCTCTCCATGGGTCCTTAGTGACCCATTGACCCCCTTCTAGGGTTATAAGGGTATGGGTGGGGTCTTGGAGTCTTGGTGAAGCCCCATGATCACCTTTAACCAAGGTTTAGAAATCTGCTAAGTGCAGACCATAGTGGCCCTATCCACACCACCAGGTCCACTTGACTCTTTCTTGGGCTTCCTAGGGTTTTGTCATGACAAAACCACTCTTAGGGGTCTAGTTGGAAATGGGATGTTACAAAGGTGCTCCGGATGCTCAGGTGGATTCTGAAGAGCTAGAAAGGATGCTATGATTTGGGCGGCCGGAGATGATAACGAGGTTTGATCGCCTTGTTCAAAAGCCATTTTTAGATTTTCGCTTTGTGTCGGACGATGAGCTCGCGGTCGTCAGCCTAAAGCTGGAAGTGGATCGCTTACTCGATGTGGGTTCATGGCATCATCTTTTCTCCATTGTGGAGAACGGTTTTTGTGAAATCACTCTTGAGTTCCTTTCCACCTTCCGCATCTTAGAACAACGTGACGCAGTTACTGGGGATTGACGATCTTCAGGAAGTTATCGAATGTCACTCCGATTTCTTCCTTGGGACCTTGCCTGAAGGCCTCGTACTTCTGGTTCAGAAGGGATCTTCGATCATCCCTTACTTCATTAGTGCCTTCCATCAGGATGATCAGGCAGTGCCATATGACCTTGGCAGTCCTGCAGTTGTAGAAAATATGCATCATGGAATCATCGACGGCGCTTACCAGAATGTTCTGAGCTTTCTTGTCAAGTATGACAAGCACCATCTCATCCTTATCCATTTCGGAAAGTTTCTTGGTCACTTGCTTGGTTGGATCAATGGTGGAGGCCTTAGTGGGGATATAAAGTCCCTCGTCCACTATGATGAAGAGTCGGGGGTCGACTGCTTCCATATAGTACCTGATGTTTTCCTTCCAGATAGGAAATTTCAGCTTGGTGCACACTGGGAACTTCCCTGAATACTTGAGTCCTTCCATTTCAGAGATCTTCTTTCTTCTTGACACTAGACACGTGATCTTACTCAAGGTGTTAACCTTATTGACGAGTAACCTCCCTCTGATACCACTTGAAAGTCTTTAGGGTCAACTAATTCCACCTATGGGGGGGAATAGGTCTCGTGCAGTCTTTTGCAGAATTTAAATAACCTGCACAATTAAACAAACACAGCACAGAAAAACACACAAGCAATCATAGTGGTTCCCCGATTTGGGTACGTCCACTCTCCCCCTTTGACCTATCTCCCACCAAGGGACGACTTGGTCACTTCACCAAACGGATTGAAATCCAATCCTCACACTACGGAAGGCACCCTTCCAACCAAAGGAGTCACTACTCCTCCACCACAGGTTGCACTCAACCCTTACAACTAGGAATCACTATTCCTTTACAACAAAACAAAATAGAATGTACAAGAAATACAAACTACACTTGTGGAGAACCCAATGTCCCTATTCGCTCGTTGAAGCGTTCTTGATGAATACGAAGAGTCCACGACCGGAGCACTCTCTTGGAGAGGATCTTGTCAAGATTGACGGCGGCAAGCGATTGTGGCGGCGATGCTCTGTAGATCCAAACTTCTTGACAAAGCAAGCAAGGTCTACCAACGATCTCAATCAGATCATTTGCCTCAATCAATTCGGAATGAAGAGCGATCCTCGTTCAACAAATCGAGAGACAATAAATCTCGAAAGAGATGCGTGAGATGCTAGGCTTGCCTCGGTCCTATCGTCAGAGGATCAAAGTGGACCTCTAAGATCTGCAGCAGCGACTATCTTGCGAGCGACGACAGCGGCGGGAGGATTTCCGTGATCGGCTAGGTCACGCTTGGCGGCTTTGATTTCTCGTGAAAGATTACTGTTGATGTTCGAAATAAGCTTGTATATATACCCTGAGGCCAACCCTAAAGTCCTTTGTGGGACCCACAAAGAGAAACCCTAGCCCCGGCCGAAACAGTGTAACCCGTCAAGGTTTGTTCCAACGAGCAGAGCAAATTTGCCTAAGGAAAATTCGGCGAGAATCATTGGTGATTCTCGACGAAGTCGGCGGGAATCACTTGTGATTCCCGTCGAATTTGCCTTGGCAGGATTCCAGTTGAAACTCTTGTCATCCGGAGGGAATCGGCGGGAAAGCAAAGTCATTCTCGATGAATCGGCGCGAATGCAACGTCATTCTCGACGAATCGGCGAGAATCAATCATCGATTCTGCCTTAGCAGAATTCTTGAAGGAGGACAGTAAGCCAGATGAAATCGGCGGTAGTCACTGACTGATTCTCTACGATTGGGCGAGAATCACTAGTGATTCCCGTCGAATCGGCGAGAATCACTTAGTGATTCCCGTCGATTTTGACTTAGACGATTTTCCTCTTCCTTCCCATGAACTTGGTCTTTGACCCATCTTTGCTCCTCTTCTGCTCTTGATCTATCTCAACCCTGTACTTGAAAATAAGTACACTCCAATAGAGAGAGCACACATGAGTCAACACACTGATCTGCTCAACGAGGGATTACGTTGCACAGACCCGTGTATATTGACCCACTGCACCCTGGCATTGGTGTGTACATAGCATGGAATAACTATAAGCACGACTTGATAGAAGATCATCAAATACAACTTGTCAATTCAACTTAGCTTGTTCAGGGGCTTCTTCAAATCAGTTACATTGTGGATACAATACCCAACAATCTCCCCCTATTTGAAGAAGCCTAAACCCTACAAGCTAAGGTGAATAAGACAGATGGGAATGAAAAACATAAAATGAACAATCAGTTGATAATGAAATTCATTATCATTCATTACCGTTTTCCTTAGAGAATACTTAGCATTCTTAGCCTTTGGCAGCCACTTTAGTACCTTAGCACCTTAGACTTAGCCGAGAGGGTAATCTCCCCCTTTTCGGCTTCTGCAAATCTGGGAGCCACCTTATCCTAGGGCATAATGCTCCCCCTCAGTTCTTGCATCTGTGGCCTATCTTGAGTTCCTTGCTGATGCTCCCCCTTGATCCAAGAGCCAGGAGCCCTTTAAACTTTGGTCCTCATAGTTCAGCATGCCGAGTTCAGTTTTGAAGAGACTGAACTTGGCCTCGTCTAGGGCCTTTGTGAAGATATCTGCAACCTGCTTATCCGCGGGGACATAGCAGAGAGATATATCATTGTTTTCCACATGCTCCCGAATGAATTGATAGAGCACTTCAATATGCTTCGTTCTGCTGTGCGACACAAGATTGTTCACAATTGTTATAGCACTTGAGGAGTCGCAATACATTGGAACTTTGCTGAACTGCAAGTCATAATCTTTGAGCTGATTTCTGATCCATAGAAGTTGTGCGCAACAGCTGTCTACTGAGATGTACTCAGATTCAGCCGTAGAGGTTGCGACACAATTCTGCTTTTTACTATTCCATGAAATAAGCCTTCTTCCGAGGAATTGGCACGTCCCGGAAGTGCTTTTCCTATCATCCCTGTGATGAGTCCTCTTTATATACCTATTTTCGGACTCATCTGGGCTTATTTCCTTGTCTTTGCACACCGTTTAGCGTCATTTGCACTCCTTTTGTTTCGCTACGGTTTTCCACGCCCTGTGCACCTTTGTTGCCCATTTTCTGTGCTTGTGTGCATTTTCTTTCTTGCTATGTTTATCACTGTTTGCTGTGGCTGCCGCGATCGATGCCCCGTGCAGTTTTCCTGCAGGTTTGGGGATCGTGAGGGCATTCGGGATAGGCGTTTCACTATTTTTGGCAAAGGAGTCAGTGGTCGTGCGTTTTTACCCACGCACGACCATCGACCTCCTGGCGTACGATCACTGATCGTGCGCAGCCCGGTCTCATTTGTGAAACTCTATCTTGAACCATCCGCACGATCACTTGCCATACCGTGCACGACCACTGCTCATGCGCCGCCGATCGTGCGCAGTCATACCCATTTTGCAAAAGTCTGTCTGGCTATTTCCGCACAATCATCAGCCTTGCCTCGCACGATCACTGATCGTGCGCTGCTGATCGTGCGCGACTACTGATTTTCTGATGCAGGTTTGCAGGTTGCTCACGCACGGGCGCTGACCTTGGTCGCGCACAATCACTGGTCGTGCGCCAGTGGTCGTGCGCGCTATTTATTCTGCAAGCTATAAATACGCTGTTCCGCGAATTAGGGCGAGAGCATCATTACGGAACCTTCGCCAATCCGCCGTTTCGCCCTCCAGCAAGTCCCATTCACCTCCACCTTCATCCATACCAACGGGAGGACCTTCTCCGGTGATTCCGAAGCATTTCGCATCCTCCGGCGATCCTCCCGGCCATTGAAGCATTCTTCTCCGAGCTTTCCACCAAGGAAGAAGACGAATCACCCCTAGAGAACAGAGTTACAGGCCCTCGAGGTGACAGCTCGGTGGTACCGGAAGCCCTCCTCGGACTGCGCTTGGAAGCGGATTGACAACCCGCACCTCCGGCCAACAACCGCGGTGGATCTTCAATCTCATGGTTGTGCATTTTCTCTCTTTTTCTTGTTGTATGAAATGCTTGTGCTTGTAATGGACATCAACTTCTAGCATTATTATTATTAGTTGTATTTCATCTTGCTCTTGAGATTTATTCTTTGATGCGCCTCGCTCCATCTCACTCCACTCCACATGTTCGTTTCACTCAAGCTTGCTCCGCACTAATCACCTCACTCGCTAGATTTCCGTCCACTCGCCAATCGAAGTACGGCATCGCGGCCGCTACATCCATCTCGCCTTGAGAAGCGGTGATTGCGACCCGCATAGTTTACATTAGTGTAATCGGTCGTAAGACCACCAACAAAAGCCCCTTTCTTTTCTGTTTATTTAAATTAACTCTCATAACGATAGTTTTGGAGTCTAGATCGTTCGACGCCAATTGCATTCCTCAAGAGACCGACATCCGGGGATTCATTCCCAACTTTATTACTTGAGCGACCGGTACGCTTGCCGTATTTTACGCGCATCAAGTTTTTGGCGCCGTTGCCGGGGAATGCAACTGTTGAACGATCACGATTTCTGGAATTATTGGTATAAGAGTTAGTGTTTTTTTGATTTTCGTTTCTTTGTTTTGTTGCTTCAGTGGATGCAGGGACGTGCTGCAAGAGATCTCGTTGCTTACGATCCCGAAATCGAGCGAACTCTTCGTGCGCAAAGGCGTGCCGCTGCAATAGATCCAATCACAATGGGAGACCAGTTGAACCATGACAACGGAGTTCGTGTTGGAGGGAACCTCCCTGATAACCGTAACGGGGATGAGAATGAGGTGCAACCGCCGCATGTCCGAACCATGAGAGATTACACTACCCCCACTGTTGGGAGAATTTACCCTGGGTTTGGACCGGCGATCGCAAACCAACAGTTCGAGATCAAACCGGCAATTCTTCCATATGACGCCGCCTCTGGTGGAACAATTATGAACCTTGCTCCTGAGGATGCTTTGAGAGTTCTGCAGGACACCGCCACGCACATCGCCTTTTGGACCGCGGGAAGGAATACCCCCTGTGGGACAAGTGGAATCTTTGCTGTGGAAGCATCAAGGCCCGCTGCTGCTGCTCCGGTGTTGGCCATCTCGTGTCAAGGATGCGGAAGTACCGATCATCATAGCTTTGAGTGCCCTGGAGCGGAGGTAATGTATGACCCCGCCTTCTCCAATGAAACCGTGAATTTTATCGCAAATCAAAACAGGGGCGCGCCATATGGAAATGCTTATAATCCGGGTGCGAGAAATCACCCGAATTTCTCGTGGAATCAAAACGCACCGGGCCAACGATGGCAACCGGGGCAGCATCAATATGATGCCTCCGCCTCCGGGAGCCAGCCGCGGCCACCCCACCCGAATTATCCTCAAGGCCCCCCCCCCCGCCGAAAAAACCAATTCTTTGGCTCAAATGTTTGAAAAATTTGTTGAAGTTTCCCAAACAAACATGACAAATCAAGCCGCTTTAATGCGTAAGCTCGAGGCACAGTTGGGCCAATTGGCTCAAATGGTCTCCGAGCGCACGCTTGGTACTCTCCCTAGCAACACTGAAAAAAATCCCCATGAACAAGGGAAAAGCCTTGGGGAGGGAAGGCTGGGGAATACCAACGAACTCGTGATTAGCTGCTTGATTAACAACGTTGAAACTACTGCTTTATGTGATTCCGGGGCATCCAACAACATCCTCACTCTGCAGGATGTCGCGAAGATGCAACTGCAAATAGACACCGCAGACCGGAAATCACTTATTCTAGCTAATGGTAATGTGGTAGATACAGATGGTGGTGTGAGGGAAGTTGATATCGAGGTTAATGGCAAATATTTTACCACTGCTTTTCAGGTCATGGGACCGGAAGAAAATGACTCCATTCCTATACTTGGTGTCCCATTTCTGACGGCCAGTGGCGCATCCCTGGATTTCTCCCAAGGACGCGTCACCTGGCCAGCTGATGCTTGCACCCTCGATGATACTTCCGTACACTCCTCTCTTGTTCGAAATGACGTTTCCCTACGTAGTGCAGATCTCCAGGAAGATTTCGGAGTCCCAGCTTTGAAGGCAACCCTTGTGGATGAGAAAACCAAGGGAGGATTGACCGAGATGACCGATGAGAAGAATAATTTAGCGACCGCGAAGATGTTTGAGCGCCCCAAAGACACGATGAACGTGCCACTTCCTACCGATGCTGTTGTGGAGCATGACACTTCTAGTTACATGCGGGAGAAATCCCTAGACTGTTATTCGTGTAATAATATTCATGACTCTATTAAGCGTTCTGTCGCTTGGGCTGATCCGATCGCCATCACGGTGCCGGAAATGATGCCATCGATTGTAAAATTTGGGAAAACTGTGAAATCCACTCCTTGGAGGTCTCCATCGGTGGAGAAGCTGAAGGAGGCGAAACGCTTGCGTGATAAGCGTTATTCTTCCTTCCAAGCGTTTGCGCACCATCTGAGCAAGGGGAAATCCCCTCCTCATGATCCTATGCAAGGTTCTGCCTCTCCTTCGCTCTCCACCGAGAAGACTTACCACAAATCGGCATATAGCTGATTGCCGCTCTGCCTCGTGTTTCCTGCTTACTTTCCTTGCTGCTTTGGAACATTTTGAGATTTATTTTATTTTATTTTGTTGCATAAACATTTTATACAACTGCTAATACAGGTATTTGGTCCACCTTAAGGACGGTAAACAAAAGGGCTATTCGGGAGACAACCCAAGCTTGGACCTTTTGGTCCCCTTGTTTTTGTTTGATTTTATTTTTATGCTTTCTATCTTTTTGTATTTTCTATTGTTCGGCCTAATTCGCAGGTTCAGCTTATCTTTTGTGCGATGCAGCACTGCCCGCGAATCATCATGCAATCTTCTGGCATGCTCCCCTCTTTGGAGCATTGGTACTCTCTCTCGCTTCAGATTTCATTTTCTGGTTGAATGTTTATTTTTCTTGCTTATGTTTTCATTCAAGTCTGGGGGGAAGAGCCGTTTGTGCACTCCACGAGCACATTTAATTTCGCATGCCAGTAGTTTTCCTTTTTCGCTTCATTATGTTAGATTCCTGTTGCACACCACTGCACCCACATGAGCGCGAGCTTAGCTGTTAGCGTGCCACGAGTTGAGCTTGTATCTTTGTTAGATTTGGAAAATTTCTGTGCTAGTTTAGGATTGCGCGACGGAGTAAAATGTTGGCCTTGCTGTGTTTCTAGTCAACTGCTCTCGTTTTGTATAGAAATTTGTGTAGACTTAATTTTTCTGTATGATTATAGTTTTATATTTTTCTATTTGCGTACATATTTCTTATTCTACTCAAAAGTTTGTGAATCCGGTGTGAATCAAACGGTAGCGTAGGAATGTGTGTAGCCGCCACTAGACTCGTATTGCTTGAGTCGGGAGGAAGGATTATCCTTCTCGGTTGCTAAGAACTTGCCCCAAGCTATTCTTGAAGCATTGGTACACGGTTAGTCTAGCGTGAGAGCGATGTAGGCCACCTTTTGGCCCGGTTGAGCTTTGTACCCATTCCTAACATCGCCCTTGCTAGCCCCTTTGTGCCTACCCTTCCTTTTGATTCAGCTCCACCATTATTTCACCAAAGCCCCATAGCCGATCCTAGTCGCACACCCAAGTCGAGCTTAGTGTTTTATATTTTCATGTTGGGTTGTGATGTGGTATTTTTATTCGTGAAAATGTGGAAGTGCCCCCAAGCTTTATTTGCTGAAAATTGTGTTTTGTGAAAAGAAAAATATTTGAAAAAGAGAAAAAGTGAACATGAAAAGTGAAAAGAAAAAGTTTGATTGAAAATCTTTATTTGAGATGATTTGGATTTGGAGTAGGCGGTGCACACACCCATTTAGTAAAAGTTAAGTCTGGGGGTGTGGTGCACCCGTGTTTATTTTGTGGGCAGCGGGTACTAGTTTTGTACGTTTGCTCATTTGGGTTAGGTGCATACCCATCATGTTTATCGTTGTTTTCCTCACCGTAACCCAAGCCTCATTATTACCCGAAGTCCTACGGACTTGCGCTTGAGTTGACTAGTGCCGTGGAGATAGTGCGATCGGGCTAGCTTATGGTTTCCGACATTGGTGGATTCCTTTGGGGGTAATCTTGAGCTCCGGTCTTCGGCAATGCTCACCTTAGTGGCCTGTCTACTTTCTCCCTGCGTAGGACCGGCTGATTCACCGTGATTCCACTTTTGAGTAATAATAAATTTTTGTTACGCATTGTGAAAAATATAAAATATTTTGTATACTTAAGAATTCCCTCTACTTTATTTTTATGCACGCGAGCATGCGACTTCGCATGGTACTCCGTTTGGCAATTTCTCTTTTTAGCTAGTTCATTTTTCCCCGTCTGCTTAGGTTCTGTTTGCTCGGGACGCGCAAACGGTTAAGTCTGGGGGTGTGATGAGTCCTCTTTATATACCTATTTTCGGACTCATCTGGGCTTATTTCCTTGTCTTTGCACACCGTTTAGCGTCATTTGCACTCCTTTTGTTTCGCTACGGTTTTCCACGCCCTGTGCACCTTTGTTGCCCATTTTCTGTGCTAGTGTGCATTTTCTTTCTTGCTATGTTTATCACTGTTTGCTGTGGCTGCCGCGATCGATGCCCCGTGCAGTTTTCCTGCAGGTTTGGGGATCGTGAGGGCATTCGGGATAGGCGTTTCACTATTTTTGGCAAAGGAGTCAGTGGTCGTGCGTTTTTACCCACGCACGACCATCGACCTCCTAGCGCACGATCACTGATCGTGCGCAGCCCGGTCTCATTTGTGAAACTCTGTCTTGAACCATCCGCACGATCACTTGCCATACCGTGCACGACCACTGCTCGTGCGCCGCCGATCGTGCGCAGTCATACCCATTTTGCAAAAGTCTGTCTGGCTATTTCCGCACAATCATCAGCCTTGCCTCGCACGATCACTGATCGTGCGCTGCTGATCGTGCGCGACTACTGATTTTCTGATGCAGGTTTGCAGGTTGCTCACGCACGGGCGCTGACCTTGGTCGCGCACGATCACTGGTCGTGCGCCAGTGGTCGTGCGCGCTATTTATTCTGCAAGCTATAAATACGCTGTTCCGCGAATTAGGGCGAGAGCATCATTACGGAACCTTTGCCAGTCCGCCGTTTCGCCCTCCAGCAAGTCCCATTCACCTCCACCTTCATCCATACCAACGGGAGGACCTTCTCCGGTGATTCCGAAGCATTTCGCATCCTCCGGCGATCCTCCCGGCCATTGAAGCATTCTTCTCCGAGCTTTCCACCAAGGAAGAAGACGAAGCACCCCTAGAGAACGGAGTTACATGCCCTCGAGGTGACAGCTCGGTGGTACCGGAAGCCCTCCTCGGACTGCGCTTGGAAGCGGATTGACAACCCGCACCTCCGGCCAACAACCGCGGTGGATCTTCAATCTCATGGTTGTGCATTTTCTCTCTTTTTCTTGTTGTATGAAATGCTTGTGCTTGTAATGGACATCAACTTCTAGCATTATTGTTATTAGTTGTATTTCATCTTGCTCTTGAGATTTATTCTTTGATGCGCCTCGCTCCATCTCGCTCCACTCCACATGTTCGTTTCACTCAAGCTTGCTCCGCACTAATCACCTCACTCGCTAGATTTCCGTCCACTCGCCAATCGAAGTACGGCATCGCGGCCGCTACATCCATCTCGCCTTGAGAAGCGGTGATTGCGACCCGCATAGTTTACATTAGTGTAATCGGTCGTAAGACCACCAACAAAAGCCCCTTTCTTTTCTGTTTATTTAAATTAACTCTCATAACGATAGTTTTGGAGTCTAGATCGTTCGACGCCAATTGCATTCCTCAAGAGACCGACATCCGGGGATTCATTCCCAACTTTATTACTTGAGCGACCGGTACGCTTGCCGTATTTTACGCGCATCACCCTGCATCCTGCAAAGTCAACATCTGAAAAGCCTATCAGCTCGACATCATTATTTCATGGGTACCACAAGCCAAGATTTTGTGTACCTTTAAGGTATCTAAGAATTCGCTTTGTAGTGACATAATGAGATTCCTTAGTGTTCACCTGATATCTGGCACAAACGCATGTGGAAAACATAATATCCGGTCTACAAGCAGTAAGGTAGAGCAGGGATCCAATTATGCTTCTGTATTTGGTTTCATCAAATGGTTTCCCTTTCTCATCCTTGTCCAGAGACATAGTGGATCCCATTGGAGTCCTCATAGAGGTTGCATTCTCCATTCCGAATTTCTTGAGGAGTTCATTTGTGAACTTCGTCTGAGAAATGAAAATTCCATCCTCAGATTGTTTCACTTGAAGTCCCAAGAAATACTTTAGCTCTCCCATGCTTCTCATTTCAAACTTTCCTTGCATAAGTTTAGAAAACTTCTTGCAAAGATTGTTGTCCGTAGAGCCGAATATTATGTCATCGACATAGATTTGCACCAACAAGATCTTGCCTTTGTCTTCCCTAAGAAACAATGTCTTATCTATTTTTCCTCTCGAGAACTTGTTCTCAAAAAGAAAACTAGACAGAGTCTCATACCAAGCTCGTGGAGCTTGTTTTAAGACATATAATGCTTTATTAAGAAAATAAACATGATTAGGGAATGTATGATTAACAAAACTTGGGGGTTGTGCGACATATACTTCCTCTTTCAAATTTCCATTTAGGAACGCAGATTTCACGTCCATCTGATAGACAGTGAATCCTTTGTGAGAAGCATACGCCAGGAACAATCTGATCGCCTCAAGCCTTGCAACTGGTGCAAAGGTTTGGTCGAAGTCAATCCCCTCCTCCTGTCTGTAACCTTGAGCCACCAGCCTGTCCTTGTTCTTTATGATGACACCAAGTTCATCAAGTTTGTTTCTGAAGATCCACTTGGTGCCGATCACATTCTAGTTCTTTGGTCTGGGAACAAGCGTCCAGACGTTGCATCGTTCAAATTGATACAGTTCATCTTGCATGGCCAATATCCATGACGCATCTTTGTTCGCTTCGTCGAACTTCTTTGGCTCAACCTGTGACAGAAAACTAAGGTGCAAAATCTCGTTAATTATACCTCTCTGAGTTCTGACACCGTCACGAGGATCTCCTATGAACTGATCTCCGGGATGATCCCTCACGTGTCAGAGCTCTAGGAGTTTGGCATCTGGAGCTATGACAGCTTCTCGAGCTTCTCCTTCTTCTGGGAGAGTTTCTCCATCCTGATCGTCAACTTATCTAGCTGGCGTCGAGGTGGAAACCTTGACGTACTTGGGAGTTGCACCTTTTGCAGTCTCATCAAGACTTTGTTGTTCAAGCCTTGCACCTGCATCTTCAAGAATGTCACTGGAATAATTGCTATGAAGGAAGCTTCCTTCATCAAAAACAACATTAATGGACACCTCTACCACTAGGGTTTTCTTATTGAAGACCCTATATGCCCGACTATGGCTACTACATCCCATGAAGATGCCTTCGAAGCATTTTTCTCCGAATTTAGTGCGTGGGTACTTCCCATTATTAAGTACATAACATCTGCAGCCAAAAATCCTTAAATAGGACATGGTCGATTTCCTGCCTTTCAATAGTTCGTAAGGCGTCTTACGATGATTCTTGTTGATCAATGCTCGGTTCTGCACATGATAAGCCGTGTTGACAGCCTCTGCCCAGAAGTACTCTGGAAGAAAGGCGTCATTCAACATTATCATACATGCTTCAATAAGCGTTCTATTTCTCCTCTCTGCAACTCTGTTTGCTAAGGAGTACGCGGGGAGGAAAACTCATGAAAGATACCATGTTCTTCACAGAATTCTGTCATGGCACCAGACTCGAATTCTGTTCCATGGTCACTTCTTATTTTGACCACGGAGCAGTTAAGTTCGTTCGGGATCTGCTTGACAAAATTAGTGAAGATGTCAAACGTATCTGACTTTCGTTTCAAAAAGAACACCCACGTAAACCGAGAGTGATCATCAACAATCACTAGCGTATATGATTTGCCTCCTAAGCTATGAACTTGCACTGGACCGAATAAGTCCATATGCAGAAGATAGAGACATCTGGAGGAGTCTTTGTCTGCAATGCCCTTAAAGGTAGCCCGAGTCTGTTTGCCCTTCTGGCATGCAAGACAAGGGCTATCTTTGATGCACTTAATAGTAGGGGCATCCCTTACTAAGTTCTTAGAAAACAACATATTAATTGTCTTGAAATTAATATGTGCTAATCTCTTGTGCCATTGTTCACAAAGAGATGCACTGCCTTTTGCTACTAGGCACACGGGGGTAGAAGAATCTAATCTAAGAAATTCTAAACAAAAGATATTTCTGCTCCTAATACCAGTTAATACCGTCTCCAAAGAGGCACACGATATTATCAAGCACTTATCCTTGCAGAACTTAACGTTGTATTCTTTATCACACAACTGGCTTACACTGATCAGGTTATGGTTTAACCCTTCAACATAGGCCACGTCAGTGATAGAGAATACACCGTTGGAAATCATACCATAACCTCTGGTGACTCCTCGATCAAATCCTCCAAAGATGACTTTGGGTCCATTTTCGACTGGGGAGTAAACACGCAACAGGCTTCTTGTCCCGATCATATGCCGGGAATATCCACTGTTCAAGTACCAGATTGGCGTTTTGGTGGCCTTTGGACATATCAGCAAAACAGAATCAGTTTCCCTTAGGAACCCAATCGAACTTGGGTCCTAGATTCCTTGTTAGCATACTCCCCCTTGGATGGTTAACCCTATGAGTGGTCGGCCTCACATTGCTAACATGAGGAGTCTCGTTGAATCTTGGATTAAACCAGCAATCCACGACAAAGTGACCAACTTTGGCACAACACCAACAGTCAAACCTGTTGTACCGCTTCCTAGGCTCCAGCTTCACCCTGGGAATGGTGGGTCCAGCCGGGGCCTTGGATCTGGAGGTAGAGGCATCATGATGATAGCAGTCACATTATTTCTTCACTTCCTGTTCCTTCAGTATAACAGGCTTGGCTTTTGGTGCCTGCTTCCTATTATGGCCGCTAGAGAAGTGGCCATAATTCTCCACTTGGATTTCCTCATAAGGTGCCTTGAAGACACTCTCACCGTAGTTTCGGGGGAAGGTCCATCCATCATACCGGCTCTTGGGCTTTTCAACCGAGGTTCGGAAGAAGTTGCCATAGGTTGACTCAAAGTCCTGCTCATTGCAAGGAAAGCTAGGCTTTCTGAATACAACAGGGTCAAGTGGGGCCTTTCCCTTTTCGGCAGTAGAGGCCTTCTTAGCAGCTTTATTTTTCCTCTGTTTTCTGTTTCTCCTGGATGATTTACCAGGCACACCCACATGCCCTAAGCCAGCCCCCTTAGCCTGAGCAGAGAATTCATCAACTAGACGAAGAACGGTCATGGGCATGGAGAAGCTTTTGGCAATCTTCCTTTCTGCCGCAAGCTGTTCTTCCAACTTGTTGATTTCTTGCTGTTTTAGGTCAAGGAGCCTTAGAGACTTTGAGTGCTCAGAAGTCAGGCCCAGGTGTTCCTGTCGGAGAGAGATCAAGCTAGTGATCTCTTCTCTTAGAGACACACCCTCAGCCATAAGGAATTTGACTTCCATTTTCTGAGCCCTCAACCTCTTGCGGCATTCCTCAAAGGTATTGAGCAGAAGCTCATAATTTTCGAGGAGCTCAGCTTCACGGGCAGATGGGCTATCCTCAAGATCATCATCAGGAGACTCATAGTCAGAGTCAGAGAGGGGGTACGATCTTTTACCTTCCCAATAAATGGGGGGCAGTCTCCTTCTGAGTCAGAGCGACCCACTAGCCTAAAGTAGGCTTCCTCATCATCACTAGAGTCTGAGGAATCAGACTCACTCAGTGTCTTTGGCTTTTTGGCAATGTAGCTCCTCTCCTTCTTCTTATCTCTAGAGGACCTGTGCTCCTCTCCCTTCCCCTTATCTCTCTTGCTTTGGTGGCAGTCAGCAACAATGTGACCTGGCTTATTGCATCCAAAGCAAATAATGTCATCAGAGCGATGTTTGTTCTATTTGGAATCATACCTGTCAGAAGAATAATTCTTCTTCTGAAGCCTGGAGGAGGAGCCGTCTCTCTTTCTTTGATTCCTTAACTTGAGGAACTTCTTGAACTCCTAAGTGATGAGGGAGAAGTCTTCTTCAGATAGCTCTGAGCCAGAAGAGCATGGCTCAGAGTTTTCTTCCTCATCCTTTTTCCGAGAGCGGGACGAGGCTGCACCCTTGCCTTTCCTTGAGTGATTGGCTTTTAGGGCCACAGTCTTCTCTCTAGCAGTGGCTTTATCGGCTTCTTCTTCAGCTTTTCTGGTGTTCAGCTGAAGCTCATAGGACAGAAGTTTCCCAAATAGAATCTGGGGATCAGTTTCAGCCAGCTCGCCAAATTCTCTGATGGCGCAGATCTTGGTGTCCCATTCCTTAGTAAGGGATCTAAGAAATTTCTCATTTAGTTCACCATCGGTGAACACTCTGCCATAGCCCTTCAGTGCATTGACGATCTTCAGGAAGTTCTCGAATGTCACTCCGATTTCTTCCTTGGGACCTTGCCTGAAGGCCTCGTACTTCTGGTTCAGAAGGGATCTTCGATCATCCCTTACTTCATCAGTGCCTTCCATCAGGATGATCAGGAAGTGCCATATGTCCTTGGCAGTCCTGCAGTTACAGAAAATCTGCATCATGGAATCATCGACGGCGCTTACCAGAATGTTCTGAGCTTTCTTGTCAAGTTTGACAAGCACCATCTCATCCTTATCCATTTCGAAAAGTTTCTTGGGCACTTGCTTGGTTGGATCAATGGTGGAGGCCTTAGTGGGGATATAAGGTCCCTCCTCCACTATCATGAAGAGTCGGGGGTCGACTGCTTCCATGTAGTACCTGATCCTTTCCTTCCAGATAGGAAAGTTCAGCTTGGTGCACACTGGGATCTTCCCTGAATACTTGAGTCCTTCCATTTCATAGATCTTCTTTCTTCTTGACACTAGACACGGGATCTTACTCAAGGTGTTAACCTTATTGACGAGTAACCTCCCTCTGATACCACTTGAAAGTCTTTAGTGTCAACTAATTCCACCTATGGAGGGGGGGAATAGGTCTCGTGCAGTCTTTTGCGGAATTTAAATAACCTGCATAATTAAACAAACACAGCACAGAAAAACACACAAGCAATTATAGTGGTTCCCCGATTTGGGTACGTCCACTCTCCCCCTTCGACCTATCTCCCACCAAGGGACGACTCGGTCACTTCACCAAACGGATTGAAATCCAATCCTCACACTATGGAAGGCACCCTTCTAATTGAAGGAGTCACTACTCCTCCACCACGGGTTGCACCCAACCCTTACAACTAGGAATCACTATTCCTTTACAACAAAACAAAATAGAATGTACATGAAATACAAACTACACTTGTGAAGAACCCGATGTCCCTCTTCGTTCGTTGAAGCATTTTTGATGAAGACAAAGAGTCCACGACCGGAGCACTCTCTTGGAGAGGATCTTGTCAAGATCGGCGGTGGCAAGAGATTGCGGCAGCGATGCTCTGTAGATTCAAACTTCTTGACAAAGCAAGCAAGGTCTACCAACGATCTCAATCGGATTAGTCGTCTCAATCTATTCGGAATGAAGAGCGATCCTCGTTAAATAAATCAAGAGACAACAGATCTCGAAAGATATGCATGAGATGCTAGGCTTGCCTCGGTCCTATCGTCAGAGGATCAAAGAGGACCTCTAAGATCTACAGCGGCGACTATCTTGCGAGCGGCGACGGCGACGGGATGATTTCCGCGATCGGCTAGGTCACGCTCGACGGCTTTGATTTCTCGTGAAAGATAACTATTGAAGTTCGAAATAAGCTTGTATATATACCCTGAGGCCAACCATAAAGTCCTTTGTGGGACCCACAAAGAGAAACATTATCCCCGGACGAAACAGCATAACCCGTCATGGTTCGGTCTAGCGAGCAGAGCAAATTTGCCTAAGGCAAATTCGGCGAGAATCATTGGTGATTATCGACGAAGTCGGCGGGAATCACTTGTGATTCCCGTCGAATTTGCCTTGGCAGGATTCCAGTTGAAACTCTTATCATCCGGAGGGAATCGGCGGGAAAGCAAAGTCATTCTCGATGAATCGGCGGGAATGCAACGTCATTCTCGATGAATCGACAAGAAACAGTCGTCGATTCTTCCTTAGCAGAATTCTTAAAGGAGGACAGTAAGCCAGATGAAATCGGCAGGAGTCACTGACTGATTCTCAACGATTTGGCGAGAATCACTAGTGATTCCCATCGAATCGGCGAGAATCACTAGTGATTCCCGTCGAATCGGCAAGAATCACTTAGTGATTCCCGTCGATTTTGACTTAGACAATTTTCCTCTTCCTTCCCATGAACTTGGTTTTTGACCCATCTTTGCTCCTCTTCTGCTCTTGATATATCTCGACCCTGTACTTGAAAATAAGTACACTCCAATAGAGAGAGCACACATGAGTCAACACACTGATCTGCTCAACGAGGGATTACGTTGCGCAGACCCGTGTATATTGACCCACTGCACCCTGACATTGGTGTGTACTTAGCATGGAATAGCTGCAAGCACAACTTGATAGAAGATCGTCAAATACAACTTGTCAATTCAACTTAGCTTGTTCAGGGGCTTCTTCAAATCAGGTACATTATGGATACAATACCCAACAGTATGGACGTAGGAGTGCGCGCAAGCATTCAAAGAGTTGAAGAGTCGGTTGACCACCGCGCTAGTGCTAAGTTCGCCGAGTGGGACCGAAGGTTTTGAGATATACAGCGATGCCTCAGGCAGTGGTTTGGGCTGCGTGCTGCTGCAGCATGATAGTGTTATTGTGTATGGCTTGCGTCAGCTGAAAGTGCATGAAAGGAATTATCTGCTCCACGACTTGGAGTTAGCGGCCGTGATTTTTGTGCTAAAGTTGTGGAGGCACTATTTGTAAGGCATAAAGGTCGATATTTATACCGAACACAAGAGCCTGAAATACATGTTGGATCAGAAGGATCTGAACAAGAGGCAACGGAGATGGATGGAGTTCCTGGGGGACTATACGTTCAAAATTCATTATGTCTCCGGGAAAGGCAATGCAGTTGCGGATGTGTTGAGTCTCAGGGCTCCCGCCCAAGCTAACTTGTTGTCGGTTCATGATGAGAGGTTGATTCGGTAGTTGGAGGCATAGGACATTTGTTGTGTTGACAAGAAGACTAGCGTCGAAGCGCTATTGAACTAGACAGAAGTTCAGTATGACCTGGCTGATCGGATTCGACAGGCTATGGAATTGGATAGCAGCATGAAAGAGATCATGGATGCAGCTTCGAAAGGGTCAAATTCCCAGTTTTCAGTTGAAGATGGACTGCTAAGGAAGGACAGTCGTTTGTACGTCCCAAACGTGGGAAATCTACGGATGGAGTTGATGTACGATGCTCATCATACCAAGTACTTAATTCACCCAGGGAGCACGAATGTACCGAAATATAAAGAAGTTGTTCTGGTGGCCAGGACTCAAGAAGGATCTGGCACTATTTGTGGATAAATGTCAGACTTACGCCTTAGTGAAGGCAGAGTGCAAAAAGCCAGGGGGTTTCTTGAAGTCTTTGCCTATTCTGGAGTAGAAGTTCGACGACATTTCGATGTACTTTGTGCATGGCTTGCCAAGGTCATAGAAGGGAAACGACGCAATCTGGGTGATTGTAGATTGGTTAACAAAAGTGTCACACTTCATTCCGTATAGGAAGGATGATTCAGTGGAGAAACTGGGGAAGCTATATGTGGATAACATTGTTAGACTGCACGGTGTGCCCCACAGCATCGTGAGTGATAGAGATGGGTGCTTTACGTCCAATGACTGGAGGTTGGTACAACAAATGCTGGGGACTAAGTTGAAGTTCAGCACTGCCTTTCATCCACAGACGGATGGGCAGACCGAGAGGGTCATCAAGATGATGGAGGACATACTTCATATGTGCGTTCTGGACTTCAAAAAGCAGTGGGCAGACAATCTGTATTTGGTGGAGTTTGCGTACAACAATAGCTACCAATAGAGTATACAAATGGCGCCCTTCGAGGCCTTATATGGTAGAAAGTGACGCAAGCTGTTGTCGTGGCTAGAAACGGGTGAGGCAAGGTTATACAAAAAGCAAGAGGTGGAAAGCGCTACTTCATTGGTATGAACCATTCAGGAGCATTTGCTGATCGCTCAGGATAGATAATCTAAATACTATAAAGCCAGGCACCGGAATGTTGAGTTTGCGGTTGGAGATTGGGTGTATTTGAAGATAAAGTCGTTCAAGGGTATGTCACGGGTACGACGCTTGAAGAAGCTGAGCCCGAGGTACCTTGGACCATTTGAGGTCCTGGATACGATAGGTGAAGCGGCTTACCGTCTGAAGTTGTCGGTGGAGTTGAGTGGTCTGCACGATGTATTCCACATATCAGTGTTGCAGAAGGCGGTGCAAGAGCCTTCGTATGTGATTGCAGTTGATCAATTACCGGTGGATGAAGGGTTGACGACTAGGGTCAAGCCCGTTTGTATTGAGGACTCTGAAGTCAAGCGACTTCGTAACAAGGAGATCAGGATGGTCAAGGTTCGTTGGGACAATTGTGGTCGGGAGGAGCTCTCTTGGGAGCGAGAGTAGACCATGCTTGAGGAGTACCCAGAGTTATTTCACTCAGGTACCGCTTTTGTTATTCTGTTTTCTTTTCCTTTGGTAATTTCGTGGACAAAATTCTTTAAAGAGGGAGAGAGTTGTAACGCCCCGAAACTCAAAAGAGTGACGGGTGGCGTTTTGAGCAAAGTCTGGGATTTGGTAGAGGTGACACAGCCTGGGACACGGGCGTGTCCCAGGGGCGTGTCATGCTCGGGTTCGGCAATGGTCGCGTGGTCGACGAAATTGTAGTCAACGGTCGTCGGGGAAGTGAACAAGGCCTGGGACACGGGTGTGTCCTATGGCGTGTCAGCCACTCAAAGCCTTTCACTCAACAATCATTCAGTGAGGATGCACGGCCTGAGCACATGCGTGTTCTGGTTTGGCATGGGCATGTCAAATTCGACAAGGGCGTGTCGAAAACCCATGTCCTCCTCGGATTGTTTGGCGAGTTGTGCATTGGTAGCTACACGTCCTGGGACACGAGCGTGTCCCATGGAGTGTCTAACATACGGCATGTGATACGGGCATGTCACATGGCCGTGTCGTGCTCTGGACGTTTTGGACCTATGTTGTTAGGAGAACACGCCCAGCTACACGGGCGTGTATTGGCTGACACGGGCCTATCAAGCTAGACACGAGCGTGTCAAATGCCCGTGTTCTTTTCTGGACGCGATGGTTTCGGCGTCGAATGAGTTACATAGGCTTGGACACGGGCGTGTCGCAAGCCATGTTTGGCCCAGGAAGTTTATTTTCAGGGAAAATCGCAGCCGTCTGTTACCTTACTTTGGGATCGAGTGGCTCAGGGCTGTCCTAGTTGGGTTTTAAGCCGGGAATAGGGTTCAAACCCTCATTTGTTTTGGGTCCATTCTCTATCTAAGCCCTAGAGAGAAGGGAGAGCAAGGAGGATGAAGGAAGAGGGAGATTCGGTCGCCGGTGGAGCCTCAGAGCTCCGATTCTCATTCCGAGTCCAGATTCACGAAGGCAAGGCTGATACGGTGCTTTCCATCCGACTAGATCGTCATGGCGCCGAGGAGAAATGCTAGGGTAACGATTCTCATCTTGAGCATGTGAAGCTCTCCTTCTTTCGCATAGGGAAAACCCTCTCCCGCGAGTGTGCGGTGAGTTGTGGTGTTCCTTGGGGTAAATATGTAAAGTCCCCCTAATTTAGAGTCCGGAATCGTAGTACAGACATAGGTATGGTGTGTGAAGCCTACCCGGGCATATTGGTCTGGTTTGGTGATGATTTGTTATGCATTGTTAGTCGGAGAAGACTCTGTGCCTTTGTGTTGTTTTTGGGTTTCTACGTGGTAGATTGTAGCAGGGATCCTTGGGGATTAACCCCAAGGCGCACCCGGAAAACTGGGCAGAAACGCATTTCTGCCGACTTGGTGGGTTGGGAGCCAGCCTTGAACATAACTGGGTTACGTGCTTGTATGATCAAATTTTGGGATCCGGCGAAGCTTGGCCGGCTCATTGGGCTTAAGTTGACAGTGCGGTGTGAGCAACGGGCAAGTGGAACTGGACCCGAACTATGTGGTTTGGTGCAGAGACCTGAAAACAGGGACTGGCCATTGCCATAGTTGTGCGAGCCTTAGGCTTAGGTCAGAAAGGCTAAATGCTCACGAGATTTGTCGTTCAAGGGATGGTGGTGAGACAGCGGTTTTGGCCGGGTTCACCGAGTTAGTGACCTGAGAGCACGGGGTGCGTAGCCATGTGAGCCTGCACCGGTGATGTTTGTTTATTCACTATATTACTTGTCTTGCTAACAAGTGCAGGGAAGGAGCTTTGCAGCCCCGGTTTGGGGGCGGAATCGTTATAATTTGGTCGGATTTAGCTGACCGTTATTCTTGTTTGCCACCGTTGCAGTGATTTGTGCTTGTAGGTGCTGCGGAGCCGAGCGGCAAATAGCGGGACAAAGCCCAAGTTGCTGAGCCAGCCCTCGAAGGCCTTGTGTGTTTACTTATTTAAATTATGTGTGGCCGGCCTGTGAGACAAAGTTTGTAAAACACTATTTATTTAAGTGAACTGTTGTAAGGCCATAAGGCCAGTACATTTGTGTATTGTGTACTTCATTCCTACTGGGTTTTCTGTTAGTGGACATTCGTGCTTGTGTTGGGTTCATTCCTTTGCAACCTAATTAATTGCTTCCGCTAGATGCTCTGCGTAGAATGTGTGTATTTGTTAAATGGTTTCATTGAGTAACCCACCGGTCTGTCCATGGTATATGGCATCGGGCCCCTGCCGGATCTACTGCTATATGATATGTGATGGATAGGGGTGTTACAAAGCTACTCTCGAAGCATTGGTTCTTGGTTAGTCGAGTGTGAGTGTGATGTAGGCCGTCATTTGTTTAGTTTGAGCCTTGTACCATTCCCGATGTCTATCTGTTGCTCTCCGCGTTGAGCCACTCCTTTCCTTTGACATCGCTACGCCTCGCTACCAAAGCCTTATAGTCTCTCCTACTCACACATCCAGAGGTGATCGTTCGGTTAGTTTGATTTGTTGTCATTTGTTTCCATAATGTTTGTACAGTTTGTGGTGTTTGTGAAGCATATGGTGTTGTCGTGTTGTTGTATTAGGTTGCGGCTATTTGGTTTAAAAGAGAATAAAAAAAGGGGAAAAGAAAAAAAAGTAAATGAAATGAAATTTTCTGAATTGTAATAAAAAGAATATATATGTTGTTGGTTAGTTATGAAATGTTTTTGGTTTGTGATCATGGTAGGCATGCACGCACCGTAGAAAAATCCAAGTCTGGTAGTGCGTTGCACATGTTTGCCGTTGTTTATAGCTGTGAGTGTTTTCGGGCGGTCCCACTTTTGTCTATCCTACCTTCAACTAAGCCCCATTATTTTCCTAAAAGCCCTACAGATTCACGTTTGAGTCTGCCTAGCATCGTGGAGAGAATGTGAATGGGTGAGCGTATGGTTCCCGACAATGGTGGATTCCTTTGGAGGTGATCCTGAGCCCCGGTCTTTGGCAATGCTCACCTCAATGGCATGCCTACTTTCTTCCTGCTTATGACTGGACGATTCTCCGGCATTCTTATTTTGAGTGGCTACAATTTTTGTTTATGCCTGTCAAAATTTATATACTCCATAGCATTATTAAAAAGTTTATCTATTTTATTCTCTGCGCCCATGAATATTTGATTTCTCGCTTTACTTTATTTTGAAATTTCTAAGCTAACTAGCTATTTTCGAGTTCACGGAGAGATGATTTGCTTGGGACGAGAAAATGTTTAAGTCTTGTGGTTTAATGAGTCCGATATTTATAGTGTTTTTCGGACTCATCTGGGCTAGTTTTAACGCACTTGAACTTCACTTATAGTATGTTATCGCTGATCTTTTATTTATTCCGCTTATCACGATAAGTGCAGTGTTTTGGCTCATGGGTGTGAAATTGCGCATTCTATTGTCAGGGGTATGCACTTGGTGCTCCTTTTTATCTTTCTGTTTAGTTTGGTTTGAATTTTGGTGCTAGAAGCTCATGCTCCAACCTGGTTTTATTGCTATGCAGGTAGTCGGGATGTCCCGAAATCCATTTTCAGTTCTGTGTAAAAACGCATGGTCGTGCGCATTTCTTCGCGCACGGTTCCCGTTCAATCATGTGTTTCACACAGCATGACCGGGGCATCTGTATCTACCCGTACGATTTATTCCCGCATGGTTTCGGCCAAACAGTGTGAGAACGAATCGCAAGGCCTTCACCTTTTGCCAAGCTTTCCAGTGATCTGTGGTTAATCGTGTGTTTCCTTCATGCACGGGCAACAATGGCTGTGCCCGAGTAAAACGCACAGTTACACTATTTTCTCCTGCATTCCTGCGCTTTGTTGTTACCCGTGTGATTTCCTTCATGCACGGGCGGAATCGCCCGTGCGCGAGTAAAACGCACGGGTGAACGCTTCTTCTTCCTCAAGCATTATCTGCGCGCAAATATCGCACGGTTCACGCACGTTTGTGCGCCATACCGTGCGTGACCAATTTTCTAATCTTTTTCTATTTAAAAGCAGATTTTATGCCATTTGAGAACAATTTTGGACATACTTCTTCTACGCCATTTCCTTCGCATTTTTAGGGTGAAATCCGTCGTTCTACCAAGGGGTGATGATCCGGGAAAGCATTCAACGCCAAATCCAAGCCGGAGCTTCCTCTCGGCCTCCTCCTTCATCCTTGAGCTTCAAGAAGAGTTTTTACCTAGCTTTCTCCACCAAGCTAGGGAAGTTATGTCATCCTCTACCGGCTCGTGACACAAAGAAGACGGGTTCATTGAGAGTGAGTGACAGTCTCCTCTATACCGGACGTAGTTGAGGACCGATCTAGGACGTGGATTGACAACATGACGAATCATACCATGTCTCCTCGGCAAGACATCAGATCCGGTCGATTTCGCACACTTTTTTCTCTTGTTGTTGAGAGTTTAGTTGAACTCTTTGTATTAGATGAAGTAATCTTATATTTGTTAAACGTTCGTATGCAATCATGTCTATGTGATTGTATGTGTTCGTTATTTTCTTGAAGTGCACCTATTTGTCCATCTGCCATCCATCCGTTCTTTCCGTTCTAGTAAATGCTAGAAGCGTGCGCAGTGAAGAGGTTCTTACGACCCTCAAATTCTTGTTCTTACGCTTTCCTACTCGTCCATACACCGAGCAATTCGGTGCATAGCGGCCTGTGTAGTTTTCCATCCCGCCTTGCGAATCAATGCAAAGCGGCATGGCATAGGAGTAATTGTTAGTGTTTGGCTTTATTTTATCGCAACCATCAAAACCCCTATAGATAACTCTGACCTAAGGACTTCAATCTCAAGTCCTCCTCGATATTAACTCCCCCCTTACTGTGTTCCTTGAATAGATCGATACTTGGGAAAGCCACCCATTTTACATTACTTGTGCGACCGGTACACTTGCCGTTCAAACGCATCAAGTACTCATGTCCGAATTTTGCAGAACCATAGCACTGGCTTGCAAAAATCATATTCAGTTATTTTTGGTCCATTCCAAACTTGTTAGTGTCCATTTCTAAATCAAGGACTCGTCCTCTCAATGCAGTGTTTTTCGCAACTATGGTGCCGCATCAGTTTGCGTAAGACTTTTTGCTGCCTTCTACTTGAGATTGAGAAAGTTTAGAGATCTCTCTAAGGCCTCTTTCTCTCTTGTAAGAGATTCAACCCGAGTCCGAGACTTGGAGAGATCTTTCCCTAGTTCTAATATCCTTCTCGAAGAGGGAGAATCCTATTGACAAGTTACTTTCCCTTTCCATGTAAGACCCCCCCTCCTGGAACACAAGACACGGCACGAGAGAGGTCTTATGCCCAGAACAGCCGCCTTGGGGTAGCACCGACACACGGGTTAGTCTGTACCCCAAGTCACCTATTCTGCCGGCTATAACCAATATCAAAACAACATGCCAACCCAACAAAAAAAATATAAAAAAAGTAAAATCCACACAAGTTATAAGTCCAAAAGTACTGCAAAATAGAAGTTAAAACATGCTCCTATAATATCAGAGTATAACAATAAAATTTCCCTGAAGGGATACCACAGAAACTCTCATCACTCACATCTGTAACAGACGGAAGCGATGGCACCGTCCCTTCAGGCCCTGTCGTCCTTGCCTGGATGTCCGACTCCATCACCTGCTGCTCCACCTATGGGGTTTCCTCCTAAAAAGGAAGACGTATCAACCATTAGTCATAAAGAGTAAGTTGCTTCACATCCGCTCCCCCGGCGACTCATCGGCACCGGGCGGAGAAATAGACAAGGTTCAATATATATAATAAACTGGTGTATAAAAAAGTAAGTGGTAACACAAGTAATAAGAAATTCTATCAGTTCTACCATCTATCACAGTATATGACTATAGAGTTATAACAAAAGTAACTCAACTTATATGGATACCCATACAAGCATATAAGTTGAGGATCGTTTAGCAATAAATAACTCATCATATAGGAGTGCCCATACAAACTTATACGATGAGGGCCTTGTGTATGTAATGAGTTGCAATGTTATGTATGCAATGCAATGACACACCCATGATCACGCACATGCAGTTGCTATGTCGACACAGACTAGTAGTTCCCACTTTTCGAGTAGGTAACTAACCTCTCAGGCGCCAACCGTCGTGGCCAGACGGTGATAGTAGAACGGGCATTTCTACTACTAAGTGGGTATTCACACTACTTCACTTAGGCCTTCGTACGCCTCAACACTAAGAACACAACAGCGGAGCCCATGCATACTACGGCCCAGCAGGTTCACTTGGGTAGATGTGCACCAAGATCCTAGCCCCGAACTGGCCATGTGTGACGGATGGATCCTCGGAAAAGCACGAGGATCAAGTCCAACCAATCACTTGGCATGGAAGGGTCCTCGGAGAAAGCACGAGGGGCAAGCCCAACCGCCCTAAGTCTATCCGTCAACTCCCATCGGTGGAACGATAGGCGAGCCCGTAGACCTGCCAAACTATCCTTAACCTAGGATTACGACACCGCGTGTCGACTCACACCGCATGCAATTCCACAACACCGTGGCATGGAAGGAACCTCGGAGAAAGCACGAGGGTCAAAACCAACCATCCACTTGGCACGTATGGCGCCTTGGGACATGAACACTGACTGACTATCCCAACCGTCCAATTTATTTATCTCAACCCATTCCGACAAGTGTCAGACAACGCCGCACTTACAACCTTCCACAACGCTACTCGTAGGGAGACGACACTCTAAGCATTGGACTACTAACATCATTCTATCAACTTAACATACATATGACCATAGTTTATTCATCTACATGTCACCCCAAATGATTTCCATATAGAGTAAATACAATGCGCATAAATAATCTAGCAATTTATATCAAGATATTTCGTTCAATTTAAGCTTGCATCACCACTCATATTACGGATTCAAATTAACAAGCTTCAATATTCACATCACTACGGTGGTTATCATAAAAGAGTTCACCCGAACCTCGCATTAGATTGCAACATTAATTCCACCGAATCCAAGTTCATGTTATAATCACCTAGAAATTTAAGTCAGAATTAAATCTGGATAGCAAATTCAATCGAAGATTCCTGTGGCTACAGGAATCCGGTGAGTGCGAGTAACACCTATATGGAAAGGTCTTTCCATAGGCTACAACTTTTGAGTTCATCCTGTAACCCAGATCAGGCTCTAACCTACACGAAATCGTCTCCAAGGACTGCAGCGTACAGAATACAAATTCTGTGCTCTTAGTTTACTTCCCTTAATTCGATCGGACATTCCCGTGGCTACAGGCTTCACCCGAAAACGTTTAACCACCCGTTGGAAAGGTAATTTCAGTGGCTACGACTTTTGTGTTTAGTAGAAAACTCAGATTCGACCATTTCTTGCCCGAAAAAGCGAAGAAGGTTGCTGCGTGCAGAACACAGATTCTGCACGCATCTTGAAGCGGAATGAACGGCATTCGTTCATCTTCTTCCTCAAGCGATTTTCCCCAAATTTCCACCAAAAACTCCTCCACCCATATTCTCCCTCTCAAGGCCATTCCTCTTCCTGGATCCACCCCCATCATCGTTTGAGGAAGGGGAGGTTGAAGATGACTAATCTTTAGAACACATGTTCTAGCAAGGCCCTTCCTAAAGAAATCTCCATCTCCCCTGTCTAGACTCTCTTGAGTCGACATCTCACCTAGATATCTACATATCTAGCACCAAGGGAAAGGGTAGGAATCTCAACACATTTCCAACAGTAACACCATCCTCGACCATGGATCTTGTCATCCTCATCCGCGACATCACTTTCTCCATGACGGCGGTGGCGTTTCTCCTCCTCCAAAGCTTGCTCCAAAAGTTCCTCTTGCTCCAGGAATTTCTCTCCAGAAAATAGGGCTTGGGAAGAGAATAAAGATGCTAGGGTTTCACTTTTCTCTTTTATACAGAAGTGACACGGGTAGGGACACGGCCATGTCCTTACCCGTGTCTTGCTCTGGAGAAACGGCTCGACTGCCATTTCGTGCTCCTACACAGGTACTGACATGCCCATGTCGGTACCCGTGTCCAGGTGACACGGCCATGGTTCTGGCCGTGTCGACACCCGTGTCCTGCTCGGGGCACTTCTCACCTTGTTTGCCTTGAGGCACACGGGTAGGGACACGCCTGTATCCCTACCCATGTCCTTCTCTGGACATACTCAAAGCCATTGAACACAGGTAGGGACACGCCCGTGTCCCTACCCGTGTCCTTCTCGAGACACACCACTCAATGCCACTGAACACGGGTAGGGACATGCTCGTGTCCCTACCCGTGTCCTTTTTGGGACACACCACTCAACGTCGTGGCACTCAAAGCCACGGAACATAGGTAGGGACACGCTCGTGTCCCTACCCATTTCCTTCTCAGGACATGGCACTCAACGCCAATCTGAAATCACCCAGCACCATAGTCTCTCAAAGCCACTGAATAGGGGTAGGGACACACACTTGTCCCTACCCGTGTCATGCTCAACTCCAGTTTCTAGCCTATTTTCTTATTTCCCGCAAGTGCGCACCTGATGACCTGAACCCCCTTGAGCCTACACCAGCTCTCCAGACACCAAAAACACGCACAAGGAGCCTAGCGCAAATCGGGACATTACAAAATCCTATAAACAAAATAAAAGATTTCGTCCCCGAAATCAGACTAAGGCTATGGGGTGTGAAGCATACAGAAATTAAAACATGCTTTTAAATGAAATTACTTGGAGTAAACAACTCCGGGTAGCGTCTTTGCATCAAATCCATTGGCTCCCATGTGAATTCCTCCTTCCCATGATTAGACCATAGCACCTTCACCAAGGGAACACTTTTGCGGCGCAAGGTTCTTATCTCGTTGTCTACGATCTGCACTAGCTCCATTCGCATAGATCTATCAGACGCCACCACACCATCAGTTGTGGGGAGGTATTGATCGGGCCGCAACAGCGCCTTCCTAAGCGATGACACATGGAACACGTCCTGGAGATTCTCCAGCTCTGGCGGTAACTCCAATCGATAGGCCAAAGGGCCAATCCTTTCCAAAATGACATAGGTCCCCACATACCTTAGGCTGAGCTTCTTTACTCCACACACCCGTGACACTCCATGCATCGGCCGGATTTTCAGAAACACCTTATCACCCACTTGAAACTCCACCATATAGTGCCTTGCATTATAATACTTTGCCTGCCGACTTTGAGCCTCCAACATACGATCTTGTATCTGTCTAACCATCATGTCAGTGTCGTCTATATATTCAACTCCCAAAGTCTTCGGGTCTTCATCCTGCACCCAAGACAAGGGGGTTCTACACCTTCTCCATAAAGGGCTTCCTAGGGCGCCATGCTGATTCTAGCTTTGTGGCTGTTCTTGTAGGAGAATTCCACCAATGGCAAGAGCCTTTCCCACGGCTCTCCCCTATCCAACACGCATAATCTCAACAGATCCTTTAATGTCCGGATGGTCCGCTCAGACTGCCCGTCCGTCTGAGGGTGAAATGTGGTGCTGAAGGTAAGGCGCGAGCCCAAATATGCCTGTACCGCCTTCCACTCCTTGGAGGTAAAGCGGCCATCACGGTCTGAGACTATCATCTTAGGCACGCCATGATACCGTACAAACTACTCCACAAAGAGGCGTACCGAGACATCCACGTGCGCCTCCTTCTTCATAGGGATAAACCGGGCTACTTTGGTCAGTCGATCAACGATCACCCACACTGAATCATTCCCCGAGCGGGAGCGAGGTAGTCTATGTACAAAGTCCATGAAAATATGCTCGAACTTCCATTCGGGGATGGGAAACGACTGCAATAGGCCACCGAGACTCCTGCACTCCGCCTTCACTCTTTGATAGGCTTCACAATGTGTAACAAAGTATCAGACATCCTTCTTCATTCCCGGCCAACACATAGTCTTTCGTAGGCCAGCGTACATCTTTGCAATTCCCGGGTGCACTGAATACTTAGAGCAATGTGCCTCTCTCAAGATATCCTCCCGGATTTTACCGCCCTTGGGAATGTAGAGCAGGCCGCGAAAATAAATGAGGTCGTCTTTTAGGGTGTATTCGTCGGTAGTCCCATCTTCGATTGACTTGATTGTTGGGGACAGAGGCGCGTCCACTCCTTGCTCCACACAGGTCCGGTCCCGGATATCACAAACTATGCTTATGCTGGCAAAGTACTCCGTATATTCCGCCGAAGGGACCGTAAGTATCAAAGTAATATCCAACTCCTCAATCATCCGAGCCAGCTCCATACTCATCAACCAAGACTCGGGGCTCAAGCCTGGTAATTTTCTACTCAACGCATCAGCTACTGAGTTAGCTTTTCTGGGGTGGTAGTTCAAGGTGAACTCATAGTCGCATAGGAACTCTAACCACCACCGTTGTCTTAAGTTCAACTCCTTTTGAGTATGAACGTACTTCAAATTTTTATGGTCTGAGAAAATCTCGCAGTGGACGCTGAATAGATAATGCCTCCAAACCTTCAAGGCGAACACCACTGCTCCTAGATCCAAATCATGAACTGGGTAATTGATTTCGTGCTTCTTCAATTGTCTTGAAGCATAAGCAATCACGTACCCGTGCTGCATCAATACTGCACCCATCCCTTGATATGACGCGTTCGTGTAAACTTGGAATCCTTCCTTCCCCGACGGAAGGATAAAGATAGGGGCGGAGGTAAGTCTATCCTTCAATTCTTGGAACGCTGCTTCACATTGACGTGTCCACTCAAATGGAACTCCTTTCTTTGTCAAAAAAGTAAGCGAGAGGGTGTTGGAGTTACCATGGTGATCTACTAGTGGTCAAACATGTAATCTCACTGCCAACGCGATATGAGCATGCAGGGTCGCACATAAGAGCATGTGGAGAAGTTGGAGGATTGACTGTGTTGGTAAAGGTTACCAATCACCATACAGAATGGGGTCAGGCAAATGTTGCCAAGGAGGTTTGTCGAGAATGATTCGTCGAGAATCGTTCGTCGAGAATGATTCATCGAGAATCGTCGAGTATGGCTCGCCGTCTAAGGCAATTCGTTGAGAATCGAACTATTGGATTCTCGAAGAAAGCTGATTCTCGACGATTCCGAAAGCTGATTCTCGAAGATTCTGCAGTTGATTCTCGATGATTCTAGATGCTGATTCTCGGCGAACCTGAAGCTGATTCTTGACGAATTTATCCAGAAACCCTATTTTGTGTGGTATGCGGATAGCGATGTTCCTAGGTCTGTTTATACCTATGGTATAAATTAGGACTTAGGTTTTTGGGGATGCATGCTGGCCGAATCCAACTGCCCGACGAAAGTGTTCCGCCCTAGCAGCAGAAGCCCGCCGATTTCCCCGACAGAAGTGTTCCGCCGACGGAAGTGTTCCGTTTCCGCTGATCGCTCGCTCCGCCGGCCTCCTCTCCGACGACAGTCGCCGGTGCTGCTCTTCCTGGAGCGAACCTAGCAGTCTGTGGAGGTACAAGGTGCAGTCGATCTCCTTCCCGTTTTTCGTGCGATGTAGATCGACATTCTTCCGCTCGTGTGGATTTCTGCAGAGACGTAGATTCTATTCTACGTGGAACTCGCCGCCGACAAGAACTCATACATTGGAGCATCTTCGTTGAGTTGTGACTCAACGCCGCTAAGGTAATTTTACCTAGTTTTTCTTAACTTCTTGATTCAACATTCAGGGCCCGATCCCAATCTCTTTTGGGTTGTTCTTGATTTTACTTTACTTCCGATGCATGCACAAGTGTTGTGCCACCTCATAGAGAAACCCAACAGTGGTATCAGAGGGAGGTTTTCATCCATGATTGTTGTATTGGAAGTTAGGTTATTCCAGTATGTGTAAACCTAGGGATTTAGAAGCGTTCTAAATGTCTAGATTTAATCCTGGAACATCAATTGTTGATTTTTTTCCAAGTGAAATCGGTGGGCCCATAACCCACAGGTTAGGGGCTCTGCCCCTTGGAACCCCGCCAGGAACGTCTGGGATTTCGTGGTTATTTCTAATTGTTAGAAATTGTTGTCTCCTTAGCAGTAACCGTCCCTCGAGTGGTTAATGAACACGTGTATTGTTTTGGATTTTGAATCCAACAATGAGAGACGGGCTTGTCTACTGCTTTAAGTCGAGTTGCCTTTGCCTTTGTCCAATGCATGTAAATCTGAAGATTTGGAAGAGTCCGGATGTTCATATTTAGCCCTTCCTTCTATCAAATGTTATTAGTACCATGTTGTGCACATAAGGGATGCATGTGGATTTAAAAAAAAATGTTTTTCTATGGATGTGCACATTGATCAAATGTTGATCATGGTTAATTGTTAACCTATTATCAAAAATCCCTTCATCAAATATTAAGTGTTCGGATGACTTCCGATGGATGACACTCTTCCTGCCTCAATCGATGAAGTGTGGGCTTGTCAAAGCAAGGTACATTAATCTATCTTGGTAAGGGTGCGAGAGGATAATTGTGATATCCCACTGTCGACATCAGGTCTAACTTAACTAGGTGACCTCAAAGGTTGAGTTCTTAGAGGCATAGGGTTGGCATGCACCATATGATGGATGCGAATAAGGAGTTATTCACCAACCATACAAGAATTGCATGAGGATGCAATTCGCAAGCGTTGCCACCTAAATAACCACATCGTGAGAGAAAAGCCAAAGTTGACTCATTGTGTTGGTGAAATACGGATCTTGTCCACTAAGAGAGTAGCTCACATGAACTCTCCGAATTGATAGTGAGGGCCATCATTTCGAATAAAATAGTGGGAGTTTTAATTGAAGTCTAAATTAAAAATAAATTGTATTTTGAAATTTTGGTACTGATATTATTCTGCATGAATTCTTGTAGAATTCCATGGCAAGTGGTTCACACTCCACTCTGTCTCTGAGAGCCATCCTTGAGAAGGATAAGCTCAGTGGGACCAACTACATGGACTGGTACAGGAACCTGAGAATTGTTCTCAGGAAAGAGCGAAAGCTCTTTGTCTTGGAAGAAGAAGCCCCCGAGGTGCCGACCAGGAACTCTTCCGGTGCTGATAAGGATACTTATAAGAAGTATACTGATGACGCCTTAGACGTCAAATGCCTTATGCTTGCCACCATGAACTCTGAGCTTCAGAAGCAACATGAGAACATGGGGTGCAAGGAGATTGACGGGCATCTCAAGAAAATGTTTCAAGCGCAGGCTCGTCAAGAGAGGTTTGACGTCACAAAAACGTTATTTCAGTGCAAGATGGGAGTCCGAGACTCAGTAGGGACTCACGTACTCAAGATGATTGGGTATATAGAGAACCTTGAAAGGCTGGGTTTTCCTCTAGGTCAAGAGTTGGCCACAGATCTGATCCTGCAATCATTGCCGGAAAGTTATGAGCAGTTTGTCTTGAACTACAACATGAATGAAATAGACAAGATACTGCCCGAGCTCCTAGGCATGTTAAGAATTGTCGAGATCAACAAGAAGAATGCTAAGCCTGTCAGCCCCATACTGATGGTTCATAAGGGAAAGGGCAAGGCCAAGGGCTCTAAGAAGACGAAGGTGGGACCTAAGTCATATCTTGAGCCCAAGTCTTCTGTACTGAAGATAAAGAAGAGCACGGTAAAGGAAGGGAAATGCCACCACTGTGGCAAGGCTGGTCATTGGAGGAGGAACTGTCCTTCTTACATTAAGGGTCTACAGAAAATGAAGGGAGGAACTTGAAAGGAGAAGATTGATGAGTAAAGGGGAGGTGGACCTGCGCGTCAGTAATGGAGCAAGAGTTGCTGTTGTAGCCGTAGGGGTTTACCGTCTTTCTTTGCCCAGTGAGCTTGTAATAGAACTAGATAATTGTTATTTCGTTCCGGCCATAACAAGAAACATTATATCCATTTCATGCTTGGACATGATTGGATTTTCTTTTATAATTAAGAACAACTGTTGTTCTATATTTATGAATGATGTTTGTTATGCTGTAGCCCAATTGTTTAATGGTCTTTATGTTTTGAACTTGGACCATCTGATCTATAATGTAGAAAATAATAAAAGACTAAGAACAAATGACTCAAACCCTACATATTTCTGGCATTGTCGTTTGGGCCATATAAACGAGAAGCGCATATCCAAGCTCCATAAAGATGGACTTTTAGACTCATTTGATTAAGAATCATTTAAGCGATGTGAATCTTGTTTGTTAGGCAAGATGACTAAAGCCACTTTCACTGGCTATACTGAGAGGGCTGAGGATCTCTTGGGTGTTGTATATAGTGATGTATGCGGACACATGAGCTCCATGGCTAAAGGTGGGTATTTCTACTTCATTATATTTACTGATGATTTCAGTAGATACGGATATGTGTATCTTATGAAGTGCAAATCTGAGACCTTTGAAAAGTTCAAAGAGTTCAAGAATGAAGTAGAAAACTAGTTGGGTAAAAGGGTTAAAGCACTCCGATCTGATCGAGGTGGCGAATACCTGAGTCATTAGTTCCGTGATCATCTAAAAGAGTGTGGTATTGTATCACATCTCACTCCACCTAGAACACCACAACATAATGGTGTGTCTGAGAGGAGAAATCGTACTCTGTTAGACATGGTACGTTTGATGATGAGTCATGCAGACTTGCCTGTTTCCTTTTGTTGTTTTGCTTCAAAGACTGCTGTAATGACACTGAATCGCGCTCCAACGAAAACGGTTCTGAAGACACCATATGAGATATGGACTGGGAAGCGTCCTAGTATGTCGTTCATTAAAATTTGGGGCTGTGAGGCATACGTGCGACGTCAAATGCCTGACAAGCTGGAACCCAAATCAGATAAATGTTATCTGGTGGGATATCCTAAGGAAATGAAAGGGTATTACTTTTACCTATCGTCCGAGGGCAAAATGATTGTCGCAAGGACTGGCATCTTCTTGGAGAGAGAATTCTTATCAAGAAAGAGTGAAAAGGTAGAACATGAAGAAGTTCAAGAACCACAAGTAGTGAATGAACCAGAATTGGATTCTGAGACAGGACTATAAGATGTTGTAGCTAGAGAACCTGCTCAAGAAACACAAGTCCTACGTAGATCTAGTAGACCTAGATTTGAGCCTGAGAGATATGGATTTTTTGTGTCTCAAATAGGTAATGTGTTGCTTATGGATCATGATGATGAACCAGCAACCTACCAAGAGGCTATGAATGGAACGGACTCCGACAAATGGCTTGAGGCTATGAAATCCGAAATGGACTCCATGTATGCAAACCAAGTTTGGAACTTGGTGGAACCACCTGAAGGGGTACGACCCATAGGGTGCAAATGGGTCTTCAAGAAGAAAACCGACATGGATGGGAATGTACAGACATTCAAAGGGCGACTGGTGGCTAAGGGTTTCAAGCAAATTCATGGTATTGACTATGATGAGACCTTTTCCCATGTTGCCATGGTAAAGTACATAAGGATATTGCTTGCTATTGCTGCGTATTATGACTACGAGATCTGGCAGATGGATGTCAAAACGGCTTTCCTTAATGGAAACCTCCTTGAGGAAGTGTACATGGCACAACCCGAGGGTTTTGTATCCCCAAATGAAGCCACTAAAATATGCAAGCTGAATAGGTCCATCTATGGACTGAAGCAGGCCTCTCGATGTTGGAATCTTCGTTTTGATGAGAAAATCAAAGAGTTTGGTTTCATCAAGAATGAAGATGAGCCTTGTGTTTACAAGCGAATCAGTGGGAGCATTGTTGTCTTCCTGATATTGTATGTAGATGACATACTATTGATTGGGAATGACATTCCTACCTTGAAAGTTGTTAAGAACAACCTAGGGAACTGCTTTTCTATGAAGGACTTGGGTGAAGCGACTTATATACTCGGTATTAAGATCAATAGAGATAGATCAAAGAAGTTGCTGGGTTTGACCCAGAGTACATACATCGAGAAGGTGTTGAAGCGGTTCAACATGCTTGAGTCCAAGAAAGGATTTTTACTCATGTCTCATGGTGTGAATCTCTCTAAGGACCAGTGTCCAAAATCTTATGAAGATAAGGACCGCATGAAGTTGATTACATATGCTTCGGCAATTGGATCAATCATGTATGTAATGTTATGTACTCGACCCGATGTCTCCTTTGCTTTGAGCATGACTAGCAGGTATCAGTCAGACCCCAGTGTGTGTCACTAGATTGCAGTCAAGAATATCCTGAAGTACTTGAGAAGGACAAAATATGTGTTCTTGGTGTATGGTGGAGAGGAAGAGCTCGTTGTAAGTGGTTACACGGATGCTAGATTCCAAACTGATAGGGACGATTCAAAGTCTCAATCAGGGTTTGTGTTTTGCCTTAATGGAGGAGCTGTGAGCTGGAAGAGTTCCAAGCAAGAGACAGTTGCTGATTCTATAATAGAAGCCAAGTATATCGCTGCAGCTAACGCAACGAAGGAGGCTGTATGGATTAGGAAATTCATCGACGAGCTTGATATAGTTCCTAGCATTGTTGGTCCCGTAGTTCTCTACTGTGATAACAATGGTGCAATTGCATAATCTAAGGAACCTAGATCCCATCAGCGCTCTAAGCACATACTTCGGCGGTTCCATCTTATTCATGAGATTGTCTAACGAGGAGATGTGAACATTTGCAGAGTGCCGACTGAGGAGAATATTGCGGATCCACTGACAAAGCCTCTCGCACAGAGAAAGCAGATGGTTATGCTAGATCGATGGGTATACGATACCTAAATGATCAACTCTAGTGAGAGTCTTGTGGGTTGCGTGTAAACATATATTCTGTTGGCTATGTGTTATTTATTCATATGATGAATTGTGTACCAATATTTTTTTAAAAAAATTAATGGCAAGTTCTTTTATTATGATTTCTCTATGCGATAGTTAAATGTTAACATAATAAATACCCTTAGAATGTTCGCTTTTATAGGACATCAAGTACGTGACTTGAATGTGAGAGCCTATAATTTATTTGAAGCTTCATTCTTAAAAGGTCCCTGGTCGTTGTATCATCATAGAAGCTAAGGGTGATGATGATACATAAATACTAGCACGTGCGTTGACTGATGATTAGTTCTCACAGGTCATCATATTGTGTTATCAAGTCATCACGTGGGTACTTGTTAATGAACAAGTTGTACTAGACAGACCCAACTTGAGACTACTTTGTGGATTGTTATCTAAACGTATCACGAGTAGGTCTCAATTGACAATGGTGTTGTGGTCCTTTGACCTGAAGTCATAATATTCATCAAGTGAGGAAGAGCGTGCTTTGATGTCATCTAAAGTCTTCCTTGAGAAAGGTTGATGATAAGGGGTGTTGTTGGGCACATTACGAATCATTTGGTTGTTTGTGTGTGAGCAGATATGGGATTTGTCCTCCTATATGATAGGAGTTGCATCCATGGGCCCCTTGATGGAACTAGACTTAGAAATGCATGGTCATGCTTGGTTGAGTCAATATGTGATATTGGACTCACCATTCACTGGAAGTCCGTTCTAGATCAAGAAACTTCGATTGAGCTATTATGAGGGTGACACAGTCCATACCTCTAGTTCTTTCTGGATGTAAGGGACAAAGGGATAAAGACAACGCTGGGACTTTGTTCATAAAGGCTTATGAGTTATGAACTCTTATTTCTTGGGGAGCAATGATGCATTGCTAGATGCCGCTCATTGTTTGTGAGGTTTTTGGTTTGATTCTTTCAAGATCAAGTGGGAGACTATTGGTGTTACCATGGCGATCTAGAAGTGGTCAAACAACATGTAATCTCACTGCCAATGCGATATGAGCCTGCAGGGTCTCACATAAGAGCATGTGGAGAAGTTGGAGGATTGACTGTGTTGGTAAAGGTTACCAATCACTATACAGAATGGGGTCAGGCAAATGTTGCCAAAGAGGTTCGTCGAGAAAGATTCGTCGAGAATCGTTCGTCGAGAATGATTCCTCGAGAATCGTCGAGTATGGCTCGCTGGCTAAGGCAATTCATCGAGAATCGAACTATTAGATTCTCGACGAAAGCTGATTCTCGACGATTCCAGAAGCTGATTCTCGAGGATTCTGTATCTGATTCTCGACGATTCTAGATGCTGATTCTCGGCGAACCTGAAGCTGATTCTTGACAAATTTATCCAGAAACCCTATTTTGTGTGGTTTGCGGATAGCGATGTTCCTAGGTCTGTTTATAACTTTGGTATAAATTAGGACTTAGGTTTTTGGGGATGCATGCTGGCCGAATCCAACTGCTCGACGGAAGTGTTCCGCCCTAGCAACAGAAGCCCGCCGATTTCCCCGAAGGAAGTGTTCCGCCGACGGAAGTGTTCCGTTTCCGCCGATCGCTCGCTCCGCCAGCCTCCTCTCCGACAACAGTTGCCGGTGCTGCTCTCCCTTGAGCGAACCTAGCAGTTCGTGGAGGTGCAAGGTGCAATCGATCTCCTTCCCGTTCTTCGTGCGACGAGGATCGGCGTTCTTCCGCTCGTGTGGATTTCTGCAGAGACGTAGACGCTATTCTACGTGGAACTCGCCGCCGACAAGAACTCATACATTGGAGAATCTTCGTTGAGTTGTGACTCAATGCTGCTAAGGTAATTTTACCTAGTTTTTCTTAACTTCTTGATTTAACATTCATGGCCCGATCCCAATCTCTTTTGTGTTGTTCTTGATTTTACTTTACTTCCGCTGCGTGCACAAGTGTTTTGCCACCTCATAGAGAAACCCAACAGAGGAAAATCTTGGAGAATCCTTTTACGAACTTGTTGTAGTATCCGGCAAGTCCAAGGAAGCTCCGCACGTCGGCCGCTGACTTAAAAGGCGACCACTCCTTTATGGCACGCACTTTGGCCGGATCCACAGCTAGCCCAGCCCCACTGATCACATGAACCAAGAAGGCAACCTCCTTAAGCCAGAATTCACATTTGCTAAATTTGGCGTACAAGGCGTGCTCCTTAGATTTCTTCAACACCAAGGTTAGGTGCTCGCCATGATCCTCCTCCGTCCTTGAGTAGACTAGGATGTTGTCGATGAAGACAATGACAAAGATGTCCAAATAGGGCTCGAACACCTTGTTCATCAGGCTCATGAAGGGCAAAGGGGCATTTGTGAGCCCAAACAGCATCACAGTGAACTGGTACAACCCATATCTTGAACTAAAGGCTGTTTTCTGGATGTCCACTTCTTGTATTCTCAACTGGTAATACCCTGAGCGAAAGTCTAGCTTAGAAAACCAATGCGCTACTACTAGTTGATCGAACAACTCGTTGATCCGAGGTAGCGGGTAAGTGTTCCGCACCGTCAACCGATTAAGTTCCCGATAGTCTATACACAAACGTAGGGTTCCGTCCTTCTTCTTCACGAACAATACAGGGGCTCCCCATTGTGATAAACTGGGGCGAACAAATCCGGACTCCACCAGTTCTTGTAATTGAACTCTAAACTCAGTGCAGTCGATCCTTGCAAAGTTCTAGTCCAACCATGCCATGCCCAGAATGATGTCGAATTCTAGCATTTTCAAGACGGTGGCAGGCGTATCAAAAGCCCTTCCCTCAAAAAGTACCTTAAGTTCGCACTTAGCGGTTGCAACCATATCCGAACCGTTCGGAAGGCGCACTAGTCAGGCTATTCCAGCAAAATATTGCACACCCCCCATATCCTTAATGAAATCCTCGGACACAAAGGAGTGTGAGGCACCGGTATCGAACATCGCATAAGCCGTCTTTTCGCCAATCATGACGGTGCCTAAGTGTCAATAATCAAAACGTATTGCTAGACTAGAATGTCGTAAGCAACTTAAGTTTAATATTGAAAACATGAAAGGTTACTGCATGTACCTGCAATAACATTCTGAGGATTCCATTCTTGCGCCATGTCTAGCACATATACTCGATCCCGTGCAGGGCCGGGATTACTTCCTCGCGGTCCTCGTCCTCGACCATGCATGTAACCCCGCCCTCGAGGGGCCGCCGGAGGGAGAGTGGGAGGGGCGTTCCAGAACAATTGTGGGCAGAAACGTCGAATGTGACCCGGTTGGTTGCATTCAAAACACACCCGCCCCGGACGCCTCTCAAGTTACTGAAATTGCTGAGGCTGTGGCGGTGGAGGCAACGCGGGCAGTTGCGGAACCGGATGATCCACCCTATAGTTTCGGTGGACACGCCTCCATCTCTTTAATATCCTCTTCTTCTTCTAAATTCATGTCTCCTTCTATTGCTCGGGCCAGCTTGCATAACGCCCTCTATTGGTCTCTTACTACTACCCAAGTGGTCTACCACAAATCTTTTTGCCATATCGATGATCTCCGCCAAGCTAGCATCTGCTATAAACAAAAGAGCCTGCCTTAGGGGATCTCGTAGCCCTTTGTAGAAATGCTTGGTAAAACCTCTATCATCTAACTCGTATGAGTCCGCGAACATTGCGAGATGTTGGAACTCTTGCTGGTATTCCGTAACCTTCTTTGATCCTTGTTTCAGTAGAAAAAAACTCGCTTCAAGTTCATCTCGAGTGGATGAAGGAATGAAGTGCTCCAAGAAAACATCCGAGAATTCGCTCCAACTTATCTCTGTATAGACTCGGCCTTGGAAGGTGGAGCCCATGAGTGACTTCCACCACCTCTTAGCATATAGCTCCAAGGTGGACACCGCCAGTGACACCACCATGTTGGCTGGACAACGGATACCAACCAATAACTCTTGTACTGTACCAAGCCATTCTTCCGTGCGCACGGCTGACTCCTTCCCAAGGTAAGTGGGAGGGGAGAGAGCCCGGAATGAGCTCAGCCAGTTAGAGTTTGGGGCCTGTTGTAGCACCAGAGGCTGTTGTGCCCTAAAAGCATCCAAGATTACGGTGTGCGTCTGCCCCAACTCAGACTGTTGGAACTGAGTGGGTATGGGATGGGCAGGAGTTCCCCCCAATGGCTCAACATGCACTGGAATCTATACGTAGAATGCAAACTTATGGTCAGGTTGGCTAATTATAAGGTCAGAGTTGGACAAACTTAGTGTGAATTACATATGGCCACACCACTACTTCCGCAAAGTCAGTTTGTCCCCAAACGGACTAGTCAAATGGGAGTGGCCCATTATTGAATGACTTCTTTGTTGGAACACCCTATTACTATTTGGGTCAGGATGACTATATTTCTATAGGGATTTTGTGTTGTGACCTCCTTGTTGTTATAAAGGTCACATAGGTTAGTTAGTGTCTTCTTCAGCTCGACGCAGAGTCGACCTCAGCTCGACGCTGAGTCGACCTCAGCTCGACGTGGAGTCGACCTCAGCTCGACGTTCTGTCGAACCCAGTTCTGCTTTCTGAAACCACTCTCTGGCCGACGTGTGTCGTGCTCAGATCGACATTTTATTGTGAGCTCGA
Source organism: Platanthera zijinensis (assembly GCA_039513925.1). NCBI lineage: Eukaryota > Viridiplantae > Streptophyta > Magnoliopsida > Asparagales > Orchidaceae > Platanthera > Platanthera zijinensis. Next base: position 103,639,215 of record CM077089.1, read on the forward strand.
CGTTTTTCAGGCTCCCGTCAATTTTGAATAGGAATTCAAATTCCTTCTGTCAGAACAATTAATGCTGAAGATTTATTGGCCGTTACAGCAAATCAGGTGCATGGCTCAAGGAATTTTCTAAGGAATGTTTGCCTGACACTTCCTTTGAGGCATGGACATTTAAAGAAAGCATTTAATGCTCATTGCCAACGGCTGTCAAAGACTCAGAAGAAGAACACAGAGATATAATTCCTTCAGTTAACAGAGAACAACAAGATTTTTTTTTCTCTTGCTCTCTGTGATATTCATTCAAGCTTACACACAGGAATTCTGATTGCTTCAGACACAACCATCCAACTTGTTTGGATCATCTTTTGCTGGAGCAGAACAGATCATTGAAGACCTGTCACCCTTGTGCAAAGCTCTTCTTCCTAACTACTTCTTGATCTCAGGGGGAGCTTTGACAACATCAACAGATCCACTTTGCTTCTCTCTACTTATTGATAGAGAAGACAACATCACCTTTTTCCTTTCTCTCTGTACAGGGTTTTAACTCCCTTCAAAAGTTACCTTTGGTTTTGCTGAAACCTGGTCAAAAATCAGCCCCTTTGGTTTGTGAGAACCTGGTCAAAAACTCTCTGGTGCTCAAGACACCTGATTAACTCATCTTGAAATGGATTCCTATCAAGGGTGATAGAAGAGTGGACTACCCAAGATTTTGGGGAACCACTATAGCTCCTTGTGTTCTCTGGTTGCTTGTTTCTTTGTGTTTTGCTTTGTGCTGTGATTCTTTCCTTACTTTGATTAGTTGCTATAGCACCATACACTAAGTAAATCTAAGCATTCTCTTCATACAAGTTCTAATTTTCAAAACTTTTTAAATCACTCTATTCACCCCCCTCTAGAGTTAGGATTGATCTTATCCCTCACTTTCAATTGGTATCAGAGGGAGGTTGATCATTCATACAGGCTAACACCTGGATCAAAAGATCTCTGATAAGATCATTTCCCTCAAAAGGTTTATTTCTTTTAGTTTTACTTATCTTTAAAACTCATGGCACAAAACAAGGACTTTGCTAGCACCAGACCTCCTATGTGCAATCTCTCTAAGTTTGCACTATGGAAGGCAAGGATTAGACTTTACATGAATTCATTTGATGAGGACATCTTTAATTCTGTGTTGACAGATTGTCCAAGGCCTCCCACAGGAACAAGTACATCAGTTGTTCCTCCTCCTTCAGGAACTGATGCTGACATAAAAAGGTGGAAGGCAGCAGATGCTAAAGCCATGAACATTTTGGCTCAAACTATGTCAGATGACATTTTCCAGAAAGTAGCTGAATGCAATACTGCCAAAGAGATCTGGGAAAAACTTTCAGAAATTGTATCAGGTTCTGCAGATGAAAGAAAGGATAGGAGATCCTACCTCATCACCCAGTATGAGAACTTCAAAAAGGCAGAGTCTGAGTCAGTTGCTGACATGTACAACAGACTGAGTCTAATCATCAGTGAGCTTAGATCACTAGATAAGGACATATCTCTCACTGAGATAAATGACAAGATACTGACTTGTTTCCCTAGCTCTTGGGACTCAAGAATCTGGTCAATTAAAGATGGAAGGAATGTCTGTGAGTTATCCACAGAAGCTCTTCTAGGAAAGCTCAAGAGTTATGAGCAATTCATTAAGAAGAGAGAAGAAGAGCAGAAGATATCCACACCAACTGAAAAGGTTGAGAAAACCATTGCCTTCAAGGCACAGGAAGAACAACCTAAAGAAAAGGTGTTGGGAGATGAAGAGCTTATGAGCCTACTTGTCAAAAGGTTCAATAAGCTGAATAAAAAGAACTTCAGAAGATGGTCATCCAAATACAGAGACAAGCCAAGGTATGACAGATCTACTAATAAAGATATTATCTGTTTTGGGTGCAGGAAACCAGGACACATTGTCCCCAACTGTCCAGAAAATCAAGATAAGGACAGAAGAGACAAGAAGGAAAGAAAAGATAAAAGGAAGGATAAGGTGTCAAGGAAGTACCATGACAAGCCTTCCTCCAGCAACAGCAAACACACCAGAAAAGGATTTGTGGCTGAATCCTGGAGTGACTCTGATGAGTCTGATTCATCATCCAGCTCTAGTGATGATGAGGATGATGCAGAAGAAAAGGATTCTGCATGATGGCCATCAATGCATCTCAAAAGAACACTGATTCAGAGCTTGATGCTGACTACCTGTCTGATCAGGAACTTACTGAGGATCAGGTAATAGATTCATTTGATTTTAATTCTGATGAATTTAAATCTGAGTTCAAATCTATGTGCATTGACTTGATTGAATCTCAAAAGTTAATTATAACTCTTAGAGAACAATTGAGGGAATGCAAATCCATTAACTCAGATAATCTTAGACTCTTAGAAGAGTTGAAGCAGTGTGGGGAGGAGATAGCTTCACTGAAAGGTGAACTATCTAAGGCCAAACAATTTGAAGAAACCCTTAATGGGAGAAGTATCAAATTAATGGACATCACAAGTACAGTGAACTCAAGATTGAATGGTACACTGGGCTTGGGTGCTTCATCCAGCCAACCCATAGTGCTGACAACTCCAATCAAATTTACCAGTGACAAAGGTAAAGGAGTCTTGATAGTGGCTAGGAAGAATGCTGACTTAACCCAGGAAACTGGACAAAAAGCGTCGAACGAAGCTCGACGGAGGTCGAACAGAGCTCGACGTAATCGCAAGAAAACGTCGAACTCAGGTCGACGCCTTCTACCTTCTGAACAAAGCAAGACTTCACCGTCGAATGGAGCTCGACGCACTCACCAGAGTCCGTCGACCGAAGCTCGACGTGCGTCGAGTCAAGTTCAGAGCAAAAGTCAGTTCTTAGGGGTTAATTCAAGATTTAATTCCAGCTCCACATCTCATCACTTTAACCCTTATGCTGAATGGATAATACCTCCTAGGAGATATCATCCTGTAGGCTATAAGAGTCAACCTGAGATGTCTTTTATTTCAGAGTTTAAAGGATATCAAGAAAGGCCCAAGGTAAACTGGGTCAAAACAATTGATTTGTTGTATGTGCAGGTAAAGACCTATCTAATTGAGAACCAGCAGTGGTACTTGGACAGTGGGTGCTCAAAGCACATGACTGGCAACAAGGAGAACCTTGTGTCCTTCAAAGCCAAACATGGACCCAAAGTAATCTTTGGAGATTCAAACTTTGGACAAACAAAAGGCTATGGCCAGGTCAAGATAGGGTCAATTACATTCAAGAATGTGGCCTATGTGGAAGGACTAAAGCACAACTTAATCAGCATCAGCCAGCTATGTGATGCTGGTTATCAGGTTTGGTTTACCAACTCAGCATGTAATATTGCATTAAATAACAACATTGTTTTAATTGGTAATAGACAAGATAACATATATCTAGTTGATTTCAATTCATCTAAAGTAGATATTTGTTTATTTAACTCCCTTAGCAAACCTAATGAACTATGGCATAAAAGATTAGGACATGTGAACCTTAGAACCATTGCTAAGTTATCCAAAGACAACCTTGTTAGAGGACTACCTTCTGGTCCCTACAAGAAGGAAGGACTTTGCAAGGCTTGTCAATTAGGCAAGCAAACTAAAAATAGTTTCAAGTCACTTAATAAGAGTGATTCACCTAGAATTTTGTACTTATTACACATGGACCTTTTTGGACCAATTAATGTACAAAGCCTAGGGGGAAATCTTATGCTTTAGTAGTTGTAGATGACTTCTCAAGATTCACTTGGGTGTTCTTTCTGAGAAAGAAGTCTGATAACTTCAAGATTTTGACAGATTTTCTCAAAGGCATACAGATTGAGTTCAATACTCACATTGCCCTGATCAGAAGTGATCATGGGACAGAGTTTGATTCTCTTCTTATGCTAGAGTTCTGTCAGAAGGAAGGTATCAGGCACACCTTCTCAGCTCCAAGAACTCCTCAACAAAATGGGGTAGTTGAAAGGAAAAATAGAACCCTTATTGAATCTGCCACAACATTGTTGACAGATGCTCACCTTCCTCTAACCTTTTGGGCAGAGGCTGTGAACACCTCCAACTATGTTTTGAATAGAAGCCTGGTACATAAACTGAAGGGTAAGACTCCCTATGAGTTACTCAAAGGGAAGAAACCTAAAGTAAATTATTTCAAAATTTTTGGTTGCATTTGCTTCATTCACAATAATGACAAGAAATACCTAGCAAAATTTGAAGCCAAAGCTGATGAAGGAGTGTTTCTGGGATACTCCATGATTAGCAAGGCTTATAGGGTTTTTAACAAGTGCTCTAATAAAATTGAAGAATCCATGCATGTTACATTTGATGAAACTAATATGTCTTATAAGGAGAAGGAGACTTCTACCATAAGCAATTTGCAGGAACATTCAATATCAGAAAATCTGAAGCAGCTTACCATCACAGACAAAGATTCATTACCTTCAACAATTCAACAAGACACTGAACTTAGTGACAATGAAGAGGAATCTCAGGTTTTGGAAAGCTCAAATGGTCAATAAATTGAAGAACCAGTTGTTGTTCCACAAGAGGAAACAACAACACAGGTTGGTGCACCATCAACACCCCTTGTTGATTTAGTACCAACAAGAGATCACCCAATTTCACAAGTAATTGGAGATATCTCAGTAGGTGTGCAAACAAGGAATCAAGTTAATCACAATATTATGCACACTTGCTTTCTTTCTCAAATTGAGCCTCAAACAATACAAGATGCAGAGCAAGATCCAAACTGGATCATTGCAATGCAAGAGGAGTTGAATCAATTTGAAAGGAATAAAGGTGGGGAATTAGTACCAAGACCAAGGAACCAGCAAATTGTTGGAACCAAATGGGTATTCAGGAACAAGTTGGATGACCAAGGAATAATTGTGAGAAACAAGGCAAGACTTGTTGCACAAGGATATTGCCAAGAAGAAGGGATTGATTATGACCAAACCTTTGCACCAGTTGCAAGGTTGGAGGCCATAAGAATCTTTCTTGCATATGCAGCTCACAAGAGATTCAAGGTCTATCAGATGGATGTCAAGAGTGCATTTCTCAATGGAGACATCAAGGAAGAGGTTTATGTAAAGCAACCTCCAGGTTTTATCTCTCCAACCTCTCCTGATCATGTTTTTAAACTGCATAAAGCTTTATATGGTCTCAAGCAAGCTCCTAGAGCATGGTATGAGACCTTAGCTTGCTTTTTATTGAAAAATGATTTTAAAAGGGGTAGAGTAGACCAAACTCTCTTTATTAGAACCCATAGGTCCCATATCCTACTAGTACAAATTTATGTAAATGATATCATATTTGGGTCTATTGATTCAAACTTATGCAAAAAGTTCTCACAACTTATGCATTCAAAGTTTGAAATGAGTAGCATGGGTGAGCTTTCTTTCTTTCTAGGATTGCAAGTTAAACAACATGTGGATGGCATTTTTATTTCTCAAACCAAGTATGCAAGAGAACTGGTTAAGAAATTTGGAATGTCTGAAGCATCTTCTATGAAAACACCTATGCCTACAAATGTTGTTTTAGATGCTGATGAATCTGGAAAACCAGTTGATCAGACAAACTATAGAGCCATCATTGGCTCATTACTTTATCTAACAGCTAGTGTACCAGACATAATGTTTGTTACATGCATTTGTGCTAGATTCCAAGTAAGCCCTAGAGAGTCCCACCTCACATTAGTTAAGAGGATTCTTAGGTATGTAAAAAGTTGTCCTAATCTAGGTCTCTGGTATCCACATGACTCAGGATTTGATCTAACTGGATTTTCAGATTCTGATTATGCTGGATGTAGAGTAGACAGGAAAAGCACCAGTGGAACTTGTCAATTCCTTGGTGATAGACTTGTCTCCTGGTTTTGTAAGAAACAAACTTCTGTGTCCACATCAACTGCTGAAGCTGAATACATGGCTGCAGGCAGTTGTTGCTCACAGATTTTGTGGATTCAAAACCAGCTCCTAGACTATGGCTACAACTTAGAGATGTCTAAAATTTTTTGTGATAATACTAGTGCAATTTTCATTGCACAAAATCCAGTTCTCCATAGTAGGACTAAGCACATAGAGATCAGACATCATTTCTTAAGGGATAATGTAGAAAAGAAGAAAATTGCACTAGAATACATTTCCACTGAATTACAAAGAGGAGATATTTTCACCAAGCCCTTGGATGAAAAGAAGCACTTCTTCTTCCTCAATCAGTTGGGAATGCTAGATGGAGACAGTATAAATTAAACTCCAAGATTTTGAAGCCCATAATGAACAGAAATAGGAAAAATTTCATTTTAAAATTCCTCTGTCTGAGTGGTTTCTTTGAGCTCTGAACTAAGCTCGACGCTGCGTCGAACTAAGATCGACGGTCCGTCGCCCTCAAAAGCGTCGAACGTCGACCTCAACTTCTAGCGTCGAACTAAGTTCACAGCTCCCTGGCTTCTTGAGTTTTTCTCCCTTCGGTCGACGCCTTCGTTCAACGTCGACCTGAGTTCGACGTACAACATCAGCCCAAGCGTCAAACGTCGACCTAAGCTGCACGCCGTTGAGTCGTTTCAGTTCCCCTAGAGCCTTAGAGCGTCGATCTGAGCTCGACGTTCTTTTCGTTTCTGCGTCGAACCCTAGTATAAAATCATTCTTCTCCGTCGTTCGCAGTTGCGCTTTCATATTTTCTGCTCAAGCTTTCTCCCTCCAAATCCTTTACTCTTGATCTTGGAAGGTATCTATTTGCAGGATAATGGCGATTGCTGCAGGTGTATTGGCGGCAATGAAGTTTGATTCGGGTTTTGACATCGACATCGACTCCTTTGATGGATCATCGCAGAACTTTCTAGACATTCTGGAGCTATTCAAAGAGCAGCACCTGGTTACCTTCATGACAACCAGGATCCCTCTTCCAGAAGCTGAAATCAAAGAATGGATTTTTACTGCAGTGAATTCAGATAACAGTACGATGACTGGAACAATTTCAGGGAATGAGGTAGCAATTTCTCCTCAAATCATTTCAGAGGTTTTCGGTTTTGCTGCTGGAGATGATGAGATAGAACTCTCTGTGGAAGAGTTTGCTGTGATGCTAGACAGGATGGGGCATAATTCTGGTAACCCCTCTAAACTTTTAAAAGTTAACCTAGCTATTGAGTTTAGGCTGTTAGCAGACATCACAGGCAAGGTGATTTGTGCAAAGAGGACTGCACATGATGCCATTACTAGGCATCAGTTTTGCATTATGGGTGCAATTTTGGATAAGAAGCATCCCAATTGGGGTTTGATTGTCTTTGATTTGATTAAGAAGAAACTGGATAAGAACTTTGTCCACTTTGGAAGGGTTCTTGGTTTGATTCTGAACCACTGTTGCCCTCAGTTGCTTGTGTCCTCAAAGAAGCACATCAATGCTTCTAAGAGGCTCACCTGTGCACTGATTGGCAAGTGGGACAGGAAGATTGTGAACTCCAGGGCAGCTGCAGCAATGAGGACTTCTGCAGACACCAGGACTATAGAGGTCACTCTTCCTCAGTCTACTGGCCCAGAAGCAGGGATTTTGCCATCTTCCTCCTCCATCCTCCCATCCTCTTTCACTCCAACAACAACAATCATCTCATCCACTCAACCCATCCCTTCATCCATTTCTACTATTGCATCCTCCATTCCTCCATTCATCACTTTTCCTACCATGAGCTTGGACTCTTCATCTCATGAGGACATCCTTTCCCTTGACATTCATGATGAATCCTTCATGGATGCCTCTACCTCCTCTCCTCATGACTTCCACCCTTCATCAACATTTTCAGACCTTCTCCTATCCTCTATCCATGAACCAGCTATCCCTCCCATGTCTGCACCACCATCAACATATTCTACCTTCACCTTCTCTGCTGCTCCCTCTACCTCTACTCAAGTCCCACTTGAGCAAGTAGATCTTTTGCCTTTGGCCAATAAGCTATTTGATATTTTGGCCCCTAGGCTCTCCTCTCTATTGGATGCCAAGTTGGCTCCTCTAGTCCTTTCCCTGAGCTCTCTCTCTGCCTCAGTCTCTTCCCTCTCATCCTATCTGGCATGCCCTTCTTCTGGGGGCCTAGAGTCAGCTGCCACTGATTCTAGGCAGGGGGAGATGTCAGCAGAAGAAGAGCTGCAGCCTTCAGCAGTGCAGGTAGTACAGGTTTGTTCAGAGACAGTTTCAGCAGTAGAAATTCAGATGACCTCTGAGGCTCCTCCTCAAGGTTCAGTTCAGATGATCAGCAGTGTAGACTTCCAGAGCTTCTACCTTCCAGCACATCTTCACTTCAGAAACTACAGCCTCTTGCCTCCTCAAGAAGACCTGTCTAGGGCCATTGTCCCTTTTCAAGAGATCATTCCATCCTCCTTGGCTGTTGATGCCATGATCCCTAATGAAGCAGTAGTAGCTGCTAAGTCTGTTCCCTCAGAAACTTCAGGTGATTTGATTGAGACACCAGATGAAGTTGAGACCATTGTCTCCCAAGTTCTTCAGGAACTAGCCACCTCAGCCTCTATGGCTCCTGAGGCTATTCCCTTTCCTGCAGTGTTAGACTCCTCTTCTACACTGACAGTAGACCTTTCTTCAGTTACTTCTTCAGCTGCTCCAGCCCCCATAAATTTTCCTATCTCAAAGAGAACCTACATAGATCCTTATGATGAATCTCAAAGCTCAGAGGATGAATTTGCAACTGATTCTGATGACTCCTCTACAATCATTGCAAGAAAGAGGAAAGCAAGATCCAAAGCAATGAAAAGAGTTCCATTGGCTAGATCCACAGATCATGACATCCCTTACTACATCAAGTACAACTGTGAAATCACTGAGCCCTGGATGCAATATTCTCAAAACCAAAGAAAGGCAATGAAGAAGAAAAGAAAGTTCAATGAAGGCCCCTCCAAGCCTGTCATTCAGCCTCCACCTCCACCTCCTCCAGATGCAGGTGCAAGTGCAAGCCTCTCTTCCAATCCTGCCCCATCATCTCTGCATGGCAAGACCTATCAGTCAAGAAGATCCCAAGGGTATAACCAGCAAAGGGGAAATCAGCAAAGGGGAAACCAGCAAAGAGGATACAATAAAGGCAGGCAGTCCAGAGGAAGATCAGAACCTTACCAAAGGGGAGGACCCATTGATCCAACCTCTGGTCCCTATCCTTACAGACCCAGAGTTGACTTGACTCCAAGAACTCATCAAGAACACTCTGCCAACAGATATGAACCAGCTATTCCTTTTGAAGATCCTACTAAAACTCCAGCTTACTGGAAGGCCAGGATGACTGAGATGGCTGCTCTGAATGAGATTGACAGAGCTAGAGCAAAAGGTCTGGACACCTCTCACATCAGCACCATGTCAGATCAAAGGAGAGAAGAATTGGAGAAATACAACTCAAAGAAATTCTTTGATTCTGACAAGTATATGCAGCTTCATCCTGCAGCTGTACCAGCTAGTGGAAAAAGTCAGAAATCCTTAGGTGCAGTTGAAGATTACAGATCCAAGAAGGATGCTACAAATCCTAACAGGGAAATTATCTTCAAGGCAAGTGATCAAGACAAAGCTCCAAAGGAAAAGTAATGTAAGGTGTTTTATTTATTTTTCTCTGCTGAATACAGGACATTAAACATTATTGCTGCTATATAGTGTTATATATATATGCTGCTTTATTCTGTCATATGTCTGGTTGTATTTTATTCAGCTCTGTCTTGTTTTACTTCCTTTTGAATTCCTAAATTCATGTAAATAGTAATCCTAATCCAAATAGGGGGAGATTGTTGGAACACCCTATTACTATTTGGGTCAAGATGACTATATTTCTATAGGGATTTTGTGTTGTGACCTCCTTGTTGTTATAAAGGTCACATAGGTTAGTTAGTGTCTTCTTCAGCTCGACGCAGAGTCGACCTCAGCTCGACGCTGAGTCGACCTCAGCTCGACGTGGAGTCGACCTCAGCTCGACGTTCCGTCGAACCCAGTTCTGCTTTCTGAAACCACTCTCTGGCCGACGTGTGTCGTGCTCAGATCGACGTTTTATTGTGAGCTCGACGTTTTTCAGGCTCCCGTCAATTTTGAATAGGAATTCAAATTCCTTCTGTCAGAACAATTAATGCTGAAGATTTATTGGCCGTTATAGCAAATCAGGTGCATGGCTCAAGGAATTTTCTAAGGAATGTTTTCCTGACACTTCCTTTGAGGCATGGACATTTAAAGAAAGCATTTAATGCTCATTGCCAACGGCTATCAAAGACTCAGAAGAAGAACACAGAGATATAATTCCTTCAGTTAACAGAGAACAACAAGATTTTTTTTTCTCTTGCTCTCTGTGATATTCATTCAAGCTTACACACAGGAATTCTGATTGCTTCAGACACAACCATCCAACTTGTTTGGATCATCTTTTGCTGGAGCAGAACAGATCATTGAAGACCTGTCACCCTTGTGCAAAGCTCTTCTTCCTAACTACTTCTTGATCTCAGGGGGAGCTTTGACAACATCAATAGATCCACTTTGCTTCTCTCTACTTATTGATAGAGAAGACAACATCACCTTTTTCCTTTCTCTCTGTACAGGGTTTTAACTCCCTTCAAAAGTTACCTTTGGTTTTGCTGAAACCTGGTCAAAAATCAGCCCCTTTGGTTTGTGAGAACCTGGTCAAAAACTCTCTGGTGCTCAAGACACCTGATCAACTCATCTTGAAGTGGATTCCTATCAAGGGTGATAGAAGAGTGGACTACCCAAGATTTTGGGGAACCACTATAGCTCCTTGTGTTCTCTGGTTGCTTGTTTCTTTGTGTTTTGCTTTGTGCTGTGATTCTTTCCTTACTTTGATTAGTTGCTATAGCACCATACACTAAGTAAATCTAAGCATTCTCTTCATACAAGTTCTAATTTTCAAAACTTTTTAAATCACTCTATTCACCCCCCCTCTAGAGTTAGGATTGATCTTATCCCTCACTTTCATTCTTTAGTTGAGGATCGTGGCAAACTGATACCATTTGTAAGACCCCTCTCTCAGAATAAAAGACACGGCACGAGAGGGGTCTTATTCCCAGAAAAGCCGCCTTGGGGTAGCACCAACACATGGGTTAGTCTGTACCCCAAGTCGCCTATTATGCCGGCTACAACCAATATCAAAACAACATGCCAACCCAACCAAAAGAATAAAAAGAAGTCAAATCCACACAAGTTATAAGTCTAAAAGTACAGCAAAATAGAAGCTAAAACATGCTCCTATAATATCAGAGTATAACAATAAAATTGCCACGAAGGGCTACCACAAAAACTCTCATCACTCACAACTGTAACAGACGGTAGTGATGACACAGTCCCTTCAGGCCCTGTCGTCCTGGCCTAGCAGACCAGCTCCATCACCTACTGCTCCACCTGCGGGGTTTCCTCCTAAAAAGGAAGACGTAACAACCGTTAGTCATAAAGACTAAGTGGCTTCACATCCGCTCCCCCAGCGACTCCTCGGCACCGAGCGGAGAAATAGACAAGGTATAATATATATAATAAACAAGAGTATAAACAAGCAAGTGGTAACACGAGTAATAAAAAATTCTATTAGTTCTACCATCAATCACAACCTATGAATATAGAGTTACAACAAAAGTAACTCAACTTATATGGATACCCATACAAGCATATAAGTTGAGGATCGTTCAGCAATAAATAACTCATCGTATAGGAGTGCCCATACAAACTTATACGATGAGGGTCTTCTGTATGTAATGAGTTGCAATGTTATGTATGCAATGCATTGACACACCCATGATCACGCACATGTAGTTGTCATGTCGACACAGACTAGTAGTTCCCACTTTTCGAGCAGGTAACTAACCTCTCAGGCGCCAGCCGTCGAAGCCAGACGGTGATAGTATAACGGGCACTTCTACTACTAAGTGCGTATTCACACTACTTCACTTTGGCCTCTGTACGCCTCAATGCTAAGAACACAACAGTAGATCCCATGCGTACTACGGCCTAGCGGGTTCACTTGGGTAGATGTGCACCAAGATCCTATCCCCGAACTGGCCATGTGTGATGGATGGATCCTCGAAAAAGCACGAGGATCAAGTCCAACCAATCACTTGGCATGGAAGGGACCTCGGAGAAAGCACGAGGGGAAAGGCCAACCGCCCTAAGTCTATCCATCAACACCCATCGGTGGAACGATAGGCGAGCCCGTAGACCTGCCACACTATCCTTAATCGAGGATTACGACACCGCGTGTCGACTCACACCGCATGCAATTCCACAACACTATGGCATGGAAGGAACCCCAGAGAAAGCACGAGGGTCAAGCCCAACAATCCACTTGGCAGGGATGGCGCCTCGGGACATGAACACCGAGGTACTAGCCCAATCGTCCAGTTTATTTATCTCAACCCATTCCGACTAGTGTCGGCCAACGCCGCACTTACAACCTTCCACAATGCTACCCTTAGGGGGATGACACTCTATGCATTGGACTACTAAACATCATTCTATCAACTCACATAACATATGGTCATAGTTTATTCATCACTACATGTCACCCTAAACGATTTCCACATAGAGTAAATACAATGCGCATAAATGATCTAGCAATTTTATATCAAGATATTTCGTTCAATTTAAGCTTGCATCACCACTCATATTACGGATTCAAATTAACAAGCTTCAATATTCACATCACTATGGTGGTTATCATAAAAGAGTTCACCCGAAACCTCGCATTAGATTGCAACATTAATTCCATCGAATCCAAGTTCATGTTATAATCACCCAGAAATTTAAGTGCAGAATTAAATCTATCTGGATAGCAACTTCAATAGAAGATTCCCCGTGCTACAGGAATCTGGTGAGTGCGAGTAATCTCTCTATGGAAAGGTATTTTCATAGGCTACAACTTTTGTGTTTAGCCTGTAACCCAGATCAGCTCTAACCTACACAAATTGGCTCCAAGGACTGCAGCATACAGAATAGAATTTCTGTGCGCTTAGTTTACAGCCCTAAATTTGATCGGACATTCCTGTCGCTACAGGCTTCCCCGAAGGAAGTAACCACCAGTTGAAAAGGTAATTTCAGTGGCTATGACTTTTATGTTTAGTTGAAAACCCAGATTCGACATTACTTGCCCTAAAACGCCAAGAAGGTCGTTGCGTGCAGAATACCGATTCTTCCATGCATCTTGAGGCGGAATGAATAGCATCCATTCATCCTCCTCCACAAGAAATTTTCCCCAAATCGCCACCAAAAACGCCACCCTTATTCTCCCTCTCAAGGCCATTCCTCTTCACATATCCACCCCCATCATCATTTGAGTAAGGGGAGGTTGAAGATGACTAATCTTTAGAACACATGTTCTAGCAAGGCCCTTCCTAAAGAAATCTCCATCTCCCATGTCTAGACTCTCTTGACTCGACATCTCACCTAGATATCTACAGATCGAGCACCAAGGGAGAGGGTAGGAAGCTCACCACATTTCCAGCGGTAACACCATCCTCGACCATGGATCTTATCATCCTCATCCGCAGCATCACTTTCTCCTTGACGGCAGTGGCGTTCTCCTCCTGTCCAAAGCTTGCTCTAGAAGTTCCTCTTGCTCCAGGAATTTCTCTCCAGAAAATAGGGCTTGGAAGAGAATGAGGATGCTAGGGTTTCACTTTTCTCTTTTATACAGAAGCGACACGGGTAGGGACACGGCCGTGTCCTTACCCATGTCCTGCTCTGGCGAAACGGCTCGACTGTCGTTTCGTGCTCCTACACGGGTACTAACATGCCCGTGTCGGTACCCGTGTCCAGGTGGCACGGCCGTGGTTCTGGCCGTGTCGACACCCAACTTCTCACCTTTTGCCTTGGGGCACACGGGTAGGGGCACGCCCGTGTCCCTACCCATGTACTTCTCTAGACATACTCAAAGCCATTGAACAAGGTAGGGACAAACCGTGTCCCTACCCGTATCCTTCTCGGGACACACCACTCAACTCCACTGAAAACGGTAGGGACACGCCCGTGTCCCTACCCGTGTCCTTCTCGGGACACACCACTCAACGTCATGGCACTCAAAGCCATGGAACATGGGTAGGGACACGCCCGTGTCCCTACTCGTGTCCTTCTCGGGACACACCACTCAACGTCATTCTGAAATCACCCAGCACCATAGTCACTCAAAGCCACTGAACACGGGTAGGGACACGCCCGTGTCCCTACCCGTGTCATGCTCAACTCCAGTTTCTAGCCTATTTTCTTATTTCCCGCAAGTGCGCACCTGATCACCTGCACCCCCTTGAGCCTACAACACCAGCTCTCCCGACACAAAAAACATGCACAAGGGGCCTAACGCGAATCGGGACGTTACATTCCATGTATTTTTACTTCATTTTTTATTTTTATTTATTTTTAGATTTCTATAATTTAATTTTCTTCTAAACTGTTATCAAAATACTTGCATGTTTGTAAAAATTCATTATATAAATCTTCATAATGAAGGAGGATTTACCTCAGTGTCGCTCTGGACACTACTTTTATCATAAGATATGAGACATCCTTTCCCATCAGGAACATATGGCCTCCTCTTCATTCTCTAAGCTCGAACTGCTTGACTCCACAGATGTGATGTCATCCCAGGTTTCAGCCTTCAAAACTTTCTTCTAATCCTTCTTCTTGTGCCGCTTCTCCTTCTGCTCTTTCAATATTTTGGGCACTTGTTCTTTTATGTGGCCAACTCCTGTTGGTCAAAAGCACTCGTCCCAAAATCCTCTTCAATAGCAGAATTCCACTAGCGCACAAGAATTCTTGCTTATAACAAAGATTTGAATCTTGAAACCTGGGAAGACATCTCATCTTGGACTTCAAGCATTCGAACTTCATAATGAATAGAGGCTCAATATGTATCCTGATGGAAAGGATGTCTTCTTTCTTCTTAATGCCAAAAGTTGTGTCAGAGCTACACTGTGGTAAAATCCTCCTTCTACTTCGATTTATAAGATGAATTTTTACAAACATGTCAAATATAG